>OZ037722.1:1279459-2553918 GCA_964035505.1 Watsonalla cultraria | reverse complement strand
ATTGAACTTCTACGAACTCGGGCCGCCCTTTGATTACAATGAGAACTCGCTACAAAAGGTATGAACGAAAATAACATCAAAGAGAAATATGTATATTAAAAGTTAATTAATCATTAATTTAATAATGATGAAAGAACCGGTAAATTCTATTTTAAAATCTGGAATATGAAAACATATCTGCAGAAAATTCATATTGATTCGTCATTTCATCAGATTTTCATTTCATTCAGATTCAGTTTTTCATCAGAAAATATGTTCTAATATAAGATCTCATATAAGAATTATTGTGAGTTAATTACTCATTAATTTAAAAACGATGAAAGCACTCGGTAAATATTATTATATTTTAATTAAGTTAGACATATGCTCACGCCTTTATTCCCCGAAGGGGTAAGCAGAGGTATTATAACAACACCCACATGAAGATGAATATATGTTACTAACGGACTTCACGTGGTTTTACCCGCGTAGTTCCCGTTCCCGTGAGAGTACGGAGATAAAATGTAACCTATGTAACTCGTTAATGATATAGCTATTCAAGATCAGTCAAGTAGTTTCGGAGCCTATTCAATGCAAACAAACAAACAAACAATCAAAGCTTTCCTCTTTATAATATTAGTGTAGATTAGTTAACTTATATATATATATTTTGGTTGATACTCGTAAAATCCTTCAAAGTAACCCCAGCAACGAAAAGCGCTTCTTTTCTTCGGAGAATTATATCTTTCGGAGAATCGGACCATTGTACCTTCTGCTATGAAAAATGTGTTACGCCAAAAATGTTGTGCGTCATCTTGGAACCGCTAAAAAGGCAGTGAAAGACGACAGCTAATCAATTTCTCCTTCCCTTTTACACAAAACACATTGTGTCCTGTGACTCCGCTCTTGCGGTTTCATTCCCCCATTCGCATTTGAAGATTAATATTTAATCGAAAGCCAGAGTAGACGTGAAAAGGTCTGTCGGATACTCCTTCATATTTCTGGGATGTTTAATTAATTTTGTTTTTGGTATGTTGCATATATATATGCATTTGTATCGAACCGTATAGTGTTTTGTAGTCGCTAAAGCAACGCGAGTTCAAATATTCTGTATGTATAGTTTGTAGCCCAAGTAATAGGTTTGTATAGGTGCTTACAGGAGTGAATGGGCAGAAGTAATTTTTTGGGTCTTACATACTATTTTCACTTTTACATTACTTCTATATCAAAGCTATTCCTATACCAATTCCAGCAAAATGGAGTCCCCATGAAAAAGTAATAGACAGACAGACGGACACACTACGTATTTATAATTAGATGACATTTAACAAATAAATGACACATTCGAATCGAAACGCCAACTTAAAAACTTCAACGTAAAATCCATAAATATTAAAAGCAAGTTTCTATTCTAACAAACGATAAGTTATCCACCATAGCTAGCAACTAGGTACTACGATAACACTGCACTTGATTAAAAGTAACCAATCCATCTCAGTTTACCTTCCTGTCACTGCTCGAGGGCACAACTTAATTACTCTGCGAATATACCCCTTTTTAATATCCTACGGGTGCACCTATTCTGATCGAATATATTGCAGTGTCGAGTTACGTCAAAGAACCGTTCCCCATAAAATGTTTTAAAGGCAATCGCTATCGCATCCGGTGTCACACTTTGGAAACTCACTTTGTTCTCGACACGGACTCTTTAAACGTCAACATCAAAATGACATTTTGGTTCGTAGTTTCTATACTTAACAATAGTATATTTATTTCTTTTGAGGAATGCTTACAGACGAATAACTAAAAGTAGATAAAATGAAAATGAAAATGAAAATGATTTATTCAGTTTAGGCCCTGGTAAGGCACTTATGAACGTCGAGGAATCTACCACCGGTTCGGAAACTAGCCTTCTGAGAAGAACCGGCAAGAAACTCAGCTGGCATCATGTACATTTCATTACACAGTAAAATAATAATAATTACAAAAAAAAAAACATCATAAATTATTCACAATAGTGAAAATTGTATCAGCATGCATGTGTAAAAAATAATAATTAAAAACGTAAAAACAATACCAAATGATTTACATATCATGTTTGCATACCATGTCATTGCCAGGAGCTACTTGTGCAGAGTTTTAATTCCATATGTCTTTATCATTTATGTAATCCGAAATTGTATAATAAGCTTTCTTCATCAGTACAGTTTTAATGTGTGTCTTAAATTTATCATAATTTAACGCGTTTATTGACTGTGGGATTTTATTGTAGAAACGAACACAATTCCCCATGAATGATTTATTTACCTTTGCTAACCTGAATCTAGGAGCTACAATTTTGTGTTTATTTCGTGTTGAAATTGAATGAATGTCCGAGTTTAAATTGAATAGATGAATATTTTTTTTCATGTATAGCAAATTCTCATAAATGTACAGTGACGGTAGGGTGAGAATATTTATTTCTTTAAATTTATCTCTAAGAGAATCTCGGGGGTCCAGCGAGTATATTGCCTTGATGGCTCTCTTTTGAAGTATAAAAATTGAATCTAAGTCTGTTGCGGAACCCCATAACAATACGCCATATGACATGACACTATGGAAGTAAGCGTAGTAGACTAATCTAGCAGTATCAATATCCGTCATTTGTTTAATTTTTCTAACCGCAAACGCAGCTGAACTAAGCTTTTTTGACAATGCTTCAATATGGGCGCCCCATTGTAATTTAGAATCTAAGGTAAGACCTAAGAATACTGTGCTTTCGACCAACTCCAATTGACTCCCAACTAATGATATATTTGTATCTATTTGCGATGTATTAGGTGGTGAAAATCGGATACATTTTGTTTTTTTAGAATTTAAAACGAGATTATTGGCATCAAACCATTTTGAAACAGATGTTAGAGTTTCATTTAGTGCCTTAAGATCTTTGTCTTTTCTACTCACTTTGAAAACTAAAGATGTATCATCTGCAAATAGAACAATATCACAGATATTTTCTACAACAAGTGGTAGGTCATTGATATACGCTAGAAACAGGAATGGGCCTAGTATGGAGCCTTGCGGCACGCCTGTTTTGATTATTGACCCCTTGGATGTTACACCACCGACGCCAACTTTCTGATGACGATTTGATAGGTACGAGGATAAAAGGTCGAGAGCATTTCCGCGAATTCCATAATAGTTTAGCTTAAGAAGTAGCGTACGATGATCCACACAGTCAAAAGCTTTAGAAAGGTCACAGAAGACTCCTACTGCGTCATAGGCGCCCTCCCAAGCCTCAAAAATGTGTTTTATTAATTTTGCTGCCGCGTCCGTTGTTGATCTACCTTTAGTGAAGCCAAATTGGTGATCGTGCAAGATGTTATGTACGTTAAAGTGAGCTAACATCTGATTAAGCAGAATTTTTTCAAATATTTTGCTAAGCGCGGGAAGAATCGATATAGGTCTATAATCAGAAGGATCTTCTTTAGAGCCTGCTTTAAATATCGGTATTACTTTGCTATATTTCATAATATCAGGAAATATACCTTGATCTATACATAAATTGAAAATAGAAGCTAATGCGGGAGCAATCGTTATTATAATAGATTGGATACTTTTAATTGAGAGTCCCCATAAGTCCTCCGTATTTTTAATATTAAGCGATTTAAATGCCTTCATGATGTCAATAGGACGTACATGTTTAAAACTAAAATCTGGGAAGCTTTTTCGTAACGATTGTTTCAATAAGCTTTCAGCTGTATTCGGACTAGAGTTAAGATGTTTGGTAGTCTCTGTGGGAATGTTAGCGAAAAAATTCTCAAAAGCAGTTGCGACCTCTAACTTATCCGATATAATACTATCATTGATTTTAAGCTTACTTACTTGCTCTTTAGTTTTATTTCTACCAGTCTCCCTGTTTATAACTTTCCAAACAGTTTTTATTTTATCATCAGAGCGGCTAATTTCACTACTTATATGTTTTGATTTGGCAATCTGGCAAACTCTTTTAAATAATTTTGAGTACATTCTAACGTGACTATGAAAAGCGACATTAGTTGTTTGGGCTTTCTTGTGGTATAACTCATATAAAGTGTCTCTACTTTTCCTTATGCCCTTGGTTGCCCAGTTGTTGAACTGTAATCTGTTATTTAATTTATATTGTTGTTTAGGACATGCCTTGTTGAATTCTGTACATATGACATCATGTAATTTATTGAAATATTTGTTTGGTTCGCGAGACTCTGCTTTTTTAATTTTTAACTCAACATTATTTTTAAACTTCAGCAGTCTATGGACAGAGAGAGGTCTAGATTCCCTAAAAGATTTAGAAGGTTGCCTACTACATTGCAACTCAACTAGTTGAGCCATGTGGTCAGATCGAATTCCACTTATCTGAGACTGTTTTATTATACTACCATTAGTTATTACATTATCGATACAAGTAGAGGAAGTGGCCGTTATTCTCGTGGGCTCATTAAATACAAAGTCCAGGTTAAATGATTTAAAAAGAGATATAAATAAACGCGCCTCAGAAGACCTTCTTAAAATGTCTACATTAAAATCACCACATATCAATATTTGTTTATTCGTTCGAAATATTTTCTTAAGAATGACCTCCATTGTTGAACAAAATGAGTGAATATCAGAGGATGGAGGTCTGTATACGCATACAATTATATAATTATCCAACTCTGCACAAGCCGCTTCACAGACTCGCTCTACAGAAAGACTAGTAATATCCTTTCTCTCTTTGGACTTAAAGTTACTATTCAGTAAGATGATGGTACCACCTCCCTCCGCTGAGAGTCTGTTATAAGAACTGGCAATGGTATAATTAGTAATATTAAACATCATGGTATCTGGTTTCAACCAAGTTTCAGTAAAACAGAGAAAATCAATAGGTATTTTGTCTAGTAATAACTCTAGATCAAGAATTTTGCCAGAGAAGCGGTTAATATTCTGGTGTAGCAGACGCATAATACATGCACCTGACTTCTCTGTTGTCTGACTTAATGGTTTAAAGAATCAATAAGATTGGTCACAGTGCTAGTAGAACATCTATCTACCACTGGCTCGTCACTTAACCTATGCTTTGTTATATTGGCTATAACAGTGTTAATATTATAAGCTAACAATGTAGCAAGCTTTTGTCTATATATCTTGGGAATGTAAAGAGATTCCCGAGTTACCTTTACACCACTAATAAATTTATTAGTGTCAAACAGTATGTATCGTTCATTATGACACGTCATGTTATGCAATAAGCTATTTATGTATGATAAATGCTTGTTCTGTGTCTCAGTATAGCTAATACTATATGGAATAGTGCACAATACAACCCTGCCTACATGCAGGTTTGTCAAGTCCTCAAAACTATTAATTAATTCCCGTTTGGTAATACTAGGGTTTTGTCCAACTAAGATTATGATTGTTGTGTGACTGTCATGATTGTTTTTAATTATTTTATTTACAATTTGTCTATATGAAGCTCCTGGCATACAGTAATTTATTACAGCATGAGATAATTTATTTCTTAAATAGCAACTAAAATCCCTACCGATTTTATCTGAATACATGACCGTTTTGTATTCTGGTGGACTTGAGTTTATTTGTTCCACACTTTCATTCAACTCAGCAACCTGCAACTTGCAGGGCAGTGGCAGCGGCTCACTATTGCAGGATGGTGGTGATGGTGATGATGGGGGCACACAGTCACAAGTGTGTTTATTAGTCAATGACTGAAAGCGCTCCTCATTGTAATTACAAAGATCGACTAGTTCGGTGGTAGCCAAAATGTGCTCATCTATCTGTTTCTGAGCACTAATGTATCTGTTAGTTAAATCAACTAAATACTGTTCTTACATGATAACAAAATAATAACTTAAGTTGCTAATTACAAGCATCCACATGTAGTTAAACAATTTGCACTTATAATATTTAATCTGTTAATCTGAAACAGGAGATGCCAGTACAGTAAAAGTGAAATATTGTAAATAGGTAAAGGTAAAATCAAATTAATCGCAGTTAAGCTATATGAGTCGTCACTGAGGCAAGCTGTCAAACAAATCACGTGTTAGTATATTTTTAACTGTTTAGTACTATTATAAAAGAGATCAAAATATATTTGCTATTAACACCTAGATTGTTTTTTTTTGAATTGGTTCATAGTTAGATGCGACTAAGCATACAGCTCTCCTGATGGCAAGTGGCTACCGCAGTCTATACTTAGACGCTTGTTATTCCAAGAGTATCCCAAGGTTACTTTTTCTTAGTAAAAACAATCTTCCGAACCTGGCGGTAGCATTTATAATCCTTTGTAATCGTGTCGTTCTGACAATTTGAAAGTACTTTGTTGAAAGTCTAATGAAGTAAAAAAAGAAGATATTTATATATTATTATTATAATTATTTATTATTGTATATATATCTTATGATAATTTATAATATAAACGAATCATAAACGCTTACGTGTTTTTGCATTTCTCTATCTATGTATTGATTTGCCTAGTAATTTGCATTGCATTATAAAATAAACTTTATTTAACACTTTTCTCCTCGAAGTTACTCTACGTCATGTAAATAAATGAGTCAGGAGTGAGTTACGGTAGTAGGTACGCGCTTGCATCAGGTTACGTGCATCCAATTTCACCGGGTAACTGGAAGCTCAGAATAGAACCTGGCGACTATACTCCCAATAAACTCGTCCCACACGACAGTTGGTACCGGTACCTACTGCACACACACGTGTGGTGATAGCAGCGGTCGGCTTTTGAAAATGGAAATGGGATTTATTTTAAGGATTTTTTTTATTTTTTATAAATAAGTAATTAACTACTAAATTATAGTTGCTTACCACTTGGCAAGGTCAGATGGCAGTCACTCGCATAAAAATCAGGTGATCAGCCACATCGGGTTTATTCAAGTGCCGACCCCAACATTGTATGGGATAAGGCCACGGAGATGATGATGATAATTGTTGCTTACCACTTGGCGTTATAGAATAAAAAAAAACTTGAGAGGTGTCAAGGGACACCCGGATGGAACGAAGTTATATATATATATATATATATATATATGTACTCTGTCTGTCTATTCTTTCATACACGTCATAGATGCGCGGGACTTTGTAAGCACAACAGAGTGTGTATATATATATATAAATATATAAATACAGAGAGACAGACAGAGAAACATGCGCACGCCGCACAGCTTACAATAGCTTACTTTAGCAAAAAGTGTCGTTACGACTTTTCGTAAGAATTTTTTCCGTCTAGCCCCCTTTCATTACGCGCGATAGGGAACTTCGTTCCAAAACTTAGTACTTATGTGTCATAGAAATTTTATCGAAAGGAAAACTCAGGACAGAAAATCTCAACAGCTGGTATATTTTAATGTCGAGTATCAAACATATTGATCTGTCGCGTTATTCACTAAGGTTTCTCAACGTCACACTCGTTGTCGAGTGTCGGTTTTAAAGATACGAAATTGAACCTTATCCTCTATGTATTATGTATCAATTTCCTATGATTGAAACTAACGCTACTCGTCGAGTTCGAAGCTGAAACCTTAGTGAATACGGCAGTACGATTGTATGTAACTGAGAATCACATAAACGATTGAACGGTTCGTAATGTTTTTCCCGTATTTTGTTGTTTCTGTTGCTTAACAAATATACTGGCTTTATTCACACAAACGTTTGCGACAGAAATATATAGGGAGCGGCAAAATTACCTCTAGGCGTACACGTCAGGCCTACGTCGTGATATCACATCATACATTTTGAAATTCAAATTTTCCGCTTCACACACGACACCATGCAACCATACATCCCTCATTAATATTGATACATGTTTTATATCTAGAGGCGTGTGCTCGACTGGAGACGTCGTTAAATCGAGCACTCTTCACGTGCACTTCACTATGTGCTCGATGCAACTGACTTTTGTTACCAACGTTCAATATACCAGTTTTAATGGGATTCTCGAAGGATTTTTAGGATACGGTAGATGGTTTAATTGGTAACTAGCGGACGTTACGCGGTTTCACCCGCGTAGTTCCCGTTCCCTTGGGAGTACGGAGATAAAATATAGCCTATGTTACTCGTTAATGATGTAGCTATCCATTGATGTTTTTTTTTTTTAAATCCGTCAAGTAGTTTCGGAGCCTATTCAATGCAAACAAACAAACAAAAATACAATCAAATCTTTCCTCTTCATAATATTAGTGCAGACAAATTGATTGATTGAGAATATCTTAGTTATTTTGTTACTAGCTGTGCCCCGCGGCTTCACCCGCGTAGGCTTAATTTCACGGGTGTTTCGCGGAACCCTATACTTAATGTTATGTTTTATATAAAAGCCTAAGCTGCTCTTTGTAACGTTAGTCCCGTTTTAGTCGGTTCAACCGTTAAGGAGTTCAGTGACATACACACGTCCAGTAGAAATATATATATATGAAGATAATTCTAAGTTCCACGTTGATAATTGCTTAGATTTGTTCTGTTAGATGTTTCTTGATCTAACTTGATGAACCTTCTTCATGGTGTATCTACAACTTGGATTTAAGTAATTTGAGCCGTAAGATGAACTAGCGCACATACAACAAGTACCACACTCCCTTCCTAAGAATGTGGTGGCTGGAATTTTAGAGAAAGCGAACTTCTCCGACTCACAGACTGAAGTTTTTATCCCTAAAAGGCTTCATCGGTACATTCAAAACCACCGAGCGAGAGCCACGTCAGCCGTGCTACAGTATAAAGGTACACACATATTGATCATTTGCATTTGTTATGCTTACATTTAAATATTATATTACACACTCGAGTACTTAGGATCTCTCATAAATAATGAATTTAAAAAATGTCGTGTCTCTAGGATTAGCTGTTTAGGCTGTGCTGATATATCAGGCAGTCGAGATGTATAGAAAAAGTTTTAAAATTGTAACAGAGTTTAATCATTATAAACATAAAAATATGTATACCTATACGATCTAATTGAGTAACCTTGTCATTTGTTTGAAATCGGTTAAAAAATTAAAAAAAATTCTAATAGTAGTATAGAAATGTTGTGCCTTGAACGTCATACTTACTGCAGGTATCGTAATGCATATTCGTCCGATAATTTAAACGCATCTTCGTGTAGTTTTACGTACGATATATATCTATACATCTATACATCATCATCATCATCATCATCATCATCAGCCGGAAGACATCCACTGCTGAGCATAGGCCTCCCCCTTGGACCGCCACGCCGAACGACAATGCGCTATTGGCATCCATCGGTTGCCCGCGACTCTCACGATGTCGTCGGTCCACCTAGTGGGAGGCCTGCCTACGCTGCGTCTTCCGGTCCGTGGTCGCCACTCGTTTTTCACTAAATGCATATGTAAGTGTACACGCTACAGACACTGAAGAACAAAGTTTAAAAAAAATTATCTGTCTGTCTGTCTGTTTGTTCCGGGTAATCTCTGAAACGGCTGGACGGATTTTAACGGGCTTTCACTGGTAGGTAGATGATGTTTCAAGGAGTAACTTAGGCTACTTCAATGTATCAAATATATTAGGGTTCAGCGACATGAAGCATGAAACTAAATCTACGCGGGTGAAACCGCGGGCACAGCTAGTTCATAATATATTTATTGCAATTTGTCAGTTAGATGATAACACTAAATGATGAATGAATGAACTAAATGAATGATGAATAAAAGATGATAAGACTAAATTAAATTTGCTACATTTATGTGTAACTAGCGGACGTCACGCGGTTTCTCGCTGATGATGTAACTATCCATTGCTGAGAATTTTCAAGAGCGGTCAAGTAGGACCCTAATCAATGCAAACAAACAAACAAAAAATCTAATCTTTCTTTTCTCTTTACAATATTAGTGTAGATTAACATGATGTGTGGACGTTGTGTAAGACAAACATGTTTCCCACGTGCCGGGACCGCTGCGCATCCAATTTAACTTGTTTTTCGAGCCGTCTTTGCGTTCATTCCATCCCTCGGTTTAATGGCAGACCTCTATTAAATTTTAAACTAGCTGTTAAAAATGTAATTTTAATAGCTCATCTAATTTTTATACTTTTATATCTACTTGGAAATGTTTTGGTTTTATTTTCATAATTTTTTTGTGATGAGATGAGATTATTTCAGTGGTAAGAAACATCTCAAAAATTACAAAATGAAATTACCTGTAAAAGACCACTTATTAACACCACCTTATTAACATGGTTTGAACGAAGACTAGACTACACTCGGTCTAAAACGATGGCTATCCCTTTTCAAATCCGTATCACAGAAAGAGATGCTTTTTATTATACGGTTTTTTTATGATACTTTTGAACCAAAGACAATCTTAGTCTACGTTTTAATAAGGAGTTACGGGTCGAACAGTGACAGTGATACGTAATGAACTCAAATATATCATTAATTAGGATACAGTTTTTTTTTATTTCAATGTTTCTTCTCGAAAACATTTAACCATAATAATAAAATAGATCTTAGTGTTGTCCGGTTAATGGGGATATAAAATGATCTGTGTTAAAAGTTGAACAATTCAATTGGATTAAGTCCGAGTTAATTGACCGGCACTGTTTAACGAACTCAATTGAATGCCCAAGTCAATTAGTTTGCAACGACATTACGTTTGTATGTACCTGCCGAATTTGCCTACAAAATGTACTAAAATGTATGTATAATATCCTCGGTGAAAAGTGGGTGTTGTAACACCTTTGCCTACCCATTCAGAAACCCTGCGGCGTGAATGAGTATGCTTTAAGTATTTTCTTCGAGATAGAGCTGATACCATGATATTTACGGTGAAGGAAAACAGAACCTGCATAAGTCTGAACAGAAATTCAGAGATGTATGTAGAGTGCTTGAGACGGCGATGGACTCACCATCTGTCACTTAAGCACCTTATCTCCGGCGTAGAATTAGCATCTCTACGTTATTGGATATATTTCTGTGATGGTGAACATATTTATTTTATTTGTTTATCAAATTCAAGCTTAAGAAGTACCACAAAACCGAGTATAAATTAGCCGTTTTCATCGAGTGCGGCATCCCAACTTCCTTCCATTTGCTTCCCAACGTTATTACGGTTTGACAGTTATTGTCCGAACTTTCTCTACCGTCTACAAACCTTTGATTTTGCCCCGCTATGTACACTCTACCAACCCCACGTGGCAACGACCTTCTGTCTTCCTCACACTTGCGGCTGAAGGAAAGGGATGGTGAATGGAGGTACGGTTAGAGGAAGTGGGAATGGGATGAGGTAATCATGATTGGTCCAGCGTTTATAATCAGCGTTGTTCCTTCAGGATCAGTGGTTCACAGCGCATCTAATGATGAATGATGGCTGGTAAGCGGCATATCTTTTGCATTATTATGATTTACTTTGACATGTGGGAGATTAAAACAGGGAAAGATTTAAAAGGTGACCATGGAAGATTAAATAGAGTGAATACGGTAAATAATGAAGGATAGATTAAAAGCGCCGACTACAACTACGACAAGTATTTGGCGACTTAAATTGAATATGACGAATTTAAGAAGACATGATATTTTTTTTATAAAATTACCATAATTAAAAAATGAATGTACCGAATTTTTATACTTGTCATAAATTGCAACTCTCCCGTATAGGAAGTAAACCCTCATTAGTGCAAAAGGAAATTAAATATCCCTAAATGTACCCAGTAACGGACCTGAATGGTAAAAATAAGGCAGCTTGGAACAAAGGTCTGCGAAGGGCGAGCGTTTCCTGAGCCGTGCGCAACATATCGAGTGCCGCCCGCCTAGCGGGCCAAAGATTATGCTAGTATAGAGGGGTTTACTCAATTATGGATTTGGCCTTGCAACGCCATCGATTAACTGGTGTATTTTTTTTATCTCTAGGTAAATTTTTTTATTTCTGAATGCAAACATTTTATTGGTAAATATTTTTGATCAACATCTAAAAAACTATATACCAACACACAGACACTCTTATAATGAAGCAAAACAATTGTGTAAATACTACGTGATTATTCTCTTCTTGCGATATGCAAGAAGAGACTGCGGATAAATTGATTCTTTTTCGTCTCCAATACGTAGGCTAAATTATGCATTATTATATTTAGTTACCGAACCGTCCTTTCTACCCCTGTATATTCTGTAAGGCTCCCACAAGCCAACGCGGCGCGTCGCGCAAACGATGGTTAGTGCCCCGCGCGCCGCCACAGAATCTACTCGCAAATTGACGCACACCGTGCTACCAACATTCTAATCATCTGCTAATCATTCGAGATGCTTTAATTATTTTTTAATTCTAATACTCGGTGACAATTGACAATCGAATTTAACGTTTATTGGTAGGAATGTGGAAGGAGTAGGAGTTTTATAGGTAAGTGCAAATTTTGGTATACTGTTATTATCATCACCACTGAAGGCCACTTTATCTTCACACAATTATTTTAGCAGTGTTGTGTCTCATCTCATGCATCTATTTTTGACGTAGCAATCCGATATATCCTAAGATGTATTTTTTGTGAATTGGCAACAAATATAGTTATGTCAGTGAAAAATATGTTGCTTATTATTTTTTTATAACCAATTAAATGCTGGCTTTCCTTATAAATAGCATTCAATTGTCTATTTCCTTTGTAGCGGTGGCAGAAAAATGGGTAACTACTATTATTCTTGTAAATATTTTATTAAATAAATATTATTTAATATGATGAATATGAATGCTACTTGTGATCGAATGTTTTAAGTAAATATATAAACACCATGTATATATATCTCCCGCTATATATACATGGAGCTATCAAGTCCATTCAACTCAATTCAAATAATATTTAATGAATTCCTTATTTTAATTATTACGACTTAAATTTGCAAGAAACTACAGTTATGTTTTACTCTTGATAACCGCCGATTATTTCTGGCCCTAAAATTGAAAACCTGACATTAAATTCTACAATTATTTTTAAGTATTCATATTTAGACAATGGCTCATCAAATGATCATGAAACAAACTAATTGCCAGGAACATTTCAGAGTCCATAAGCCATTAGGCTACCTAATTAAGCTTCAATTTTTCTCGGCAATTAGCAATCAAAGGAAACGTACAATCCATTTTATTACGTTCGAATGGAAATTGGTTTGATAAATGGTAATTGATTTTTGTTGTTTATTTAAGGATAGGTACCTTAATTATGGCCTTTAATAAGTATTAGTAAAATATTCCGTTAAAGGAAGGATTTCAGTTTTATTTATCTAATATTTGCAAATTCAAATTCAAAATATCTTTATTTTATTAGACCTTTCACAAAATACTATCAAATCGACAGAACGACATGGTTATGATACATGATACCGCCAGGTTTGGAAGATTGCTTTTACTGAGAAGAACCTGGCAAGAAACTAGGTGCTGTAACTAGTCTGCCATTAAAGAAAGTCGTGTAGAATAATTATTTAATAACTAGCTGTGCCCTGCGGTTTCACCCGCGTAGATTTAGTTTCATCCTTATTGTCGCGGAACCCTAATATTTGTATTAAATAAAAGTAGCCTAAGTTACTCCTTGAAACACCAGCTACCTGCCAGTGAAATCCCGCTAAAATCGGTCCAGCCGTTTCAGAGATTACCCGGAACAAACAGACCGACAGACAGAGGAAAAATTTAAAACTTGGTTTTTTAGTGTCTGTAGCGTGTCTACTTTTATATGCATTTAGTGAAAAGCTGTTATTTTGGAATTACAAACCGACACTTCAATTTTATTTATCTGTATAGATGCGCAGTAATGCTTTCGAAGATAAAAGTTGATCATAAGCTTAAGGCACTTTTCCAAAATATTCGAAATACCGGAATAACGTGGAATTAGGACATATTCCATTCCATATGCTATTATTCGGATTTGAATAGTACTAATAGCCCCTATGTGTATTTTTCAAAATTAATCTTTGAAAATAAATAATAAATAATAATGATCTCCTACCGAATTTCGGTTACGGCGGCTAATCTCAACGAGGATCAGCCATGTGCGCAGGAGATATTATAGTGCACAAGTGTGTGCGCAAACACAGGTGCACTCTTTATTCCCTCACTCTCATAGTCCGATGGGACGGCAATCCGGCACGACCAGAGAGAGATCAGGCATAGGACCAACGGCTTAACGTGCTTTCCGAGGCACGGGAGTGGAAACACCGCCAACTTCCAAACTCCGGGCATTCTATTGTGAATTTCTTGACAGAAAAACTCAATATCTATTTTTGACTCGACCCGGGACCTTGTGATCGGCAGGTGAACCTACTACTAACCACTAGACCAATGAGGCAGTTGAAAATAAATACTAGCACTTTACAAAAGGTATTATTTATTTAATTACCAAAAACACATGTCAATTGGAATCAAAAATTACTGTTTGTGTAGTTAATAAGCGGCGACCACCGGTCCCTTAAATATATTAGCTGTTGTTAAATCATGTGTAGTACAATATAATAATTACCCACATACATACTAGCGTCCGCCCTTGAGGAAATACTAGTTGGGTCAATGTCGAAGTTATCCGTCACAGGGATTTGTAAAATGTAGACAAGGACAATTTTCCTTCTTGTCTACTCATTTTTCGTTTAGGAAACGTACGAGTATTTCGCGTTCAATACCTTCAAGGTAATTAGCAGAATTAATTATGGAGTGGTTATTAACTTTGACCGACTAATTCCTCATCTTAAAAAGTTAAATGATTTATCGATACTAATATTATAAAGAGGAAATATTTGTTTGTTTGTTTGTATTGAATAGGCTACGAAACAACTGGATCGATCTTAAAAATTCTTTCAGCTATGAATAGCTAAATTATCAGCGAGTAACAAAGGCTATATTTTATCCCCGTACTCCCACGTGAACGGGAACTATGCAGGTAAAACCGCGAGACGTCCGCTAGTTTTGTCATACGAGGAACCTGTCTAAGTAACTAAACAATTAAAGTAGGTATCCTATGATTTCAAAGCAGAAAAGTAATACGACGACAAAGTAAAACTATATTCGGCGGCGGACAAAATTCATGAGATATCAAAGCTCGCATTCCACGAAATTCCATCTTTAGATATGTATTTCAAGTAGCCGAGAGAATGTTTGCTATTCTGTGTTTTGGTGTTGCTATATATTAACAAAAGCGAAGCAATCGTACCTACTCTTCTATTTCGCGTTCAAGATAATCGCATTATTTAATGGTATGAATATTTTTTTCATCCCACCATCTCGGAAAGAGTATTTTTAATCTTCAATATCTGAGTGGAAAAGCCGTTTTTATTCTCTAGAGGATAAAGTAAATTGAATTTAGAACATCGTGTGCACTAAGTTTGTGAATAAAAAAAAACATTAAACCTATTTACTGCTACCTCTATGGTGCCGAATATATCATACAACTTTTTTTTTATTTGTAAAAAAACTCAGACTCGGAATCTTCTTGGTGTTCTTTTTTCAATTTGCTTTGTACGCGGTTCTTTACGCGGCATTATTAAACCTTATTATAACAAAAAAAGAAACTTGAAAACAAGAGAAAAAACTAAAATGAGTGATTCTAGCGAAGAGGAAGATTGTTTGACGCCAACAGAATTGACTGAAACTGTTAATAATGCGCAAATGAGCTTTTTTTTTGCATTTAGTCATTTCCTCGCTGAGGTGGAATGAAAAGTTACGTGTTGCACTCGAGTGCAAAGATTTTTCACCTCGTGCTCTTCTTTTGATTCCCTCGCTAACGCTCAGGATTCTAATTTTGGATCACTCGCTGCGCTCGTGATTAAATTTTAGAATCCTTCGCTTGCTCGGTCATCAAAATTGAACACGCGGTTAAAAAGCAACTTTGCACTCTTGTATAACAAATAACTATTATTTTATTTTTTATAATAAATATATATAAATTAAATAACAATTTTAATAATAAAAAATATACATTTTGTTATGATTGGGAGATTATATTATTTAGAGACGTGGTGGCCGAGGGGTTTAAACAATCGCCTGCTAAGCAAGCGATAATTTTTTTTTTTAAAAATCTCTGTCTATCTGTCTGCTTGTTTGATACGGTTACTCTCTGAAACGACAGGACTGATTTTAATGGGATTTTCACAGATTGCTGATGTTATAAGAAGTAAACCTTCTAAAAAGAACCTTAAAAAAATAGGGCTTTGTAAAATAAACTCACACGTGACGTAGGCTTAATACTACTCGGCTAAACCGCTTAACACAGCTAGTTTACAAGTATACATATCCATGTTTGTATGAGGTTATTATGACTATACAAGCTTAAATGTGAAATCAAGTTAGATTATAGCTGGTAGGTATAATCCTATTGGAGACGCCTAGAACAGCACAATAGACCAGGCTAATATATTGCTATGACAAAGGCTTTGTTAAAGCGCGCAATATCAAAGCCCGTACGGCTCAGATGGAATTGAGCCTTATCATGTATTGGATTTCGCTATTTCTGACTGAAGGTCAAGATCAATTAGGCTTATATGGATTCATGTTTTGAATTTGGACTCTAAGCTGCTAAAATTGAACTTCGGAAGGTTGACAAAGAGAGGTTACTTTTGGTATGATCGCTTATCGAAAATGAAAATGATTAATCTAATTAAATTACCACATGCTATGAAACTAGTATTGAACTTATCTGGTTCTTTTCAATACTTAAGTATTGAAAAGAACCAGAAATAAACAAAGTGGGATAGTACATTTAATGAAAACAATAGGATATTACTTGCATTTATTGACGTATGATAAAAAATATACGGAGTAATTTATTTCAATACTAGCTGTGTCCCGCGGTTTCACCCGCGTAGATTTAGTTTCTTCCTTATTGTCGCGGGACCCTAAATATTTTTAATAAATAAAAGTAGCCAAAGTTACTCCTTGAAACATCAGCTACCTACCAGTGAAAGTCCCGTTAAAATCCGTCCAGCCGTTTCAGAGATTACCCGGAACAAACACACAGACAGACAGACAGAAAAATTTTAAAACTTGGTTTTTTAGTATCGTGTATACTTTCATATGCATTTAGTGAAAAGCTGTTATTTTGGAATTACAAACAGACACTTCAATTTTATTTATCTGTATAGATATCGCGCAATGACAGCCTTTTCAGTGCAATAAAAATCAAAAGCTATCAGAGGTTGGAAAAGCTACCATGACCTCTTATTGCCATCACAGATGGGCATAACCATTGTCTCACTTTTTGTTGGTATATTATCTATAGCTATGCAGATAAATACAACTGAAGTGTCATTTTGTAATTCTAAATTAACAGCTTTTAACTAAATCCATATGAAAGTAAATATGGCAAAACCTGACTAAACATAAAAAACAGATTAGAATTTTTTCCCTGTCTGCTTGTCTGTTGCCTATAACGGGACTTTAACGATACTTTTATTATATTTTTTAAATAGGGTTCTACGAAATAAAGCCAACTATGAAATGAAATCTACGCTGATGAGACCTAGTTAGTTAGCTAGACCTTAAATAAAAATAAAGTGACAAATAAATCAAGTAATTTAGTTCACAGATTGCAAACTGGCCATTACCGTGCTGGTCGGCCTCATGAATACCGATTCACATGAGTAACAAAAATGGCAAGCTATGGAAAAAGTAATGTCTGGATTTGAGTAGAACATCGGCTGACCCATTAGCGGGCCTGCCAAACGAGCCGGAGGGTGAATATTTAAATTCGACCAACATCACGTGAACGGCTGCAGTTGGCAACCGCGCTTTAGGCCAAATTAATTGGTTTAACGTATTTTTTCATAATTGCACTTTTTTATATTATAACGGGTAAGATACCTTATTTAGTGAAGTGTATTGGCGTCTTTTACATCCGTTTTTTAAATTTTTTACAACGATTTTGAAGGTAGTTGACCAAAAGCGTACAGTCCGCCAGACCGTGAGATGCTACAGCCTATGAACCTCTAAAATAGAATAGTTACTTCGGGCTAGCGCTGGCATTAACCTGCCACTTCGTATACGTAGCGTTATGATACATAGTCTTCCCTGATAAATGGGATATCTAACACTGAAATAATTTTCAAATTGTTCCTGAGGTTTGCAAACAAACAAACAAACTCTTTAGATAAAATCACTATGCCTACACCACATAGTTCGCACAGCGCCCACTCCTCTTCGCTCCCCCATGGAGCACTAGCGACCTATGAATGTTACATAAAATCGTTCACGCTAGTAATTCCTACGTGACACTACATAAAAACGCAGTATATATCCCATACCATGAATATTCCAATACCAAAACAAAATAAAACGTTGTATGTAAGTATGTAGAGGATAATTCGATATTACGCCTCTGATGTGAAGTAATTGTTGTTACACAGACCGACGGACAATGCTATTAGGGCGCAAGTGAATTAGCGACAGGCAACAAGGGGGTTCGAGGGGGCTTGGGGGCGTCTTAAAGGGGCGTTTTTACTTGAGAAACGTTTACGGAATAATGATCACGGGATACCTTGGCTTGGGGTACGAAATTAGAATCGGGTCAAGTGGTAATCAATATCGCATTTTGTAGGAATCTCGGTTTTCTCGAGCTTTTTCTGTTATTGACTCGAGTTGAAAATCTCTATTTCACAATAAAGAAATGATTGGCTGGACAATCCCTTTGATAAAGAAGGGGAAAAAAGTCTCTTTTTTGTCTAAAAATTGATAATTTGTTACTGTGATTTTTTACAAAAAACAACAATTGAGAAAGGAGCGTGCCTACATAGACCATTGATGCGATTTTAGTTTCAGAAGTAAATTACAATTGCTGGACAATGTAGATACAGATTATTAAATTTTAGTTAAACCCATATATATTATTGTATCATGCAAGACATAGAGTAAGATTTTTAAATATCTTCAATTGGTTACTTTAAAGTCAACGTTAGTAATTCACTCTCCCAAAGAGAATTACCACCTTTCCAAATCAACACAAACTACAGACCTCCATAAATCGTTCCTGCAAAATGGCCACCCACTCAATCCATTCAACAAAATGCTCTTTACATTTCGCCAACCCAGCGGTCCGACAAAATGCGTCTGAAAGAATCGCTATAATAACCACAAATTCCGGTTGCGAGTGACGTGAGTGCACTGGAGCGAACGGGAGTGGAGGGCCCTTCACCGTCGGAGCGAGGCCCCCGGCCGCTTGCAGGCCCCTCGCCGCTTCCAGGCCTCTCATATAAGGCCTGTTCCACGCTTGACCCGGAAATTAAGAAAGGCTGATTGTTTGATTGCATTTGTAAATGAATGATAGAGGTGTATTGTTCCATCGTGTTATTATAAAAAGGGTTCAAAGGCTGAAGTATTCTCTATATCTATTATTCCGACCATCACCCATCTATCTGCCGGTGAAACCTCGCCTCAGTAATAAGTGTGGAACTTATTTACGTGACAGATTTGTTACCTTTGAAATGGTATCAAAATGCTGATCTACACTAATATTGTAAAGAGGAAAGATTTGTTTGTTTGTTTGCATTGAAAAGGCTCCGAAACTACACCGATCTTGAAAATTCTTTCAGCAATGGATAGCTACATCTTCAGCGAGTAACATAGGCTATATTTTATCCCCACACTCTCACGGGAACGGGAACTACGCCGGTGAAACCGCGTGATGTCAGCTAGTTAAATAATAACTTAAGTCAAACAAAGAAAGCAAAAATATTTTCCATCTTCTACCAAAAGTTTACGACTACGCCGGAGGAGGCTCATACATATTAAAATATCAGCCAATATCATTTGAAAATAATATTGAATGTATAGTAAACAGGAGGATATTGATAATGTCACCCAAACGACACCGCCCTGTAACTTTATTAGGGCCGGGCACAAATAATTGAGTTATGACGCGCTAATGGGCGCCCAGCGCCGGGCGGGCTGGACACGCGCGAGGAAACAGACGCAGGCTTTTTGAACTACCTTTACTAATGATGTTTGGTCAAACTAACACATTTACTAATTACTAGCTTAACTAACTTATGTCCGCTTTCTTAGGCTAGTACATTTGTATTATAATAAGTAGCTGTGCCCTGCGGTTTCACTCGCGTAGACTTAATTTTATGGGTGGCCCGCGGAACCATTCAATGTTTTTTAAATAAAATTAGATTATGTTACTCCTTGTAACATTAGCTATCTGCCAGTGAAAGTCCCATTAGTCCTAGCCGTTTTGGAGATTAGCCGGAACAAACAGACAGACAGACAGACAGACAGACAGACAGACAGGCAGACAGGCAGATAGACGGACAGATAGACAGTGATTTTATTTTTGTGAGGCTGTTTATACTTTCATATGCATTTAGTGAAAAGATGTTTTATCGTAATCAATATTATGGGTTACGTGACTCTGTTCTAATTTCATTAAGTCAAACTTTAAGCGACCCCTTTGGGATCTTTTCTAAGTTTATTTGAACAAGGTTACAACTAGTTACGCCATACGAAGTTCAGAAAAAATCCACTTCAAAATTTATGTAATCCTAAACACTGTATACAATTTAGCAATAGATACTACTCTGACAAATTCGCTAGTAGAATTTAATGGATAAATAACAAAATTGCTCAGCTCTATAACAGCCCTTGATTACTAGTGAGTGCCACAATGACAGGTGCAAGGACACAAATGTACAACCGCCGAGAGCTCTCCGCTTTGTGCCACGAATGTGCACTAGCCGGCGTATCGATCCGTCAGGTGTTGCTGTTATATAACACATTTGTGTTGTTTACACAGGTTAGGGTTGAGGGGTGAATATCTATACCAATATTATTAAAAAAATAGGTTTTTATGTATGTTTGTGAGGAATTGACTCAAAAAGTACTGGACCGACTTTTAAAATTCTCTCAACATTTGTATGCATATGAACATATATAAACACTATTAATATAGAGTCCTCAAGGTAGTGTGGTTTGCATAGTTGCCTGCTTCGCAAGCGGACAACATTAAACTCCCTTATTACAAAACATGGTATAAACGAAGACTAGACTAAACTCAGACTAAAAACTATGACCATCCCTTTTTAAATTCATATCACAGAAAGAGATGAAGTTACTTTTACACCAAGGACTATCTTAGTATGTGTTTTGTAATAAGAGGGAATGAAATACTAGTTTCAGCCCGCAACTACGCCTACACTCTAGGATCAGCGGTTTACTCTGTGCGTTGATTTCCGCCAGTCGACTTTGAATTTAATATGTACCAAAATAAGACCTTTAGTCCAGTAAAATCACACCACGAGCTTTTCGGTAAAGGTAAACAGCGTTGGAAGCGTATGAATTAATTCAATAACGTACAGGTTTCACGTCGCCTGGTAAAGGTTGCACGTCGTCTGGTAGAAACATCGCGTGACAAGCGGACTTTTCTCAAAGAATCTGCATTGCTATTCAGCATGGCTATGTTGCTAGTAACACATTCCCGAGAGACATTGATTTGGGCCGAATTTTCTGCTTGTAATTGTGAAAAAGCATATTATAGTGTAACTGAGTATATTGATGATAGCCAAACATGGCAATGAGTTGCTCACTCTTCCATTGAAATGTACTTAAACAACCCTATGTATATAGAAGGGACACATGTAAAAAAAAACCGGGGAGTTTGTTTCGCCGTTTCTTCTCCTGACAGGCTTACTTTTGGAAACGGTAGTAAATTAACTTAAGTTAGCGTAAGAAAAATGACGTTCAATAAGTGTTCCAAGTGTCCCTTATGTTGAATAAAACTTTTTGATTTAGATTTTTTGATTTTTGTTTTAAGTACCTTGTATATACAATGGAGTTTTATGACGTACTAGCTGAGCCCCGCGGTTTCACCCACGTAGAGTTAATTTCATGGGAAACTTAATCTTTTTTTTTAAATTCAAAGTAGTCTAAGTTACTCCTTGAAACATCAGCTACCTGCCAGTGAAAGTCTCTTTATAATCGGTCCAGCCGTTTCAGAGATTACCCGGAACAAACAGACAGACAGACAGACATACGGACGGACAGACAGACTAAAAATTTAAAACTTGGTTTTTAGTGTCAGTAGCGTATATACTTTCATATGCATTTGGTGAAAAGCTGTTATTTTGGAATTACAAACAGACACTTCAATTTTATTTATCTGTATAGATTTACCAGTATAGGGTATAGGGTACCAGAGACGGTAGTTACCTCCCTTAATCATCTTCGGTAACAATGGAAGTATTGTAACACCTCTGCTTACCCCTTCAAGGTCCCTTCTCGGCAGCGACATGTAATGATTGCTATAACATCTTTAAAACAGTATTCCACAATATTAAAAGAATTGGTTTGTATATTATGAAAATTGTTTCAATTTACCCTAATCGTAGTTATTTCGTTCACAATTACGGCGAGAAACGATGAGTGTTAGAAATCATCTGCAAAGTGCTTCAAACCTCGTTTTGTAGATTATAATAATGTTACCCGCAGGATATTTATACCCAGCTCAGACGATGATCGGTTTATGTTTACTGAATTTCGATGTAAGATGTGCCACATTCACTTACCAGGGGCCTAACCATGAGCTCTTAATTCAATGTTAATTCAGTTGTGCGACAGTGACAGACGTATGCACGTCACATACATCTGTCTCATAAATGAGTGAAACTATCATGGCAATAAGAGCTCATGGTAAGGCCCCAGGGCCTGTAGACAAAGTAACATTATCCTCACGCTTCGCTAATAGAAACGATAATAAATGTACGGGAATGACATATGTCACGTGACTGATTAATGTCATTTCAATAAAAAAAGTTATTGTTTCTAGTAGCGCAAGCGCGACAGAATGTTACTTACCTACCAAGAGCGTATTAATTATTTCTTTGATTTTTGACGTTTCATTTTAGAACCGTAAATTTAAACGTCAAAGCTAACAAGTTCTTAATTCGCGCTGCTTAACCGATCTTAGTTGGCCTCCTGTAAACAGATAAAAATAGCTGTAGAAGGAACCTTAAAGGATATGAATGGCTTCAGTGGAGCGTTGCAAACCTCTTGTTAAAAGGGATGACTGCGCTTGAAATGTAGGGACCCCTTATTCTCAGGATAGCCTTCACTAAAAGGTATTATTTGTTCTCATTTCTCCGGGGTGTGCCTTCGAGTTGGAGCAATCCCGAATCACGTGACGGAAAGTGTAGCCACTGAAGTCGTTGACAGCGTTTTCGTATTCAATACATTAAAGAAGTAACATAATGACTTTATTACAAAGAATTGTTTAAACGAAGACTGGACCCAACTCGGACTATATCCATCCCTTTTGGAATCCATATCACAAAAAGACATGGAATGACGTTTAAAGCAATGATTATCAAAGTTTATATTTTCTAATAAGGGGGTTAAAGTCGTCGAGAAACTGTTTTTAGATCCTTTTGAGTTGATGTCCTATCGAACTACAATTTTAGAACACCACATTTGGGCAGTGCTTCGACCGTGACGACTTTAATCATTCAACGCTATTTTTATTGTTCACATGACTCGGGCCATACCATCTAGTTTTGTATACGTAGAGTGTCATATCTGTGCAGTTCAGTAGGTCTAAAAAATCCAATTTGGGAGAATCATAATGTGATCCGAATATGATTCATCATCGAAATGACAAAATGGTCACTTAGGTGCAATTCATATTATGATTCACGAATGATTAATATTTCGAAATTCACCTGTTTGACACTTTCCGATGAAGATTCCTAAAATGATCTACAAAATATGAAGTGCTTTTGTGACAAATAGCATTATAACAAGTTAGTTAGGGACTAACATCTACAATTATTGTAATATAAATTTTTGAAAATGAAAATGAAAAATATTTATTCAGTTTAGGCTAAGGTAAGGCACTTATGAAAGTCGAGAATTTACCACCGGTTCGGAAACTAGCCTTCTGAGAAGAACCGGCAAGAAATTCGTGAATCATAATATGAATTGCACCTAAGTGACCATTTTGTCATTTCGATGATGAATCATATTCGGATCACATTATGATTCTCCCAAAGTAGCCTTTTTAGACCTACAGGCTGTTTGTTAGTGAATAGCGTCGGTCGAGGTCGCGTGTCAGGCTCAGTACTTAATCTGTTTGCATTTCTTTGTCATTCCCGGCGGGCGCGGTGCTAACCGCAGATATGCCACACTTCACTACTCTACACAACTACTGGCTGTATAGTGGGATCACACGGAATTTGTATTCGGAATGTAGGCTAGGATCATCGCACATCATAATTAGTAAGGAATTTATGTGCATAGTTTTGGTACTGGTTCAAATATTACAACGTAATACTCGTACCAACATTGGATTTGAGTGAGCAACATTAGTAACACGAATGATTTGAGCTGACCTCAAGACTCTTAAGATTCTAACGAAATAAATTACTAGTAAATATTTTTTTTCAAAACAAGATTTTATTTGATTGCCCTATATGAAGACAATGAACATTAAATTAAATCAAACCAATTGAGTACAATTTATTTAGTGTCAAGAAAACTTGTCGTGAGATTCATCTGCGTTGTGTTCACACTAACTAGAAAAATATAATAACTCTAAATGGATATTACTTCTTTGAAATACGCTTAAGTCTTCACTATCTATAAGCTTATTCATAACAGGAACAAATAGAACTGGAAAAACACACAACCATGATTTAAAATATACTAAAAACTTTTACATGTAATACTTATCATCAAGTGAAGATTATGAATTATTATAGAAAAACCTCGAATTTAAATCTATTCCAATAGTACGGCCTCAGTGGGGTACCAACTTTTTTATAGGCCGTTTGTGTTTTGCGTCCGTAATTCTTTTGAACAGCGGTAAAAAGAATAGGACTTTCATTACAAAGCCAGCCAAACGTTATCTGCCTGCGAACTTATTACAGTTATTATCTACTACGCTGAATTTACAGGAGTGCTTTAACTTTACTATGTAAATTAGGGGCTGTGTTACAGTGTCTTAAACTCACGGTTTTAGTTCTTTTTGTAGCTCGTATTTTAAATTGTTGTACCTACTCATTAAAGTTCATTATTAAAGGTAACTTCTACTATTTCATTGCTTTATCGTTTAAAGTGTGCACCAGTTTTATAGGCAGCTTTCGTCTGTGTTGTTGTTGTATAAACTATTGGAAATTCTACAAGAAATATTTATGGAAGTATTTGTTTATTAAAATGTATACCTTTAAACCATCTGAACTTTCATAAATATATCAAGATCAAAATTACCCCAATCAGTAAAGCCTCAAGTTTTACCTAGACAAAAGAACAGAAATTCATTTTTATATAAAGATAGATTACTAGTGCAACAGTGGTTGTTATGAAAAATACTTAATACAAAAGAATGAATGTTCTGGTCGTATACCGCGGAGCCCTCGCGCCGCCGCCACGGAGCCGAGTCAACGAGTTCACAGTACTTCATTGTTTCGCCAACACTGCAGCTGAGCGATCGAGGACCATCTACTCCGCAGACTTCATTATACGGAATTTTGCCTTCCTGTCTCGCTTCGAGAATACTCGAACGCCTACTTCTACAGAATACGGCCTGAATATTACAATTTAATGTCGTTCTGCGATATTCAAGGATTTATTCGAACGTTTTGTAATTTATTTTCTCAGAAATGGTTATTAATGATTCTCTTGGCACTAGGCTTTGGAAAGCATTCATGTCATTTATTCCTTTTTTGTGTGATTCGCTTTAAAGATTTCGAATATTCTTAGTACACTTAAGTGAGGACCGTGGTGCTAGACAACCTTTGAGCTTGTATGTAAAGACTAGCTGTGCCTCGCGGTTTCACCCGCGCAGTTTTAGTTTCATCCTTATTGTCGCGGAACCCTAATATTTGTAATATATAAAAGTAGCCTAAGTTACTCCTTGAATCATCAGCTACCTGCCAGTGAAAGTCCCGTTAAAATCGGTCCAGCCGTTTTAGAGATTACCCGGAACAAACAGACAGACAGACAGACAGACAGACGGACAGACAGACAGAGAAAAATTTTAAAATTTGTTTTTTCAGTGTCAGTAGCGTGTACTTTCATACACATTTAGTTAAGAACTGTTATTTTGGAATTACAAACAGACACTTCAATTTTATTTATCTGTATAGATGTATAGATTAGTTTGAAGGGCACCACAGTACTAAAATAATTATTTATTGCAAGCTAATAAAAAGGAAATAACACTCTTAAAAAGAAATTATTTAGAAAATATACACGGATATATAAATAAAGTGTGAATAAAATGAGCTGTTATCGCAAAAGCGATCTCTTCCAGACAACTTTAGGGTGCAGAAAGTAATGGAATAGTTGGTATCTACGTAGATATATTTTAATTAACATGGCAAGCCTTTCCCCGTTCGATCTTAGAATACATTGAAAGAGATAGTTATAAGTATATGTTCCAGTCGTGTACAAAATATTATAAACTAGCTGTACCCTGCGGTGTCACCCGCGCAGATTTTGTTTTATTCCCGCGGAACCCTGAATGTTATTTTTAAATAAAAGTAGCCTAAGTTACTTCTTGTAACATTAGCTACCTGCCAGTGAAAGTCCCGTTGAAATCTGTCCAGCCGTTTCGGAGATTACCCGGAACAAACAGATAGACAGAAAGACAGAGAAAAAAATTTAAACTTGGTTTTTAAGTGTCAGTACCGTGTATACTTTCATATGCATTTAGTGAAAAACTTTTATTTTGGAATCGCAAACAGACACTTCAATTTTATTTATCTGTATAGATGTATAGAAGATAAATAAAAGCATTATAACCTCTTCTCTTCGACTCACACGATGGCAAGTGGAAACCATTGCCGTAACCGGTTAATTACTTAACAAAGCCATACTAAATATAGTCATAAATGAATACTAGTTTCTATAATACGCAATAGATGTCACACAGTCGGGATAACAGTGATAAAAACATGACTAATGTTAGCGACAGGTCTCCTAAGGGCCCGTTCCGACGGATCTCGTCCTATTAATATGGGATATTAAGGCTCTAATATGTTCTATGTTATTTATTACAATATACATCGTTATATTATTTGTACATTGCGATTCAATGTTCGTACGTTACTTGTGGTATAAATTATTATAATAGGCTAGCTGTTCCCCGCGGTTTCACCCGCGTAGATTTAGTTTAATTCCCGCGGAACCCTAATATTTTTAATAAATAAAAGTAGCCTAAGTTACTCCTTGAAACATCAGCTACCTACCAGTGAAAGTCCCGTTAAAATCGGTCCAGCCGTTTTAGAGATTACCCGGAACAAACAGACAGATAGACAGACAGACAGAGAAAATTATTAAAACTTGGTTTTTTAGTGACAGTAGCGTGTATACTTTCATATGCATTTAGTGAAAAGCTGTGTAATTTTGGAATTACAAACAGACACTTCAATTTTATTTATCTGTACTGTATTTATGTATTTATCTGTATGTATATGTATAGATGTATAGATAAAAGTTATTATAATAATTACAACTTATCATTTAAGACTATATCCATGTAAATGCGTAAACGTAATACTCAGTGGTAATATGATCAACTAGCTGTGCCCAGCGGTTTCACCCGTTTAAATTTAGTTTCATACAAACTTTCATCTCCTATTTTATCCTCTTGGGGGTAGAATTAATCAAAATCCAATTTCTTAGCGGATGCCTACGTTATAACATCTACCTGCATGCCAAATTTCAGCCCGATCCGTCCAGTGGTTTGGGCTGTGCGTTGATAGATCACTATGTCAGTCAGTCAGTCAGACAGACACATTTGAGTTATATATATATATTTAGATTTTGTGTAATATGTTTGCATCACTCAAAGAACGTTTTTTCCATCGATTCAACTTACCGTGATACGAAATTTAACGAAGAAACCTACGTATTATGACAGCGAAAATTATGTATAGTGCTCTCGACTGCTATAAATTCACATTCAGTCTTCGTTGCAAAGTGGGTTTTGTAAAACTTCACACACACATACACAATTCACATACTCCTTCGAAAATACTAAGAAGGTATGAGCTTAGATTCACACATTCAAAGCCAGAGACGGGAAATGTATTTCATGCGGGCGAAGTCACGGAATAGATAGTAAGATACATATATCAGGTGAACTACTTTAACTATTCACGACTGAATTCTTTCAAGTTCCCGAAGTAAGTTTTTATTCGGTGTTTCCTGACACCGGTGGTTATCTACTGTAAGTTATGCACTTTATGTTCACTGTTTGCACCGTAGGTTTAAGAGCTGTACTTTTAGAATAAACTTCACGGCAGTGGGATATGTTAGCTTATATCACACTAGCTAGCGTACAAGGCTATGCTTGCGGTTTTTCCCGTGTACGATAAACGTCTGTCATATTTTTCTAAAATAAAAGTGCCGTGGTAACCTTGGGATTCGAGCAGTCACCTGTTATGCAAGTGACGCGAGTTCGAATCCCAATGGCGTCTCAGGTACTATACATACGTCTTTTAATTACTTCTGAGACATATGGCTGTTTTGTTCCTTCACCGAAAAGCTGTAAAATCACTGTACATTAGTTTTTTTTTTCTTTAGGTAAACTTATTGGTATAAGTCCCGCTGGAGTTCGAATTTGCTTAACAGGAGTCGCAAGTACGTGTAGCGACTACTCAAACCCCAATGCCACCACGGCTCTAATAAAAATATTGATGTTTTTTAGTTAATGTGTTAAAGCATAAAAGTATAAATAACTATATCGAGATATTTTGACCAGCAATAATTTCATTATAAGTCGTAACTCACGTAGTGCTAGTACGTACGTGCACGTATTAATAGAAGTAATGAATTTATCGACGCAGTGATTAGTAAGCTTGAACAAGTTCAAAGCTCTTACGAAACTTCCAGACGGCGAACTTTAAATAAGCACGATATACGTTTCCTTGCAGATTCGGATTATGCAAACTTCTAGCTATTGAGTAGAATAACATTATAATATCCTAGAAGCTAGCTAAAGACCTCAGCTGAGTTTCTCGTCGGTTCTTCTTAGAAGGCTAGTTTCCGAACCGGTGGTAAAATTCATCGACGTTTGAAAGTGTCTTAGATGAATAAATTATTTCGTTTTAACTTGTTCCATCGTGAAGTCTGAGTACCTACTTAAAAATTGCAAATTAAATGTATCTTATACCACGATTTAATATATTTTTGTCTAGCTGTGCCCCGCGGTTTCACCCGCGTAGATTTAATTTCATCCTTATTGTCGCGGAACCCTAATATCTTTAATAAATAAAAGTTACTCCTTGAAACATCAGCTACCTACTAGTGAAAGTCCCGTTAAAATCCGTCCAGCCGTTTCAGAGATTACCCAGAATTAACAGACAGACAGGGAAAATTTTAAAACTTGGTTTTTTAGTGTCAATAGCGTATATACTTTCATATTCATTTAATGAAAAGCTGTAATTTTGGAATCACAAACAGACACTTCAATTTTATTTATGTGTATAGATTAATTTAACCACAATCTCTAATTGGAGATTGGAGCCATAATGTAATATTTCGATGTGTTATTTGTGTAGTTAGTTAAAGCACAGCTATGAAAATCAGACGTAAATCTAAAAGCTTCACATGCAATCCATATTCAATGCTAAAATCACAGTCGACCTAAAACAACAGTATCGTCCCGCAGTTTTCATTAGACAAAACAGATGACGCTATTAATTACAAAATGTCCCGAGTCCGGGGTTTTAATTAAAAACAAACAGGCTAGAATGTCTCACACACACATACAACACAATACATTGGTTTTTTAATGCTCCAATTAAGTAGAGTGCTTTCTCTCCATTTGTAAACGCTGTTTGCAGTTGGTTTGCAGAAAGATGTTGGTTGTGAATAGGAACTGGGGCCTTACCATGAGCTCTTATTGCCATGATAGTTTCACTCATTTATGAGACAGATGTATGTGACGTGCATACATCTGTCACTGTCGCACAACTGAATTAACATTGCAATAAGAGCTCATGGTTGAGTCCCTGAATGGACTGTTAGATGAGTCTATAAATGGATACGATTGATGTGTCTTTTAAAAACACATAATATATTCTCACGCCTTTATTCCCTGTAGTTGTATGCAAAGGTAGGGTGTGGGTGCACAACCAGTACAGCCACATTTGGCCAGTTGTGTTCCCATGTAATAGGAGACGAGCCTACATACATACATGGGCTCACGCCCGTACACACCCATTTTTCACCAAACATGATTAAGTGCCAACGTGACAGATGGTGACTCTATAGTCGTCTCAGGCACTATACATACGTTTTTGAATTACTTCTCAGACATATGCAGATTTCCTCATGATTTTTTTCTTTACCGTAAAGCACGTGGTGTGAAATCATTGCACATAAGTTTATTTAGAAATTCCATTGGTACAGGCCCCGCAGGGATTCGAACTGCTGCTCAAATCCCAAAGCCAAAGTAATGAAAATTCCTTTGCGGTGAAAGGAATCGGAATATGGAATCTAGTAAATTATATCCTTGGCCAAAATCTGCTCAACACCACAAACTTAGCCTCCATTAGTATTCAAGACCGATATATTATGTCCATTCGATTAGCAACGCTGAAACTTATACAAGATATATGATAGTAGATTAGTCTAATATCGAAGGTGTCAACCCTCCTCAACATATAGTAATTGCCTCTAAGATATATACTATGTGCCTTGTCAACAACTTGCCTATCATCGTGATTAATGTATCATAAAGTTTGTTTAAATTTGTAACAATGAAACCTTTGTTCCCATCTACTTTATAGTTTAGGCTTGATGAACCAAGTTAAGTGGGATTATTGGATCGAGGCTGAAATATCTTGGTCTAAAAGTGAAATGAGATCAATCCTTAGTCAAACTTTTATGAACAACTAGCGGTGCCCCGCGGTTTCACCCGCGTAGATTTAGTTTACGTAGCCTAAGTTACGCCTTGTAACATCAGCTACCTGCCAGTGAAACTCCCGTCAAAATCGGTCCAGCCGTTTTAGAGATTACCCGGAACAAACAGACAGAGAAAAAATTTATTGGTTTTTTTGTGTCAGTAGCGTGTATACTTTCATATGCATTTAGTAAAAAGCTGTTATTTTGCAATCACAAACAGACACTTCAATTTTATTTATCTGTATAGATGTATAGATGAAACTAATCACCGCTTTGGAAACTAATCCTTCTCACAATTACCTATCGGCATGAAACTCAGCGAGCTATATAAATAAAACTAGCGTCTGCCGCGAGTTCGTCCGCGTGAAATAATTACTTTAGGCTAACGCTAACATTATAGCTCTTAGCCTTCCTCGATAAATAGGCTAACTAACTTTGATAGATTTCAAATCGGACCAATAGTTCCTGCAATTATCGCATTTACAAACAAACAAACTCTTCAGCTTCATATATTAGTATAGAAAATAAGATGTAAAGTGCTTAATTGCAACACATCCCGCAACCACGTCGCCACTTTGACACAAGAATTTAATATTTACATTTTAATTTTTTTTTATTTTAATTTCACGCATAAATTATAGTGTAATTTTTTTTAAAATTGTGAAGTCCTTATTCGCCCTTCGGGGAATTGTTAATGGACTTCGAACTAACTTGTGAGCAATATAACTATGAATTCTGATTGAACTTATAGGTCAGAGAATAAAGGGAAAGCTAGGACCGACTGAGTTCTTTGAGACGGCTAGTCCAATGACTTCAGTTGAATGGAGGCTTTTACGTAAACGGTTCTTTCATTCCATTTCGATGACCCTTTAGACGACCGTCTAGTGAACGTTGTTGAAAATTGTTATATTACGAGAGGTACGGCAGGCTGCCTAGTCGATCTATTGGTCGCAAGCGCAACTACAGAACACGAAATCCGGGATTCCATTCCCGGATTGGGTAAAATGTTATTGGGTTTCTTCTGTCGGGTTTTTTGAACCTGTAATTTACACACAGATATTCTATTATTCATAAGATAAGCAATACGTGAGTGACACTCTGGTGTTTGGGTGCTTTGTTGATAAAATTCATAAGTTCTGCAGTAGTCGATATTTTGTAGTATATTATTGGGATATCATAGCAATATATTATCGCACTAAATCTGGTACTCTGGTCTCGCACTTAATAATAGGTAGGTTAATAGGTACACGCCACTCAGAATCAATTTTAAAATATAAACAGCATAATAGCAAGGGTTTAAAATTAGTTACCAACTTGTAAAGTTATATTGTAGTCTTGAGATCTCCGAGGCAAGTAGTAAAGTTTTTCAAATAAAATTTCTTTACAGCCTTGTATACCTAGACCTGTTTCAATCGTAAACTTCGATGTAATGTTGAATGCACTCCAATTTAAAATCCAACACGACCGTCGAGTAAATATCTATAGATATTGTATTATTGGGCTGGGTTTGGTATTACACTACATTTCATAAATCTCATAAGTCTAGAATCTAGACTATGTATACACATGCATTAAGTATCAAATTCTGAGAACAAAACAACAATTCGTAGGACTAAAATTGTACTATTTTTATAAAGTACATTTTTTTTTAATAAAAGAACTTCACTAAGAACACAAAGACAATCGTCGTTTAGGCATTACACCCTGAAACACTTGGCAAAAATCACATTCCAGCTCACGTAAGCCTTAAATCTTACATAATGAAAGAAACACCGGAGCGCCGAGCGAGATGTAATTACAGAGACAGCACGTAGAGAACCTCTTTTGTTACATATCTTCACACTACATTACCTTCAAGAATGTATCTTTAATATGGAAATAAAAATGAACAACCTTATCTACTGCGCGATAAATGTTACTGACTGCAAATAATGAGAATTAAGTCGTGTGAATACTGTTGGTTGATATCATCAGTATTAAAATACAGTTTCTAGTTTCTTTAGATTTTATTAACAGGGGGCCAACTATGATATTTTAGCAGCGCTAAATATATAACTTTATTATATATAACTTCTTAGCCTTAACGCAGCTCAGAAGTTCTTAATATCCCTTAAATCGATGATAGTAGGTCCCCTGGATCATATATATACATACTTACTACCTAATACATATATACAACTATACATTAAAGCGAAAAGTAATGACCATATGCCAGTTTTTGAAAGATTAACGGAGTTCCATAGCAATTTAAACGTTTTGCTTAGTTTGGGACTAAATGGCGCTATGTGTGCCCGACCATTATTTATTTATTTATTTAAACCGAAATAAAGTTCACATGAAAAACTACGCATTAGTAGTGACTCAACTAAAGACAAACGATGCAGTAACCTCGTAAGTTGAGAGGTTAGCAGATCCGTCGCCTTTATTCCAGTAACCCACAACCCTAAGTCGGTCCGGAAGTAAACAAAGGCACTCAAACACAAGTGCACGAATGCCGGAGCAATTTGGCTTTGATGTGGCTTAGTGCACATTACTAGGGATGCCTCATGCACGGCGCAGGTGGGCGACTTGACTCAATCGCTTTTGGCTAATTGTTTCAAGCTTGTTAGTTTAATTTGCTTAGTAGCTCTATCTGTACGTGCTTTCAAACGATATTGTGTGCATATATATTGAATTGTAACTCATTTGATTATTCTGGGATAGTTAGAACAATGGCGGCACATTCAATGTTGCTACTATTTCAGTGAGTGACAGGGACGAACGTATGTATGACGTTAAGGTTTTCTCTGTCAGTCATTTGAAAATGAAAATGAAAATGAAAAATATTTCTTCAGTTTAGTCCCTGGTAAGGCACTTATGAAAGTCGAGAATTTACCACCGGTTCGGAAACTAGCCTTCTGAGAAGAACCGGCAAGAAACTCAGCCAGGCATCATGTACATATCATCGAATCAATATAAATCATATGAAATCATCATACAAAATCAAATTTGATAATAGGTATAAATATTCACAATAGTGACAAATTGTATTAGCATGCAAGTCAGTATAAAACAAAATCAAAGAGAGAAAAAAATAACAATACCACATAGATTTACAAGTGTTTGCATACCATGTATTTGCCAGGAGCTACTTGTGCAGAGTGATTTACCTAGTTCCATATATCCTTGTCATTTATATAATCCGAAATTATAATATGCTTTCTTCATCAAAACAGTTTTGACATGTGTTTTATATTTATTATTCTGGGATAGCCGCCATTGTTCTAATGGCGGCACATCCAATGTTGTTATTATTTCAGTGAGTGACAGGGATGACGTTAAGCTTTTCTCTGTCAGTCATTGAAACAACCATGGAAATAACAGCAGCCAAACATTTAATTAAACAACATATTATATAATTACTAGCTTCTTCTACTTTGGGTTAACGCTAACTTCAACCAGCGATTGGTCAAGGTTGCAATAGCCTTCCTCAATAAATGGGCAGTTTAACACTGAAATATTTTTTCAAATCGGACTTAGTTCCTGAGATTAGCGCGTTCAAAGAAACCAACTATTTATCATTAAATATTACTAAGACGACTTTTCAGAACAACCTATACATTAACTAGTTAAAGTGGCAGCTAAAAGTCTACTAATAATACGAGTTAACACCAGATTGGGGTGGATTTGGCTCGCAACAATAAATGTTTGGAAACATGCCAATAAACCGAGGGAACAAAATCGTGGCTGGTTCTAAATATTTACTACTCTATGACTAAACTATCTATACATCTATATTTATTTATTTATTTAGGTACACCAACAGTTACAACTACAGTTATCACTAATATATATACATATCTCACATAGCTACAAACTAATTGCATAACTTTAACAGGTAAACAAAAGCAGCGCATGTGGATGCGCTGTTTTTTAAATGCGTGATTTATAATGTTTAGGTAATTAATTAGTGTAAAATAGGTAAGAACTTAATTTATAGATTATTATGGCATGCTCGACAAAAATTGTTTGAACTGACGTGGGGACGCAGCTATCAATTTTCCTGTCGCAGTCGTTTAGACGTTTGGATAGTCTTACAACTGGTGAGTGTGAGCCCAACACGGAGGAACGCAAAGGTGGCACAAGAGGTGCAATCGGTACTCGCGGTGTAACACGCGGTACTCTGAATTTAAAGCTACTTAGTAATAGTGGACAGTTGATTTGGTTGTTAAAAAAATTATATAGAAATTTTAGGTCCAGAAGTGTTCTTCGTTTTTCGAGTGATGTTATGTTATAGAATTTAATATGTTAATGTTATAAATTTAATTATCTATAAATATATACAGAGTACATACGTACATACGGATAAATGAAATTGAAGTGTCTGTTTGTAATTTAAAATTAAGAAAATTTAACTAAATGCTTATGAAAAAATATACGGTAAGTAGGTACTTACATAAAACCAAACGTTAAAAAAATTTTCTGTCCGTCTGTTTCTTCCGGGTAATCTTCGAAACGGCTGGACCAATTTTAACGGGACAGCTGGTTACAAGGAGTAACTTCGGCTATTTTATTATAAAATATATTAGGGTTGCGCGAAATAAAGCATGAAACTAAATCCACGCGGGTGAATCCTTGGGACATAGCTAGTAACGAATATAAAAATCACAATGAATTGCATTCATACACCGAGTGCATTTATAAAAGCTAAACCGGTTCAGACAGGAATGTCATTTGCACGATATTTCGCAGCGAGACCTGGAAATGGTAACATTTTATAGTTCTCATTTTATCCCAAAAGAACAACTTAGCCACAGCTTTTGTCCTTCTAGCTTTTACACTTTTAAAGATGGTGGAATTTCCGTTCCATTGTTCTTTTACGTATATTTACTTAGATGGGTAGCTCCGTAGTTTGTTTTGCTTGTACTTATACGGGCAGATTTAGTTTACAATATAATTTATCGTAATAAATAAAACATACATACAGTATATGCTCATGGCTGTATTCCCCGAAAGGGTACTTTTTGCCGAAGACAATTAAGTACCTACGTGACAGACGGTGACTCTATCGCCTTCTCAGGCATATACATAAGTCTTTGAATAACTTCTCAGACATCAGCAGGATTCCTCACGATATGTTCCTTCACCATACAGCACGTGGTGTGAAAATACTGTCACGTAAGTTTTTAGAAAAACTCATTGCTACAAACATTGCAAACCCCACGACTACCACGGCGTAATATTAAAATAATATATTAATACGAAGGCCGTAAAAATAATCGTAATAACAAGATATTTTCAACCGCCATACTAGGTCGGTTTGAGCATCAGCCTAGAGTGACGTCATGCAACTTTAATAAGGAATTAAGGCTTTATGGGTCCGACCTCAGGTGCTAAAAGGAAAAAAAATTAAAACTCAATTCCGCATACCCATAATTTAGCAAAAATATAATAGTAGGTAGCGTTAAGTATACTTATTTGTAGCATGTTTCACAAGAACGTTGCACATGTTGCAATTACTATAGCAACAGTTTTACATTAGCTTTGTATCAACATAACGTTAGCTTCAGAATATTCAGTGCATAAAATACGAGCCGTCCTAAATACCTAAAACAATTCGAGCATTCAAGTATACGAATGTGAAAGTACTTGACACGAAGAATTTGTAAAAATTGAGGAATGATATATTATTCAAAATATTTCCATATGTTTTTTGTCATTTATACAAATCGGTCCAGCCGTTTCGTAGGAGTTTGGTAACAAACTCCGGGACACGAGAATTTTATATATTAGATTAGAAGTACACATGTTTGATATAAAAGCTTAGAGCTATTCCGGTTTAGCATTTTATTAATAATTAAGTAACCGTTTTTACCGCATTCTCGTACTACACGTGAATAAATATAATAACATAGTAACTTGCTTGCAATATCATTCTTCATTCTTGAAAGCGTGTCTCGGCTCAACGGTATCAAAAAATATCTGGGCCATAAAACTTTCGTACACTTTCCTTCATAAAATAAAACCGTTCTCTTTTAGTGCACATTACATCTCACGTATCATAAAACGGGGGACTTAAAAGGTGACCCTTTTGACGTAAGGAAACCTTTGCAAGGGGTGACAATGGAACTGAAAACTAGGCTAGCTTTAAGACAGGTATTTAAAAACGAATTGTTACAACTGGAACGGTCCTTTGTACACACAGACAGCAGAGAGAAAGTAGAACACACACATACATACGATGTAGAAAGGAAATTATGTCACTTTAAGTTGGAAGCCTTGTTTCAGCTGTTATGTCTGTGCTGTGCGATAATGTGGGTATGTTAAGACTGTTGTTCAAGTTTATTTACCTCCTATATACTCGGTTAGAATGAAAGCGAGTCACTGACAAAAGTCTTTGTAACTTTAAAACAGAATAGAGAAAATTATTCCAGTTCTATTACGAAAAGGTTAAGCCAACAAGGGAATCCAAATCTGTTTTGAGATAGCGAATATCTTACGTTACGTACGTACATCTAAATTGAATAACATTTTTTTAACTATATTATAATGGCATCGGCTAGAGCAAAGATTATCTTCCATTGGATGATCCTGCAGTTCAATTGGCAGTAACATTTGGGTATTTATTTCCGCGACCATTGTAGGTTAACGGATCACTACTGCGGAACACGAGTTCCTGGGTTCGATCCCGGGTCAAGCTAAATTTTACTAGGTTTTCTTTCTGCAATTTCCCTCTAGCAGCCTGGCGTCTAGATTATTCCTGATTAAACGTTCGCCCCCACATAACACGGGACTTAAATGTAACTAGTGAAATGTGGTTGTACTACAATAACACTTTTGCCTACTCCTTTGGGGAATATAGGCGTGAGCATATATATGTATGTGTAAATACATATAAATACTAGCTGACCCGGCCACGCGTTGCTGTGGCTAAAGTTTTTGTTATATTACATTATAGTAAACAATCTAAGAGGAACAATAAGAGAACATCAGTCACGGAGTCCACTATGCTTTTTCACACAGATGGTATTTGTAAAAAAATATGGTGATCTCCTTATTTGACTTTCTACTACTATAACCCTTTAGTACAATGAAATTATTTACGAACAAAGACGAAAATGTTGATGTTGGTATACAAATTCACTGGATTGAGATTTGAAGGGGAAGTACGTTGAACACAATTAATTAAAATGTTCTTACACTTGATATTAAGCAGAAATCAATAGGTACAAAATAAAAAATTATCAGATTTATTATTTCCATTTAATTTTATAACAAATATAAGTATATTACAGTATAATACAGTAAATAACATGTGACGCTTAAACTCATGAATAAGGTAGGCAAGGCAGACAGTCTTAAACTTTTAAACATTAATATCAATTTTTTTGAATTATAAATACTTTCAATTTCAATTTAATTTAACACCAATCGGTGCACAATGTTTTTGGTTAACCTGTCTTTAGCTAACACAAATAGATTCGACGGTTTCCCAACACGTGAACACGCAACATATAGTTGCCCATGAGAAAAACATGGATTTTCCAAATCTAAACCACAAATGGACATTGTTAGACTTTGAGATTTATTTATAGACATGGCGAAAGCTAAACGAATTGGAAACTGTAGCCTTTTGAAGGGTATGGTAGAATCTGATGGTATCATCGGAATACGTGGCAGCAGGACCACCTTTCCTTTAAACTTCCCAGCCAAAATGGTTGCTTCAAGAATGTTTCCGGTGATCTTTTTGATGACCAAACGCGTACCGTTACATAATAGAGGTGGATTCAAATTACGGCGGAGAATAATAGGGGAACCAATCTTTAATCGAAGATTATGTGGTGGCATTCCAGGGATATCTAATGAATTTAAAAATTCAATCGGAAAATTTACACTTTCATTTTCATCAACAACAGTATCGATTGATTTAAAAGACATCAGAACGCCTGGTAACAACTGTTGTATCTGGAAGTTAATTTCGTCAACATCAACGTTTTTGGCTGCCAAAATCGCCCGTTGACTAAGCCATTCATGATTCAAATAATTATTCTGTATATCCGGGAAAATACTCTGAATCAATTCATTTTTATCCTGAACAACAGTGCAAAATTTGTCTGGTAGTTTAATGCATTGCGTATTTGATTGCAGTTCTATTTTACCGTTCCCAATATCTAGTAGTTGTTCGGAAAATATTTGTGCTGATGGATCATTTTGCAATTGTACTCGCATATTTATGGTCAATCGAAGTGTTTCAACACTTCGCCATAAGAATGATTGTTTCAAACATGCATTAATCTAATCCGCGAAAGTAGAGCGAGGTATAACCGGTAGTACCACCGAAAAGTTTATTATTGCTGTTTAAATCTTGCATAGTTCTGTTTAATGCTTCAAGTGAATATTTGTGTGCCATTGTGCACTCATCCCAAATTATTATAGAACTCTTCCGCAACACTGCAGCTATTCCACTATTCTTTTTGATGTTACACATTGCATCTGGTTTATTATAAACGTCCAATGGCAGCTTGAATGTTGAATGTGCTGTTCGCCCACCATCCAGTAAAGTAGCCACAATGCCTGACGATGCTACTGCTAATGCGATTTTTTGTTGCGACCGTATTTTGGCAAGAATCAACGATATTAAAAATGTCTTACCGGTTCCACCGGGTGCATCCAAGAAAAAAAAACCGCCTTGTTCAGCAGCAACAGCCAGCATAATCCAATCATAAATAATCTACGAACGTGTCATATAAGGTACATTTTAACAGCATAATTACCACGTGTTGTTGACGCTATAAAATTAATCAATGAAGCACAAATAAGTAAAAAACAGGATTAATTTCACTGTATTATCTTCATTATAATATGAATGCAATTTACACTTCAGTCTAAGTAACACGTGGCCGTATGCTAACACCAAAAATTTAAAAAGTGGAAATAATTGAATTATACGGTATTTCGTTCACTACAAAATAAATTTAATTAATTTTATAGCGTCAACAACACGTGGTAATTATGCTGTTAAAATGTAGCTTATATGACACGTTCGTAGATTTACCATAGCAGCACCATCTATTGATTACTTACTCAACCCAGTCGAAAGGTATTGACATCTGTTAGAATCATTTGGAGTTAACAGATAATTGCGACTGTCAAATAATAACAGACAAATAATTAGCAATAAATTAAAATTGCGACTATAATTTGAGATTTAAACTATCCTATCTCTCAAGTTGGATCGAACTGCACATGGTGTGCGAATTTTATTATAATCGGTTAAGTGGTTTAGGAGTCCATTGAGGACAAACATTGTGACACGAGATTTATATATATTAAGATTATTTTGCTTGCAGGAGCTATGTGTTGCGCGTGGTGGCTGGTGGCGGCCGCCGCGGTGGTCGCGGTCAGCGCTGACGAGGCCTCCGACCCCGAGGGGCTGCTTGAACCGGTCCTGGGTAAGTGCTTTGTATTAACTCGCTAGCTCCAAGAACTAGGTTAAATGGATACAAGTTCTTCCAATCAAATGATATAAACGTGGTATATCTATATGATATATATAAGATAAATATATAAGCCCATTGGCAGTAGCTGCAAGTTTTTATTTATACATTAATTTCGCGTTCAATTATAGATAAATAAATAGATGAATTCGTATTGCTTTCATATGCGTATGCCTGTATGGCATATAATGGCCAAACGCCTCCAAGCACACGAACAATATATCTTTCCTCTTTTCGTTAACTTCATAAAACCGAAAAATATAACCAAGTTGGTATGAAAACGATGAAACTCAAAGTAATTTATATCGTCACGCAAATTTTTCGATAACTTTATCTAATCCCAAAGCACAGTATAAGCATATAACATATAAATTCCTTTTCTCATAAGCAAAACTTATCCTCAAACCGAATACCAAGATGTAAAAAACTGTAAAAGAGCACCGAATTTTTATCCAATGCTTAAAACCACGTTTACTGGAATTAAAAGCCGCTTGAAAAAGGTTCGTTCAATAAAAAGCAAAGATACGTAGCTCGTAGCCCGTAGCCCGTAGCGCTACGTAAGGCTACGGCGTAGCACCCAGTTCGTAGCGCATAAATCTATACGCGGAGAGCCATTATCCCGGTTATTATGTTGTCCGATAACGGAACCGTTCCGGCTGACATTGGGAATTACATTAATTCTCTACGTGGACCGGAATTTTGCTACCTCTGTGTCTCCTTTGTCTGCATACCCGGGCTTATAATATATTACTAATGTTACATTTCATATATACATTCCTATTTTTCATTATTATGCTGAACTAATCGTAGGAAAACTGATTTCATTAAACCTGTTTTGTTTCTCTCCCTTCGATCAATATTTTTCGACTTCTGAATGATTTTTTAGAACACTTGTTTAATATAAAAATTCTCAAAATAGTTGAATAAAATATAAGAACGAGATACACTGGTGGCTTATTCCCAGACATCCATGATTGTATTATCATCACTTCCACTGCTTTTGTTTTTCAAATGGCAGAAAATCTACACCGTTCATAACTTCCTAAATGTATTTATATGCTAACATAATTTAGACTAAACAGTAAGTTATTTAAATTTCGTAGTCATTATTTCTGCTATATTTTTTTCTACGTTTCTACTATACATAATTAGCATACAAACTAATAGCAGAGCTTACACACATAGAGAAATAATACGTAAATGTTCTCACATTCTATTGTTTGTGAAGTATATTTTCTCGGAACTAAGAGCGGCAGTAAGCTAAGCATTGTATAAATCTGTCACAATGGAACAATGACTGTCGTAATACGTCATAATACGCCTCCGTCGGCTGTTTGTTTTTTACCCACGAGATGTATGAGGCTGTAAAGGCATGGAATGGTATAAACGTTCCATGGAGTAATGAGGGTACTTCATATTTTCTTTTTTTCATCTTCTTATCTATACAGATAAATAAAATTGAAGTGTCTGTTTGTAATTCCAAAATAACAGCTTTTCACTAAATGCATATGAAAGTATACACACTACTGACACTAAAAAACCAAGTTTTTAAATTTTTCTCTGCCTGTCTGTTTGTTCCGGGTAGTCTCTGAAACGACTTGACCGAATTTAACGGGACTTTCATTGGCAGGTAGCTAATTTTACAAGGAGTAACTTAGACTACTTTTATTAAAAAAAAACATTAGGGTTCTTCAGGACACCCAATAAATTTGCACTACGTGGGTGAAACCGCGGGGCACAGCTTGTAGATAATAAATAGAATATAGATTATATAGGGAAAATGAAAAAAGCTTGCGGGACACAACGGTTCATAAAAATAATAATATAGATAATATATTTTCATAATTGTTAATTTCATTAATACTGTTGTAAGTAAATAAAAATAATACGTGTAAGCTTTGCTCAATATATTAGTTATTTTGTAAAACGTTTTTTAAGTATACGAATTACTTACTGATGAAATATGAATAATATTTTTCGATCTAAACGCCATAATAATAAAAAAAATAAGCATATTGCTGTGTCGGTAAGGCAGCGTTTAAAAAAATATACAGATGTTTGAAGAATGAGTGTTAACTCTATATTCTGAAGCCAAATAATTAATATTGTGACATATCTCAAAGTAAGAATAGCGTACATGGTACCATTTCGAAGTTTTTAATCACTGGGACTTCAATGATACAATCTTAAGTTTCTTCCAACAGAACTGTATGTTTTCTTCGTAAAGAGCACGGACAGTTATATTAAACTATTTTTAATCAAGATACTGATTAAAATGCTTCAAGCTCGGGGTACAACCCCGGGAACAATTACTGCGAGGTATTACACCGCTACGTGTTTGAGGTTACCATATAATTTCACCTGTGTGATGTCTTTGTTTTCGTAGAACAGGTTTACAAGACATTATTTGCTTAATATACTAAATCCATACATATACTTACTATCCCTACTAGTCCCTACTAATATTATAAATGCGGAAGTAACCCTGTCTGTCTGTTACGCTTTCCCGCTTAATCCCCTCAACTGATTTTGATGAAATTTGGCACAGACAATCTTTAGACCCTGAGAAAGGACATGGGCTATCTTTTCTTTATTAAAAATATTAGGTTTCCGCGACCATAAGGATGAAACTAAATCTACGCGGGTGAAAGCGTGGGGCACAGCTAGTATGTATATAAATACATACAGATAAATAAAGTGTAAGTGTATTTTTGTAATTCCCAATTTGTTTCAATAAATGCTTATGAAAATGAAAATAAAAATTATTTATTCAGTTTAGGCGAAAGTAAGGCACTTATGAATGTCGAGGAATTTACCACCGGTTCGGAAACTAGCCTTCTGAGAAGAACCGGCAAAAAACTTATGAAAGTACTGTGGTACTTGAAAGAAAAAATGTTTTACTATTTTTAAAATGTTAATTTAGTCTGTCTGTCTGTTTGTTCCGGATAAACTCTGAAACGGCTGGACCGATTTTAACGGGATTCCCATTGGCAGATAGCTGATGTTACAAGGAGTAATTTAGGCTACCTACTTACTTATATTTTCAAAAAGCCACCCAATTTATAAAAATTACGTCTATGCGGAGAAGACCGCGGGGCACAGTTAGTAAAATTATAAATAAAATTAATTAAATTATAAGCATTCTTAATGTACCGAAGCCGGTCATATTCCAATCTAACCTTACACCTAGATTCACGACAAATACCATCTTCGTTGGTAACATCCGCCATGTTTGAGTAGGTAAATTGAAGCACAACATGATCCAGGGTGCAGATCGTGGGGAGGAAGGGTGGATATCATGTTAACGTTATCCCCTGACAAGAAAGGGAAAATAAAAATAACCTCCTAAGCCCGCTTATGTACCCCTATTGTTATTTACAATTGAAGGAGGCTTACGTAACACATGTCTTTTCGGATTATGTCAAAGCCGGAATACCTATATTAGTGTTAGTGTCTAACTGTCTATCCGTCTGTGACATTTTCTTGGCTAGACTGCTGGGACAGGACCCAGTCGTTCCCTGAAATTTGCACCCTGTGCCCACTAGTCTCCTTAAATTTTTCTTCCAGTCCTCTGATCCATCTAAAGTACTAGGGCGTCAGAATTTTAAAGAGGTAGCTTCATTGTTTTACGACTATATGTCCGTATCATTACGTAACATTTATACCAAAAGACGAGTGGGTACCTTAAAATATATTAATTATTGAGTGTTCTCCTCCCGGGGGACAAATGGGTCGAATCTACAACTTTTATTCTAAGGATGACCCAGCGGTGAACGCCACTGTTGAACAAGTTTACTAAAAGTAGGTTTAGTTTGATAAGAGGAAGAACATTAATTAATGGTTCTTCTCAGAAGGCTAGTTCCCGAACCATTGTCAACTGCCATGTGAATTAAATAGAATACAAAGGGTCTACACTCATTCTCAGAAAGCGAAACTTCGCAAACGGACGTAAATGAAATGAAGCTTCACTATTGTTTTGTTTCCATGAAACTGAAATTATCGTCCATTAAATAATTGAATTAAAGTATATAATATAAACAAATACGTCAAAGATTTTTCTTACGGATCAAGTTCGGACGTAATTTTAAAACAAAGAAGCACGGTAGGAACTTCGCAAACTTTCGACCGAAACTTCGTATTTCGTTGAATTTAAAGTAGACCCCTGAAAGATAGTGTTATTTTATTAATAAAAAACATATATACAGTTGAATTTGAACCTCCTTCTTTATTGAAGTCGGTTAAAATAAGGTATATTGTCGAAGAGAGGGAGACAAAGAAACATAATCCCCGATTACGTTTAAATAATTTCCTAGCCTCTGACCTTCTATTTCGTGTTAAATTAAGTCTCCGACGCCAACGTTACGTACATATAGCATATTATTATAATTAAACAGTCGCACGAGCCTTTGTGTAAATAGTTCGCAATTACACTCACACACACACTATGTCAAATAAACTAATGCGCAGCTTTCGCCTAATGGATTTATGTATGAGCTATAGAATTATGGAGTATTAATGTATGCCCTGGTATCCGTTGTACTCGTACATACGTTTTCCAAGCACAACGGATACGAGGGCATTTCAGTATAGAGCAGTTACTGCTTACCACTAGTAACTGTATGCCTTATTGCCTCATATACATTTCTATATTTTCTGGTGAAATGTGAGTGTTGAAAATTACAACACCTCTGCCTACCACTTCGGGAAATACAGGCGTGAGCATATGTATGTATGTATGTATAAATTTCTAGTACTTGGTTGACCGAGCTGTGCTCGGTTTCTTTTTCTCACAAAAAACTAAATTTTTTCCCATAAAAGAAAAAATCTTGACGTTTTCTCAAAAAAGCTAGTATATATTTTCTGAAAGTGAAACCTAGCTAGATAATTTTTTTGCCCCCAAAAGCCCCTCCAAACATACAAAATTTCATGAAAATCGTTGCAGCCGTTCCTGAGATCCAGATTCTATATATATATGCAAGAATTGCTCGTTTAAAGGTATAAGATAATAACCGTAAGCCATAATACACCAGTGGTAACTGAATTGAGTTTTTAACATTAAGTTCTGCTCATGAACTTTCTTGTACTTTGACATTTCATAATCTAGTCCTGCTCTCAAAAACTATGTTGAGCTTACACATTACCAGAAGGGTCCCCAAAGGGGTAAGCAGGGGTAAGTAAGTGAGTGTTACAATACCCTCTTTTTACCGAAGATGATTAGCCGTTTCAGGCACTTTACATACGATTGCGATTTTTCCCAGTCATGTAGCATTCCCTGTGATATTTTTCTGCACCGTAAAGCTCATGCTCATGCTCATTATTAATAATTACAAGTTTTTTACGGGCTGAAATTTAAATATTAACGTTGTAAATACAAAACAGAAGAAGGCTCTAACAATTTGGGAAAAACTAATTAATGTTAGTATACTAAATGCGAATATAAATAAAACATGGCTAATAAAATACTGCGGATTAGAATTCTCCTTAAAACAATTTAACTTTGCCGGAGAGAGTACCTTGTTACCTCAAACACAACAACCCAGGAGTACTTGTTTTCACGCAAAATTCTAAAATAACAAAAACGGTACCGTGTCTTTACTTTGAATGGCAGGAGCCAGAATTAATATTTTGTAAGAGAGGGCTGAAGGAGATTGTTCTCGGGAGATTATTCCAAAGTGTTTTTATGTCCGACGTCGTAGTCCATCCTTATCGGGATCGTAAACGGAGGGATCAAAGACATTCCGTTAGTTTCATTCAGACTTTCCTTTTATAAAGCAAGTATTTTATTTACAAAGTAAACATGTAAACTGGGAATCCTTCTTGTATTGATTTTCAATGAAAACTCTGAGATAGAGGATAAGGATCGCAAGATGCCAGTCGGATCAAACGGCTTGAATCAAAGCTTGGCAAATATCTACAACAAAATTATAAGGTAACTGTATATCTTTATACATACATTATATATATTATACTTATTCATTCTTGTATCCTGAATATTAAACACTCTGATATTCCCCGAAGGGCTAGGCAGAGGTGTAGTAATAACAACACCCACTTTATACCGAAGATGATTAAGTGCCAACGTGACAGTTGGTGAGTCTATCGCCGTCTCAGGCACTATACATACGTCTTTGAATTACTTTTCAGAGATATACAGACAGGTTTCCTAACCATGTCTTTTATCACCGTAAATCGCGTGGTGTGAAATCACTGCACATAAGTTTTTCTTTCAGAAAAACTCATTGGTACAGGCCCCGCTGGGATTCACCACGGCTCTTATCATATCACGTCTATCTCTATATATATACTAACCAAAAAGATTTCGCTCGCGATTTCGCGCGCGTTATATAGGTATATTATGCTAGTCACGCCTAGGGATTATACCCGCATAGGAATAGCAATAAATTCTATGACACACACATTTTCCATTGATACTGCGGTCCTATTGATCGCAGCGTGATGTTATAAAGCCTAAAACCTTCCTCGATGAATGTACTATCCAACACAACAATTTTTTTCCATTTAATTCTAACCAGTCCCAGAGATTAGCACCAAAAAAACAAACAAACTCTTCAGCTTTATAATTTAAACAGCCTTTGTCAACTCTAAAAGTCCATCCTTTTTTGAAATCGAATGATTTGAAGAAGTATTATCTCTTGCATGCAAACAATTGCCTATTTTTATTTACGACAGCAAAAAGGCAATGCATGACTGCGGTGTGGTTTAAGTAGTGGCCTGCAACTAGTGGTTACGTGAACTAAAACCGCTGGTTGAGTGATTTTTCAAACCACAAACTTTACGGTAAAGAAAAAACATTGTGAGGAAACCTGGATAAGTCTGAGAATACGTGAAACATGTAAATGCAGTACCTATGTAGGTAATAAAGTTAATACATGCCCGAAAATTGGGTGAAAGATTCTTATGACCTTAATAAGACCAATTCTGTACCATATTTCATGTGAATATATATTATTTCTATTTCTATGAAACATGATTAAATGCCAACGTGCCAGATGGTGAGGCTATCGCACATACGTCGTTGAAATACTTCTCAAACATACGCAGGTTTCCTCACGATATTTTCCATCACCATAAAGCACGTGGTGTGAAATCACTACAGTTTTAGAAAAACTCATTGGTACAGGCCACGCTGGGATTGTGTAGCAGGTGACTGCGCAAACCCCAAGGCCACCACGACTCTGTACGTAGAACTTATGATGAGTATTATAGCATCACGTAATATGATAATCCTTATTTTTAACACACGTCTTCCAATATTGGAGCCAATATTTGCAAGCTCTCAGTGAATCTAACCGATAATGGGTCCAGTAGAACGTTGGATTTCAGTCCTAAGCCAACAGCCAAGGATCGGTACGTTGTAAGCAAATATTCGTCCGGTAAGCAAAGGAAGGGAGCGCCGCCATTGACATGGTAATGTATTAGCATGCGGGATGCGAGTGATGGATATCCCTGTGTCCGTGTTTGTTGGAAATATATGGGCAGTATTTATAGTACAGTATTAATACAAGGTTTTTTCCGGCTTCAAAAAAGGAGGCGGTTCTAAATTAGACCGTATGTTTTTATTTCTTACACTTTTTCTCAGAACCAGGAAAAAATCCTGTTCAATCATAGTTATACTTAATCGCAAACCGGCTACAGTATGAGTTTCATGTTTCTTTAAGAGCTAGGGTTTTCGTAGGGAAAACCAAATCACGTCACTTCACGTTTTTTTACGTTTAGTTTTATCTTTATTGTCGCGGAACCCTAATATTTTTAATAAATAAAAGTAGCCTAAGTTACTCCTTGCAACATCAGCTACCTGCCAGTGAAAGTCCCGTTAAAATCGGTCCAGCCGTTTCAGAGATTACCCGGAACAAACAGACAGACAGACAGACCGACAGACAGACAGACGTGTGTCAGTAGCGTGTATACTTTCATATGCATTTAGTGAAAAGCTGTTATTTTGGAGTTACAAACTATTATCTGTATAGATTTTAGTATGTGTTTTTAAAGAAATTTAATTAAGATCGGATACATACAGAATTCCACTGTACTTCTGAATAAAGAAATAAATAAATAGGTCAAAATCGTTTAAATTTAAGTACTCGCGTAGAATGCTACGGCATGTAATACGAATCGCAATTAGTTTTGAAACTGTTTGCACCGTGCAGTATTTATATTTTTATTTGTTTGGCCTTAAGTAAGTATTAAAAATCTAATAACGTAGTAACTTCTAATTAGGGTGTCCACCACTATGGCGGCATTATAGGCTATAACAGTTTAGCCAACGTTGCAGAGTGTTATATAACACAGGCTGTACTCCCACGATAAGCCTTGAGTCCGCTCGTTCTGTTGGGAATTGAGCGCTCTAATGAATTTGAGATCCCTCGGGATCTTTTATTTTTTGATTTCGGAAATGGAACGCTGATTGAAAGTAAAAACTTTCGGTTATTTTGAGGTAGATAATAAATTGTAGGACTAATAATGATCTCCTACCGAATTTTGGTTGTGGCACATATTATAGTGCACAAGTGTGTCCACAAACACTGGTGCACTTTTTATTACCTCACTCTCATAGTCCGATGGGAGGCAATCCGACACGACCAGAGAAAGATCAGGCGTAGGACCAACGGCTTAACGTGCTTTCCGAGGCACGGGGAGAGAGTTGCCAACTCTCGTTATTTTTAAGTAGATCTAGGTATTTAAGGCCTTTCCTGCTAAGCTACTAACTTCAGTCCAGAATCTACGTATTTATTAACAAATTTCAAAAACAGGTCTCATTAGGCTAAATGGGCATAACAATCAGTACTTACCTATACTTTCGCGCAAAATATGGGTACCTAACCAAGAATAGGTTTTTTGCGATCAATCTGATGAAACCTAGATTAAAAATAGCAGCTTGATGAAAGTACGTAGATCAACTAACTATTCATGAGCAATTTTTTACTAATTCTGTGTATTTGTCAAACCCCGTCTACGCATTTTACAAATTCTGAGTTGGCAACACTGCACGGGGGTGTAAACACCGCCAAGTGAACACTTAACCATCTTCGGTGGAAAGTGGGTGTTGTTTTTACAACACCTCTGCCTACCCTTTCGGGAACGGGCTTGGGAGCAAAGTATATAAGAATTTAAAAGGTCAATAGTCTCTCTACACTGTTTTCATAATTACACGTTGTTGCTACAAATATTCACGTCAAATTTCCGGCGGAAGCGTTAGGTGTTGCGGTCTGTGACACGTCTTCATTTCCCCACTTCCGCCCCACGCCGGAAGTGGTCGTCTAAACGGCACAACCTACATTCCACAACACTCGAGCCTGAAAAATATTTGGCTCAAATATGTGTTTTTATATTTCATACATGCCACTCAACAAGAAATAGCCCTTCACAACGATGGAGTTGTAATATATATAGAAAAAATATTGCTTGTGAGTTTGAGTGTAACCTCTGCAACTACAAGGAATGCCCTTAGTTTTTTTCAACACGATTGAATTATTTTTTAGGCTATTAAGTTATTTAATAATCTTCACGAGGTTCTCATAATAATAAAAATATAATTTATTTATGTAACAAATTAAAATTATTTTTTATTTTTTGTATAGATTTATGTGTAAGAAGTTGAGGCGTATATATGAACAGGAGCATTGACCATCAACACACATCAAAGAAGAAATTCTCTGTGCTGGGGCCCAACTATGAGCTCTTATTGCAATGATAATTCAGTTGTGCGACAGTGACAGATGTATACACGTCGCGTACATCTGTCTCATAAATGAGTGGAACTATCATGGCAATAAGAGCTCATGGTAAGGCCCCAGTCTCTGTGACGTCACAGTCTCACACCCAGTAGTCAAGTTAGAACCCCGCTACAACTATGAGATAGTAACTCCACAACACATCACGGCGTTCATTGTAAATTCATTCTGAATCGATACCAACTCGAGTGTAGCGCTCGTGCAATACTCTCAATAATCCGATCATACGTTACACCTGCCAGTTCTACTTAGCTCGGGCGAATGTATCGAGTATCTTGTGAGGATTAAGGCCGATTATATTGGCATTACGATCAGACTGGCTGTATACTTATAACCTTGTATGTAGTAGGTACGGTGCCCAGCGGCTTAACCCGCGTAGACTTCTTTTCATGAGCGTTTTTACTTCTTGAAGACCAAATTAAAAAGTCTTAGTTACTCCTAATAACATTAGCTATCGGCTAGTGGATGTCTCGTTAAAATTGGTCCAACCGTTTCAGAGATAATCGAAACAAACTGACAGAGTCACAGACAGACAGACAAATGGGCAGAAAAACAGTCAGAGAAAATAAATAAAAATTGTTTTATTTTTTATAAATAAATTTTGGTAATAAAAAATACGTAGTACGTATAATTTCGATCTCATTCAGTGATTAAAAGTTGTTAATTTGGAATTACAAACAGACACTTCAATCGATCTACTGATCCAAATCAAGCACATACGAAAATTCTTTTTGGGATTCGCAATGAATTTCTTGCTTATTTTATGAACTTTACCGTATGTTTAACTAGGTGTATATTTATTGATATTGAAAAGGGAAAGTTATATTGGCAGTTTATATTTATCTTCTTGGCCCAGATGCCTCCCACCCGAGCGTGTTTACTGGCTCTATACAATATATATTTAGAACGTGTGTGCGTTTAAGACACCCATGATATAGTGTGTCTACCCTAAGGTCAACTTGGCTATTTATTTATTCATTTGCTGTACTAAATACAATATTATACTGTGTCTCTTGGTTTCATCCGCGTAGACATAATGACACCGGTCGCTTTATTCTGAGCAACCTAGTTTTTTTAAATCTGCCTGTTAAAATCGGTCGGACAGACAGACAGAAAAATAAAATAATTGTAATCTAATTATATGTCACTACCACATTTACTTTATGTGCAAACAACTGCAAATTCATTAATCTGTATAAATGATAACTAAAATGACTTGTAAGGCCTACGTAAGTACTATTAGGACCCTTTCCACCAAAATATGATCTACTCATTTGATTAATGAGGTGCAAAGGACATTCGACCTTAAGATTAAGGTGGTAAACAACTTTTATAGCTGACAAAACATCAAAACACACATAATATATAGACCAAAGTATACATGTCTGGAAATTGTCGGTAAACCTCTCAATTTGTACGGGACTTTATCGAACGATGCAACCATATTATTATCAATGTTTATGAAACTCGTCGAGGTGAAGGAGCGTTGGCAAAACACGGCAAATTGCTTCCATTAGTGTGCATTAAGTGAGGGAGGCTGCAGGTTCTTGAGGGAGGCTTTCATGGCTTGTAAGTTGTTGTTATAATGGAGTTTGTGACGTTATTATATTATTGGCTACTAGACTTAAACTGCAAGTCACTATAGCTTTTTTTATCGTGTATTTTCTATTTTTGGTTTTCAATTAATTATGTAACAAGTTTTAAAACGACCAATAAAATACTAATACTAGGTCAAGGGACAATTTTATTGCTGAACTAGCGGACGTCTCGCGGTTTCACCCGCGGAGTTCCCGTTCCCGTGAGAGTACGGGGATAAAATATAGCTTATGTTACTCGCTGATGATGTAACTATCCATTGTTGAAAGAATTTTCAAGATCGGTCAAGTAGTTTTGGAGCCTATTCAATGCAAACAAACAAACAAATCTTTCCTCTTTATAATATAATATCTAGTCAATCACTACAATAGTCCTGGGGCCTTACCATGAGCTCTTATTGCCATGATAGTTTCACTCATTTATGAGACAGATGTATGTGACGTGCATACATCTGTCACTGTCGCGCAACTGAATTAACATTGCAATAAGAGCTCATGGTTGGGCGCCTGAAAGTAAGCACTGATATACATCATCAATCAATCAATCGAACTTTATTTGATTAGATATCCTACCAAATCGTCAGAAGGACAAAGAAACTATTACATCTTTACTTCTATACAGATAAATGAAACTTAGTGTCTGTTCAAATTTTAAATTTACAGATTTTCACTAAATGCTTATGAAAGTATATATGGTACTCATATAAAAAAAATTATCTGCTCGTCGGTTCTGGCTAATCCGAAAAGGCTAATATCTATATAATATCTAATGTTATAAGACAAAGCATAAGCTCCGTTTATTTAAAAAAACATTAGAGTTCCGTACAAACATAAATGTTACCACCGGATTCGGAATGTTGCGTTTACTGAGAAGAACCCAGCAAGAAACGGAGTACTTCTTTTCAAAAAACGTTACATATACTGTAACTGTGCTCAAGTATTTTCGTATGGATTGTGACTTTATAACTGTAACGGAGAGTTAAGGGATCTGCAATATAAAATATTCCGTCTGGCTCACTCTCTAGTGACAGATGCGGCCATTATGCGAGCCATATTTAATGCACACCTCGGGAATACTTCCCTGGAACCTCCATATGCTTTCAGTGAATGGTAAGTATCTCTGAGAGTGTGGTACATCGTGGAATAATAGCCCATTTTATTGAGATTTCTTCGTGTAAAGTTCGTAGATATTTTTTCAAAATACCTTGATTAGAAGGGCTTCGGGTTAAGCGGTCGTTAATTGGAATCCTGTCGCATCACGAGTCTAAGAATGTGTGAAAGGCGGTATATTGAAATAGTCAATTGAAGTCGCCATTTATATAAGTACAATTATTTTGTCTGTTTGAACGCGTGGTTCTTTTTAACACCGAAATGTGATATCACATAGAAAAGCTTATATTTTTTAGAGATATAAAATATTCAATAAAAAAAACGACTAGCTATGGAAATGTAGAAAAAATTTTTTTTCAGTTTATCCTCCGCAAGCTTCATTTGATACCCATACTGTGGAAGTGCAAAAAAAACTAATCCGCCATCTTGGATGATCCACCATATTGGAATTAGAATGACGTCACATTATCATCAATAAAAACGTGTATCCCAAATTTCAGCTCAATTTAATGTAGATTTAAAATTCAGTTGCAAGATTCCACCCGGACAATTACATACATATACTTATATACATTTCAAATAAATTAAATGCTTGTAAAAAGGGTAGGTCGATAGTAAATTATAAGATAGAACTAACATTATAATACAGCCTCAATCCTCATGCATACAACTTACATAATAATATAATATCCTTAATTTCAGAACAGTTACATAATTTACGAGCGCGTGCAATGAAGCGCGGTAAAGACTGCTCGTGGCAGTAATATAATAGAGGTTGCCTCATTACAGGAACTGACGGTTACAGCTAATAGATTACTATTGTAATAGAACATTAATACGGTGAAGGAAGTAATTCAAATACGTATGTATAGCGCCTGAGACGGCGATAGACACAGCATCTGTCACGGTGGCACTTATTCATCTACTGTGAAAATTTAATGTAAAAACAATGCAACCGAAGCGAATACAACAGTGAGCATATATATGTACGTATGTAAGTAAGTACGTACTTAAATAAGTAGTATTTGAAGCATACATTAGGTAAAACGACAGTGGATGCTTTATTTCTATACATCGAGAACGAAATGCAACTGTGTCAACTTTTGCTGCTAAATTGGGGGTATACTGAGTATTAGCTTTTTGGTTTCCCCGTAAAAACACCTTCCAAATCCGATGGCAATTACTACAGAACACGGAAAGACGTTTCTTCGTTTAATTACTGCCCGTGAAATCTCTCAAACAATCATTTGCATAAGATTTTTTTTTTAATATGTGTTGAAAGTTGCAGTTATTTCGTACATCATAGTGACAAGCGAGCTTTGCCATAAGCTATTCTTGCCGTCATAGTTCCACTGTGTGACAATGACAGACTTATAGCGCACCGCAAATGAAATCCCATTAGCCTTTGTTACCATGGCAACGTCATTAATTGTTCGCGTTGTTGATTCCTCAACGATATTAGAGAAGCTTGTATTGGAAATGGAATAATAGCCATTTACTAAATTGTTACATCTCATCAAGCAGGATTATTGTGAAGTTACTGTACAATCAATTTAACTGAGTGGATTCGATTTTTATATTTATTGCCTTTCAATGAGGCTTATTTTCCCTTAGAGCGGGAGTGATTGTGTTTCAATAACGCTTTGCAAACAATGCAATACGCGTATAACCTCAAATGTTAATGAGGACGTCAGTTAATGAACGTTCATTAAATATCTGAGTAAAATACGCAAAGTAATTTGATCTTTAGTCTCATTAAAATATAGGCCTAGGAAATCAATTTGTTCTTAATGCAAATATACCCAAATAATCCTTGTTTTGTATAAATACTTACATACCTGTAAAAGAATACCCTGGGCCACAATTCGTACTAAATCTACAATATTTTCAATGTCATTAATTATTTTTAATGTTACAGGTCAATCGGAGGCCTAAGAAAGTCTGACAACTGGTTTAATCCAGATTGCCGATTTTCCTCAAAAAAGGGGTTACGAAGGTCAGATGGCAGTCGCTTCGTATAAAAGTCAGGTGATCAGCCACATCAGGTTGAATCAAGTGCTGACCCCAACAATATATGGGATAAGGCCGGGGAGATGATGATGATTTTTAATTAATTACCAAATATGAATGATGATCTCCCTGGCCTTATCCCATATATTGTTGGGGTTGGCACTTGATTCAACCCGATGTGGCTGATCACCAGATTTTTATACGAAGCGATTGCCATCTGACCTTCGCAACCCCATTTAGGAGGAAAATCTGTGATCTGGGTTAAACCAGTTGGCAGATTATTTGTAGGCCTCCGACTGACCTGTAACGATTGCCAAAGATGTTAAATTGGCAACCGGGACCGACAGCTTAACGTGCTCTCCGAGGCACGGAGGGAACTCGGGCGGTCACCCATCCAACTACTGGCTAGGCGTATGGTTGCTTAACTTTGCTGATCGAATGATATGCGCAATAGCAACTGTGCCACGAGCTCCTCCATATATGAATTACCAAATATGAATATATGTACAGTATTACTGGTAGCTTTGGTTATATTGTTAAGCGAGTTCAAATAGGGAAATAAGGTTTTATTATAATAGTATTGATAAGTAAAGTCTACGAAAGTCTATGGTTTGACACATCAAGTACCTACCTACGTAGTCTTGATTTGTGAAGTATTCTTACGATTCTGATTTTCTCCACCTATGATATTCCAATTACAGCACGAATGGATGTATTAACTTGGTGCTGTTATGTATAGTATGACAGAGGTATAGTCACTCCCGGTTTGCGCGTCATTGTAACAGAACGATCCATCAACTATGTAAACATAAAAGCCTCTAATTTTGGACGAAAATCAATTACCCAGTTTAAATAGCAGCTGCATGAAATACGAGCGATTACATTCATTGTACACGCTGATACAGAACTTTAATATAAAAATCCATTAGCAACAGCTATTCATTTTCACGCTCCTGTGAACTGAATTAAATCGTGAAAAGGTTTACATTTACCTTTCGGGTGTATTACTGACATGACGGTCTGTGAGGGCTGGTATCTACTAAAGTGAAGACAACTGATTGAATAATAAAACTGTGTAATAATAATAAAAAAAATGCCGTAAAAAAGTGCCCAGGTACTACAGATATAAATTCCTAGTCTATGTCGTTTGTAGTGTCACTTTAAGTGAGTAGTCGCCTGCTACAGTAACGCAAATGAAAATCCCACCGGTCTGTACCGAGTTTATCTAAGATATAAGAACCTAACTATAGTGATTTCACACCCCGAACCTGAATATATTGGCGGAGAAAATTCAAAGACGTATTAAAAGTGTGTATCACACCACGTGCTTAACGGTGAAGGAAAACATCGTGAGGAAACCTGCATATGTCTGAGAAATAATTCAAAGACGTATGTATAGTGCCTGAGACGGCGATGGACTCACCCTCTGTCACGTTGGCACTTAATCATATTCGGTGAAATGTGGGTGTTGAAAATTACAACACCTCTGCCTACCCCTTCGGGGAATACAGGCGTGAGCATATGTATGTATGTATTAAAAGTGACTGAGGTGGCGACAGACTCAATCACAATCTTATATCGGTGAACACCTCTACCTACCCCTTCGAGGATTTCGAGAACCTTTCTGGAAAGGCGAGGGCAGATTATGTATGTATTGTGTGTATATAATATATAATAATCTCTAAGTGGAAAATAGATATTGACAAATTAAGGGGCAGCGATGAACCATACAATAAATGTTTTATTTCTATGTTAGATACCAAGTCTAAAATGTGAAATGTCCCCGCACCCGCAGGGTATTTGCCTCCCTTGTATCACCCTGCACAATCGATCGACTCTCGGTGTCGCAAGCCCTGTTAGGGTGGTTGTACACAGTTTAAGATGGACAGGCTTATATATTCGTTTTTGCGTGCTTATAAATTATTCTGAAATAGGAAAGCGTCAGAATAGTGGGGTTAAATTGCTAAAAAATTTTGTTTGTAAATTATTCTCATGAACATCCAGTAGGTCTAAAACGGCCACTTTGAGAGAGTCATAATGTGATCCGAATATGATTCAGGAATGATTCATATTTCGCAATTCACCTGTATGACACTTTTCTATGAAGATTCATAAAATGGTCCACCAAATTTTAATTGCTTTTGTGACAAATAGCAGAACCATAAAAAGTTACTTAGGGACTAACATCTTACAATTATTGTAATCATTCGTGAATCATAAATATGAATTGCACCTAAGTGACCATTTTGTCATTTTGATGATGAATCATATTCGGATCACATTATGATTCTCGGAAAGTGGCCTTTTTAGACCTACCGGTGTCTTCCGTAACATTGAACTTACCACAGGAAGAATAATTCATTCCTAATTTCATATAATTTATTTAATCTAATATAAGGTATATATAGTAGTTCATTGCCTTAAATTATTCAGTGGCATATGATGATGTTGATACATACCCTCCAAAGTCATTCCTCAAAGGTGTTCTTTGCGAAAATGAGCCTTTCTCTGCACTTTTTTGTCAATTACTGGTTTTGCCAATATGTTATTAGCTTGGTATGTCCAAATAAATATAAATATAACTCATATTTATTTGGACCCTCGATATAATGGTCGCAATATAACCGCAAAGTTATGAACGAAGCTTTACGCGAAGCCTGAAGTTTCATCAAAGGCGAAGTCCCTCGGAGACTATTAAAAAGCCGCGATGGCCCCTCACACAGTCTCCTGTGGGCTTCCATTAATTAATATTGACTGCTTTCTTCGCTATTCATGTTTTATGAGTTTTCTTATTTCTGTCCTGTTATCCTCTTATTCAGATTGGTCCACTTATTCTGATATATTTCATAATTTCATAAAGGCTAATTATCTGTCTCGTTTCTTGGATAGTATGTCCGTATGTGATTTGATTTAAAAGTGAAGGAATATATATTTATACAGATTCATAAGCATTTCGTATTCGCGGTTTCAACGGCGTAGACCAAATTTCATGGGTTTTTATTTCGCGGTAACACATTTTTTAAATAAAATTAGCCTATTTTACACCTTGTAACGTGAGCTATCTGCCGTTAGAATTGATTCAGCTATTTCAGGGATTAGACGGAACAAATTGACAGACAGATTGAGATTTTTTTAGTTAAAAGCTGTTAATTCGGGAGTACAAACAGACACTTCAATTTTATTTATCTACTAGCTGTGCCCCACGGTTTCACCCGCGTAGATTTAGTTTCATCCTTATTGTCGCGGAACCCTAATATTTTTAATAAATAAAAGTAGCCTAAGTTACTCCTTGAAACATCAGCTACCTGCCAGTGAAAGTCTCGTTAAAATCGGTCCAGCCGTTTCAGAGATTACCCGGAACAAACTGTCAGAGAACATTTTTAAAACTTGGTTTTTTAGTGTCAGTAGCGTGTATACTTTCATATGCATTTATTGAAAAGCTGTTATTTTGTAATTACACACGGACACTTCAATTTTATTTATCTGTATAGAGTATAGATATAGATACAGATATTATCTATAGCGTATATTTAAAGCTAATTTATAAAATGTTAAATATTGAATACCTCTAGAAAATCCAATTGGGAACAGAAGAAAGAATTTCGCGTTCCAAATACTTACTTTATTTTAGGAATAATAAGGTCGAGCTTATCTCCTTGGAAGTATCAAAGAAGCTTAATAACCAATCAAGCCGCGCTCACTTTAAGTAAATGCTTTGAGTATAATCCTCTGTTGAAAAAACGATCACTAAGTAAAAGGAGCGTAGCTTATCTTGTCATAAGGGCAGTCTAGACTAAATGGGAAAGGCCTTAAGGGGGTTTTAAGAATGTAGTAGTTACGACATTAAACGTTAATAGACGTGGAACTGGTTTAACCCAGATTGCCGATTTTCCTCGAAAAAGGGGTTGCGAAGGACAGATGGCAGTCGCTTCGTATAAAAATCAGGTGATCAGCCACATCGGGTTGAATCAAGTGCCGACCCCAAATACATGGGATTAAGGTAAGAGAGATGATGGAAACGTGGAATGAGAAGAGATAAATTAATGTGCAAGATGCGGAAAGGTTAGGTATTTAAGACGTTTTTCTCATGTTATATTTTGCTAGAAAATAGATCTCTGTGTTTTTTCTAAAAAAATATGTATGAACTTGTACTGTATTTGATATTTATTGCGCTAAAAAGAATAAAATAAAATCAATCATTTGTATTCAGCAAGGGACACTTGGAACACTCATTGAACGTATCTTGTAAAGAAAGCTAACTTAGGCTAATTTGTTACCGTTTTCAAAGCCTGCAGCGAAAAAACTATCAGGGGCCTTACCATGAGGTCTTATTGCCATGATAGTTTCACTCATTTATGAGACAGATGTATGTGACGTGTATATACATCTGTCACTTTCGCACAACTGAATTATCATTGCAATAACAGCTCATGGTTGGGCCCCTGTACTAATATTATAAAGAGGAAATATTTGTAAAAAAGTACTGGACAGATTTTAAAAGTTCTTCCACCATTTGAATGCTACATTATCACTGATTAATAAACGCTATATTTTATCCCCGTACTCCCACGGAAACGGGAACTATGCGAGTGGAACCGCTTGTCTGACGTCTGCTAATAGTGTATATTCTAGTATATCCCTATAGCAATTTTTGAAGACCCACACTTAATTAGTCACTTCGCTCGCTTTGTGAGAGATGCGTATATAACGTCATCATTAAAAAGACTAAATAATAGCACAAAATTATATCAGACATCATTTTTATGTATCTTGAAATTTAAACGAGTACACTACCGGGTATAGGATCAAAATGTATACACGATTCTTTCTAGCAGTCTTCAAAGGCTTGACGAGAAAGAAGTTCTAGATCGATAGTTCTAAATGTACTGTTATTTATATAATTAGTACCTAACTAATATATATCTTGCATCTACAAAGCCAAGCACGTGCGGCTGAATATAGCAAGTACTTAGTCAACGTTATGAAGACAATATAATATAGCTTATATTACAAATGGATAAAGTGCGTTATAAGGTTGCTTATACTCGTCAGTAGGCCGGTCACGTGGCCACTCGCCGTTACGTATGTGTTTGTGATGTGTGCGCGTTAGGGCTGTCACATTCGGAATTTTGATTTGTATCTTGTTTAGTGACTGTTGTGTGTACAATTTTGTTGCGGTGGTACAGTTTTCACTCTTATTGTGTTTACCTACACAATTAAAAACCCATAATAAGTATTGAATAATATAAAAATAAGGATTGAAAATGTATTTATAGATGCTATCAATTGAACTCGCTTCAATCTTTTCCACTCTCGATTAAATTGTAAGTTAATGTTATCATTTAAAACAATCGTCCGCCGGCAGCTTCACTTGCGTGGCTATACATTTGTCTCCTATTTCTTGCTTACAAACTTTTATCCCCCACTTAACGCACTTGAATTCCTTTACGGATGCATTCGACATACTAGGAATACGTGAATACGTGGGTGAAAATGTAATTTCCAACTCCATAATTCAATCATAAGTATAAATGGATAAAAATGCGTATCTAAAAATGTATATGTATTTGTACAGCTCGTTATCATTGTTATAGATGTATCTAATTCAGTTGTACCATAAATTACATGGCGTGCTTCTGCCTGACAACCCTGTGCGATACATATGAATCTGCCGGCTCGTTGATTCATAGACCTAATCTCCATGACGACGGAGTGAATCTCCCTCGTATAAATGTGATTCCAAATGGAAATGAATGCATAATATAATAGTTACTATATTCATCCAATTGGTCGATGTTTCCGGCAACAATATATATTGTAACTCGCTACCAAACCAAACATGTATTGTTTCCACTATACTTTAAACGAGTCACATGTATTAATTTACATTCTATCCTCCTTATTACAAAATATACCCTAAGATAGTTCTTGGTTTAGATGCAATCTCTTTCTGCGATCGGATTTAAAAAGAGATGGATATGGTTCTAGTCCGAGTTTGGTTGTATCTTGGCTTAAACCATGTTTTGAAATAAGTGGAGTTTAAATAAAAACGTTTCTTATTACATTTTGACCGATATATCAACGCACAGCCTAAACTGCTGCACCTAGAAACATGATTCATCATGTTCATTGTTCATTCATCATTCATTGGTATCATGTAGTTAGACATACACTCAGAAAAGATTTACTGAAATTCCACTACAATAATGATGAAATGGGGTTCGAAATTTTGTATTATATGAAAGCATACTGCCTGGCAGGCGAAGTTATTTAGTCTCTATGAAAAAGTGCTTTGCTTGTGATATAATTACGTATAGTATTCGAATAACCAATTATTCACGAGACAAAGAATACTCAGGTTTCCATGCGTAAAATTATTCAATTGTGGGATCCTTAAGGGTCATATTTATGACTAAAATGCCAGTAGAACTTAAGTAGGGCATCCAATTATGTTATATGTATCGTCTGAGCTAAGTTGACAACCCTGAATCCATCTGTTTGATGTATGAGGGTAATCTCCACGGCGTCGGAGACTCCCGGTTGCAACGTCTTTATAACTATTTATATGTTTTCCGACATGAGACTGTACTTAGATAGGTGCTGAGTGCTTTTATGTTAATGTTTATAGCCCCACACCGAAACTTATCTGTATTTAGTTGATTTTTACCAAAAAAATATATCTGCTGTCGAAATGGTTATTATTGTAAAACGTTACTGACCTATTTTGAAATCATTTTATTGTCCCTTTGTTCTAAGGAGTTCCTAAACATCTTAACCGATTCAACGGTGTTATTCATGGTACATTTATTTTAAAAAAATAATGTAGATTCCACCCTAGTAGATTGAGTGTACGCGGATAAAATCGCGGGGCACAACCAGTTAATTTCAACAATTTCATTTTTGATATCTGAAAATATGTCAGAAAATATGACAATAGATGTAATAACAAATGAAATGAGCGCGAATACCCACTGGTGGAAGCCGCGCAGGCAATCCAAATTATATCCACGAGCAGTCAAATACTCCGAATGTCGGATCCACTCGAACAAATTGAAAAATATATCGCTACATCTTCGCCGTCAACAACCCTAAAGCATATTTTTTGCTACAACACTTACGACTTTAACAAGCATCAAAATAAAGCACAATATTGTTAATCTTACTCGAATATTCGCAGATGTTATTAAATAAGCTCCTTACTGCCGAAATAGAATGATTGACATTAATACTTGTTATTTCGTGAACATGAAGGTGTGGGAAGAGGGTAATATACTCGGAAATACGGAGAATCTGACACGTGCACAGAAATTCCTTTATTCGAACCTTCTATATAATTTTATGTTCCAGGAAGCTTTCCACGTAAATAAGTACCTTTGTTATATTGGCTTATCGATAATGTAGCTTTACAAGCCAAGGTCTTTATTTGATTGTCGTATCGAGCAAATAATTTTACCTTTCCTATTGAAATCGCCCAAACAAATACGCCCGATTGAAAATGAAGCCTCCCCAGCTACGCTCGTAGCTGCTTCGTAGCAGTCGTAGCATCTCGTAGCACGTAGCTATAATGCGTAGAAAAAACTACATTCGTAGGTCGTACATACGCCTTTATATTTCAAGTATACTATGAAGCACAAATATAGATCTTATGTTCTAGTTCATAATGTATACAATTGAGTGTTGATCGCGACTACAGTAAAATCTGCTTACAAACGAAAACCGTAGAGCAACACAGTCCCTAGAGGGTTGTTGACACGACACTGAACTTTAATTTTTGTAGTCGAGGTTTTGCATGCTGAACAACGTATTTCTTTCTTTATTTTTATCCCAAATACCGCTTGTCCTCTTATTTCTTGAACATGTAAAGGAATAACTAAGTAGAAAAGCGACATTAAAACTCTAAACTATTATTTTTCAATCTATACAGATAAATAAAATTGAAGTGTGTTTGTAATTCCAAAATATAAGCTTTTCACTAAATGCATATGAAAGTATACACGATACTGACACTAAAAAACCAAGTTTAAATTTTTTTCTCTGTCTGTCTGTCTGTTTGTTCCGGGTAATCTCTGAAACGGCTGGACGGATTTTAACGGGACTTTCACTGGTAGGTAGCTGATGTTTCAAATTCAAATGGAGTAACTTAGGCTACTTTTATTTATTAAAAATATTAGGGTTCCGCGACAATAAGGAAGAAACTAAATCTACGCGGGTGAAACCGTGGGGCACAGCTAGTGTAACATATAATTTATGAAAAGTTCGTAGTTATTCAAATTCAAATTCAAAATATCTTTATTTGAATAGATTCTTACAAATTACTTCCAATCGTCAGAAGGACATGAAAAAATACAGGATTAAAAATGTTACCACCTTTATTAATAAAAAATGATATTTTTTTTTGAGTGAATTAAATACAAATACTACTAAAACCCTAACCCTTCCTTTTTGCTTCGGTGTATTCGGACAGCAAATAAAATAGCATTAGCAAGCAGGGTACGCACGAAGCCAGGTTATTTACCTCAATTCGTCAGCTCCGTGAATTGTGTGGAGCCACAAGAGAGCTCGTTGAATGTTGTTGTATGAAATGTCCGACTTTGCGGCCATAAAATATGGGGGCGGGATAAAGGCTGGGATACCAAGGGTCATGTAGGGATAACAATGGGAAATATATCGCATTACCGTTCGTGGAAAAAATTGTTTGTATTTCAAACAGAATGAATGAAATACACGCGAATTCTGAGAGTTTTTGTAAACGCTTTTTCCTGATTTTATTGTGTTTAGCTATTTCTGTGTCAGCCTTATCTCACGGAAACCATTAATCAAATCAGTTTTCCTGTTGCTTTCATATTTCATATATGAGTGTATGTTATTTCGTTTATAACGTGTATTCTGTTATCTAAATATAATATTCTGTACGATCCGTAGACAACATATTATGCATGTGTATCCCGTGTAAGGTCACAGGGTAGACAGAGAGAAGAGTTTTCACTGCTACTACAATAAACTAGGCAAATCTTATAGCTGAGTAGCCGTAACCTTTGACAAGTGTAACTGCACAGACACACATATTCTCACTCACGCACACACACACTCATACTCAATTTTAAATCTCGTTTTGTATCAATATATTATTATTAAACGGTACTCTTATAACACTGTAGTAACTGGATGACTGGGTTTTCTTTTTGACATTTTCTAATAATGAAATCTAGCTAGATTGTTTTATCGCCCCGAAACCCCTTGCATACTAAATTTCATGAAAATCATAGGAGCCGTTTCCGAGATTCAGATTATATATACACAAGACTTGCTCGATTAAAGGTATTAATATATATAGATTCAAATAGTAACAGTAGGTACTCAACATTTGAAAGCATTGTGTTTTCCTTTACAATTCGAGTTAAATGAGCCGTGATATAGATGTTACCTTCAAACAAATGGGAGGCTGGCAACACGCACGTCTCTGCAAATAGAGCTGCGGGTTCATTGACCCGCCTGACGTTACCCGCTTAACCTAAATTGGAAAAGTTGTCCCTTCATGCCTCTGTGCACAGTAATCACAAACGACTCTCAAACTTTGTCGATTTGCGTCCATGGCAAACTGTATGGAATTATGAAATGTTGTATGAAAAATTGGTTCTAGTTTTTCTATAAGTAAGTTCTACGAAGCTGGCAAATAAGATTGCAGTCTTCCAGTCGGTAAGCGTCTACGACAGACTATTCACGTGACCAACAACACAAGTGTCATTGACTCGTGCTATACTTTGTAAGGCAGACTATGCGTGACTAAACTGGTCATATTTTAGTTACTATTGTGTGTGGAATTTTATTAAATAAAAATCCGTTTGAAATCCGTCCAGCTGCTCCAGAGATTAACCGGAACAAGCAGACTGACAGAGACAAATTTGGATTAAGACAATGAGGTGTACAAACAAGTATAAATAAATAAATTAAAAAAAAAAAAAAAATGTACTTAGTCGTAAGCTTACTACTGCCTCTGTGTGGATTCGATCCCACAATCCCCGGCTTAGGAGACCGGTGCCTTGTGTCGAGGTTCCGTTATGCCATACATCTATACAGATAAATAAAATTGAAGTGTCTGTTTGTAATTTCAAAATAACAGCTTTTCACTAAATACTGACACTAAAAAACCAAGTTTTAAAAATTTTCTCTGTCTGTCTGTCTGTCCGTCTGTCTGTCTGTCTGTCTGTTTGTTCCGGGTAATCTCTGAAACGGCTGGATGGATTTTAATGGGACTTTCACCGTCAGACAGCTGATGTTTCAAGGAGTAACTTAGGCTACTTTTATTTATTAAAAATATAAGGGTTCCGCGACAAAAAAGATGAAACTAAATCTACGCGGGTGAAACCGCGGGGCACAGCTAGTCTACACTAATATTATAAAGAGGACAGATTTGATTGTTTTTTGTTTGTTTGCATTGAATAGGCTCCGAAATTACATGACCTATATTTCAGCAACGGATAGCTACATCATCAGCGAGTAACATAGACTACTATTTTATCTCCGTACTCCCACGGGAACGGGAACTACGCGGGTGAAACCACGTGACGTCCGCTAGTCTCTTATAAAGTCGGTCCAACTGTTGAACATTTTGCAAGTCATTAAAATGTCATTCCTTATTCATAAAGCTTTTAGGTCATGAAGGTTTCTCCTTATCCCTAAACTAATATCAGGAACGTCTTATACACTAAAAGTCCAATTCGAGGTCGAACCGATATCATTGTGTATGACAGGGCCGGACTTCGAACCCGACATACAAAACGTGGATAGAATAGGGATGACACCGTCTAAGCGAACATTGGCCTCAAACCCGTGTAATTGGAAACAGGTAGGTAGACGCAACATAAAAACAAATTCTAGGAAAATATTTTATTTTTACATCACAAATGAATCCTTAATTTAAGTATGAATGTTGATTCCCAGAACGTAGAAATGAAATTGTTAACGTAATTGCAAAAAGCCATCAAACATATTCAGCCACGGATGTAAAAATTCAAATTTATTCAGCTTAGGCCCACTTATGAATGCCGAAGAATTTACCACCGCTTCAGAAACTAGCCTTCTGAGAACAACTGGCAAGAAACTTGTGAAATCGTGCCTCGAAGTGCTGCCTTTAAAAAATAAATATAAATATTAATTGTAAACAGGGTCGTGGTGGCCTTGAGGTTTAAGCAGTCGTCTGCTACGCAAGCGACGCAAGTTCAAATCCCAGCAGGGCTTGAACCAATGAGTTTTTCTAAAAACTTACGTACTGTGATTTCACACCACGTACTTTAAGAGGGTTTATGTCGGAAAAGCAATTCAAAGACGTATGTATAGTGTCTGAAACGGCGATAGACTCACCATCTGGCACGTTGGCACTTATTAATTTTCGGTGAAAAGTGGGTTTTGTTATTACAAATTGCGGACGAATGGAATAAAATTGTAACAGAGTGTCTGGAGTTTTGCGAGGATCAGTATGCGAGAGTGTCCTCTATTTCATAATGTGTTTAAGGTCTGCATTTTATATTTTTTGTATAGTATTATAGTTGTTTTGTATATTTGTATGTTTCATGTTAATTATTTTAATTGATGTAACCGTTATAGTTAACAATAAATAAATAAATAAAATAAATATACAACACCTTTGCCTACCCCTTCGAAGAATACAGGCGTAGGTATGTATGTAAATATGAATTCCGGCTAATTTCCGAAACGGCTGGACCGATTCACGGGACTTTCACTGGTAGATAGTTGACGGACAAGGAATAACGTAGGCCACTTTTATTTAAAAAATACGGTTCCGTGAAATAGTACCATCCCTGAAATCAAGTCTACGCGCGTGAAACCGAGGGGCACAGCTAGTACACCTATTAAATCAACTCGGTTTAATCAGACCGGAAGAGAGTCACAAAGCTGACAGCCTTTACAATTTGTTTGCTGCTGAATTCAAAGTGAAAATTGAGTTGGAAAATATTTCCTTTGGATTAACTTAATTATGGATGAGCCGGCTGATGTAAATGAGTCGACATTTTAATCAATTTACTTTTATTTAAAAGCCGGAGGTTGGGGAGGTTTAATAAAGTGGGTAATTTATTTATTGTGGTGGTAACATTTTTATATACCCAGGTAGGTTCATTACAGTACCGTAGCCATATTCTTTATTTTCCTTATTTACTTACCAACTTAGTTTTATTATATTTGTCCGCACTCTCCTTTGTCTCACAGGTAATAGACCTCCGCCTCTCTGAAAATTAAACTTTACCTGGGTACAAGGTTAAATAACGTTTTATATGTAGTTTACTATATGGTCGTGGTGGCCTCGGGCTTTGAGCATTCGCCAGCTACGCAAGCGACGTAAGTTCGAATCCCAGCGGGGCCTGCGCCAATGAGTTTTTCTAAAAACTTTAGTGCAGCGATTTCACACCACGCTTTTGCCACCATGCTTTACGGTAAAGGAAAACATCGTGAGGAAACCTGCATATGTCTGAGAAGTAATTTAAAGACGTATGTATAGTGCCTGAGACGGCGATGCACTCACCCTCTGTCACATTGGCACTTAATCATATTCGGTGAAATGTGTGTGCTGTTGTTACAACAACCTCTGCTTACCCTTATTTTATTCCTTGTTACATCAGTTATCTGCCAGTGAAAATATTGTTAATTTCATCAAAATCAGCCCATTCATTTCACTTTCGGAGATTAACAAACAGACAACTGAGTTATTTATAAAACCAAATGTTATTTATGTACCGTATTTAATGTCATATGCATTTAGTGAAAAGCTGTTAATTGAGAATAACAAACAGACAATTCAATTTTATTCATCTGTATAGATTTAAGTTGATTGCTAATTTACATATGAATTCAAATCTTTATTAGCGTATACATTCATGGAGTTTCCACATAAACGCACACACACATACGTAGAAGATTAGTCAAATGAGGCTTTCATATATATCCGTAATGCTTAGTCGGAGCTCCACCCGAGGCGCAAATACCAAAAGCATCTAAATCCCCAATATTCTTGAACGTTCCAATCAAATGCTTCATATCAAACACGAAGATTTTGAAATTCATTGAACCAAGATATTTGATTTTAGCCTATCTTACTCAATAGAGTGGATCCCAAGTATATTGAGAGAGGAAAGACAATTAAACTTAATCAAGGGATATCATAGCAGCAAGCATCCCTTGTCACAATTTGATTAATTTAACTATTCATATTAATGTAACTATCAAAAATCTATATCTATACTTCTATACTAATATAGAAAGCTGAAGAGTGTGTTTTTATGTTTGCTTGAACGCGCTTATCTCAGGAACTTACAGTTCCGATTTGAAAAATTATTTCAGTGTCCATTGGTCGATGAAGCCTATAATAGGCCATATAGACTATCCACACGGACGAATACAAGGGCAGAAGCCAGTGTAATATATTCCTCAAACCGTTATTAATCTTTCCTCCAATAAAACGATTTAGAATTAGCTTCAATGAAATACATTTTTTTTAATTGCATAAGTAAAATTCATTCATATTTGAAAAATATGTTTAAACTAGCTGTGCCCTGCGGTTTCACCCGCGTAGATTTAGTTTCATCCTTATTGTCACGGAACCCTAACATTTTTAATAAATAAAAGTTGCCTAAGTTACTCCTTGAAACATAAACTACTTGCCAGTGAAAGTCCCGTTAAAATATGTCCGGCCGTTTAAGACATTACCCGGAACAAACAGACAGACAGACAGACAGACAGACAGACAGACGGACAGACAGACAGAGAAAAATTTTAAAACTTCGTTTTTTTGTGTCAGTAGCGTGTATACTTTCATATTTAGTGAAAAGCTGTTATTTTGGAATTACAAACAGACACTTCAATTTTATTTATCTGTATAGATTGTACCAAGCGTGATTGATTGAGGGCAGAAATGGAACAAATAAATAATGCAAAACTCATATCAAGTTGGGAAACCGTCCGTATTGTTCCATCAGAGTTTGCCTTACCACATTGAAATATTGCAAAAAGTTGCCACAACCCAGTTACGCAACTGTGTATGCGAAAATTTCGAATTCGTGTGTGCTTTTGTAAAAGTTATTAAATTTTGAATGTATTGCTTTTTGTTAGGATTTAGATTGGTTTAAGATAATATTTATCATGAATTAACCCTATAGCTGTATGCGACTCGACTCTAAATAAATTACACCGTATTTCCTTTTTCTCCACGTTTTCCTGTGAACGCGACATTTTCTACATTGGACTAGCTGTATCCCGCTGTTTTAACCGCGAAGGATTAACAATAAAAAGCTATGTTAATTACTTAGGGATATTTTTTTTCTTAAATCAAAATAGCCTAAATTACTGACAGTGAAAGTCCAGTTATATTCGTTTAAGCCGAAACAACATGTTCCATGCATCGCAATTGCGAATTGTGAAATTCTATTTAAATGCAAATTCACGCACCGTGAAAATGTCAAATTACAGTTACTGTTTGTGCCACAATGGCTGGCGATGATCGATATGCTACTCGCCCATGGATAATGTCACTCACACGTCCTTATCGTTGGATTACATGCTATGTAACATCATAGAGTTATTCATTCATATATGTGTGTATTATTTGTGTTAATGTATCAGTCTGTGTTGATTAAATTCGAGTTCCCATCTCTTGACCGTACTTACTTGTCAAGAGGAGTAAGGTGGATCATAAAAGAATTACCAAGAGTGGATCAAACTAGGGGTTCGGACCGGAATAACTCAATTGTATACAAGAGAGAGATTTTCTACAGTCATTTAGAATTTTAGCACAAAGTTTAGATACGCAACCGATATTTTTCGCATCGTTCGAACGTACCCCAATGGTTTGAAAATGATTTAACGTTAATGATATCGATTGCGTATTTTCCTCAAGTTATATGAGAAGGTAACATTCGTTTCCATACAACAATATTTGTTTTGTTGGCGAAAATCAAAAAACTTAGTTTATTTTAATCTTGATCATCAACATATTCCAGTAAACTGGTAAAAAGAACTCGTCTCGCAATTAATATGTGATGAAGCCGGGTTCGTAAAATTTTACTAATGATAATAATAATAATAAATAATAATAAAGCCTCTTTATTTCCAAACTTTACTAATGAGCAATGGTATAATTATATTCTGAAACCAGATTTTGATAAATTATGTACATACAAACCACTCTAAATTATTCTAGAACATTCCTGTGTGAACTTTCAAACACATTTCGAACGCATGGAAACAAAAGTAATCTCATTAAAATGTTAATCACTTAACGAGATTAGGCGTAATTTCCAATTAAAGAGTTACGTTTAGGAGTGTAACAGTATCCCATTATTCAAAAGTAGACTTAAGAAACATGTATACACGATAAAGACTTATTGTAAATCAGAGCACTTATTTGTATATATTACTACCTAAATATTAAGAATTCTTTCTGTATCTCATTGTAAGTGAACTTGTTAGTTTTTATGAGAATAAATTCTTTAAACCTAAACCTACGTTTACAACAAATTACATTACACTCCGCGATAGCACGCCTCTAATTTGATGAACCTTCATCAAAAAGGCGTATCACGTTAATTCTATTCGGTTCCTCTTCAATTTTATATTTACCGTAGTTTAACAACTATTACGTAAACGCTGACCATTACAAATCTTAATAATCTTTTCTTCTTCTTATTATTTTAATGGTGGCGACGAGCTTGAGTGCTGGGGCCCAACCATGAGCTCTTATTGCAATGTTAATTCAGTTGTGCGACAGTGACAGATGTATGCACGTCACATACATCTGTCTCATAAATGAGTGAAACTATCATGGCAATAAGAGCTCATGGTAAGGCCCAGATATTCCGCCAATGCCACGTGGTTGTTGTAGATAAACGACGGAGATTGTTCGGTGGGATGAGGATTGAAAAATGCAACTAGGCTCAAGATACCAAAGTAGAAGTAGTCCAAAACAACAGAATTTTTCTATAAAAACAAGTGATAATAATCTTTTAAGAGTTACCTCTTCGATGGATGTCACATACAGTTGGGTATCTATCAAGACCAAAGACATAAGATGTATTTTTTTTTCATTGTCTATGGTCGAGACGCCTTATTAAGGTCGATGAGCTTGAAGCTAAATGTAGTGTCAATTTATCTGTCAAAACCGGCGCAAAAATTTTGCGCCATAATCAAATATAAAGAAATATTTTTGCTCAGCCATAACCAACCTCGCATTCTTCGCTGATTAAGGTTGCTACGAGGAAGCTTTGAGTGCGCGTCGAGTAAACGCTGTTGTTATTGTGTTCATTTATTAATAGTTCGTCGAACTCTGTTATAAATCGTGCATGGGTAAGTATTTAATACTTAAACATTTAATAAAAGTATGTTATTTTAATGAACTACTGTAATGCTATGTATATTTATGAAAAAAACAATAACTTATTAAACTAATGTTTTTTTTTAATTTACCCCAAATCATGACAACTTTAGTAAGTACAATAAAACTGGGAAAATTTTGATCACCCTGCTACAGGGGCGGATCTACATAAAGGCTTTTTGGGCTGCAGCCCAGGGCCCCGCAAATACAGAGGGCCCCCAACCGAAATAATTACAGAAAACAGTTTCTTGTCAAAATGGCAATTAGTTCAGTAATTAGGTAGGGCCCCTAAGCAGTATTAGCCCAGGGCCCCACAAATACAAGATCCGCCGCTGCCCTACTTTATTTATGAACAATTACAATAACGACAAAACGACTTCATAAACATACATTTTTAAATGGCGCACATACAAAGCCGTTTATAAAGCCGCGAGTATACCGATATCATGTTAGACCACCAAGTACCGCGAGTGATACCTATAATGTCGCGACGGCTTTTGGTCTTTGGCAGAGATTCTGCATTGTCTAGTGAATTTATTTTGTGTAGAGAAAAGTTATGCCTAGGAAATGCCCCCTATAGGGTAAATTAATATGATTATCTTTAAATGCTCAATCATTTTCATTTTCATATGTTTTCAAAACTGATATAATTCCGTTCATATTCACATGAGCACGTTTTAGGCTCAGAGATATGTGGAAATCTAGATTATATAACTAACTAGCTGTGCCCCGCGGTTTCACCCGCGTAGATTTAGTTTCATTCTGTTTTTTTAATAAAATTAGCCTAAAACACTCCTTGAAACTTCAGTTATCTGCCAGTGAAAGTCCCGGTAGAATCGGTCCAGCCGTTTAGGCGTGATGACGTGACCAAGGGCAATGGGGATTAATTTTTATATATACTCGTAAGATTTGAAAACTGGGGGTTTGTTTCTCTGACAATGTGAATTATTACTGTGTGACAAACTACTTCAGATTTTCCAGAATTCACAATCGGCCAAAGTATAATGCTCACTGTATCCAAACTGAGCTAAATCTACTAGGGTCAACACGAATTTAACCGAACAAGTCTCAAACTAATTCTCCATTCCAATCCAGCTTAAACAGAATTTTGGCCCATGCAGATTTTAAATCGAAACCAAAATTGCGCATATATTATTCAAATTGCAGAAGATTGAATTTTAACTACAACTCTCCGGCGAACCTCGAGTCTATATGTAAACTTTAATCTATTCAAATATAAATTGAATTTTATATTTATAATACTGATACTGCCGACCGAGTCCGTCTCTCTGCAGTTGAGTACTGGGCCTAGTTACCTATACTAGATCCTACAATAAGTAATACATTTATGCAGTTCTAACATCCTCGTCATTGCTTCGTCGTCAGCGTCATCTAGATTTCTCATACCACAGTAGAACTATCTCGACATCTAAATCAAATCAAACAGCCTAATCAGTAGCTTAAGTAGGCGTATGTTTTTGTAGGCCTAGACAAAATTACATTCTCTCGCGCATGCGCTAATAGAAGCGATACAAAATGTATGGAAATTACATAAATCAGGCACGTGACATGTGTCATTCTGATACATTTTGTATCGCTTTCTTTCTTATTCTTCTGCTATAAGCGTAGCGCCAAGATAATAGTTACTTTGTCTAGGCCTACAGATGTTTTCTCGTTGAGGATTTAGTTTGCGTGGCTGGAAATGTGTTAATATTCATACTTTTCCATTGCCAGTTGTGGTTGAATTCCAAAAAAGATGGATAGTTACATTTCCAGCCACACCAATACGTGAAACTATCATCGTTAAACCCTATAGTCGGGGCACCGGGACACGGGTAGCGGGTACAAGGTACCTAAAAAACGACACAAAAAGTAAATAACCTCGTCAGTGTGTGTCAGTGAGAAAAATACAGATAACAAGCGGGCATGCCTGTACGTGTTATACTTAAGAATGTAGGTCGACCAAATTGGGCGACCATGGTTTTGCGGAAGCGCGTTTATTTTTCTTTATATTTTTCAGCTCCTTGTTATTTCTTTGGGAATCTTGCTGATGGTTTTATTGAAACCGTATTTGGCTATTTTGGAATTGTTTATACCACGAACATATTATGTTATATTATAGATAGCAGGTTTGTATCTACTAAACAAGAAGTATTAAATTTCCATCATTACATAATTCGTTTTTGTGTGCTTCGGTAAATAACGGTAAATCTTTATATTCTAATGCTTAGGCGTCGCTCTAAATGTGTTGATACTTTTTCAGAGGTGGGTTGTGGTTCCCAAAGATGGCGGATCAACACATTTTGAGCCACGCTTAAACGCCACGCAACGTAACATTATCCTCACTATCTATATTAATAGTATAAAGAGGAAAAATTTGTATGTAGGTATGTTTGTAAAGAATTGGCTCAAAAAGTATTGGACCGATTTTATAAAAAATTTCACCATATATACATGATTAGCGAGTAACATAGGCTATGTTTTATCCCCGTACCTACGCCCACGGGAACGGGAAATACGTGGGTGAAACCGCGTGACACCCGCTAGTCATAAATAAGGCATGTGACATATGTCATTTCCATACATTTTGTATCGTTTCTAGAATCGCAAAGTTGGAGTACTGTTTGATCCACCTTGATTCAATCACTATAATGTGACGTTGCCTCGATTCAATTACTTATATACGTTTCAAAGCAGTTTCAGTTTAAAAACCGCCATTATCGGTTAGGTGCAAATAAGTCGAGCCCGGAGCTAACTTAATTAATTAGTGAAGACCCTGGTTCCTTTAGACACGGGGCCTGCTTTCAACACGAACATTTAATCATGTTAAACGTTATCGAAAATCTCAATGTAGCGTCTTTGAGGGGTATAAGGTAAGGACTCACGTTAAAATAGACCTTTATTTTCTTCAGAATTGAATTGCGCGTGATTGTTGTTGATTGATAATTTCTTTCTTTTTTGTTGTTTTAAGATCTATTGTACTAGATTTAAGTTAATTGTTTATCAAAATAGATGTAGGTACTTTAGCAACGGCAAATTTACATTAATTTGACAGTAAATAAGCAGTAAACAAACAGACTTTACAATTCCCGCGTGATTCTTTTATTACTTTTGTATAACTGTGTAATCAAAGATTGAGCAACTGCGCCACAAACAAACATAGGTGCCGGCCGTCACGAGTTATGAGTGCTGGTCTTGTATGCGCTGTTATCATTTTATGAGTCTTCGTTTCTGTCAAGATATGTTCACTGAGCGCATAATAAATACAATAATGGAATCTGCGGAACAGGAAAAGTGTATGAGTCAGCCATATTTTAGCACCAAGTTGTTTAGGTGTAGTCTTTGAGGAAAAGAAAGTGTTACTGCGTCTTACTTTATAATTTTTATAATTTTAGTATTCATGCTAATATCATGAAATTTGCAAGGTTACGCCTACAATATACACGTAATTTTGAAACTATACCCACACAGTAACCCTTTGATGAATCAAGTCAACCAAGTAAATATTATTTAAAAGCAGAAACATAGAGCTCAAGTACTGAATAAAGCCTTAAATGAGCCGCCGACAAACAGTTTATGTTTCACAAGGCTTACCTGCTCACATTATTAATACGTCTGCCTTAGCTAAGGAGTCTGGAGGGCTCTCTTAATTTTATGAGACTTTAACGCTCCTTGGCGACCATGTTTAAGCTGCTGGAGATAAGATTATAAACTTATTTTTGATTGTAATTAAAGTTAACATTGCATATTAATGTAATGACTATGAATATTTACCTTATTTTTATTCATTCTTCAATACATTCACGGCCTTATTTATATTATACAGTAGTCACACATTTTTGTCACAGAGCATCGGACAAAATAAAAATACGCTTAATTTTTTTTTAAAGAACATGATTAAGTGCCAACTTGACAGATGTTGAGTCGATCGCCATCTCAGGCACTAAACATACATTGGCCTTCTGACTCGTATACCTGCTTCCTTAGAAGTTACGAATACCATCCAAACGACGTCAGGGCAAACATTTAATATGTGATGTTGTTGTTCGCAGAAGCTGGCGATCCGGATTACTCTGTGTACGTGGGTCGGTGGACTGAGTGCAGCTCGCTGGGGCAAGGGGAGCACGCGGCCAGGTCTATCGAGAGGTATGCACATTTCTTGCAAGGGCTATATGGAAATATCTAAATCCATAGGCGATAATACAATGCTGTCTTTAATAGATGGTGTCCTTTTAAAAGAAAAACCTATTGTGGTGTTCACTATTCATTAATTTGTTTACTTAGAAATAAAACAACGTTTGCATTTACAACAACGCCGGTTCGCCCGCCATCACACATAGTGTACTTTGTGTCACAGTTGAAGAGCGGTCGTGCACATTTAATTATTAAGCACAAAACACTTTATGCCATACCTATTAATAATAATAATTTGTCTATCCTATCCTTGACTCGTAACGACGAATTGCTATGCAATCAGTATCAGCAAAGAGGTCGATCGGGCAAAATGTAAATGTGTAAATGGTGGTTTATGGCGCAGAAAAAACAAATAATAGAAATAATAATGTAAATTTTTACTTTATCCTTCGTTATAAGTTATTCCCTTATTCTAGATATCTGAGACTGGAATCGGACTCGCTAGTTCATACGCCCCGGCTGGGCCTGCAGCGTCGGCAGGTCCAATGTCGGAAGAAAGACGGCCGATTCGTTGAAGCTATGTAAGTAAACATTAAAATAATATTACGTAAGTTGACCGATGAATACCTAATACCTAAAATATAAATTGACTTTGCTGGAAGACAGATAGACGAACAATTATTCCCATATTATGGAACTGAATAAGTATTATTAATCAAGTCTGGACCACCCAACAACGTTGCCAAAAAAACAAAAAAATTTACTTGGTAGTTGTTTTACCTTCAGTACCTGAATACCCTTTCTTAAAACCTTTCATACGACACAAAACTGTTTCATATCTACCTACTACCTTAATATCGCAAAAAAAGTTAATAAGTCTCGATATAAAATTGCAACTTCTTAAAACTCCCAAGCGAAGATATTAACAGTTCTCCCGAAATCCTTCGGAGGAAGTTAACGAATTTCATCCCTCGAATATTCATAGCGTTTTTAATATCGCTCAAGCTGTGGATTATAATGAAATATGTAAGTCATGCATGGCGACAGTTCGAAAATGTAATATTAGGGTGAAGGTCGTATGTAATATCCAATTATCAATTTAAACTGTTGAGCTTACTTGCTTAGCTTTCATAGCTTGGTGTTAGCAATGACTGGAAGTTCCATTAAAAGTTATGCGTAATAATGACAATGAGGCAGCATTTTCCCAGCAATATTCATGTTTAGGTGCATTTTTAATTAATCCATAACTTTATTTCCTTCAACTGTGTATCCATCGAAATCGCGAGCAGAAATCGTGAGAATTTTAAAATGAATTATAATGTACAGTTCATAAAGAAATTTAGTTTCAATCAGCCATATCATATTATTAACATATGCTCACGTTTGCAGTATAAGGGGTAAGCAGAGGTGCTGTAACAATACCCACTTTACACCGAAGATCATTAAGATCCAACGTGACATGTCGTGAGTCTATCGCCGTCTCAGGCACTATACATACGTCTTTGAATTACATCTTAGACATATGTAATGCAGGTTCCCTAAGGATGTTTTCCTTCACCGTAAAGCATGTGGTGTGAAATTACTGCACATAGCTGCTCAAACCTCACGGCCAACAATCTATTCTATACAGATAAATAAAAGTGAAGTGTCGGTTTGTAAATACAAAATAACAGCTTTTCATTAGATGCATATGAAAGTAGACACGCTACAGACACTAAAAAACCAAGTTTTAATTTTTTTCTCTGTCTGTCTGTCTGTCTGTTTGTTCCGGGTAATCTCCGAAACGGCTGGACCGATTTAAACGGGACTTTCACGGGCAGGTAGCTGATGTTTCAAGGAGTAACTTAGGCTACTTTTATTTATTAAAACTTTTAGGGTTCCGCGACAATAATGATGAAACTAAATCTACGCGGGTGAAACCGCGGGGCACAGCTAGTAAATAAATAAAATAAAAATACACGTACGCTTAGTAAGTTTAGATGTGGCAGGAGCAAGTTCGCATACAGCCAATATAAAGTTGCGGCGCCAAGTTTCGTCTCCTCTAGATGATTCGTCATAACTTAATGACACTATCTCGCACGAGAATCGAGATCGCAAGCTCGCTGTTGAAGGAACTTGGTGTTAGCAATTTGAAGTTTCACGCTGAGGGCTAAACTTCCGCCAGCACAATTCAATTTGGTTATAGAATATTCCCTGGCGCTATAGTAACATAGTCGACAAAAGTATTATCTTTATTGTGACGCAAAACTTTTATGACTGTTTAAGTGTCGCTTTAGTATAGCATATTTGTGGCATAATTTCACCCATTTGATATTCAAATAAGACTCAGTCTGCAGGAAATATTGCGTTATAAAACGTATTCAAAGAATAAATTAAAAGGCTGACACGATACCAAATTCAAACTTTACTATTGATAGCTGGAGGTACTTTCTAAGTAAAAAAAATCATATTAAGTCACGAGTTATGAGCGCTGACATATTAGAGTCTGTCTTCATGGCACATAAAATACACGCGCAGAATCCCAACTATGTACTTTCGTTTAGCGCTTTTAGCTCGCGGCGGCACCTGTGATATTTATTTCTTTCAAAGGTTCTGCGGCTCAGCTCTGTCAACCATTGGCACAACTAGGGTGTGCGTGATAAAAGAAGACTGCTTGTTAGGCGAGTGGCTGCCTTGGAGACCAAGGTCTGACGGGGCTCTTGTACGCACCAGGCGGATTCGTCGACTGCCTCAAGGTAAAATCTACCTGGAAAAGATATTATCAATTGCACTCCTTATAGGGGAGCAACGTATACATATGTATGTATACATACTTCTTATATGAGTACGTATACATAGGTACTGTTACACATTGCATACAGTTAAGTACTGCACTTCATTCAACAGTCCTCTTTGAAAATCCACAAAAACGTGATAGCAAACTTACACAGTGGTTCGTTAATGGTGCTCTATGGTAGTCTCGAAGGTGGCATTATTAAGTACCCAACTGAACAACTCACAAAGGGTACGCGTGGAGCAAAACACTTTTCAAGCACTTACTGCCCCTCACACTCATTCAGATTTGGAACGAGAGCCTTTTATTTAGCCGGTCTTTTCGTTTTAGGATTGAGAATGGACGGATTTCAATAGGTTTGAAACTACTAACTTCTTCTCTTGTGTGATTTTACACAAACTCGTTCCCGTATATTGAGACAAAATATAACTAAGGGTTGAATTTAACTATGGATGTAAGTGTAGCGCAATTTTTTTTGTAGGTGGTGGTAAAGATTGTGACGTAGTGGAGGAAGTACGACCAGCAGCGTTGGAGGCCAGTGCCCACTGGACCCCGGGCCCATGGGGGCCGTGCCGCGTGGCTAATGAACTCGCCGCCACTGCCGCACCACGTAAGTGCCTACCACAGATCACGAAATCTGCATCACAATCATTAAAGCATGTTATGAGCCCTGCAATCCTTGTACCAAGTTATACCTGCAATGTTGCTGATGTATATTTTGAACGTAAAGAATTAGAACAATTTGCTTTTTATCAGACTTAATAAAATTAAGACGGTGATCAATTAAGTTCTTATGTACTTTGTTAAAGCAAGAGAAGCCGTAAGTACATTACTATTTACTTTTTGCAACAGAAATACAAATTGGCCAGCCACAAAAATAATTCTAAACCTCATGTTATATTAAATAATAATTGTAGCGAATAATGAAGAAGACGATGCTGACGACAATGACGCTATTTACGACGATGAAGATGACACGGAGGCAGATGAAGACAAGTCGTTGAGCGCGCGGTGCGGCGGTGGCGTACAGCGGCGCGAAGCCTCCTGCGTGCGCGCAGACGGCCGCTCGTTGCATCCTGCGCAGTGTGCGCACGCGCCGCTACCCACACTTGTTCAACCCTGTGAGGTGTGTACCCATTATTTTTAACTGGCGACCCACCCTCTCTTCTATTAGAATTACGAGTTTTACTACTAAGTATTACAAAGCAGTGACTGTTCTTTAATATCTATAAATATACTCGTAATATGGATTTTTCTATGTATAAACCCATAGTAGTTCAGCACTATAGTTTAGAAGAACGATGCATTCAAACAGAGAAATAATGTTGTATGAAAAAGGCATATTTTTAACTCAAGATACCAAAGTCATCTATGTATTCAGATGAATATAGGTAATACTTGATCGTTATCATTGAAGGTTCCATGCCCCCGTGACTGCGAAGTCGGTGAGTGGAGCGAATGGGGAGCCTGCCAGCCGACCGATGGTTGTCCCTTGTTTCCCGTGCAGCAGCTTACTACTACAGGTATCTTTAGCAGAATTTATAATTCGATGGAGTCAAGTGACATTCACTGTGGTGCCTATCGATTATATTTCCCCTTTTCCAGGCTACAGTGTCCGTCACCGGCGCGTGACGTCAGCAGCGTCAGGCGGCGGGGCGCCGTGTCCCCCGCTGGAGGAGAAGAGGACGTGCAGCACTCCTCGCTGCGCGTCGTGGAGGGCGCTGCCCTGGGGCCCCTGCGTGCTCACACAGCCCCACACTACCTGCGGCCCGGGGAAGAGGACTCGAGAGCTGAGATGCGTCGGACATGATGGGGCTAGTTCATTTGAAGCATTTACTCGGATTTATTGAAGAATATAAAAACTTTATTTTTCTGATATTTGTATCGTTTTGTTTACTATATGTAATTTAGTTTAAGTAAAGTTTTTTGGATGATGTCTCACGCTGCACACAAGGATACCATACATGTGTCCGCTAGGTGTCGTGACACATACATTAGACAAATTTATAAATATCTAGCTTTGCCCTGCGGTTTCACTCGCGTAGACCTAATTTCATCGGTGACCCGCGAAACCCTTATGTTTTTTTTTAATAAAAGTAACCTGTTAAAGTTACTTACACCTTGTAACATTAGCTATCTGTAAGTGAACGTCACGTAAAAATCGGTCCAGCCATTTCGGAGATTAACCGAAACAAACACAGCCGGACAGACACACAGAGAAAAAGACACTTCAATTTAATTTATCTGTATAGATATCACTTGGGCCAGAAATATCTGCCTCTATACTCGTACATAGTGTCAATGGTCTAACCATGGCAGCAGTCTGCCTTTTCCACAGCACAAGAGCGTTGTACATGACTTGATACATTACACCTGTAGTATGAATACAGAAGGAGGCCCAACGCGCGTGGTGCAGCGGCACGGGCGCGCCGGGTCGCAGTGAGAAGTGCCGCATCGCGTGCGCCGGGGACTGCGTGGTGTCGGCCTGGGGCCCCTGGGCGCCCTGTGCCGCGCCCTGCGCCGCCGCCGCACACCCGCGCCCGGCGCGCACTAGGCATAGACATATACTCGCACATGCCTCGCCAAGTAAGCTATTTCTTATCTTATTACATCGGAGACAGATTGATTCGCGCCCCAATAGTTAACTATCCACCTTTTTTATTCGTTACTAGTTTCTTATATATTCTAATTGTTAATTTGGGTTAACGCTAACTTTAACTCGCAATCCGTCTTCGCGTAGTGATCTAATATTGGAATTTTTTAAATCGGATCTTTCCCGGAGGTACTGCAAACTTATGTGTATACGAGTACTGTGGTTTTATTTTATTCCAACTATAGATTGTGCGATAGTACAAAAAAATTTTGTTAGCTTAGTACATCTTTCACAATATAGCATGGAATAACAAATACCTATCTATTTGACAGACGGCTGGCCATGTCCGTCCGAAGACCAGCTGATCCAGAACGAGACGTGCAACACCCACGCCTGCGCCACCTACTCCTGGCTAGCGACTCCCTGGGGACCCTGCGAGCGACGACGACAAGACTTCATGCCCAACAATAACTACACTGACCTTCTGGTAATCTTTTGGATCAGCAACATTCTTGATGTATCAATAAAGTGTGGAAATGTACGTAGTGTCTTTCGATCTATCAATTCTATCGTGCGGTCGCAGTCCTATCTGTCTAAACTATTCATTCCAATTACTAATATTCCTTGAATTCTTTAGGTATTTTTATACCTCCTACAAGGGTGGCAAACAAGCGTACCCACCCGCGTAATCCTGCGCGATGGTAATCAACAACTGCAGTTTATGTACTCTTGCAACACCAAGGGTATCACTTGCGCATTAAATAGAAGGTCCACTGGTTTCTGCTGTTCATTCAGGCTATCAATAAGTCAGTTGGTAGGTAAATCAATCATAGCTATAGCAAAGAGGTAAACTGAGATTCGAAAGCGACGAATTAACTTCTAATAAAAATTCGTTATATTACAGGATGGCGAACCGTTCAATGAGAGCGATGATGAAGAGCCTTGCATGGAGGAGGGTGAGATGCTCAGAGACGTGATGTGCGTGCAGAATAATGCTGATGTAGTGCGGGAAGCTTTGTGAGTACTTTATGTACAAACTTTTGTCCAACTATAAATGTTTCGCAATATTACGAGGCAAAAGGATTGAATGCTGTTACATCATCGATTAAAATCAGAAATTGTTTCAGTCTACCTAATGTATTTATACACATCAAACGTTAAAATAAATCCTTTGTCTTAGTTGTCATAAATAAGTACCTATAGAGAATTATACGAACGCAATAGAAATTTATTCACACGTCGTATACACGATACCAGCAGTTGAAGTCATCTTGTGTTTGAGAAGCCTATATAACCCTTGCCGGCCGGGCTGCTTACATAGAGATAGATAGGAATTTTTAATATGTTACACTCCTTCTAATGTCAAGGGTTTCCCAGATGTGCTCCTCTGAGGAAGCCTTCTTCACGTCGCGCGTGTACAGTTCGGTGTCACCGCGGGTGCAAGGTCGACGCCTGGATGCCCTGGTCACCCTGCCCTAACACTTGCGGTAATCCACCATAACCTATTTATAAATCACTCGTCTGCTGATCTGCTAAGTAAAGGCTTAGTCATGACGTCGTATACAAATCTTGACCTGATGATAACCATATGAAAGACTTTGATTTGGCATTCCATGTAATCCACCTTATCCACCTATTAATTGATCATTCATCTACTGATCTGCTTAATAAGTAAAGGATTAATCATAACGTCGTAGAGAAGTCTTTACCTGATGATAATCATATGAAAGACGTTGACTTGGCGTTTCATTAACTCACGGATATTTTCAATTTATTACCATGTCTGATCTTGGTCTTCTATTATGGCATGAAATTTTCAACATAATATAGACGAGAAATCACAATGTCCAGCAAAGCTCCTTGAAATTATCCAGTATTTGCGACCATGTATGTATGAATAGAGCCGGGTCGCCAAGTACGCGTGCGCGCTGTCCGCGGCGGTCCAGGCTGCGGCCCAGCGCAGGAGTCGCGAGAGTGTCCTCTGCCGCGGTCGTGCCGCGCGCGCGACGCCGCCTGGGTGCCCGGCGAGTGGACCACCTGCCGTCTGCCGCCTGGACAGCGCTGTGGACGAGGGTACAGGGTTAGAAGTAAGTGTAAGAGTAACTCCTTCCAAGTTAAAATACCTCTAGAACAAAATTTCCGAAAAAGTAAGTTTGATTAACCATCTCAATTGATATTTATTTAGTGGAATGCCCTGAGTCAGTGGTCCCATTTGCCGTCATTATTTGTTAAACTAACAAATATTATACATTGTTATAAATTAAAGAAAAGGACAATATTCATAATTTTCAAAGGACTTTATACAAATTTTATTAGATACAATAAGACACACCCTTTACAGAAATATAGTGAGGTAAATGGAAAAATTTATAAAATTATAAGTTTTTTACACAAATATTTATACAAATAGTGGTTCCACATCATCATCATGAATTTAAGAGTCACGAGACTCTTGTCGGTGTAACAGATGGAATTCTTTCCCCTTGTCTCTGTCCAGTGCCATCTCTTTGACCTCCTTATACGACATGACAGACACCTTTTCTTTAACTTGTCCCACAACGGTGAGCATATTATTTATGATAAGGCTCATAGAATAAACGTCTTATACCTCCATTTACTATGATATATGTATCTATTAGTTACTGTACGAAATATTTGTCAATGTTGCCAGGTATGTGGTGCGGCTCGGATTCGCATCGCGTGGAGGCAGGCGCGTGCGCTGGGCAACTAGTGCCGCGGACTGTAGCCTCCTGTATTGTCACCTGCGATCACATCACACCACTTACATGCGATGTCATCTGTGCTGACCCACTCAAGTAAGAACTCATATTCCTTTGAGTATTTAAGATAATATGTTGGTGTGCTGACTGCCTGGAATGGTAACTCGAATCAGAAATTCGAAACCCGTTTGAGGTCTCAGAAGAATATTTCTAACAGTATGTTCTGATATTCTTTTGTAATTTTCAGGTACTTGGATACCTCGGACCCCGATGTTCCTAGCTGCGTATGCAAGAACGTTACCTTAGAGCTGTTGCCTGCTGACTCTGATTGTATTCTTCCTCCAGGGTATGTTAAATGCGCTTAATTTATGTGGTATACATACATACGCTCTAAAATTCAGGACTGATAGACCAGTTCCAAATGAGTTCCAGATACTATGAACCTTATGTTATCTTCTGCAGTATGGAATGTGGAGAGGGCAGGGCACTGCGAGCCGCTCGCTGTATGGTTGCCGGACGAGATGCTCCTATGGATGTCTGCAAGAAGTTCCATCCTTTAACTGGTAAATAAAGTTTTTAGGAAGACCATAGCCCACTCATTTTGCCACTAATGTAGAGTACGCAGATAATGCAAGACATAAGGCTTCTTCGTAAAATTACTATCTGTGTACCGCGGTTTCATCCGCCTGAATTTTGTTGAGAACACCCGAATTAGTGTCGTTTGTCTCACTCACTTTGATGTGTACTAGTTTAAGATGTATAAAGCTATATTTTCTATCATAAAACCTTGTGAATTGACATATCAATTAGCCATTCTTTTGTTTCAACCATTACTTTTTTTTACAAACAACAATATATTTTCAACCAGGTCCAAGTAGAGTTCGCGAAGCGTCAACGGACGGGTACTCGTACGACGTGGAGTTTCCGTCCCTCCTCCGTGGAGCGTGTAGCGTGAGGTGCGCCCGAGACTGCGCCGTGGGCGCCTGGGGCGAGTGGGGGCCCTGCGCGGCCGAGCCCGGCTCTAGGGCTGCCTTCAGGTTTAGAACCAGGTTAGAACCGTTTTTATGTTCTAGTTGGTGTTATGTATAAAAAAATGGATATTGTTTGCCCACGCCACCAGAGTAGTTCTCGAATAGGTACCTGATATTAAACTGAATGGTAATTTTAGATACCAGAATATGAGCAGTAAACTATTACAGCTTCTAGCTAGATGAAAATTCTTAGACTATCAGAAACTACATATAATATTTTTTTTTACCTTTGTATTTTCTGATTATGGTACAGTTGGAAAAATAATTTACATGTTTTGGCGTCGATTACTCAGATTTTTATGTGTCCATAAATGTACATGATATGACTTCTGCTTGACCAGAGAAGTGATAGAGGAAGGTTCGGGCGGCGGTCGCGAGTGCGGCGCGACGCTGCAGCGCGCCACGTGCGCCGTGTCGGAGCCGCGCTGGGCGCTCGGCGAGTGGTCGCCATGCGCGCCGCCCGCCGCTCTCTGCGGACGGACAATCATTAACAGAACCGTCACGTGAGATCACATCCACATCTCTCTATTATAAGTATTACACATGAAAGTGCAAACATGTCGGAAGTAGAAGCTGATGAGTATAAAGCCGTGGTGGCCTTGGGGTTTGGGCAATACCCTGTTGCGCAAGTGACGCAAATTCTAATCCAAGTGGGACCCGTACGGTGATTTCACACCACGTGCTTTACGGCGAAGGAAAACATCGTGAGGAAACCTGCATATGTCTGAGAAGTAATTCAGAGATGTATGTGAACCATCTGTCACGTTGGCACTTAATCATCATTGGTGAAAATTATTGCAACACCTCTGCGTACCCTTTCGGGGAATACAGGCGTGAGCATATGTATGTATTAAATTTTGGAGGAATTTCCCAAGATGTGTGATTCGATATGATTTGGTACAGATGCGTGGATGCAGAAGGCAAGTGGCTGGAGGAGGCGGTGTGTGAGTCGTCGGGCGCGGGTCCGGCTCCAGCGCGCGAGACCTCGTGCCGCGCGCCCTGCCCCAGCGACTGCGTCGTCAGCGCCTGGTCTGACTGGAGCCCATGCGAACAGGTATAAACAACTGACCTCTGCTATACTGGCGCACTCTGAGGTTAGTAGCCTGGTTTGAGATTTTCTGTCTCTGTCACAAGTCACCGCGTTGACATAAACGCAGATTTATATAGTATCAAAATAGGGCCTGGCAGATTTTAAGAAAACTAGCAGTAACTCGAAGTAAATCGAATAACTGATAACGAGCATAGAACGAACATTCATAAAACTAGTGATGGAGGTGGAATCTTCTACATTATAAGATTCATATGATAGGTTACTACAAAGTGTCAGGAAATGGCTGAGGTCATATACCAACATTTGTCAGATAATTCAGACCTTGGGTATGGAATGAAATAAATCAGTTCGAAGGACCAAAATTAATAGGTTTATTAGATTGTACTGATAACGCAGACGAAATGGGGTGGTCGCCGCGATCGAACGCGAGTGGTGTTAAGGCCAGCAGACGACGGCGGTACGGCGTGTCCTCACCTTGTGGGGGCGGAGCCCTGCGGCCCACACCTCTACTCCTGGCACGTGGCACCTTGGGACGACTGCCAACCATTAGGTATGCGCTGTGAGACAAAAAAATTCTGATAGGAGTAAATCTGTAGCAAGAGATAACTTTAAATCTAATAAATTATAAATATAATTTTGACTAATAAATGTAATTACCCTACCAGGAGGCTCTCCTTGTGGTGAAGGAACCAAAAAGCGAGCAGTCCGGTGTTTGCGGAGCGATGGATTGTTTGTGAATGACTCCTTTTGTCCTGTAAGTATTATAAAGATTGTTTTAAATAAGACTATCAGTCTCGTCTAGAATCCTTCACACTCCATTATTCCCATAAATGGTCTTCTTATAACATCTATGCTTAGAACACGACCGGTATCGAGGCGCAAGAGTCTTGGTGCTATGTGCCGTGCGGCGTGGACTGCGAGTGGGGAGAATGGGGCGCTTGGGACGCCAGCGCCTGTTCCTGCGGTGACGCTTCTACCACCAGCCATATGAGGCGCACCAGGTAAGCAATCATCATGAACTTTGTGTTAAAAAACAAAGGTAAGAAATATCTCAAGTCGTGAAGGAGAGGCAGTGAATTTTACATGTGTGTAACTGTACTGCCGTTTTGAGAATCATTGTGGAAGAGGGGTAAAGATGTAATGAAGAGATATAATACAAACCCTAGTCTTGAATCTCTAGTCTCATTGACATTGACTAGTTAAGGATTTGGTTGATTTGTGCGGCACTGTCCCCAGAAGTTATATTATATGTTTTGGATACACTGTGTTAAACACGGTGCAAAGGTAAAGTATATAAGTAGAACTTGACTGGAGCAGCCACTTAAGGCCCTATTATTCGTCTAGTTTTGCGACTAGCCTCCTTTTTGTGGTTTGATGTATTGTTCTTAGAGAGAACTCAGTCATTATTATGTGTTGCATACAGACAGCATCAGATATCGGCGGTGTGGCCGGGGCGCGCCTGTCCGCCGGCGGAGCAGCGAGCACCGTGCCCGCGCGAACCCTGCCTCAGGCTAGTCGCGAGACCTTCGCTTGGCTGTCATGTGCAGGTTATTATATTAGGGATAGCCAATTTTATAGGGTGTAGTGTGTAGTGATTTCTTTACTGCTGGACAAATCTTTAACAGGTGCTGGGAAATAGCTGGTGAAAACAATTTTGAAATGGTTAAATTATTGGGCATGTGTGGGTTCTCCCTAAATAAATATTTGGATTAGGTACTTTGATTGATTGTTTTATTTTACAGCAGATATTTGTCAAATTAGATACACCCCTTACAAACCTACTTGTCATATATATCATCCTAATTTCTACCTACTTCCTAACACTCGGGTGTTATGCGCAGACTGCATCAGGCCTTGAAGCTAACAATGCGTGCGGATGGGGTGTAAAGATCTCTCAGGCGAGATGTGAACTGACTACCTTCAGCGATGAGCCCACTTCTGAAGCGTATCTGGAGCCTTGGCGCTGCGCTCTCGCCCTGCCCGGCCGAATAGTAGCCCCACCCCAGCATTATCAAGTAAGTTAATATTGGTTAATCAGATACTTTCTGTACGGACATTCGACACCGTGATCTAATCGCGAGGTCTTCACTTTATACGGTTTCATCGATGATATTTTTTTAACATAGTATCAAACTTCGTATTTTCGAACTGCGAAATAATCATGCCTTAACTTAAATGATTAGGAATGTGTCATAGCGTTTATTTCTTCTGTTATTGTCAAATCTGTGCCATACGGAGACCCACTCTCTGATTACATAATTTTATTTCGCGCGGTAATTGATAGGCTGTCACGTACTTACTGCTCGAAGCTCGAGTTAACTTTAACGTTGTAACTGGTGATAGGCGAGGTATAACCGCTGACCTTGAACATGCAGTAGTAATTTTATGAGTCTTATCCAAGTATGGCACGACGCCAGTAAAATACACGCACGGTTACCCCCACTATTTACGCTAAGCTCTCATAACTCGTAACGGCACCTGTAATTCTCGACATCAGAGCCATGGGGTCGGATGAGAATAATTGTTGATGTGTGCGTTAGGAGGAGGAAGCATGTTCGGTGGAGTGTGGGTGTAAGGTGTCGGTGGAGGGCGCGGGCGGCGCGTGGGGCGCGTGGGGCCCGTGCCGCGGGGGCGCGCGCTCACGGACACGCCAGCTGCGTGTGCCAGCACGACCACAGTGCGCTACGCCGCCCAGGTACTTATAGAAACATGTATGCGAATAAGCTAGATCTTTGGGACACCTAAATTATTTCAGGAGTTTAGTTTTGAGAAGTCCACATGATACAATTTCCACCTTATTACAAAACATGGTTTACTCACTTGCGTACACGACCTCTGAGCGTGCTATCACCATAGTGCGCTGCGCCATCGAAATATTCTTACTTACTTCAGTGTCTGCTCACTTGTAACTTACCGACATCTTAATGTTATTTCGTCTTCGTATCATTAAGCTATTTATAGAACAGCTACATAATTTAAGTTTTGAAAAAGTCTCTCTCTCTGTCCGTCCGAAACAGTTTATGTATATATAACTAAGTAGAAAAGAACCAATATTAGCTCCTGAGTATATTCTAATTTAAAGAAAGATAGTCCAGTATTCGCATCCTCCCAATGATCAAATGTTTATACAGATACGTAACGATCGAGTGGGCGAACTGCACCAGTGACCTGGACGAGATCCCGGACTTGTTGGCGATAGAACCACATGAGGACAAACCTGTACGCGCTTGGTTAGACAAGGACGTATACCATGATGGATATACCGGTAAGTTGAACTCAAAAATTGTAAGGCACTGATTTATGTCATTTCCATACATTGTGTATCGTTTCTACTATAGCAAGCGCGAGAGAATGTTACTTTGTCGAGGCCTGTACTCAGCTGGCCTACCTACATAGCCTAACTTACCTGTTTGGTATTTATATTATTTTAATACTTACATTATTATTTTAGAGGGAAGCAACTCAGTTTTGGCAATAGTGTGGACGGCGACCATCGTGCTCAGCTTATACGGGACATTCATGATGTACCGCGGCTTCATCAGGTATGATATACGATAACAGTCATTCATCCAGCATTTGTATTTGGTAGGGCCTCTTGCAGACTTAACTATCCACTCGGATGCCAAATGAAATATTGGGCAGTCGTTATTTAATGTCTGATCATCGGACATATCGTCAAAGGTCACGGCGGTTACAGATTGTTCGCTTCAATGTTCTAATCTGGTGCCCTGACGTATTGTATGTCATCCTTAACAATGTGAAGAAATTGCAAGATTTAGTGTTCAACCAATATTTGTCTGTCCCCAGATGCCTGAGGAGCAGAAGGTTGAAGTCTATCTCGAAGGTGTAAACTGGAATAAACGTACGCGAGCCATCCTGATTCTGCGACTGAGTTCAAGTCAAGCTCATGTCCACGCGTGGACAATATTAATCGTTTCGTTGTCTGTTCCTCTTTGTTAGGTTTATCAAATATCTATCCTCTTCTATTTTTAATATTTGTTGAGTTTTCATTGCTATTAAATATTGATTGCCAAAGAAACTAGTGAATGTGTACCTTTAACATTTAATATAAGTTTGATGATCTCTATATCAGTAAGTTTAGCTATTACTTTGCCTTCGTCGTATTATATTTCAGTATTACATAAGTACCTCGTTATATCTATGTGTCAGTAACAATATGTATGAACAGTCTGTATCCAGTAAGTTAGAGTAAAATACAAATATCCAGCAAACAGTCTGTCCGCAGGAGTGCTTCCATGTTTTTACTATGTATTGTAAAATTATGCTTTACACGGTTTTTATAACATTTCCATGCTGAATAACCGCATTGTCGGTCAAGCTTTGGAGGACAATATACGTGTTAGGTGCCGTAGCTCGCTCGATAGACTAGGGTTTAAAGTAGGAAGTAGTCCGTTATAATCGTCGACGGTGACGTCCGCAATTGTGACTGTAATGATCCTACAAGTAGAACAGGAGGCAATGTGAGCTGGCACTGCGCCGACCCTCAAAGATTCCTTATTCACGAAGTTACATATCGGCTGCACTACTAGCTACCTTATTTTTTAAAATAAATCGAAAATCTACATTTCATTGTATTTTGTATCAGCCTGTATTTTATTTTGCTAACATTGCAACACAAGTATTGTCAAAAAGGTATGAAACTCAAACTATTTTCAAAACTGTTTCTTCTATTTTTATAACAAAATCATTTACCAGATCTCGTGTTTTAGCACAAAATAATTGAGACATCGCTAATATTAAGGGTATGTTTTAAATTGTAGTTTACAGTAAGTATTGTATGAATATGGATCGATACAGACGAGCTAGTCAATGATAAGATAATATACACGATAAAACCCAGCGAATGGACTTGTATAGAGCTCGCTCTAGCGACCAATTATGACGTGACACATCATAACCACATATCACTGTAAAATACAACTGGATTTTACTGAAATAGCTCTTGTAAGTGCCGGTACAGTTCACAGGGGCCTTGGACCGCAAAGGCCCTCATCAGGGTCTGTTTGAAACAGTCAAGTCGACTGTTTTAAGCGACGACTGCATGCCAACTACAGTCTTCTACCATACACGAACCACTCGAGCAGTGTATGTAGCTCTAAGAGTGTCAGACTTATGCAAAATATATTATATGGAATCCCACTATGACTTATTGCCTGATAGGTAGGTAGATGGACAAATTGTTGATCTTCTAGCCAAATTTCGGTCTCGACGGCTAATCTCAACGGGGATCAGTGGTGAAAATAAAGAAGACCCAAACATAGGTGCACTCTTTATTCCCTCAATCGCATAGTCCGATGGGACGGCAATCCGACACGACCGGAGAGAGTTCAGGCGTAGGATCAACTGCTTAGCTTTCTGAGGCACGAGGAAATCCCGCCAACTTCCAATCTCTGGGCATTTATTGTGAATTTTGTGATAGAAAAACAAAATCTATATTGGACCCGAAATTGGAATCGGCAGGCGAACTTACTAACCACTCAACCAACGAGGCATTTAACAACAACGATTAAGAGACACGTGTATTTGTCGTGTTTAAGTCTGACACTATTACAAAGTCAAAATATCATGGCAATAAGATCTTGTAGTTAGGTTCCAGCATGCTTCACTCTATGATATTTCAGGGCCTCTGATCTGTAAAACAATGAACCAGCATTTGTAAGAATCTCTCGGACGTTGCTTAATATATCATCCAAGTAGAGCTTTGGCGCACAAGTACCTACCTAATATGAATAGATGTTAAGACCTAATAATAACTGATCATACAGTTTTGAGATAATAATCGTGTATAACACTTTTTTGTAGATTTTGCATTTAAGTCCGTGTATTGTGACAAGTATTTAATATGTGAGTGTGCTCTTCGTGTTATCGACTTGTTTTTCAAACATTTCCTTTCTCGATTCGAAGCTTCTAATGAACTATTCTTCTATCAAACTTTCTATCAAGCCTCTATATTTAACTGTTTTCAATGTATAATTTTTATGTTTATAGTATAATATAATATTATGAATGAAATTCCTTGGCCACATCTTGTTCCTTCATGACAATATTTATAATTACGTCAACTTATATATGGTATTTTATAAGTACAATATTTTAGTATTTCATAAACCATACTATCTTTCCTTTACTATACTAACTTTTTATCTTTTCGTCAATAATCTACCAATGTATTTGTAACCGTATTATAATTACGCCATTACAAGATATTGATGTAAAACATGATAGTTAAGGAATCGTGTTAGACAATACAATATTTGATATTTAATAAAATTTGATTGTGTTTTTATAAATGCGTCTTTCAGTCCAAACATACTTATGCTCACGCCTGTATTTTTCGTAGGGGTAAACAGAGTGGGTGCACACCCACATTTCGCATGTTTAAGTATCATGTAAATAGGTGGCGAGCTTTTTATAATTAACCGGGCATTCATCCTAACTCTGGGCCACAATTACAGATCGAAAAACTTTGCCACTTGAAACTTTGACACTTTGCCCAAATAGAACCCAAAACTTGCAACTATGACACAAATTAGACTTTTTATAGTAATTTCAATATATTGTGTCACGCAATTTAAGATCAGGTCTTCAAAAAAGGTAGGTTTGCATAATATATGGAATAATTAAAACATAGTTAGACGCAAAAGAAATTTAAAAGTTCTACTTCATTGAAGTTTAATGTCTATTAACATTGTTTTTCTACAGCATTCAACAATCTATAAATACATTATATTATTGGAGAACATAATGACATAACAGGGAGTCTACTACGATCTTAAGAACTTCTTAGCTACAAGTTCTTAATGTGCGCTGCTCAGACGATTATAGTTGACCCCCAGACAACTTTTTGGCTCACTTCATTTGATTCTTCAATCTGGTGAGTGCTTTGGGCTCGTATGTAAGCTCTGCTAACCCTCTCTGTACGATAGAGTTGACCCTGGAAGCTCGAAGCTCGCGCCTGGCCTTGGCTACGTCCTTCTCAGCCTGCGATAAGTTCTCAAGGTTGTTTAGTAGGACCTGTAATGTAATAAGCATGTGTTATGAATATACTTTTACATGATGAAGATAGCGATACATAAATAGGAAGACAGGACACCGATAAATTTACAGTCGGAAGTATTCGTACTTACAATTGCATTGAAACTTTTTTTTTTTATTACTTATAGCAGAAACCACAGACTATTACAGCAGGCAGAAACAGAATGCTCAATTTCGTAAACAAAAAAATTTATAGATAATTACGTATTTATTTTGTGAGCAAGGCGTGGACAACTAACTGAAAACTAAAATGGAGGATAAATATCCAAAAGTGAAGACACATTTATTTATATTCCAACGATTACGATTGGGTAAAGAAATAAAACAAACTTCTGACGAAGGTAAATAAATATAATAATTAACACGATAAAAACAGAACTAAAGAAACAGTGCTGATACTCTCAATTAGCAGCATATGGGGTTGTTACATAATCCAATGCAGCCTTTTGGGCTTTCGCCATAGTGGGCGAGTTGTAGGTGAATACATCGGAGCAGTAGTAGTCTCTGAGGGTCATCATATCAACGCACAAGGGCCCTCCACCGCTACCCATAGTCACCAGTTCGCTCACTTGTTCCATGAACAATTTTTCTTGATACATTCCTAGGGTAGTAAAGTTAGGGCTAATTTGCGATAATCTACAGCACATGGTATTCTGATCACTGTAAAACAAGCACACCCCACAATACTCGGCCAAAGCACGAAAGATCTTCCAGTCTTGGCGAGCTTTTCCCGGAGGAGTTACTGCGGGAAAGGCGTACTGAGATCTACACTCCATGTTCAGGTAAATACCACCAGATTCGGTGTAAGCAGTTCCCGGTAATATTAGGGAAGCCATTTCCGCAGCTTTATCGCCTTGGAAACCGACGTAAACTATCTGACAACCTTCGGGTGGCTTAAAATTATAAAATATTTCGTCAGCACCCAAGGATATTATGAGACACGGAGGATATTTGTGCATAGCCTGAAGAGCTCCTGGCTTCCAACCCGCCTCTAGCGCTCCCGCAAAACTAGCTTCACGTGTTACTATGTTCAATACTCCCCAATTAGGAATCTTAGTTTTTACTGCAAATTGCGTCAGTAGACTCATAATGTGACCGGCGTTACTAGTCTCCAACTGCGACACTCCAACAAATATCAGCGGGAACTTTGCATCTTTCAAACTACTCAAGCCTTTTGCTATTGAGCTAACATCATCACCAACATAATTCACACAGTAATTATATTCACATACCGGGCCAACAGCATAAATATCGCACTCATTAGTACGATACGCTTGCCGAATCCATGCATTTAAAATAGGAGCTTCAAATCGAGGATTCGTACCGACTAGTAATATTTTATCCGCTTTCGCAATATCCTGCATATTAACGTTTAATGAGTATCCAGCCCTTAAATCCGAGGAGCTACCAGAGTAACATAGTCCCCTTTCTATGTACGTATGTTCAGAACCCAAGGCGTTTAAAAGATCTTTGCACGCAACTAAAGTTTCCACGTTGCAATGTGGACCTGCAACTGCCATAATGTTATTCGGATTAGTACATTTAATTATATTCGATAGACATTTTAAAGCACAGTCCCATTCTAAAGGACATAAATTCTTGCCATTTCTTTGCATTGGGGTCCCTAATCTCTGCATCTCTAATGAATCTATTGCCCATCTACCTTTATCAGAAAGCCATTCTTGATTTATTTCGTCATGTTCTCTAGGTAGAACTCGTAAAACCCTGTCAAATCGATGATTAATTACGATATTAGTGCCGGTAGCATCTGTGACATCTATGGAATTAGCGTGCTTAACTTCCCACGGTCGAGCTTTAAACATGTACGGTATCGCAGTAAGTGCTCCAACAGGACACAAATCGATGATATTTCCAGATAGCTCAGAAAGGAACATTTTATCCACATAAGTTCCAACCAGCATTTCAGTGCCCCGACCGGTTGTCCCCAGAACGTCTAGACCACAGACTTGGACGCTAAATCGTATGCATCTGGTGCAGTGGATACATCTGGTCATTTCAGCCCTGATGAGAGGACCCAACTCTTTATCCTCAACAGCTCTTTTCCCTTGAAAATGAAGGTCTGTAAACCTAGAGCGGTCATTGCCAAACCTCATGGATAAATCTTGAAGATCGCATTCACCACCTTGATCACATATCGGGCAGTCCAGGGGATGGTTAATGAGGAGGAGCTCTAGGACGCCTTCTTGGGCTCTCAGTGTGACTTCTGAGTTAGTACGCACCTTCATGCCTTTAGCTACTGGCAGACCACAGGCTATCTGTGGCTTCATCATGCCTTCAAGTTCAACGAGGCACATTCGACAGTTACCGGCGATTGACAGCCGCTCGTGATAGCAGAACGATGGAATAGTTACACGTTCATGGCGCAACGCTTGCATCACTGTGAAATAACTTGGGATTTGTACTGATTTACCATTGATGAATATTTCTACGTTGCTGGTCTTTTGCGTTCTTGTTTGTTGAATGTTGAGTAAAACGAATCGGTTATTCATTAATCGCTTAATATTTTTAAACATTATTTCGCGAATTATAAATAATATTTAGATACTACAAATACGTCTTCAAGTTCATTTGACAACATTTGACAGCCTTCAATCACGGCTAATTCATTTTTAATTTGTTTTCGCGTTTGTGGTCAGTCTCTGTCATGAATATCATCTTCTTTTTACGCCAGTACCTATATATTAATTCTATGGATTACAAACAAACTTACCTGATGAATGGAATCAGTGAGCTGTATTAGAGCTTCCTTAAACTGGATAAATATCTCTGTCGCCCTTTGATACCTGTAACAAATTAATAATACTTTAGGATTCATAATGGAAATTAATATATCAAGAGCATAATGTCTGTGTATTGGTCACACGCCGCTACAGGTACTTATCGAGAACGTACTTATGATCATGCATAGCATCAGTAAAGGCATAGTCGAGGGCCAGTCGCAGCGTTCTAGCGGCTCGCGGGGCTGCTGGGGCGGACAAAACGCGCCTAGCTCCACGCTCTGAACATCGAGCTTTTATGAGGAGATGGCATGCGTCCGCGCAAGCCTCGGTGCGCTCCCAACCGCTCCTTGAACACATCAAACACGTTTAATTATTAATTATAACTTCGGAATACCTGAATACCCATACCTACAGGCTGCAATTTTAAAACTGTACGGAATGTAAAGAAAACATTTTTGACCTACTTGCCAATTGTAGTAAGTTTCCACGCAGGCATCGCGTCGTCAAGGTGTCTGAGTGCGCCGTGAGCGTATTCAGCCGCTGCTCGCAACCTAGCACTCACTGAGGCTAGTGCGTCTCGCAGGGCACTGGCTTTGTTCAGGGCAGTCTCCTGCGCAGTACCGGGCCGCAAGCTCTCACCCCAGACACTGTCTACAGAAGGAAATAATTACTTCTAGAATCTATACCAACATGTAAACTTGACCGAGATCCCCCATTCACAATCGCCGGAGAACCAGTAAAATCTTGTTTATGCGATGCTGTCTATGTGAGCGAAATAATTCAGAAGGTGGCTAATTACAATACAATTGGTTACTTACCAACCAGTGTCTGCACTTGTGCGTACAAAGTGCGTATGCGCAATATTTGCGCGTGTAAAACACTTCTCTCGCGCTGCAACTCTGCGAACCGCGTCTTCAGCCAAGTCAGCTCCAGCCGACGCATCTCCTGCGCAGAGAGAGTATACTTATTCAGGTACTCCTAAGGTACGTACCTACTGATAGACATTAGTGAATGAAATTACCTTTCGATTAACATTTGCAATAAAGTCTTCATTTTCCAAAGCTAACACCGGTCGCCTGTACAGGTCCAGACTTACGAACATCTAGAAAATAATATCTAATAAATTTACTATACCCATGTAACGTAAATAACCACCCTCAGATATATTGCTCACCTGATGAAGAGTTTTGGCGTATGGTTCCTTGGTCGATGAATTTGTAATCTCTTCAAAAGTATTGATTTCCTGTTGTGAAGAAATAGTGCACCCATTAGTCACATTTTTAAACCTGACTGAGACTTAGGTAACTTCTCAATTTAAATCATACCAGAATTTTCTTTCAATCTGATGGCATTCTATAGGATTCAGAATTGTTTTATTACCATTAATTGGCCTCCCAAGCATACCAAGTATGCCGATTTCATGTGACATGTATCATTGGCGTAAAACAACAAAAAAGTATAACACAAATTTGTAATGTTTGTCCTAGACTACAATTATTGTTCTATTTTCTTTTCAAGTCCGGGCTGAAGTGATTTTATGTTAGGCGCGAATGCTCGTTACGGATTTGTGTTGTGTCGTTCGGTTCTGTCACCTGTTGTAAGCTGTCCATCTCAGCAATGACGACGGCGAGCCTCGCAGCCGGCTGAGAGCGCTCGCTGCTCGCGATCTCCTCGTCCAGCCGCGACAGGGCTGCCAGCACCGTCTCATTCTTACCATGTGTATCCCACGATGAATTCTTTGAAAACAACATAAATTTACAATGATTTTTTGTTTATTTGAAAATCGCCGTCACTAGTCATCGTGTCGAGGTAAACGCAGATTCATATGGCTGACAATAGTGTCATGTTTAGGCCGACAGAGGCGCTGTTCCGATCCTATACAAATCTGCGTTTACGTCAATGCGTCGACTTGTGACGGCGGCAGTGAAAAACTCGCACTAGGTCCTTAGGCGTTCATAGCTTGTGATAGCACCTGTATGCGACTCTGCATTGGATACATATACCTAAGCATTTTTAAGGTACATATATTTCCTCCTTGCATTTATTTGTCTGCTGCAAATGCACATAGAGACTTAGGTATCTAAATAAAATGTCAGAAACTATGTAACTATGTAACGCACACATTAAAACATTCAGCTAGTCCAATGCAAACAATCGCGTATATATGTATATTATTTTGATAGCTCACAGTAGATAGAGTAGGCGCACTGATTCGCTGCGAGCTCGCCATACAGCCCATGCCATGCACATCACCACACCGAATTATCAACTGACGAACCCTCAAACATTTTTCCTCAAGCAAATGTGCCAAGGTTACAAATACCCAGCAAATACTACACTTTCACACGTTCACATTGTAAAGGATAGTTCGTTTAAAGGAGACAATACGAGCGGCGCGCCACCAGGCACCACTCACAAGGTGTGTAAATTGATGTGCAATACATGGATGTACGAATATTATTTTTATTTTTTAACTACTTATTTTAAATATTATGTATACGTATTATAACTAATAAAGTCGCCTAAGTTCCTTGTGACATCAGCTATCAGCCAGTGAAAGTCCCGCTAAAATCTGTGCTGCCATTATATTCAGAGAATAGCCAGACAAACACAAGGACAGGTGGAGACATTTTTAAAATTGTTATTTTGTGTATACAAGTACCGTACACGTATATACTTTAATATGTAGTTAGTCACTGATAATTTAGGATAACAAACAATTGAATTTTAAGAAATGATCTGTATTAATGTAGATTATCTGCTTACATACACAAAGTAACAAGTTATTGTATGGGTCGACTGGACAACAATTCGGTGATTTATTATTAACCTCTCGTCGTGTAAGTATTTACATTCGTTCTGTATTTGCAAGTGTCTGACACCTTCCACCGTGAAGACCATGTCTATACATATTAGCTACACGATTATCTGCCTGACCGAATCAAACGATGATGTTGCCAACGAACAGCTTCGCTCACTAGTCGCACCATAATACTATCATATCCTACATTTGTAGATCAGTGTAACTATACTCGTTATAATTACACACAATCACGAAATACCTACCTTGGCACATATTTACACGGCATTATGACTTGCACTAAATTGTTTGTGAGTGGTTTATTCAATCACAGTAATTATCAAAAAGGTAACAACAGCACGCTTATAAGAAATTCAATGACCATGCTGGAGACAGCATCATTAAGGATCGGTCACCCTGGTTACCTAATTTACGAGGAAGAGAGGATGTTACAAGACCTACCCATTCAAGGAAGGCGTTAGTATACAGGGGGCCTACTGGCTTTCCCCAAAAAATAAAGGTTCGGACGAAAGTTCGCATAGATTCTACCACGGTTATTATTCCTTCTAAATTCACCTAGTGCAGCCACAGAACACATATGAGTGCAGTGCACAAACTGCACCGCAACAAAAAAACCGGCAAAAAACAAAAGAGCTCCGTGTGAAGCCCCCTTATATGCATTTTGTTCTGTTTTTTATTTAATTATTTAAGAATTTTTGTTACAGCGGCAATAGAAATACATTACTCGTGGGAACAGTTGAATCGGGAATAAAGTATTATTTATTGTCAATATGTATAGCATGTAAGACGCACTGCCATAGTCTACTAAACGGAAAGCCTTTTGACCAAGTCTTGTTCTTGAATAAAAAGCAAACTAATGTCTGTCAATGTCAATTGAGTCAACGTCAACCTGACGTCAACGACGTTGACCATTCTCCTCTCCCTTCTCCCTTCCCCTTCACAACCAATTCCGAATCATCACTGTCTCTGAAGAAGATATTGCATTTTTCCGAATTGTTAAATTATTTCGTTACTTTTCTACCCTTAATACGTTTTTTTTGTGAAAGGAATTGCCCGACAAGTCGAATAAGAGGTAATTAATTTTATTTTACTAAGGTATAACAATCGCTTATGTCGTTTTTATCAAAACGATTTCACCTAATGTGTATTATTTCATAATTTCAGGGTTAATACCACGACGAACCTGGGCCCCAGGCCTCGGCCTGTGGTCAAAACACAGAAACACGAGGAAAGCCTCAAAAAACCAACCTTCACTCCTAGCCTATATTTCTCGTTTCACAATATTTTTAGTTTTGTTTATTGCACAATTTTAATAGTGACACGTTTATTATTACTTATTTTTGATAAAAATGTCCCAGTGGAATAATTCTTACGCTTACAACCAATATCAGGGTGGTAACGGGTGGGGTGATGATGTGAATGGCCAGTATTTGAACCAAGCCCAGCTACCTGCCAGGCAGGGTCCTAATGGGCAGTACGTTAGCTTCAACGAGTTCCTCACCCAGATGCAGGGCACTAACCCAATGGCAAACACTCCTAACTACAACCCTGGTCAGTACGACAACTACCCTACTCAGTATAACTACCCAAACACACCATCTACCTCCCAAAACAATACTTACAACTATGGTGCGTCAGCTAGTACCAACGGTGTAGATTACCCACCCCAGACTCAGTATAGCAATCCCAATCCCAATCCGTATTCAAATGAAATAATACTCAATTCTAATTTAACACCAACTGCCATGGAATTCGTACCAAAAAGTGCTTCAGTGAAACCTTCCAGTAGTAACCAAGATAATTTGGATTCCTCCCAAAGTAATGGTAGTGTTAATGAGTCCAAGACATTTAATAAATTAGATAAAAACTGGCGAGATAAGCCACGGACCACTGCTGGTAGTGTGGAAGGAAGTTACGAAGCGGAACTGAATGGAGGCTCACATGATAACTATAAAAACCAAGAAACAAAGAAAGAAGTCAAAGGAAAACCTGAGAATAGACGCAAAAAAGAAGAAAAATTAAGGGACCCAACTACAAATAGTAGAGAGGGTAATAAAAACCCCCGAAGTAAAGATAATTCCCTTAGAAATTCAGGCACTCGTAGTAAAGACGATAACTATAGGAATACAGACAATAGTCATAATAGGGAAGACAATTACGCAAGCCTTAATAGAGATGATAACGCTAGAAATTTGGTCAGCGGTCGTCATAAAGACGATGACTATAGGAACTCTAATAGCAGCCTTAATAGGGAAGATAATTATAGAAACTCAGATAGTAGTCGTAATAGAGAATACAGCTATAGGAACTCAGACTCCAGTCGTAACAGAGATGATTACTATAGAAACTCTGACAGCAGTCGCACTAGAGAAGACAATTATAGGAACTCAGACTCCAGTCGTAATAGAGAAGATAATTACAGAAACTCTGATGGTAGTCGTAACAGAGAAGATAATTATAGGAATTCAGATGGCAGCCGTAACAGAGAAGATAATTACAGAAACTCTGATAGTAGTCGTAATGGAGAAGATAGTTATAGAAACTCTGATGGTAGCCGCAACAGAGAAGATAATTACAGAAACTCTGATAACAGCCGTAGTAGAGAAGATAATTATAGAAACTCTGATAGCAGTCGTAACAGAGAAGATAATTATAGAAACCCTGAGAGCAGTCGTAACAGAGACTCCAGTTATCGTAATAATGAAAGTAATAATTGGTATGGTGAGTCAAATAACCGCAGCTCTGATACCAATAGCCGTAACTATGGACCTGGAAATCAAGAGAGTCGCTTTGATAAGAAGAAGAACAATCCAAAAGGAAAAATTAAAGATGCAGAACGCACATTTTATAACAGTGGAATTAGTAAAGACAGTCAGGATGTCAGGAATGGTAAAGGTGAAGGGGGACGGAGCAAGAACTGGGTAGGAAGTCAGAGAGTACGACCAGTTGACCGCAATTTTGTTGAGGATGAGCAGTATGCTAACACATATCTACAACCAAGGGAAGATAGACCAGAGCGGACTCCAAGAACGAAACCTACTTCAAGTCCAGCCAAAAGTAAAAATAAACAGTCAGCTGATCAAGGTTTGCATAATTTTTTAATAATTCTTTTAGTCATAACATATTTTTCTTATTTTGTGAATAAGAATTTTTTTTTATCCTTATCTAACTGGGGCCCAACCATGAGCTCTTATTGCAATGTTAATTCAGTTGTGCGACAGTGACAGATGTATGTTCGTCACATACATCTGTCTCATAAATGAGTGAAACTATCATGGCAATAAGAGCTCATGGTAAGGCCCCTGGTCATTAAGTTTAAACTTTCAGCTAAAGTATAATTCCCACTGATTTGAAACAGAAATAATTAACAACAATTTTAGAAGTTTGATTATATCTGTGTTTATCACACTTTGTGAAGTGATATAATATCTGTAACCTGTAACCTTGTTATATTGCCTTACTACCTTGATAGGTCACGACTAATGAACTCATTAAAAAATGTCTCTTTGCAAACTATTAATGTATTGTAGTGCTAGTTCTTCTTTTATTGTGCTTTTACCCGCGTTTTTGTCTGCGGTGTTTTTTTTTTTTATAACCAGCAGTGATAAGGAAACAGACAGACAGAGACACTCCCATTTATCATACTACCTAACTAATATTATAAAGGCGACAATATGTATGAATGAATGGATGGATGTATGTATGTTTGTTACTCTTTCAAGCAAAAACTACTGAATGGGTTATGATGATACTTTACAATCATTTAGGTTACACATAAGAATAAGACACAGACTACAATTCATAAAGATATTGCGTGAATTATCCAAAATACATAAAAATAACTGTCATCTGGTATTTGAATTAGATAAATTTGTCTTTTACATTACATCACATGAACAAATATTAGAATAGACCCGTGAAATTAAATCTACGCAGGCAAATCGGTAGGGCATAGCTAGTAATATTAAGATACAAGTATAGGTGTTCTGAGTATAAAGCATTATCAAATACTCTATTCCAGTGAGCTCTGAAATGACGCAACGTGAGCGTCTGACAGAACAACTGGACAAGGGTACCCTAGAGTGCCTCGTGTGCTGTGAGCGCGTGAAGCAGACCGACCCGGTGTGGTCGTGCGGCAACTGCTACCACGTGCTGCATCTCAGGTGCATCAGGAAGTGGGCTGTCAGCAGCATGGTCGGTGAGTAGCATATTTCATTAGTTATAAGCACTAATGGATAACCTTTTCAAACTTCACAAATTAATGTTTTTTTCTACAATGCACAATATAATTATGGAATTAACTTTAAATAAATTAATAAAATTTTTTTTTTCGTAATCTCCCATATCAATATTTTTCTCCCCAAACTAAGCCTTTAGGAAATTGCCTACACTGCCTTGTAGATAATCCGATCTTATCCGTAGGTGATTAGCCTCTGTGAGATTCCTGATGGGTACTCCTCACTTCATTGTTAGTAAAAAAAAACATTGAAATCTTTACCTCGTGTAATTTTTCCACATTTCTGCAGTCGATTTCATAGAGCCAGAATTTATAGCAGAAGACATAATATGCACGTTACATTAAGCCAATATGTTTTTGGTAGAGGGCAAATGGCGTTGCCCCGCTTGCCAGAATAGCAACTCTGATATCCCGGCGGAGTACCGCTGTATGTGCGGCGCGGTGAGGTCCCCGGAGTACCAGCGGGCGGCGGGCGGCGCGCATACATGTGGCCGCTCCTGTCGCCGCCCGCGCACCTGTCCGCACCCTTGCACGCTTCTCTGCCACCCTGGACCCTGCCCGCCTTGCCAAGCCACTGTCACCAAGTAAGTGATCTAAAACCAAACATTCATTAAACTTTCACCAGGTATATTATCATATTTTGACGTGGGGTTTGACTAGTCGCAAGTTGCATAATTTGTCGTAATCGTGCTTCATAAAAATATTTATTTGCAATCAGCAAGACATGACATAAATTTAGGTAACACGATAAAAATATATGAAAAACAAAGAAATAATAAAAAAATACGTAAAAACATATCTGTATACCACGCATACACCACCATTTGCCACATGCTACGATCCTTGCATACTTCTCGTCGCTCGTTTCGTCCACATTCAAGCATCTCTCATACACTATTAAACCTAGGAATGAAACAAAATAATGTTATGTTAATAGGCAATGTGGATGCGGTGCGGAGACCCGATCAGTGTTGTGCAGCAGTAAGCTGGCTCAGGTGTGCGGGCGCGTGTGTGGCCGCCCACTCGAGTGCGGGGAACACTCCTGCGCCAAGGACTGCCACGAGGGACCGTGCGACACCTGCGCCGTCGTCATTACACAGGGTTACTATACATTGACATAACCTCATAGAACGGCTTGAAGCTACTAAGGGGAAAACGGGAACACTTGCAAATGCAAAATGCAAATGACAAAATATTCTTCCATACATCCACAAACAAATCACATTCAGGGTGATTATCCAGGAATGTTTTTTGTTTGCTCCATTCAGCGTGATGGTTGTAAATCTTAAAGATTTGACTCATATTATGAAACAGATGTTTATGACGTGTATAAATTTGTCGCACAGCTAAACTATCATTGCAATAAGAGCTCATGGTTGGGCCCCTGTCTCTCGCCTATTTTGAGAAAAAAATTAAGAGTAAAGTGCATGGCTCGATGAACCCTATCGGAGCCCCTAGACATTGCTCTCGCGGCCCCTTTCCGTTATCATTTTCTTACTTTTCAAAATAATTTTTTTTCCCTCATTATTCTCGGGCCCTTAGACAGTTGCCTCATCCGCCTTATAGATAATCCGATAACGTGTACGGTATACGGTGTGTTCCAGTGTGTCACTGTGTGGCGAGCAAGGAGCGGTCGGTGGAGTGCACTCGCGGCGCGGGTGTGTCGTGGGCGTGCGGCGCGCAGTGCGGGCGAGTAGCAGCGTGTGGAGCACACGTGTGCCGCGCTCTCTGCCACCCGCCGCCCTGCCCGCCGTGTCCGCGCGCGCCTCACGTGTTGCACGCCTGCCCCTGCGGGAAAACCAAGTACCCAACCTTACATACATATCGTTAACATAAACAATAATGAACAACCGTGGTGGTCATAGAGTTTGTGTCGCCTTCTACGCAAACAAATCCCACCAAGAGTTTTTTTAAACTAAAAACGTATGTATAGTACCTGAGATGACAATAGACTTGCCCCCTAATACATGGGACTTAAACATAACTGGCGAAATTTGGATGAACACTTCTGGCGACACCTCTGGACACGTTGTTTCTGGTACAGGATAGAAAAAGACCAGCGCAAGAAGTGCACGGACCCGATCCCCCTCTGCGGGAATATCTGCGCCAAGCCGCTCACCTGCGGACCCGACGGGGACAAACACTTCTGCAAACTGAACTGCCATGAAGGTACACAAATATGCTCTTTTCTCGTCCTAATTTACTGAATCACTTATATCATCTGGATACAACTACAAAATAATACTGAAAAGCAGCGATATAATATTAAGTTTATTACGTAAATTCCCCATAGGTCCGTGCCCAGTGTGCCCTGATAAAACCCTCCTGCAGTGCCGCTGTGGGCACTCGAGTCGCGAAGTTCCGTGCGCTGACTTACCGGAGATGTACAACAACGTTCTCTGCCAGAAGAAATGTAATAAGGTACGTGTACCAGCTTGATGTCAAAACTATTATTGGAGTTGAATAGTGTGATAGGGGATTTTTTGTTTGTAGAAACTGTCGTGCGGGCGACACCACTGCCGCACGGTATGCTGCGATTCGTCGTCGCACCGATGCGCCGTGGTGTGCGGCCGCACGCTGGCCTGCCAGACGCACCGCTGCGAGGAGTTCTGCCACACCGGCCGGTGCGCGCCCTGTCCGCGCGTCAGTGAGTACAACACTACATACACATTACACGCTCACAAAACACATCAACATTCCAAATTGACTTTTATGCTTGTGTGAATGTGGTCAGGTTTCGAGGAGCTGCGGTGCGAGTGCGGCCTGGAGGTGGTGTGGCCCCCGGTACGGTGCGGCACGCGGCCCCCGGCGTGCTCGGCCCCCTGCCGCCGCCCGCGGCCCTGCGGCCACCCGCCGCACCACTCGTGCCACCCGGCCGACTGCCCGCCATGCGTCGTGCTCACCACCAAGCGGTGCCACGGCCTGCATGAGGTACTCCACTAGCCACCCGCCGCACCACTCGTGCCACCCGGCCGACTGCCCGCCATGCGTCGTGCTCACCACCAAGCGGTGCCACGGCCTGCATGAGGTACTCCACTAGCCACCCGCCGCACCACTCGTGCCACCCGGCCGACTGCCCGCCATGCGTCGTGCTCACCACCAAGCGGTGCCACGGCCTGCATGAGGTACTCCACTAGCCACCCGCCGCACCACTCGTGCCACCCGGCCGACTGCCCGCCATGCGTCGTGCTCACCACCAAGCGGTGCCACGGCCTGCATGAGGTACTCCACTAGCCACCCGCCGCACCACTCGTGCCACCCGGCCGACTGCCCGCCATGCGTCGTGCTCACCACCAAGCGGTGCCACGGCCTGCATGAGGTACTCCACTAGCCACCCGCCGCACCACTCATGCCACCCGGCCGACTGCCCGCCATGCGTCGTGCTCACCACCAAGCGGTGCCACGGCCTGCATGAGGTACTCCACTAGCCACCCGCCGCACCACTCGTGCCACCCGGCCGACTGCCCGCCATGCGTCGTGCTCACCACCAAGCGGTGCCACGGCCTGCATGAGGTACTCCACTAGCCACCCGCCGCACCACTCGTGCCACCCGGCCGACTGCCCGCCATGCGTCGTGCTCACCACCAAGCGGTGCCACGGCCTGCATGAGGTACTCCACTAGCCACCCGCCGCACCACTCGTGCCACCCGGCCGACTGCCCGCCATGCGTCGTGCTCACCACCAAGCGGTGCCACGGCCTGCATGAGGTACTCCACTAGCCACCCGCCGCACCACTCGTGCCACCCGGCCGACTGCCCGCCATGCGTCGTGCTCACCACCAAGCGGTGCCACGGCCTGCATGAGGTACTCCACTAGCCACCCGCCGCACCACTCGTGCCACCCGGCCGACTGCCCGCCATGCGTCGTGCTCACCACCAAGCGGTGCCACGGCCTGCATGAGGTACTCCACTAGCCACCCGCCGCACCACTCGTGCCACCCGGCCGACTGCCCGCCATGCGTCGTGCTCACCACCAAGCGGTGCCACGGCCTGCATGAGGTACTCCACTAGCCACCCGCCGCACCACTCGTGCCACCCGGCCGACTGCCCGCCATGCGTCGTGCTCACCACCAAGCGGTGCCACGGCCTGCATGAGGTACTCCACTAGCCACCCGCCGCACCACTCGTGCCACCCGGCCGACTGCCCGCCATGCGTCGTGCTCACCACCAAGCGGTGCCACGGCCTGCATGAGGTACTCCACTAGCCACCCGCCGCACCACTCGTGCCACCCGGCCGACTGCCCGCCATGCGTCGTGCTCACCACCAAGCGGTGCCACGGCCTGCATGAGGTACTCCACTAGCCACCCGCCGCACCACTCGTGCCACCCGGCCGACTGCCCGCCATGCGTCGTGCTCACCACCAAGCGGAGCCACGGCCTGCATGAGGTACTCCACTAGCCACCCGCCGCACCACTCGTGCCACCCGGCCGACTGCCCGCCATGCGTCGTGCTCACCACCAAGCGGTGCCACGGCCTGCATGAGGTACTCCACTAGCCACCCGCCGCACCACTCGTGCCACCCGGCCGACTGCCCGCCATGCGTCGTGCTCACCACCAAGCGGTGCCACGGCCTGCATGAGGTACTCCACTAGCCACCCGCCGCACCACTCGTGCCACCCGGCCGACTGCCCGCCATGCGTCGTGCTCACCACCAAGCGGTGCCACGGCCTGCATGAGGTACTCCACTAGCCACCCGCCGCACCACTCGTGCCACCCGGCCGACTGCCCGCCCTGCGTTGCGATATGACAATAACAAAATATAAAGATGATATAATAGATGTTTCAATTTTATAATGTTTTTACAGGAACGCAAGACGATACCGTGTTCGCAAGAGGAGTTCTCTTGCGGAATGCCTTGTGGGAAGCCATTGCCCTGCGGCAAGCATACGTGCATGAAGATATGCCACAAGGGGCCTTGCGATGCTGGCAAGTGAGTACACTCGACATCGACATGCTGGTGGTAGTGAGGGGCACAGCGTTAATGTGTCGGTATGTATCAGATGCACCCAGCCGTGCGGCGAGAAGCGTCCGAGCTGCGGGCACGAGTGCGGCGCGCCGTGCCACTCGAGCGGCGGCGGGCCGTGCCCCAGCGGCGCCGCGTGCCGCCGCCCCGTGCGCGCCACCTGCCCCTGCGGCCGCCGCGCCGCCGACCGCGCCTGCTGCGACAACGCCCGCGACCGAGCCAAGTTTGTACACCTACACTCAACTCCACTATCACATAACGCCGGGGAGCTCTTATAACTGTGTTTCTCCTTGCCAGGATCATGAGTACTTTAGCGGCTACGAAGATGCAAGAAGGTGAATCTGTTGATTTATCCGACGTTCAGCGACCCGGCTCAATGCTCAAGACGTAAGTTTGTAGCTGAATGAAACTGAAGTAAGTAATTCTGAAATGTTGTGTTATTTGAACGTAATGTATTGCATAGGTTGGAGTGCGACGACGAGTGTGTCGTGGAGGCGCGCACGCGTCGGCTGGCGCTGGCGCTGCAGATCCGCAACCCCGACGTGTCGGCCAAGCTGGCGCCGCGCTACAGCGACCACGTGCGCAGCACCGCCGCGCGCGAGCCTGCCTTCGCCGCGCACGTGCACGACCGACTCACGCACCTCGTACACCTCGCCAAGAAGGTAACGCCGCCGCTCAATACATCACATTGGATACCATGTGTTGTTACCAAGCTGGCGCCGCGCTACAGCGAACACGTGTACATAAGTTCATTAAAATTTTCAGCTATTGTGTTTTAAAAATGTTGAACAGAGTTGGTTATAATCTTAGCAATATTTACGATGTGCTTCAATCTGGCTCGAAGGATTAAGTTCATTAACACATTCTAACGTATATTCTTATATGTAATTTTATTGATCTGTTATTTTCAGTCGAAACAAAAGACCCGATCCCACTCGTTCCCGTCGATGAACCGCCAGAAGCGTCAGTTCATCCACGAGATGTGCGAGCACTTCGGGTGCGAGAGCGTCGCCTATGACGCGGAACCTAACCGCAACGTCGTCGCTACTGCTGACAAGGAGAAGGTAATTCATTGGTTAATACTCACGCCACAAGCGAGTGAAATACATCGTAAAATACCGCGTGACGTCTGACAATAATGTATGTAAGCACGTGCCAGGCGTTCATTTATGTCAGTGTCATATTTAATTATATAAAGTTTATACGGCTATTGCAAAAAAAAATTTTTTTTTAATTGTATCGCCTGTTCCGCTGATTTCTGAAACGGCTAGACCAATTTCAACGGGAATTCACTAGAAGATAGCTGATCTTTTGATTCCGGAAGTTTGCACAACCTTTATTTAGCTAAAATGCACCTAGGCCAGGCACAGAAAAAAAATTGTCCAAATAAATTATTTGTCATTGTGTTGTACTGTAGTCGTGGCTGCCGGCGATGAGCGTGATGGAAGTGTTGGGTCGCGAGGCGGGCCAGCGCCGGGTGCCGGGGCCCGTGCTGCGAGCCCCGGCCTCCGCCCCCGGCCCCACCGCCCCGGGGGGACCCGCCGCCCCCGCCACCACCAGGTGACCTATACACACACACACACCACTAAATGTCCCACAGACCAAGGCTCATACCGGCTGCACTTGCAGCGTATGTGTGAGTGCACTTGTAACCGCTTATATGAAGCTCGGTCTCTGGTTGAATACTGATGTGATTTGTACTGCATACTGTACTGTAGCGGCTGCTGCCTGTATTGAAAAGACAAGTGAAAACATCTAATTTATAAAATTCTCGTGTCGCGGTGTTCGCCAAACTCTTCCGAAACGGCAGGATCGTTTTCGTGCACCCACCAGCTTCACCCACCAGTGCGTCTACGGGTAATCAGAAATTACCCGTTTACTCGCTGCATTAAAACTGGAAGTAATAATATTTATCGAAAATAACGTGTGCGACTCGTGCACCCATCACCTTGAGTGCATGTCGGATAGGTCTCGTCGACTAACATCTATTTCTCTGGGTCTCTCTCTATTTATTTTGGGTGTTTCCATCCTTGTGATAGCCATAAATAATATTATCAATAGTTAGTAACCGTGTTATTTGTGTGCAGGACCGCAGGTGCGTGGGCCACGCTGACGTCGACGAATGCCTGGGCGGCGCGCAGTCAGAAACGAGCCACGCCCGCGCCTGTGCCGGAACAAAAGATAGACTACTTCGACAACCCGCCAGACAACTAGGTAGATGTAGGTTTGTACTACAATATTTACCATTGGTACACCTAGCAAATATTATTTTTAACTTGTATAAGCCCACTGTCCCAGATTTTGTTGGTATCCGACCTCATTCGTAGACTTAAAAAATATTACGATTGAATTTTGAATTACGAAAACTCCTTTTTTGAAGTCGGTTAAAAAGATCCGATGACCCGACTAGACAAAGCTGGCATGTTTATTCTAGCTTGCCAAAATTGAAATCTTTTTAGAATAGACCTAATTCTAGACCCAGTGACTAATTAACAAATAGCGGGCTTAACAGGCTAGAAATTGGGATATATTTAATGATTGTATGAACATAAGTATTTTTAACGTTCTGATACGCAGGTGGCACTGCAAATGGCCCGCGCCTAATGTTCGGAACGAGATTATATCTATTTGAAAGACTTCAATTAGGTACGAATATAATAAATAAGGCCTTAGTCATACGTCACAAGCAATTAGTCAAAAATACAGCTTCGTACAAACAGAAATCCTTGGTATATCAAGTATCTGCAGATCTGCATCGGGAACTAGAGGAAGTACAGTTGAATAATTTCCATCCATATATTGTTCTGAGTGTACCATGGCGACTATAACTAATAATTTTATACATGTTAATTAAAGACGTTTGTTAGATATTATAATACAATATAATTATTCGTACCATAGTAACTGAATCTAAATATATCAACAGTGTCTAACAACTAAAAAGGAATCTGTACCCCTATCACGAGTTTGCCACCGTTATTGTAATCTATTCTCGCTAGCGTCTCCGTCAAAATTTGTATGACATATTTGAGTTCTTAACATCACCGCTTGGAGGCGCAATTACTCTCGGTGGCAAACTCCACTTTTCGTAATCTATTCTCGCTAGCGTCTCCGCCGAATATTTGTACAAGGAATTGAACAGCGCCTCCTAGCGGTGACATGAAGAACTAAAATATCTCATACAAATATTGCGAGACGCTAGCGAGTATAGATTACGAAAACGATGCAAAACTCGTTATAAGGGTACTGTATTGTGAGTTTGCAAATCTATAATCAACGCGTCATACTCTGACGGTCACGTAGAGAATTAAAATTGATAGTAAGCTCACAATATTATGGCCTAATACTAAGCGTCGCTCAAGTTTAAAAACCTAACTAATTAGAAGTCGTCAAAATACATATATCGCATGTTAAATAGGACGCTCATATTTTTTTATTTTTTTATTCATAGTTATTAAAAAACAGTTTTTTGCACAGAGTGCACGCCACTCTTATTGGTAACACAAAAACGCTCATATTTGAGATGGACTTTGTTTTGAGTGATGTGCCAGTAATTTAATTCATAAGTTTGTTAATCATTTGCGTACCAGTTTAAATAAACATGTTTATAAAAGACTAGCTGTGTCCCGCGGTTTCACCCGCGTAGATTTAGTTTCATCTTTATTGTCGCGGAACCTTAATATTTTTGATAAATAAAAGTAGCCTAGTTACTCCTTGATATATCAGCTACCTGCCAGTGAAAGTCCCGTTAAAATCGGTCCAGCCGTTTCAGAGATTACCCGGAACAAACAGACAGACAGACAGAGAAAAAAATTAAAACTTAGTTTTTTAGTGTCAGTAGCGTGTATACTTTCATATGCATTTAGTAAAAAGCTGTTATTTTGGAATTACAAACAGACACTTCTATTTTATTTATCTGTATAGATATAGATGATAACGTGACTGCCAGACCATCAAGTTGGTAATCTTTGGTTTATAAAGTACTCTACAGTGCTACTACTTAACAGTGATTAAACATCTCTTTAATTCATATAAATAACCTATAATGTCGTATGAAAAATATAGCGAGTCCAACGTCTCGCGATAAATATTTAATTCTTATTTAAAAGTCTGTTAATGAATAAAATTGCGCTAAATTATAAGTATGCAAACCGGACAATGAATTAAAAAAAAAAGGTTTTTTTTTTTTAGTAAACTAGATGTTTTTGACCTTCGTATTTTTTTATTCCTACAAAAGGACCACATATGAAAAAGCAATAACAATAAAATCGCTTGTAAGTAATTATTTAAAGTATGTATGTAATGAAATGAATGACATTTCATTAATGAATTTGCCGCGCTTCGCGTATTTATGTTATCTGTGGAAGATGGTAGAGGGCGCATCGAAGTGACGTGTGAACTATGGTTAAAATGGCGGGAGACGCTTAAATTATTTTGTGCATTTTATTGTTATAAAAACTTGTAGAGAAATAAACCGAAGGATACGATTGAGGAAGCGATAATAGTAAACTTTAAATGTCGTTTCTTTGTATTTTCAGGTGAGATATATAATATAATTGTCATAACTTACTAATTATTGTAATATTGTAAAGAAGTGTTAAATAAAACAAAAACTTTGTATTTTCAGAGAAACAATTTGTAGTTTATATTGAAAATCCTCAATAATATATCTTATAAAACGACATTTTTGTTAACTAATAGAAGATGGACCGACTGCAATTTGAGTTTACAATGATAGCCTCAAATGATGGCAAATCTAATGTACTAGCCATAACCTCAATATCTACAGAAGAAGGAAAATGTTATGTTTTACCCGAGGAGCTGAAGCCGGTGAGTCTTCATACAGATATTGTTAAAATGAACACTTTCACAAAAATAAAAAATAGCATAAAGAAAAGACACCAAAGTAGAAAAATTTGGATAAAATTGGATGCAAATCTAAAAAATACATATGTAGATGAGGAAGGTAATATGCAATTTCTAGATCAATATTTAGAGGAAATGAGCATAAAACAAACAAGAGACAAAGATGACAGTTTGCAACATATCTTAGAACAATTAATAGAAACTACAACTAAGAAAGAAAGTCAACATAACTTAAAACATATTTCAGAAAAATTTATTATTGAAAAATTCACAAGTAAGAATCCTAATGCGATGCAATGGATAGAGATTTTTGAAAAAGAGTGTGTGCGCTTCAATATAACAAAAGATGAAACAAAAATAGATATATTGAGGTTATTTTTAGATAAACCTTGTTTGGATTGGTATAGCTCTATGATCATAAAACTAACAGTAAATTCTGAATGGAGTGAATGGAAAGACAAATTTTTAGAAACTTTTAAAAACCGAGGATGGGACATAGTCACATATGCTCTCGCATTTAAGTATAAAGAAGGACTATTAATTGATTATGCCATAAAAAAAGAACGGCTTATATTAGATATGAACAAATCTATAGATTCCAAAACAATGATAGATCTTATTGCAACAGGTTTACCTGGATTTATCTTAAATAAGTTAAACAGGGACGAACTCAACGACACTACTGATTTGTTCAACGAGATAAGAAAATATGAAGGTATGATGTACAAGAAAAACTCAACTAACATAAAGAGTGGTTTTACATTTTATAATAAAAATAAAATGAATGAGAAGAAGCCATGTAAGACTTGTGAATCTTTGGACAAAGGAATTAGATATCATCCGGAGGAGTCATGTTGGTTTAAGAAAAATAAAAACGAACCTGAAAAGGTTCTTAAAACCAAAAATGTTAATAATAACTCCATCATTGAAGTAGACTTAAATACTGATAAAAAAAACTAGTAAGTACACCATTAATCAAAATTAAGCTTTTATTAGAAAATAAAGTAGAAGTGAGCGGCATCTATGATTCAGGCTCCCAGATCTCTTTAATAAATTCAAGATTGATAAAAGTAAAAGAAAAAAAAGATGATATGACTATAGCATACATGAAAACGGTTAATGGTGTGAAGAAGATGGATGGCTTGATAACAATAAAAATAAAAATATTTGATTTAGAAGAAGAGGTGGATGTATACATAGTAGAAAATGATGATTTTGAAGATTTCATAATCGGATTGGATATGATAAAGAAATTCAGATTAACCCAAAATGAAGATTTGCAGATAGAACAAAAGAAAATAACAAATAAAGTAGACAGGATGTCTAAAGATAACAGAAATGAAGATAAGAATATAAAAACATATACAGTAAATTTCAATGAACACATAGAAACAGAAGAATTTATAAGTATGACAGACCATTTAGATAATGAAAAGAAAATTGAGATAGAGAAAATTTTAAAGGAATATACAACAATTTTCGCTAAGGACAAGTATGATATAGGATCAGTTAGAGATTATGAAGCTCACATAGATTTACTAGTAAATAAATATTGTAGCAAAAGACCATATAGATGTACAATACAAGATAAATTAGAAATTGAAGAGCAAATATCCATGTTACTAAAGAATAATTTAATAGAAGAATCTTACAGCCCTTTCGCTGCTCCAGTGACATTGGCTTTTAAAAAAGGTGAAAATAGAAAATCCCGTTTATGTGTAGATTTCAGAGAACTGAACAAAATTGTTGTGCCACAAGCTCAACCTTTTCCATTAATAGATGATTTAATTATTAAAACTAGAAATTGCAAATATTTTACTACACTGGATATAAACTCAGCATTTTGGGCAATACCATTACGGGTGGAAGACAGAAGTAAAACAGGATTTGTCACACAAGATGGCCACTTCCAGTGGACCTGCCTCCCTTTTGGCTTGAAAACATCACCAGCAATTTTCCAGAGAATTTTAAGCAATATTCTAAGAAAACACAATCTTACAGGATACTCTGTAAACTATATTGACGATATTTTGATATACTCGTCTACCTTTGAAGAACACATAAGACACATAAGAAATGTATTAGAGGCAATAATTAAAGAAGGCTTTAGATTGAAGTTTAAGAAATGTACCTTTGCTTCAGACTCAGTAAAATACCTCGGCCATATAATTCAGAACAATTCAGTAAGACCACTAAAAGACAATTTGATTTCAATAAGGAATTTTCCAACTCCTAAGACGCAAAAGAACATCAGACAATTTTTGGGAAAAATAAACTTCTACCATGAATACATACCAAGAAGTGCAATTATCTTAGATCCATTACATAATTTATTAAGAAAAAACGAAAAGTTTGTATGGTCAGAGAAGTGTGAAGAATCATTTAATCAGATAAAAAGATATTTATGTTCTCAACCGGTCTTGGAAATATTCGACAAAGACTTACCAATCAAAATCTTTACCGATGCATCTTTGGAGGGCATTGGAGCAATATTAAAACAGACACAACTAGATGGTAAAGACAAACCGGTGGCATATTTATCAAAAAAACTGAATGAACATCAAAAACGAAAAAAGGCTATATACTTAGAATGTCTTGCTATGAAAGAAGCCGTTAAATATTGGCAGCATTGGCTCCTTGGAAAACAATTCACTATTTACTCAGACCACAAACCTCTAGAGAACATGAACATTAAATGCAGGACAGATGAAGAATTGGGTGATCTCACATATTACCTATCTCAATATGACTTTACAGTAAAATATATACCTGGTAAAGAAAATGTTGAAGCAGACTGTTTGAGCCGAAATCCTGTATTAGAATCAGAAGATAACAGAGAGGAACTATTGAGGATAGTTAATTTAATACAAATAAAAGATATAGTTGAAGACCAAGAGAAAAATGAAACAATAAAAGAAAAAAAAGAAAATTTGATACACAAAAATAAAATATATTATAAAAAAATAAAGAAACAGGAAAAGATTATCCTCTCAGAAGAATTTAGTAAAAAACTTATAAAAAAGGTGCATGAAGATTTATACCATATTGGGATCAGACAATTGCAAAAGAAAATTAGTCCTATATATACAGCTATAAACCTTACAAAAAACATAATAAATATTTGTAGAACATGTGAAATATGCATAAAAAATAAATCAAGAGGTCAACAAAAAATTGGGTTAATGTCACAACTGGGACCAGCTACCAAACCATTTGAGATAATGTCAATGGATACTATTGGTGGCTTGGGAGGATCTAGGTCTACAAAGAAATACCTACATCTTTTAGTAGACCACTACACAAGATATGCATTTATTGCAACTTCTAAAACCCAGAATGCAAGTGACTTTATACATCTAATAAAGAAAGTACTGGAGACAGATGAGATTGGAATTATCCTGACAGATCAATACCCGGGCATTAATTCAAGAGAATTTAAGCAATATTTTCAAGAGAATAATATTAAACTAATTTTTACAGCTGTGAATACACCATTCTCGAACGGCTTGAATGAAAGATTAAATCAAACAATAGTAAACAAAATAAGGTGTAAAATGAATGAGAAAAATAATAAGAGAACATGGACAACACTAGCAAGAGAATGTATACAGAAATATAATGAAACAGAACACTGTGTTACAGGTTTTGCACCAAAATATTTACTGGATGGTACAAATGTTAATATTCTACCAAATGAATTTAAAACAATAGAAAAGGAAGACAAGTGGATTGCTGATAGAAGATTGGCATTAGAAAATACAATAAAATCCCATGAGTACAACAAGAAAATATTTGATAGAAATAGAAAAATGCAAGAGTTTAATGTAGGACAAAGTGTATATGTAGAAAATGGAAATAGATTAAATAGAAAGAAATTAGAAGAATTAAAAATAGGCCCTTTCAAGATAATAGAGAAAATATCGAATTCCATTTATAGGATTGATACAGGCAACAGAAAAACTGAATCAACATTATTTCACATAACAAAACTTCAACCTGTCGTAACAGAAGCTGAAAAAGATGAAGGAGAAGACACCGAATATGAAGATAACTTATAGGTACATTGTATAGATATATTACTTAGAATTTTCGCTCTTTGGGGGGGGAGATGTAATGAAATGAATGACATTTCATTAATGAATTTGCCGCGCTTCGCGTATTTATGTTATCTGTGGAAGATGGTAGAGGGCGCATCGAAGTGACGTGTGAACTATGGTTAAAATGGCGGGAGACGCTTAAATTATTTTGTGCATTTTATTGTTATAAAAACTTGTAGAGAAATAAACCGAAGGATACGATTGAGGAAGCGATAATAGTAAACTTTAAATGTCGTTTCTTTGTATTTTCAGGTGAGATATATAATATAATTGTCATAACTTACTAATTATTGTAATATTGTAAAGAAGTGTTAAATAAAACAAAAACTTTGTATTTTCAGAGAAACAATTTGTAGTTTATATTGAAAATCCTCAATAATATATCTTATATGTATAGTATATAAAGCAATAATATTTGATCGCTCCGTTTATAGAGGAGCACATTAGCAAATACATAAATATAGATATGTAGCATTAGCATGTTTTAGCAGGGGCAAGGGGACAAGTAGAACTAAAAGTATGTATCAAATTATGATGCATTTGATAAAATTTGTAGTCCAAGAAATTGGTATCAGAATACCATACTTTTCCGAAGCGGTAAAAAATCAAAGCGCTGATGTATTCTTAACTATAACCTTAAGTTTATTTATTGAAGCAAATTTACTTCTTAATATTCGATATTTGCAAGAATGCGATGAAACATGAGTGCGTGTCACTCTAAATATATCACATGTATTGAACAAGAAGCCATTGGACTGCTGAGCCACAGGAGAAGATGTATGAGATAGGACACAGCACTGCAACAATCATCTAACAAGATGAAGTGGCCTATGATGATGATTTTGGAGACGTATTCTGAATATCTTGTTTCCTAATCTCAACAGGATGAACTGATTTTAAACGTAGCTATGATACTTACTACTTGAAACTGTTTTACTTATTGATATTTTTTCTCAAAAGGAAGCATAAGTTACTCCTTATCTTATATACATCACTATCTTACAGTGAAAGTACCGTTAAAGTCTATCCAGCCGTGTCAAAGTTTAGCTGGAACAAACAGAGGGACAGACAGACAAACAAACTGAAACAGACCAAAATCGTGATGTATGCCAACTTACTCATGCAAACCTGGTCAAATCATTATAAAATGTGTCATTCAAGATATATAGACTCTAATTAAATAATAATAATACAAACTCTCCAAAAAATGCTTCCATTTACAACTTATGCCTTAATTAATTCCGCTTCATATGTATAAAACTATTCGCCAAATTGAATATAAAGTCCCTTGTGCTACGCTGCCGGCTCCAGTGATAGCCGTAGATAGTTAAAATTTAATGGTTTCTAGTAAATTGTTTTATATACACTTATATTATATTTATGTGATGATATAAACATAGAATATTGTTTGATGTAATTTAAATACTTTTTTAATTATTTCGTGACCACTTTCATAACACGCGTGAGTTGTCCCTTAAGTTGATCTTGGGATTGTAAGTTTGTACTCGTTGGTATGTGTCTAACGGTGGATATACATGAGTCATGTGCAACGACAAGAAATCATTGCTTCATTTGTAATAAAATATACCGATTACTTTGAGTTTGACATAGTTTGCTAAAGCTCACTGTGTAAGCGCACAATAGTTTTTATCAGTAAATTCAATAATTTTCGTATCGGCTAAAGAAGCTTTTCAGTACCTCTATCACGAGTTGCCACCGTTTCCCTAATCTATACTCGCTAGCCCCTCCGGTGAATATTTGTATGAGAAATTGTACAACTCCTCCTAGCGGTGACGTGAAGAACTAAAATATCTCGTACAAATATTGTCGATGACGGTAGCGAGTATAGATTAGGAAAACTCGCGATAAAGGTACAAATTGTGAAAACAATTTCAAACTCATAATATAGGTACTGAATTCTATGCCACTGCATGTGACTAATGTTCTTCCACCTTAGCGGATATTTATACTTTTAAGATGTCATTGTTGAATGATTTTGATATTATTATAAATTGTAATGTCCTAGTGAAAATTTTAATGAGTGGTCTATGTATACCAGTTAAATATTGATAGACAAGTATTTATAGAGTCAATCAAGTTAATTAGGATCTATGGAAGGAATAAGATCACCGAACATTTGAGGGGGTGTATTAAACTGTTCCCGCTTCTCTCCATTGTCCGGTGATAATTGTTTCACGGCGAGTTTTATAATCTTATTAGTGAACTATATTGTATGGCGTATTTATAAACGAATTTATAGGTGAAGGGAGCATTCTTATGAATCTTTTTGGCGAACCCCATAATATTGTAGATTAGTAATATGAGAATATTGTAACTTACTTTTAAATTCGCTGCTGTACAGGCGACGAGTGTATTATAAAGTGTTACATATTTGTTAAATTGTTTTTTAATTTCCTCGTGATCCTTCGTGATAATTTATTATCAATAGTAGAATCATTTACTGAATACATGTCGCCATCTCACTAGCAACCCCGACCGAAAAGGAAGAAATAAACTTCAAAAGAACAGCCACATTTCGGCAATATTAATTTATTTTCCAACAAAAAATTCAATCATTTTGACAGTCGTCAATATCTTTCAATATGTTTTCGATGTAGTGAGCTATCTTCAGCATAGGGTCGCAATCACACTGCGGATTATCCAGGCCATCTGTCGAAAAGTCTGGCCATATACTACTTATTGAAGACTTGTGGCATCCATCTTTTTTTGAGGATGACAACCTGGCTTCACTCCGCCATGGTTCGCTTGAAAGACGACACTTATTGCGGTTTTCAGTATGTCTCGAATAATGCGGCCCATAATCTTCTGAATGATACTTCCTACAGGGACATTTAGATCGCCTCGAAGACCTATACCTGCGTTTTGATGGGAACTGCAACAGAAGAATTGTATGTATACGTTCAAGCAAAACGTTTAACATCAAGTTATATATAAGTGCATCCCACTTTAAATTTTACCTTGAATTCGAAATCTTTTCTTAATTTTTTAGATTGTGCAGATTTTTTACTTTTGACTTTTTTGCGACAAAGACATTCGGCAGATGAATCTGAATCGTCAGTAGCAAATTTTATTGGAGAGACGTATGGCTGCAAAATATTACCTAAAATTAAATTATGTACTCTGTAACAATATCACTAGGATTCAAGTATCAAAAGCAAAGATCTAATGGATCTGGAAAAAAACCGTGGAAGCTATGAGTAAAGATTTCAAATTGTAGCTTACACATGCAATTAATTCCTCTCCGGAGCACGTCGCACGCCAACACTGCCGTCATGAATTGGGACCCATAATCATAATAGCAGTTTCCTGAAAGACGATACATAATTAGAATAGGGACTATTAAGTGCAGTATACAAACATATATATAGCTATGTTACCATGGTTTAACTGCACAACTTGATACGCAAAAGACACCAATTTAGACCACGCAGCTAACACGTTGTTCTCACGATCTTGTTTGAAAGTCGTTTTGGCGTCCACAGGGTCGGGTTCCTCGATGGTATCGAAGCTACTGGCCTCGGAACTATTGCCGTCGTCGCTCAACTTGGTGTACTGCGCGATGCCCTGTATGTTCTCCTTCGCCGCCTCCAGCTGCATGTTCAAGCGGTCAGCTACGTTACACAAATCCAAAGTGCCTTTAGTGTCGTCAGAAAAATTACCCGCCGCCTTGTAATTCTCGACGACACTAGTCACACTATCCGGATTGCTGTCATTTTGCTCCTCGACGCTTTTGAATTCATCTGTTAAGAGTTTATCAGCCATCAGATCTACATCACTGAAGGTGTCGTCGATCTTGTCGTGTAGTTTACTCTGTCCCATGCTGTTGTCCTGGAACTCGCAGAAACTTTCGAAGAAGTCGTCATTGCTTCCGCTGCGGTCAGTCTTAGCCCCAGTGGTTTTAAAACTGGAACTCTCTATTCCAGTCTCGCTCTGACAGAGTCCAAAGCGATCGTACAAATTCCTCCGCGCTCGTCGCTCATTGAGTTCCTGACTCAGGATTCTCTCCTGGGTCACCTTGTCCTTCAACCTTTGAGCAGCGTCTAATTGATTCCTCTCAAGGGATTTGTACTGCTCGTAAAGGTACCAAGACCTCATACGGTGCGACTTTTTATTTGGCGGATGCAAATCTGTAAATGAAATCGTCAAAACAATATACCCACCTTACCTTATTAACAGTAGGTTACCACCACATTATTAACAGTAGGTACCTTACCTACTGTTAATAATGTGGTGCCTTTTGTCTGTGTCAACGTACCAAGGGAATTGAGGAAATCCATCCAAATATCGCTTTTAAGCTAAATAATACCAATAAAGTTATCACTTGTGCCTAAAGTTCCGAATTTTACATAATTTATTCGAAATTTTTGTGTAGATTTTCTATAATTTCTAGTCTAGTATATCTTGCAAGATTCTGGCATAAGTAATTTTTTAATGGAATATCTTTTGGATCTTGAGCCTTTATGATAATGCTGCCAGTTATTCGATTCAGAATAGACACCAACATAAAACTTCTTGGTGTGATTTACCTCAATAAGTACTATTGTCAGAAATTACCAGCTATTCAATGCCAGCTACATACGCCAACGCGCAAAATATTTTTATTTTTATACTACATAGGCTGAAAAACAAGTGTGCAGTCGAGTCGATGTGAAGCGGCTACTGCAGTTCCGTTTATAGTTATGCTCTGTGATGCAGCTGCTAGATGCTGTGTACGTGACCAACACCAGTGTCATTCGCGATCCCATTTGCATTATTTGGTTGCGATGTTCTGTAAGATAAAGGTAGGTACCTACCTAGAGTCCCCGAATTTCAAACGGGAAATCCGTTCATACATACCGTCTTATAATTGTACCAGTATCGTAACAGGATATCCTAGTGCTCAATTGACCTGAGCATGAAATGTTCAGTAATACAAACTATGTCGTACTGCTCTACTAGTTGAGCAGTGGAGCAGAAGCGGCAGTAGCAGCTAACAAATATATAATTGCAGATTACAGTTTGCAACACAGTATCATTTGCGCGTCACCAAAAATAGATAATCTCGTCACAAGCATCTTATCCAGTAAAGAAGCCATTAGAAGAAATGAAACGCAACATGCAAGAAAATCCCATTTATTGACCCGACAAACGACATGACATGAAATGCGACATCCACAACGAAATTACTTGGGGCACGCGTAACTTACGTCGTATACAACAATACACTTACAAATTACCAAATAAAACTTAATTTATTTATTTAAACAAATAAACTTGCGATTATGGAACCACCAACCCAGTGAGTATTAGTCGCGATCTACGAACAACATAAATTATTATTAAAATCCTCATTACCAAAAATATAGCAAAAGAAACAGTGTTTCTGTGCTCTGTGACAACACTCATTTGGAATAATATAATGACTTGGTTGTGTACGACAATCAGTAGAAGAAAATGGCGCCGCCTGCCGGCTGTCTGCTATAGCCGGGATTCGTCTGCGACGAGTGCACTCCCGAATTCATTAGCTTCACGCTAAACGGAGACTTCCTCTCCTTGATACCGCCACGTTTCATCGGATGACCCTGAATACACAATACAGGCATAGTACGGATAAGGACCCATCTTACATACATATGCTTACACCTGTATTCCCCGAAAGGGTAGGCAGAGGTGTTGAAATTTTCAACACCCATATTTCACCGAATATGATTGAGTGCCAACGTGACAGAGGGTGAGTCCATCGCCGTACCGATACCGTACCCATCTTATCTTGCGGATACATAGCATTACCTATTGAGCAGGTACTTTCATGGTATGGTCTTGATCTGAGCAGTTATGTACCATAACATTTAGGAAACAGTTTACTTAGTCTGTTATGAAGTAAGCACTCTTGTCATTCGCAGCTTAGAAAAGAAATACTACTAAAGCAGAGTAAAGTTGACTACTCAGATAAAGAGAAGTTACACTGTTGAGTGAGTATGCTAGTTAGTCGAAGAACCATAAGGACGGCGAAAACCAATATCTTCTATCGCAGTCAAGAATTTACACAAACTGAAAAATCCTTAAATGACTACGATTAAGAAGTAAATTCTCGAGAAATTTCAGTTATGAGGTATTGGAACCTTGTCGCCGATAATTACTTACCAATGGAATAATAACAGGAGGTTGCTTGTCGTAAGTATTTCGGAGTCGCCGCCAAGTGTTGCAGCCGTGAGTTTCCGGTTGCAAGTACAAATCTTCTTTATCGGCAAACTGCTCCGTGGAGTGGTTGTATGTAGCGGCCAAAACTATGTCCAAACTGTCCTCTGGTAAGCTGTATTACAACACGTAAAATATGTATTATTTAAGATTCCGCAGGCATGTGTAGTGTGTAGGTATGGATATATGAGGCGAAGGGATGTTGACAGGGCAATGTTGCAAAAAACCTAAGAAATGATCGGTCCCATGCTTAACCTAGGTAAAGCACGGGATATCCATCCCGTTTTTGGTTTGTGTGAAAGATGATATAGCTAGAAAGGGACTGAATAGAGATATGACCGCTGATAGAGAGAAATGAAAGAGAAAAATACAATGCGCTGGCCCCAAATAATATGGCATAAGGACAGGAAGATGACGGGGGTCCACATACTTTTAGGTATTATATTTTAAGCTTAACAACCATATTGGATCGTATAAGTACCTACGTAAGTATCTAGCACTTCGGGTTTGGTCTGATCTGTTGTTCGGTTACTCAATGAAAATTGTACCTAATACAACATTTCGTTGATATTAGTGACCACTTACAAGAAAGGATGAAAGAAGCTCATTTTCCTAACACTAGCCAATGTATGGTGCGAGTAAAGCCTGGAGCCGGCTGGAACACCATGTTTTTCCTTGGTTGAAAGAATGATTTCCTTAGAAAGTTCACCTTCTTTCCTCAAGTCTGGGAGAAGTTTCTTATTCCTAACTTGGATTGACTCAGACATCATTACTAGATTGGTGGTAAACCTATTGAAATAACTTTGGAAAATTCCCAGTACTAAGCTAGAATTTTAAAGTAACTTAATTGAGCATAGTCAAGCAAAATGTAATTGAAAAAAAAAGTTGTCAAATGTGTAAATAAACAATACAAAATACCATGACAACGGCTGCCAAGACATAAATGCAAATTAGTATGGATACAGGAGTTCAATTATTAAAATTAATGATGAGGTCCATCGAGCATGTCCATCCTTGTGGTCAAAGTTATCTTTGTACAAAATCGATTCAGTAGTTTAACCGATCAGTTTCGATAGCTGATAATCAACTTTGGCCTTATTTAGGGGGAAAACCATGTAAAAATCAATTTATTTTATATGTATAATCTTGTGTTGAATTATGATTTTTTCTATATCTATCTCAATCCAAGAGAAGAGGTAAAAGCTATAATTTAAAAATGTATATATTATATATCTGCTTTATTTCGGAGGTGAAATCGTCATCTCAGTTTTAGTATTTAGCCTTTTAGTTTTTAGTATTTCAAAAATACATTATTTTTGAATGGGTATTAAGAAAATAAATACACCTACTAATAATTTTCCTAAAACAATAAAATAATCTCAGCACGATTTTGGATCAAACCAAAGAGAGAGGGCTATGCTAGTTAAAAGTTGGCCTCTAGCCACAGTTTAAATATTGGCTTTACTAACAGTCGGAAACTCATTCGGAAATAAAAATGCGGAATAAGTGTAAATGAAGTGTTTTGCCGACATTGTATACTGTGCTCTAGCTTTAAGATTTCTTTAGTTGTGAATTATGTGTCTATGGAAATCAATATTTTACGTGATAGGAATAATGTTTTACTACAAACCTCTAAAATATCAGAAAAACTGTTAGATATAGGATATCAAAATACAAAGAGTTGTTACTTTTACTAATGTCTATGGTGTTCTACTGTTGTACTCTATGCTTCTTCCTGTGAAAATATACTTGTCATGTCAACCATTTTCCCGGCGTTTTATTAGGTTATGGGCCCAGACAAGTTTATTAAATTACTGTTGTTTTTCTCGTTATTTGTGCTAAAAAAATGAGTTGGAATTTTCTGACAAACGTTCCGAAGCTGAAAGGTCGTGAGAATTACGACGATTGGGCGTTCGCAGTAGAAAATTTGCTGATACTTGAAGGAGCGGACAAGTACCTGAAGCAAGAAACTCCCGCCACTGAGAAACCTACAGACGCGGCAGATGCAAAAGCACGAGCAAAATTGATTTTAACTATTGATTCATCGTTATTTGTGCACATAAAGCACGCAAAGACCACGAAAGAGTTATGGACAACGTTAAAGGCTTTGTTCGACGACTCAGGATTTTCGAGGAGAATTACTTTGCTTCGTCATTTGATATCTATCAGATTGGATAACAGTGAAAACATGACGAATTATGTGACTCAAATTGTGGAAACCTCACAGCGCTTAACTGGCACGGGTTTTGAAATTAATGATGAATGGGTAGGTTCATTGATGCTAGCAGGTCTACCGGAGCGATTCATGCCGATGATCATGGCCATAGAACATTCTGGAATCAAAATAACGGCCGATTCAATAAAAACTAAATTGCTGGATATGGAATCTAATGTTAGTGAAACGGAATGTAATTCAGCATTAGTTGTAAAAAGTTGGTAAAAGAAGAAAAATAAAAATGGCGCCAACATTAGCAAGCATGAACCTCAGATGTCACGTATGCCAAATTCAAGTGTGAAAAACAGTAAAACAGTAATATGTTACAAATGCAAGGAAACTGGCCATTATCGTAATCAATGTCCACTTTTACATGAAAAGGCAGATAAGAAGAAACAGAGTAACGCTTTCAACGTTGTTTTTCTTAGCGGAAACTTCAATAAAAGTGATTGGTACGTGGATTCAGGAGCTAGTATGCATATGACGGCAAATGAGAATTGGTTGATAAATCCGCAGCATTCACCCAGTTTGCCAGATATTATCGTGGCTAATAAGTCTAAAGTACCTGTTTTGTGTTCTGGAGACGTCGAGATCACCACAAGTCACAATTATGAAATAAATGTGAAGAATGCATTGTGTGTGCCGAGTCTAACAACTAATCTCTTATCAGTTAGTGAATTAATCAAGAATGGAAATAGTGTAATCTTCAAGCCCAATAAGTGCCTTATACAAAACAAATCAGGCGATTTAGTTGCAGAGGCTGAACTTATTAATGGAGTTTACAAGTTGAAACTGGAAGCGACAAAGAGCTGTTTACTTACTCCATCAGTGGCTGACGGTGATACATGGCACAGACGACTCGGACATATAAATAGTAATGATATGAAGAAAATGAAAAGTGGGATGGTGGAAGGAATGAATTATTCTGACTCATTTATGACAAGTAAGGTCAACTGCGAGATATGCTGTGAAGGTAAACAGGCCAGGTTGTCATTCCCCACTGGTACGCGAGCTACTGAAACTCTTCAAATCATACATTCTGATATATGTGGTCCTATGGAGAGCTACTCTATTGGCGGAGCGAGATATTTCCTGCTGTTTATTGATGACTTTTCTAGAATGACTTTCATTTATTTCTTAAAAGCTAAAAGTGAAGCATTAAGTTATTTTAAAGAATACAAGTCGATGGTAGAGAACAACCAGAACAAGAAAATTAAAATATTAAGAACGGATAATGGTACTGAATATTGTGGTAAAGATTTTGAAAACTTCTTGAAGAGTGAGGGCATAGTACATCAAAAGACTAACCCATACACGCCTGAACAAAATGGTCTCAGCGAGAGGTCTAATAGAACCATTGTGGAGAGAGCAAGATGCTTACTATTTGATGCTAATCTGGAGAAGAAGTTTTGGGCAGAAGCTGCTAATACTGCAGTGTATTTAAAAAATCGTTCAGCAGCTTCAGGTCTGTCAAAAACTCCATATGAGCTGTGGACTGGCAGAAAGCCAAACTTGGAACATATAAGAATATTTGGTAGTCCAGTAATGACTCACATTCCAAAAGAAAAAAGGACTAAATGGGACAGAAAGTCCACGAGACATATACTTGTTGGATTCAGTGAGAATGTTAAAGGTTACAGAGTTTATGATCCATTAAAAAACGTGGTCATAACTAGTAGGGATGTAATAATAAATGAAAAGAAGAAAAATGAAAATACTGTGCCTATGTATATAGAAACCTCAGATTCAGTGGGGGAAGCAAAGGAAGAATCTGATGTTAATTTAGAACCCGATGCAAGTCAGTCGAGTGAGATCCTGCATAGTGGAGAAAGTGACGAGTTCCATCCAAAAGACATGTCAAAGGGTGTAGATGATACATCAATGGCAGTTCAAGAAAAGAGACAGAGAAGACCACCTGAGAGATATGGATGGGCAAGCATATGCACAAACTACACGGGAGAAGACGGTATGACATATGCAGAGGCTATCAGTGGTCCTGAGAAAAAACAATGGTTACAGGCGATGGCAGAGGAGCTGCAGTCATTCGAAGACAACAATGTGTGGGAAGTTGTTGACAAACCAGATAATGTGAGTGTAGTGCAATGTAAATGGGTACTGAAGAAGAAGATTGACTGTGACAATAAAGTGAGATATCGTGCACGTTTAGTAGCTAAAGGTTTCACGCAGAAGGCCGGTGTGGACTATCAAGAAACCTTCTCTCCGGTTATCAGACATTCCACCTTACGGTTACTTTTTGCCTTAAGTGTACAGTTAGATATGGATATTACTCATTTAGATGTCACAACAGCCTTTCTTAATGGTCACTTAAAAGAGAGCATTTTCATGCAGCTTCCTGAAAATTTTCCTGATAAAGAATATAATTCTAATAAAGTTTTAAAATTAAAAAAGGCTGTTTATGGCTTAAAACAGTCATCGCTGGCTTGGTACCAACGAGTTGAGGAAACTTTGTGTAACTTAGGATATAGTAAGAGTAAACTAGAGCCTTGTGTCTTTATTAAGAACCATAGTGATAATAAGAAAACTATTGTTGGAGTTTATGTTGACGATTTCTTAATTTTTTCAAGTGATAAGTCTGAAACTGATTGTTTGATAAAAGAGTTGAGCCAAAAATTTAAATTAAAGAATCTAGGTCAAGTCAAAGAATATTTGGGTATGAGAATAAATATAGATAAGAAGTTAAATGTAATTACAGTAGATCAGGAGCATTATATTGAACAATTAATAGAGAGATTTAATATGTCTGATTGTAATATAGCTGAAACACCCATAGAATGTAAATTGAATATTGAAAAGTCTAAATTCTGTGAAGAAAGCTTACCATACCAAAAATTAATAGGTAGCTTGATGTACTTGGCTGTACTGACTCGACCAGATATAGCATATTCTGTCAGCTATTTAAGTCAATTTAATAATGCATATTCAAATGTTCACTGGAGTTATGCCAAAAGAATTTTAAAATATTTGTTGTTCACAAAAGACTATTGTTTAAAGTATTCCAGAGAGGGAGCAGAGATAGTGGGCTTTGTAGATGCCGATTGGGCAAGTGATGCCTTAGACAGAAGGTCATATACAGGTTTTTGTTTTACTAAATCTGGCTCTGCTATCTCTTGGGAAAGCAAAAAGCAAAGAACTGTAGCTTTAAGTAGTTGTGAAGCAGAATATATGGCCCTCTCGGAGGCTTGTCGTGAGGCTATATATTTGCAAAATCTAGAGCTAGAATTGTCAGGTCATTGTTGTAAAATTGTTCTGAATAATGATAGTCAGAGTGCATTGAAGTTGGCGAATGGTAGTCATTCTCACAAGCGCTCTAAGCACATTGATGTGCGCTATAATTATATCAGGGAGATGATAGACAGTGAGATTGTTGATACAAATTACTTACCATCTGTTAACATGCCCGCTGACTTACTAACTAAAGGATTACCAGGGGTGAAACATTATAAGTTAATGAAAATACTTGGTATAGTTAGAAAGTAAATTTATATAAATGTTATTTATTTGTGTGTATAATTGTTATTTTGATATAGTGGGGGTGTTAGATATAGGATATCAAAATACAAAGAGTTGTTACTTTTACTAATGTCTATGGTGTTCTACTGTTGTACTCTATGCTTCTTCCTGTGAAAATATACTTGTCATGTCAACCATTTTCCCGGCGTTTTATTAAAAACGGTCTTATAAAAAATATTTAATACTACCAATATCATTACCAGTATCTGTCTGCTTTTAGTTATTAAAACCCAGAAGCATTTAATCAACTCTGTCTGGGATTACGACTTTTTCCCAAAATAAATAACCATAATATTGAGAGTTTTTATTATTTATACTAGCAACAGCGAAAAGTGTTTCCTTCTTGTCTTTGGTTGAGGGAGCATCGCTAGCGTAGCTCGTTTCCGGTCGCCATATAGATTTTCATTCATTCATATTTCATGGCTTCCTTGCTTGCACGCGTGCGTTAGGTCATTAGTCTGTGTGACGCCATTTTAAGTTGCTTTAACATAGGATTGTGTGATTTCAAGTGGACTTGCAATAAACTAAACCGCTAAAATGAGCTACGGGAGGCCGCCGCCGCGCATCGACGGCATGGTGTCTCTGAAAGTAGACAACCTAACATACCGTACAACACCCGAAGATCTTCGTCGTGTATTCGAAAGATGTGGTGAAGTGGGCGATATTTACATCCCAAGGGATCGTTACACAAGAGAAAGTAGAGGATTCGCATTCGTCAGGTAAAAATACTAGAACATTTATGGAAAATCACTTAGTGACGTCATAGTTATACCGGTAAAAAAAAAACCATGCCATGTTGCGTCTCGGCATCGGAAAACTCAGACAGAGAAAGATCATTCAACTCTTTATTTGTTAGATTTTGTTGGAGGTGAGTGGTGTTTGTTTGGCTGATAGACATTGAAACATTGTGTTTGCCTATAGATTCTACGACCGGCGAGATGCGGAGGAGGCGTTGGACTCGCTGGACGGGCGGATGTTGGATGGCAGGGAGCTGCGAGTGCAGATGGCGCGATACGGGCGGCCATCCTCACCCCACAGAAGCAGATATGATCGTCGACGCAGGTAGGTTCCTCATTATTTATAACTCTATGCAATTTTGAGAGGGATGATATGTATTTTTGTATTTATCTATAGATTGTGTTCACCGTAAAAAGATAATTATGATAACATAGAAAAGAAAATTGTTATCATAACAATTAAGTTTATACATACATTACCTGTTCACTCATGTTGTTATTTTTGATGTTCCCTTCAAAACATTTATAAATGTTTGCTGTTTGAGTCCCAACTACCTCCTAAGTTAACAAATTTTAATTGTTCAGATAGTGCCGTGACCATGGTGATACATGCATTATATTGCGTAGAGCCAAGGTCAATGGACTAGAACAAGGTGCTTCGGACCAAGGCTTGCATCAAACTGGCTTCAGCATCACAAGGACTTTACGAATCCATAGTGACATGCTGAACTAACATATTTACACTTAAGGCTTTCAATATCCCCTCAAATAAGGAAATTTTATACTGTCTTGACACTTGAGAGTTGATAACTTTTAGAAATGCCTTTTTTGTATCATGAAACATTGGCTGCAGAAGGAAATATTTTTTATTTCAATTTTCACATGGTAATAACATCATAAAACAGATTTAGTGCTTCATTCTCCATATTGAGTAGTGCTTGTGCCGCCAATGTGATGTTAGTAGAGTATGTCCTGTATTCTCATGTGAAAAACTGAAGAGTTCATATGTGGTGGTATTTTTTTTTAGCCATTCCCGTTCACGGTCTCGTCGTCGGTCCAGGTCCCGGTCCCGGTCGCGCAAGCGCTCGTACTCGCGCAGCCGGTCCCGCTCGCGCTCGCGCAGCCGCTCCGACTCCAAGAGCTCCCGGGGACGCTCGCGCACCCGCTCCCGTTCGCGCAGCCGCTCTAGGCATTGACCTGCCAGGTAAACAAAACAAATTGAGTTTGCTATAACTTACTCAAGTTAACAAAAAATCCCTAGCGCTAATTCTCTTCTGATCAATTCAGTATATTCTTCTATTGCGTTAAACAGTTGGCTCAAAATTTACATACTTATACTTAGCTTATATCTTAGTGTTTATCAAATCAAAATAATATTCATCATATTCAGCCCACATGAACCCTCTGTGCGGTATAGGCATCCCCTGTTACACAAAATATTCTTATCATCCTATTAAAGTCATGGTACCCAAAGTAATTATTAAGTAGAATGTCAGAATCACAATAATTACTGGTTATATATAACTGTTTGTTTGTCATTGCACAGGTTGAGAGTACCAGTTGCGAGCTGAAGTGCTAGGCTACATCTCAATGCAGCCTTCGGCCAAGGTACTAAACCCGTCACTTACACTAAGCCATCCACAGACCTAACTATGATCAACATAGTGGCAAAGAATTCAATGTAACAAATTATCTTTAAGTTCCCATAACTTAGAATACTGTTTAAGAATTGTATCTTGATTATTTCTCCTTTGTAATTCATGTACATTAGTGTTTGTGAACAATATTCACAAAAATGAAATTATGGTACATCAGAATTTGGCTTTATTTCTTGCATTAAATTAGATTTTAGTTTTATTTCCTTTATTTTTAAGTTGTGTTAAAGTCTTACATTGGAATTAAGTTTCATGATTGGATTATTCAATAGTGTATTAAGGATATGAATTACAATGTGTGTGTTTAATGTACTGTACTCCTTAGGTGTGTGACCGTCATGGTCTAGATGTAATTTCAGGTTGTAATTATGCAATAAATCGAGGACACACAGCCACAAGGGATAATTGGGCTAAATTATTTTGGGACACCTTATAGTGTGGTAAATAACAACAATAATGTCTTCTGTTTATTTTTGTAATTTATAGACTTAAAACTATCAATGTTCACAAAATTTCAAACCTAATTGTTTTTTTTTTTTCAAAATGTAAGATACCTTCAAAGTAATAATGATTACTACCATATTTAATTATTAGACGTATATAAGCTAAGATTAGTAAGTAAATGACTAATTGTAATGTTGGTATGCTCAGGGCGCGTGGAGTACGCGGGGCGAGAGGCTGTGTGCGGGGAGGGGGGGTTGTTGCTGATTGCTGACAACTGCTGAATTGCTGTTGTTGCTGTCTTAAAGTTATGAGTAATCTTTTATATTTATTGACAAACCGCGACACGCATATCATAGGTATGTCTTCATATCAAACGAATACAACGCCTCGTTCGCCAAGACAACTATTCATTCTGATGTATGTTTATTTAATGTATCATACAGTATTTTCAGCATTGTGTACCATCAAAAACACGTAGTTCAATATTATTACACTTATAATTATGTTTACGTAAATTATATTATTCCCGAGAAACTTAATTCCCAAAAACACTTAAAATTATACCAAACTCGAAACATCCTAATGCAGATAGACAGCGTGCCCCCATTACAAACAAAACGTAAATGACGAGCTAAGAGTAACCACATCGGTGGCGGCGCCGGCAGACAGCAGATTACGAATTAATATATGCGTTTGTTTGGCAGGCCGGTGCTGCTCGCTGGCCTGTTTGCTGACTTTGCTGAGGCAGTATCCTGTGCTGATTGCTGTCATTTGCAGATACGCGTCTAGGTCTGTCTGTATGAACGAGGACTACCCTCCCTGCCCTGCTAATACACGAGCATTCTAAGTACACACATACCTTCACGGGATATTATGTACCATAGTTTTCATTTTTTATCTAGCTTTTATTTTTGGAGCAGTGTGGAAGAAGCGTCGTCAAGAATTTTGGACACCGAGCACTGGATTCTATGTGTAGGTTTGTTTGTCCTCATCAATAAATACTTCTAATATTATATTATCTTTTATTTTGAATACCGCATATAAAAATCTTATGCGTGAGTATTTTTATGTGCATGGTAAGTTGTTGGGACTTGGAGGATTTTTCATTTTCTCTTCCTACCTTTTGAAGGGAACATTTATTTATCTATGAGTGCTGGATTTTCAGTAAATATTCAAGCCATAGACAGAAAATCCTCCAAACCTTTATAGAAGTGTTGTCCATGATCAATGGATTAATGAGTAAGCGTAATTTTTCTATATCTATGGGTTGAATGAAGAAGGGAAAATGGATTATCTGTAGAATATCCCTAGTTTAAAAAAGGCAGTCATATAAATTTAGCTTCTGAAGCGTAGGTTCTTCTATGAATAGCAAATTTTTGAATAAAAAATAGAATGAAGAGATTTCGGACCTTTTAGTCGAGACCAAAGTTTTTATTTTATCTATGCTCGACACTAGCTTGTATGATAAAAAAGTGGGAGCCCTAGTTTATTCATGTCATAGATAAAGAATGATTTTTGCATTCATGTCTTCCTCGAGTGATATAATTTTCACGTCACAGATATGGCAAGGCAACAACGTAAACGTCAACTGTCAAATGATTATAATCAAATCAACGTGCGCGACGTTACTACCCATGTTGACTTTTTAAGTTCTTAGGTTTTTCTGAATAAACGTAAACTATTATTCAAGTCATGTCGTCATCTTTCTTTTTAAAAGGCAAATCTAGACAGGTTCAGAAGAGAAAAAGTGATAACGTAAAGAAAAAGAATGCAAAAAAACCAAACACACCTAACCTCGAAAATGGTCAGGAATCTTCTGAAAGTGATCTAGATCTAAAGAAATTCTCTGATGCAGAGGAGTCTGAGAGCGACCATGAGACTGCAGAAGAAAAGAAGTTGCGGCTAGCGAAGAAATATTTGGAAGAAATCGAAAGAGAAGAAGCGAAAAGAGCAGAATTCAAGGAGCTCGACGACGCGGTCGAGAAACGACTACAGCGGGACCTTCTAGAGCAGAAAGGCAAACTACGGGTTGACGTCGCTGACAAATACTCCACGCCCACTGAAAGCGACCTTCGACTAATTCGCGCCAAGGAGCACAGGCTTACTCTGACATGTGTTTGTGTCAGCAATGATTGTAGTTATGTATTTTCAGGAAGCAAATGCGGCACAATAATCAAATGGAGTCTCAAGGAGAAGCGGAAAGTTGCTTGTCTAACATACAAAACACATCCTAAACAATTGAAGGGCAGCATTACCTCTATGGCATTGTCAACAGACTCCAAATTTCTAGTTTCATCCGATGAATCAGCTGACATTCAAGTGTGGGACCCAAGCATGTTGAAACATGTACACACATTCAAAGGACATAAAGACATTGTCACTGGCCTTGTTTTTAGGAAAAATACCCATGATCTTTATTCTGCAAGTAAAGACAGATCAGTTAAAATTTGGTCATTGGACGAAATGGCTTATGTCGAGACCTTGTTTGGGCATCAATCAGCAATTACTTCTATTGATGCACTAACCAGGGAACGGGCAATCACATCTGGAGGCAGGGATAGTACTGCCAGGATTTGGAAGATAGCAGAAGAATCCCAGCTGATATTCAACGGACCAGTGGGCAGCATGGATGAAATCAAACTTCTAGATGAGGAACATTTTATATCTGGCAGTGATGATGGAACACTTTGTGTGTGGAGTGTATTAAAAAAGAAGCCATTATGTTCTGTTGCCAAAGCACATGGTGTGGAGAATGATGTACCAAGATGGATTACAAGTTTAGCTACCATTTTGAACTCTGATGTGTTTGCGTCAGGGTCCTATGATAATAGTATAAGGTTATGGAGAGTCAGTGATGCGTATAGGAAGCTACAGCCTCTATTTAGTATAGAGGTGACAGGTTTTGTGAATGGTATGCAGTTTACAAGTGATGGTAAGCAATTGTATGCTGCAGTGGGCCAGGAACACAAGGCCGGCAGGTGGTTCAAGTTATCTAGTGCCAGAAATGGACTGTTAGTTGTTAATTTAAATCTTAAGTCATAGTATACAAATCATAAGTATATATATTTTGGAAAATTCGTTTATTATTTGACCACCTCTACTTCACTTAAACCAAATGTTTCAGTAATTTTCAGATACTTGTATAGAAAAGTAAAGTTTGTAAGAAGAGTAAGAATGAAAAGGTCTCTTTGATTTTAGAATGCAAAATAAAAAGATATACATTGTAGTACAAAACTTAATTTATTAGTTATTCATACTTATTCTATAATGTCACTTCACAAGTAACAAAGCTGATCTGTCAAAACAATTAACCTTTCAACTATGTACTCACACAATGCATATAAATTCATATCATATTCCTGGAGCAGTATCTTCTATCACAAAGTAACTCTCCGAGGAGTAATTGATTAAGATATCAATTCTAATCAAAAATATCTTAAACTTTTGACAAAGTACTTTCAAATTGTGAAAATGGCATGGTTATCTTATATCTTTACACAAGCAATTCTTGTATATATATATAGAATCTGGATCTCGGGAACGGCTGCAACGATTTCCATGAAATTTTGTATGTAGGGGGTTTCGGGGGCAAAAAATTGATCTAGCTAGAAAACATTGTTTTGACCATGTTTTCATGCACTGAAAAACTCATAAAATATCAATACAATACGACAGTAAATTTCGCTGTCAAGTTATGATAGCTGAGAGGTGAGGCTGTCGGCTTACGAGGTGAAAACGAAACTAGAGTACTCCGGTTCGAGACTGACATTCACCAGTTTGATTTTTTTCTTTTAGTTCCTTTTTTTTTGTGGGAAAAAGTTTAGTTTTTTATGAGAAAAAGGAACCGAGCGCTGCTCGGTCAACCACGTACTACAGGATTATATGTGCTACCGCCAGGTTAAGGTTGCTTTTATTGGGAAGATTATATCAGAAGATCTACCCTACAATAGTATTAGCCCCTCTCAACTGAAGGTATCCAGCAGTGATGTCCATTGGTAAGCTTCTGACCGTTGCAAATTCTTCAGCATTGCTATAGAACAGCTTTGAATGGCGGTCCATATATGGAGCTGGCAGGCCAGATATATCAGAGTATTTCTTAGTTGGTTTGAATGTTGGTGGTGCATTTATTGAGTAATCTGGAAAATTTTAGAGGTTATAAATATTTATTTTTATTTCTGAAATATAACTTACCCATAGATAAAATTTTACTCGATATATTGTTCAAAGTTTTAGTCAACTTTAGCTTAGTGCACTTACATAAAACAACTTCATTAGGCCACGGCAGAGCTCTTTCGGCAGTAAGTATTTGTTTCAAAGATCTCCACATTCGTTTCTTGCAGCCACTCTTTACAACAAACTTATTCTCTGTTTTAAAACAGTAGGTTCTTTCCGTTTCTCCAGTCATTTCATTAAAGAAAGTAGTTGGGAGATAGTTTATGTATCAGCAACAAAATAATTAAAAGTTTTATTGTTTTGACAGTGACAAAACTGACAAACACTAATAGTGTTACTGTATATATAAATTCGTTTATTCCCATTATTGACAATAAGCAAGCAATCTCTTTTGTTTGAGTGTGATTTGGTTTATATCGAGTAATAATATAGCCCAAGATGAAAAATGTATTTAGATTTATTATTGAAATATCTGTGATAATCTGAAGATGTGATGAACTACGTTTTAAGATAAGTAATTTAATTTTATCAATTTTCGAAGACTGTATAGGTCATGATTTGAGCCTGTCGAAACTAAGTCACTAAAATACTTTGCACTGCGCGTATTGTCAATGACAAGCGTCAACGTCAAAATAAAATATAGTATAGTTCTTTCTTTGAGGTTATAATCATATGGTGGCAGTGATGAAAATAATCACCTAACAAAAATATAATGGATATCGTTAACGAAATTTTAGAACGAGAGCAGAGAAAAGCTGAGAAATATAAGCCAGTTTCAGTAGAGAAGCATTTAGAATTAGAATTTGATGTAGGTACTTTACTAGCTACGGATACAAATGATTTGGAAACAAAGTTATTGAAGTAAGTACACGTTTTTAATAGCTTTTCATTGTTAACAGTACATTTAGATTTACCTAATTACGCCATGTTCTTAAAGGTAACTCAGGCTTAAGCATATTGATATGATAAAATTTAAATTAAAAAAAATATATTTACATGTTATATATTTATGTTGCAGAACAGATAAAGATGAATATCTCCTGTCGCTTGCCCGTGACAATACTCAGTTGCTATTGAACAAAGTGTGGGAGCTCCCTACTGAGAGAATAGAGGAAGCCATAGTGGTGCGGCTACCAGCTCCCACTACAGTGTTGCCGCGCTCCAAGCCAGCACCAAAGCCGAAGCCCCTCACTAAATGGCAGGAGTTTGCTAAAGCTAAAGGTATCACAAAAAAGAAGAAAGACAAGCTGCAATGGGATGAACAGCTGCAGAAATGGGTGCCATTGTTTGGGTCAGTCGCTATTGTTTTGATATGCTAGCACACACTCGTAATATTATCAACGAAGTGCACATTGTGTGTGTGGCCAGCCTGATATAACTATATCTAAGTGGTAAATTATCGACTTTCATAAGTGCCTTACCAGGGCCTAAACTGAATAAATATTTTTAATTTTCATCTACATCTATACAAATAAATAAAATTGTTTGTCTGTTTGTAATTTTAAAGTAAAGAGCATTTCTTTTAATGCATTAGAGAACATGCATGGTACTGCCATTAACACATTCGCTGCTGAAATTTCGTCTTCGTAAATTCTCTAACAGTTGGACGCGCAGGTTAGCATTAGCAGCGAATGCATTAAAGAATCTATTGTAAGCATACATTATCTGTTTGTCTGTTTGCTGCTTCTGAATAATCTCTGAATGACTGGGCCGATTATAATGGAAGTTACACAGGGAGATTTTCACAGGATGATTTTATAAGAAGTAAATTAGGGACTTCAATTTTAGAAAAGTTCAATAAGTTTAAGTAAAACAATAACCCATTGTCAATTACAAGCATTGAAAACAAAAAACCAGTAACTGTCTATATACTAATAATGTATTTATTGATTCTTCTAGTTTCAAAAAGGCAGCCGCAGAGAAAGAGAAGAATTGGTTGATAGAAGTCCCACAGAATGCTGATCCCATGACTGACATGTATGAGAAGAAAGCTAATGAGAAGTCGGAGAAAGTGGCCAAGAATGAATTACAGAGACTGAAGAACATTGCTCGGGCCAAGAAGGTCAAAATACCCAGAGTTGGGCTGCCGGTCACTTCAGATAAAGCCTCTGCCACACAGGTATATAGCTTTTATTTTTATTAGAATCTGCAATTAATCACTAATTAGGTGTGTGCTGAGGGAATTTGCATTTGGCAAATGGGTATAACTGTAGCATGTGGACTTTCAACCCTTTAGTTACTTTATGTTGATTTCTCTAATGCCTCATGAACAAGCCGGATCTTGTCTCTGTGTGGAAAAGGGCTTGAAGTCCTCTGAATAAATACAATACAAAAATGTTACTTGCTTGTGTACTATGCAAATACCAAGTCATACACAAATTGTCTGTTTAGTTGCCAAGTTCCTAAAATGCAGTCTACCAAATTACAAAGCTGATGAACTGGTACAAATCACCTAGTAACAATTCTCTCTCATCTTAATATGTCATCTGTATTTCTTTTTCTTTGTAATTTTTTTATTTGTTATTTGTGTTGTCGATATAATTGTAATCGCATTGGGTATTATTAATAATGTATTTTGTAACTTATTTAAATTTATCTTTCAGTTAGCAACCGCAGCTATTGTGGCCAAGGCTTCAACAGCATCATTGGGCAAGTTCCAAGATAAACTCTCGAAGGAGAAGGAGGCTAGGGGCAAGGGTATCCATGAGTTAATACCAGGCAAAGAGCGCAAGCGCAAGCTTCCCATCCCCACCCCACAGGCTGAGAGGGAACAGAACCTCAGCCTTCTGGACAATATACTGAACAAGAGACCTAAGATCGACATGGACAAGGCTGTGGCACATCACATACATAATGAACAGACACAGTAAGTTGACATTATAATTTTTTAGATTATAACTATTTGAGAAACTCACCATGAAATTTAGGTATTGTTAAAAAGCATTTAGATTGGGCATACTTATGGGCTATTTAAGTATGCATACAAAGCATTATTCTTGAGTTAATGTGGTCATTACATTGCAAGAAAACCTGCATATGTCTGAGGAATAATGTATAGTGCCTGAAACGGACTCACTCCCTCTGTCATTTTGGCACTTAATCATATTCAGTGAAATGTGTGTGTTGAAAATTACAACACCTCTGCCTACCCCTTCGGGGAATACAGGCGTGAGCATATGTATGTATGTATGTATAATCTACATATCATGCAGTCACATTATGCTTGGGCTGTTTGGTCATAATAACCAAAAGTACTAGGGCGCCAGAATTTAAAGGAGGTGGTTTAACTGAATATACCTACTCAGTACAATACTAGTTCATTCTGACTTTGAAGTACCCACCATACCACGAAAGATATTGCCAGAGAGGTATGGTGAGTCTGAAATAGTCCTCTAGCTGTCTCGAAACCTTACTAAGAGGCAACGAAAACGTTAAATAACCAATCTAGCTATATAGTTTATTGAATTTGAATTTGTAGTAAATGAACCATTTGCCCAATTAATTCCCAAGCAATAACAACCATTAACAATAATATTTGATTTACCAGGAGATCAGATGAAAAGAAGACAATGAAATTACCTAAAGGCAAGCCCAAGGGAGCTGGCAATGTGACCAACTTCTCAGCCAAGAAGCCCAAGGGAGGCCGAGGTCAGAGGAACCCCAAGAAGAAGAACCCTGGCCGCAAGAGGAGATAACCTTACCATACTGCATTTGGAACTGTCATTATATTGTATGTAAACTTAGTCGATTGTTTTATTAAACACTAGTTTTTAATATCAATGCCCCCACGTAATTTTCAAGTAGATGCCTACCCTTGTGCGCTTTCACATTGGACGATAACGGTAACGACACGATATCGTCGGACTAGTAGTTTGATACAATTACTAATGAACGCTTTCAGACTGTGTCGTTTTAGTCAAGTATCGGCGGACGATATCGTGGCAGTGGGAAAGCTGCCTTTGTTTTGTTGAAAGTTATTTATTCCAAATTTCGGTAAAATCAGTTCAGCATCTCAGCTGAAAATAAATAAATAAATAAGACAGGTAATTTATTTAACCACGAAATGGCGCCACATGTCGGATAAATCGCAAAATTATTTAGTTCTTTTTACCATGCAAATGTTCCCATCTGACAACAGACAGGGTGTGTCCCGTCCTTGTCACATCTATAATATAGAAATGAATCGCTAAACGTGTTGCTAAGCGCAAATCTCAAGAGCAGCTGAACCGATTTTGTTAATTCTTTTTTTAGAATATTTCGTTGAATTACGAGGATGGTTCTTACGGCGACAAAAACTTCAAAATTATAATCGATTCGTAATAATTTTTTTTAAAGAATCTACGATACGAAGTTCGCCGAGTCAGCTTATAATATTAATATTAAAAGTATTTTATTACATTAATATGGACTTGTTTTGGTGATCAAATATTAGTCACCCATCGAGTTTCGTAATTTTCCGCCTAAAAATATTTAAATAAATAGCAACCTACTTACCTAGGATTGTCTGTAACTAAATCTACAGTCCAAAATTGAACTAGAAAATGTATTTTAATAAAAAACAAAACTGCACTTTAAACATCTTTATTTCATTTAACAAAACATGTCTGACTAGCTCTTCAAGATGGAGACAAATCTACATGATTTTACAACCTCAGTAAAAAATCATGCACATTTGTAGTCGCCTTAAAAAACAAACTATGCTCTCGCTACCTTAACTGTATTGATAGATCACATCTACTGCACGTCGGAGAGGGTATAATACTGTATATCGAGATTAAATATTGGTTATAATCATTACTACTCGCCTAATATGGATCGCGTAAACTTTTTATTCACCAGAAAATACAGCAAATTAAATTCAACTTAAAAAATTACAGCACTTTTTTAATACGAAGGTCGGAAACAAGCATAGGAAGCGCCTACACCAGGGACTTTTTTTTAATTCTTTAATTGTTTTGGAATTTTTGTCTAACATTGCAGTGCCAGCTCCATGTACGAAGAAACGTAGCGATGAATATGTTTTTAAGAACCAATAGAATAACTGCACTAACTAAGCGAGGCTCGGTAAATGAAGTGATTCTATTGGTTATTAACACACATTCTAAGCTAAGCATCCTTGCACATCCCTGGTAGCACTCCCTTAAGCTGCCTGTCCACTTGTGCGCATCGATCTGGCCGAGTTGTAAAAATCCACCGATAGAATTGCACAAAATCTGCGCAGGCGCAATTAGTGGATTTCGCAGGATTCTTCACATAGTTCACATGCATCGCAATTGAGTTGCCTGGGCACTACAGACCATTGTGTTAAATCCCATACTGCTTTCATAGGGTATCCCAAAGACAAACGTCGAACATGGACCCTCCTCTTTTTTTAAGTCGGTACAATACAAATTGCATTTAACACTATAGAACCGTTAAATAAATTTAAACACTAAGGGTACGCGTATGTTTAGCTAATAGTTTATGCGATCCATAACACGTATTCCCTAAAGCTAATATGGAAGCTTATATTTGCACTACATTACTCCAATACTTTTAGCACAGATACAATAACGTTTACATTTAGTTTACAATGTTAATTGATATGCCTTATCTTAAGTATTATCATTTGAATGGACATATTTAAAGCTTATCCATTGCTAAAACTATTGCAATAATATACATATATTTAACACGCTATTGTGGTTTTGTGACTCTCAAGCATAGATTGAAAATTAATTCAAATAATAAGTTATTAAGACTGATTATTATATTTTAAACTGGTGCGTTATTACGTCAGGGCCTGTAGACTCACGCTACGCTAGTAGAAACGATAAAAAATGTACGGGAATGACATATGTCACGTGACTGATTTAAGTCATTTCCATAGATTTTTTATCGTTAGCGTTAGCGCAAGCGCGAGGGAATGTTACTTCGTCTAGGGCTACAGGTTTCTCGTCGAACGACGATTGATGGTTTCAATCATAGGAAATTGATACATAATACATAGAGTATAAGGTTCAATTTAAATCCGACCCTCGACGATGAGTGCGACGTTGAGAAACCTAAGTGAATAACGCAACTGAACGTAATTTATTAAAATTAAGAATTCTAAGCTATTAGAATAGTACATATGAGTCACAAAACATCAACCAGCGCGAATCTACTTAAACATTAGTATTGCTATATGTTGCACTACTGGCTAGCTAACAAGTAGGTAAACGATCACAAAATAGGACTTCTCATATAACTATATGCTTACATTACATGCCGTTTCACAATCGCTATACACTTTCACAAGGGAGGGTAGTTTTGGAAAACACCTGTGACTCTTGATTCTTATGAGAAAGATAACTGCCATGATTTAAAGTGACAGGTATACGTATAGGGTCTAGGCTTTTTAGACTAACATTTTTGTCACAAACTCAAACTCAAAAATATCTGAAATCGATTAGACTTTATACAAAGTACTTTCAAATCGTCAGAATGACACAATTACACAGGATTATACATGCTACCGCCAGGTTCGGAAGGTTGCTTTTACTGAGAAGAACCTGGCAAGGAACTCAGTAATTACTCTTTTCAAGAATATTATACACTTTTTTTAAATAATAAAATAAATAACACAGAACATCGGTTCGTGGTACATATCAATTAAAAGGTACCTACAAATATTTTTTTATGCATAGGCTACTTTCTGGACCGGTGGCCAATTCTTCGACATTCATAAGTGCCTTAACAGAGCCTAAACTGAATAAATCATTTTCATTTTTAACTAAAAAAATCAGCAGTGTCTTATGTTCTACATATCCACCTCATACATTATTACTGGTTATGAGTAGTTATCAGACGACTGTGAAACGACGCTACGGTGGCTAAATATAGAATAACTTTATAGTTACGTACTATACAGCAGTAGTTATGATAGTGGATACAATAGGTCATTGTCTTTGTGTAACGTTATATTTTGCATTCATATTACTCATGTATTTATGTACAGACACACACATCGACTCATTTACAGTATATTTTGTCCTCGCCTTGTATAGGTTTTCTCTAAAGAGAGGTCGATGTGTATTCGAGCATACTTTCTTACAAAGTAACTTGGAAATGCTTATGTGACCTATCCAAGAGAGCAGTGCCTAGTGCGAGTTTTCTTAAAATCGCCGTCACAAGTCATCGCGTCGACGTAAACGCAGATTTGTATGGGCTCACAATTAGGGATGGCGATTCTTTCAAAAAAAGATCGATTTTTAAATCGATTCGAATCGTAACATGATGAATCGATTCATAAAAAAATCGAGGTCAAAAAGATCGATTTCTAAAAAATCGATCTTTTCTCGAGTCCGCATTTACTATGTAAATATAAATCCATTTTATAAAAAACAAGATACCATAATAAGCGATCACTTAGTATTAAAATCAGGGATTTTTTTTAGTTCAAGAAATTCGATGATCACAATCATTTTTATAACAATAGGAAAGTATCAGGTAAAAAAAAAACTAAAAAAACATCATGTGTATTCAATGCGCTTTTTAAGATATTATATTATCAAAGTGATGATTCTTCTACTCATTATCTGTCAATAAAATGTTTATAATTATTAACACTATGCACCCCACGCTTTTTACAAAAATGTACATTCATTTCTAATTTACAATATTCTTTATCCAAATTTATTAAATTTTATTTTCTGATTTTTAGTTGGATTTTTTATGAAAGCGTGTTTTTTTAGTTTTTTAAACTATTATTTATTTTTTATTTTTTAGTTAAATTTTTTAAACTATATATTATTTAGTTCGATTGGCTAACTATCAACCGCCCTCAATACCACAAACCGCCCGCACTAGCTCTATCTATCTTACTCGCATGCAAAGGATGCGGAAAGAAATTAATTAATCCTGGCGAATCTAATTAGGATAATCGGATGCTTCGATCGGATTATTGCATTGTCATCGACTTTTGACAGGTGTGCAAAGTTTGAATTAAATCTGATCGTACAAAGTAGGACAAAATCGAGCTCAAAGGGGTCGGTTACATACATACATACATACATACAGGTGAAGCTAATAAAAGCGTGTTAAAAAGAAGACACAATTCTACTTTCTAAATGTATTTCTCATATATAGTAATAATTTTAACAAAAAAAATAATGATTTCAAATTTTAATTCTAAAACTACGGAATAGATTAAAACGTGTTGTAATAGAAAAAATCGAGTGTCGATTCTCTAGGTTGAAATATCGATTCACTGAATCGATTCAGTGTTACATATCGATTTATAAAATCGATTTATTTGGCTCGAAAAATCGATTTTTCGATTAATCGATCTCAGATCGCCATCCCTACTCACAATAATGTCATCTTTAGGCCGGCAGAGGCGCTGTTTCGATCCTATACAAATCCGCGTTTATGTCAACGCGGTGACTTGTGACGGCGGCAGTGACAAACTCGCACTAGGCACAGTAAGTACTTAATAAATAACATGAAAAGTGAGATCATTCATAGTTATAACACCTAAATAAAACTATATGATTTGGCACATTACATCTGCTTAGAAAGTAAATTAAACTAATTGAATAAAAAATGTAAGGAGCTGTCTCACAGAGCATAGACAATTAAAAAAGTATTAGGACTAGCGACTGTTAAGGTACCGCCAAAAGTTATGAGCGCTGGGGCCTTACCATGAGCTCTTATTGCCATGATAGTTTCACTCATTTATGAGACAGATGCAATAAGAGCTCATGGTTGGGCCCCAGATCGTTAACGAGCAGAAGTTATTAAAATACTTATTAGTAAAATACATGCGCAGTTTTCCCCACTATTTTCACTGAGCACTCAAAACTCATGACGGCACCTGCCGCGTTATTCTGTAAGGTTTAAGGTTAAGGTATTTGAATTTTATCGTCTATGTATTATGTATCAATTTCCTATGGCTGAAACCGGAGAAACCTTACATAATAACGCTGCTATAATTCCACCTTCAAAAAGGTAGCAGTCAAATAACACAGGCTTAGAGTAACTAAATGTACATTATACAAAAATGTATTGAAGGGCGGCATACAATTTTATACCTAACTAGCTGTGCCCTGCGGTTTCACCCGCGTAGAGTTAATTGCATTTTCCCGCGGAACCCTAATGTTTTTTTTAAATAATAGTAGTAGTAAAAACCAAAATTACTCCTTGTAGTATTGGCTACCAGCCCGTGAAAGGCCCGTTAAAATCGGTCCAGCCGTTTCGGAGATTACCCGGAAAAAACAGACAGACAGACGGACAGACAGAGAAAAAATTTAAAACTTGGTTTTTTTATGTCCATATCGTATATACTTTCATATGCATTTAATGAAAAGGTGTTATTTTGGAATTGCAAACAGACACTTCAATTTTATTTATCTGTATAGATGTATAGATATACAGGATGAAGAATACAGAGCATATACAAATAAAACAGACATATAAAAAGTAGCAACCAAGTTGCAAACGAAGTAACTGTAGAATAGATACAATAATATATAATTTGTTCTACAAATTCGTTTGTCTCTCGCACCATGTGCGGTCAGTCAGTGGTTTAATATGTTGTATACAAATAATTAGATATACAAATTGCTACACTGAAGCCGTGTAAAGAGAACAATTGCAACACCTTCATAGCTTTAACATTCGGATATTTTCAAACAAAAATTTAAAGAATGATATAAAAAAATATAGTAAATTAACACGTTTTTATGATCTGTCATATTAAAGTCAAAAGCATTATATTGCTTACTAGCTGTGCCCCACGGTTTCACTCGCGTAGATTTAGTTTTATCCTATTTGTCGCGGAACCCATTAGGGTTTTTTAAATATTTTTTAAACTATTTATTTATTATTATTATTTATTAGTTTCAGAGATTACCCGGAACAAACAGACAGACAGACGGACAGACAGACAGACAGACAGACAGACAGAGAAAAAATTTTAAACTTGGTTTTTCAGTGTCAGTAGCGTGTATACTTTCATATGCATTTAGTGAAAAGCTAATATTTTGGAATTACAAACAGACACCTCAATTTTATTTATCTGTGTGTATAGACTGTATAGATATAGATGTATAGATGCATAGATAAAGTGACCACGATTGGTATAACCTAATCGAATCGTTCTTCTCATTAAAAGCAACCTTTTGACCCTGGCGGTAGCATTATAATCCTGCTGTGTAATCTTGTCGTTCTGATGATTTGAAAGCTGTTATTGAAAACCTGATCGAATAAAGATATTTTGAATTTGAAACTTCGAGGTACGTTATTTTAAAAATATTATCGTTGATATGTCCCGAGTAATTTTAAATCGCGATAGTTGAAGAAATACTGTGTGTTGGGCTCGCCATATGCTAAAAACTTCACACGCCATAAAAAGTAGCATTACTTGCCACAATAATAATTCATAAAAATAATTAAACAAAAATTTTTATTTAAAACAAGCTTCAGTGTAGCATAAAAATTAGATCTTGAATATAAATTCTATGAACTCAAGTTTATTACTATGTTGGACAATATAAACTGAGATAAGTATTATGATTAAAAATAGACCATGTTTACGGCTATCTATAACCCTGTGTAGTACAAGTTCTGCGTTACTGAAATATAATATTTATTGTTAGTCAAGTATGGACTTCTGACGTCACACTATGAAAATGTCAGATTCAATACATTAAGATTAATAATTTAAACACTGATTCATAATCTGTGTAATGTGTGTATATCTTATTGATATCGTTTGCAAATTGAAAGTAATTTTTGGACTGTTGGTGCACCAAAAGACCAGGGATCCTACCATCATCGGCTTAAGCGGAGCGTAAGAACTGTTCTGGGGGTCTACTCTCTTTCTTCGAAAACGAAACTTCGCAAACGAACGATAATTAAACGTGGTTTCAGTATCGTTTTGTTTTTATCAAATTAAAATTTTCGTTCGTTTAATACTTTTGTCAAAGTAGGATTAAGATATATAAATGTCAAAGAATTTTCTAGCAGTCCACGTTCGGACGTAATTTTAGAACGAATGAGATCCGTGGTAGGAACTTTGCGAACTTTCGGCCGAAGCTTCGTTTTTCGTGTTCATGTGACATTAAACGTCAAAGCTGAGAAGTTCTTAATACGCGCTGCTTAAACGATCATAGTTGGCCCCCAGTATTTGATTACAAAATATTGTTTTGGATGCATTAATGCACATTATTGCATAATGCAATGAAGTATTTATTTATTTTTTGGCAACATGCATCTGTACCTTATAAAAACCATTTGTAATGGCAACAAAATACGAAGTTTAAAATTGGAACTTGAACCCGACTTGCTCCATGTTTTACCTTTAAAAATATATACTTATAAGTAATAACAATAATTATATATAACAAAAACTTACGTCTAATATGAAGGGAAGGAGATCAAAAGTGGAATAGAAAATGTCTACTTAAGCTAATATTAACATTCTTCAAAGTGGACATTACTCACTTACAAAATGTTACTAAACTCACCACAGATTATGTAATGTGAGTAATATACACAACTACATAAAATCTACTCCTCTAAACATATATATTTGATTTAAACTAAATTACACATAGGTATTTAATTAACCTTACAGAAAGGAAAGTCATATTGCCTTGGTTCAAATGCACCATATTGCTACCATTTTAAACAGATAAAATATTTATTTTATAACTGCGCCTACAATACTATAGCTATTATATATTTCTCTGTAGAATAGATTATTTGAGTAAATATTATTTATAGATGAATAATGTCATTGATAGCATGAAAATATACCAATAGAGTACATAACTTGATTAATAATAATGTATATAATCACAGAATATAATTTACTCATAATAGCTTTAAAATTTGCAGAAAAATAGATGCGATAAATTCAGTTATGCACTCAATAGTACTCGATACTACCCCCGCTGCACTTTTTGCAGACAGTGTACACATCGGAGTCTGCGTCGTGCTTACCCTTGTAGTGGCATACAATATGCACCAGCTTAAGATTCTCTCGCGTGAAGATCTGCAAGTAGTACCTATCCGTCTCGACCACGCCCGTCTTACACGCATTATCACATTCAATACATTTAATATCACCATTGTACAACCCTTCGATAGCTTGCAGTATCCTCGGTATAATAGACCTTGAAAGCTCTATCTTATGGTCCAAATTCCAAGTCTGGAATATGATGCGTTCCTCGCGACTCCTGTACGGGTTGATGAGGTGTTCCCCCTCGTACAAACATTTGTTGTTGTTCCAAACGCCGCCACATTCGAACAGGCCGGCTTCATCGCACATGCGAGCTTTTTTATCGGCTTTTCGATTGAAGTAGGTTTCATTGTATTTGTTGGACTCCAGTAAGTGTCTCAAGTCTACAAGGAATTGGTCAATGAGTTTCTTACCTCGCCCGTTTTTCGAGTGGATGTATAGCTCTGACGCGCACAGAGCTGATTTGGTCTTGTAGTAGTAGCCGCGCATACGGTCTTTAACGCGCTTCGTCATGGACTGCTCTTTAGTCTTCTCTGATGGCTCCAAACCTAAGCATATCCAAATAATTTTAATGTCATTTTTGATATCAACACACATTCAGTTCAAATTAACATAACACCAGTCAGTCATTACAACTATCGAAGACGAACACATTTGTGGCCGAGTCGCCATGCAATGTGGGGCGCGGGAGTGCCGCGTAAATGAGACGACTATTGAGGTGCAGTGTCGATTTAATACTAATATTAAAAATTAAAGCCTTGCGAGTAGGTGTGTCACACACCACAAAGTTATGCTTTAGAAACGACAAGATCCATTTCCACAAAGAAAATTGCGTAAGTTTTTTACAGCATTGTCAACCCCTTCTTGTAAGAAACCTCACCTTCAAACCATGCAGGATCTTGAGCCCGTTCACTCAATGCAGCCCTAGCATCATCAGCTGCAGCAATGTACCGCTGGAACACCCTGAACTTCTCCCTGATGTTAGTGGTGAGGAACTCCTTGGCAGCTGCTCCCGTCTCGATGTAAGTCTTCTTTGTTGATCTGATCATATTGTAGTAGTGGTCGAAATCTGAAATATAGCCGCTCATTATGCATTTTATCACATTAGACCAGACCAACCATGGACTCTTCTACTGCCCTTAGTTATAAATTGACTAATTATGAGACCGATGTATTATGATCTCTTCTACCCAATTTCGGTAACGGCGGCAAATCTCAACGGCGATTAGCCATGTGTCAATCTATTTTTAGTCTGACCCGTGAATCGAACCCGGGACCTCGTGATCGGCAGGCGAATCTACTAACCACTAGACCAACGAGGTAGTTAGTTGGTGACAGATGTATATGACGTGTATAAGTTTGTCACTGTTACACAGACAAACTATCATGGTAATAACAGCTTAGGATAAGGCCCCTAAATATATGAGGCAGATGTGATTGTTATGTAATTTTTTATTATATCCCTAATTAATACTTACTCTATCTTGTTACTACAGTAAATCTAAAGAGATAAAAAAAACCTAGTACTCATATTATACTTTTTATGGCCCCACACTGTAAACTTTGTAATATTACCTAAAAAAGTAACTAAGTAGTACTTAAGAATAATATTCTGTTCAGTAACTTGAGCAATAAATTGAGGGAAATTGAGTCATGAAGTTTATTGCCACTTATGTGAGAGCCATTACCCCGAGAATATGGGCAATAAAATACATATCCAAAGGTTTTAACATAGCCTTATTATGCACATAAAAATTTTTGTAGGTATATTTCGGTTAATTCTGTTGGGAGGCATGTAGATGCTATAAAGTGTTTCAAAATTATATTACTGGTGTTTCGCCTTACTATAGTTGAGTATGTGATATGAATAAATAAAATAATATTATGTAAAGACTCACAATTCGGAGGGATAAAGGATGAAGTAATTTTATTTTTGTGTCCTTGATTAGTTATGGTAATATTTTATTAAATCAACATTAATCTTTTAATCATTTAATTTAATTTTCAATTGGTATTATTTATCTCGTCCCAATTTGAGTTAAGTTTGTCCAAAAACATACCAGTTACCATTTTCTCCTTGCTTCTCAGCAAAATAAAAAGAGTTTGAGGCGGCAGAGTGCCCAGATAGTCGTCGTCATCCACCTGCGTCCCATCTTCCGCTACGAAAAGGCGGCATTCTGCGCACTCGACATTGAACTGGAAACATCGCACAAATTAGGTCAAGGCAATGAATATGGGTCAAGGTGCAACCCTGACATATATTGCCGCTGCAAGGATAAACACTGCCAATTATAAATTAAAGCAAGCATAAATCAATACATGATCTTGAATTTGTGCTTTCTAACAATAAATTTAGCGTAAAATTAATTACTTACCCCTAACTTTTTACACGATTTCTGGATCAATTCTTCCAAATTTTCAGCGGCGACACCGATTTTCTTCTCCCTTTTCACATCTGTAACTTTATATCCTTTTTTCATTGTTAATAAACTAACTTTTTATTCACATTTATATCGAAACAAAGAGAAAAACTTTTAAAACAAATTCAACACCCAATCGCGTACTAAGATTAACTCCGAATAAATAATAGAATAGCTAACTGCTGCATGACGTCTACCTGTTTGACATCTTTGACATAGGACATGAAAGCATGTTATCCTTGGAAACCTTTCTCATTGCCATTTTGGGACGGTCCCGAGCTGAACATTGAGTAAGGCAAAAAAAAGCTGCAAATAGATAAGTGACATATTTTTTATGCTGCCAGCATCGCTGGACAGAAGAAGAATAAATCGTGGAAATAAGATGTCGAGAATGTCATCGCCCTTCCGTTGGAGACTAGTGTTGTCAGCGAAATATTTTTCTATCTATGGCTTCAGGTTGACGTTGACATGTAGTAACCAACATTCAATTTTTGCGCAAACAATTTCCCGCCATTTCATTTCACCTGTCATATATGTATTGTATATGTCGTCTCGCCTTTGGCCCTTTCTAGTTTTTTTTCTTATTTTTTGGGCTAACACAAAACCTACATTAATCCCGAGTATTGTATGTAGATAATGTGGACCTCGAAGTTTATGTTCGCACCAAAGTAATGATTATCATCTTGTTATACCAAAAAAATATAAATATATTTCAGTTACTGTAACAGTCAGGTATTGTTTGTAAAATAGTGGTCTTGTAACCTATCTATATAGCTTGGATCATGAAACGAGGGGCTTTAATTGTCATTGAGGGTGTAGACAGGACTGGCAAATCAACACAGGCTAAAACACTAGGTGAGATATTTACAATCTTATTTGATCTATTGATTCCTTTTTGGAAGATTTTTCGTCATTAGTTAGATAGTCTTGCGAAGGCTAGTTAAAGTAGTCTAGCCTCCATGTACAGCTCTTGTTTGATTTAATTAACTTTAATTTTATTGACTTCAAAATTTGGTTGTTCTTACCACTTGTCAATCCAAATGAAATTTAAAATTATGAATTTTTTTTTGCCTCTAAGAGTTAAGCTGAGTGAATTATTATCCTTGATTGTGATTTGTTAGTCAGTTTGGCCTGATTGTATGCAAAGGGCTCACAAGGATTACCAGATTCCTAGCATGTGTCTAGACTGTTACTGTAATGTTAGGCTGTGGATGTGCCTACTTGATAGATATCAATATAGATTTAAACTAAAAACAGTTCAGAAACATAGTAAAGCTAAATTCAATGAGTGGGCAACTGTAGGTATTCATAAAAGTAGAAGGAAGTTGTATGAACTTTATGGTATGAAACGAAATGATCATAGTCCTGAATTCTTAGCATTCGTAACTAGATACTCTAAATGTTTTAAGAAAGTTTGTATAAAAGCTAAAGCCTTGCATCTTGCCCAGAAAATCAAGAATTCTGATAATAAGATAAAAACTACCTGGAACGTTATTAATGCCGAGACGGGAAAGGCAAAAAGTCGCGATTGTCGTTTAACTTTAAATATAGATAACAAAGTAATCCAAGACGATGGTGAAATAGCTGAAACTTTCAACAAGTTCTTTGCAAATGTTCCTATAGTAACTACTAGTTCCCTAAATTCATCTCCCACAGACGCCGAATTATTACTGAAATTAAATGTTTCTAAGTGCGGCACTAGCTTTAGTTTTTGTTCTATCACGCCTTTTGAAATAATTAAGACATTTAAAAGTTTGAATTCCAAAAAGACTGGTGATTTATGGGATATATCAGTGAAAGTACTTCACGATATTATTGACATAATTGCCCCTTACTTAGCTGACATTTTTAACAGTTGTATTAAGAGCGGTGTATTCCCGGATCTCATGAAATATAGTAAAGTTATTCCATTATTTAAAGGTGGTGATATTAGTGACCCTACTAACTTCAGACCGATCTCTATCTTGCCAGCCCTCAGCAAAATTTTCGAAAAAATTATGCTGAATCAAATAGTCGCTTACTTTAATCTTAATAATATTCTACATGGTGAGCAATATGGCTTCACCAAAGGTCGTTCAACCACTGATGCTGGTGTTGCACTTCTTAGACATATTTATAGAGCGTGGGAAAACGCTCACGACATGATAGGTGTATTCTGCGACCTATCCAAGGCATTCGATTGTGTACAACACGAAACCTTATTAGTTAAATTAAACTATTACGGTGTCAAAGGTAGGGCACTCGACCTAATCAAATCATATCTTTGTCAACGGATTCAAAAAGTCGAAGTAAATGGGGTCAGATCTTCCGGTTCTCCAGTACTAATGGGCGTCCCACAGGGTTCAATCCTAGGACCATTTCTATTCTTAGTATATATTAATGATTTACCAAATTTAGTAAAGAATACGTGTGATATTGTACTGTTCGCTGATGACACATCTCTTTTGTTTGAAGTCGACAGAGCCAAAACGAATTATGAAGATGTAAACAGTGCACTTGATCAGGTATTGAAATGGTTTAATGTAAATAACTTAGTTTTAAATGCCAAAAAAACTAAATGTATTAAATTCACTTTACCAAACGTCAAACCTGTTGATACAAAGGTCATGGTAAATGGTGAAACTTTGGAAATAGTAGATTCTGTAGTATTTCTAGGTGTAACCCTTGATAATAAACTTCAGTGGGGCCCACATATATCCAAGTTATCAGGAAAACTCAGCTCCGCAGCTTATGCAATTAGAAAAATTAGACAGTTCACCGACATAGAAACAGCTCGACTTGTATATTTTTCTTATTTTCATAGCGTTATGTCCTATGCTATTTTAATTTGGGGCAAAGCTGCTGATATAGACTCTATATTTACACTACAGAAAAGGGCTATACGATCTATATATAATTTGGGACCGCGAGAATCGTTAAGGGAAAAATTTAAATCAATTGGAATTTTGACAGTGGCCTCACAGTATATTTTAGCTAACTTATTATTTGTGCATCAAAACATTGGATCGTTTCAAAGGAAATGTGATGTGCATAACGTAAACACAAGACACAAACATAAAATTGTAGTGCCTGCGCATCGCCTACAAAAAGTGCATGGCTCATTTTTAGGACAGAGCACACGCTTCTATAATAAATTACCAACAAAAATTGTAAACTTGCCCTTCAACAAATTTAAAGAAACAATTAAATCAGTTTTGCTTGAAAAAGGATATTATACTGTAAGTGATTATATTTGTGATAAGGGAGCCTGGGATGTACCTGATAATGTTTGTAAATAATCCCATTGGCACTGTACTTTTGCTACAATTAAATAATCTTAATTTTGCTTTGACTGGCTGGAATTTGCCATGCTCACATATTTGTACTATATTTTTAGTTTTTATTTTTGACAATTGAGCATTAGAACTGTGTCCATGGGCTTATAGTTGCTTGAACAATTTATTTTGTATTTTTAAAACTGTATAATATTCTTTAAAAGAGTAATTACTGAGTTTCTTGCCAGGTTCTTCTCAGTAAAATCAACCTTCCGAACCTGGCGGTAGCATGTATAATCCTGTGTAATTGTGTCATTCTGACGATTTGAAAGTACTTTGTATGAAGTCTAATCGAATAAAGATATATTTGATTTTGATTTTGATATATATAAGTATCAGTAATCAAGTAGTTTATATAAAAATAAATAATAATCATTGCATTTCAGTTGAAAGTTTGAAGAAACATGACATACATGCAGAGTACACAAACTTCCCAAATAGAGAGACTGAGATTGGGAAAGTTATCAACAACTATTTGAAGTCTAATGTATGTTTCAAAAGTACTAAGAAAGTATCTATACAACCTTTTGAGTCAAAATTTCTGATGGAAGCAAGCTTAGCTAAATGCATGCTATCCTTCCAGCCATCCATTCAAATTCATCATTATTAAAAACTGAAAATTACCTTTTCTTAGTTTTAAGAAAGAAGTCATCAAACAAAAAAAAATGTCCAAAAACCTACTAATAAAGTATACTATAATACACTGTGTTCGAGTATATAGGTGATAGAGATGACAATGAGTGGCTCACTCTATAATGAAATCATTGTATTAAATCAACCCCATTTACATAGTGAACACATGTTAACAATAGCTGGAGATTTTGTTTCGCTATTTTTTCTTCTGTCAGACTTTAATTTGGAACAGTAAACATTAACAGAAGTAAGTCTTAAAACATTTAGTAAGTGATCCAAGTGTCCTATAAGTTGAAAAACTATTTGAATTTCCAGAATGAACTGTCGGATGAAGCCATCCACCTACTGTTCTCAGCCAATCGCTGGGAGGGAGCTAACACCATGCTCAAGAAACTATCAGCCGGCATCACCCTTATAGTGGACAGATACAGTTACTCGGGGGTTGCTTTCTCTGCAGCTAAAGGTACAAAAACTCACATTTAGAAGAATTTCACTTTATCTTTCATACTGGTCATTGAATGCTGAAATTTTTTGTGTATTTAAAATGGCTGACAGCTTTTGACAAATATCTCAAAAAATCTATCTATTGGAAAGATTGATTGTTTGTTTGCATTGAAAAGACTCCAAGCTACTTGACCAATCTTGAAAATTCCTTCAAGAATGGATAGCTACATCATCAGCGAGTAACATAGGCTATATTTTATCCCTGTACACCAGAACAGGAACTACACAGGTGACAAACAAACAAACCGTATGACGTCTGCTAGTAGTTCATCATTTTTTTGATTGGGTATGTGTGTTTCTAGGTTTAAATTTAAACTGGTGTAAATCACCAGATGTGGGCCTTCCTCAACCAGATAAGGTGTTCTTTTTGACATTACCATTTGAGAAGATACAACAGAGAAATGGATTTGGTGATGAGAGGTAATTAGTAATTATACCCTAGGTCTAACTAGAGTCTTGCATCCCCTATAAGCAAATAAGCAGTGCTTACCATTTGTGGTCACTGAATACACTCGTGACGTGCATCTGTGTGTGTCTATACCAATACATATGTACCTACGCCGCGCCACTTTGGTATGTACCTACCTACCTACTTATTGTTTATGCTTACCGCTCTGAAAATCTAATGCATGACCCTGGGGCTAACCTATTCCATGTTCTACACATAGACCATGTAGTTCACCTTTGTTCCAGTGTTGGACTTGATATCGAAGGGGCGTGTCATTGCATTACCATTGAGCAAGCAAAGTCTATTAAATACCTCGGTGTAATTTTGGATAGTCAATTCACTTGGAAATTCCAAATAAACTCTGTTGCAGCACGCGTCAGGAAACTTATATTTGTGTTTAAGAGGTTGCGTAATATCACTGATTTCAACACCATGAAAAATGTTTACTTTGCCTTGGGCCAGTCAATAATATCTTACTGCATTACATGCTGGGGTGGTTCTGGCAAACATCATATGTTAATTCTGGAAAGGGCTCAACGGGCCGTCCTAAAAGTTTTAATGAACAAGCCTATCCGTTTTCCCACTTCTGAAATCTTTTCACTTTGTCAAGTACTCACTGCCAGACAACTCTTTATCTTTCGCACAGTCTCACGTAAACATTCCCAAGTACCATATGACCCTAACTTCACTAGTTCTAAACGTAGATCTGATAAAGTGTGCCAAATTATAAGACGACGCACGGCACTCGCCAGCCGTCATTACCATTACATTAGTCCTATACTGTACAACGCACTAAATAAAAACTTAAATATATATCCACTTACATCTTACAAATGTAAAGATAAATGTAGCAAATGGCTTATGTCCTTATCATATCAAGACACTGAAGACCTTCTAAACCTACACATAACATAAACACAATTAAATACAAAACTTAACACACACACACACACACACACCAACACACACACACACACACACACACACACACACCTCACGCTTACTAACATAATAACAAATTTACTTTAATTAAATATAAATAATTGTTGTTACTCATTATTGCAACTAACTTCTTCTGTCATACATTTCTGTAAACCACTCCGTAGGTGGGCGTTGCCATCCGCGACACAGTTTATAACTTCTGCGGATGTCATCGATAACTAAACTGTGCCATAATGTATGCCAAATAAACAAATTTATTATTATTATTATAGTTAGTAAATAGTTAGATGTCTATGGTTCTACATGTGTTTGTAGATGTAAAGTAATTTGTTTATTACAGGTATGAAGTATTAGATTTCCAGAAAAAAGTGGCACATACTTATGCGAAACTGAAAGAGGACAACTGGGAAGTGTTAGATGCTGGCAGGTAACTATGAAATAAAATATACTTAGTTCAGGTTTATTAGTAAGCTACTAATGAATTTGGTATTTAATCAACATAGAAAATGGAAGAGGTTCTATGTTAGGCACATTTATCATATCATTAAACTATTAGTACCTTTATTTATGTTTTCTAAAAATGGAACCTCGCTAGATTGATTTATCGCCACCAAAACTACAATTTACTACATTGAACATACAACATTTTATAAAATTGTTGGAGCTTGTTTCCGATTTTCAGATTATATACCTATCAATATACAAGAATTGTTTGTTTAATTAAAGGTATAAGATAGTATAATAACATTGTATGTCTGTTCAGGTCTATAGAAGTGATTCAAGAAGAATTACTGCAACACTCATTGAAGATTGTTGAAAATGCAGAACACAAGCCCATTGGCAAATTGTGGGCCCACGGACACTGCACTGAAGAGAAATTGACTGAGAACAATGTAGATACTGGCACCAAATAATATTTGTTACATCTTTGTTAGAAGAGCTGTGGTAGCTGAGTGATTTGAACAGCCTGCTATGCAAGAAATGAGCTCCAAGCCCACTGGATGTGCAGTGATTTTCACACCATGAGATGTTTTTTGAAGGAAAATATCGTGAGGTAACCAGCATATGTCCGAAGAAATCCAGAGACAAATGTATACTGCGTGAGGGCAGCCTCGGGCCTCACAATCGGTCAGATGCCCTTCTGGGAAGGCCTGAGCTATTCATAAATCATGTTCCTGGGAAACATACATAATAACTCAGTAATAATACTATTTAAAATAAAGTACACTGGAATCTGGATCGCAGTTGGTAATTACTGCAACCTATGAAAACATTTTGCTACCATTTATTTTATGTCTATTTTAGGAAATATTGTACATGAATGTATATACAGTATTTATTATCAATTATATAAGGTCTAAGTCAATAAAACGATATATTTATATTTAACAAAGTACTGTTTATTATTTCTGTACATTTTGTAACAGTAACTTAGCACCTTCTGATGTTTGCTTCTTGAGTAGAGTAAGATGAGGCTTCAGTTTCTTTCTTAACGTCTTCGCCACGGCGTCGCTGTTGCTTTCAATCAGCTTCAACAGGAAGAAGCATCCTCTATTTGTGGGTAGCCACACATTCATCTGCATAAACAAAAAATGTACAACATGTAAGGAACACAATGCGATATTAAAATTTTGGCAAGATTTGCCAGTGGCTTGGTGGAAGCTAGGGCTTGAGGTTCAGAACCGAGACAGAACTTTTTAGCCGCACATTTTTGGCACAGAGAATCGGCTAGTGGTATATATCAATTTAAAAATAAAATATCCCTATACCAAAAAAATCAAAACCGGTGTTTCTGAAAATATATGAACTAACATTTCTTATAACCACATGAATAAATATCACAACAGAGGCCAAGCTTCACACAAGCAGCCCACCGATGCACTCACACATACGCCTCACACTGACACGGTTTCATACGCTACGTGAGTACGCGGTGCGATGGTTTGTAATAAGGGGGTTGGGTTTAGTAGTATTTGAACTTACAGTCTCATCATCCAAGTATTGTGCAACGGCTTCCCCTAGCGTGTTGTCGGTACGATCTTTATCGAGCATAGCTAACTTCTTGAGACACATGTGTATGCCCGCGTCTTCTACTGCCAACACCTCCTTGGCGTCAGTCTTCACACGCCACTCCGGCTTGCAGATCACTTGAGCTAAAGCTTCCAGAATTTCCTTTGAGGATTCTAAAAATAAACACATGAAGATTATTTAAGAAATATAATGTTAGTAACCATAGTAACATATTTTGAACGAAAATTTGTTTATTGATAGACAAGTATGTAAGGATCATGTGGCAAACAGTGGACTCTGTCTGCCTACACCCTTGGAATAAAGGCTTGAGCATGTATGTATGTACATCCTACTTAGCCCAAAATATTTTTTTTTAAAACCAGCTCCCAGGTAGACTGCGGCCCTGCCTGTGAGGTTAGAGCTCACAAACTATATCTATACAAATAAATTAAATTGAAGTGTCTGTTTGTTATTAGAAATTAACAGGTTTTCATTAAATGAACATGAAAGTATACATGGTAACAAAAAAAGAGATCTTGGAAATAAAGCCACTTATGAAATTCTATGCAGGTGCAACTGCTAGTCAGTGTAACAAGTAATAGAGTACCAATGGAAAGCACAGCGACAGTGAGCAGCATGTTAGTCTTGCTACTGAGCCAGAAGCCAGGGTCAGTTTGCATGTCCGTTTTCAATGCTGGCAGGATCGCCTCCCTCAACTCCGAGACACGGAGCTCGGCGTCCTTCTTGGAAGTACCGCTCTTGGCCCCCTCCTCTAGGAACTTTATGAATGTTGGGTGGAAAGCTGCCGGGTCCTTGGGTTTCACTAGCCAATGTAGAGTCTGCGAAATGTATCAGTTGTTTTTAAACACAGCAGTAACATTGGCTATATATTTTTATGTATTAAAAGTTGCAAGCAAGAAGAAACATGGTCTTGTTTTGGCTGATAGTGCAAGGCCCCTCAACACCCATAAATAGGAAAAGAATGATTCTATTCTTCAGAGGGTACTGTGTGGTCTAGAGGGACATGAGTAACTCAAATTGACAAACAGCTTGGTTAAGACTATATAGTCAGGTATTGTACCTTGTATTATTTTTCCTAACCATTTTAAGATTTAACTATTCCTCACAACTTAAATGAAACAAGTTGGATTTTTAGAATTAGTTACCATATTGCCCCAATGGTTGCTAGCGATATCCTTCAGATTACTGGCGAGGGTGGACACAATGGCCTTCTTCACGAGCACAGTGTCGTCCACGGAGTCAAATATGGCTATCAGTAGTCGGTAGCCAGTCTTGTGTTTGCTAAGAGGCACGGCGTGTTCTTTCACTACTTTTAACATCGTCTGTAATGTAGAAAAATATGTTCAAGTGATTGAAGAATTTATCTAAATTAATAAAATATAAGTTTTATGAGTATATTTTGAATATAAACTAGCCTTTGAGTTTAGAGTTGCCAGCTATGAAAACGAGACAACTTCCAATTTCACTGGAATCTCGGTAAAGTGAGTTTCCCAAAGTTGTGTGTAACCAACCAATCAAACCATAAGCTTTATAAGGAAAAAATTGTGAAGAAACATGTCTTAGAAGATTCACATATTGTTTGATTCAATGCCTTTCACTGATTGGCAGATCTATCTAAATAGCTATGAGTACCTTCTTGTCCTTGTTGGTGCCCTGCCACACACACATACTGGCAGCATTGACTCCGGGCAGGGAGTTGCTCAGTGGCACTATGAGGGGACTGAGCGTAGATACCAACTCCACGCGATCGTCCGCGCTGCACTCGCGCATATAGTCATATAACACTGAGTGAAGGAGTCTGGAAAGTATATATTTATAAAGGGATTGGGAAGAAACCAAATACACAAAGGTCTTCTCAGTTCATCCAAATTTTGCATGAAAATACTTTGGATTAGTCAGCAAGGGTTGCTTATAACCCCTTGCTGACTAATCCAAAGTATTTTCATGTTATTCTGTGAAAGCTTCTATGATTTTCTAGTCACATTTCTATACACGAAAATACCAAGACCTCTTAGCCAAAAGCTTATAGATTGATTAACAACATGATGGATTGACAATGAATATGAAGTCATACTTATATGTGGTGTATAAGTCTATCACTCTCACACAGCCAAACCATTATGACTATAAGAGCTTATAGTCAGGCCTCTGGTCTTTTGGGATAGTAGTCAGTATTAAAAAACCATGCCATGGAATGCAGCAGTGGGCTAAGTAACATTACATAATGTATTTCATTGAGCTAATTGGTACTCACTCTCCATCGTGTAGATTCTTGTCCAATATGCGCTGTATATTAGCTTTGCAGGACTGGAGCATGGCTGACTTCATCTCAGGACTGTCCTTGTATGTGTCGCTCAGTGTCTTCACCTTGTCATCTTTAGACTATAACATAATATATAATTATTATTAGACAGACTGTCTCATTAGGTTCAATCACTAGGTCTGGCAGTGTTATTGGGTTTATATTTATTTATTACTTCCTGCATTATAAATATACACAGGCAGACAGGCGCCATACACATTCTTTACCAGACTTCCACCTTTAGGTGATCCAGGTCATGGCAGCTGTAGAATAGTAATATTTATCATAATATCACAACAAATAACATAATTACTCACATACATGAAAATAAACATAATACTATCAATATATATTTTTACATCTGTGATTTCCCAGTCGCAGTCCAGTCTGGATGCATGCCCAGTTAATGGCCTATTGCCATTCTCTCACTCACCCCTATTACATGGGACTTAAATATAACTGGCAAAATGTGTACATCCCATTTGGGAATACAGTCATGAGCATGTGAATATATGTATTTGATGGACTGAAGAAAGGTAAGCTGTAAGGATATTTTTTTTAATGATTTACTTACATTTTTATAAATATCACCATAAAACTCTTGTTGCATGTGCATTTTCTCTTTCTTGGTAGCAAATTCACCATATGCATGATCAAGTGTCGGAGCACTAATAGTGTGAGTAGCAAGGGATACAATGTGACCGAAGAACTTCTTGATCACTTCATGACGTATGAAGTCTGTACCATATTTCAATATCCTCTTTACTGCGTGTTGAGCATACTTAGACTGTGCCATTTGGACAATGATATTAAGTAGTTCCTCGGTGATTTCAGTCTTTATATCCTCTGGGCCATATTTGAGCAGGACTTGTATGACTCTGCTCAAGTCATGTGTGAGTGCAATTGACTTGTACTGACCCTTCAGTAGTAAGTGCAACTCCTTGCATGAACTCATCCTGAACTCTGGTTTTACCACTTTCCTGGAATGGAAAATGTGATTGTTAATATCCTATGATTCAAATTTAGTTTCAAGTAGTGTTTGAAGAAAAGTTTACTGTATTAATATTCTTAGATTTTGATGTAGTTTTTAATTATTTAAATCATTGAGAAATGCAGAATAACAAGTATTTGTTAGTGTATTTTATTATGTATTTACAAAATGTTAACACCATTAGTGGACACCAAATAAGTAAGTATAGCAGATGTCCCAGTTTTGTATATAATGATGTAATTACCTTTGAATCTGAGCGGACAATAACTTGGCTTTGTGTGATATCTCGAACACCTCGGCCGTGGCCTTCGCCTTGCGCCTCACAAGCCGCAGCTGTTTCTTTTCTTTCTTCATTTCAGACCACTTTGGCTTCTCGCCATTTGGTTGCTCTTTCGAGAAATTGCCCTTGCCTTTGTCTTTGAAATTACCTTTATCCTTAGAGAAGTTGGGTTTACCTTTAACAAAGGTAGGCTTCCCTTTCTCATTACCAGGCTTCTGGAACGGCTTTTTACCATTCACGTTGTCCTTTTTAAATTCCTTCTTTTTGAAAGATTTCTTTGCGATTTCCTTATCTGGCTGGTTACTATCGCTTTTATTCGTGTTAAATTTCTTCTTTTTAAAGGAGTTCGTGTCATCACCATCATTTTTTCTTTTAACTTTCTGCATTTTTAAGTTTTAGTTGTGTGCTTGTTTTTAGGTTATAAATGTTTATTTCACGTTTTACTTGTGGTTCTCTATATTTCTTTATACTTTCATAAAATTAGGCACCGCCTTGGTATCGGCATATAAATCGTCTAAATATTAGTATTAAAACTATAAAGACAACAGAAACGCGTACACGTGCGTTAATTTGGTGTTGTTTTCGATTTAAATATTACATTTACTTGACATTGACAAGTGACAACTTGTTGACAATAGTCTTTCGCTTCCATTCTTTCTCCTTCTTTTGTCATTGAATTTTTGCCTTCCTCATTGGCTGGAATCTGTGGTGTCTGTGAGTAAATATCTGTCAAACAAACAAGACATGAGAACATCAATCAAGCAAGACAATTTCATTGACAAAAATACAAAAACTATTTATTGTTTTGTTTAAATTCAATTCACCTGTGGTTAAATTTCAAAATTCATTCAATGTGGAAGTCGGCATTTAGAAGGGATGTAATTAATGCACGCTGTGTATACCTACCAATAATAATTAAAAATGGTTGACATAAATAAATATCTTGAAACTCAACTCGCACTTGCAAAGCAGAAAAAATGTGTAAGCAAAACAAAGGCAGATAATATATCGAACAAGAGCAAGTCAGCTGCAGAAAGAATATCTAAAAAGCAGGGAAAGAATTATAAAAATATATCTAAAGTGAAAAAAGATTTATCTGAGAAACCGAGTACTTCTGCACTGAATGCACAGACGGACCCTCCTGATGAAGATGATGATGATTGTGAGTACTTACCGTCTTCGGATGAAGAGAGTACTGATATCACAAATACTAATATCACCCGTCTTCCTTTTACATCTCGGGTAAAGCAAAACTTGAAGAAAATTGTTGATGATGGAGATTCTAACTTTTACGACGAGCGGATAAAAACATGGAAAGAAAACTTGTTGTCAGCATCAGCGGGAACTTACAAAGGTGCAACAATTTCTGCTGATATCCAATACATCATTGATGGGAATAAAAATTATAATAAAAACCATGAATTGCAAAATGGCTTGAAAATTCCCATGTATATTTGGAAACAACTGTATAAATATCAAAGAACAGGAGTGCAATGGTTGTGGGAGCTACATCAAGTTGAATCTGGTGGTCTACTTGGTGACGAAATGGGCTTAGGTAAAACAGTGCAAATTATTGCATTTCTTGCTGGGCTCTCGAGGATTGATTCTGGCTCATGGGGTGGACTGGGACCCTGTATAATTGTGGCCCCAGCAACAGTTATATATCAGTGGGTCTCTCACTTTCACTACTGGTACCCACCACTGAGAGTGGCTGTACTGCACCACACGGGTTCCCATGCCGGTAACCACAACAAACTCATCAGGGACCTTCATGGAGCTCATGGTATACTCTTGGTCACATATGCTGGTATTGTTAAGTACACTAAAGACTTGTTGTCCCGAAAGTGGCACTATATTATATTGGATGAGGGTCATAAGATAAGAAATCCTGATACACAAGTGAGCAAACTCGTTAAACAATTTAAAACACCACATCGGCTTCTAATAACAGGTTCTCCAATGCAAAATAGCTTGCAAGAATTGTGGTCCCTATTTGATTTCATGAGGACAGGTTTGTTAGGGACTTATGCTGCATTTATGGAGCATTTTGCTACACCTATTACTCAAGGTGGATATGCAAATGCTACTGAGTTTCAAGAAGCAACTGCCTTAGAAGTAGCAAAGGCTTTGAAGAATATAATCACTCCTTACATGTTAAGACGCACAAAGGCTGAAGTACAAGACCATATAAAACTCCCTGAAAAGTCTGAGCAAGTCTTGTTTTGTGCTTTATCTCAAGAACAAAAAGACTTGTATATGGGATACCTATTGAGTTCAACAGTTAGAAGTATTTTGGACAAAGACAATAAATATGGTGATCCATTACGAGCTAGGGTACTTGTAGCTTTGACTACACTGAGGAAAATATGCAATCATCCTGATTTATACCTTTATGAAGCACAAGAAGATTATGAAGAAATTGATGAGACAAAGTTTGGTCACTGGAAAAGATCTGGAAAAATGACTGTTGTCAATTCATTGTTAAAAATTTGGCAAAAGCAGGGCCACAGAACTCTCATATTCTCTCAGAGTCGAGCAATGTTATGTATCTTGGAACAGTATTTACAGAATCAAGAGTTTCAATACTTAAAGATGGATGGGACTGTTAGTGTGAGTCAAAGACAAAACATAATCAAAACATTTAATGAAAATTCTGATTATTTGGTTTTTTTATCAACCACAAGAGTAGGTGGCTTGGGGGTTAATTTGACAGGGGCTGATAGAGTGATAATATATGACCCTGACTGGAACCCAGCTACTGATGACCAAGCCAAGGAGAGAGCTTGGAGAATTGGCCAAATGAGGAATGTTACTGTGTACAGGCTACTCTCAGCTGGAACAATCGAAGAAAAGATTTATCAAAGACAAATCTTCAAACATTTCCTTAGCAACAAGATTCTGGTGGATCCACATCAAAAGAATGTGCTAACAACCAGCTCTCTACAGGGGCTATTCACCCTAGAAGATCTGAATTGTGATGGAGATACAGAAACTGCTTCACTATTTAAGCATACAAAAATAAATGTCAATAAAACAAAGCACAAAGATGACAAGAAACATTTAGATGGAGGAGCAACATTCTCGAAGACAAAACTGGAGGCCATGAAGAGGATGGCTAGAGAAATAAGCAAGAGAATTTCAAAAGATTCAGGTTCATCTGTGGAGGAAAAAACACACACAGACCCAAGAGAAGAATATAAGAAAAAACGAGAAGTTTTGCTACATCCCCCAAAGGTTGATGAGGAACCAGAAATTAATTTAGTTGATGATAAAGTTACTGATGTACCTTTTGAGAATGTGCTGTCTGAGTTAGACATCATTAATATGCATGCAAAGAAAGATTATGAAGAGAATTTAATCAAAGAAGTGTTAAAGAGTCAAGAGAAAGAAATTGAAGATGGAGAAATAAATGATGAGGAAGGGGAAATAAATGATCAAGAAAAAGAGCACGAGGAAGTTAGTACTAAAGGCAGTGATACACACACATTGAAATTATGTATAGCTGATGAAGAAAATGGTTTTACAAAAATGGCGAATCTGGATGAACAAAAAAAAAGATTGAAAAGAAGTTACTCTTCAGAAACTGAAGTTGAAAATTTGGTAGCTGTTAAGAAAATCAAGAAAAAAAAGCATAAGAAAGAAAAAAGGAAAAGCTCAGATGATGATTATGTTCTGAGTAAACTATTCTCCAAAGCTAATGTAAAGAATGCTTTGCAGCATGATGTAGTTGTAGGACTAGCAGAGAAAGAAAAAAGGCACAGAATGAAAGAGGAAGCTACCAAGAAAGCAAAGGATGCAGTGAGAGCTATTCGATTTTCTTACAAATAATTTAGGGAATATCTGTGCATCTGATTAGTACTTAAGAATAAATATTATTTTTGTTACAGAAATCTGTTTTTATTTTATAGTGAAGAATTAATAAGGTGACGCAATTGTTGTGCTGTCCCCTGATGAAGGCGTGAGAGTACCCGTACAACAGTAATTATTTTTAGTCTTTCGGTGACAGGTACTAGGAGTAATAGTTTACCACAGCGCTGCTGATAATTTTTTATCCGTCTAGTTTGCCGGGGTACATAAAAAAAGCTGAATAAGCCGCTGGTAAAAGCTAGTTATATATTACTAGCTGTGCGCCACGGTTTCACCCGCGTAGATTGAGTTTCATCCTTATGGTCGCGGAAACCTCATATTTTTAATAAATAAAAGGTAGCCTATGTCCTTTCTCAGGGTCTAAAGATTGTCTGTGCCAAATTTCATCAAAATCGGTTGAGAGGCTTAAGCGGGAAAGCCTAACAGACAGACAGAGTTACTTTCGCATTTATAATATTAGTATGGATTTCTCTATATACCTGTTGGATAGAAAACTTAGTCCGTGGTTAAAAGTAAATTTACTTTTATATTACGAAATTTCTGAAATTTGTCTTCAAAAACTTTAAATACGTTTCTCTAAAATGCCTTTTTTTTTTTGCGCGAATTTCTTTTGTAAATTGAAAGGCACATAATGGGGCTATAAAAAGCACACGAAATACAAAAAGCTTTTTTTAAGTAACGAGAATGTCACTGCATGTCTAAAAAAGAATTTTTTTATGGCTACATTTCGATCCTGATTGTCTAAAACGAAATGTCAATCAAAGCGAGATGAGAAAAAGAACGAGTTCTCACTCAAGTTGAAGTGCTACTTATTTGGATTGGAAGCTATTGAAACAAATTATAAATAGTGTGAACCCAACGCGTGCCGTTATATTTTCCAGTAAAACTGACAAGAGTTTCGTTATCAACATGATTTTCATAAAGTAATGTGCGTTTTGGGGTTCTAGTTTGTTACGACAGCGGGTGCTTTTGGAGCGTTTCTATTAAAGTTTTAGGTAGGCGAAGAAGGTGAAGAATCTTGTGATTTACATACGCGATTACGATGGCACGAAAAAAGCCGGCGAGGCTCGATTTATCCGGGCAAGCGAGTCCCGTCCAAGTGTAAGTATTATGCCGATACACTCGTTTCTGTCCAGTAATACTTTCAATTAGCACACCGCCTACTAATTACAATTGCAAGTATTTTATGCAAATATATTTTATTTGATCCGTGATCTATAATGACATGAAAATATTTTCCATAAAACTGAGTAAAACTAAAAGAGATATAATCCATCCTAATTGCCTAGCATCATTAGATTATTATGATCTGTTTACATTTGCATTGCGAAAAAGTTATGATTAGTGTTATCAGTGCTGCTAAAGGTGGTTTAATTTGTCAATTGATATATGGTAATGGTAAGAGCAGTCAGTTCTGTGATTGTTGGAGCCAGTTGATCAATACATAGTTTCAACTGCATTCAAGGTTATTTCAGTGAAAAGAAAATTTTGAGTGTAGATAGACTATGGTATCCCAAGTAAACATGAATCTTATTAGAAGAAATACTCATATTTGAATTGCCACGTACATGAAGACTGTCATGAGTATCCTCAAACATGTTATGACACTCATTGTTGCAAACATTCTTAGAGTATCTCCATACAATTAATGGTGATTGCTGTGTTGAAAATAAGCCTATGTTACCTCCATAGTAGCTGGGCAGCATAAAGTATGCTGTGCATTTTATTTACGGTACTAAATGTGACGTCAAAGATCAGAAGTTTATAATAGACTGTTTAAACTAATGATGGTAGGCCCCCAGGTCCTATCAAAAGTTATGAGCTCTCAGCATAAATAGTGGGGGTAACTGCTCATGTATTTTATTTACTTCACACCATATAGTCTGCTTATATGGGTCATCACTCATTATTGTACCTGTATGGAATACAAACTATTGACAAGTAATTTGTCCACACAGCACTCCTCCGGGCAACTTGGACAAGCAGACAACCATAACAGTAGATGATAAGACATTCACAGTCCATGCCGACGACCTGGTAAAGATATGTGACTTGGGCCGCGGCGCATATGGCATTGTTGAGAAGATGAAACACATACCTAGTAACACAACTATGGCTGTCAAGGTATTTAAATGATGGAGTCTAATTTTTTTATATTAATCTGTAAATCTTACGAGGAATACTGCTAAAATATGGTAAATAAAGATTTGCCAGTTCTAAATTGTATTGCATTAATTTATGGATAGGGCTATATAAGTAACAGGGTAGTCCTTGATTGTGTGAGAGTTCACTTCCCCTTTCCATATTTTTCTAATTATTTTCCTAATCATATTGCATTAAAATTGGCCTTCTATTGCAGAGAATCACAGCATCATTCAACAGCCAGTCTCTAGAGCTGAAGCGCCTGTTAATGGACTTAGACGTGTCGATGCGTGCGAGTGCGTGCCCTTACACGGTGCACTTCTACGGAGCCATGTTCCGCGAGGGCGACGTCTGGATCTGCATGGAGGTCATGGACATGAGCTTGGACAAGTTCTACCTCAAGGTGTACAAGAACAACCGCACCATACCAGAGAATATCCTCGGCAAGATTGCGTTCTCTGTCGTCAGTGCTCTCCACTACTTATACTCCAAGCTCAGGGTTATACACAGAGATGTTAAGCCATCAAACATACTGATAAACAGACTGGGAGAGGTAAAGATGTGTGATTTTGGTATCTCTGGGTACTTGGTTGATTCTGTAGCCAAGACGATCGACGCGGGGTGCAAGCCGTACATGGCGCCGGAGCGGATTGACCCAAGCGGCAACCCTGGACAGTACGACATTCGCAGCGATGTGTGGTCACTTGGTATCTCGATGATCGAGCTGGCTACTGGCAACTTCCCTTACAATATCTGGGGCACACCCTTCGAACAGCTCAAACAAGTTGTCAAGGATGACCCTCCTAGGCTTCCAAGTGGCCAATTTTCGCCCGAGTTTGAGGATTTGATAGAGAAGTGCCTGAAGAAGGACTACAACCTGCGGCCCAACTATGATGCCCTGCTCGTCCACGAGTTTTGTAAGGAGCACAGTGAAAAGAAGACGGATGTGGCATCCTTTGTCCAAGAGATACTGGACCTACCAGATGACTCCTAGTGGTAGGGGATTATTTGAATTCTTCTACTCTGCCCCACCACATGTTCTAATGAGTGAGATAAAGTGAAATGTAAAATAATATCTTTGTCTTGACATTGGTGGGAATAATGGAAGAATTTGATTATTTACGTAACTATAAGTACAAGTGTTTAGTTACTAACAATTGATATAGTATGATAATGGAGAGCTTACAGATGTAATTAACATATTAATGTATGTAATACTGACGAGGAGCCGTCGAGGGAACGGGTTGCTGTTCACTTTGCGATCACAATGGCCGCGAACGTGTCGACACGAGTGTACTCTATAGTACACTGTCGACGCGAAACAAGGTATTGGCAATAACAAGTTGATTACTATATATTGTTATACTTCAATGTAATTCATCACAAATTGATTAGGCGTGATAAACAATTTGTTTTCACTTACATGTTTTTATTTAAAGCAAACTGTAAACTTCGATGTACAAATTAATATAGTAAAAGAGGAAATATAATTATAAACTTTTATTTAAAATCGTCAAAACAGAATACTTAGTATAAAATAAAATAAGTACAAAATACGTACTAAGTACATGTCACAATTCACTTACACGGTAATCCCCGCACGCAGGCGGATCGTACGACACTAATATAACAATAAATCCGTTAATAAATTAATACCAAAGAATAATTGACTAGAGGGGCGCGCTCAGAACGGAGAGTTCATCCCCAGTTTGGTTCCGAAGTCTAGCCGAGCGCGTCTTTGGTGGCGGACATCAGCTCTGCAAACAAACAGACAAAACATGTCAGTATATCATCAAGACGAAAAACTATGATATTGCCTAGAAGCTCATTTATGTCAGTACCCTATTTACTTTCATATTATGCATTTAGAGAAAAGCAATTTATTTGGTATTACAAACAGACACTTCAATTTTATTTATGTAAGGCTGGGCGCAAACGGTCCACCGCCCACCGCCAAGCAATTGGAATTCACATGTTTTCTCTGATATTTAGAGAAATCACTGTCCCTGCAAGTGTTCTACTTAATGTAGGCAGTATGTAGCATATAATTAAAAACTTAATTATACGTGCAACCTCTTTGAAAAATTTATGAGCATCCGGACCCCAAGGCCCCAGAGTTTCAACCGTAAACGCAGAAAATATATATCCTTGACCAACGCAAGCATATTTCTGGCGCTTAAGGCATATAATTCAAATAAACTAGCTGTATAAGGGTGTAATGAAGGTGAGCTCACTTGATCTCCTGCCACTTGATGAGTTCGTTGAGCGCGAACACGGCGAGCGGCGAGCCGACGTAGCCGAGCGCCAGCCTCCACGGCACGCGGTACTGCAGCGAGCACAGCGCCCAGCGCGAGCACTGCCCGTAACGGAAGCTCAGCATCACACCGCTGAACGCCATTTGCAGTATTATCCTAAGGTCAACATACCATAGTTGTATTGAATATAATCCAGAAGCTGTTAAACAACTCCTATCTAGTCTAAAAGGCGGTGGAAATGTATAATTCTTTTGTATATAAGTAAGTATATATATTTACAAAAAGTATATAAGTATTAAATCCATTGTCTGGTACCCATGGGCTTTGCATAGTTTGGGACCAGACGGCACCGGCGCAGAGACGATGTTCAAACATAATTTGAGACTGTCATATTATAAACAGTCTAAAATTATTATGATTGTAGTCAGGCCCGGGGTTAGGGAAGAGCAAAGATACAGCCCCGGGGCCTCCAGAAAAGGCCCCTACACAATTTATCGGAAAAAATGCTTTTAATTAGGAAAATAGTTTGAGAAAAAAAAAAAAAAAATTTGGCCTAAAGCCTCCAAACCTTTAATTCCAGCCGCAATACTTACAACACAAGCACTGTGATGGACCACACCCGGTTGGACCACAGGCTCCTCTCCCATATAGAGGATTGTCTATGTACAAACGACAATGATATTACAACTGGAACAAACAAATGATACATAAGATTCGGTCACAATGATAAAAACATGAAATATCTATATTAATGTAGTATAGCAGCGCTTCTCCGCTCGCTACATAAATGGCCCTACACGCTAACAAATGCAAACTTGATCACAAATACACGAGAACCTAAATCACGCAATAAGAGTTTTCGAGCGTATATATACAAGTTTCCAACTAAAACAGTTGGAACCGCGGTTCCCCAGACATGACACCCGCGTGGCTAGAAGATCTTCCCTTTGCTGGGGATGAGCGTGATCACTCGCTCTCCTTACAATAATGTTATAAAGCTGAAGAGTTTAATTGATTAAACGCACTAATCTAAGTCGCGGTTGAAAGCTAGTAAAGCGTAATAACTCACTTAAATGCAATGTGATCAATCCAAGAGTGATATGTTGTGCCAAGTAGAAGCCGTCATAGAAGTCGTCTCCCCACCCGTGGAAGCTCTTCAGCGTGAGATCGTGGCTCGATGAGAAGTTACCCACGTTCACCGGGTACACGATCCAACACCCAGTTGAATTGGTGGCCTGAGCTATTTGCTCGCAGAAACTACGCAACGTGAACCAGTATAGGACTAGGATCGATATCACAGCTGGCAGGAACTTGCACGCGTAGCACCAGAACACGAAGAGCGCCATCTGTGGACATTTCAAATTGTCAAGACTATTCTTTATATTGTTCAATATATGGAAGGCCAGCGCGGCGCCCACCGCCGGCCCGCCCACCGCGCCGCTCCACGGTATAGTATAGTATAGTAGAGTAGTGACCTGCGGCGTCATGGTGAGGTAGGGGCGCGTGGCGGCGCGCGTCATGACGGCGGCGTGGAGCGGCGCGAAGGCCAGCGCGGCGCCCACCGCCGGCCCGCCCACCGCGCCGCTCCACGGTATAGTATAGTATAGTAGAGTAGTGACCTGCGGCGTCATGGTGAGGTAGGGGCGCGTGGCGGCGCGCGTCATGACGGCGGCGTGGAGCGGCGCGAAGGCCAGCGCGGCGCCCACCGCCGGCCCGCCCACCGCGCCGCTCCACGGTATAGTATAGTATAGTAGAGTAGTGACCTGCGGCGTCATGGTGAGGTAGGGGCGCGTGGCGGCGCGCGTCATGACGGCGGCGTGGAGCGGCGCGAAGGCCAGCGCGGCGCCCACCGCCGGCCCGCCCACCGCGCCGCTCCACGGTATAGTATAGTATAGTAGAGTAGTGACCTGCGGCGTCATGGTGAGGTAGGGGCGCGTGGCGGCGCGCGTCATGACGGCGGCGTGGAGCGGCGCGAAGGCCAGCGCGGCGCCCACCGCCGGCCCGCCCACCGCGCCGCTCCACGGTATAGTATAGTATAGTAGAGTAGTGACCTGCGGCGTCATGGTGAGGTAGGGGCGCGTGGCGGCGCGCGTCATGACGGCGGCGTGGAGCGGCGCGAAGGCCAGCGCGGCGCCCACCGCCGGCCCGCCCACCGCGCCGCTCCACGGTATAGTATAGTATAGTAGAGTAGTGACCTGCGGCGTCATGGTGAGGTAGGGGCGCGTGGCGGCGCGCGTCATGACGGCGGCGTGGAGCGGCGCGAAGGCCAGCGCGGCGCCCACCGCCGGCCCGCCCACCGCGCCGCTCCACGGTATAGTATAGTATAGTAGAGTAGTGACCTGCGGCGTCATGGTGAGGTAGGGGCGCGTGGCGGCGCGCGTCATGACGGCGGCGTGGAGCGGCGCGAAGGCCAGCGCGGCGCCCACCGCCGGCCCGCCCACCGCGCCGCTCCACGGTATAGTATAGTATAGTAGAGTAGTGACCTGCGGCGTCATGGTGAGGTAGGGGCGCGTGGCGGCGCGCGTCATGACGGCGGCGTGGAGCGGCGCGAAGGCCAGCGCGGCGCCCACCGCCGGCCCGCCCACCGCGCCGCTCCACGGTATAGTATAGTATAGTAGAGTAGTGACCTGCGGCGTCATGGTGAGGTAGGGGCGCGTGGCGGCGCGCGTCATGACGGCGGCGTGGAGCGGCGCGAAGGCCAGCGCGGCGCCCACCGCCGGCCCGCCCACCGCGCCGCTCCACGGTATAGTATAGTATAGTAGAGTAGTGACCTGCGGCGTCATGGTGAGGTAGGGGCGCGTGGCGGCGCGCGTCATGACGGCGGCGTGGAGCGGCGCGAAGGCCAGCGCGGCGCCCACCGCCGGCCCGCCCACCGCGCCGCTCCACGCCGCGCCGCCCACGCTCAGCGCCAGCGGCAGGAACGCACACAGGGACCCCACCTACACCGATTGCATACAATTTACTATAGTCAGGAGCGAATGCACTCACCCGCGAGCACATTGCCGCCGGGGTGTCTTCATGATGGGCGGGCTATATGATTACAATTGAGGCGTTTCTCGTTGCCTCATTGCAATACCCGCATTATACGTGTAATCATTTGATGGAACCGAACTAAACGGGCCCCTTACGATTTAAGAATGTCTTTGTTCCAATCATAATATAACATATTATGCTAGCAAATACAGGGGTCTGGGCACCGAATATGATTTTGTTCCATTCGGTGAGACCCTTGGTCCGTGGGGTCCTAGCGCTATAAGGCTTTTTAATGAAATTACGAAAAGATTAGTCGACATCACAGGAGACCGAAGAGCTGGCAGCTACCTCGGACAAAGAATTAGTTTAGCTATTCAAAGGGGGAAGCTGCTAGTATCTTCGGAACCTTGCCTACAGGGACACCTTTTAATAATATATTTTTGGTTATTATATTTTAGGTTATTTTAGTTTATATATTTCTTTCCTCCTTATAAAACAGACTAATAAATTTTATAACATATTCTCATAGGTAAAATAGTACAAGAACAGACATGAACTTTCCATTGTGTTATTAAAAAAAGCTTCCTTCCCTACACGCCTTCTATCATTCTGTAAGTGTGTACAAGTGTGTGTACCTGCAATAGCGCGATGAAGCACACGCTGCATATCCAGAACTGCGTGCTGTTCCAGAGACACATCATGAAGTGGCGCGACATCGTGATTAACGTGAACAGAGACACGTCCGCGTCGCGGCTCATCTACATACATTCACACAATAAACACCATAACGCTACTAAATTACATGAACTGTCAGCTGCCGCGTAATTCTGTAGAAATAACAACAAATTGAGTGAGTTTCTTGCACGTCTTCTCTCCGTGTCCTAATGTTTCTTGCGTTCATAGATGATTCGTGGTGGATTCGTCGGTTACTGTCTATTGATATATTTTATTTTGACTACCAGTAAGTTTACATGAAGGAAAATCGCTTGGGAAGTGGTTGGAGGAAAAAAAGTCTTTTTTTATATGACGACACAGAATTTTCGTCAGAAGTAACTTGGCTAGGCTTAACGATGGAGCTTGAATCGGTTCAGTAGCAAAACAACCAATAAGCTTTATGATGCAAGGTAGCGATGTGCGATTGCGAGATGTTTCAACTATCGAATCATTCGAAGTCGGCCAAGTTTTCCATCGAGACAATCATTGACTCGCAGCGATGAAACAATCGAGAGGGTTTTCAATTGTTTTGATGGTTTTGATGCAAGCGATTAGTCCGAGTCGCTCCGAATATAGCCGAATAGAACCGATTGTCGGCCGAAGCAATGCATCACGCGTTCGATGAGTGGCGACTACACGCGTCGGACTCGCTACTATCGACTACGGAGGAAAACAATCGCGATGCATCGAGATATTTGAACAATCGATACAATCGCTATTAACCTCTCGCCATCGCGCATCGCTAATACAAGGTGCTTTATAAATAAATCCAAGTATAAAACTTACCCTTTTACTGCAGTAGTTTTTATACGGTTGGTTTTGCCATTTGTTTTGTAGCTAAGAGCAGCGTGCGAAATCAAACGAACACTATACTAAGCAATAGTCAAATATCCATTCGCATTGATTTAAATAAAATGATAACTTACCGAGAGGGAACAGGGTACGGAATTGAGTGCTCTCGCTAAGTCTATGGGGCCAATGCACGAGTCAGGTACTTGGTAAGGCGGCATCTTCTGACACAATACTGGGTATAGTGGTTCTACGGCTATGCTGTGGGAACAATATCACTGTAATAGATCACGGAACGTTATCGTTGGGTGAAAATAAAATGACGTGTAGTGTAAGGAACTATGGGAATTTATGTAAGGATCAAACTCGTAAGGAGGTGGCCAAGAGTAGGCCCCGTAGGATACAGGCGTGCTTATATTTATGTATGCAGTTGAATCCAAACTATATCATCGCTTCATTCATTAAATTTTCTTGGAAGATTTTTTTACATATAAATCCATCTGAATGTCCTATCCCATCCCATGTCCAATCCCATGTTACAATTTGGTAAAAAATGTAACGTAGTTAACAAAAACGATGCTTTCAGACAAAATATATATGGATATGGCGCCTATTTAAAGATGTTACAATAAAAATGGAATATAAATTGAAAGTTTCTAATTACTAAGTCTAACGCCTTAAGGCTGTTCATGATATAGTTGAATAAACATATATGTAAGTATGTAGTTACCTAGCATCGGCCTGCATGAACACCTCCATATTTAGGCAGTTGGCGGCTGATCCCATCACGCACACTACCTCACCGTACTCCTGTAAACAACAGCTCTGTTTACGTGTGTGTCTTATCTAATGGTGTTTCTTTTATAAAGGGGTAACTGTTGCAAACAAGTACGTCGGCTTGTGAGCGTCCCATTCCTTTCTACTAGGGCGACAAACAAGCGTTAAGTTCGCCTGACGGCTACTGTAGCGTATAATGCTTGTAACACCAAGTGCCACTCGCGCGTACCTTATCTATACAGATAAATAAAATTTAAGTGTCTGTTTGTAATTCCAAAATAACAGCTTTTCACTAAATGCATATGAAAGTATACACGCTACTGACACAAAAAAACCAAGTTTAAAAAAAATTATCTGTCTGTCTGTCTGTTCCGGGTAATCTCCGAAACGGCTGGACGGATTTTAACGGGACTTTCACTGGTAGATAGATGATGTTTTAAGGAGTAAAGTAAAATGCGATAGTAGCCTAGTAGGCATCTCGCTACTAAATCAAACGACGTACCTATACGTGATCGGACAGGACTCCCTTTTCGACGCTAATGCTATTCTGATTATAATCTCGTAGATATGCGTCTGTGTGAGTATGACATTTTGAACGATTTGTTCCTAAATTGCCAAGTGGTCGTAAAGCTTATGTCTAAGTGTGTTGATACCTGCATGATCTGCAGCATGAGGTGCACGGAGCGCGCGGTGCAGTCCGTGAACAGCGACACGAGCAGCGGCACGTTGTCCACCTGCGCGATGTGCGGACGGATGTTGTCGATGCCGCGCGGCAGCTTCGCCTGACGTACGCACACATTTAACATTTAGCCCAGGGTCTGCATACCATCATAGTGACTTACAGGTGATGTCATGAGCTATGACCGAGGTGTAACTGCATGTGTCCGGTTAATGGCTATAGGCTCGCTCTCTCATATATTGTTGGAGTCGGCACTTGATTCAACCCGATGTGGCTGATCACCTGATTTTTACATAAAGCAACTGCTATCAGTCCTTACGGATTTTTCTCGCAAAAGGACTGGGGTTGAACCAGTTGTCAAACTCTCTTAGGTCGGCTGTCGTGTCACGATTTTCAAAGATGTTTGATTGGCAACCGGGACCGACGGCTTAACGTGCCCTCCGAGGCACGGAGGGACCTCGGCTATCCGACGACTGGCTTGGGTTAAGGTTGCTTAACTTAAAAACCTTCGTTAATCGAATGATATGCACAATCCTCATCACCATGGGACTTAAGTACCACTCTACCCCTTCAGGGAATAAAGGCTTGAGCATATGTAAGCAATAAATAGTGCATGGCATGGTAGTGTTACCCGATTGCTCATATCGAAGTTGACAGGCGCGGAGTGGTCGGTGGAGTCAGTGAGGCAGGAGAGCGAGCGGCACGCGTCGCCCGGGGAGTCCCCGCCCTCCGCGCACTGCGCCTCCTCGTCCAGCAGCGAGTCCGACGACGGGTGGCTCGTCTGGATACTGCCGCGCTGAACGACAACATTAATACCTTACACAACTATACGTGTAAATAACGAAGAGAAACTCTCTTACGATTAGGATGAATCAAATAATTGAATATGTATTAGGTTTCCCATAAACTACCTGTGGAAGTATAGTAATGATGCGACGGACTCTCTACGTAAAATTTAAACGAGCCTAAACGATGCGACTTTAGTGTAGAGGCATCAATAACAGAGGGGTCTACTCTATTTCTCCGAAAACGAAGGAACATCCAACGTAATAAATAGTGATCTAGGGCTTGCTCCTGTCAAATTTTGTCGTCATTAGCCTTCCACAATCGCCACACTTACACAGATATAGTATATATTTCTATGATATCACTATAACATATTAATATATATTAAGTAAAGACACGATTATGCTTGAAGTAATAAAATCCACAGTGAGCACCTACCTTAATACCAGTGAGTGAGTGCCTGGCCTTTTTGATCTCGCTGTCGAACTTGACGGTGGTGTGGTCGAGGTTGATGGCGCCCGGCGCGGACATGGACAGAGCCTTCGATGACGTCATGTTAGTGCTGACGTAACAACATATATTTTACACTCCATATCCAATTACAATAATACTTTAATTATAGAATTTGGAAAATACATTGTTCTTCTTTCAAATACTGAACATGAATACATAATGTTTTTTTGTATCTTTTAAGAGAAACCATTGTAATTTCCATATTTAAAGCAAACCAGGCCTTTATTAGTGCAATTATTAATCACCCGTACCCAAGGTAGAGTTCGATCGTCCAAATTAAAATGCACACCACTCCAATACAAGTGTAGGAGCGCAGTTTAACTAAGACGATCATTAAATGTGTTATTGTGTGAGTGCATGAGTGTGTTAGGAAAGCAAAGCACATGTTATATTAGAGATAGGGTCATGCCATTAGTGTATACTAGCAAAATCAAACTGAGCCAGAGAAGCTTACTATAAATTAATTAAAGGTATATTATTTTGGTCACAATTTTATTGCTTATCATAACTGTCGCGAAGTTATTTTTTTTATAACTAATAAAAAAAGTATAGGTAATTAAAATTTACTGCATAATGTGTGAACAAAATAACATAAAAAAGAGTTAGAAGTTATACATGTGGTATGTCACGTCTCTCGCTTTTCATAATAAAATTAAAATCAAACAACTCGGACTTTGTATAGTAGTTATTGTAGCCTACCTGGGGCCTTACCATGAGCTCTTATTGCCATGATAGTTTCACTCATTTATGAGACAGATGTACGCGACGTGTATACATCTGTCACTGTCGCACAACTGAATTATCATTGCAATAAGCGCTCATGGTTGGGCCCCTGGTTTGCAAATCTTCAAGCGATATCTTCGGCCACCCCAAATTTACATCATATACAGGTTATCGCACGAGTCGACGTCAGAACGAAAGATAGGCGAAATTTTAAAGGGGATCTTTTTTAATTGCCTTTAGTTAGAAAATTTTGATAATTCGTTTATTTTTTTATTTTTCTGATACCTGTGCCCCAAGTATATTCATATCCTGCATATTTTCAACATTTTGTATGGGAACGTTAAAAGCGTCCCAAGCGAGAGTAGAAAATTTCACGTCTCCATACAAAAAAAAGCGTAAAGCTCAAGACGTTCGAACGTGTCAAAACCCATACTTTGCCTATCTCCTGGTTCGTTTTGACGTCGCCGTGAGACTCCGTGTTTGTATAAGAAGATGTATTTCCAATTGTATTCTTTATGAAAATAACATTTATTTACCCTGTTATATTGCAGGAGTGACTCGATTTTTTGTTGTCAGCAGAGACGTGACGTATCACATGTCATAGCGACAGAGCAGAACAAACCTATAATACAAGCCGAGCGCGGGATCGCACGCGCCGGGCCGCGCGGAGGCGGGCCGCTCGCGCTGCGAAGGTGGCGACGCATTCTTGCTGCACATAGTGGCTTTGGGTAACCGATGGGAACCATTCCGAACACATACCTTATCACCCTTAATTATCTATACACATAAATTAAATTGAAGTGTTTGGTTGTCCAAATTAACAGATTTTCACTAAATGTATATAATACAAGTACTAAACTCTACCCCCATAAGGAAACGATTTTAAATATATTGCGTCTCTGTGAGTTCTGGCTAACCTGTGAAACGGCTGGACCGATTTTAACGGGAGTTTCATAGGCAGATAGCTGATATTAAGGAATAACTTAGCTACTTTCATTAAAAAAATATTAGAACTTGTTCAAATTAGTGATTAATTTTCCTGTCGTATAAGTATAGTCGTTGGATATACGACAACTAATAATTCATTTAAATATAAAAGGAACGGAAGTAATTCATTAAGAAACACTGAAGTACCTATACAATTTAAATAAGAATGGCGGTTAATTAATTATATTCTCAACTTGAAAAGGTAGTATACAACAATCAATTTTCCCATCCAATACATCTAAGGAAAGAATTACGAGAAGGGAACATAACTTGGTATTAAATCGAAAATATCTATGTAAACGTTTTTAAGATTAGAATACTAGAAGATCTAAACATCGAGAAGATATAACTAAAAGACAGGAGTGAAATCTTCTGTGTGCGATGTGTTCTGTTTATCTCGAGTCAGGGTATTACAAACAGTCATAATGACTGATAACTGTCAAAATTGAGTGACAGTTTAACGTCACGTCCACAACACTGCCTTGTGGCAGAACTGAATTAAAATGTATCTTGTGGTTATGCTGTACCCCAAGTATATGTTTGTAAATGTTCAAACGTCGCGACGATAAACGTCGCGACGATAACCGTCGCTTGAGTGGCTCAAAGTGTATTGATCCGCCATCTTTGGTATCCAACCGCAACCAGCCTCCGAAAAAGTATCAACACATTTCGACCCACACTAAAACGCAAGGTCAAGTGACGACGTTTGAATGTGTCAATACCTATACTTTTAGGGCACTGAGAACCTAGTGCGAGTTTTTCACTGCCGCCGTCACAAATCATCGCGTTTACGTAAGCGCGGATTTGTATGGGAACAAAATAGTGTGATCTGTGGCCGACACATGGCGCTGTTTCGATCGTATACAAATCTGTGTTTACATCAACGCGGTGACTTGTGATGGCGGCAGTGAAAAACTTGCACTAGGCCCTCTGGTAAAAGCCAATTCTTTATTAATCACGCCAATTCTTTATTGACAAGCGGTATTAGGTACATGTGTTTTTGGTTTAATTGGTTAAAAAAAACACTTTCACCAATATGTGGATGTGAAATTAAAATCCCCGTGTATTAAAGACAAACTTGTCGATGTCGCATATGGGAGGTTTCATAACCCTTATATGACTATAATTGAGCATAGTATTCCCAAAATTATTTTGCCGTTCCTATGAGCTTTGTGTCTCAGGTATTTTGCCAGGTTTTTCTTAATAAAAGCAACCTTCCAAACCTGGCGATAACGCGTAAAATTATGTAAAACACAGAAATAATATACAATGTTTTTTTTTAATATAAAATTTTGCTCTTTTGATAGTCTGTGCGAGAAAATAACTGATATATTTCTTCATTGTAATTCTGACTATTTAGAACTTTGTTAAAAGTTTAAACAAATAAAGATATTTTTGGTCTCCTAATCTCAATTATTGTAAGGCTTCATCAAGCCAAATATTTTATAATCACAGTATAACTTAGTAATATGTACTTGCATTTTGCCATACCTGTTAGTTTCATCGCTCATGAGTGATATGTGACAGTTCCATCCTGACTCGAGTCCCATTTTCTCGCTGAACACCCGCGATCTGAGCTCGTTCTCCTTGCTGAAGTGCACGAACCGTATACAAGCCCGCTCGAGGCGTTCGATCAGTTCAACCATGTCGCTTTGAGCTTGGTACTGCATCGTCACCATGCCTATGAATACCTACAAAAAGTGAAAATGAATATCATTTCAAAATCATTTATTCATAAATACAAATCTATATATATAAAAGAAAGTCGTGTTAGTTTCAATACTCATAACACAAGAACGGCTGAACCGATTTGGCTGAAAATTGGTAGGTAGAACCAGGAGAAGGACATAGGATACCGTTCTCATGAAACCTGAAAAAAAATCGTCATATAACGCACTAAAGTCTGCGCGGGTGAAACCGCGGGGCATAACTAGTATAATATAAAATACAAAAATGTTATAGCGCAGTCTAGTCCTAAACTAAGCAGAGCTTGTACTATGGATACCAGACAGCGGATATGAAAAATATTAATTAAGTTTGAGCAATGGTAATGGCACTTATGAATATCGAAAACTTACCACCGGTTCGGAAACTAGCCCTTGATAAGAACCGACAAGAAACTCAGCCAGGCATCATGTACATTTAATAAATACAATATTAAAAATAATAAGTACTAGCGGACGTCACGCGGTTTCACTCGCGTAGTTCCCGTTTCCGTAAGAGTACGGGGATAAAATATAGCCTATGTTACTCGCTGATGTTGTAGCTACTCATTGCTGAAAGAATTTTCAAGATCGGTCAAGTAGTTTCAGAGCCTATTCAATGCAAAGAAATAAAAAAACAATCAAATCTTTCTTATTAGTGTATATTATAATATTAGTGTAGATTAGTAACAGAATAGGTACACCAAATTTGATGCACCCGAACGAGTACAACTCTAAGAAAACGTTATAAGGTGCACTCATTTTCTTCTTTAAAGGGTATCTGGTACAGTCAGTGGCGTGCATTGCATATAAGCAGGTAAGCCGAAGTTACAATTTGTGATCACTGAATACACTCGTGTCGGGTGTGTGTGTGTTTATGTTCGTATGTGTATCATATCTTTACCAAAACGTACGTATGTACCTACGCCGCGTCACAGAGGTATGTACTTAACCTGCCTACCTACCTACTTATTTTTTATGCCTACCCCTCTGAAAATCCAATGCACGCCCCTGGGTACAGTCACTATTCGGGCAGTTCCGAATTTCGAACGGGAAATCCGTTGCGGTAATTGTCTATCTATCTTTTCTTTTGAATTCATATTATGTTGATTGGACTAAAATAGGTAAGTACCTGATTACATTGCAAGTCGAAGTACCCCTCAGCATCATTCACGTCGTCATCCGTCACTTCGTTGAATAACAAGGAGTCTGAAATTTAACAAGAGTTTATTCATTCCACTTTAGACTTAAAAACCTGTTTCACTTGCTTCACATTAATTTAACTCTTTATACATGCATATTTCTCAATACATTATATTAGGAAATATTTGATTTACTCAGTCAAGCGACATCTCTTGGCGATATAACACGGTGAAGTTGGCATTCAGCAAATGCTTTGTGCAGTATCTGTGCGCGGGATTATTTCAAGTGTCAGAACAAACCGTGGCTCCAATTGTTCTAGTTGGAAACTTGTATACTGCAATGCGCTCGAAAGCGCTTATTGCGCGATTTAGGATCTCGTGTATTTGTACTCCAACTTGGCATTTGATGGCGAGTAGCGCCATCTATGTAGCGAGTGAAGAAACGCTGCTACAAAGTATTTGTTACCAGTGGAGTGGAAGTGAAGAGCGGGCGCGTCGGCCCAGTGCTGCGAGAGTGGCGCGTACAGCTGCCTGCTGTCCGCCGGCAGCTCCAGGTACAGCCGCGCCACGGCCGGCGATATACCGCGGGTCAGCGGCCTGACATACAGACAAACTCCTCAACCATTATATAAAAGTTAAAAAACTTCGATTGCCGAGCAGGTCAGCCACAAATCACAGCAGTCCTTCTCAATCCCCCCTTATTACAAAATGTGGCCTAAGAAAATCTTATTATAGGAATAGCTTTGTTTCTTTCTGCGATACGGACTTAAAAGAGATGAAATTTAATTTATTCCGGATTTGGTCTAGACTTTATTTAAGCCTTGTTGTAACGAAGAAGAATAAGTTTTTCTAAAGAAGAATGCAGTACACATCTCGAGCTTTCGTATCCCAAACCTTATCTGACAGTAGCCCTTAATCATCTAGGTATCTTAACCCTTCAGAAACCCTTTTGGGATTGTGCTAGTATATTTCAGAGATTAGCCGGAACAAACAGACAAAGATATTTTTTTTAAATTTGCGCTTTAATGTCAGTATATACTTTCATATGCATTTCGTGAAAAGCTGTTAATTTGAAATTACAAACGGGCACTTCAATTTAAATTTTATTTATCTGTCTGTATAGATATTCGTCACCAGACATTGTCACAGAATGTTTTCTATAAATCATAAAATCATAAATAGATCTATGTGCATGTACATCGGATTGATGTATCAATAATTCATCTGAGTAAATACCAAAGTATACATAATATCCACGTACTTGTAAGCGAAGGCAGTGCAGTAGGCCGTGAGCGAGTTCCGTTGGTAGAAGTCGATGATCTTCTTGCGGTCGGAGGCCGATATCGGAGTGAGGTCCTTTCCGTTCCAGTAATCCACGCACGAGTCCAGGATTATGTCCGCTGTACCCTACAAAATTGGTCATAGATGCCGTGAGGCGCGGATGCAAGGTTATATTTAGAGAGGCGGATTTTTATTTGTATAATTTTATTTACCACCCTTCACATTTTAAATATTTTTACTTTAAAACTGAAATAACATAACAAATACTGAATATATTTCGATGTAGCAATTTCAATCCCGAAGCATGAGGATTTTTAACCCCCTTATTACTAAAGATGTTTTAAACCAAGACCAAATACGGACTTAAATATGTCCATCTTTTTTTAAATCCTCAGCACGAAAAGAGACAGAGTTAAACATTTTCTTAGGCCATGTTTTGTAATAAGGGGTATACTTTTTCCATTTTCTCAGCGTATGTGTGCAATTTGATCGTCATGGATGATCTGACATCTGAAGCTGTAACCCATTTATAAATATCAAGTCTACTTAGAGGATACTTCTAATCTTTGATTTATATAAAACTAGCGGACGTGACGCGGTTTCACGCGCGTAGTTCCCGTTCCCATGGGAGTACGGGGATAAATATAGCCTATGTTATTCGCTGATGATGTAGCTATCCATTGCCGAAAGAATTTTCAAGATCGGTCAAGTAGTTTCGGAGCCTATTCAATGCAAAGAAACAAACAAAAAAACAATAAAATCTTTCCCCTTTATAATATTAGCTGTGCCCCGCGGTTTCACCCGCGTAGATTTAGTTTCGTCCTTGTGGTCGCGGAAACCTAATATTTTAAATAAATAAATGGTAGCCGATGTCCTATCTCAGGGTCTAAAGATTGTCTGTGCCAAATTTCATCAAAATCGGTTGAGAGGTTTAATCGGTAAAGCATAACAGAGTTACTTTCGCATTTATAATAATAGTAGGGATTGTAGACAATCTATAAATTACTTGGGTAAGCATCTGCAGTTGGTTGGCCTGATCCTTGACCACGACAGCCAGCATGTGAGGCAAGGGCACCTTGACTCGCGTGCTCAGATGTAACGAACGGACGAACTTCGTCTCGCGCCTTATCGTGTCTGCTTGCTAACGAAAAAAAAAGAAATTGAAGACCAAAAGATACTCCTATTGAACAAACGAATACGTATTGTAACTTTATATGTTCATACCCATATTCCCAGAAAGGGTAGGCATTTTTAAGTCCCATGTACGATAGGGCGAGCCTATTGCCATTGTTACAGAATTAAAAACCTTGCCCGGGGATCGCAAACCATGGCCTCATGTTCCACAGTAGTAGTGTGTATTTATGATTAAACACGTCATAATTAGCACGATGCTCTAAAATATATGAAACCAGCGGACGTCACGCGGTTTCACCCGTGTAGTTCCCGTTCTCCCGGAGTAAAATATTGTGAAAGAATCTTTCAAATCGGTCCAGTACTTTTTGAGCCAATTCGTTACAAACATACATACAAACCATTCCTCTTATATTATATATTAGTATAGACAATCGCGTCATAATGAATGTCGTTTGTGAGAAGTGTGTACTCGTAAGTGTGTGTGTGTGTGTCTCAATAAGTATCTATAATGCAGTAAGTCATAAAGATATGAGACCCAAATGTACATTTTCTAACATAATTTAGTAATGTTAGTACTTACCAAGTGTCTAAATATAGCGAGGCTTTCCTGCACGCTATACGCTTCAGCCACGGAGTCAGCGAACCCTATCTGCTTGGCTAACTCACACAGACACCTGCGGTTGGTCACCGGGACGAGATCCTCGCTGAAATATAATTTTTGCATTAGTTCGAATCTACAGTAAGTATACTTTGGCAAGCTAACAATACAATAAGGTTATAAGATTTGACTGATTTGAATTATGTATGTTTTCACTCGCCATTACCCGCTTGTTATGATCGCGTAATAATTGCAACGGTCACCAAGCTATAGGGGAGATGTGCGTGCCACTTTATGAGACCGGAAGACGGAAGGTGGACCAAGGCGGTAATTGAATGTTGGCCGAGAAAAAGCGAAGACTAACGGGCAGACTACCCGCCCGGTGGGCCGACGATATCGCATAGATGGCTGGGAAACTGTGGTGGAGACTAACTCGAGACCGAGAGCAGTGGGTGCATGTGGGCTGAATATGATGATGGTGATGAATGATTGCATAATCTTTCACACAAAATAATATTCTATAAATAAAATTTCATGTCTCTAGGACTTTAAATCTATGCGTTGATTGATACACAGTAGGTCTAAAAAGGCCACTTTGGGAGAATCATATGATTCATCACCCAAATGACAAAATTGTCACTTAAGTGCAATTCATATTTATGATTTACGAATTAATACAATAATTGTAGATGTTAGTCCCTATGTAACTTTTTATGGTTCTGCTATTTGTCATAAAAACAATTCATATTTACTATTTATTTTATTATTAGTGGACCATTTTAGGAATCTTCATAGGAAAGTGTCAAACAGGTGAATTGCGAAATATGAATTATTCCTGAATCATATTCGGATCACATTATGATTCTCCCAAAGTGTCCGTTTTAGACCTACTGGTGTGATTTTGCTTTCGTGCTATATTTACGAAGATATATCCACTATTAACAACTATTGTTAGTGACCAAATTGATATTTACATACTGCATTATATAATATAGTTCACTCAAGTTTATACGCACCCTGCATAAATCAATCAGTCAGTCAATGCATGTGTATAGGGATCACCTGAACTGTGCCTCGCAGGTGAGATGAGCGCAGAAGTGTGCGTACGTGTGCCTGGGAGCGGGCGCGCAGGTGTTGAGGCTGGCGGCCAGCCCCAGCGGCTTGAGGCGCGCCAGGTGCGTGCGCCAGCGCTGGTCGTCGAACTCCACGCTGAACGGCGCGTTCTGGTCGTGGGTCAGGTCCAACACCTACACACCATTGCATACCGATTATGTAACTTATAAGGCTTATCCTGACAGGCTTACATTTGCATCCCCTCCGAACCTTGAATGTCGGCCCAAACCCCCCCCTGAGCCATAAATAATATTTCGAGACCAGCCCAGCTCCCTAGCTGACTGAGACGTTCAATGGGAGTTCCAAGTACCCCTTATGTTGAATACTTATCTATACTAATATTATAAAGAGGAAAGTTTTGATTGTTTGTTTGCATTGAATAGGCTCCGAAACTACTTGACGGATCTTGAAAATTCTCTCAGCAATGGATAGCTACATCATCAGCGAGTAACATAGGCTATATTTTATCCCCGTACTCCCTGTTTTCCTTCACCGTAAAGCACATGGTGTGAAATCACTGCACTTAAAGTTTTAGAAATCTCTTTGGTACAGGCCCCGCTGGGATTCGAACTTGCGTCGCTTGCGTAACAGGCGACTGCTCAAACCCCAAGACACCACGGCTTTGTCTGTTTAAACGCGTCGTTCTTCTAAACTACTTTACGGATCTTGATATTTTTTTATTATTAGAAGTTGAACTTCGGTGGGTTTATAGCTGGATAATATCAATAGATAGGTTTTATCGAAAAGTTACACTAGTCAAATATAATTTAACCATTAATCTAGCCTATTCCTTAACATTGACATAAGCTACCTCAGCTACAGTAGAAGGTTCACAGTTCCTGGCATCGCCTGCGTGTTCAAACGTGGCATCGCTCTGATGTCCCATGGACCCAACCAGGCTGGTCTTACTGGAGCTGTGGGACGTTGGACCCGAGTTGCGGAGGAAGAACACCTTCTCAGCCGTTGGATTAGGCCACGACAGTATGCCTTTCTTGTCCACACAACATAGAGCCTGCAATGGGAGAGGCTTTTAGTAAGGTCCTTCGAAGTTCTGCAAGGATAAACCGTATTTTTGTATCGCGCGATATGATAGGGCGGTAATTACTGTTCAAACATACATTATAGCATATTGTGCTAAGTTCGTGACATGGAAAACGTACAAGGGCCGTCACGAGAGTTCTCAAGAAAAATAGAGGGATGTTTCCGCATGTATTTCATTCGCGTCGCCCCATACAGACAGAGCCAGACTCATAAAATGACTACGCAATAAGGTCAACGCTCATATCTCGTGACGGCATCTGTAAACCATCTTCAAATTACTAATTGCAAAGCTATGACAATCGTTGCTGTAGTCTACGCTAGAAGAGTAATATTCAGCGCGAGTGACTCTCCTGGTGTTGCAAGCTTCTTTGCTTCGTGGCTGGTGACCATCAAGTTTTAAAGTTCTCCGGTTTTTGTAACCATCTTGTAATCGACCATAGATAAAGGTGCGGTCACTAGTTTTGAACGTTCATAGAAAATAACCCAAAAAAAAATTATTGCCCATTTGCCATCGACGACAACTTAGTACGATATAATATCGACTTCAGTATTTTTAAAACTAAGTCATAATGTCATTACCTCTTAGTAGATTGTCCATACAAATGGAATGTTAATTAACTACAACGTCACATCTTCAGTTTAGAGCATGCTCCAACAGATCCTTAGACAGGCTTGAAAATTCCACTAATCGGATTCAAAACACATACAACACGATTAAAGCAAAAGCAACTGAATACACCTTATAATAATGACGTTTTTGCTATAAAAGACACCCAAGCGAGCAGAGATACATACATACCGATAGGGATCCTAGAACGTGCACTATATTGGCAGTTCGGCAGACCATATCCTCTCTCCCGGTAAGGATGCTGAAGAAGGTCTTGCCTAACGACTTGAGGGTCTCGTGGGTCAGATTGGACTCGCTTAATGCCTGGATGAGAGGGTCGCTCGCGTCTTCTGATATACTGCACGACTTTGGACGGACGAACTTTTGACGAGTTTCAGACAGAAGCTTGAACCTGTGTGTTATTTGTTTCTTATTGTTTATGGCTAGAGGTGTGGCTTGTGAGTAAATTCTTTAGATAGGCTATAACCTCTTTGTAGATGGTCTACTACATTTTACTAGTTTACTACATACATGCTCACGCCTATATCCCATGGGGGTAGGCAGATACTACTGTGCGCCATATACTATGATCCTTTCGTACTAGTAAACAGACATAAAATTATCAGTTTGTTAGGATTCAAGAATGGGAAGATCTATATTACGGCTTTTGATACAACCTTACAGTAATATATCAGGCTTTACCATCATAGGTTACTATTTATCTATATATATATTCAGCTAAATCGGTTTAGCGGCTCCACCGTGAAGAGGTAGCCCACAAACCTTATATATATATAAATTACCCTCAGACTGATGGGAAAATATTTCTATTTAATTAAACACTCACCTGGCCAGACCATAGCAGTTGAGAGTCACCCAAGTGATAGGGAACACGATCTGTAACAACGGTAGCGAGGCGGCGATCGTTTGCAGCAAGTATATTTCCGTCCAATGCGTCACGCCCGGCAGGTGGTACACGTGCCTGAAGAAACTGGCTACCACTACTATCGCTATCACCAGCGGCAGGATTATACCTTCCATCATCTTCACTGTGCACTGAGGGAGAACAAGTGACATTATAGACAAACTGTTTTCGGAAAAAATAATTAATATAAAAAATTATATATATTTTTTATGTTTGGATTAGATAGAATAGTTTACAGACAGGGAGACAGAGGAAAGTTAAAAAATTGTTTTTTATGTCAGAACCATTGCTACCATCCAGTTTAGATGGTTACTTTTACTGTTAGAACTTGACAAGAAACTCAGCAATAACTCTTTCAAAAAAGTTTTGAATGAAAATGAAAATGATTTATTCAGTTTAGGCCCTGGTAAGGCACTTATGAATGTCGAGGAATTTACCACCGGTTCGGAAACTAGCCTTCTGAGAAGAACCGGCAAGAAACTCAACTGGCATCATGTACATTTCATTACACCGTTAACAATGATAGTTACAATAAAAACGTTTAAAATTATTTATTGGTTAATAAGTAAACCTTCTAGGTCAACACCAACAGCGTACCAGATATCTCTGCTTCTCAAACACATTGACAGGTCGCACGGTCGCCTGTTGGAGGGCCAACTTTAAGTTCTTCAAATACGGCGTCTCACACATTCTATACGCTTTGTTCTGGTGAGGAGTGCGCATGCGTGGTGCGCTAAAATGTTCCTTGTTCTGGAATAAAAAGTAATTAATATGTTTTTATTACATGGATCATCATTGCATGAAAATGTAGGCACCTCACAGTGTGCAAATTGTGGAATGAACTTCTCAACATGGTTATCCCAAACAAGTACAGCATGCGGTTCTTCAAGTGTGAAGAGATGTGATAGGCTGAGGTAACCACTTACCATAAGGTGGGCATGCTTGTTTGCCACTTTAGTGGTATACCACAAAATCATGAACAACAATCAACTTGCCACAGTTTTGCACTTCTTGTAAATATTACTCTTGCAGTTGAAACCATAGCTTCGGTAATGTTTGTAACATTTACTTAATATGTTGGCTGCGGGATTGCACAGTATTTGTTTAAGCACAAATACAAACACAAATGTTTACAAATTTTGTATGCCTCAATATCTGTATGTTACACATAACCTATGTTTACAAAATAAATTATTTGTATTTGTAAGTAAGCCCAGCACTAATCTCATACATTATGATGCAATATGTTTAGTTTGTGATTGTCTGCACTAAAATTGTCAAACAGTATCACCTGTGCATTTGGTTGAAAGATCTGCCCAAATGTGTATTCAGGATCCTCTGGCTGCAGTCCCTTGCAGTGACCGGGCACTTCTTGCCCCGGCCTTAGGACTATGACATCTCCTTCAACCAACAGAGCCCACGGCAGGTTCACTATTGTAGCTAAAATTGTATAATAATGCAATGAAGGAAGTAGGCTAAGATGACACAGAGATCATTTGTTTTTACTAGTGACTAGCTGTGCCCCGCAGTTTTAACCGCGGGGACTTAGTTTCATGCTTTATTTCGCGGAACCCTAATATTATTTCTAAATAAAATTAGCCTAAGTCACTCCTGAAACATTAGCTAACTGTAAGTGAAAGTCCCGTTAAAATCAGTTCAGCCGTTCACGCGATGGCGTGATCAAGGGAAGTAAGGATTCATTTTTATATTTATGTGAGCTTGATGCTTTCAAGAACAATTGGCACAAATGGAAAAGTGGAAGGGAGGCATTTCCCCAGCAGTGGGATACAACAGGCTCATAATAAAAATAATTTGATGTTGGTGCTCTTAGGCATTCTTTCATCGCATGTTCATCTTCACCATTAAGTCTAGTACAGTAGGACAAATTAAAAAACACTAATAACATAAAAACGGTAATATGATAACAAACAAACTTATGTTGCTCTGAAAAAAGAGAAACAACAATATTATGCTGTTACCAATACATTAAGATAATTATTTTAAATAATGTAAAAATAAAATGTTAATTACTCATTATATTCTAATATGACAGCCTCTGTCAGAAAAAAATCTAATTCTTTTTAAAATAAAACATCAACTTAAAATATAAAGAACAAAAAGAGTATTTAATGAAGTAACCTTCATTTACATATATATTGTAATCCTGCTTAATTAGTTACACAATTATTATGTAAGTTTTTCCGCTTCAATAAATGGTTACCTAACTTTTTTATCTAGATGAAGCAAATGAAAACATTGGATGCAATCAGTATTTTATCTGTAATCTCTGTCACTATAATGTAATGGCCTTGCATGGCAAGGGCTTTATATGAAAAATATTATATTGGTAGCAAATTAAGGATATGACAACATGATTACCTACACAAATAAATAAAATTGAAGTGTCTGTTTGTAATATCAAATTAACAGCCTTTTACTAATGAAAGTTACGTTGCTACACTCCATGCTAAAGAAACGCTTCTTACATAATTTTTTTTTTTTTTCTCTGTCTGCTTGTCTCTTTGTATTGATTTTTATTTAAAAACAACATTAGGGTTCCACGGGCCACTCATTAAATTAAGTCTATGCAGGTGAAACCGCAGTGCACAGCTACTTGTCTATACACAAGTGATATGAGGGATGCCAAGAAATATCATAGTGTAGTTTTGCATTGGTGCCATAATTACGGAGGATGATTTATTCAATGAATAGAAAATTTGTGTATGGTGTACATAAAAGTCTGTTTTCCTTTTTAAAAATATAACAATCTGTAGGCATCACCACACACATCATAGTATTTATATACAATATTGAATGGTATTACCGTCCCTGTAGGTCCATTGAAGTATGACACATGGTGAGAATGGGGCGCATAGGTGAGGATAGTGCTCCTGCTTCCATTTTGTCTTATCTATGGCTTTGTCTAATGTTTCTGTAGAAATAAAAAATGTTAAGTGGAGGCTCTGAGATTATTTAAGAAAAAAATACTATATCACTATACACAAATGGCACGGTTTTAAAACTAATGACATATTATGTAGTTTTTAAAAAGTCAAGTATCATAGTACAAAAACAAACAATAATATCAATACCCTAATTTAATAATCATATTTAATTTAAACCTTATTCAATGCTTATGATTTTACACCACATGCTTTATGGTGAAGGAAAAAATTGTGAGGAAACCTGTAGATGTCTGAGAAGTAATTCAAAGATGTATATTTAGTGCCTGAGACGGAGATAGACTTACCAATCATCTTCGGTAAAAAGTAGGTATAGTTACAACACCTCTGCCTACCCCTTCGGGGAAAACAGGCGTGAGCATATGTATGCATTATAAGCAATATATTATGATTTTAAAATTGAGTAAAATATTGATCATAACATTGACTTACCTAATACTTTCCTTATCCTATGAGGTATTTCGTTCCTGTACAAGTACTCTTCGTTGAAAGCAACCAAAAAGTTGATTAGCAGTATGATAAACAGAAACAGAGCTTCCCAGAGCAGACAAATATGGGCCTGCACAGATTCACCAACCAGATATGTTAATACTAAACATACTATGTACACTAGAGTTATAGTGTAGGCGACTCCTGACAACAGCACTTTTTCCGACGAAAATGATATAATATCCCGCACCAATCCAAATCTGAAAATAGATTTCTAACCTATTATGTTATCTCTAAAAAAATATACATAACCGTGATTAGATATTAATATGTAAAAATTATACATAAACAATTATTTGAGAATATATCTAGTGTTAATATTAAAATCGTGAAATACCGCTTAGTGTGTTTCTTCTTATGTTGAGCAATCACAGTGCGAATATCGTCGCGTAATTTGATTAGAGCCTCATTAGTCGTATAGCCCAATGTATGTGGAGCGTTAATATCCATTCTTCATTTGTGATTTGCACTTAATTTATCCGATAATTTTACCACATATAATCATAACGAATAATTATTTTTTTAACAACAAACAAACCATTTTGTCACAGGCACAACACAACACCTTTTCAGTAATTTCTGTCTGCCTCACTCGGTTCACTTTGTTTGTTTGTTTGACTTGACTGTCGATCGAATGACACTGACTATCTGTTGACCAGTCAATCAATGACTATTCAAGTTTATACTATATTTACTGACTTTATTATTACTTATCACTTGATTGATTGACAGAAGCAGCTAACTTACTAACATAGGTAAGAAAAAAATCGCCTTATTGACACGTAAAAAAAGAAAAAAAACACACCCGTTCCGAAATTTTCAACATTACTTTGTTGTTCAAGCCAATGACATTTTATGTATGTTATATCATAGGCTCTGGTCTTGTGGTTGGTCTGGATGCAAATGATATCGAAGAGTATAATGCTGTAGAAGAATGTGATTTGGGTCCAGATATTATGAGAGAAGAATTTGATAAAGCCATACAAAACATTCAAAACGGAAAAGCCGCAGGCGATGATGACATACATATAGAATTAATTAAAGAGGCAGTATGCAAACCTTTACTAGACGAAATTTTCAATCTTATAAGCATAATATATCGGACAGGCAAAATACCACATGATTTCAAAATTAGTAGAACAGTAACTTTACCGAAAAAACAGAACACAGTAAAATGTGAAGAGCATAGGACATTAAGTTTAATCTCACACGCATCTAAAATACTACTTAAAATTATACAAAATAGAATTCAGGATAAGCTAGAAAGATGTCTCAGCGAAGATCAATACGGCTTCAGAAGAAATAAAGGTACGAGAGAAGCAATACTAGCGCTGCGTATGATCATCGACAGACGAATGGACCTTGGCCTTAACACATATATCGCTTTCATAGACCTGGAAAAAGCGTTTGACAAAATCAACTGGAAAATGATGATGGTTGCTCTTAAAAATGCGGGCTTAGACTACAGGGAAAGAAGAATTATATACGAACTTTACAAAGAACAGGAAACAGTTATAGAGGTAGGAGATGTAAAAAAGAAGGCTAGAATTAGACAAGGCGTAAGGCAGGGGTGTCCACTCTCACCACTTATCTTTAATGTATTTATAGAAACAGCGATTAAGATAATAGCAGAAACAGAACATGGAGGGGTTAAATTTAACGGGGAAAGAATACAATTCATCAGATTTGCAGACGATATTGCAGCTTTGGCAGAAAACAGATCAGAACTAGAAAAATTAATAAACACAATGAACAATATCTTCAATCAATTTCAATTAAAAATTAATATAAACAAAACCAAAACACTAACCACATCCAAAATAACTTCAACTTCAATACAAGCACCCATCAAACTTAATAATAATTCGATTGAGCAAGTTAAACATTTTAAATATTTGGGAAGTATCATCAACTGTGAGTCCAGATGCAGTCAAGACATAATAACAAGAATAGCTATAGCAAAACAAGCATTTAACAATAAGAAACACATATTTAAATCCAAGATAGCAAAGAAAGTTAGAAAAAGATTCATAAAAACATATTTATGGAGCATCGCACTTTATGGATGTGAGACGTGGACACTCACGCAAAGAGATAGGGAAAGGCTGCAGGCATTTGAAATGTGGTGCTGGAGAAGGATGGAGGGTATAAGTTGGACAGAGATGGTCACAAACGAGGAAGTATTAGAGAGAGTAGAAGAAGAAAGAATGATAATCCGGACAATAGAAAACAGGAGGGGCAAGATGATTGGACACTTATTACGACATGACGCTTTCATTAAAAACATCATAGAAGGGAAGATCGAAGGAAAACGAAGAAGAGGGAGACCAAGGATTAGTTATGTACAACAGCTGAAGGAAAAAGTCAGCGCCATGTCGTACAAGGAAGTCAAAGTGTTAGCTGACAATAGAGAGGGTTGGCGATTGCTTCACCGACAAGAGCCTAGCTCTTAAATAAATGATGATCATAGGCTCAAAGATGATATAAAGTGTTTCATAGAAAATCATGGAAATAATTAAATAAAGTAGACTGTTTCGAATTTTATTTTATGTCCCTGATTTGATCTTCAATTTTATTACGCATCGATGATCGATGACTAACGAAACTCTATTTAAAAGAGCCTAAGGATAACATCTTTGATTTTTTTTTACTATTATATTAGACACCTAATGACGTTATAATTTCATCGTTCTTACGTTGAAGAATAAACATTTGTCGTGGTATGGACATGTTATGCGGAGGGATGAGGAAAATGTTGCCAAAAAAGTTTTGTTTATGAATGTGGATGGTTACAAGGGGAAAGGAAGACCTAAGAAACGATGGATGGATTGTGTGAAAGATGATATGTCTAGAAAGGGAGTGAATACAGATATGACGGCTGATAGAGAGAAATAACATGGGATAAGGGCAGGAAGATGATGACGTTGAATAATATTAATAATCTAGAGAAAAAAAATCTGAACGTACAATTGTATATTCTCCTTATGGTGCTTTCAAGGGCTATTTTTCAGTAAACCTTTTTTTAATGAATACAATATTGTGAAGTTCGTTACTGCTAGTAGCACAGATACAATAAACTTCAAGTCAAAAAGGGAAGAGAGAACACTATTTCAGATATCGTTATTGTCGACTTATACCAATCCAAATTATGATTAAAATTAAATATAATTTGGATAGAGATACCTGTGACAGATACGTTGAATTCGGTAAAGGTAGGGGTTTTTAGGGCATTTTAACTTGCCAAACTAACACCGATTTTCATGATTTGTATCGTACATTCTTAAAGCACTGGGACTTCGCTTAAAAGGGCTAGGAAAGATGAAGGGAATGTATATTGAAATCATTACAATTGAAGTAAAATAAATAAATATTTTCATCTCACCAAGAAGATGTCTTACAAAACCCACCTTTCACCAAATGAGAAGATAATTTTTATATTATCAATGATAAAGGAGAAGATGATTGTAATAACATTTAGTAAAAACTCCTGTAGTATTATCAGTAGTATACTACATCATTCAATATTATTATAATAATTACCCATTGTAACATTTACTTATATGACTATGTGTGTTAACTGTGTACTTACTTACTGTCGCAAATAAATATTATTATTATTATAATCTTAACTTTGACAATTACAATAATTTTATCGATATTTGAGTATCACATCCCTATAGGTTATTGATGTTTCTACTGTTTGACCGGTCTGAAGTTGGCAATTCTGTGAAAAACGGAGTAAGTTTTTCTTTCTATTTTATTTTATGTGGTATTCACGCTGTTAGTTTATCAAATTTTCATTGAAATACATATCTACAGGGATTCAAGTGTGATTGTCGTATTGTTTACTTAGCTCTCGGTCCGCGACGGCGTGTAGCAGTAGCTTTACATAAATAAATGTTGTGTGCGTGTAGCAATCGTGTGCAGTCAGTTTGTGTCATCGAGCTGGGAGCAGTGGTGCGCCATTTAGCTCGCAAGATAAAAAACAAGGAATGTGTTGACAACCTCGGGCGGTTCGGTCGGGACTTGTGCATCATTTCGTTATGGAGTGACATCTGAAGTATATATCGGCAGTTATGGAAAACTCATGTTCAAATAATAGGAGAACTAAGTGCAACGGCGTCCGTAGGGGACCACATTTTGGGAAATGGATTTGGTGCATAATAGTCAAGTGTTTGATCAGTTTACCATGCATATTTTCGAGTTGCAGTGGGGTCAACATCTCCGTATCGGTGTACCCGAGGGGAATGATCAAGGTGCCGTACGGCCAGCCGTTGGAGATATTGTGTATCGCGGAGCAGTACAGGGCTGAGGACTTGGGTTTCGTGATCGGAGGGGAGCCCATCCACTCGGAGATATACAACGCGACAACACGCAGGTTGTACATAGAGAAGCCAGATAAGCAAATCAACACATTCTACTGCCGCAACAATGTGACTAACAAGCAATGCACCAGCAGGGTGCTGGTCGACTCCACGCCTATGAATGTCACGGATTTCAAGTGCATCTCATTGAACCTTGAGATTTTGAACTGTTCTTGGACTTCTCCCGAGAAGTTCAGTATAACAAACTACTCGCTAACTTTCCCAATCAATGGGAATCTGGTGCACCCATGTGCAGCAGAAAGGGTGAGTAAATTAAGGTATTGCACATGGAACACCAGTAGCCAGCCCAGGTACAAGCAGACGGAGGAGGTGTTCTACTTCCAATTGAAGGCATGCAACTACTTTGGTTGTAATCATCAAAATTTTACTGTAGACCACTTCTCTATAGTGAAGCCTGACCCGCCCAGTGACCTGAAAGTGCTTGTCAATGACACACACAGTGTCCTGCTGCAGTGGGAGATCCCATTCAACATTGTTGACTTATTGCCTGGTGGTGTCGACCACAGGATTGAATATCAGATTGCTAAAATTGACAATAATTCACATTTCCGCCGAGTTGATACTTCTAACTTGCCACCAAGGAACAAAACATACAAATTTTTGCTTTCAAACCTACCATATGCTCATATGCAGTATGATGTGAGGATATACATTAAAACTAAGAAAGCCACTAGTGACGAATTTTGGTCAGAATTCACATACCTTGTATTTTATACTGAGAGTGAGAGACCGCGTAGACCTCCTGACATGATAGCAGGTGCCTTCCACCAGGCCTCCTTTGACTATGATAGACGTATCAATGTATACTGGAAGCAGCTGGAGGAGTTTGAACAGGCGGGTGAGAATTTCACTTACAAAGTAGTAGCTACAATAGGCTCAAGGAATCCTCAGACACTGTATCCAGACAAAAACAAAAGTCTGAGCTATGTCGTCCTTGATAAAGCGTCATTGGAGGCCATAGATGTATCAGTTTGGTCTCAGAATGCGAATGGCTCGTCATACAACCATAGCCACCTGTATATCCCATCACACAGAGATACAGAAGCACTTCGGGTGCCATCGTTCACTAAACTGGCTTATGAGAATGGTACTTACAAGTTGTCATGGGTAGGTATACATAATATTGACAATTACACACTATTCTGGTGTCAACACAATGCAACCCAGATATGTACTGGCCGCGTGAACTTCACCGTTTTGGCCCCCAATGAGACAATTCATGTGATCAATTTGCCAAGGAGTTATAAGTACCAATTTGCCATTTCTGCTAATAAAGGAGTAAAGACTAGTGGTATGGTGTGGGCCACTTGTGACATATCCAAGGATGCCATACCCATGTATGGTTTCCCAGTGAAAGTGGACCATGATGTGCCTGGGAAGACGTTTGTGAAGCTCACCTGGACAATGCAATGTACTCTACAGGATGGCATTGTGACTGGCTACAATATATCATACTGTCCCGTCTTGGACACCAGCAACTTGTGTGACACTGCCTTGGAAAATAAATCTACTGTGTATATTAATGATCCCAAGCAAATGGAAATTAATATAACCAATCTAAAACCGTATAGGACATATCAGTTTACTCTGTCTTTGAATACTACATATGGCTTGAAAACAATAGAGAATGCCTCAACTGGAGTTACAACTACTGAAGACACACCTACTAGTCCAAGAAATGTATCAATATCAGACATATTCAGTGATTCCATAACTATATCATGGAATCCACCTCAACCTACTAATGGAATTATAAGAAAATATGGCATATTTAATTATGATCAAGAATTGTATGTAGACAATGTGCCTGCTCCAGTTAACAAAAACAATGATATGTCCAGGAGGCATGTCACATTGACTGGTCTTACAGGATTTACTAACTATTCTTTGTCTGTCCAAGCTTGTAACACTGCTATTGGAAGCTGCTCCAAGCGGAGTCCACCAAAGGGGATCTTTGTGAGGACACGTATTGGTCCCCCTGGTGCTATCCCTGCACCTACAATAAAAAACAGTGAAAACATGCTCACTTGGGATCGACCAATGGTGGCTGGAGGTACTGTTGACCTGTATCAAATAAAACGCGTCAGAGACGAACACGACCCCGAGATTATGAACACAAGTCAATCATCATTCCCAGTCACTTATTGTGAAGGAGTGGTCATAGGAGAAACATACCAAGTGAGGGCTGTAAATTTTGATGTAGAGGAATATCATGGGGCACTCGCAGACAACATTGAGGACCTTCTTCCGAAAAGATTGGATAAGCTTACTTTGGAGTATCCAGGAGAGTGGAGCAGTGCCACTTCTATTGCCTGCAGGAGCAAGGACGGAATCACTATGACACTTATCTTAATGGGAATATTTGTGACGATAGGTGCAATTTATGGTTCTATTAAACTCTACAAGATGTATCGTAGAAGGGAAAATATTAAAGTAGTTTTACCTAGTGGTATAGCTATACCTGAAAAGGAAAACAAATATGCATTTGATGGATGGAGTCCAACTAACAAAGATGAGAAACCATCTTCTGATGAGATGTTATTACTACCTAACACCAAGAGCACGGTGTCGCCGACAGAAGTTAAACAACAAGACACTGACAACAACTGTGCCTCCAGTGACCACACGGATAGCACTGCATTGTCAGACACGTCTAGAGGGGCTGTTGACAGACAGGCTTCCACTTCAGATGATGGTTCTGATTCCTCCCTCCGTTTAGAAGGAGACCCTATGGGGCTAAATACTACATCTGTTCATGGAGAGGGTTCCATGAGCTCTGACTCAGAAAGTTCTCGCGAGGGATCACCTTATTTAAGTGATACAACTTTTAAGAAAAATCCCAATAGTGGATATGTGCAGCAAGTTATAAACCCTGCCAGCGGCTACGTGCAGTCAGCGCCAGCGCCAGCGCCTCTAAAGATGCCTCCGCCTATGACTCTGCCGCAGCCGGCGAGCACGAGCTACGTAATGGCAACGCCAATATTCACAACCGGTGTAGCGCCGCCTGTCCTCCCGAGTCAGCCCCCGTCGGGCTATGTGCGGCCCGAAGAGGCGCAAGGGAGGTCAATGTTGAACTTCCCCAAGTTGGGGCCGTCGCCCACTAAACTATTCGGACCGGAGAGCTTGCCCTCTATGCCCACCTTGCCACCGTCAACGAAACACGGCGCCGATAGCAGCTACATCCAGCTGCAGTCTCTGGACACGTTGCCTAGTCACAAGCAGCCGGTGCGGAGCAGCGCCCCGGCGAAGAGCGCGGCGTCGAGCGGCTACGTGAGCCCCGGCGACGCGGTGATCAACAAGCACCTGAACAACATCCTGTCGGCCGGCCACCTGGAGGAGCCCGCCATCCTGGACCCCGCCATGTCGCCCGACGCCTACTGCCGCTTCTCTTGGAGCACCGACCCCGCACATGACAACTTACACTCATTCCTCTCTGACTCGCATACGATCAATAAAAATTGAGACTTTCAATTAAACTAGTGATATGGTAATGATAAATAAACGATTAGTGACTGACTTGTAAATATAATATAGACTAAATAGAAGCTTTACAAAGTGCGATAAAATATTGGACATATTATAACTTCACACAAGAATGTGGATTTGATGTCTAGTGATATTCTTGTGCCTTATTAATTTATTTTAGGTGATCATAAAGAAGCGTAGTAGGTAAGAGTCTCGTAATGGATATTATGAATAATATAACAATGCATTGGCCGATTAATAAACCTAACTGAATGTAAAATATGCTTGATGTACATGTAGAGAACGCATGTGTACTTAATCCGTGATATATATTTTATCCACATCACCAAAATAGTGTAGTACTAAAACCCTAAATCTATACAAGTGTGAACATAATTGAAGTACCGAACGATAGACGTGTAGTGGCTTCATATGTTACAAGTAGAGGAATGCTTTGTTACAGTGACTACATGCACTGTTGAGAATAATCATGGAGGGTATCTACAAAGTTAATTTGGTGCCGAGTGATCTGAGCACTGAGGAGACAATCCTCCAAATAGCCGACACTCTTGATAATCTCAACGGGATAGTGGACGACGTGTTCGCACGGCTAACGGCCAGAATCAAACAAAACCTGGACAAAACGAACAAACTGAACGAGAGAATAGAAATATCTAGATCCAAAGTTGAGAAACTAACTGGTATGCAAAAGGCGATCAAAGTGTTTTCGAGCGCAAAATATCCTGCAGCAATAACGCATGAGCACTATCAGTCAGTTTTTGGCTTGGACGGATACCAACACCGGCCTAAGAAGGTTACGCTGAGTGGGAAGACTCAGGGACCGCCTAATAATAAAGGAATACAGGTAATTTAATTGCTACAATTAATTATTTTTTTCATTAAAACTGCTTTTGAAGTTACCTCTCGCTTAATTTAATTCGAGAATGTTAATTTTTGCCCCAACAATCTACTCTGGAAACAATTATCATTATAGAAATAACGCGCTTTTTGTATGAAATTAGTGGAATAGTTGTAAAAAAATATATTATTATTCTGAACAAAGTAAACTGTTCTGATAATTGAAAACGTATTTTAGGAGAAGCTACATTTCTTCCACGTAAAGGTGGCGGATCTAAAGAGTCCTAAAGTTAAACAGGACTTCGACTTAAGTGCCGCTATAGAGAACATGACGTCAGTTGGTGAACTTTTGATCTTGGACACGGACGAAAGCCCCTACCTTGGTACAACGCACAGAACACCCACTTACGTGCCGAAAATGAGTCCAAAGGAAGAACACAAGAGCCTGTTGGAAGCAGCTCCTTCCTCTATACTGAAGAGAGATATTCTGAAGCGAGAAGCCGATGAATACATGTACGCCCCCGGCATGGGACTGGTGAGTGATTAAATTTCATTTCGATTTACACGAAATTATTTCAATCGTTCATTTGAATTTTAGGATGGTTGTGTTTGTGAAAAACGGAACAGGTTTTATTGAATTTTAGCGTACCTAAAGCAAATTAAGTTTGATTAAGATGTCGTCACGAGTTTTGAGCGCTCAGTGAAAACTGTATGCGCATTTATTTTTGTATTACCCAAAAATTACAACTGCACTCAAATCTTTAGGACATACTTATTAATTTCCTTATATGTGTTACATTTGATTAAATAAAATCACATCATAATAATTATGTAATAGGTACCTTCAAAAACTAATACTTGTTATGTAAAGGAAATCTACCATCCAATTAACGAAAGTAATAACTGTAGCAAATATTCGAAGGCAATATTTTATATCGCCCGTATTAGTTTGCCCTTGTCGAGCGAAAATTCATAGCTTGGTACTTCTTTATAAAACCTATTTGGCTTCCTTACCCAAAGAGACGAAGGACTTTTCGCGTTATTACGTAATGGTAAAATTACATCTGCTTTTGAAGTAGCGAATATTGGATAGTCGCTTGAATTAGCGTGTATATTATGTACAAACACAAATGAACTTGAAGAAAGGAACGCAATGCTATAGCCTCTAGTTGGTAGTCACTTTATTCCTATACGTATACCTTCATAGTGTTGTCTATCAAAAGATTAGAATAGTGGAGGACTAGTAATAGGGATGCGTGTAAATTGAAAATAAGCTCAAGCAATCTATTACGGGGCTGTGAGTAATTTCCGTATTATCGGCCAGGTACCCGAGATGGAAATGCCACTGGACCTGCCCCACCTGCCAGGCATTGCTGGCGACGTCCAGTATTTGATAACTAGCGAGGGTTCCATAGCTCCGTCGGTGGTAACGTCACCGGTAGCCCCTATGCCTGAAGAGCTGCCAGACTTGCAAGAACTGCCCGATGTGAAGGTGGAGCCAGTATCGCCAGGCCAGCCGGATATACCCGACGCTCCGCCGCCCCCGACGCCGGCCTTGCCTCCGCCACCGCCGCCGCCCCCGCCGCCGCCACCCCCGATGGAGATTGCACCACCAAAACCACCTAAAAGGTAAGACCTCTTATCTATCCATACATATAAGTCTTTTTCCTTACCCATAGCTTCAGTGGTTGATTAATGACTATTTCATCGTGTGTCAGTTTAAGGTGCTTATTGTTTTGATATTGATCCCGAATGATATTTAAAACGTTCAAGTTTATTTTGAGTGAGTGCCAGATAATGTCCTATCGGAGCAGCTTAGGCCTCGACACACAAGACAAGTGATAAGAGTCATCTGTGAAGAACACGTGTTTACATTTTTTGCCCTAAGGGTCACACTCGCCGGGTCGCTCTCTTGTTTCTTTACCAGATTTTTTGTACCATGGCAAACCCTGCCATGTGTGTAGTTTTTTTACTTTTAAGTTTGTTTACCATCTTCAAGTTGAATCCTAAAGCAAGTACACTGAAAATTTACACATAACCCTTTAATTTAAAGATTTTAATTTAAAAAATTTAAACACGTCATTAAAACTATTTTAGATACCAATTTCTGCCATATATGTACCCATTTTTATGCAATTAAACTTACATTTATTACGTAACTACAACTACGTAAAACACTGCTCTGAAGAAATCAGTAGAGCTATGCTATAGTTGTATAATTAAACGGTTACATAAATAAAATTCGAAGTAGTCCAACTGAATTACATGTATGTTAAGTAGAATCGCCACAGAAGAAAGGCGCTTGTATACATACGTTTCTGGGAATGGATGTAAATCAGTTGTTTTCCACGCGGCATGCGTTACCACAAGTGGGCCCGAGTTATGGGACATTTGACCCCCGCTCGCATCTCCTTAGGAATATTAAATAGCTGTTACAACGGATAAAGTGGGCTTAACTGCGGTTTAAATAGGTGAATCACTTGTGTTCACTTCAAATTGCTATCTACGTATTCTAGTCTCTTGTTACATTTAGTATCGAACCTTCTGGCGTATAGAATATGAATTACATTTTAATTTAGCCGTGATCGACGTGGTCAAGTATTTTCTTAATGAAACAAAACAGAGTTAATGAAATACGAGACTTTGATCTAATTATGTCGCGGTCTTCTTAATTAAGCGTATGGGAAAACAATTAATTACATTGAAAAATGTTCGTTACTCCACGCGCACCGTGCCTTCGTATCGTTTCACATAATTAACACATTAAATGAAGATATTTTTGTCCAAAACAAATATGGAGGTGCGCTGTGAGTTTCTTTCGGTGTTTATTAATGACGTTGCTTTAATGGAAGTTGATGTGTTTAGGTATGCCTATGTTTGTCCAATCTTCAATCGTCGCATGTATCACAGGCCTTAGTGCAGTCTTCGTTAATTAGAAGATATAAACGGATTGACAACAAAAAGCATAACGATGTTGTCGTGATGATGAGCTTTTGGTATGGGATAAATTGTTACGCCTCGGAGTCTCTGCTTTGACTATTAATGATCTCACAAAGATTTTTACCGGTATAAATGAATATATGACATGTAGTTTATGTCGATCCACTATCAGTGAAATAATAGTGGGTACACATTCGCGGTAATATAAATAATACTAACTAAATAATTCGCGATGTCTATGGGAATTCTGCGAAATAATACTACTATAGTGTACAGTCGCGTTGTGCTGGAATTAACGCTTATAGCTTGATATGCAGCAAGCATCTCTCAACTAGGTTTTAAACTGAAGAATAGCGTACTATTTACAAAGTTCTCTGTTTCCTCGTACCGCTCGGTAAGTAGAAACGAACGTTTTGAAAACAAAACGCGTGCGTGATCCCTAGAAACACAGCATTGTACAAATAATATCCACGTTTACATTCGGTGGCTTAACAGATCCCACTTTATTAATAATCCCAAGAGTACTTGAAGTAGAATCCCGTCTTAGAAAGAAAGGCAGTCTTGTCTCGGAGTTGTAACTTAGCCGAACAATTCTAGAAAGTAAGTTGTAGTTTTGAAGAAGATGAAACATTTTGCCAGTCTTATTTTATTGCAGTAAAAGGAAACGTTGCAATTTTATTAAATGTCTTTCAAGAAATACAAGTCATTCGAGCTAACAAAAATAAATACGAGTGAATCTTACAAAGTGGCAAGGCAGTATTCTCAGAAGTGACACCTAGATAGTAGGTGTCGTTGCCGGCTACGGTTGGAGCGATGGAAACCTAATTAACCTAGTTCGACATTCATCTGGCTCACGACAAAGCTCGCCTTTGGTTCTGTCTTCGGGCACTTGCACTGATCATCTAGTGCAATGACGCCGGCTTGGTTTGTAAATGAAGTTGTGTTTAGACTATTTGGCCCTCTTTGTTATTGTATCCGTATACAGAATTCAACCAGTAAGTGAGTAAAAGCAATTTCTCCGTGTCACGGTAAAATATAGAACCGTCCGGTGCTATCCCATACTTGCTACTCTATAAACGTGAGAAGTATTTTATTGCCTTACTCAAATCTGTACTGTATTCTGCTAAAACTAAAGTATATTTGATTCCTCTTTTCGTATTCAAGATACGTTTTATTCCATTCAATAAAACAGTAACGAATTATATATTTTTTTCAATTACTCAAATGGAACCGCGCGGGGCCAATGTTCTGGGATCATCCAGCACTATCTCACATTGAAAAGAGGCCATTGGCATAATAACGTTTTTATTAAATAAACTGTTCAACTGTCGCTTCGCTGCCATACATCCGACGGCCAGCTATGCAAATTTAACAGCTGCTACATTCAAATATAAGCCCAAAGTACTTGATCCCAGGACGATAATCATACGTGGATTTGTAGATAGTTCTTTACAAGGCTATTCAAATTGGATATGTCAATTGAATTTGACGAGTTGCCGACACCCGTAATGGGATTTCACCGAAGACAAACTGTCTGTAATAGGTGCTGCTGGCTTTTTCCTACATATTTGTCTCCACGAGTGCTCGTCGTTTAATGATTGCTTTTAAGGATCATAATATTCAAATTTGGGCTCCCTATAAATCTTAAGACAATTGTTAAAGCTCTTGTCAATTTCATACTATAGATTACGAGGAAATTTCGATCTTTGATGGAAGAGGAGGTTCAAATTCCGCGAATAGCTTGTGGTGAAAGCCAACAACGATATTAATTATTGTGTTACTGATTGCTTATGATATACAATCCTTTGTAAACAGCTTTAGGGATCAAATTGTTTTCCCGCTTTGAGTGTTGAGACTAGACTCGCGCAATAACTTTCGTCGTGGTTCAAGTTTCGACTTTATTGTTCTGTATGTTGCGGACTTCACAGGAGAGGAGTTTTCAAGGAGTACTGTAAGTTAGTTCAACGGCCCCCGGGCAGCCTTTACGTACAAATTTACATATAGTTGAAATGTAATTGGTCCAGGAAATAAAACTTATAGACTTGTATAGGTGTCGCCATGAGTTATAAGCGATTAGCTAAATAGGGGGGGTAATTGAGCATGTAAATTTTGTCATGTAATTTTAATAGTAAACTCATGAAATAAATACTGCTCATTAAAAAGATTTTTCACTTTGTTCGTGTACAGACACTGGTTGGGGTGGAAATAAAGCTATACTAATAAATAGATCGAAGTTTCCGTTATTAATATGCTTCAGTCTACCTATACAATCTAATCGTGATAAACAACGTCTCGCTTATCTGTGTGTACATTATGTAAATAGCCGATTTGTATTTTAATTAAATATTGCCGATAACGATACGCTCAAAATAAAAATATATTAGTAGGTACTTATATTGGCCAACTGGAACAATCTCTCTTACTCAATCGATAAGCAGTATTTTTTTCCATGAAATAGGCTGAGTTTTATAATTGGAACTTGATAGAGAGAACACTAGCAACTTTTCAGCTAAGATTAAGTACTAGCGTGACGCACAATTGCAAATCCATTACATACATCTTTAAATTTTCTTCGACAAAGTAGATTACCTGACGTTTTTTTCTTGCATCGTAAATATATGAAAAAGGGATCTAATTGATGAACTCATTGATGTATACGTGTGTGGGATAGGAAACATGAGTCGCTTTTGAAGTAGATTGCGTTCAATCCATGCGGCTTGAATAATTTAGCTAATTTAAAAAAATGTGTTATTTATTGTTGCTATTTGATATCGCGAATCCGCGGCCAAGTTAGCTTATTTCCAGAAATGAACGCAGACCGTGTAATCTATACACGAGCAACAAAATTATGCATAACAACTATTTCTCCGTACTATAATCGTGTATAAACAAACAAATTACTGACTTTAGAACGTGTGCTAATGGTTTGAATTACACTAATTGTTTTGGAAGCGAGCGTCAAACTTTGACATTCAAAGGTACCATGCAGTCACGGTGCGGCGGAGCTTACAGATTAATCCTACAAATTGTTTATGCAAACGTCCTTGTAGTAAATTTGCATTGTTTCACATTGATAGATGCTAATACATTTCCTGTAATGGAACATCGAGTAAATATTGTATTTAAATAAAATAATGCTGAAATCTTGCCGTGGTCCGTAATCCTTTCCTCCTCAGAAAAATGCCTCCTTTGTGCATTATTTTCCAAATTTTTTGTTTTTGTTTACTGTGTAGTCTGTCAAACAGTCAATTACGACCAGTCAGTCAAAACTAGTAAAGAATATTCATATGGATAGATATAGGCTGACTGAATATTAATTAAAAGTTTTGATCAAAGCCTGACCAGCGTGTAGGTCGTGTAGTGCGGTTTGTGAACACGATCGATATCTAACTCCCCGTCATTACCGCCAGCCGCCGATGACTGATAACAAAAAACAAGTTATAACTACGTACCCAATAAACTTTATATTGAATAGGCATATTGAAATACCTATCTCTCTATATCTCTCTCATTCACATACCTATCCACTTTTAAATGAATTACTTCTTAAGGATAATATTTTAGTTAGACACTTTTTATGGACATAAATTCCGAACGTTATAAAGCTCTGAAAGTAGTTTTCTAGCGGCCGGCCTTAATTGTCCAAGTCTCGCGCGTTGGTTTTCCTTGATCAAGTTGATTTATGTCAGTTGATAGTGTATTTATAGATTTCTGGGGAACTTTGGATGCGGCCGTCGCTTTCTATGGACGTCACTGCAACACTTCGTAACTATTGCGGATAATTTACTTGCGTACAATTAAACAGAATAACAATACGCATTGTCAATGATACATTGGCTCTTTTTTTATAAATTACGTGGGTGTAGAAAATAATATTGCATTCATTCCTTTTTTGGTGCGAATTTATATTGAATGTCAGTTATATTTGCGGTTCCCTTTGCATAAAAAGTAAAAACCTAAGATCCACCAAGTTTACGCAAGGAAATACATTATTGCTTAACCCTTAACACATATAAACTATATGTTAATAGTTCCACGAAACAGTATCGGTCGCAACGTAGGTGCTTGCTTATAGTCTGTCGATATTAATTTTACTTGTAGGTACTAAGTCTATATACGTTACATCAAAAGCTATTATATGGTTAGATGCTGGTAATTTTGCGCTTAGTATAGTTTGATGAGTAATTAATTAATAAACAATCGATCGGTGGCGTGTGTGTCGTCCGTACGATCCTAGGGAACCTGCTCACGTACGTTATTGCGCATGATAATTGTCCGCAGCTCATTGAGCAGAGACGCCTGACATTCGATGCTTTATGAACTCATTACACAGATTGGCTATAAAACACTTCACTTGCAAAATTATACGTTCCTACAAGATATAAGCGCTAAGCCTTCTATGACGCTGTTAAATTACTGTATAATTGCTAGCATAGTTCCGGGATATTCAGCTGGTTCTTACATTGAAGGCGGCTTCAAAGTCTAGTCTGCAGTTTATGTTGATTTCGTGAGAAGTATTTATTGTATTCAACGTAACAGAAGGTTGTAGCCTGCCGCGAAGGGTAATTTCCGGATTTTCCTCGTAGATAAAATGAATCTGTTGTTATTACAGCTATTTTCATACTATAAAGATCCATGATTGATTCAGGGATAGCCTTCCGCGTCGAATTTGTTCCGGATTTTCCTGGTAGATTAAGATGATTTTATTGGTATTAGAATATTATGTGCATATGATAAAGACCCATTTAGTGAAGTGAGTTATAACATGGGTGTCAGTCAAGTTTGACGGGTGGAGTGTGAGGTTGTTGATCTGAGAAGGTTATCAGAAGAACTCGGCTCGCGTGTCCGTGATAGCGTGTTATTATACATCACACAAATGCGTGCATCCTGTTTCTAATCCATTATGTTACGTAACATTACTACACAAGGTATTATTTCAATTAATCCACGTGTGTGTTAATTTGAGGACTAATGAAAGCAATTTTTGTGAATGTTTCAATGTATATGTATTAAACTAAAAGTAGTCCTATTTCGCCCTTTAATCGTATAAAAGCCGAAGAAGAAAAATAATTAAGATAGAGAGAGGGTTGACTATATAATAATCGTAAAAAAAGAAGAATAGGGCTAATTATATTCATTTTAAACTGGAAAACTATGTGTAACCGCGCCCCTGCTTAATGCAGTAACAAATTCTCATTTAATTCTGTCTGGTCTGGTGGATGTTAATGGTTCACCGGGTTAAATGTGCACATTGACGCACCTATACGAACAACTACATAAGCCCAACATAAGTTAAAACTTAATGCTGATCGGATCGGTAAACTTAGTTCACGAATTTGAAGTGAACAGTATAATTATTATATTAATTACAATGATGAAAAGTTGTAAGAATAGTCATAATTTTGAAAAAATAATAATATTTTTATTTTCATAAAACAATTAGGTTCTCAATTTAGCCTCCAAATTACCTGAAATTTGTGTTGTTTTTCCTTATTCCTTATTAGGCCTTTGACTTAAACTGTAAGGAAATTTAACAAATAATAAAACCGACTTCAGGAACAAACAATTAAAATATCTTATTAAATATAATTTCGATCAAGTACCTAGATGTTAGTAAGGATATAAACTGGTCAACACATGTGAAAACGAATAATACAAACAGAATAAAATTATATTATACTAAGTCAATACTTGTATACGTACGTTTATTAATTGCTCTACACGTCTATTATAGTAGACTGATATTCCTAGCAGTGGTTATTACTATTCAGTTGCCAGTAGTAAGTCACAGCATAGTTAATGCAGCGAATGAATGTCTATTTCTGTAACGGCCAGCCGTCACGTCAATGTGTGTTCTCTGAAAGCAACAATTATGTTTTTATTATGAATAGGTATGCTTTATTTTGGAACTTCATTGTCAATGTCGAGATTACACTCATTTACACTACTACCGCTCTAAAGATAGTATGTAATTTTTTCGACGTGCTTAAGTTGTTGTTGGTCTAACTCTAAACTTATTAAGTCATTTACATTTTCAAAGGTAATTAAAGCATTGAAGCTTATACTCAACCAATACTCAGATCAATAACAAGTCGTCGTATCATCATATCACTCCAGATTAAACTTCGCCGTGTGATTTAAACTAATGTAGTTTTTTTAGAAGGCATAATTTCATGAACTTATAAGCATGTTTATTTCTAATATTCAAGAATTCATTTTTCAATGTCAAATCCCAGACGGTTTGAGATTAAGGACTTGGTTACGCGACGACGGTTTCGTGTCTGACATTTAAGGCCCTTCGACTTAAAAGGATTAATGATAAATCTTGTTTTTCGGCTTTGTAAGTAAAGGCGTAAATGGATTTTATTACACAAACACAAACAATGGGTTTGATGAGTGCCCAAATTTCTCTATCCAAAGTAGATATCCGTTAAGGCATTCTGTGACCGCTTTAAGATACCATCTCCTCAAATGATTATATCTTTGGCGCTTGCTATTTGGGCACGCCCAGTTCTTTTAACCATTAAATTTTAATGAATATCTCAAGCATTATTTGCAAGAATAAGAAAATAATATTTTTAAATGTACCGATTATAATGTTAACCGAGTCGTTCGAGATTAACCCTAACGGTTTCGGCGTCTCCCTAGTTTTGCGTATTACAATACTGGTAAGGCAAGGTGGCATCAGGCCGTTTCTGGATAAAGCATTCTTAGCACTGCACTCGTGGCGTGCTGTACACTGTAAACAGGATTCTCATAAATTCATAACGCATCTCAAAGTTTTTGCGAATTTGTCTCGTCAGTTACTTGAGATGATAACCAGACTGGATTGTCTCGTTTCGTCGAGAGTTACATTCCTGCAATGCTTTAAAACTATGCCACGCCAAAATCGCACTTCTGTAAATACAATACAGACTTGCTTAATATAATAATTGCACACTTTAATTGCGGCACGTTTAATATGCAATTACAGCAAAAAGTCAATACTTCTAGATCGCATAAGTGTTAGGCACAAATTTAATAGCAGTCCTTAAACAGTCGCATTGTCCACATATTTTTTGCTGATTATCTAGTTTTGTCTTGAACTGCTTTACAATTTGCAAGATATCATATTTTCATATTAATCATAACTAGTCTTCAAAGGGCACATCGTGTGAACGTTCACTCTTGATTAAACGTTTGAACTTGTCGGCAATCGATAACCGTGTACCTAAGTAGCAAGCATGTAAGACTTCCTTTTGCAGGTGGCATTTTTTGAAACATGATTACATAAAAATACTTATCTAATGAATATTGCAGTGTTAGGAGTTCAGTTTCATATTTCAATTCCAAATTTCATCCAATACGCTGTAAATAATTCAAAGCCCTTTGAACTCCGAGCTCATCATCGATTGTAAATAGTTTTCATGTGTTCGACAACAATGGGTTGGACTAGCAATGTAGCAATCTATCAGACTCGCCCAACATACTAGCGATTTTTGTTCAACGTTGAGTCATTTGAAAAATAATCAAGCATCACTTGTTTTGTTTCATGATTTCATTCGAACTCATCATCATTTAGCCTCTTTTTGCAGACAATCATTTTCGGAAATCAGTTTTATTGAACTGACCTGATGCGAAAATTCCTCAAAGTCGATTCGCGATATTATAAAGTAAACAATATACTGATTTGGAAATAATGTTTTCCGATATTATTTACTTAACCTTAATTATATCTTCAATTTTGGAATTGTGCTTATTTAATTTCTTGGATCAGAGATAAACAAAGAGCTGTATAAATTGCTAGATACTTTTCAGCGCAATGGAATCGGCCGGCGTGTTCTTGACAGCTAAATTAATTGCTTGGACTTTCGTAATGTTTTATTCCTTCTGTAAATTGCAAGCTAGCTTGGAACACTGCATTCTATTTTGCTGTTAGTCAAGAATGGCCTGAATTGATACTCACTCTGTTAATTAACTAGGCAACTTATTGTTCTCGTTGTTGATACTCCCACAGCATTCACCATATAATGAATGATGAGAGATGACAAGTGTCTATAAGGAAAGGCCCACAAAGTCATATAACGTTTGTAGGCAGGGACTTGTGGGCGCTTTAATATTTTGTGGCACCACGTGCAAACTAGAAATAAAGTTCTGGCTGGTTAAATTATTATATGTGACGAAGCAATATTGCGCAATAGCTGTGAGGCTAGACGGTCCTTCGGTTGCCCGGGACTAATCGATCGATATATATATATATCGATAGATAGCTGAAGGTCTCATTAAGAGCTCATTAAGCTCATAAACAAATTGGTGGTTGCGTTTATTTGTATTATATTTTTGGAATTGTGTTTATTTTAAATATAAAACCTGCTATATATCTTGATACCTAATTACTGTAAAAGGAAAATATATTTTAATGAATAGAACTCAAACGGTCTTGTACTCATTGTGCATTTCTCTATTGTGCACAGAGAAGACAAACTATCTCAGCCAAGTGTCCTACCGCCACCTCCGGTGGGAGACGCTCACGCAAACCTCATGGAAGCGATCAGGAGTGCCGGAGGGGCCGGCCGCGCCAAACTGCGACCAGCCACCGAACCTGCAGCACCAAAGGTAAGATTGATGATTTAAACATTTTGATCATGCGTGAAGCTGTGTTTACACCGAATAAGTACAAAAAAATAGGACATATTTCTACCGGTCACGAATTTCAACAGAGAATAGTAAAAATATTGTGGAAGGGGTAATTTTTTTTATCCAATAATTAAACAGTCTGAAGGTAACAAACACAAGTGTCTCGAACTAAATAGCTATGCTCCAAATCACAATTAAAACGATCAAGCGTTTTAGGTAATTAAAACATTTTATTTTTAATTCAATTTCAGCTTAATTAGCGTCATTTGTAATTTCTCGACCAAGCGTAAGTAATTAAAACTTAAGCCGATTATTATTGCGAAGTTATTGAATTCGCCGCTCAGGCTTACATTATTATAGGCAGATTATATTTAATGCTCTTAACTCAGAATGGAAACGATGTAACTTTACCGTCAAAAACTTCTCAGAGCGTTAGTGATAAAGTTTCATAGGTATTTAATTGGGTCTATAAATTAAAATGTTATGTTATTTTATGTAAAATTTCGGAACTTCTCGCAATCCGAGTGCTTTGGTAACCTCACCGGATAATCTTATGTTTATGTATGCAAAAAATATACAAACATGCTTGACTTTTCCATAAAATTCCCCGATTCAAAGAAATTCAACAATTCATGCGAGTTTTATTGATGATCAATAAACATTTCGGTCGTCGGAATAAGTTATTTTATAGTATTTTGCTGTTTTTATTAACATACCAAATTCTCGGAATATGATTTAATTAACGCAGATTACAAGTCGTGAACTTGGCCTTTTTTTGCATAATTAGCGGATGGCGTGCACGCTCGCAGTTGATAAGCCTAGACCTCGGAATAGTTGACTGGAATTATACGTTCAGTTCGAACTAAACACCTTTCTTTCACGTGTCGACGTTAAAATTGTGAAATATACACAAATAGTTCCAACCTATTAATGACTAGCTGTGCCCCGCGGTTTCACCCGCGTAGATGTAGTTTATTTTAATAAAATTTGCCTAAAACACTCCTTGAAACTTCAGCTATCTGCCAGTAAAAGTCCCAGTAGAATCGGTCCAGCCGTTCACACGTGATGGCGTGACCAAGGGATATGGGGATTCATTTTTATATATAAGAAGAGATTCTAATATTAAGGGCGAGATACGGTACACTTACCGTCTAAATAATTGTGGCGTCTTGAAATAATTTATTGATCTAATATGAGAAACAGAAGATTAAAATTCCCTTATTTTTCAAGACTTGAATTTTTTAATATATTTTTTATTATAATCTAAAATTCACAGGAAACCTCAATTTGAGTGTATCAAATTGAGGTAGTAGATTTTGTCTAATTCAGGAGTATAAACCAACTGTCATTATTTGATAGCCATTGATTTGTTGTTCATGTCAATTCCGTGCACGAACACGCGTTCAATTTGTCCAAAAATACTGAGTTAGTGCGAACCGCACAAAAAACCCCTTGAAACGTCGACGTACGGCCGTAATTACAAGGAGCGTGTTTCACAGAAGCGATAATTGAACGCTAGCTTAGTTTGCTTCTAAGAAAGGCCCATTACAATAGTAATGATAAAGTTATCACTGGTGCCCATTGTATCGTCCACGTGGCGCCCACTACCTTTGTTTATCGATGTTTTTTCCTCATTTTGAACTCAAACTCAAATATATCTTTATTCGATTAGACTTTATACAAAGTACTTTCAAATCGTCAGAATGACACAATTACACAGGATTATACATGCTACCGCCAGATTCGGAAGGTTGCTTTTACTGAGAAGAACCTGGCAAGAAACTCAGTAATTACTCTTTTAAAGAATATTATACAGTTTTAACAATACAAAATGAAGTTATAGTAATCAGTATAGTAATTAAATACACATAATTACTATTTTTATTTACAATCAAATTGAAAACATAAAATCTTATCTCCAAGCTATTCTGACATATTGTCAAATCGATATTCGAAATATTATATGAATAAAAAACATTTTAACAAAAATAGGTTCACTACCGCTACACCACCCCCACGCTATATATTTGAGTCCGCTTTATTTTCGTATTTACATTTTACTATTTTATTTACAATCGAATCGAAAACATAAAATCTTTTCTCCAAACTATTCTGACATATTGTGTCAAGTCGATATTCGAAATATTATATGAATAAAAAACATTTTAACATAAAGAGGTACTACACTACCGCTACAAAGTTTCAATAAATTTCTAATACGTTTACACGCAGACTACACTTCTGACGCCATCATCTTCACTGGTCTTTCGACACAAATAACTTAATATCTTTATTGCAAATTTTGTCTTCTTAAGGTCAGTGCTTGTAACACTTGCTTATACTGATTATTCAGTCGTTAAGGGCAAAATAGTACTTGTCTGACGTCATTCGTGTTACGGTCACGACGTATTTTTTTTGTTCAAACAAAAGCTCTATTTTAATAAAATACGCAATCTCCTTTCAAATTATAATTATAAGTGCTCATGCGTATGTAGGTGTATTGACGTAGGCAGCTATGCACTCTTCTTTACAAATTGGAATAAAATGAGCGGCTTAAAAGCCTCTTCACGGGAAATGTAGTTCTTAGAAACGTCTTCAATGGGAATCTCATGATCATTAGAGCATTTGAGGTTCTCATTCTTTCTCCAACGTTTTATATTGTGTTTGCTATCCTTATGTTAAGTTTGGTACCCGTATATTGTGCTCAGGGATCATACTAAATGTTTTCAAGCAAGTGCATTTTAAAATGATATCGTTGAATAGCATCACGTTGATCCCAAGTTGAGCATTATGAGGTTAATATCTTCAAAATTAAAACATTTTATTTAAATAAAAAAATGCTCTCCCCATCCCAGAAGGGTCCCCGAAGAGGTAAGCAGAGGCGTTGTAACAACAGTACCCAAATTTCACCGAATATGATTAGGTGCCAACTGGGCCTATGCTGCTGGGTTTCGAACTTGTGTCGCTTGCGTAGCAGGTGACTGCTCAAACCCCGATAACCCCTCGGCCAATACGGCTTTCTCATCATTTAAATTAAGGTTTTCATTGTTATGCATCACGCGAATGTGCAGTATGCAACATAAAACAAAGTGAACTCGCAGGACTTCGCTGGAAACGCACAACAAACGCCGAATCATGAGAAATACCGATTCCGATTAACGGTAAGCTGATCGATTCGCCAGCCAATCAATTCCGTCAGCCGGCGTGTTTTGTATGGTTACGCAATTCAAACTGCTTGTAAATCTGGTAATTAAAGATATGTAACATGCGTGTTTTACTATAGTTAGATTAGTTTGATATCATACGAATGAAATATTTTTTTAGTTAAGGATTAACGATTACTTTATTGTTGCTATTAATGTGCATTCGTGACGAAATTACTGAACCCCCATATTTTCCGGGATATTGTATTCTTGATAATAGTTACGTCCAAAAAAGGGTAAGCTGACGAAATTACGTAACATTGTTCTAATGTAAACGGTAGAAGCACGAGTGAGCATAAGCCCGAGTAATGTTTAGAGCTGCTACACACATTATGTGCCGTGACTAGACGAACCCACCAGTCGTGACGTCATTTCGCTCGAATTTTGACAAACAAATACAAAGGCGGCTGCCGTCACATGCAACTACCAAACCACTCGCCAATACCAATTTGTCCACACTTCAGCCGAAATATTTTACGGATATCATCCCATCATACCTTAGACCACACATCTATCTTTTCGAAGTTTTTAAAATAAATATCTGAATTATCGAAGTACCGAGATGTGCAAAACTCAATCATCATACTTACTATATTATCATAATTACACTATAGACATTACGGCGAAGTTTTAGCTTTAATCACACCATATACTTATGACGTTATATACAAAAGTTTTAGGAAATTAGCTCCATAATATCAAAACGATTCTCCATTTTGTCTTTAGATACGACTTTTTGTTCTTGATTCGTTGCCAATTGGCGACTGTGTTGTCGGCGCGAAGCCGTGATCCATGTCGATCGCTATTTCAGTCTTGGTTGATAATTCCTCGTAACACATCCACAAAGCTGTTTGTTTTCTTACACTAATCTAATCCGGTGGTAAATCGCGCCCCATTTCACTAGTTTTTTTCCTTACATTCTATTTTGTGTTCTTATTTCTGAGAAGATGCTCGCGTAAATTGAAAAGTCATGTTGTAAAGTTAAATGCAACGAGTGCTAAAAATGCATTTGCAATGAATTACAAAGTAGGAGTTCGAAGATAGCAGCTTCAAACTGACTATTTAAATGATTAGAACTTCTGAGTAAATTGTATTCTTGACTGCAGCCATAAAAATCAAGTGGTCAATTTGGACTTATTAGTATAGTCTAGGTTTGGTGGATTATTAACACCTCCGTCCACATATAGAAGTTCTTTAATAGCTTGTTTTGGCGTGGTAATAAAAGATCTCTGAAAAGGACATTGTAATGCATCATATTCTACTTTGAACGAGTTGTTATGTAATTCATTCTTTCTCTCCGCGTTTGGCTAATAAAATAATGACTTATTTCTTTACTCTACGATGCTTTTCTGCTAACGAACAGTCAATACTTTGATTGGAAATACAAACAGCATTGTATTAAGTGGTCGGAATAATGCGTCTCTTCATCTAGTGTGTACACACTGATCGTTACTGACCAATAGTAACTATTAAGCCAATGTTCACTGGAATTGTATCGGTGCACTGAATTCCTGAGCATACGTGACCGATTGTGTAACGTCCTTATCGGCCCGTAGCGAAGCCGTGCCTAATTGGAGCGAACGTCAATAGGCTCTATTCAATACAATTCTCCACCCTCTACGCCCTGCCTTTAGAAACAAACCGACAACGAATATCATCTATTTCGGAGACGACAGACATCTTTTAACAATGCCGCCAACACTTTCTAGACCTGGCTAGACGCATTGAATAGTAAAGTTACTCTCGCATCTAACTAAGCGCTTTGACTGATTGTTCAAATAAAATCAGCTACGCAAATGCACACAAGAAAGAACACTATCCATCCACTCACAGGTCCTTTGTCGTTCGATCAAAAAGTCGAAAGTGTTCTTACACGTAAAGCGTGACAAATCTGACATCAGCTTTTTGTACAAAGGATCCAACTTTGAGTGCGATACGGGGAACTTCGGGAAATAAATCCTTTGTAAGATATTTGTGTGAAACTGGAAATAAGTCCAAGAGACCTTTACTATACACGTACTTAGATCAAAGGTAACTTTTGTAAGTGTTCCTCATTTCATTTGTAGTTAAATGTTTTCTGCTTTAAGTTCCTGTAGTCAATTTGTGATCCTCAAAAGGATAGGTAGTAAATGGTGACCTAAGGATGATTAAGTACTTGGTGAAAGAGCTACGCGATTAAATCGCGAGTGGCAAATTTCCGTGGAAGTACTCTGTCAACGACATCATTAAAGCACAAACAATCTGGGTGCGACAGGGGCTGTCATAACACTACTACCTAGAATGTCCCGACGATTCCATCTCATGAATTTAAAAAAATAAAAATTTACAATGAAACAAGAACTGTTTCCAAGAACGCCGCGCACTTGAGGTAATGACCGAGATAAGCGATAATAATATATCATTCATTAGTGATAAACTCTGTCGAACTTAATCGCTTAAGATTCTCAGTAGGGTGGCACGATCGTTGTAACCTCTGCTCTAGGTCGTACAATCGTTGTTGTAATTTGCGTTAAGTCGCACTATACTTTGTCATTAGGAATTTTGGAGGCTTTGTGACTCTGAAGATCTTGTACCTTATCGATTCAGTAAACTACTTATATATATCTATACTTATTTGTATCTGACAGTAAAAGGCACAATCGTCGCGAAATGTGGTCGGTTTCCGAACAATATATTGTTACAACGTGGGATGGACCTTGGGTGTATTACAGATTTTATTTCACCTCAGAATTTATTCTGCAAAAAGGTTTGTTGGTTTTTATTAAGATGGTTTTGGACCTTTTAAGGTTGTGTTACTTTGACTTCTTCGATGGGTTATAATTTGGTGACACTGCATTTTGCAATCATTCTTATTTTAACTTAAATTTTGTCGTACAGTTTAAATAAACTTGGCTTTATTATAGACAGTAAATAAATGGTGTCTTGCGAAATGCGAAAATAACGACATGAAAAATGTGAGTCTTTTAAAGGAACGGACCACAGGTATTTGTGGAATATACTTACCACCCATTGCCGCAAATAGACGAAGGATTATGGAAAAAACCAATTAACATAATGTATTAATAGATGTTGAATATTAACTAAGGGTGCCTATTAATGATGGCTTAAGGATGATAAATATTCATTATATTATGTTTTTTTAATTACCTAGGATGCGTGCTCTACAATATTTTCAACGATAAACGTGAAATTCGTTCTGTTTGGTTTATTTTCTAACAAGAAATAGCTTAATTTTTGTATTATTTTGTAGCGGTTACCCTGATTTACATTATACCTAATTTTCACCGAAGATGAGTATCTGCCAACGTGACAGATGGTGGCTCTATCGCTGTCTCAGGCTGCAGACACAAACGTCTTTGAAATACTTATATTTACATTATAACTTTCATTTATGGGTCGTCATACTATAAGTGATGCCATGACCACATAATGCATAATTTACGCAATTTCAACTGCTCTCATTGCTAGCTAATGATGGTCTTGTCTTATGCTATGCATAAGAAATAGGTTGTAATCATTCATAGATTAAAAAACTGCAAACTAGTATTTTATGTCTTTATTAATAAAGAGCAGTCTTGTCTGTGGAATTTTGTATAAATATATTCACTGTAAACAAACATAGACTAGACAACATAGGTGGTTTACATTAAATCCATTTGGAATAATGAAATTAACATAAACGTCGCGCCTTCTATAGTAGGTATGCTTTGAGCATTGTTTTGTGTTAGTGGAATTATCATAGGGGTTCAAAAAGTGGCAACAAATATGGAGAGTAATAGTGGCGGAGATAAATATAAAATACTAGCTGTGCCCCGCGGTTTCACCCGCGTAGATTTAGTTTCATTCTTATTGCCGCGAGACCCTAATATTTTTAATGAATAAAAGTAGCCTAAGTTACTCCTTGAATCATCAGCTGTGAAAGTTCCGTTTAAATCGGTCCAGCCGTTTCAGAGATTACCCGGAACAAACAGATAGACAGACAGACAGAGAAAAATTGATTTTTTTTTAAGTCAGTAGCGTGTATACATACGCATTAAGTGAAAAGCTTCAATTTTATTTATCTGTATAGATATAGATTATGTTATTGATAATTTATACTTTTTTTTTGTATTCAGTATTCATAAAGTTTACTAGTTCAAGCTTACAAGTTGTTTCTTTTTGTTACTAAGAGGATGTTCATGTGAAATGTAACGACCCTTTATAGGATTTAAACTGATATTATATTATAAAGGACATAACGTAAGTGTGTGGGGGGCAATCTTAAAGCTACGAATTCGATTAAAAATCTTTCACCAATATTTTGTTGTCAACTTCGAGTTAACATAGGCAGTTATAGTGACCACGGGGACGAAGACGCGGGTGGAAGTTTGTATTGGTAGAGGATAATTGATTAAGATAAACAATTTTTCTGTATAACAAACAAATGCTAATGACCCTTCATTCAGAGTAAAACATCGATAGTAATTTAGTTATTCTCGTAGATACAAAACAATTCAGTGTAAAATTATCAATCAATTACACTTTATTCCTACGATAACTCCAGTGACTTCCTTCACGGTCAATTATCTAATAAGGATATTGTGATTGACCGCAAATGTACTGAAATCGTACGTACTTTCTGTCTATGATAAAAACGGTTATCTAAAGTACGTTGGGGTGAATTCGACCATGGTATAGGACCGGGGACCCTACCCTGGGACCTTGAGGCCGAGGTGCTCGCGGCCGTTTATCGGCGGGGCGCTGAGGCCCGACAAGACGGCGGAGTCGCCGCGCCCGAAGAGTTGAGGCGTGTGCGGCAAAGTGCGCAAGAACATGCACTGTCCAAGTGGCAGGAGCGGCTCGCGGAGCCGGAGGCCGGGCGTTTGACCATTGAGGCCATTCGCCCGGTCCTCAAGGAGTGGACAAGTCGCCAGCACGGGTCGCTAACCTATCGCCTCGTGCAGGTACTTTCCGGACACGGTTGTTTCGGCAAGTACCTTCACGGGGTGGCGCAGAGGGAGGCGACCCCAAGGTGCCACGAGTGCGGCTGCGACGTGGACACCGCCCAGCACACGCTGGAACACTGTCCGGCTTGGACGGTGCAACGCGGTGTCCTCGTTGCACATACTGGACGGGACATTTCACTGCCGACGCTGGTTCAGGCCATGGTCAGCAGTCCCCGGACGTGGGAGGCGGCCGTGTCCTTCTGTGACGATGTCATGTCGCAGAAAGAGGCAGCGGAGCGGGGCCGGGAGAATGACCCCCTGGCAGACCCAATCCGCCACCGGAGGACCGGTCGCAGGAGGCGTGCCGAGGTGCGGCAGATGCCTCCTTAAGAGGGCCGCGGGCGTTGGGACGGGGGTCTCGACGCTAACGCAAAGCCCTCGCGGTTGAAGGGCGCGTTCGTGTTCCGAAGCGCCCTCCCAGGGAGTAAGCCGGGTATAGCCCGGAAAGAAGGAGAGGCCCGACGGCCAATCGTTAGGGGGGGCAATGCAAGCTTGCAACCGCGATCGCACGCCCCCCCTGTAAAAGCGACGAGGAGGAACACCCGTGGGTTTTAGCCGGTATGAGTCCGGCATAACCCTTCCGCTGCCCCCGCAGCGGTTGGCGTATCCATGACGGATTTCCCACGGTAAAAAAAAAAAAAAAAAAAAAAAAAAAAGGACCGTATTGATAGTAATTTGTATGTATTCTAATATATGGCAAATTTTACCAGAAAATATACCCCAACATACCTTATAGTATATTTATACTTATAAACGTAAATATACTAATATTATAAAGAGGTATAATTTGTGGGTTTAGAATAATTGTACCAATAGAAAGTAGTGTTATTTTTGAGTGTCATACCCGAGACATGATAAGACTTGTAGTTATGTTATAGGCTCAGCTATTTGTAAATATTTATGAACTGAGTTTACCGTCGTGCGTCAGACAACATTCGGTTCTTATAACTAACTAGCTGTGCCCCGCGGTTTCACCCGCGTAGATTTAGTTTCATCCTTATTGTCGCGGAACCCTAATATTTTTGAGAAATGAAAGTAGCCTAAGATACTCCTTGATATATCAGCTACCTGCCAGTGAGAGTCCCGTTAAAATCGGTCCACCCGTTTCAGAGATTACCCGGAACAAACAGACAGACAGACAGAGAAAAAAATTAAAACTTGGTTTTTTAGTGTCAGTAGCGTGTATACTTTCATATGCATTTAGTGAAAAGCTGTTATTTTGGAATTACAAACAGACACTTCAATTTTATTTATCTGTATAGACTGTATAGATATCTGTATAGATGGACTCGCTATCGTTAATGTACTCATTACTTATTAATATCGGAAAAAATAAATGGGCTTAGAAAATTGCGATGAGTATTTTTTTCTGAATGATATTACTTGATCCAAAAAATCTCCAAAATGACGCTGCTTAAATCATCTGTCATAGATGCAAGAGGCCAATTATTACTTGATGTCTGAAATATCTTATTTTTTATATTCATCCTGCAAATAATGTCTATACAGTTTCTTAGTCCGCCGTTCGCTTCGACCGAAAGCTTTATATTGACCGCCAGGTTCTGCCCGCAGGGTGTCTTGATCGAAAATGTACTTAGCTATGAGTCGTGAAAATGTATTAAACTGTTAGAAGAGGTAAAATTAATTTTGTTTGTAGAATTCGTCCCCTTATAGTTTGAATGTAACTATAGTAAGATAGTTAAGAAACTAAATGGTATCTTAGTAATTATTAAAAAAAATACACTCACACAGTATAACTTACCTTATGCTAGTGGATATAGTGTTTATTTTTTGTCGAGCAGGATGGCACGAAGCCGGCCAGTACTGGTGATCTGATGGCTGACCTTCACGCGAAGCTGTTGATGCGCCGGCGTGGCATATCCGGCGCCGAGAGGGGTTCCGTGCTCCACACACTGGCCAGCGTCATCCCCGAGCCAGAGTCATCCCCGCCGCGATCCTCCAGCGATGAAGACTGGGAGTGACTGGGGTGAATGACCCTCTTACCTAAAAGCAACTTTTCAATTAATCAGCACAAAATACCATAATGCGTAATGAAATCGCTAGTTAGCTGAGGATTCATTTGGAAAGTTTTTTATAAGTAAGAGGGGATTAAAATATAATAGCTTGGATCTTTGAAACTCTATTATATGTATACTATGGACATAACCTTCACGTCGATGTCAAAGATATGTTTATCTGATCTATAAATTCAATGGAGTCTGGATTTTCTTATTCTGTAGGTTTTCCAACTGTTACAGAAGCAGGGAAGGTATGCATGTAATTGATTGTCTCATAGAAAGGAAAGGATTTATTAGGAAATTCACTTTAATATTACGTGTCACTAAGTTTCTCATCATTACCACAACATAGGTTAATTAGCCCCACGAATAATGCGGCTCAATGGAATAACAATTTTACCTTATATACATTAAAGTTGAGATTCAAGCTAAATACGTATTTAGTGATATAAATAACATAACTCGATTTTGAACTTTCCAAACTAGATATTAAAATTACACGAGTTTCAGTTAAAATGCTTATACTACAAAAATCATCTATCTATACTGATAAATAAAATTGAAGCGTCTGTTTGTAATCCTAAAATAACAGCTTCTCACTAGATGCATATAAAAGCCTATATAGTACTAACATAAAAAACCCAATTTAAAAAACAATTTTTTTTCAGACTACTTTTATTCTAGTAAACAAATTAGGGCTTAGCGAAATAAAATCATTAATAAAATTATGTCTACTCGGATGAAACCGCGGGGCACAGCTAGTAGATGAATAAACTAGGAGGATGAAGCCAATTTTGAACCCATAACTAGTTGCACTGTTTACTTAATGTTGAGTCTAGCTTTGCGTTCTATCCTACCTGACTTAACTAAACTAACAAAGTTGGAACCAGTTTCATGTTGACTTTACAGAATTAATATTTACATTATACAAATCTAAAGTTACTGCGTTAGCGTTATATTATAATACTAGCTGTGCCCCGCGGTTTCACCCGTGTAGATTTTAATTTCATGGTTGCCCGCTGATCCCTAATGTTTTTTAAATCTAAGTAGCCTAAGTTATTCCTTGTAACATTAGCTATCCGTCAGTGAAAGTCCCGTTAAAATCCGTCCAGCCGTTTCGGAGATTACCCGGAACAAACAAACAGACAGACAGGCAGAGAACATTTTTGAAACTTGGTTTTTTAGTGTCAGCAGCGTGTATACTTTCATATGCATTTAGTGAGAAACTGTTATTTTGGAATTACAAACAGACACTTCAATTTTATTTATCTGTATAGACTGTATAGACGTATAGATGTATAGATGTATTTCTTTGGGAGCACTTTAATCTGAATTGTTTCTTGTTTAAGAAGCCTTATCGTGAAGATATATGCTTGGGTCTTGCACATCAACATTGTGCGAAATAATATCCAAATATCTGCCGTAGATGGAATAGAACGCGACTCCCTTCTAGACTTTCATATCATCTTCGCAACAACAGCGGGTAAGATTCCTTGAAGTTGTTGGTAACTTAATGCGATCTACTTGCTGAACTTACTTGGTTGGTAGTGTGGGGTAGTAATTATTCTCATTGTTTGAAATATACGAAAACGTGAGTTGATATAATCGATATTACACAGTTGTGAGGAGAGCTTTTGGATATTTGATACAATGTAATCATTTACTTACTGGCTCAGCGACCAGAAGAGGATCTTGGCCTTCGACCCCAAAGAACTTCTCTTGCCTCCAATCAGCTTTTTGGAAGGTGTTGATGTTATAGCGTCATCTAACTGAAGTGTGTCTGTATTCCCCGAAGGGGTAGGCAGAGTTGTTGTTTTAACAACACCCACTTTTCACCGATGATTATGTGCCAACGTGACAGATGGTGAGTCTATCGCCATCACCGACACTTTACATACGAACTTGTAGAACAATAAATACTAAAGGCATTAAGAGTATGAGATAATTAGGTGGAGAGAAACAGGAATATTCATAACAAAAATAGAAGAAGGCTACTTGAAAGGAAAATGTTATCTTAATAATTTAATTAACCAATGTTTATTTAAATTCTTAGAGCGTTTTAGCGGTATCATATTCATAAATTAAGGTCAGAAGCTATAGACATTTTATACTACAGTTAAACAGAATTAAATCATATTTTCCGCTTACCAGCCTGGGTAATCGAGTCTGGTCTTCGGACTGTATGCGTAATTATACGAATATCAAATAGGTATCTACACATCCGCTCCGAACACATTTTCCTTGTATAAACAATACGTCTCTCGTCTGACTTATTTTCCAAGTAACACATCAATTTGTTATTATTATAAACGGGTTTTTGTGTAACCCCTAATATCTATACCTTCTCGGACCTTATTATCTGCCGGACATTACCATTAGACCGTTTATCTCGTCTCAACCCTTTTAATTCCAAGATAAATATGGCAATCAGTGTACCGCAGTTATTTCGATATTATTTTATCATTTATGAATAACATTGTTAATGTTTCAAAGATTAATTAATCGTTAGTAATACCAAAAACTTGAGAAGGCCAAGAGCTTCCTGTCGCTTAGGGTTATCCGAGTACAGGTAATTTATATTGTAGTATATTGTAAAATGTTGACGTATAACCCAGGCTCTGCGTCATAATATGCTCTTCGTCACCGCAACTACGCCATGACCTAGAAACAAAAACTTACCAGGGAAAGCTATTTTGCGCCGCGACGTGTGATTTACTAGATGTTTAAAGATCAGGTTTGGATTCTTCTAAATTTAATAACATAATTACTTTTTCCGTGAATAAAACAGGAGTCGGAACGAACACCTGTCAGGTTTGTACCTAAATATTTTCGGTGAAACGTTGGTAGTTTAACACCACTGCTTCCATTTTTACCCTAAATAAAAGAGGGTACGTTGTACATATAATCACACGTGGCGATCTTGAGAATTAATCGTTTCAAAGGGTTATCGTTATTGACCTGAAATAGGATAAAACTTCAATAATATCATAATGTTGTTATCTCGACAAGTTTAAACAGCGATTCCTCTAAAAGTGATAGGGAAAATTCCAGTGCTATTTATAAACAGGTAAAGCTTAAATTAAAATAAATATACATACAAATCGGTAGGTTATTACGCTAGATAATTGCATTTCCCACTAGCGAGAAGCGGCTATCTCGCTTTCGTTTCTCGGAAGGTGCGAGCGGTGCCCGCGAACTATCAACTAGCCCGATTAGCATTTCCAGCACTTACAAAAAGATACATTCGTGTTTATACACCTAATTGTATATGTGTGTAAATTTGACAACGAATAATTTTATAGTAAAGTGTTACTATAGAAGTAATGATTACATAATTATAAAAGGCATTTAGATGCGTCAAAAATTTACTTGAATATGCGGTAGTTAAAATTGTATTTTTTAGTTTCAGTTAACATTTTCTTATACCTTAATAGGTGTTGTGGTACGATCGGCCTAAATCTTAATATTTAATTAATGTAAAGTTGTAAACATCTGCTATCTACGTTTAGATATTAATGAATTCTAGGAATAGAACGCAATGACTGCGAGATATCTTATCACTATGGTTAATCTATGGAATAATATTATCATTCGAAATTATAGCGTAAAATAAAAACATACTAAGAGTTCTGCTCCCATCCCATACATGAACGGAAACAGGTGCCACTGACGCATTTATGGATTTAGTTATTACTGAAACTTGTCCAAAATGCTCCAAAATCCTCGTATATGCATGTTAGGGAGGACTCTCTTCTAATTTTGAGAACCGACCTTTTGGTACATACATTCTAATTTATGTCACAAGTATGTGGGAAATAAATAAAATAAGCCTAAAAAGGCATTGGCAAGGCACTTATGAAAGTCCCGATAAATGGTTACGAAATACATTTCTGGGAAAAACCGCGGAGATTATTTTCAGTACATTTTTATGTAGAGCGCCCTCGTTAGCAATTTACGGCGGCGTTTGAGAAGCCCACACCCAGTTAACAATGTAAACACGTGTTACTGCGGCAATTGGAGCGATTAAAGGATATACCAACACTCCATTTGGCACGAATTATTCGAAAGAATTTAATGATGGTTTGTCCTCAAGTAGTACTAAGAGAGGGTCATGAGACTAGAAATGTTAACATGATGGAATTTAATAATTTGTACGTAATTTGGACAAAAGTATCCAAATGAACTTAATGAAGTAAGAGATATTATGAGAGTTTAGTAGAATGTAGAAGCGGTTTAGATGTGCTACAAGCGATGAGCGCTCAGAGAAAATTACAGAAGTTATTTTGCGCATGCTTTTATTTGCGTACCAGACTGACAGACAGACTCATAAAATTACTATTAAAGATCAGCGCTCATTACTCGTGAAGGAAAGCTGTATATGAGGACACGAGCGTGCCTAATTAGGCTATTTCACTATGGATTTGTTCCTTCTTTCAAGTATGACAATCCCTCTGAGGGTTTGTGATTTATCATGTTCAAGAAAGAATATTTTATAGTTATTAATAACACGAAAAGAGAAAGAAAAAACCTTTTCCGAGTAACGGCTAAAGAGGGATTATTGTGCGAGATTTTTTAATTTATGTCATTTTATATTTCTGATTGACAACGAATGGTTTAATGTGAAAACATCTTCAATTAACTATATTATAGAGTATGAGAAATATTCATTGAACTTACTAAGGCGCGTGTAGATAACAATAATAGCTTGTTTCATTGAGCTAGTGATTTGTGTTCGCTTGCGTCACCATTACGTAGAATAACATTAAAAATACCACAGACATAGTGTGCTCCCACTTTACACGTTGCTAAAACGTGCGCGTGCGTTTCAAAAGCAATTAAATATCGAAACATATCGATACGTAAATGCGCCAGTACATTGCATATATAAAATCAATGCAAAATTACTGTTAATTACTTGGTAAGTAAGTGTTTGTACCTGTTTAAGAAATCCATCCTCATGTTTCGTAAATTGCCTTAAAATAGTTTAAATTAGCCCAATACGTATACTTAATTTTTCCCTAATAAGTTACATTATAATATGAGATTTTATAAAAAATATATTACTAATGAATAAGTATATCGGTGACGTAACGTTGAAATAGATGATATCACCTTGACACTCGACGCAGGTACGAGTAACAGCTGTTTGGACACGCGAAACAGGCCAGCCTTCACTATTGTAACCATTCAAAGCGATTAGCGTCTGGCATAAAACACGATGTGACAAACCGCACCGTGGAATAAATATGTATGGCATTGTGGCAGAAACTAACATGACAGTAGAAACAGATACTAAATCAAAATATGTGTTTAAAAAAAACGTCTATAAAGATTTGAGAGCGCCGGAAAATTTGAGAGTGCAGCACTAGCGTTTCGTTTAAAGGAACGGATAGTGTGTGGTTTTCAACAGCAAACGAGTTATTTAACGTCAATTATAAACTAATATCATGGTGCTTTGGAATTTCGATCGACAAATAGAACGTACGAACGATTAAAGCGACATCTAGACTTACTAAAAAAACTCGGTAGGTTTACACTTGTCCACTTATTTCAGTTTTAAACGAATTAACCATAGCAATTAATAAGCAAAATAGCCATAGGATTTTTTAATATAAAACGTAATTTAACTTTACTTCGCCGTCGAATAATCCCCAAAAAGCGGGACTCAGCCTGATCCGCATGAGACATTTGATTTTGGGCTTAAATCTTAATACTGAGACATCTGGCAAAGCGGACTTCCATCGTCATACTAATCTGGTAAAATCATATTAGACTTTTGACAAGACAATACTTTTAACATCTCTAAGATCTAGTGTAATATAAGTACAACAAAAAAACATACAGTCAAATTGATAACCTCTTCCTTTTTTGAAGTCGGTTAACAAAAAGATAATAAGCCCTTATTATCCCACTTCTAAGCAAATGCTTCTCATCCCTATATCCCCAGCCCATTAGGTTTTTTTAACCAAGATGGCGTTTAGAATTTAGATACTTACATTTAATATTAAACCGGCGTTCTTAAAATATCCGGCACGTAAGATGTTCTTAAATTACGTTTAAAAAGTAAATTATTTTCGCGTGTCTGGTATATTAGGTGTGCGTGACGCGGGTCATTGATGCACGCATTAGGTAAATTTGTCGGCGATGCTCTTTTGGTCGCATCTGTACTTAGTGTTTTCGACAAATTTGTATGCCGGCCGAGTGCTAGCCGGGGACAGTTGAGTTCCGACGAAATAGCTGTATACTTACACTTGGATTAGGGACGCGTACTACACCCGGATTGAGATTACAATGAAATATACGGTTAATGTTTTACATTGATACTTACACACGTCCCTGTACAGGGTTTCCTAAATGCCATTTTTTATACGGAAAGCAAATAATGGCATAAGTAGCTGAATTTGAACATGCTTGGAAAAAAAAATAGGTTTGATGACCTTTCTCCATGAATTGTCAGATTGGTCATGATAAGCCTCTATTTCATGTAGGTGGTTTGTAGTACATCTGTATATATCCCTACGCAAAGGGCAGACATTGTGTCATCACACTAATAAAAATACACAAGCTTGCCAACAAATAAATCTATCGAGGAATAGCTTAGTCACCCTCTGGTAGGACAATCCCGTATCCACATTTATTGAGAGAAATGCGAGACTTATATCAAGAGTTGGTGATTTGGCATATTATTGTTGTTTGCCATCGGCCCATATGATCACAAGTTGACTGAACTATGAGTCAATCGCAAGAAAAACTGTCTGAGCCCGCTCTAAATTATGTACGTCTAAATAAAGATATACATTTTCTCTTGATGTTATTGACTCCAAGTCATATCCACCACTTGGTAATATAATATGTTTGTCACCTAACTTAAAGCTTGATCAGCAACCATTTACATTTATATTTGAATAATTAATATAAACGATCCGGTAAACAACTAAAATTAGCGCACATTAGACTGTAATTAATAATTATTATCCTAATACACACAAAACCACCATCTAAATGTCCGTATTTATGTTTATTTATCCTCTAACTAAATTTACAGGATAATAATATCTAGCGCGTTTAACTACATCATGTAAATACGCTCTGTAAATTGTTTCAATAATTGATATAGTTCAAATAACTACGTAATACATATAACGAGAATTTCAATAATTAAATGCACTCAAATTATACCCAACACTCGATCAGACCAGCCAATTACCAATTAATTCGAGTTATGTACCTGCGTCGAGTAGCCAATCGTGAATGTGAATCGTTTTCAGATTTTAATTAATGAATCTATGAATATAAATATATTGTAAATAAAATTACAAATCGTTCTTAACAAACCTTGAATACCTACTTATAATGAAATTATACACTACGACTATTTATAGCGAACCTAATTACACTTTATGAAAGTCCCTATCCCTGGATTCATTGTTCACTATCAATATTTAAAACTTATTAGTTTCCTTATGATAAAAGTATGATTGACAATCATATGTAATTGATTGATTGATCGCCGCACAGCCGCGTTATACTGTACAGGTTCTCAGCGTCGCACTTGAAATACGAAATTGAACTTTATTGTCTATGTATTATGTATCAATTTGCTATGATTGAAACCGAATTTCGACGCTGAAATACTACAGAATAATGCGGCAGGTTTGAGTCAAGTGGTCTGTAGCCGTTGTAGTTGATCTAAGTGAGTAACGCGGAGTCCACGTCGAGTCTCGTCCGTATAGCTTAAAGCCTGGTCTTGCCCGTTAAAGTACATGACCTCAATGCTATCGTGCGATTTCCTATAGTTTATAGCATTAATATAAGTAATCGAACCGCTATATGCTTTGTATTCACCGCGAAGTAGGCAACTGCCCCTTAATCCTGGCCCCAACGATTAAATTTATTTTGGCTCTCCAAAAAAGAAACTGACAGTTCCTGTCAGATATCAATAAAGTTGTATTGCTATCTGAGGGGTTAAGGAGTGGTATATTGTGTCGAAGTATTGTAATGTAGGCTTTGTACAGTTACGTCGGAGATTATAAAGGATTATTAATTAACGCAGCTGTCCATGTGTGGGTGCTTTTCGTAATGCCATTGTTTGTTAGCTTAATATTTTAAAAGAGTTAAGTTTTAATCCGCCAATAATATTTAATACTATTAATGGTTATTATATTTAATACGAGTAAGCGGGCTATGAATGTATATTGTACCTACGATTACTTAAATGTTTTATATTGTTGGGAGTAATACAATTAAGTCAGACCAAGTTTGTCGAAACAAAACATAAGGCACTATTCTGTATTCGTAAACTTATATGTAAGTGTTTTACCACGCTTATAGCAAATTAAGGTATACTAATGTCACACATGTGCAGAAAATGTATTCATAGAACCAACAGTTCTATTTGCGTAATGTAGGTATAGAATGTTGTCTGTATGATTTTGTTTTCGAAATTCGTGGAAAATGTTATTCTTAGAATACATAAATAAATATCAGTTATTGAACTATGTGTTATATTATGTAACTCGCTGACTCTTTTAAGTAAATACATCGAATAAATCTGAATAGGTAGCTATAAGATTGCTTTTTTATAATCTGTAGGCTAGCAACTACTTTGATATTATAGGTAATAATAAATTGAATTTGTTAATGAAATTATGTATATAAATAGAAGTAAATGTTTAAGAATTATTTTTATTGTATAAACTGTTAGAATGTAACTACATATATAAATTAATTATATTTGTATTTTAGTTATACTTGCCTTTATAGATTATATTTAAGTTTTTTGACTGATTGATTTAAATGATCTACCTATGTGTTATAGTAATGTTTACACTCCCTTGAGTCAATGCAATTAATAGACACTGTTCAGGTACAACAAACAATAGTCAGCTATAGTTTAGATGGATTAGTGAGTAGTTACATACAGATACAACCTCATTTTTAAGTTATTATATTTTATTTATTGGCAGCATATTTTACTCGTAAGGAATGTCAGTACGTATATAAGAATAGATCGGTGCAACACTAATCCGTCTGGTACCTAGTTAGGACATTCAATTGTACATAATGTTCATGTTTTGATAGGCACGAATCACGCGACATTTATTATAGACCTACAGTTTGTTGTATCATTGACTTTTAATGTTACAATGTATGCCATTCATTAATTACAATGGAATTTTAAATCTATTATTTGTTTTCTTTCCCCGTCAGTCCGACCGAACTAATGTCCTAAAAATGTGTGTAATTAGACTTGAGGGTCAGCGACTTTTTGAAGCATTCAGATTATTTATAACAGCGCAGGCAGCACGCTACTCGCTAGAAAGCTACGTGTTTCGGGTTTTACACGGCATTGCCCCAGAATAACGCCGCGGCCGGCGAGATTTCCTGGTATCACCGCGCCGAGTATTTCGGAATCGGAAATAAGGATTCCAGGAAATCGCTGGCCTCCGCTCGCCGCGCTCGAGGACGCCCAGCCTGTTGCGCGGGATGCTTATGATAAGCAGCTTTTACACTGCGCACTTTGGCTGTAACTGGTTCTTACATTTTAGGAAATTATTCATACTTCATTACTTTTGAATTTAATGAAGTAGGTATTGTGCATTTTATCTACCTACTGCCTTTCTTTGTCTGATTAATATTATTGAAAAATTATACGGATGAAGTGTTTGTTGGTGAACTATTTTAATAGTTCAGTTGGTGAACCAGCCACATGGGATTCATAAGTAATTCAATGAATATTAAAACAACTTTCTAACGTTAGCGGGGTCTATTCATGGTTGGCGGGAAGCCGCGGAACGGACTCAAGAGACAAAACAGGTTTAAAGAAAAAAACAATTTTGATATACTGAATAGTTGAATATCTTGAAGAGTAGGGGTTTTCTACTACCTACAAGAACACGATTTGAGAGCCTCGGATATGATTCCTGGCTAGTTAACTAGTGCTGGCAAAATGATTTATTACCTCTTCTGGCCGCCTAGTTCTTTTTGGTTCGCTATATATAAATAATTAATATCTAATAAATAAATAATCCTCCTCATCGTAAGTACCAGACAAGCAATATGTAGGAGTAGCCTAGTATGAACTTCGAGAACTTTGAATTGTCTTTAGTAACCATAGAAAAATTTTGTGCAAAATAAAAAAAAAAACTTTAAAGTTGGATGTATGGTCACTGGTTTCTTTGCCTTCTTTTGTAAGAAATAATTTTCGAACTGATGTCGTGACGTCAGCTACACAGCTGTTTTCCGTCAAATCAATGAAACAAAGTTTCGTAAATAAATACATTAGAATCAACAAAGTATATTTGTATATTATTAAACAAATTATCAGAGATGGAGTAATTTATCAAATATTACAACTTCATAATAATTGAGGATACATAAACATGGCGGCAGCTTTTCAACAACAAATCTTCGCTCTTGATGCAAGATTCAACGCATACAGGGCACCAAACAACCCGAATTTTAGTAAGTAACTATTTCGTATTATAATCATCATTTATTTAAGAGCTATGCTCTTGTCGGTGAAGCAATCGCCAACCCTCTCTATTGTCCGCTAACACTTTGACTTCCTTGTACGACATGACGCTGACTTTTTCCTTCAGCTGTTGTACATAACTAATCCTTGGTCTCCCTCTTCTTCGTATTATATCTTACCATAATAGTGTAGCTGGTATACTTACATACATCATTGGATTCATTAAGTACTCATTTCTACTTATTCACAAAATTAAGCTGAAAAGGCTGACTATAATGTTATAATTCACAAAACCATCCTAATTTAGTGTATTTTCCCACTTCAGAAACGCTATACATACGCCGACGTAGCCAACTTCTGAGAGAGAATGCTAAGTTTAAGGTAATGTTTCTCATCATTGGTTCACCCTAAGCTCTTATTCAATGAACAATAATTACATGATTTATATTAAATTTGCAGGACATAGAAACCATAAAAAAGTATATTCATATAAGGAGTCAGCTGCTGCAGCGCAGGTATGGGGTCCAGGATAACATTTCCATCAGCTCCTCGTCATCTCGGCCAAGATCCAGTAGTAAAGTGAGTTATTTACCATTGCCTTAAGTACATCTGTGCATATAAATAAAATTTAAGTGTCTGTCTGTAATCCCAAATTAACAGTTTTTCACTAAATACATGTCATACTATGCTACTTACATAATAAAAAAAACAAAAAAATCTGTCTCTCAGTCTCTGTCTGTTTGTCATCTTGTTCCGGGTAATCTCTAATACCCATGGACCGAATTTAATAGGACTTTCACTGGCAGATAGTTGATTTTACAAGGAGTATTTTGTGTATGTTTGTTTTTAAAAAAAATAAGGTTTTCGAAATGAAGCCATGCGGGTGAAACCACGGCACACAGATAGTATTATATTATAACTACCTCATATGTCACTGCTATGACTAATGAGTAATATAATCTCAAAGGAGCAATGCTATGTGTGTATGAATATTTAAATTACATGTGTAACATATACTGCACACACATTTACTACTAAGATAAACCCCCTTACAAAACGTAGTTTAAACCAATCTTGAAGAAAAACTATCCAACCATCCCTCTAGAAATCCATAAAATAAAACGAAGGCAATGTTAAGCTATGTTTTGTAATAAGGCGGATAATCATTTAAGATAGTGTATGTTAAATTGCTGTTGGATATCAAAATAAATATAATATAAATCACTTTGATTCCAGGCGAGCCTCTCTGTTGAGGAGAGCCAGCTTAACACAAACACCAGAAAGAAAAATGACTTGACAATATCAGAAAACTATGCATTCTCCGGGGTCCATCACATATTTGATCAGGTACATAATTAAGATTAAAAGGGCTTAAGTTTGATATCACTATACAGAGTGAATTAGCTGTGACTACAATTGGATTATTAGATATTCTAACTGACAGCCCCTTTAGTCTAGTGGCTGCAAAACTATACTGTGGAACACAAGGGTCTGGGTTTGATGCACCGGTGGGCTATAGTGTTATTGAGTTTTCCCCGTCTGTAATTTTCCTGTGGCAACATGGAGTTTGATTTAGTACCCCATTAATGGCAGTAGACTTGCCCACTAAAACATAACTAGCAAACTATGGGTGTACTATATGTACTAGTGATGTAACGAATATTCGCATTCGCGTTCGCGGATATTCGCATATTTTTGGATATTCGTATTTACAATCGCATTCGCAAAATTTCTGCGAATGTTTTGCGTATATGAATATCAGAAAAACAATATTATTTTAAGATAATGGTAGGTTAACAAAATCCATTAATTTCTTATGTTTTTAATGCAAGAAATAGTAACTTAACCTCATAAGCACATTAACAGTCTTCACTTTATCATTTGGTATTATTTAATCATTATTTTACTTTGGGCAATAAATTTCATTAAAACTACATTCTATATACATTCGCATCCGCGAATGTCAGTAGCAGACATTTGCATTCGCATTCGCATTCACGAATGCTTAAAAAATGACATTCGTTATGACTAATATGTACACCCTACCTTCGAGGAATACAGAAGAGCTTGAGGTTGATATATTCCAATCTATAATGATTTCAGCATACAGACCAAGTGAGTGTGGTGAAATTTGCCAACAACGACCGGTCGAAGCTGTGTTGCGCGTCATACGATGGTACCGTGTCGGTGTGTGACGTCACAGCCACGCCTCCGCGCGTCAGCTTCATACTGAAGGGACACACCAAAGCTGTCACTGGTATGTACTATGATAGTTAAATATAGATCCCGTCACCAGTAAAGAACGTGCAGAGAAAAATATTGGGGATAACGTTTTTTTCGCCTGGTCAATAAGATAGAGACAGACTCATAAAATTACTACTTCGGTACTCGTTCTTAACTCATGACGAGACCTATACGTTGTATTTTCACACCCCCAAGACTTCTTTTAAGTAAAATATACTAAGTATAAAATACTAAATATAATAAATATACCTAGTCCAACACATAAGTAACAAATCCATTAAGTGATGGCCTGTGCCATACCAACTGGATTACAGTGCAGTAAAATGATTTAACATATGGTGACCATCAATTCCACTCTAGTACAAATTGGTATGCATTATCGTTTCAAATAAGTAACTACGCTTTAGATTTATTGGTTCGAAATTTGTATTTTAAAAATTACAAAACCACAGTGTAATTCTGATATCACCTGCGGTTGATAACGAATGTATTGTGTATAGGTTGCGACTGGTCGGCGTCGAACGAGTTGCTAGTGACGTGTGGAGTGGATGGGTGGCTGGTGTTGTGGGAGGGCGGCGGAGGGCGGAGGCTGCGCGCCGTGCGCGACCAACGCCGCGCCGCGCTGCTCTGCTGCTGCTTCCAGCCCGCCAACAACAATATGCTCGTTGTATCCTTACTATACCCACTATGTTTGCTCCTGACTCATCTCATTACGTTAAGAACTTCGATTTAGTTTAGCGTGCCTCTTTGATTTGCTATATTTAGGCGCTTTTAATGTGTGCAAGTGTTTCAAATTGATAATTTTCATTTGATTTAATATTAATGTTTGTTTGTATATCATATTTTCTCCAATATGCTTAACTCGTAACATTACAAAGGCTGGCAACGCGATGGGGATGGTCGAAGTTCTTAACATCTCCACAGGAATATATCCGCGAGGTAAGATATTACATAACGCATATTTTTTAGCAAAATACCCCGTATATTTCAAAATACCTTCTGTGTGATTCTAAATTTAAAAAGAAATAAAGAAAAAAATAAAGCAAAGAAGGTAAATCTGTTGTCTTTGGTTGATATAATTCTTTACCAGAAAATCTTCTGTTTTCACAAAAATTAAAATACCTTTATATATTTTATTAAATAGACCTTTAACACCAATTAAGGTAACAGAAAAGTCAGAATAAACCATAAATACTTTTCCGATGTTTTTTTATATGTTCATACTCAAATCGCAAGGAGAGGATAAACCGTAGAATTTCAGTACAATAGTAAAACATGCTGTGGGTGCTATTCGAAACCTGTTGTTTATTATTGTCGCATAGTATCAAAATATTCGAGACTTCAATAATTGCCTTAAAATTTCACACATCTAATTTACATTTAAATTTCGCTTTTAAATAGTGTAGGAGGACGCTCATTGTTTTGAAGTGACCACAGATCAAACGAAAATAAATCGACTTTCTGTGTTCTGTGGGAGTGAAGTTTCCGTATTATGTCGTAATGAGGGTAGATCCACAATTTACTGGTTTGAACACTTTCGTGATAGCATTGCTCACATTCTAATATATTAATTAATATTAGGATTTCTTCCCGAAATATAAGTAATTCATTTGTGTCCATCAGGCGGCAGCAGTATTCTGGGCGGAAGGGTTCTGTCGATAGCGTGCGAGTCTAGCGGCCGGATGTTCTGGGCGGCCAACGATAAGGTGCGTCACTAGCCAATAATTACTGACTACTTGCTACTTTCATATCCGCGTTACTCATGTTATTGTATCAGTAGTTACTTCCCTTACTAGAGTTTTATCGAGACGTTCCATGAAGTAATTAAAATTTATTATTCTACACGTTCTAATCGTGTATGTAATCTATATTTAGATTATCTACACGTTTTTACGTTTAGGTTTGTGGTACTTTTTTTATCTTCAACGGCTGCTCGTTACTTTTGGTAATTAAATTAGCGCGCATGCCAATCGTAGTATAGGTCAAATAAGGTAACAGAATTGGTATCAGATTCTAGGCTTCGTCTAGAAATACCCAAAATATATAGTGATGTGTGTTGGTGTGTGCAGGATGTGATAGTGATGTGTATTGGTGTGTGCAGGGTGTGATAGTGAGCTACCGGCTGGAGGGCGCGGGTTCGCTGAGCAAGCTGCGGCGGTTGTCCGTGGGCGGCGCCGCCACCAGCCTGAGCTGGAGCCCCTGGCTCGCGCGCCACCCCGCGCTGCTCGTCAGCGCTGCGGATAACTCTCTATATCTATTCAGGTCGGTCTCTACACCACTATATATATAAAAGGCAATACTGATACTGGCCAAACCCTTAAGGCTAGAAAATTTATATTGCGCACACGTTTTCCTCATATGACGACGGCATCCACTAAGGAAGGACCAAAATTCAACCCCGAAGGTTGGAATAAAAGAATGTATGTGAAATTTACTGCCACGCAAGCGTGGGCTGCGGTGACTATTCTCGAAAACGAGAGGGTTCTCTAGTCAACCTGTATGAGCTGCTATAGGCTAGTTGCCTAAATTTGATTTATTGCTAATTCATATACCTTAGTATCCAATATGCAAGGAAAAAAATAAAGTTTTTGAAAATATATCGATTTTCAATTTGTATTTCGCATTTAAAGAAATGAAATTATATTAAAATTTGAAATGTATTTGAAGTATTTTTTTTGTTAAAATTATTACTTAATATAACAAATACATTTAGAAAGTAAAATTATGTCTTCTTTTTTTACCTGATACTTTCATATTGTTATAAAAATGATTGTGATCATCGAATTTCTTGAACTAAAAAAAATCCCTGATTTTAATACTAAGTGACCGCTTATTATGGTATCTTGTTTTTCATCAAATGGATATTTACATTGAAAATGCAGACTCGTCAAAAATCGATTTTTTTGACCTCGATTTTTTTATGAATCGAATCATCAAGTTACGTTTCGAATCAATTTAAAAATCGATCTTTTTTGAAAAGAATCGCCATCCCTATGCCTTACACAGGTTGACGTAACGCTTCCTGATTGGTGATCAATGTCACGTGACTTAATCCTTAAATTTCCATAACTTGTTTCGTGTAAATATCAACAATCTTTTAATATTACAATGAAATAATTTATTTTTCTTTATCTAAATACAGAAATACAATTTTAGACCATTTAATCCATTTGTTCTTAGTGGAAACATGCCTATTGTGATTGTTTTTCTCAACAATGTAACAATTTAGGTACCGTTTTACTGATAAGTTGAATTCAGATGGTGTTAATAGTATAATTCCATAATAATATCAATAGATAGCTGACTTTTCAACGGAGATCGCCATTATAATAATAAAATACTAATGTGAATGTATGTATATCCAGGATAATAGATCGCGAAGGCGGTTTGTGTTTGAAGAAGCGTTTCGAGGTGTCCCACGTGCGGCACAGCGTGAAGTCGACGTTCTGTCCGCTGATGTCGTTCAGGCGCGGCGTGTGCGTCGTCTCGGGCTCCGAGGACTCCTGCGTCTACTTCCTCGACATCGAGGGACACGTCGACCAACCGGTCGTTAACAAACTACAAGGTACATACTCCTTATATTAGTAGGAGGTACCTAATGATAACCTTTTAGAAAAGGCGGGTGTTGTTATTACAACACCTCCGACTACACCTTCAGGGAATACGGACGTGAGCATATGTATGTAGTAGTTTAGTCGTGAACAACTTCTTTAATCACTAGATGGAGCCACTCATCAATAGAAATATTTTAATATTTTTGTAATACAACTGACAACAACTTTATTTTATGTATAAAGCATTGTTGGACTCGTTGTTAATGTAGCTATCCATTGCTGCTAGAATTTTTCAAATCGGTCTATTGGACTGATTTTTAAGTTTATTCGTCAGACACAAAAATACAAATCTTTCCTATTTATAACATTAGCATAGATTTGAACTAAACAAGCACCTACAAATGTCATAATTCTGTCTGTATATCCAGGGCACGCGTCTCCAGTGCTGGGCGTGAGTTTCAGTTACGACGAGAGTCTGCTCGCCACCAGCGACGTCTCCGGATTGGTCATTATCTGGCGACGAAGCTGACCCCAACAGACGGTCTCACATTAACGTAAAAAAGACATGTTGTATTTAACTACTCTTTATCATATTCTCTATCTTTATGTCGCGACGCCGTTCTGGGGCCAACTATGATCGTTTAAGCAGCGTATTAAGAACTTCTTAGCATTGACGTTTAATGTTACGGTACTAAAATGAAACGTCAAAGCTCAGAAGTTCTTCTCTGCTTAAACCAATGATGGTACGCCCCGTGTGCTCAAAAAATAAATCCCATCACGACGCAAGAATTTGTAAAAATTTGACCCTAAAGCGCCCCGCTCCACGATTTTAATCTCCCCCTTCGGTTAGGGTAGAATTTGAGAGACGACGTGTATTTTGTGGGAGCTTAATTGCTTATTAATGAAAAGTGATCGCTGCAATCTAAAGTCGCGTGTATGTTCCGCGGTAAATAGTGTGAATTTAGTAACCCTGTAAAAATCTCTTAGTAGAACTCCATGCGCTATGGAATACTTCGTTAGGAATTAAGGTTCCTATTCTGGTCGTTCAGCGGAGTAAGCTTTAGAACCAGGGGCCCTACCATGAGCCTTTAATGCTATGATAGTTTGACTCATATTATGAGACAGACGTATACATCTGTCTCTGTCACAAAACTGAACTATCATTGCAATAAGAGCTCATGGTTAGGCAGCAGTGCAGTTCACCAGTTTAACCAAAAGCAACAAAACTTATTGTACTCATTGCATCTCTTAAGTAACTTTATGGGAGGTCATTCAAATCGCAATCTCAAATAGTAAGTATTTATTATATAGACATTCCAAATGTATGCAATCATATAACAAATAAAAGGCTTATATTGAGCCACAAGTTTTATTATTTATTTATTTGTTTTTTCATAGAAATACTTTTAAAAGACTCGACAAAGTCACAATATGAAAAGAATTCCAATGCGTTCACATTCACTAAATACTGCAGACAGCTCATACAAATCAATAACAACTTACAAACAATAAATACCATAATTACTGGACAATTACACGCTCCGGCGGGAGTGGTTGATTACATTATTGGACAATTCATTCAAATAATTCCTTGTTTATTTATACATACATCGAGTTAATCTAGGGCTGACAGTTCATATTTAATACCAGATCGATTACAGGTTACATTGTAAAATGGAGCTTATTTGTATCTTGTTAAGACTCACTGTAGTGTCGACAGGGTCCTCGGTACCAAGCTACATGCCGCGTTACTTCCCCTATGGGCCCTATGTAGTAACAAAATGAACATCTACCACTTATTTACAACTGTACATTAACGAAAACTTTCTAAAACTGTAAAAATAATGCTCAGAACAATAAACATGAAGGTATAATAATTAATAATTTTCAATTCATATTTAAAAAAACATTTCTTCATCGAATAGTTACACAACATTAAATTATATTTACAGCGGTAAGTAAACAACTAAAACACGATGATATGGAAATGAGAAGAATTGCACATCAGGTTCACACTTGGACGTATTGCATACTATATGATGACGTAGTTTAGTGGCACGCTTCTTGTACACTCGCCGACAGAAATACACACGGGATCCTATTATTTTGCTGCTATACATAGTTAACGAGTGAGTACTTGCTTTACAATACCTTATTAATTTTCTCAAAATTCTCACTTCGCGTAAAATACTACCACTTGTGATAGCGAGCATACTAATGAAGGGACGTCGAGCAATCATTTGTGTTGGCGAGTGTACGTAAAAATACGCAATGTCGATCGATCTATCACCATAACTTGTTACATCTAAATCACTACACTTAACTACAATACTCTTACATACCTAAGAATTGGCTTGTTAACTTCCAAACATCGAAAATTTATATTTTTATTCCACTATCTCAGAGGTTTAAGATGGAAGATGCGTACTCTTGTGCGTAGGCGAGTCACCAAGATCATTTAAGGCGTCGACACAAGGCCCTAATAATATAGACCGACCTTATTACAGAGCTATGGGGAATAATAAATGGTACCGATTTACATACACATGCTCAAATGAGCGTGTAAAAATCAAGTGTGCTTCCCCGATGATATCTATGATATAAGGGCCGTGTGCAGGCGCCTTTAGTAGCAGATTGACTGCATACGGAGATAAATACATAAATATACATCAGCTGCACAAGTAATAGGACACGTTATATTATTCTCTCGCTCACACTGCAACTATGTGAGCGAGCGAGAATTATCAACAATCGAATTGGTGCGGGCTCATTCCCCCGATGAACTTTGCTCAGATAATAATGACTTGCAAATATGTTTTGTCTTATTTTCACTCATGACATTTACCATTAGAGAGAAGAAGTTAACATATTTGCATGCTTCAATGTCCTAGCAACGTTAATAAGGGAGTATAAATTTCATAATAATATTACTAGGCCCGATGATGTATCATTTACCGTTTAAAGGAAAACGGTAATAATATATGAAACAGTTATAATTCATAGCGTATATCCAAACCACGATACTATAATACATACTAGACTACACTAACAAATAAGAGTATAAACGTTACGTATGACAAAACTAGCAAGTATACGAATGGGCGCTACTAATTACAGGGGGCTTACCATTAACTCTTATTGTCATGATAGTTTGACATTGACAATGACATACATGACAGATCTGTGACATTGTCAATCTAAGATGGCGATATGAGGTCATAGTAGCCCAGGACACATTAAGCCATTTTTATTTTCACTAGACCATCCCGGCTTGAATGACTATTTCTATACTATTCATACATTAAATTATTTTAGAAGCTTTCCTCGAAAATATGGAAGTGAAAACCGTATCAAAAACAAGCCAGTTTGTTCATAGCCTTAACCCTCTTTATAAGGAAATGATTCTATAGCATAAAGTACTCTTCCATGCGTAAATATCATGTAGGTATACAATTTGACTGGAACCTTTTTGTATAGAAGAGCAGATGAGTAGTAACGTATGCGATAGGCCTTAGTAAGGTTACGAATGTCTTGTGTATAGAAAAGGCAGGCAGATTATTTAAATAACCACATTTCTCATACCTAATTTTTCACCTAAACGAAACTATGAATATAAAATTGTTTCAATGTGCTTTCAAACTATTCTATACACAAGACATTCGAAATTATTACTTACATTTAAAAATGTTAAAAGTTGTATAAAAACCTGAGTATAATGTTACTTTTATCCCCTTAATTATAAAAGCTTATTTATACATTGATAAGTCAAAAATGTATTTTTCTTGTTTCCATGTGAAACATTTTCATTACTGTATAGAGAAAACACATAATTGTATCTATTAATGCTTATAATAAAGGGGGTAAATTTGTATCGCCATATTGTCAAAGACAGGTAAGTCGAACTTGACGTTCACTATAGTGATAATGGTTACTTTAGTCTACGTAAAGTGGCTGGAGAAAAGAAAAATAAAAAGTTATGGTATTTAATTTTGCATATGGAACAAGAACACTCTCTTTTTGAGATTTTTAAAATAACGTTGATAATAGAATACACTAGGTATTAATATTACTCTAAGCTCAACCTACCTGCCGCTAACAAACCAATATCACTTAATAACATACTGCGAAGCTACGGTATAATTCCCGGCATTTGTACCTTAGTTGTGTGACGTCACAAGATGGCGTCGCGTTTGCATTGACTGACATGATGCACCCTTCGGTGGGTTTTGTATGTGAATGGGCGGAGGATTCAAATTGAGATTCGAATGAATATAATAATTAATTCAGTTAATAAATAATTCACAAGTGTTAATCCAAAATGTTACGCGACTCGATATCTCAACTTGAATGCTATGATGGCGTTTATAAATCCGATATGTATGTCAATATTATTAGTATAGAAAAGTCCAGTTAACTAACATACACTGTAATACTATGTTATGGCATATTTATAGGCATAACGCTGCGCGGCGCCGCTACGGACATAATAACTGCTTCTAATTAGGGCTTACTTTATACATCTACCAAAACTGAATAATCAATTTTATCTATATAATTTACCTTCATAAATTCTTTTATAAATTATATTCGAAATTCATAATTTTTGACACATGTCAATGCTAAACGTCCAAAGTCTACGAATATTTCCTATAAATCTATGAAATATATCTTTAATAGACACGAAAACTCATATAATGCAAAAATGATTTATAAAGCCCCTAACGCGATGTACAGCTATTTATACAATAACAATAACTTACTCTTAGGACACGTTTGGGGTTTTGTTCCGCTCGAGGGTTGCTTTGGAGCTGCTCTCGATGCCGGAGTCCTCGTCGCCGCTGTCCAGCACCGTGCCTTCCCCTTTCACAGCTTCCACCACTTTGGAGCTCTCCTCTTTCGCTTCATCCTCCACTTCATCGGTGAGGACTATTTTCGGCTCCGGTTCCACCTTCTGGACGCTTTTGCCGAAGGTTGAGAACGTCGGCTCCGGCACTGGGAGGTCGTCGCAATCCTTTAGAAGAGGTAGCGAGGAGCTGACCACTGGGGTCTCATCGGTCATGACTATAGGCGTGGTGCCTAATTCGACGGGCCGTTCGTCCGTGGAGCGTCGCTTGGGTTTGTCGAGCACGAAATTGAACACTCTATTATGTCGCGGAGAGGGGATGTGGGGGCTGGGGGGCAGGTCTAGTTTGAGTTTGTCCCTCGTGTGCCTCAGGCCGCCGAGTGCCTCTCCGCCCGGGGAGCTTGGGCTGACCGACTCGCTAGAGCTGGCGCTGTCCACCGGCCTCCATGTCAACTCGGCTTCGGGCAACTTCTTAGCCTTGAACTCGTCATCGGTGGTGGAGCCGGGCGTGATGTCTTCGACGCCCGAGTCGGGGGTGGTGAAGTCCAAGGAGGGTGTGCGTGTGACCAGGGTGGTGGAGGGCAGCGGGGAGGGCGGCGGGGGGAAGTCCTCGGGCACGTCCTCGGAGAGGTCTCGCTCGAGGAGGGGACGCTTCAGGTGCATGCCGGGGAAGAACTGGCTGGTCGTCGACATGATGCCGAGGCTCTCGAACGGCCGCGCCGACGACGATATGAAGAAGTCTTCGTCATAATCTGTTATATAACAACATTGTATCAGTAACTGTAGTGAACAGTAATGCAGCCTATTAACTAGTCGTGCCTCGTGGGTTCACTCGCGTAGAGGCTACGTTATTTATATTTTTTGTTTTGAATTATTTTACGCGGATTCTTTATTCAGTAATGACATACAATATTCCTTGTTAAATCAGCTACATGTTAATAAGAAAAGCCCAACCAAATCGGTCCAGCTGTTTCGCAGATTAGCCGGAATAAAATAAATACTTTTTCCCACGTCTCACATTATCACATATGAAAGATTTTCAGCCTGGCAGAATCAACACCATACAGGCCGCCTACCCCAGACTGGCATTTATCAAGGCTTCTGTAGTTGACTTGATGCTAGAAAGCCTAACTTGTTGTACCTTATATAATTGCGTAAATAGACATATAGTCTAACCTGCACCGAACGCGATCCCCGCCCGCAGCGGGTAGAGGTCGAGCGGGCTGGGCGCGCCGAACAGTTGGCCGTAGCCCATCTCCGCCTCCTCCGCACTGGTCGGGTCCCAATCTAAAACAACCACCACACATAAATAAACACATGGGTGTATAGGTGAATGGATTGGCGGTGTACCAGGGAACAGTAGAGACTCAATTTTATGAGCTTTATGTTTCTTGAGTCGATGGTTTTATATAACTAAGTTATCCTTTGTGGCACCAGCTGTCGGCCAGTGTTTGTATGTGTTTGACAAACAAGACCTACTACAGCAACGTTACTGTAGGTTAGCAGCATTTTGAAAGATGGAATGGGGACTGTACGTCGTTCTAGTTGGACATAACTAACACACAAATAATTTGGTATTTATTCGTATTTGTTACTGACCGGAGTAGGTGGAGAGGTCCGGTAGATAGGGCGAGTGTGCGTCCACATCCGCCACCTCCCGCGGGTACTCGTACACGCAGTGGTACTTCTGCCGCTTGAACACAACGCGCTTCTTGCCGTCCTGCACATTATACTGGGTTACGGCTCTATCTGGGATTCTGTTTAGTATTTGACAAATACCCAATAACTACATATGAAACTAAGTACAGGCCTTCATGAGCTATGTGCGCGCAGTGAAAATAGTGAGGATACTGCGCACGGTAGGACACAGAGACAGGCTCACAAAATGACAACTGCGCATTCAAGGTACGCGCTCATAACTCGTGATGTGTCCTATCTATTGATTATAAATCACATTTGAAAGTGAATTATATAGCATGGCTATGTTCATCTTGAAAGTGTGTTCTTATCAACGAGGATAGTAATTTGAAACCTGCCAAGTGCCAGGCACTGACTTTTAGGCTGTCATGCCGTAAATTAATATATACTGCTATTTAAATTTTATTTTGTCTGTTATTAAACATGATTGCGAATGTTGTAGACGTGAAATGTCGATCGTCAATGTAATGACGGTGCTTAAACCATCTGTCAAAGATTTAAGGTTAGCCGCATCTACACTATTATTGACAATATTATTGCGTGTGTGCGGCTAGCCTAAGAAGTCAATTATCCAAGGCGAATGTTCTAAAATCTACAGGTGAAATAGTTTAAGTTTCAAAATAATAGTAAAATAAAGAGCACATACTGGTTGTGCCTCGAGGCTCCTGAGTGAAGACTTGGAGGGTGCGGCGCGGCAGTCCCACGAGGAGGGCACGAACTCCACCTCGTCGCCCTCCGAGCCCGAGCCGGAGGAGCCCGAGCCCTCCGAGCCCGCGCCCTCCTGCGGCCCTCCGCCCTCACTGCCGCCGCCCGGTGGACCCCCGCCCCTTTGCTATATTATTACTCATTTTACTACTTAGTTTACGCTAACACGAAGACCATTCGTGCTTTCGCTTTATGACGGGGCTTTGATTATGACTTTAATTAATGGGGCATAAGGATATTTACATTTTTAAGATACTTATTAGCCGTGATGGCCGAGTAATTTGAATATTCACCTGCTACGCAAGCGATGCAAGCGGTCTGTTGAATTCGGATCACGAACTTTACAAGAAACATCGTGAGAAAACCTTGCATTCGGTGAATGAGTAGTAAGCACACATTTTTTCAATATTCAATTAACGAGTCCAAGTTGATAGGTATTGTCAATGACTAAATAATACAATAAAACTTTAATGACACCATCAAAAATTCCTTTTGGGTGGACAAACGTTGAAACGATGATATGATGATATGAAAGAATATGATATATGATTAACACAAACATATAGTTAAATGTATGCAAAGCATATGATCCACAATTATATTATTCAAAGTACATACGTACTACTTATATCAAAACAAAGCACAATGATTCTAATGTCTACATGGGGAACTAATGAAAGAGCTACGTGAACAACACTGCAACTGACGAATATAATGAAGTCCTAAGTAATTCTAATTTCATAATCGACTTATCCGAAAGGATTATAATAAATAAAAAAAAATTTAGGTAATTCGACTTTTCGTGTCACAGCCCTCAGAGACACCGATTTAGGCTAAGTTTTCAACTTGTAATATTTTTATATATGTTTTTATACCCTTTCGGTTGAGTGATTGTGAAAGTACATAGTGGATGATAATATACAAGGCTGGACTTACGTGTTCGAAGCGCGTGGATGGTACGACGGAGGTCTCGTGCCCGCCGCCGTCCTACGCGCCACACAGACATGTTTACACACATGCAAGCACACCGCCACCGATACCAACTATATTTATATACATGTACAATTATATTACACCCTTTACTGACAACCGCACATACGACTATTATATAAAACGAAGGATTATAGTAATTCGATCGAATTCCTCTCCCAATGACTCCCTATTCACGTGATGCGAAATCGTAGTTCGATAGGACTTTGACTTAAGTTGTTGCGACGAAGACTGAGCTATTCCGTTTTTTCTTTGATATAATGACTACGTGGATTGGGCCACTGAGGCAACTGGACAACTGCAATTATTGTGTTTTTATATCATCTTTGTTTGAACATAATTCTGCCTTGCCACTATGACTACGCAGGTGCGGAAGCGTTACTTTGAAATACTGTGTATTGTACATATATATAAATATACATTGCGATATTGAGGGTACTTATAAAGCTCGGGGCGTATCTTACACAAATACTAAGATGCAATCACCGATTGTATAATGCACCTGGTAGGTTTATTACGACCATCAAAGAGAAAATATACTAAACTCTAAAAAAAGATCGGGTAGATGCATTTTATTATAAACTTTATATAGTAAGGCGTAAAGTTGCATTTCAAACGTGTTTGATGTTTGTAATAACCCACCAAGCGATTCCACATTAAGTATGTAGTCATAGTATTAAGTTCTGACGAAGCGAAAGGACAGGGTCTACCACACGTTGCTATTAATCATTCCTCCAACCCAACCGTCAGATTCAGCGTTTGAAGCAATGGTCATTTATTTACATACATATTTATCATGTTCAGAAGTTACTTCATTAATCAGAGTAGAAAAAAACAAACGAATAAGATTAGTTTTTGTCAATTTAAAAATGAGCTGAATTTGTCCATGTCCGATAGAAAAAAAAATATGGATGGAAAAAAAAATTTACAATTCATATCATAAATTGTTTGATTATCAAAGTTCTCAACTGATTTTGAGTGTCCCTTTCAAGTAAATATCATTAAAATAAATAAATTTTCCTCTGAAAGTGAACGCTTATTGAATACTGATTACATTTAAGGGGAAATGCAGCTACAAATCAATAAATTCACTCCAATAGCTTCTGAACATAATCAAAACCAAATGAAAAATGATTCGATCTCACTCACCTTCCAAATAAACTCGCCGCTGGAAGAATTGCTGGAATGAGAGTCACTATCGCTGTCCCATTCCTTCAGTATCTCCGCTGCAGTGTTAGGCTTGCTGTCCTGCTCGCACTCGGGGGAAGTTGGTTCAGTTGGGGAGTCTTGGTTGAAAGATGTGCTCATTATTTCTGTTGCTGGACCTGAGACGTCATCAAAAAGTATGGGAAAAATGTTTAGTATCATCACGTATATATCATAACGTGATCAGTGCCCTAAGAACAGGTTTAAACATTAACGATATCGATTTGAACGTAAAAACGTCCCTAGCGGCTAGTGTAGGTAAGTCAAAGTCAAAAATATCTTTATTCGATTAGACTTTTTACAAAGTACTTTCAAATCGTCAGAACGACATGGATTATACATGCTACTGCCAGGTTCGGAAGGTTGCTTTTACTGAGAAGAACCTGGCAAGAAACTCAGTAATTACTCCTTTAAAAATATTATAAAATTTTATAAAACAAAGTAAATCACTTGAGAAATGTAAGCCCATGGACACAGTTCCAATGCACAAATGTCAATAAAAATTAACATAAAGAAAAGTCTAGTAGTTGTATTTATATCTAAATGCGTAGCTTGAGATGACCAGCCCCCACAAGCAGCACCTGTTCACAAGTATGACGAGAATGCCAGCCATCACCCTCCTCAACCATTATAGAGGGAAGTGAGTAGGTAGTTTTACGATCCCATACAAAATGATTAAAACATATACTGGGGTTACAGTCGTACCCGTTTCCTAAGGCCAAGTTAAGTTCACCTAACACGATTCGTACGGAGGCTATGGTGCGCGAGTCCGACTCTCAATTGGCTAGTTTATTTTTCATTGAGACGTATAGTTGATGTTAATAAATCCGCGATTTGAGTCAAAAAATATAGTCACGTTAGGTATAATACGTTTGTGGCGCGAGCAAAGTTGCATGTAGAAGCTAGTCGTAAATAAGAGTAAGTACTGACCTGTGAATCTAATATCACTGAGGAGTGGATAATACGAGTCTAGTTGACAGAATTTCTTCTCGTTTTGTAGAAAATCCTCAGTGACCACTGTCACTTTTCCATCCTGTACGTCAGTGACACCATTCGTTACTGCACTCACTTCTGGCACGATATCATCTACACTTGCATCTTTTAGTGATTCAAGTGTTTTTTCTAAAGTAGTTGTATTTTTAACATCTGGAATTTTCCCTTCGCTGTTACCTTCTTCGTGCTCCTTCAAATCTTTTACCTCACTGTCATCCACATTGCTCTCAATAAGTTCTTCAAATGTTTCGTTCAGGAAATTAACGGTGGCATACTTTTCACTCCCTCCATTACATTTCACTTCAGCTGTGTCTTCTAAAGCAAAAGCACCGTTTGATGTTTCCGGTGTGAGATCAAATTTTACCGCATTCCTTACATTTGAAGCTTGGGGTATTACAATAACTTCATTTGTAGTTTCACAGACAGGAGCCTTTGTTTCGTTAATACCGATAAAGTTAACTGGTTCATCATCCCCATTAATTTGTATATGTTTCGTATCTGCATTAAATTCTAAACTTTGGTTATTTTTCGGTACACTTCCTGCGTGAGAATCGTATGTATAATTCAGATCTTTGTTAAACTTCCCTTCCATATGGGAGTCGTACGTCTTATTGGGACTTTCCTTGAAAGCGTCCATCGTACTCTCTGTTATAATTATTGAGTGAGGCTGTTCGGTTTCTTCCTCCTCGCCGAAATTAACTAAAAATAAATCAGCTGGACTACTAACATTAGCTACATGAGATTCTATTAAATTCGAAATATTAGGCGGACTTAAATATACGTTCGTGGGGTCGTTGGTGTTCACGCTGGACATGGCCAGCTCGCTCGATAGCCTCTCGTTCTGCAGCAGCAAGCAACTGGCGTAGATCAGTGACGACAAATCCTGCGGACGGTCCCTCACGGACTTCTGGAATTGATTGAAGTCTTCGGAACTCACTCCGCTCTCAACACTCTGGCTACTCTTTTCCTGGGGTTTATTCGTGGCAGAATTTTCAAAATCCGAGTAAGTAGGTGTGCGCTCTAAAGCGATCGTACCTTCTCTGTTACTGATTGTACTGAGGAGCTTGGTGTCCCCTTCTAATAAAATTTCCGTGTCTTGATTATCGCACCCGTTGCTCACATCTGACGATAAGTCCTGAGGCCTCACTTCAGCCGACTGCTGAAAACTAAGGAAATTCGGGACAGATAGACCATACGAATTGTCGGTTTTAATTTCAGGCAAATTCATAGGAATTGCTACGACATTATCAGTATCAGGGAGCAGTTCTGTCAAAGGCGTGCTCGTGACTGACGGCGCCATGTTCTTTTTGTAGTTATTCTCAGGACTGTTCACTATTTCGACCTCGGCTTCATTTGCGTCGTCTTTCGTAGACTTATTGCTCTCCACTGAATTGTCTTCCAGACAAGACATATCTACACTATCCATCTTCTTTACACAAGGTTCAGAGGTTAGCTGCGGACTCGCGTTTTCCAAACACTCTTTGCTATCGGAAAGTATTGGTGGAGTCATATTTATTTCATACGGAACAGGAGATTTTCTGATCAACTCGGGCTGCTGTATTTTCCATACGTCATCAACAGCTGATGCTACCTCGGTGGTGCAGTTGGAGAAGGAAGGCACTCCGGACATCAAAGTGCCGTACGCTAGATCTTTAGTTTGTGAATTCTTCGTAGAATCGTTTTCATCAGATTTAATTGTGACAGAAGGTGTGGTCGCCACTGGCTCAGTTTTCACTTTAGTATACGTGTAGTTATCGTTCACAGTTATCGAATCTGGGGAGAAAGTCTCGCAGACTTCTGACTTACTATCGTGGACAATATACGTGGAGCAGTGGCTCAGTTCCTTCTCGTCGTCTTGGTGCGTCAGCGTGTCTGTGCTCTCGCTCACTTCTTCTTTCTCCTGCGGCTCGAAGTCTATGAGACCGTCGGGGTCCATAGCTAGATCGTCGAAGTTCTCCTCTACATTGTAGAGTGTATCGTTCGAGCACCACGAGTCTATGCTCGTGGCTTTGGATAGACATTGGGTCTCCGATGGTTTTGAATGCTTTGCGTCGGTCGGTAGGGTTGTTTTCGAAAGAGTAGAGACCCCGGTCGCATTGTCGAAGTTGTCCGAGTGATCGGGCGCCGAAGAGTCGGTCGTAGGGCTCAATAAGAATGGCGACTCTTGTGAAATTCTCTCGCAGTTCGGCACTTTATCTTCGTCACTCTTGTTATAAGTTCTGTCGTCGATAGCGCATTCGTTTTCGTTTCTAGGTCTCTTGTATGGACTGGCGTTCAAGCTGTCTGCACTCATGGTTATTCTGTAACATTAGTCATGTAACTTTTTATTAAAGCATAAGGTATTATAATATTGAAAGTATCAATTAATAGGTCTAAAACTTATATCAGCTTTAAATGTATAGTGTACTCACTCTTTACTGCTAGCGATATCCTTCTGCACGGTGTAAGTATTGTTGGGCGAGTGTGTTCGTGGCGACTGTGTGTTTGGCGAATGTGTTTTTGGTGATTGTGTGTGTGGGGAGTGAGATTTGGGTGATTGTATAGTAAAGGTTGAGTGCTCGTGGGCACTGTGCGCGGCGGTGGGCAGGTCGGTGACTTCATCCGTGGAGTTGTTGCACGGCTCGGGGTAGCTCTCCGATGAATCGGTGCGGGTTGACGGGTTCCCTGGCAGATAATTAGGTTTTTCAAAAAGTTGCTTTTCATTTCTTATAGTGACTTATGTCACAGTTGCTATTTATACAGCAACACCATAAGTAACCCATATATCTGTGTGTAAGTGACCGTCTAACTCCGTGCCTCGAGCAGCACGTTAATGCTTTAAATCCTAGTTGTGAATTCAACCTGGGAAACCTTTTAATGTCAGTCAGAAGCCCGAGTTACTGCTTTTAAAAAATAACCTACTACCACGAAATTCAATCCTTAGGCGAGAATATTCGATGACATCGAAACTTAAAATATGGAATAAAATGTGACGATTTTATTGAGCTGTATTTAATTAGTCTATAGTCAGTTAGAAATCGAGGTTAATACTTACAGTTGACATCGTTTTCGTAGGCGGATAGCTGCTGCCTGGTCTCTTCGGCAATGGGGCTGAGCGCGGCGGGGTAGGACACCACTAGCTCGGGCGGTGGAGGCAGCTCCCCACCCCACTCCGCTTCACATTGTGGCTCGATTGCTGCCACCTGGCAATGTACGTTATTTTAACTCTTGGAAACAGCATTTCCAACAGTTAGGAGTCGTAGTATTCAAGTGGTTTGAGCCAGCCAGGCAAGTTCAAATCCCAGTGGTCCAATTAGTTTTTATGGGCTTCACGGTGAAGTATATCAGCGCGAGGATACCTGAATATGTCTAAGAAATTCAAAGTCGTTGGCACTTAATCATCTGTAGTGAAAAGTGGGTGTTATTCAAACACTTCTGCTTACTTCTGGGATAGAGTGAGCTATTTATGAGAAAATGTGTTCATTAAAAAACGGTAGAGCTCACCTGCGCAAGCGGCAACTTTAATTCCAACTCGTTCCTGAGTGCCTTCACGCACTCCTCGTCCAAGGTAAACCCTTCCCTCAGGTCTTCCACTGAGCCGCCGTTGCCCGCCAAGTAAGATTCCGGGATCGCATCGCTATCTCGCATCATCTCTTCGTCTTCAACCACCCCTTCTACAGTCAAAGGGCCAGAGTACTCAATGTTCAAGTTGTTCTCATTTTCAGCCATTGCTAGCTTTGAAGTTATTTGCAACTGTATTTGATTCAGATCTATCTCGTTCTGCGGATCGGGTTCTGGAGCTGATTGAACAGGATGGTTCATGTCGATATCTACTAGGTACAACTGCTGAGATGTCGACGCAAGGAAAATCCCGGGCGAATTCGGTGGTGTTGACGGTGATACATGCTTCTCAGTGGCTGATTGGTCTTCTGTGGCATCGGATATCTCATTAGAAGGATCAGATTGCTCGGGCTTCGATTCACTAATGACTGCTATATCATCGAAGTTTAGGTCATCCTGCATTATGTCAGGAACTTCGTTCAAAAAGTTCCCATCGCGTAAAGGAGACGGAGTTTCGAGATTGATTTCACTGAAGTTTGACGAAAACGCCAACAACTCTTCTTTAGGCAATTCTACGAGATCGGCGCATTGTTTGTTCCCTCTATACAACTCTAATGAGCAATGCTCGAATGGTCCGAGTACCACGGAGCTGTTCTCATCATAAGTGTCTGTGTGGTGGCTCTTTGTCGGAGAATCGAACGGACTAAGACTGTCGTGAACATATTTAGTCTCATGTTTCATTAGAGTTTCCTCTTTAGCTGGTTCATCTGGTATTTTAGTCTCTGACAACAATTCCATTTCATCTTCTCTGAATGACTTTTCCAAAGTTACGTCTACATTGCTGCTGTCACTGACTTTGGGTGTAGAACAAACAATTTCACCGAAGTTATTACTGTTATCTGTAACTGACCTCTCCATTTGTAAGAAGTTGTCTGTCTGTTGTATCACTGTGATAGAACTCGGAAGGTCTAAATAAACGGTTGAATCGTTATTGAGTAACGAGAATTCATTTACGTTTGGCGAAGTCTGTAATAATGGAGATTGTGTCGCCTCCTTTATATCATGATCCACATCTGTATTACCTAAGTTTAACATTTGACTATTCGTATCATTAATGAGATCCATGTACACAGTGCTTTCTGTGGTGTCGTTCGATTGACTTATCGTTTCAATCGGATCGTTTTCAGATCTAAAGGTAATATTATTTTCTAAAGTTACTTCTTCATTTCGCAATTCTTCGTTCTTTACTGCTTCAGTAGTTTCTTGGTTACGTATTTCTTCCGTTAAATTGATTGGAGAATTATCTACTTCTTGAAGTTTTAGGCCTATATTAATGTCATCAATATTTTCATCCACGGTATTTTTCACCAAATCTAAATGATCTTCATCACGCAATTCTTCTGTTCCTAGTTCTGAACCAAATAATTCTTCGACATTATTTACTTTACAGTCCATTTCAGCTTTCAGTTCATTCTCATTTACAGCTTCACCGAAAGTTATTTCTTTACTGATAGCTCCTGATAATAATTCGTTAGCACACGTTGTCTCATCATTAAGCGCTTCTATCACATCAGGTTGGAGAATGATTTCGCTATCGACTGTTTCATCAAGAATGAGTTCTTTTGTAGCCTGCACTTCATTTTCTTTAACTGCATCAAACACTTCTGTTTTAAAATCAGACATATTTTTATCTACTCCTGTTATGTCAACTGCTTCACATGAAACAATCGGCATTTCTGAATATAGATCCATATTTTGTACTTCTACACTAGCTGGTTCCATCTCTGTTACAGGTATAAGTAAATCTTCTTCGTTAACACTCACTATACTTGAGCTAACTTCTTCTTTGTCTTCTTGTTCAGTTACTCTATTAACTGCTTCTGGTAAATCTCTTTCAGTTTGAGAAATCATTTCTTCAATTTTCAATTCTATGTTGCTTAGCTCAGTTACGGCTAGTACCTTACTTTTCGCCGTATCAAGTGTTTCCGTAACAGGGATATCTGGAACTTTACCAATAATTTGTACTGTATCAGGTGGCAAAGTGGGCATATGGCCTTCGGCAATGTTCAAAACCTTTTCAGGAGTATCAACGACTTTGTTAGTATCGTCAGATATTATTTCGAAATGTTTAATTTGTACTATTTCAGGTGACTTTTCAGTTATTTGTACTGTAACCTCATTACATTCTGTGGGCTCAAATGACGGAATATTGTCCTCAGGCTTAATTTCTTCATGATTTATTCCATTTTTTATATCATAGCTCTGATTGATGAGATCATTGTTTAGATTTTCATTATTTTCAGTCTCAATTAAGTTTACGACAAAATCTTTCACCTCTTCAATTGGTTTAACTTCATTTATTTGGTTTTCTTCTAAAGGTTTTTTTCTATCATCGGGTAATACAAACTCACTCTCAGAGGTTACTGCACTGTCTTCTATTCTATCAGGCAAGATTACTTCTTCAACTCGTAAAGGTACTTGATTGAGGTTAATTACAGATTCTTTCACTATTTGTTCTAAAATAGCACAATCATCTTTTGGTATTCCTATATCATCTATTGACTTAGTTTCATCCTTAATATCAGTTCTTACTTCTGTTATGTTATTATCACACGATGTTTGACAGTCTTTTCTTACATTTGATTGTTCATTACTTTCACTTACACTACTCATTGAGGCTACACATAACTGCGTCAGATTAGGTATTTCACTATCACTACTGACTACTGCGATTTCTTTTGGCAATTCATCATCATGCTGTAGAGGCTTATCGAATACGTTCTCCTCGCGGTCTGTTGCAATAGATTCAGATAGACTTTCGATCTTACATGCAACATCTAAATCTTTAATGGGGGTGTCTGGAGTAAGGTTTTCTAAGGTATGTTGACTGGTTGTGTCACTATGGCGTTCAAACGAGTGACTGAGCGTGCCTATAGTATCTCTGTCACCGTCTTCTTCCTCACCAGGCGCGTGCTCCTCTGGCATACCGAAACCAGATTCTAGAATATTCTGGAAATTAGTGATACCGGGTGACTTGACCATACTTGTGAGCATCTGATAATCTTTCTTGCAGTCCAAGCTTAAATTATCCCTGGAAGGACTAGCTTGGTGGCTAGACTCTGAGCTCGAAGTCTTTTCGGAGTTGAGGATATTATCGAGATTCTTTATGACGTCACTGACATCTCTGTAGTAGCTGACGTCATCTTGGCTTCCAGCGATGATGTCCTTGAGCCAGGGATCGACGGAGCTGTCCGAGCGATCTTGCTCTTTCTCCCTGGCATCTTCAAGGCTTATATTGCCTTGATGGCACTCGAGGACTGCCATTTCGTTATGCGTGAGGTAGATGTTGCGGACGTCTTCTAGGGAGCCGTGTAGGTTGGTGAGGCTCTCCGATTTGAGTTGTATGGAGAGGGGGTCCTTGTCTGACATGATACTGCTAGAGCGGGACACAGCGGTATCCATGTCTATGCTGAGTGTATCGCGAGGTTCGAGGTCGTGCTCCGAGGTGAAGGTAGACGCGATGGACGTTGACGGGGCGTGTACTATAGCCACATGCTCGTCAACCTACAAAATAAAACGGATATTTTAACAAACTGACATAATAATCAAGGTATGCCCTTATCCCACGTAACTTAGGGTCTTAGCGATGTCTTCCATTTATGTCTATTAATAGTAATTTCTGAATTTATTCCCTTTTCAGTCATATCATCTTTCTCACAATCCATCAAACGTATCATACGTCCAACTCTCCCCTTTTAGCCATCTACATTCATTACCAAATTATTCACACACACAAATTGTAATTTATAAAATCCACTGCGAAATATAGCTTCATCGACATCAATCGACGATGATTATTGCGAGAATTTCGGAATTTAAATTTGTGAAAAGAATTCTAGAGTCACAGTGTTGCAAACTTTTACAGGTTTTGGTAAACGTTTCTCATTGAATTAGCTGGGATAATCTTAGTTGTATTCCCATCTTATATTTTCAAAGCAAATAGTACCTTAGGTATAGTATTAGGCTTGAGTCCCTGCCACCGTTCTTCAAAGTGCGTGGTGCCGTAGTTGTCGGTGCGGGAGTGGGAGGCCAGCAGGTGGCGGAGGAGTGCCAGTACTTGCGGGGAGGACGGTCGCGCTTCCGCCTCCGACCAACATAGCTGCATTAGCTGGTACCTGGGCAAATAAAAACTTATAAGAACCTTTGAATTTATTAATTTCACTAATAATACGCGCAAACCATACATTTAATAGAGAATAGTCCCCTGAAAAATCTGAGAATGAGATTTTTCAGGGGACTATTTCCAGTCTACAAACAGACGCAAAAGGTCATTTTTATTAGATGCAGTTTTTTTAAATGGTCTTACTGATATTTGTAAGGATAACAGAATTGAACACTTTGAATGTTAGCTCAACAACCACTTGAGCTCCGTTAAATATTGTTTCATAATGGAAAATCTTCTATCTTAGGAGCAAGGTTGTATACATACACATTTCCAGCGAAATTGCCTTGTCAAGATCAGGAGAGACAGTCATTCATATTTATAACACAAGTATGGATAACTAACTGTACGGTAGTCGTTTTAGATAGATTAGATAAGCTAAGTAGTATACTAACAGATGATTCCTGTAGGGGCAGGGCAGGTCGGGCAGCGGCGGCGGTTGTTGTTGAGGCGGCGAAGCTCCCCACGCACACACCTCCCACATCACTACACCCAACCCGAACACTTCGCTGCTCATCTAACGAACAAACAAATAAATAATACTTATAATACAAACCAAACACCCAGACACAAGCTCAACAAAAATGTTCATCACATTAAATGTTTTCCCTGACATGGGAAAGCCCATGAACGAGCTGAGTGGTGTGTGGGCTGAATTGCCCCTGAAGGCGTACTAAGGCTAGGGAGTAGCTAGTTAATCTATACATCTATACAGATAAATAAAATTGAAGTGTCTGTTTGTAAATACAAAATAACAGCTTTTCACTAAATGCATATGAAAGTACACACGCTACAGACACTAAAAATTCAAGTTTTGATATTTTTCTCTGTCTGCCTGTCCGTCTGTCTGTCTGTCTGTCTGTTTGTTCCGGGTAATCTCCGAAACGGCTAGACCGTTTTTAACGAGACTTTCACTGGCAGGTAGCTGATGTTTCAAGGAGTAACTTAGTCTACATTTATTTATTAAAAATATTAGAGCTCGGTGACAATAAGGATGAAACTAAATCTACGCAGGTGAAACCGCGGGGCACAGCTAGTATAATATAATACCGTATGCAAAGCTCCATGTCTCCGCATCTCAGGCGCGACGAATTCCTGCGGCGCTTCAGCAGCGGTGTACTGACCCAACACTGCCCGGGCATTCTCCACACTACCGCGGACCAACACGGCGCCGCTCCACACATTACTGAAAACATATTAAACAAACGTGTAATAAAACTATTATTTTCTCTAGGCCTCTTATTGTACTTTTAATATGCGTCAGATCTGAAGTACAAAAGCATAGTTTATCGAATGTTAAATCCCCAATTAAATTACTAACTCAAGTGGAGATCAGACTAATCTTATCAGAACCGGTTTAACAATCAATACGTTTATAACAATCCATGCAGGGAAGGAAGAGTATTGATACTGTGTGTGTGAAATCTATCCCTACAAAACATAAATGTTAAATGAGATAAATTATATATTACTAGTTGTGCCCTGCGGTTTCACCCGCGTAAATTAGTTTTATTTCCACGGAACCCTAAATGTTTTTTTAAATAAAAGTATCCTAAGTTACTCCTTGTAACATCAGCTACCTACCGGTGAAAGTCCCGTTAAAATCAGTCCAGCCGTTTCGGAGATTACTCGGAACAAACAGACACTTCAATTTTATTTATCTGTATAGATATAGATGTATAGATGGTATACTATATGCCATCAATGACGAAGAAATTAGATCTAAATGGATGCAAAGTTCAATATTCAGTCCTGAAATTTGCTTATAACATACAATATAATTTCATCTAATTACTTAGGATACTATTTTAAAGCTTAGACCTTAAGCTTAAGACTTGGCTAGTTTTCATATACGAATATGAAACACAATTAAAAACATACCCATAGAGGATGCCGCGAGCGTGCAAGTGTGCGAGGCCGGTGGTGACATCGCACATGAGACGGAGAGGCACGCCGCTTTCATTCAGGATCGCCATCTTAGGACGGTTCACCACCAGGTATTGTTGCAAGTCCTGGGAACGATCACATTACATTTATAAACATGTCAATATCCTAAAGTAACACTAAGGTACACTCATATTCAATTAAATCAACCCACTGTTGCAGAGATTCATATATCTCAGATTAAAAAAAACATCGTGAGGAAACCTACATAACTGAAAAATTATTCAATCCTTACCCTTGAGACTATGATGGACTCCCCATCTGTCACGTTGTCACTTTACTTAGGTGGAAAGCAAGCATACAGCCAAAGGTAAGTTGTATCCGCAGCCTATGAACTCTTGCATTGTCATGCCAGGGGCATCACGAGCGCGTTGCCAGCCCTAGATAATCTTCGGTTCGGCGAAAAGTAGGTGCTGTAACATCCCTGCTTAGCGCTTTGAGGACACCCTTCTGGCATGGCGTGAGCAATTTTTTTAATTTGTTAATCCAACTAACCATAGAGCACAGCTCGAAGATCAATATCCAAGGGTCCTCCTGCAGACATTTGGCGACGAAACCGAGAACATTCTCGTGGCTCACATCGCGGTAGAGACGGGACTCGTCCAGGAAGCGAGCCTTATCCTCCAGGCTCGCGTTTTGGTTCAATATCTTCACTGCCACTGTCGATGTTGCGCCATCGTTCTCGACCTCACCTTCAACCACCTGTGTTAGTTCAAAGCTATAAAAGTTACTTCACACATCAACAAAAATGTCTGAAGCAAGGTCTTTTGATCAATAATATTTTTTTAGAATCAATGTGCTTAAGATCTGAACAAATCTCAGTGACAACCTTGTTGATTCAAGAGTAACCTCAGTCATATAGCTGCTTTAGTATAAGGAGGTCAATTTTATTCCGATTTGCTCTTGGCACATAATTTCTGGCGACATAAGATCAGCAGTAATGTGACTCACATTAAGTTACAACCTAGGTATTTCAAGCGTAGCAGCTTATTATAAGACGGCCTCAATACTTATTTGCCACCCTACTAGTAAAGGCTCCCCTTTGGCTTTAAAGGGCTTCACTTGGTAAAATCCGATAGGAATCAATTTTGATTGCAATGATCAAATTCTTAGAAGAATATTTATCCATTGCGTCAACAGACTATAATTAGTTTAATGCACATCAAATTACTTCACTGTACATTTATTAAAAAAATATGTTAGATCACGTATTTTACTTTATCATTAAACACGTCGCTGGGCGGATTATTTGAAAGGTCAAATGTAACAATATAATTGACTCATCAAACTCAAAGTGACCTCTGTAACAGTTAAATCATACAACCTTTACGTAGCTCAAACATTTATCAAACCAACTTACCCTGCCGAACCATCCACGGCCTATTTCTCTCAGGTACTGCAAACGATTTCTGGTAAAATCCTCACCACCTATTGAAACAAGGTCAAATTGTAACCACAAGCGTAATTGCCCTTTATAAATAGAGGTGATCCGTGTCGCTCGACGATTGTCAAGCCATGGGAACGTGCCCGGTCCAGCGAGCACAATGGAGTTTGCCGTAAATGACGTACCATAGTGTTGTTCACTTTGTACACCATAGTTTGACTATCGTTTTCCTGATACACGAAGAGAATTTAAACGTTTGATATCTTAAGCTGTCCGACTGGGCACTTACAGAAGATCGCAGGCAAATAATGCTACCTTTGAGTAGTGTTGGGTTCCTGCAGTGAGTAAGGTCACCAGAGATCCATGGAGATGAAGAGTAGGAGTTGAGTCACTGTGCTGGTAATAGTAGTCGTTATGTTAGCACAGTGATTTCATTATCAACAAAGAGTTACATTCATAGGCTGCAGAAGCCGCGTTCCACCAGCCGGACGGGTTACTTTGTATTTGACGTAATAAATACAGGTTTATGAATCGTGTAGTAAAAGACGACCTAACTTCAGGTTCACCATTTCAATGTCAAATCACACAGCACTACAAATATTTCCAAATGTCATTTAGAAAATATGAAAAATGAAAAGAGCTTCAGCTGAATCTATTCTCATCTCCATTCAGTGGAGCAGTCAAATAATTTAAAATATAAAATACACATAGTGATGCCAGCGTTGAGGTGTTGAGAGGTATCTGTCGCCGACACGCTTTGAGGAACGTCACCTGTTTTATTGATATGATGGACGTAACCCGTCGACCACTATAGAAATAGAACTACCTATGCCTTTCCCACAAATTTTATCCATCCTACCACTGATCACCTTGCATTTAATTACTATTGTACTACTACATTAATTATTATTCTATATTGTTTTGTTTCTTTTTCTGCCAAACCGATTTGACTGAACTGGAATAGGGATAGTTTTGACTCTACAGACATAAGAGCTACTTTAAAAGCACTACGCGGACATATTCGCTGACATAAGATAGTTTACAATAGTATACCTACTAAGACAATAACTTAGAACCGCACTGTGAGTTCTAGCTAGTGAATATTTTGTACAGCCCTACTAAGGGTAAGTCAAGCACAAATTGCACAAGTACATTTTCTCCACCGTGGACTCACCAAACCAATCAGCGCAATGCTCCAAAGGATCCGCCACCCTTATCCCGGAGGGCAGCGGTTCGAACTCCACCACCGACTCCCTGCTAACCCTGTTCCTCTCCTCATTCTCGCTGACGATGTACGCCGCTGCATTGTTGTTGGCGATGTTTTGCATCTCTCGCAAGGATATCGGTCCATTGTTGTTGTCCTCGCTGATGTTATTGTTGGCGGGTTCAGAGAAGCCGGAGTCGGGGGGGTTGGCGCGTCGGTTGTCGTGTAGGTGGGTCGCGCTTGCCGTGAACAACTGGAATACAATAAATACATTATATATATAGCTGCAAATTCAACAATGCCCGTTCAAAAATACATTGAAAATCCCAATGATGAAATAAAATACATGTTAATGGTAAATAAATAAACATAAAGATGAGTATGTAACAATAACCCTCAAATATTAGCATGCAGATAACAATTACGTTGTTTAAAAACACCTCTTTATAATTACAACTGCGAGAAATTAGTTCAGTTCACACAATTATTGCGCATAAATGAGTCAGTCTTTACACACGAAAACACGTACTTGAGAATTCACCCAACAATGCATGAGATCGAGTATACATTTTTGGCACAAATTTTTCAGCACCTAAAGAATTCCACTCACCGCACTGGACATTAGCTTGGAGCTGTTATAGAGTCTTATCGATGTCCTGTGCCGAAAAAGTTTACCTAATAAGCCCTGTAGTAATATTGGTACCAAGCTTACATACTAGGAGCTGAACAAATTGGTGCCGAAAAGGCATACTCCCATGAGATGACATGGAAATAATGACAACGGACAACGTATAATAATAAGACGACACAAGTGGGTAATCTAAATCGTCTACCTGATTGTCCGCTCCCTCGTTTGGCTGCAGACAAGAGAAAACAATACGTGAGATAATGATTTAAATCTAAACTCACTACTACATAGAATGCCATGTATTGTGTTGTAATGTGACCTTCTACAAACACCTAAACCATCTAGGTATGTAAGTATATATTATGTAGATGTCGGTGTACAGCCTTTAGCTTGAATCTTAAAAGAATAAAACTTATGTTAATTACCATTGCTATACTTATTTACATTTTATAAATGGGAAAGTGTAAGTTGTCAGATGAGGAGAGAAACTAAGGATATAATAAATATCTAATCATTGTGGGTGGGTAAGTTGTCAACTTCTCGACGACGCATATTGGATACTTAAAAAAGTTGTTCCACTTCACTAGTAAAAGCTAGATCATATTTTCATCTTCTTCCAAGCTCCTCCGAATCAGCTGGACCAATTGGTATAAAATTTTGTCGATTGTTATCAATCGGAAAACATCTATTTTAATGCGCCTAAATGATAAGGGTTTGGCAACATTTGCCGGGCACAGCTAGTATCATATAAAATTATATTATCACAAAACTCATAGATACAATTTTTCGACGCAATTTTATACCGCGCAAAGGCTTCACCTTTTTATCATTTTAATAACAAAGACAGGATCTGGGATGGGAGCATCGTTACGTCGTCTGACCTCAATTAAGCTGCTATTCACGCAAAGCCCTACCCTTCGACCTGGAAACGGTGATGGGCATTCAACACAAACGGACCTATTTACAATGAAATACGTCATAAATTCACTTGACAATCTATGCAACTTTTTGTTCGTCGTAGATAAACTTAGAGCAATTTTAAACTCTCATAAAAGTCTCAATAATACAGATAGTATCTCATTGCGTAGCATGTGGCAAACAGCAGCATTTTTGAATCACTATGAGCTACAGGAGTGAGCATATGTACCTATGTATGTAATTGTATATCGTTATGAGTGCAGTGGTTTCGATACTATTCTACCCCTGGCCTAGACGGACTAAAGCACGCGCTTAGGAATCGCGATACTATATTTATTTACTTTTGAGAATTCTCCGCCACAACGTTTTTGTTCCTGAATCTGGATCTCTTTATTGGACGTCACTACTTCTAACTATGTTCATACACGTCAGAACTTTTCACAATAAAGTTTTATATGGAGTTTCAATTTACAATTGCTACAAAGTGCTACTATGTTATTATTCTGGCTCCTAAATGTATTACCATTTACCACGAATTATTACATAACTACTAACATGCAATTATCTACCAGACCCAGCCTAAAGTAATTTGGAGAATGGTCGGCGTTTTATCATAATAACCAATTTACTGGATGTCACGCAAGTTTTTTATATTCTGCAAAAACAATGACTATTTCACGTCTGTAGTTGTTACATCGGTGTGAATCGGGACACCAGGCGCACTCAGACATCGTTAAATGGAGAAGAAAAAACCATTGTCCACGCCATAATCAAAATGTTGAATTACAAGTGTGAAGATTGCGTATGGTTCGCGAACACGGTGTACAACAGAGGGCCAAGGTAACGCCCTGAGGTAACTCCATACATTGTAAAAACACTAACTTAAAGTAGATATACAATTGAAAACTGCCAATACTGAAATAAGTGCTGGATATTTTTTTAAGCATGCATGTACTTTCAAGGAAGACCAAAGTTGACAAGTTAAAGAAAAGATGTTTGTCATGACGTATAAGGAGGTCAAAGAGATGGCACTGGACTGAAACAAATGGAAAGAGTTGCATCGGTTACACCGACAAGAGTCTCGAAAGACTCTTAAATTCATGATGATGATGTACTTTCAACAATTAGGGTTGAGAATGTCAATCAGCAAAAACAGGTCATGCGGGAAACATGTTTTGTAACTAAAACCATGTAACCCTAGTGCTACATACAATAGTATTACTCTGATTGCGTAATGATAAAAAATGTGCATTGAGCTGGTTACAATACTGAGATGGGCGGTATTGTATGAAATTGTTCTGACATTGGATCATAATATAAAATTCTAGCGAGGTCTATTTTCAACGCAATTGACGCTTGAATGTGGGCAATTCATTGTGCAGTCAAATTACACTATCAACTATTGCGACGGATATGCATTTATCTTGTTAGACTGTGTTTTTTTGCAACCGCCAACGGTAATACTACGACATATTTTACGGTATGAAATCTATACAACAATATCAATTTGTAATCCTACACGATACTGACGACCACGTACCACTCCCCGATAATTCATTTGTCTCCGTACAAAATCACGTTGATCCTGTGTTCCGTTGCTAAGTGAAAGACACATACATCATAGTAGGTAGTGTTCCAACGTCAACAACCTCACAGTTTCCACATTGTTAAGAGTGTTTGTCAATTCCCAAGTAACAATGCAGTTAGTTTTAAAAGGGGATGACGTCACAATTGCAGTGTCTGCGACTACCATTCACAACCGCTGCGTGTCCGCATATTTCCGGTCGGGATCTAATGTCGGTCGCGTGTTATCATAATATCGGCCAGTTTTTCTCGAAACTGTTACATTCATTACGATAAAATGTGTGGAATATGTCTATTAGTATTAAGCAACATATTTGTACACGCGTGCCTTCCACATTTACAATACAAACGCTTTCCTAAGAGTAGAACATGTGAATAATCAAGTTGCTTTTTGGTTTCAGTTCCTCCTATACGATACTGACAATATTTATCTACTGAAATGTGGCTAGTACAAAAACATAATCGGATTACTAAAGCCTACAAACAAATATACGCCATCAAAACAGCAATAAATAAAATAGAGTACATTAAGACTAATGATGTAAACCGCTAGTTTAATCCGACGGAACAGTTAACTCAATGGAAGGAAAGTATTGAATAAGAGTGTCAACAATCACAGAGAGGCAGTTACACGAGCAAACAAATCATAAAGATGTATACAAAAACGTGTCCCCGTGTCATGTGTCGCGTCAGACAATAGCCTTTCGAGATTTCTCAACCGTTGGTCCGACACTCGCTACATAGCAACGAAGCCAGCCAACGCAGTGCAAACTATTATGCTGTAAAATATCCTAATATCGCATCTAATGAATACAACATTATACCGTGTAATCGTCAAAGATAATTTGTAATGGAAAGAAATCAGTAGAGACGGCACTAGCAGAAAGGTTAATAAGCGGAGGTGAATGCGCGAAAATCACCAATTGATTGAATTGGAAATCTGGAAGCCAAACATATCGAGTTGCCACCGATAATGCAATCAAAGTGGCCGAGTTCTAAATACATATTATTGTCATCGATACGCTAAACGGAAGAAGGCCGAGGCAATAGTTGAGATATAATATTTAGAACCACACTTCATAGCAACCGAGTGCGAAGATATACTACGTAGAAGAGAAAAACACACACACGAGGAGAATGACAAAGTGTGAATTGATGACGGTGTTGTATATCATATTGATTTATACTCACTACTGTAACGTCATATCTTCCGTTCCTACATTTTATATAAATCTATAATATTACTATACTAAAATTTGTAACACTACATAATTTGAAAATAAGATGTACTTCACATTAAATCCGTCCAACAGACATACAACAACGCTCAACTCGCTTTGTTATTAGATAGTAGATGTTCGAAGTACGTACACACGTATAACGTGATATAGGTGGCCACTAAACCGGCCGGCGACGACAGCGATCGGCTCGCTCGGGGGGGGCGGCCACCAGGCATCAGCTGACCGTGTTCTGCGACGGTTGTGTGCTACTCGCTATTATATTTTGTTTAACCTACCTGACGGTGATTTCTAGATTGAAGTATTGTGTCTAATACAATCATAGTTTATTATAAGCTGTTACTACACTCAAAACGTTATATCAATCCCATACTGGGTAAGTTGTGCACATTTTCTTGTTCATTTCTAGTATTTTGCTACTGCTTTTAGATGTATGTTGGTAGATTGTTAGTTCATTTCCTATTGTAGCCTTATTAAGTGTTATAGATGTAGGTGGTATCACTAGTAGATAGTGTTTTAACTGCAGATTTATTTATTCTTTACCTTCTAAGATATTAAGTGCTTATTTTTGTATCACATATAATATACTGTTCGTTTCTTCCTTAATAATGCAAAGCTAATGCTAATTAGGTGGAAACATTTTAAGTTAATAGATGTAAGCCCAGTTACCTATCTTGTTACCGTTTCTGATTTGCTAATATAACTGCCACTCCGCCCAGTATAAATTAAGAAAGCCTAGACCTCTCTCTCTGTTGCTCAAATAATTACTATTACTCATCCCCCTCTCGGCTTTGCTTACACTCGGCGTGCTTCCCCACGGCGCTGTTGAGTAGTGGCAGTTCCCGTCTCCGTCCACCACATTCCTAACGCTACTCTTCGATTTCTGCAGGAACTACGGCTAGACTTATAACGATAGTCTATAAAGACGCCGGAGGAACCTAAACGGGAGAAGTCTTTCGGCAATTGATTTTGAAGAGGACATTATTTATCTTTGAAGCTACCTGGAATCGACCTGACGAAGAGGGAGGAGATACAGGAGAGTGGCTATCTACGAGCTCAGCATTGTAGAATCGTGGTTAAGCCTACCTACGACCCTGATTATTATTAATTACTTAATCTAACCTACTTTTATAGATAACTAATAAATTTCTAGATCGTACCTATTATTTTATTTCTACCCGAAATAAATAACATGTGACAATGGCGCCCACTCTTACTGTGTAAAGGCTTAATCGATTCTACAATAGTTGTTTTCGTATTTTCTTTATTTTCTGGTGTTGGTAGTGTGCATGTTTTTTTTTGTTTTTATGTAAAGCGATGATAGTACGGGTATTTCTTCGAAATATGTGCTAGATACTTTATTTAGATTCTGTACCAAATAGATTAGAAGAAAAATAACCAAAGCTTTTGTAATCACACATTGTGAAGCACATACTTTGAAAAGTTATTTTTTTTGCTTCTTTTTGTTTTGTTTTATTTTAGTGTTTACTTTACAGCAAATTTAACGCAATCACATGCTTCATCGTTCTTAATCAAAAGTTGATTATTGTGACAGAACGGTGGTAACTGCTTTAGCTATATATGTAGATATAAGTGCCTATTTTTGCTATTATATATTTTTTTTTGCCTTATTTTGTTGCACAACTTACCTAGCATTTTTATTCTCAAAATGTCTCACCCAATTAAATTTCTTCACTTACAAAAGTCCGAATTACAATACGAGATCACTATCAGGGGGGAAGTACCAGCTGGTACTGTCCTAGAACTAAGACGTCAAGTTTGTAAACTGACACAAATATATCAATCTAATGATATCGCTGATTCCTGTTTAGATTTTGCGGAAGATATTAGAGGTATAGCAGACACTATGCTTAAAGTTAAAACAAATCTAGAAAGTTTAGCATCGTCTTTTGACGAGAATCTGTCCGACCGTACGCACTCACTACTTAATCATCTATATCACAGATTACGTAGGATAGAACAACCGGAAACTTCAGACCGAATCGCTAAATTGAAATCGTATACAAAATCTTTTGAGGAATTTTATGCAAATTACTTAAAAATTACACAGCTGGAAGCGAATACTAGTATGTCTGAAAGCAATCCTACGGACTCCGAAAAAGTTATACCTAGCCTGGATGGTCTTAACGTAACAGTACACTGTGATCGAGGTATTTCTTCGGATATTTCTAAACTTAAATTCGACGGTAAAACTTGTGTTAGATCATTCATTCAAAAACTCGATGAATTTCGCTTGGCTAAAAAGATCTCTGATGAGAAGCTTTTGGCATTTGCATATGAAATATTCACAGGCGACGCTCTCCACTGGTTTCGAGCAGTTAAGGATGACTTGAAATGCTGGGACACCTTGATTGTTCGCCTCCGTGAAGATTTCGACATATTCGATTACGACTATCGTATGATAACTGAAATACGTGAACGAACTCAGGGCTCATCTGAAAACATTATTGTGTTCTTATCCATTATGAAGGGAATGTTCTCTCGACTTAATGAATCCATGAGTGAAAAAGACCAACTTGAAATTTTGCTTCATAATATACGCCCGTGCTATTCAAATGTACTAGCTAACTGTCCGAATATATCGACAATAGGTCAACTACAAACTATATGCCGCAACTATGAACAGGTCAAAGCGCGGTCCGAAAATTTTAAGGAACCTGTAGCTACTTCTTCTAAGCTTGCCCCAGAATTCGCATACAAGGGAGCTCCAACGAGAAATTTTAATACGACATTTAAACCCTCCTCTCCTCACCACTCAACTAACTCAAATGTCAACAAGGTTTATGCTATATCGAAACCCAAGTTTTGTTACCGTTGTCGTGTAGAAACTCATAACATGAAAGAGTGTACTGCTGAACGGGTTATATTTTGCTTTAAGTGTGGTAAGAAAGATGTACGTTCTACAGAATGTCCTAACTGTAACTCAGTAAATGCTTCTGCGGATACAAAAAACGACTAGGTGAAAATTGTAGCAAAGCAGCTAAATATTTCGATAACTCGGATTGGAACAGTTGGCTGCAAACAGTTAGAAACTTTTTCTCGTCTTATAATATAGCTTCAATTTTCACTTCAAAGCCGAGTAATGATCAACGTCCGTATGCGTGTATTAGTATAGGTGGCGATAGCAATATGAGCCTTTATGGTTTATTGGACTCGGGTTCTGTTGTAAGTATTTTAGGTAGGGATTCTTATGTTACATTATTGAAAAATGGCTTCCCCTTGTTTGACGATTCTAAAATTTCTGTGAATGCTGCAGGTGGTCAAGTATTAAAGTCATTGGGTTATATGCTACTTCCAGTAAAATTTGAAAATCAAACTCACATAATTAAAATGCATGTTATTCCAGAAGTAGAAACAATACTTATTCTTGGAGTTGATTTCTGGAATAAATTTAAAATTCTCCCTAAATATCTCAAGGATATTAACTACTTTTCTAACGATAACCCTAGTATGCTTAATATATCCCTTGATTCTTGTAAAGCCTTCCTTCAAGACTACGAATGTCTAAATGCTTCTGAAAAGCCTATTGCCGACGAAATAGTGAACAAGTACAGGGCAATATCATTTGAAGAAAGGGGTTTAGGTAGGACAAATGCTATCACTCATAGCATTGATACTGGCGATACGGAACCTATACGTCAACGCTATTACCGTATGTCCCCGGAAAAACAAAAAATAATTACCGAACAGGTTGATGAAATGTTATCCCTTGACGTTATAGAACCCAGTGAAAGTCCTTGGTCATCACCAGTATTGGTTGTAGGTAAAAAGGATGGCAAGTCACGATTCTGCCTTGATAGCCGAAAACTGAATTCGGTGACTAAAAAAGACGCGTACTGTCTACCGTATGTGTCAGAAATTCTTGATAACTTGAGGGATGCTAGATATCTCTCCAGTTTAGACTTGTCTAAAGCATTTTGGCAGATCCCCATAAAAAAGGAGGATAGGGAGAAGACTGCTTTTTACGTTCCAGGCCGGGGAACACTTCAATTTAAAGTTACAGCTTTCGGTCTATCAAATGCACCTGCCACTCAGCAGCGACTCGTAGATAATCTGTTTGGTCCTGAATTCGAACTTAAAGTCTTTGCCTACCTGGATGACGTCATTGTTATAAGCAAAACCTTCGAAGAACACGCTTCTTTGCTCCTCCGAGTTCTAGAAAAATTGAAAGGAGCAAATTTAACCATCAATCTTAGTAAGTGTCAGTTTTTCCGTAGCCAGCTACGATACCTCGGTTACATTGTTGATGCCCAGGGACTTCGCACGGACCCAGAAAAGGTAGAAGCTATTCTGGACTATCCAGTTCCAACTAATCGGAAAGAAGTTAAACGTTTTTTAGGTACAGCATCGTGGTACAGAAGATTTGTACCTAAATTTAGTACAATTGCAGGTCCATTAAATAAATTAACATCTACTAAAAAGAATTCCCCACCGTTTCAATGGTCGGACGAAGCAGAGAGTGCATTTCTTGAACTCAAGTCTCTCCTAGTTAATGCCCCTGTCCTTGCATGCCCAAATTTTGATTGCGCTTTTGAAGTACACACCGACGCTAGTAATTTTGGTGTGGGAGCAATGTTGTCTCAAACTATTGACGGTGTGGAACACCCGATTGCTTACATGAGCAGATCGCTTACAGGGCCTGAAAGAAACTACAGTGTCACAGAACGTGAGACTCTCGCAGTCTTAGTAGCTCTTGAACACTGGCGTTGCTATCTAGAGAATGGTCGACCATTTACGGTCTACACCGATCACTCAGCAATCAGGTGGTTCTTATCGCTTTCTAATCCTACTGGAAGACTTGCTAGATGGGGTGTTCGCTTATCCGCGTTTAACTTTGATATTAGGCACCGCCGCGGAAAAGATAATATTATCCCTGATTTTCTTTCTAGGATGCCTACGCTCGCTGCTATCTCAAACTCCTTGCGTCCTTTTGTAACTCAAGATCCTTGGTACTTAAACATACTACACGGTGCTCAGCAATCCCCAACTAGTTTTCCTAACTACTGTGTCCAAAATGGTCACCTGTACCGAATTATGAATAATAAAAACATTCTTACCACTGAATTCAACTGGAAACTGGTAGTTCCACAGGAACAACGCCCTGACATTCTGAGGGAAAACCACGCAGAACCAACATCGGCCCATTTTGGTATCTTTAAAACATACAAAAGACTGTTACTTAGGTACTACTGGCCCAAAATGTATGCCGATGTTGTTCAATTTGTTACCAATTGTGATATATGCCTTGCCTATAAACTGCCTACCCATGGCACTCTCGGTGTGATGGGTAGACCTAAAGACTGTAGCCGGCCCTTTCAAGTACTCTCGATTGATTTGATTGGCCCACTCCCAGTTTCGAGAAAACAGCACTGTTATATTTTTGTAGTGACATGCTGCTTCTCTAAATATTGCCTCATGTTTCCCCTCCGTAGAGCTACCGCGGAGAGCGTGGCTAGGCATTTAGAGGATAACGTTTTCTTAGTCCACGGCGTACCGCAAACGATAATTCTTGATAACGGTGTCCAATTTACGAGTCGCGACATAGGCCATCTATTTGATAAATATTCAGTGCCTAACGTCCATTATACACCAAAGTACACCCCACAAATGAATACCGTGGAGAGATACAATAAGACCATAATTACTGCAGTGTCTACCTTCGTTAGCGATGATCACCGGACGTGGGATGTGAATCTTCCCAAAATCCAATTCGCAATGAATAACTCGGTAAATGAAACCACGGGATTCACTCCAGCATTTTTGGTGCATGGCAGAGAATTAGTTACGACCGGTTCTCACTATGTTGATAACGACACCCCAAACGAACTAGTCTTTCTTCCACGTGACTCTTACGCAGAAAATTTGGGTCATCTGTCGACCATTTTCGATAAAGTACAACTCGCGCTTTGGCAGGCTCATTCAAAAAATACACAACGTTATAATTTAAGAAGAAAACATGCTGAATTCGAAGTCGGTGATATTGTTTGGAAACGTTGTTACTTTCAGAGTGATAAAGACGCTCGATTTGCTAAGAAATTGGCCCCAAAATATTTAAAATGCCGAGTAAAATTTAAAAAATCCCCTTTAGTTTACATTCTTGAAGATATGTCTGGTCTTGATTTGGGATCATGGCATATTAAAGACCTCAAGCTTGTAAATAGAAAATAACAGGCTATAATGAGATTTCGCATGCTATCTTTATTTTAGCAGGATTTAACATTGTAACGTATGTAAAATCCTTCTGTAAGGGGAGGGGTACTGTAACGTCATATCTTCCGTTCCTACATTTTATATAAATCTATAATATTACTATACTAAAATTTGTAACACTACATAATTTGAAAATAAGATGTACTTCACATTAAATCCGTCCAACAGACATACAACAACGCTCAACTCGCTTTGTTATTAGATAGTAGATGTTCGAAGTACGTACACACGTATAACGTGATATAGGTGGCCACTAAACCGGCCGGCGACGACAGCGATCGGCTCGCTCGGGGGGGGCGGCCACCAGGCATCAGCTGACCGTGTTCTGCGACGGTTGTGTGCTACTCGCTATTATATTTTGTTTAACCTACCTGACGGTGATTTCTAGATTGAAGTATTGTGTCTAATACAATCATAGTTTATTATAAGCTGTTACTACACTCAAAACGTTATATCAATCCCATACTGGGTAAGTTGTGCACATTTTCTTGTTCATTTCTAGTATTTTGCTACTGCTTTTAGATGTATGTTGGTAGATTGTTAGTTCATTTCCTATTGTAGCCTTATTAAGTGTTATAGATGTAGGTGGTATCACTAGTAGATAGTGTTTTAACTGCAGATTTATTTATTCTTTACCTTCTAAGATATTAAGTGCTTATTTTTGTATCACATATAATATACTGTTCGTTTCTTCCTTAATAATGCAAAGCTAATGCTAATTAGGTGGAAACATTTTAAGTTAATAGATGTAAGCCCAGTTACCTATCTTGTTACCGTTTCTGATTTGCTAATATAACTGCCACTCCGCCCAGTATAAATTAAGAAAGCCTAGACCTCTCTCTCTGTTGCTCAAATAATTACTATTACTCATCCCCCTCTCGGCTTTGCTTACACTCGGCGTGCTTCCCCACGGCGCTGTTGAGTAGTGGCAGTTCCCGTCTCCGTCCACCACATTCCTAACGCTACTCTTCGATTTCTGCAGGAACTACGGCTAGACTTATAACGATAGTCTATAAAGACGCCGGAGGAACCTAAACGGGAGAAGTCTTTCGGCAATTGATTTTGAAGAGGACATTATTTATCTTTGAAGCTACCTGGAATCGACCTGACGAAGAGGGAGGAGATACAGGAGAGTGGCTATCTACGAGCTCAGCATTGTAGAATCGTGGTTAAGCCTACCTACGACCCTGATTATTATTAATTACTTAATCTAACCTACTTTTATAGATAACTAATAAATTTCTAGATCGTACCTATTATTTTATTTCTACCCGAAATAAATAATATGTGACACTACATCCTTTGGACACTCACGACCATATACGATCGAATTCACTGATGGTTCTATGCTTATATAGTTATAGTTATCTTCAGAGTGCAGAAGTTTATATTTTGCATACACGTGTCAGAAATAACGTCGTGTACGTCAACCACAAAGAAGGGATACCTATAGAAATTCAAATCAAGAACGTCACAGATGTCCCTGCGGATAACGACGAGTGCTTGGCAAGCATCGTCTATTATATTAACCAGTTTTTGTAACTAGGAAGAAAGTAACGTTATAAATAATATTGCTTTCTGACGTGAACTTTGTATACCTCTATTCGGTCACACTTTTTCGCAAGCTGTTTTCGTGACTAAAGACAATGTGTCACTCAGCAGGTTCAAAGCACTTTATACCTTTCAATAAACTGGTTAAACCGTGAAAAAGGAACAATCAGATCAGTGACACTTTCGCTATTTTCCACTATTCGACTATTACTTTGGTTGTTATCTAGGTTACGATCATGAAGATTTGAGAATGTACGTGCATAAAATTGTAATACTGCCGATAAATCTTAACGATTATTTCAAAGTCTAGGGGAAATATATTTCAAACTAGTTGACGTGGTGAACGTCGTATCACTTTCCTTCACTTATAATTAATGTTTTTCATCGTTTAAGCCTTTCTTGAAATTAAATATATCAAGATATATATATAAAAAAAAATATAACAACTATGCACACAGACAAACAGAGAAAAACAATATATAAACAGTCATTAATCATTTTATTCTTTAAATTGAAGTCACCATTTCAATACAGTATGTTTGAACCCCATAGGTTTTTAGCTAAAAAAGATGATATCATAGGTTTATATTTACAAGTCAGAAGTCAACGTTTCGTAAGTCTTAAAAAGTAGCGGGTCGCCACTTGTTACATAAATCATTACTCAGTAAGACATGATCATCCACAAATTTTCCGAAATCTATTTCTTTTTGAGAACTTAATCTATAGAGAATTTAATCTATTATGTTGGCAGACAATGTAATTATAATGTTAGAAATAAAATGTGACAGAGCAATGAGTGTTTACAAGACCACATGCATTCCCGTTTTGATGTACACATTGTGAATTCCATACAAAAATAGATTTGAAAATGAATGACACTGTATTGCTGCCAAAATAATTCGAATAGCAGTGTGGGCATTGACATTCTTTTAAAAGAGAATCAAAGCAAAGGATCATCTATAAGGATAAATATCAATCAATGTTCATTTATCAAAGAAAAATAATGCACACCAAAATTCAATCAACGATTTTTTTAAATAAATTATTGCACTTTTATATGAGAGGCTATTGTGTCTTAATACTCATAATTTATAATAAGTATCTGTCTGAATACTGCAATTAAATCAAAATCGAGAGAAGCAGTATATGACTCAGCAAGTATCGATATCATATCATCGACAGCCAAAACAACATCCCCATTGATGCGGAACATAGAACCGTCTGTTGTACTGAGCGCGGTTATCAATAAACGAGAAGGCGAGGCGACCCAAGGCAAGCACGTGTTCACATAATTAACGTACCATGAGTCACCGCGTATGATGCGCGCACAACAACTATTTTATCTCAAGCGCATCGTCGACCGTACCCCGTCTACCGAGTGCATTCAATTTGCTATGAAACACGATCCAACAAAAATAACAATGTCGTAGCATCATAGTAACACGATATGATAGGGTTCTAGGTAATGAACGCCAATTCCCAATACGAACATAGTTCAGTTTAATCACTAGCGCTCGCAAATTACCAACATATGTTGAGAAATTGTAAAGTATCCATGACTTCAAGATATCCGAGAAATCGCTGTGATTGCGGATGTAATCAATGGGAAAACGTGACTTGCCCTACCTGTAAAGTAAACAGTCATATTTATCATTTGTATCATGTACATTTTATGTGTGCACATAATTTATAAGAACTCTACAAAGTCACATACATACTCGTATCTCTGCTAGAGTTGATATTGAACTGACCTTTCCTCCAGTAAAATTATTGAGATAATTTCGGAATTTCGAAATTACTTTATCGTGTGTGGTCGTATGTAATCGTAGATCATGAAATTATACAATAACCATCAGCCGACCTATCTCAATCTGAGGCTAACGCCCGTGAGCAACTTGTTTGACTTTGATAAGGTTATCTATTGTCAAGGTGTCCAAGAATATACAACTCTCTTGTTTACTTTGTGAGCAAATCCAGACAAAAGCAATAATCAGTAATGAATGATGGTGACTCAGAGATAAATTAATCTGCAGATAGATTGACGAACATCAAGGTTGAAATAGAAAGCAATCGTCTAAAACTGCGTAATAATCTAATCTTACTACGGAATTGGATACTTCAGGAAACATATATAGAAATGCAAGTTATGATAATATTGAATCAACATGACACAATGTGGGTAATAAATAAAGAGCAGGAAGACCCGTTGAAAACAGATTCACTAACACTAATACCAGCAATTTCAAATGCGATTCTTGTTCTGCAGCTCTGAATCTAATTACATTCTCGTGTCATGATAGTACATTGCCGGTTTCATAGCTGCTCGTTGTTTTAAGAGCTGAATCAGAGTAGCAATGGGGGAGGTGTGAAGCGATAACGGCGTGGGAGGGGCACGCCTGTAGGGTGTGCCTGCCTCGGGCTTTATGCCAAGTAGAAGCGCCACTGCATCGTCAGTGAACCCACTTCGTATTGCAGTCGACGACTCAACAGACCACCTTTAATTCCCGGTCCATAAGAGTTATTTTAGAATTTGATGAATGAAACGAGTATCATGGCTGTTATGTCGTGTGAATGTCTCGCGCGTAGTCTAGGGTTTTTATGTGAAGCATCTCAAAGTCCGCCGTGCAAAGAATTCGCGCGGATTGTTTTAGTGTATTGTGAGAAATGTTCAACGTAGGCATTTTTTTGTTTGTACCTACTTCTAACGTTCCACTTTGAGCTCTATCGCTTTTATTTAATTTAAATAAGCTCCCGTATTTGATTCAGACAGGTCAGGATTAAAGTCTGTATATAATAACTTTAGTTATGAACTAAGTTTTGGCAAATACATCATACTGGGTACATTGATTTATGTTTATTCATAAACTTTTTAATTTAATGAAAGCCTTTTTCAGCAGCAGTCTGTTGAAAAAAATTTTGCAAGCCGATAAAAACCCGAGTGGTTTATTCAATGCAGCGATCATTCTGCGCGTGATCAACTCACAACAGCAATCATTACTCATCCAAAAATATGAGAGCTATACCCACATGCTTAAATATTCAAAGTCGTTTATGAACACCAAAGTAATTTAGATCATTTACGTGTGCCTGAGTGTTGCATGTAGAGTGTAACACATGTTTACGTTTGTATGTCATCGGGAGCAGGTGGGTGGTGCTGAGTCATCGGCCGCCGAGCAGATAAGATTATCAGCCGTTTTTGCGCAGAAGTTTAACTTAATTATTACGCGCATGAATAAAATTGTTTACGTTTCAATGAGAATGTGAAGCGATGCAATTGAGGTTCGCGTTCAAGGCCAATGGTGTAGTCACAGCTTATATTTGTACGATGTCGCACTATAATGACATTACAGCCACGGACGGTATCATACTAACCAATTTTGTTTTAGAATTAAATCGTACGTAAGAGATTTATGCAAGGGAGCTCATAAATAAAGAAATTGATTTCGCCGATACATTCACACATTCTAATTTAGGCACAAGGACAGCACAACTTCCATTGAATAACGCACGTACGCGTTTCCAACAATATCTAACTTCTAATTTGACAACTTGGTCGGTAATCGTTCAAAGTAAACTCCATATATCCAAGGTAAGATTTGTGTCACATTACTTGTCGATGATCTGTGCCTATTAGAATGAGTTTCATTATAAAAAGTTTTACATACCCATAGGATTTTCAAGTTTGGGCCTCATGTACAAATATGCCATATTGGACCTTCTTGTCTACAAGAACAAAACAAAGACTACGTAAAACCACATTAAATGTCGTCTGATGCAGAATGAAAAAGAACATATGGAATACAATCAAGATATCAGGGTCGTTGTGCCATACACGGAAAAATTGTGCCCGAAGTGGAGATTCCCAAAGGACCAGCGAAATGGAAAAGGCCAATAAGACGCAGTTAATTTTATCGGTAGCGTTTTCGATATTAACGAGATCGTACCCTACTTTGGTTACTACCTAATTCGACTCGATAATGTAGATACTATGGAATTTTCGGATATCACTTTCGTTCGGATATGAAGGCTATTTTCCGGGCCGGTGGATTATTGGCTCGGACTAAATTTATGTAAGGTCTAATTCTGAAGTGAATCAGGTTTCTTTTCTACCTCAGTCTTGTATTTCTTCGACCGACAATTTCGTTTTAATAGGAGTTAAAGCGGTCGCCATGGACGACATCGGTCGAACCTTCATCATCATCATCATTTCTGAGAATTGCGGTCAGAATGAATTTTGATTCGATGACGGTATTTGGTGTAACTAGGGAACTAGAAGGTTCAGAGAGTTCCTTTGTTTTTAAAAGTTAGTTTCTTAGAGACATCTATGCACAATAAAACATGTCACCTAGGATCGAAATGACTTTCAGGGCGTATTCTTTACGGCTATAATTGCCGTTGAAACGTTCGAGCCGACAAAGACATCCAACGCAACTTTTTAAGATCGTATGCATTCTCATGAGGTGATCATCGCGTAGAATAGAACTGTTGGTGATGCCAAATGTCGTGTGTCATGATGAGTAATAGCGAGGAAGCTCTGGGTCTACTTTGATTGCTCATCTGGAGCAATTAGCGGCTGAAGAAAACCTCCCGTTAATGGGAGAGGGTTATGAAACATTAGCGCATTAGTGTTACAAAACATAGAATCTTCTCCTTTTTTGAAATCTGTTAAAAAAAGCATAATACCCTCACATTTGATAGATATTCGGTTGAGGCAGCAACAGATAGCACGTACGCTATGATTCCTATTTACTACCCACCTGGTCGGTGCATACCATGAAATGCAGCATGTTTATTGCAAACGTTTATACCAGTATATTTTATTGATAGATCACGTAGTTTTAGTAGCAAACGACGTGAAACCACGAGCATTATTGGTTGCTTGGAATTCCGTAGATAAAATACACAAGCATTTTAAACTAAAAGACGCGCAGCACATGAGTCAAGCAATTTACGTTATTGCGATTTATAAACAAGAAACATGATTTACTGTTTATTTGTTTACAACAATAGTAAACAATGACATAAAATAAACGCGACATCATTCACAACAACAGAATTATAGGCGCGTGGTTATTACTACAATCTCTATTTTAAGGCTGGCTTGCACGATAATTTGACTTTAGAAATGCGTTACACCAAATTAAGCTGTCAATTGGCAAATGTTGCTCTGAGTGTCATGTTTTGTATGTAAAAGTTGAAACTATGCTATAGTTTCAACTATATGTATATATATAATTTTATAAATAACTAGCTGTGCCCCGCGGTTTCACCCGCGTAAATTTAGGTTAATTTTTAATAAATAAAAGGTAGCCTGTTTCTCAGGGTCTAAAGATTGTCTGTGCCAAATTTCATCAAAATCGGTTGAGAGGTTTAAAGGAGGGAAAGCGTAACAGACAGACAGAGTTACTTTCCCATTTATAATATTAAGTAATAGGGATTTAAACCACATAGAAATTTACGGTTAAAGCTACTAATACTACAATCATGATGTCATCTGACGATTTTATCAGTATAATGGTGCAGATATCTTTTTCAATGTCCAGTACTTTATTATATTTTTATAGTTAATGTCAGTTGATGCAACCCAGGCTTAGTCTATTCTATTCTAGGAACTACTGGTCCGATTTGAAAAAATATTTCAATGTTAGATAGGCCATTAGTTGAGGAAGGCTAAAGTCTATCATTACGCTAAGACAAATCGCGGGTTAAAGTTAGCGTAAGGCCAAAGTAACTATTCAGAAGCTAGTGTTTGCATAAACCTTATGACATAAAGAAGTAAGTAATATAATATTAACGGTAGAGTGGAGAGAATTGCCTCACACCGCTCATACCCCTCATGCCATAGAAAGGGACAGTTACGTCAATAAGCCGAGACTGGCGTCACTGCCAGCCTACGCAACCATTAATCCATTTTTGCCACCCCTCAAAGGTTGAGATTTCGTGAAGCCTTTCATTGGAATTCTATTAAAAGAATTTTATCAACGTGACTGTATTAGACTAAGCTAAGCTTATATTATACAAAGCATGACAAGTGGCACTGAAACGTAGTATGAAAGATTTAAAAAATCTAGTTGATACTAGATTGTCAACTGAGATACTAGGCAATGATTGATGACACCTGCAATGGGCTAAATTCTGGATGGATTTATTTAAATACCATCATACGCCAAGCCAGTAGTTGGATGGGTGACCGCCCGAGTTCCCTCCGTGCCTCGGAAAGCACGTTAAGCTGTCGGTCCCGGTTGCCAATTTAACATCTTTGGCAATCGTTACAGGTCAGTCAGAGGCCTAAGAAAGTCTGACAACTGGTTTAACCCAGATTGCCGATTTTCCTCGAAAAGGGGTTGCGAAGGTCAGATGGCAGTCGCTTCGTATAAAAATCAGGTGATCAGCCACATCGGGTTGAATCAAGTGCCGACCCCAAATACATGGGATTAAGGCCAGGGAGATGATGACTTTAAATACCATCAAGTACATTGAATACCTAGGTAATTTGTGCACCAATGTGTTAATACTTTTGACGAAATCAATGGCACGATCAGAAATACAATCCAGACTAGAAATTTGTGTCACATGTGAAATTCCTACTTTTTAATAGGCGGCAATTTATTTCAGATACTTGCGGTTATGGCATCAAGTGTGTTCCGGTTTTCCATTCATAATGATAATAGATAGACATTGTGGTAATGTCATACGTTGTTTCACCATTATTGTGATTTTACTGATAATTTTACTGGTTATTGGGGAAATGAATGACGTAAAATGACGGCGAGGACCCATCAGTTTTTATGTGACGACCGAGGCGTCGATATAAAAATGTACCTTAACCACGAACACAGCGCGAATCATTGAAAATATACTTTCACGGCAAATACAAATGGCAACAAAAACATTACTGGGTCGTTGTGTTGAACGACAAGTAAGTAAATAAGAAAAGAGCTGTTGTTCATAGTGAAATCAGAGTAGCAGAAACTAATATTTGCCTCATTTTCTGTAAATCAATCCTAAAATCGAAATCGAAACATTTCTTGATTAGAATAACTTTAGTCGCACAATAACCATGATGAAATTAAAAGATCACATTCAGAATAACGATCTAACGTTATTTCAGGTCAGTCAATAGAAAATTTAAAAATACAGAAGTAGTTCTGTGGTTAACTATTTATGAAGCGGCAGAAAATGGTCGCCGTTCAGTCTGGGGTGAGCTTAGATCACCATTTAAATATAATCGCAATTAAACAGTTGTGATGACATCGGAAAATGAATGGATGAGTCGTACCGCGCAATACAGACAGGCAGAGATAGACTCATAAAAAGAATAACTCGTGGCGGAACCTATACCACTCACATCGCATCGCATGTTATCTTCCAATCGTCTAATTGTAATTGCCGGTTGGTTAATAGTGTAGTGCCCATTGACGTTTTGGTTAAAACATGGCATCATCACAATATTGTACACCGGCACACCAAGCGCAAGGGCGCGCCGGGTGCGTCGACCCTACCCGTCCACTGATTACATTATACAAATGCAACTTTTATTAACCAACATTGTACGGGACCAAAAATATAATATCTATCTACAGTGCATACATTACAGCCAGATGAGTTTCACACTCGATTACAGTTTATATTCCAAGTGATGACACGTCATTGTAAGCGTCACGACTCCATTCACGCGTGCCCGTCATAAACAGGTGTCCAGCTTTTTGACGGTCACGTCCGGCCAAATGTTTACAAAGTTTGGTCTGTCGGACTTTTTATCGCGGAAGTAAGGACCCAACTAACAGCGATATTTACACGGTTTACTGAGAGTGATAATTACCTAAGCAGTTCTAGCCCGAGAGTGACGTTAACAAACTAGTCCTTCGTCCGTATTTTTTAATTATGTTTACACCAGCTTTTGATGAAAATGTTCTGTTACATAAAGTGTTATTTGTTGTTCATTTATAGTATTTTGGAGTTAGACCACTATATTTGATAGCGTTAGTTGTAGACACTCCTACAGATTTGGATCTCATCTGGAGTGATTCGAACCCTTCTCATGTTATATCTAATTCTAAAGGCATACAATATTAGCATTTACTGTGTACTACAGTTGTGCTAATAAGCTATTCTGCTCGTCTGTCTAAATGCCAAAGTGGTTCCTTTGTGTTGCTTTGGTCAAGACTTTTATCAGAAAACCCACGTATTCACGATGATTTCTTTCGTTGAGGCCTTGTCATAGTAATGGCAATAAATGCTATTTCTATACCATTACATTTCCCCCAAATCAAATGGGATAACGCAAGGATGATGCTTTCCCAGTAATGACAGATAAATGTTCTAACATATAACAAAAAATCGCAACATAGAATGCTATAGAATTCACAAGCTAAGAATGCATGTGATTTCAATACTAATCGTGGGTGAAACCGGGGTGCGCAGTAATTTGTAATATTGAGAATAATGAGATAAATTTGGAACGTTCAGATAATTATTATCATGTTGCGCCACTGACCGTTCCTTATCTGTTTAATTCTTGTTTGGTATATTATATAGGTATGTGAGACTTATCAATTACCTAAGTAGAGCATAGTTCATTAACAATAATTCAGTTCTACCCAAACATAAATATGTACAGATGCCATCACCATTTAAGAGCGCTCAGCGAAAATTGTGGGGGTAACTACGCATGTATATTATTTGCATCGAGCCATACAATTGCGCATTCAAGGTCAGCGCTTATAACTCGTGACGCCACCGATACAAATTGCCTATACCTCTCACGCCTCCGTAGCTAGGCCGCGAGCGTGACTGATATGTTGAGAAACTAGTATCAATCAATCCCTAATTAGGTATAGCTATTTTCGGCTTTGAGTAGACTATGTAATTCAAGTGATAGATGTTAACAGATTAGTAGCAAAATAAGGGCACTTAATATTAAGAATATAGACGAAAACTCATGAATAAAACATTTAGTTAATTCTATTGGGATCACTTAACCTAACAGCTTGTGAAATATAAAAAGACAGGCATTAGTTTATTAGAACTTATTTTGGGTTAAAAAAATCACTTATATTATACAAGTATACTATACAACAGGGCACATTTTTCCATATTGAAGGATATAATTAGGTAGAGCTATCTGAGTTGAATGTGCCACGAGACTTGATCTAGACTAGACATGGAGGAAATGTGCCCCACTGGCGGCCTATTAAAAAAAAGTTTATAAAGGCTCTTTCACTGTCCACCTTGAGAACAATCACCAATTTTGAGGCATTGATAGCCTCCAGAATTTCTGTTAACTAATTCTGCAGATTCTTTCATATGTTTTGTGTTTGGCTTACCTTACAATCCTTATGCCTGTAGCACCAAGTGCAGCCGAACAGCAGGCCGACTGCGGTGACGACCAGCGCCAGCGCCGGCACCGCCGCGTACACCGCTGACCCCCACCCCTCATGCAATGTGCTTGATTCTGAAATGAAAGAGGCTCATTTTAATATTAAAACTTATCTTCTAACTTCCAAGGGTTCAAAGCCAACCCTATACCATTTGTCAGAATATTTGGTTCAGTACTGTTAGATATGCAGATAACAGGCAGACACTTTCTCATTTGAGTGTAATATGGATGGGAAAGTGTCTGTCATTTCCAAGGCTAACCAAATACTGAAATTTGGTAAAGGACAAGGTATGACCCAAGGACATGGGGTACTTAAAAAATCTATATGCGGTTAGTATCCTCCAAATAGTCCCGTCTTTTATTGATCTCATACCCTCCGTTATTACAAAACAGCACCACTATAACGAGTTTTGCCACAGAGAAAAAATTACTAAAATATTCCATACAATTTGGGTGACGCTAACTAGTATGAAAGTAGACAATGAGAACAGTGCAAAACTTGTGATAGGGGTATAGATACTAAGATAGTCATTGGTTTCAAAATAAACACATCTTTTTCTGTGATATTTATTTAAAAAGGGAAAGACTCACTTTAATTCTGAGTTTAGTATAGTCTTCAGTTAAACCATGTTTTGTTATAAGGTTACTGTCTCTAATAAATTGTGCTTTGATACAATAAAGATTTGAAATAAACATTATGCAGTCATTGCTTTAAAATTGCATGAACTAAGAAGCACTAGGATATAACAAATTTCTGTAATTCAATGTTAAGGCATTCAAATGCCTCAACATTATTTTTATGACAGAACAGGCAGGTGGATCCGTAGGGCTCAGCTTGTAAATAGAGCCTGAGAATAATTTTGATTTATTGTTTAGATTAAGAAATACAAAACATAATACAAGCTTTTCCCATAACAATGTAACCTCTATTGCTCATAGCATAAACCTTTTAATATCTTGAATTAAGGTAAAATCAGGTACCTTTTTTAGGTATACTTGTAATGAACTATAAGGAATTAAAGCTATCACCATGGCTTGAATTATTTGGGAGAATTCACACATTTGTATGGACTTCTGATGAGCACTACATGGTCTAAGAGTGTGATTTTAGACTCATAGCCATATGTTACAATTGATGGCTCATTGAAGGTAATTCGCAGTAAGAAATTTGTTCATACTTAATGCTCAAAATTACTTTAGTGATATTAAAAAAATATCACAAATATAATGTTGTTCTTTAATTATCTAAAAGTATTGTAAGCTACTGATATTGTTATTGAATTCAATAAGTATGCTATGTGCAGTACTTACTGTATTATAAACATTAGTGAAATTATTTATTGAAATTAATAAATATTTCATTCATTATTTTTTACAATGCTCAACTACACTCTCACCTGAATCTTACTACTTACCATAGAAGTAACATTATTTTTTTCATTTTCAAAACTTTTGATCATAAATGAAGGTAGATAGCAAATTTAACTAATACACCACATGTTTGTAGTTTTTAATAAAACATGGCTATCCAGGTCCTAGCCAGATGTAAGTCTATCACAAAATGAATGCACAAAAACATGTTTATTTAAAGACGTAACAGGTTATGAATAAAGGGAATTTTACGTGAATATATTTAAAAAGTTGTACAAAGGAATAAAAGGGATATTGAACAAAGTAAGTATCTCACCATGAGGGTAGGTTTCCGGCGTAGGTCTAACAGGCAATCCATATCCACAATGTGTGCCGGTCAAGGCCACGAATAACACCACCCATAACAAACCCATCATTGTCACATTATTTGCACACCAGCATTATTTTCCGTTTCATTATTTATCGTTTTCATACATCACAACACAAAAACTATACGGTCCATGACAGGTTTGCTCTTAACGAAAATAACAGGTTTTACAAAGCGATTATTACACTAAAGACCGCACAAAAATAGCATTACGATTTGCTAGAATATTTGATGCACTAAGAACCGTATTTTCTTATTTATTTAATGCTCATTTAGTTAAAAATTGCGCAACGCAACCTACAGCTGTAAAGAACTAAAGAACGCCATTACCATTTTGATTATTCTGTATCAGTGTTGCTGTATATTTGTTTGGATTGCCAACAATAACCATATAATATTTCTTAACCGTTGCTATATATATTCCTTAATTAATATTTTAATAAAATCACTTCATACTACGGACATTACCTAAATTTTCGATCCGAAAAATACCGTAGAAACATTGATAGGGATTCTGCCAACGTATCTATCTAGAATATCAGCTGTCATCTGTCAAACTAAAGTGGAAAACGAAAAAAAAAACAGCGAAAATTGTCGAGGAAAACTCGAAAATTATGTTCTAAATCCGAAAATCTGTCATGTTACACAATAAGCTAATAATTATGTATTACCTATGCCAACAAAAATAAATACAAATACAAACTGGCACGAATGCTCGTAAACTTTAGCTTGGAATAATATAACCTCAAAACACATGTACGGTAAAATTTGTTTATTGTCAAGTTACCGAGTAGCTAGATTAGTTAGTGTACGTTGCTCCTCCAATGCTTCTAAGAAACTATTGGAATTTCTAGCCGAAATGCCGAAAGTGAATTCGGGAAGAATATCTGACGCTCAGCGCCAAAGACTTCAAATTGCCAAAAAGTGTGAAAAGTATGGGCCTAGTACTGTATACCTCCAGGTGCTGGGGTCTGGCGCCCGAGGAGTTCCCAACACGCTCTACCTCTTCACTGATCAGAAACGGTATAAACAGTTTTTGTTTCTTATTAATTTTCTAACTTTTATATTATTTACAAGCATGTAGAAGATGCAAACTACCCCATTGTAATTTAAAAAAATATATCATCTTAATAGTTAGAAGTCAAATTATAAAAAAATTATTCGACCATAATGTACCTTGTTTGATATAGTATGCCATTTGTGAACTAAAGTAAGCCTTATAGTTTTATTGGGGACTAGCTGTGCCCCACGGTTTCACCCGCATAGATTTCATGGTTGCCCGCGGATCTCTAATATTTAAAAAAATTTAAGTAGCCCAATTTACTCCTTGTAACATTAGCTATCCGTCAATGAAAGTCCCGTTAAAATCCGTCCAGCCGTTTCGGAGATTACCCGGAACAAACAGACAGACAGACAGACAGAGGGACAGAGAAATTTTTTTAAAATTGGTTTTTCTATGTCAGTATTGTGTATACTTTCATATGCATTTAGTGAAAAACTGTTATTTTGCAGTTACAAACAGACACATCAATTTTATTTATCTGTGTATAGATAATCAATATTTCTTAATACTTGGTTTTATGAATGACACACAGGCTTAGATTCTAATTTCTTACAATTGTTAGGAAAACTCCTTTTAAGAATTTATGATGCAATATTATGAATGGTTTTAATTACTATTTATGTTCCTTTCTTACATGTGTATTGCATCACACTGATTGAATGTAATCTTCATCATATACTTTACATTACATTTGTAAATCCGAGAAAACTAAGGATTGAAAAAAAAAAAAATTATAATTTTATGTCCTGTTACAAGTATAGAACGCACAGAGGGAAATAATGGGGATACTGTGAATGTTTTAATACAAATTGCATATTGTCATTGCGCGTGCAAAAGTCGGTATGTGTATTTTGTGAACTATATGTGTCAAAATTTCCAGTAATATTTAATTTTGTCATTATCAATAATAATACCTATCCAACATTCATCTAAAAAAACTATGTAAATTTGTTATATGTATCAATAGTAAGAATATTTTTTTGAATACTCAGGCCATTTATTGAGAAAATCATTTTCTGCGTCTCCTGTAAAGTGTGTAAAAAACTCATAGCTGCTTTTGAACGCGCAGCGGCGATATACATACATATACAGAGATAGACTGATTACAAATGTCTAATGCATATTCAAAAATACTACGTTCTTAACTTGTGATGGGATCTGTATATGAAATTCAAATTTAATTGGTAAAATTTTTCCTTAACACTTTTCTAAATATTTAAATTATATTTCCCTTAGCTACTTATTTAACTGTGGAGAATGCACACAGCGGTTAGCCCATGAACACAAAGTGAAGTTGTCTCGTCTGGAACACATTTTCATAACTAATAAAACCTGGCGCAACATTGGAGGCCTACCTGGCCTTTCATTGACACTACAAGATGTTGGAGTGCCAAATATCACATTGCACGGGCCTGAAGGATTGGTAAGTTCACTCAAATTATCGATAACACTTACACAAAGTAGATCAAATAACTCACTACTTCATATGTGGCACTCTTGTTGGGTCTTGCTGGTACCCAGCTTCACTTGTGAAGCTCCTTCTACTTGTCCCTGCCCAGTGCTTCTTTAACTGATTAATTGCGAATGACGCCACATGCGAGCCATGGACATCTTTAATGTTTGGCCTATGACGCGCAAGCGGCGTCACTTAATATTTGGTCTCCGCCAGTGACAGAAGTTCTCAGAAAAACTTATTGCAACGAATGGCTAACCTGTTTGTGCAATGTGATGGATATTTTATTTTTGATGTCATTTATTGTCACATAATATGAAAAAAATAAAAGTTGTTTTGTTCGATTTGTCAGTCAAATGAAGCTATACCATGCTAATGATGTATAAACAGGCTAGTTAAAAAGATAAGATTGATTAGAAAGTGTGAGTGCCACTGTGAGTTAATAACACTCTGCTAAAATAGTGGGGGTAACTGTGCATGTATTTTATTTGACAGACAGACTCATAATATGACTACTGCTTATAACTTGGAACCTGTAATACAGTTTTTAGTCTTCCTAGAGCAGTATTATATTCTCATAAATTAATGTAATATTTTTCAGGATGAACTGTACAATGCAACCAAACGATTTGTGATAATGAAGGATATGAATGTAACAATGGCCAAATGCAGTCCCAGCGAAGACTTTGAAGATAGTGTTATGAATGTCAAATATGTTTTACTGTAAGTATAGGCATTTTAGCTATGGACATAACTGCCATCTGCTATACAAGTACTAAATTAAGTCTACTGACCAGCTGTTCCTACTAAAATTACACCTACATTTGTGTAGATTTAAAACCCCTAAATAAAATTCATACATAATATGCATACGTCTTTTGAATTACTTCTCAGACATATGGAGGTTTCCTCACGATGTTTTCGTTCACCGAAATCACTGCACATAAGTTTTCAGACTCATTGGTACAGACTGCTGGGATTCGAACGTGAGATGCTTGTGTATCAGGCGACTGCTCAAACGCCACGGCCATCAAAGCTTTTGATATCTCTTGAATCAAGTTAATGTATGACCCTTCTCATTTTATATCAACCATAAATCTTCCACAGTGGTCCCCACGACAGTATCCTCGTAGGCAAAGACAAACCACCTGCAAAGAAGCCAAAACTAGAAGCAGCCATAGACAAAGAATTTGAGGACTTCTCCCACGATGACACGGATTACTACAAACCAGACGTGCGGCACGTCGACACAAGTACTAGCAAGAATAAACATATGAAGGAGAAACCTAAACCAAAGTTATCACTGGACAAAGGTAATATTCTTTTTGACATTTCAGCATTGTCTCCATTAGCATATAATCTTTGGGAAATATTATTGTATGCAAATGTAAAAAATATATTTATTTATACTTATTTCTGCCGACCTCATTGGTCTAAGACACATAAATCTACTACATGGGACTTTAACAGAACTGGCGAAATATGGGTGTATACATACATACACCTCTGCCTACCCCCTCGGGGAACATACGCATGATCATATCTATATTCTATACAGATAAATAAAATTGAAGTGTCTGTTTGTAATTCCAAAATATCAGCATTTCACTAAATGCATATGAAAGTATACACGCTACTGACAAAAAAAAAACAAATTTTAAAAAATTTCTCTGTCCGTCTGTCTGTCGGTCTGTCTGTCTGTCTGTCTGTCTGTCTGTTTGTTCCGGGTAATCTCTGAAACGGCTCGACCGATTTTAACGGGACTTTCATTGGCAGGTAGCTGATATTTCAAGGAGTAACTTAGGCTACTTTTATTAAATAAAAATATTAGGGTTCCGCGACAATAAGGAAGAAACTAAATCTACGCGGGTGAAACCGCGGGGCACAGCTAGTTATGTTATATTTATTTATTTACAAGAAAACATTTTTTACGTTGCCTAATAGTACTCCCTTATCTTCTTTCAGACCCAATGAAGAAGAAAACAGAAAAAGTACTACATGAATTGCAAAAGAAAACACATTGCTCTGTCGCTTACATATGTACACTAAAGGTATACTACAATATTATATTATTGATAAACCACAAAGACCTTGTCTCAAACGAATTTAACCCAAATATCTTTATTATTATGGTACATTTTTCCAGAAAAGACTAGGCACCTTAGACTTGGCCAAATGCGTGGAGTTTGGCGTGAAGCCTGGCCCAATGTTGGGCCAACTTAAGAATGGGCACGACGTGGTCCTTCCGGATGGTACACTCGTACTCTCCAAAGATGTGAAAACTCCTGATGACCCTGGACCGGTGTTTATCGGTAAGAGATTCGATTTGAATATATAATTAAATACAAGATTATAAATATTACCATTAGTTTTGGAAGGTTGATTTATTTATTCTGAGAAGAACCCGGCGAGAATCTCAGCAATGACTATTTTCATATATTTGCTTAATTTTGTTATATGTATATCTTATGAATATAAGGCTATAAGACACAGTTCCAATGCTATATTGCTAAAAAATATGTTATATGTGGTCGGCGCAATGTATTCTTCTTTTCCATTTCTGAATTCACTCCCATTCAATCCAAAATATTTAAAATATCATAGTATCAATTATAGTGAGACTGAAAGTTACCATAACTTTGTCTTGTCAAAACAAAGTTTCTAATAAATTTCAAGTGAAACATACCATTTCTATTGTAATAGCAATAGGATGATAAAAGTTCTTAGCAGTCCCTTTCGCTGGATAAATTAATTTGACCGAGAATGTGTTGCCCAGTGTTGGATGTGCCCGAGCTATCATACCTGAAGGAGAGCGAGTTCTCGGCCCACTTCGACAACACGGCCAACCCGCCCGAGAACGTGCCGAGTCTTATCGTACATCTGACGCCGCCTCACGTACTGCATCATCCTACGTATGTAGTTTGTGGCATTTGTTAACGAAATTGTTAAGGGTGTAGACTCTTTTGGTGTTAACTTGAGATTTCTCAAGGATAATTCGCGTTTAAGAGTGATTATTTCAAAGTAATTGAGTACTGATGTATTTGGTGACAGTATTCCCATTCGCTTTCTCCGAAAAACGAAGCTTCCACGGTTCTTATACGTTCTAAAATTACGTCCGAACGTGGTCTGCTAGAATGTATACTTTGACGTTTATATACTTTAAAACTACTTAAACGAACGAAATCTTTATTTTTTATTTTGATAAAAACAAATCGATTCCGGAAGTAGATCATTTTAATACATTTTTGTATACTTTTGTATACCAGGTACCGCGCATTCATGGCAATGTTCGGCCCCCGCACGCGTCACTTGGTGCTCAACTCGCAGAACGCTTGTCTCGGTTCCGAAGCGGTCCACCGCACGCAGCACAAGTTGCATCTACTAGATGCGGACATATTCCCCCTTTTACGTGACGCCAGCATACCCGCTGTGTGGAATGCACACCCTCCAGTACCCAAGACCAATAGCCCTGTCAGACTTAAAGGGCTTGAAGAACTTAAGAATAAGGTATGTCACCTTATTACATAATTTGGATTCGAACTTGCGTCGAATCCCAGCGGCATTACGACTGCTCAAACCCCAAGGCCACCACGGCTTCACATATTTTGCTGTCTACACTAATATTATAACGAGGAAAAAGATTTTATTGTGTTTTGTTTGTTTGCAATAAACAGGCTCCGAAACTACTTGACCGATCGTGAAAAATCTTTCAGCAATGTATAGCTACATCATCAGCGAGTTACATAGGCTATATTTTATCCCCGTACTGCCACGGGTACGGGAACTACGCGGGTGAAACCGCGTGACGCCCGCTAGTGTTTATAATATATCGCTTATGCATGGCAAACAAGTGATTACGACAATAACTAAAATTGTAGATTGCGCTGGCACAGTTCCAGAATATAATGAACATGGAGGGTTCTTGCAAAGGAGACGGTCACGCGGCCGTTGAAGACACGGACTCTCAGTGCAAGATCGACTTGATGGCTGGACGCACGCTCACCGCATTCCATCTCAGGCCCAAGAAACAACTTGACAGGTAACCAAAGAGAAAGGGAAGAACGAAAGAAGCTTGTTGAAAGAGGCATTTTGCTTTGCCGTTTTGATTGCTTCTAAGTCATATGAACTTTTGAGAGGTTATGCTTTCTAAACAAAGAATGAAGGCGTATTTCTAATCCGGCAAACTGCTTGAGTAATATTGATTTGAGACATTTTGCTTGTTAGTCGTTTTAAATGTTAGTTATTTTGCGACTTAGTCTTATAGTGATTTCACACCACGTGCTTTACGGCGACGGAAAACATCGTGAGGAAACCTGCATATGTCTGAGAAATAATTCAAAGACGTATGTATAGTGCCTGAGACGGCGACGGACTCACCCTCTGTCACGTTGGCACTTAATCATCTTTGGCAATCGTTACAGGTCAGTCAGAGACCTAAGGAACTCTGAGAAGAACTGATTTAACCCAGATTGCCGATTTTCCTCGAAAAAGGGGTTACGAAGGTCGAAGATGGCATGTGCCGACCCCAAGAATACATGGGATAAGGCCTATGATGGCCTATAAGGGAGATGATGATATCACAATATTATCTTTCTGTATAACTTGTTTCAGGACAATGGAGCCTAAACTCCACATACAAGACTACATCGAGGAAACAATGGACGTGGATGGCTTTGTAGGGAGCTTGGAGCAGTTCCGGCGGCTGGTTGATAGCATGCGTTACGCGAAAAGCGACGCTCAGCGCGAGTACCCAAAGGTTGTTTTCCTGGGAACAGGCTCCTGTATACCCAGCAAGACTAGGAACACTAGTGCTATTGTACTTCAAATTGAGTGAGTATTAGTTACTTTTCAAAACTATATCATGTAATCACATTGTAATCCCAAAATAACAGCTCTTCACTAAATGCATATGAAAGCGTATACGGTAAAGACATAAAAAAACTAATTTTAAAATTTTCTCTCTTTATTCCGTCGCTGGCTGGACCGATGTTAACGGGACTTTTACTGGAAAATTTAATCAATTCCAATGAAAACTATGACCTATTCCATTCTGCAGTTTTCGTCTTATGATTACTTGCCCGCTTCTATCAGCACTATAATGTAATTTCTTCCGTGTTCTATGGTCGTTATGGTTTATTTTCCATCGTCAGTGAGAAGACTTCGATGCTGATGGACTGCGGTGAAGGCACCTTCGGCCAGCTAGTTCGGTTCTACGGACCTAAGAAGGTGAACGGTTTCCTGCGCACATTGAAGGCTATTTATATCTCGCATCTGCACGCCGACCATCATATTGGTACGTTTCTTATTTAAAAATAACATACATTTTTACTTCTATTCAGTACTAGGGGTGTCACAAACCATATGTAGGATTGGGATTTTATGAACCTTGACACCCTGCCGAAGTAAATGGTCATTCGATAAAAGCTACCCTACTTTACATGAAAGTCCTTTGCAACCTAAAGATCGAATCAAGGTCAATGCACGCACATTGTGACAGTTTCCACTGTGAAGTTTAACATGAAGATTCAGGTATGTTCCAAATTTGAAACTCGGTACTTTTTTTTTATATACTAGTCCTATTTTCTAAACCTGGTACTCATGTAATAACTCACAAAGGAGGTTATTCTTTGTGCACATTGTTTCTGTGTGCGCGAGCTCAAGAGCGCTGAGTATCGGTGCTAGGTCATAGAATAAATATGCTCGCAGAGAGAGTGCGATTTATTTGCGGATAAATGGCAGACGACCATGTCGGTATATCTGGAGTATTGCAGAGTATTTTTCTATAAAATTTGTATATGCTGTGTAATTGTGTACTGCGAATTTAGTGTAATTGGTTAGACTCTGGCCGTTTAAAATGAGTATAGATTTTGTGACAGTAAAATGTAAAGCAGTGTTGTAGGTGATTTTACATAAATAACATGGTGTGTTAGGTCTGATCGGCGTCCTTCAAGCGCGTCGTGAAGCAATGGAGGAGGAGGGCTCCACTCCAGTATACCTGTTGGCGCCCGGACAGATCGCCACGTGGCTTTCGCTCTACGACCAGCAGTTCGAGCGGATACGGCCGGACTTCACTCTCATACCCAACCAGAGCTTGGTAATTCAAACTTCATTTTCTAGCTGAAAACACTGAAATTTTCCTGATAGCTGATTTGTGGAAAAATCTCCGGTGTCTCCAAAGTAATGTCTCTTTAGGCAGCTAAAGATATATGTTAATGAACTTATCTGGGTCTGAAGACACTCCGAATCAACTCGAGCAGTCTTTTATAAAGCTAAAGCAGTAGCGTCGAGTTCCGTAGATGTGATGTATATTGTTGTGTAGCTACAAGAGTCGCACGCGGAGCTGACGGCCAGTATGGGTGTGCAGCAGCTGCGCACATGCCTCGTGAGCCACTGCCCCAACGCCTTCGGGATCGCCATACAAGTCGACGAGCAACACAAGATCACCTACTCCGGCGATACCATCCCCTGCGAAGAACTCGTCAAAATCGGTAAGACATTACTTTCCTTAACAAACCAGTGTACATTATTCATATTGGTTTTAAATAACAATCTAATTATATTTCAAGCTCCCCAAATACTATCTCGTAATCTTTAAACATATATTTTGTTAGTTTGAACGTATAATTCTTCTTTGATTTTTGCTAATATGTAAGAGATCAAATCCGATAGGGTTATACCTAAAATTATCCATACTTATCAAATTTGTTTCTAATGAAGTCGGTTCATAGTCCTAATTGTAGCATATGCAATGTCAAAGAGGATGTACACCATCTTTTGGTGGCATGTGTTCGGAGTGTGTCCGTAAGAGAAGAGATGTTCAATATTTTAAAAGTCGGTCCGTATGATATGGCCTGGTTTTTAGGCGTGCTTGATGCGCCAACCTCTGTTGTAGCTGGTAGGCTCTTCCGGTTAATGTTTGGGTTGTTTAATGATGTGCGAGCTCAATGGAGCTGACATTGTCTATGCTAGACAAAAGTTCCGAAAAAATTAAAGAATAAAAAAATAAGATAGTGCCAATTTCAAAACAATTTCATATTTTTCTATCATATGAGTTTATGCACGTTAGATCTGAAAAACATATCGCAAGTTTCTCGAAATAGTGACTACATACGTCACTTCATTCCTGCTTCTATTTTCGCAGTATTACTCTAACTTAGACATAGTTGTATGTGTATGTAGGTGAGAACTCAGCCCTCTTGATCCACGAAGCGACGATGGAGGACGAGTTAGCCGAAGAAGCGCGTGTCAAGATGCACTCGACGACCTCCCAGGCCATAGAGGCGGGTCGTCAGATGAACGCGCGTTATACCCTCCTCACACACTTCAGCCAGCGGTACGCACGCCTGCCGCGACTGAACCCACACATTCTCAATGATAACAACAGCGTCGGCATCGCCTTCGATAATATGCAGGTATGTTTCACTTACAATGTTCTAAGAGCCGTGGTGGCCGAGCAGTCGCCTACTACAAGCGACGCTAGTTCGGATCGCAGCGGGGCTGTTATCCAATAAGTTTTTCTTTTAATTGCAGTAATTTCACAACAATACGATGAAGGAAAACATCGATAAGAAACCCGCATATGTCTTAAAAGTAATACAAAGATAGACTAAGTATCTGTCACGTTGCAACTTAATCATATTCGGTGAAAAGTGGTCATTGTTATTACAACACCTCGGCCTACCCCTTCGGGGAATACAGGCGTGTGCATATGTATCTATGTCTTAGAGGCAGGTCTACCAAATAAATCGAAATATCGTTGAACTATTTTGATTCAAGTCCTATCCAAATGATGGTATTCACGTATACCAAGACTACCAAGATTGATAGATTCTCAATTAAGCCGAAACTCAACCGAAGACTGGTCGAGAAATAAGACAAATTCTGAACCAATCCTTACCTAGTAACGTGACCCAAACAACATGTGACTCTATCCTTTTGTCAATAGATAACAATGAGTGACCTAGAACTCCTTCCGCACATGTACGCACCTTTACAACTGATGTTCGCCGAACATTGCGTCGAGATGGAACTAAGGGCGGCTCAGCGAGTGAGGCATAAGGAGAGGGCCTCCACCGCACAGGCCGGTACGTATACTATGGAAGATACCTCCAGTGACAGTAGTGGCAGTAGATAGACATCTTACATTTATATGTATCGAAAATGAAAATGATTTATTCAGTTTAGGCCCTGGTAAGGCACTTATGAATGTTGAGGAATTTACCACCGGTTCGGAAACTAGCTTTCTGAGAAGAACCGGCAAGAAACTCAGCTGGCATCATGCACATTTCATTACACAGTAAACAATGATAATTACAATAAAAACATTTAAAATTATTCACAATAGTGAAAATTGTATCAGCAATCATGTGTAAAAAATAATAATTAAAAAAGCAAAAACAATACCAAATGAATTACATATCATGTTTGCATACCATGTCATTGCCAGGAGCTACTTGTGCAGAGTTTTAATTCCATATGTCTTTATCATTTATGTAATCCGAAATTGTATAATAAGCTTTCTTCTTCAGTACAGTTTTAACATGTGTCTTAAATTTATCATAACTTAACGCGTTTATTGACTGCGGGATTTTATTGTAGAAACGAACGCAGTTCCCTACGAATGATTTATTTACTTTTACTAATCTGAGTCTAGGCGCTACAATTTTGTTTGTTTCGTGTTGAAATGGAATGAATATTCAATATTTCGAGGTAAGATCGACACTATGTACAAATAATCTATATATAAAGGCAAAAGTGATTGATCTATCAACGCACAGGCCAAGCCCTTAAGACTAAAATCCTCATAATATGATGATCTTTCAAAATCATTTCAACCCCTAAATGGGGTGAAATAGGGGTTGAAATCCATATGAAATCTTACTTAGCAAAGGTGCGGGTGGTAGCTAGTGATCTATATATAGTATATTTAAACAGAAAATATAGGATTATGTCGAATTTCTCATTGCGAACTCGGTTTACTACAAATAAGATAATTTGATTGAAAATAAGGTTTTAAGTAAGATTGATGCAGTCTGAGTCAGGATTCAGTCAAATTATATCGATTATTGTATCATTATGTCACTGATAGCCATACTAAGTATTAGGCGTTAAATATTAACTGCAGAATACATTGATATATGTAAAATGTGTATTGGGAAGCCTAAAGTGATGCTCATGCTCACTTGTGTACTTATAGTACACACATTTCGCAGGTTATGTTTTAGTCCCATGTTATAGTCTACATGGGTATGAGAAAAAGTGATAATTCGGCAATTTTAAGTTATTCTAAATAAAAACTTGGAACTGATGTACATAAGGTTGGAATTAGATTTTGTAAAAGTGTAAATGAATGGAGCTTTAGACTTAAGTGTTGAAAATTAGAGTGGACACGTAGTTTGTGTCATTTAAGTGTTATTAACGTATGAAACTTTCCATTAAGTTATTAATTATGTCAACACTGATTACTCTATTCTTTGATTACTGTTAGAACTTTATCTATGTATATTGTGCTTTGAAATTACAAAATGTATACTGATATATAAAGCTTGGAGAGTTTGTTTGTTTGTTTGAACGCGCACTAATCTCAGGAACTACTAGTCCGATTTGAAAAAATATTTCTGTTTGTGATAGCCCATTTAACGAGGAAGAGTGTATATCACGCTACGTAAACAAAGTCGCAGGCAGAAGCTAGTTATGTATATTGCTTGTATTGTATATTATGTACATCAACTTGTTATGTAATAGGAATGTCAGTTGTGTTTAATGTGGGTATTGTTAAATATATATTCTATGTATGAAATTATATTGTTAAGTGATAAATCAGTCGATAGTTTTAATAACATTTGTATTGTGTTGAAATAAATAGTTTGAAGTTGAAGTACTGTTGTTATCATTATCCTCATCTTTAGTTCCTTTTAGCATTCGAAGTGCTTAGTATCAGAGTAGGTACTCAATTTTGAACCTTATTACACGATACGTAATTCATACAGGCTCAAACAACTTTTGATAGTTTAATTTATTTAATAGATTGTATAAATGAGCAGGAGATATATTGTCACATCTCTAAATGGCAAATCAATTGATATGTAAATCATCCTATAAAGCAAAGTAAGACTTAAGATTATCGGTTCTAAAAGCCTAAAGCATTTTGGAAACTATCAAAAGTTGTTTGAGCCCGAGCACAATTCCCTTAGCTCCGTTTATGCATATATCACAATGCCATCAAGATAACTGCCATAAGCTTAATTTGTCACAATAGTTTAAATACTCATATTATTATGAGACAGACGTATGAATACGTCACAGCCAAACTCAACGTATCTAGGCAATAAAAGCTCATGGTTGGCAGCTGGTGTCTTCAAACAAGGGGCCAATTATGATATTTCCAAGCAGCGCTCACTAAGAACTTCTAAGCGTTGACTTTGCTAAAATGAAACATCAAAGCTAAAAAATAACCCATAGACTTTGCTATAACGATCATAGTTGCCCCTCAGGGTTCTATTATAATCAGCTCGTTTTACCTAAATAGCGGATACGAACAAGATACTGGGCTCGACGAGGAGTTCCAACAGCAAACTGCGAAAGTCCTCTATGACGCCCATGACGCGAGTGTCGTCAGCCTCCGCCGCCACGCCTCGCGCCAAATACAGAGAGAGCAACGCTTCTAGTAAGTTACAGATAGAGAGCTATGAGCGCTCAGTGAAAAAAACGGGGGTGGGGGGCACGTATTTCATTCGCATTTCAGACAGACGGAGACAGTCTTATAAAATGACTATTGCGCATTTAAGGTCAGCGCTCATAGCTCGTCACTGCACCTGTGTGACACTAGTCGTTTCTACTCGAGTAGGTACCTAATAGCAAGATTATGGGTAGGTGGCGAATATGTTACTGCCAAAGTAAAATTACTTAGTTTAGAATAATTACTTTGTGTCTAAAAGACGCATGAACCAACCAGTCCGTCAGGAGAATAAGTAGGTATTGATAGATCACTACTATAGAGCTATGTTACGGATACTCTTCCCAATTCTCTTCCTCTCCCAATCCGCAGGCACAGTTCCTACATAATATAAACTAGCATCATATATATATATATATATATATATATATCAAAAAGGGCTTGCGATTACACGCGTCACATTACGAAATCGCCCATGACGTGACAACCCTTATTGACAGCACTGCCAGGGGTGCTTAAAATTTCGTAGATGAGTGCGCCTGTGTGCCGTCTCAAACAATTTGTTCTTCCAGTTACCATACCACTTGTAGTGAGCTTATAATTATACTACACCGTAGGGCTGCGGCAGGAGATCAAGGGTATGACGATCACGGGCTCGATGCGCTCGCCGCGCAGCAAGTCCTCCTCGCCCACCAAAAAGTCCGCCGCCAGCACACCTCGTATGTAAATACTATGGATTATTTACTCTCATACACTTGTTTTTCTTGAAGGTGTGCTCTCAATTGTGTGTGTAAGTATGCACGCAGAAGCAATTTTCGCTTTGATCATATAATAATGGTGGCAAACTAGCGTGTCCATCTGATGATAAGCGGCTATTATCCGTAGTTAATAGTCCTCTAACAGCCCTTTACAATATTTTATCCATCTGTCATTTAGGTTACTAAAGATGAAAAAATCTATTATCTTGTCCTTACTTTCTTTCCAATAAATTATCGCTAAGTATGTGCATTATTATGAAACTGAAGGTATGGATATAGATGTAAAGTTTGATAATTTATTGAAAACGGGCGAATGGCGGTTACTGTACCTTAGACTTAGGCACCTTTGGAACTCAACCAAACCAAGGATGTTCCAGTGAAGCACTGGCGACTACTAGAAAATACTCTTAGGTAGCGGAATTTGGCTACGAACTTCTGTAAGTTGGAGCTACAGTCTCGAGTTGGGTAACTCGTCATTTCAAAAGGGAGATGATGTTATGCCCTATCCCTCTTAGGTCTCTACATTTAAAAATTGTTTCGAATAAAATAGGAGCGTTCGTTTAAATGCTATTCTTTAGATAGAAACATTGTACAGTATTATATTATTTTCACCTTGTAATAATTGAAATATATTTTCTATACTTGCAAGGTTCAGAAACTAGTGACCACACGTCTGTTCGCGGACGAGCTGACAGGTCTCCGGAGTGTCTCGACCTCATTTCCACACGTAAGTGTCAGTGTTATATTGTCTGAAAGCAATGTCTGAAAGAGACAAGCTCTGCCAGAGTACAAACTATGACGCTTGCGTATGCGAGTGGATGCTGTAGAGCTCATTGTGTGAAGCTTGGTGGAATAGATACCCGTGTGATTAGGCCAAGGTACCTAATTGACGTTACTTCCTCACCGCTCAACTCAAATTGCTAAATGCAGCAAGTTGGGCCATGGGTAATACCCACTGCTCAACTGGTAATTGCTAACTGCCTAGTTGAACAATGGATAAAAAATCTGATGTAGGTACCCACTGCTCAATCATGTTGAGAGAAAAAATAGTTAAGCTATGGAGCATAAAATGTTCAATCATACAAACTATGTCCTACTCCTCAACTAGTTCAACAATTTAGTTGAGCAGTGGGGCAGAAGCGCATATTGCCTACATAATACTTATAACTTAGATTGGAGGTAGGTAAGTAGTGCCTTAGGTGAGCTACTAATGTCGTGTATGAGTGATCGCATTGTTTCCGCAGCTCGTACGATGAGTGAGACGTCCAGCCTGAGTCGCGCCGATACCATCTCCAAGGTGTCCAACAACGCTTCAGCCGGATATATTGTTGATAGTAAGTACCTACTCGTGTTGCCAATTAGGTTAGGATTGGTTTCGTCTTCAATGCAAACATTTTATGCGATGAACATTTCAATGAGTTAGCCTTGTGTCTGGTTGTTTGGTACATATTGTATGTTTTCGAAAACACGTAGATATGTGAGGCTAGATAGCGCTGTGTGCGAATGTTACATCATCATTTATTTCAGCTAACGAAAGTGTCAAGGTTACATGTTAAACCTATAAGTACTTGGGTTACCTATTGGGCGTCCAAAATTTGCGTCGTTTGCGTAGCAGGCGACTACTCCAAACTTCACGGCCGCCACGGCACTTTATATGTCGTTATGCATGTTAAATACCTAATGTGACTGGTAGGTCGGATTGTTCCAGCACGTTCTAAGACGTTGAACTCAGTGATCCTCCCTCCCACTGGGGATGAAGTGCTAGACATCATGGCCAGTGCGGGCAAGAAGTGTGCAGCCTTCTCATCCTCTACTGCTAAGACTGTGGCTTTGAATGGTTCGTTTTCTTAAATTGCTGTAGGCATTTGCCCAAGACAGTTCTGTAAGGAATTACGTAATTATTTATACCTATACTAGCAGACCTGACAGACTTGTCCTGCATACCGACTGCAGCGTCATATTTGTGAATCTAAACCATCCAAATTATTCAGAAAAAAACATTCAAATCGGTCCAGCTGTTTAGGAGTTCAGTGAGATACACACGTGGGAAATTTTTACGCTCTTCGCTTCTGCTTTACAGCTTAAAATGGAAACGAAAGCGTTTAAGGATAGTTCAGTAAATGATGGTTATGGCAACATATAACTATCATACGTGTATCATATATTTCTGTAATACCTAACTTGTTAAATAATATATGGCATTGTCACCCACCCTTACCTGTTACTCGCAACTCAGTTTCACCAGCACGCAATTATTGGCCTTCTGATCCTCTACGTATGGTTTAAAATTCCATGATGTTTCTAAACAGATCGCAATCACAAAGTGCCGGACCACCCGCTCAACGGCTACGGTAAGCCACTGGTGACACATCTCAATAAGAAACTTATCATACGGAAAGATACTTCTATTATACGTAAGATAATTACCTTTACTTAATATTATATGGGAATGTGATTTTGTTTGTTATACTTTCACGGTTTGACTGATCATCGTGTTATTAGAGATACTAAAAAGGACATAGAGGTTACCTAAGTAGGTATATTTTATCATCACCCGAGCAGAAAACTACACTATTGTAGCACTTACCTATACACTTACACTATTGTAAGTATTACATACATACAAGCGTAAATACTGACTATGTTTATAAACTATATAATATAGGGCTATAGCCCAGAGGGCCTAGTGCGAGTTTTTCACTGCCGCCGTCACATAAGTCACCGCGTCGAAGTAAACGCAGATTTGTATAGGATCGGGGCAGCGCCTCTGCCGGCCTAAGGATGACACTTTATGAACCCATACAAATCTGCGTTTACGTCGACACGATGAATTGTGACGGCGATTCTAAGAAAACTCGCACTAGGCACTCTAGACTCCCTTTTTACGTTCTGCCAACGCCTTGCACTGGCTGGGTATAGGGCTGCCTTCGGGGCAGTACCGCTGGTATGGTGTATGTAGTATTTACTCTATGTCTCCGTGTATTTACAAACATAAAGACGCTCTAACTATAATCGTTTTCCATTATAGTTACCAAAAAGAAATGTCAAACCATTGAAAGCTCTGTTTACAACGATCATAGTTGCCCCCCCTGATTTTCTGAACCAATTGTTTTACGTTGGACCTATGCCACTCTGAAACATACCTTACTAGAGTGAATTGAGAATTCGATTTAGCTTGTTTTAGATTGTATTTACTTGACCTATGTAGTTGTGATGTTTACAGCCGCAGAAAGAGGCTCACCCACACCTAAAGACACGGCTCATAATATAACAACTCCGAGGAGATATCCCATAAAGTCGTGGAGGGGTGAGATACTAATCATAATTCAACATTTAATTTAAAATTAATTATTTATGATTTAAAAATAATTCAAAGACGTATGTTTAGTGTCTGAGACGGCGATTGACTCACCATCTGTCACTTAATCATCTTCGGTGAAATGTGTTTTTATTAAAACACTTCTGCCTATCCCTTCGGGGAATACAGGTGTGAGCATATATATGTATGCAATAATCAAGAATTATGTTTCATAACAACAGTATGTGTTTTACAGCAGAGACTGGAAAAATCACACCGGTTAGCCAAAAACTTGACATCAGCCAAATTAAGTTACGTGAGTATTTAAATTTCAATAAAGTTTATAATAAAAAAAATCGAAAGAGTGTTTGGTACACGGGTCAGTATCTAATGCTCAGATTGTCCACGTTCTATTTCAGTAAGACCTAAAATAGACCTTGTGGCGAGCGTTGTAAAACACATAATATATTGGCGCGTCACACACATAGCCACGTGCCTGTTCACCTCACAGTGGGTGTTGTTCATCACAATAATAGCGGTTGGTGTTTTGTTTTGGACAGCTACGAAGGGAACGCTATCTGGGGACAAGTTGCGAGGATCCTATACTAGTCCCAATGTCAAACCAGACTCTAAGATACCAGTGAAGAGCCCTCCAGCTGCCAGAAGTGAGTATTATACTAATATTTCAAATTAAAAAAATAGGATCGAAGGACCAAATTTTCTTTACATATTATTTGCATATTTACGTATTAAAAGATGTGCCTCCCAATAAAAAACCTAATATTTGCTAAGCACTTTCTGTGTCTAGAGTCAATGTATTATACCTAACATAATTTAAAACGTTTTAGCATTGAGAACTTCATCTACTTCAATAAATAGAACAAGTAACAGGAGCCCCACTAGAACAGCAAAGCTGGCGACAATGGAACACAAAAAAGGTATGGCGGGTACGAGATAGTAAAAAACGAGAATAACAGGCTTGATACTTGAATAGGGGGTGATATGATAACAATCGTGAAAATGCACAACCAAACGTTTTTGAGATCGTCGTACCTAAAATTGTATGAAAAATAGTTTCAAAGGGCAAAGCTTAATATAATACTGTTTTTCAGATACTAAACCAGCTTCTTCATATAATGGAACAAAAACTATAAAACATGAATATCAAAGAGACACTAAGAGCTGGAGTGCAGGTGAGTGAAGTATTGGTAGACGATCATCTGGCCTAGAATATGCAATAGTATTTTTTTGTGTCATTATTTTCGCTAAGTGGTCGAATCGAGACGGTACCTGTAAATTTATAGAATATTAAAGTACATTTTTTTTTCTATTTTCTCAGATACTCATCACTCGCCATCAAGGCCTATACCAAACGGAAAGCCACCGTACAACGGAGTGAAAAGACCTACATATGGTAAGGATACAACTGCTCTGAGCTATGGTCAATCAATGTAACGGATTTGAAGACTTCGTTTTAAGGCATTATGTTTTACAGATCCTACGAAAAAGAGTTCGGTCCCTCTACGAGATATGCTCAGTGAGAAAAAGAAACAGCCGTTTTATAAAGAGGCGCCCGCGGCTTGTATCGCAGGCATGTGGAGACAGAGTTGTAAGTGTTTATGGTATTTGTTACTCTTTGCATAATTTCTTAAGACCTGTCACAGATAAAACAACATTTAGGGTTTTGTCTATGTTTGTCACTACTTTCCTATACTTTATCTGATTGCAAACTGGTAATCATCAATCAAAATGTGGGCATGACCGCACACAATTACATGATTTTTTTGTCTTGTTTTCTATAAACTGAAAACCTTGGCAGACATGCACACAACACAACTTATTGATATCATATTAATGTTGATGTAGTATGTATGTGTGTATAGAGCTAACATAATTTAAGGTGTGCTAACATTGGATGTAGTACTTTTCAAATTAATTTGAAATTTTTACATTGTCATTTTGTTTGAGTCACCTCAATCGCACTCATAATAACATACACATACAAAAGATTGTTTATCTTTTATGCAAAGTCATTTGGAACAGATTTTACATTTTTGAATAGGTTTAATTATAAATACAGGCTTCATTTTACAGCAGCAATTCACAGCAATAGAAGCTTTAAGCCACAGCTGGAAGACATCAAGAGTTCATATTTGCTTTTGAATAAAAAGTCCATTAATAGAAATATAGAAGGTGTTTCAAACAATGGTAATTAGCCATTATTACATATACAACATGATGATTGCGTAAGATCTATGTATTTATCAGAACATCTATTATTTTAGTGAAAAAGGGGCTGTTCCTGCACTCATATTCATTTTCAAGACTAACGGATTACTAGGATTATTAGTTTGGATCCAACATAATTATTTTGGATGTACCAGGCCCATTTTCACCAAGGTAATAGACTCTTAAATTTAAATTTATAATGGTTTAGATAAACATTTTGTAAGCATAATATTATTGTTTTATTTTAGGAAAGGGGATAGAGCCTACCTCCTTGCCAGCAATCCCTAAACCTAAACCACTCAATGAATTAAACAGGAAGGAACAGTTGAGTGAAGTAAAAAAAAAATTCCAGAGTAGAAGATTTTGGAATGATTCAAGTATGCAGATAAAATAAAAAAAAACATTGTTGTTTCTTCATTTATTTTATTTTAATAATATTATATTATGAATAATCTAAATAATTGTTTCAGAATATGACAAAATAGAAGGGTTGAATTGGATCTCATGGAAATGAACTCGGGGCCAAATTTATCCGCAGTAATTTGAAAATTTCTAGTGATAGTAACACTGCAGTGTGGTGTGTTATGTTAAAGTTTACGAGCATTATTTATCAATTAAAAAAAATTGAAAAACGAACTTGTTTTCAGTTCTTAGAGCTTGAGCCCTTATCTTTATCCTTACTATCCTTATTGTCTTTGTCATCCTTCTCGTCCTGGTCTTTCTTGATGGTGGACATAGCATTACGAATGGCCTCGCTCTGGGGGTCCACTCCTGGTAGGTTTTCAAGTACACTCTGAAGAAAAGCTGGGTCATTCATGACCTCTGCATACTCTTCTGATACATCCATGCTCTCCTCAGCAGCAGGGGCATCTTGCTGCATGCTCATCTGCATGGCTAGTGCGATCTGTTCCTCCTCAGACAGCTCCATGGCTTCACGGCCCAGAGACATTGCAAGGGCTCTTTCCATACCAGTGTTCTGTGCATCATCTCCTGGCTCTTTGGTTTCACCTTCGGTGGGAACCTGCTGGCGGCGAGTCTCTTCCTCCTGGCGCTGTCTCTGCTCTTCCATAGACACACGCAGGGCCAGTGCAAGCTCTGGGTCCTCATTTGGATCAACTCCAAACTCGAATGGAGATAACCCAGAGCCAGAGGGACCAGCCCCATCACCACCAATCAGAGGACTGGAGATCAAAGCCTCGGACAACACAACACAGCCCCCAGCTGGTACAGACACCAAGTGACTTCCTCCGGTTGTGCTGTCCTTTCCATTCAATGTGTTGACAAATGAGGTCAAGAGTGGATTGTTGTCTGAATCTTCTCCAAATGATACAACATCACAGTTCACCTTCTCCTTCTTGAGTCTCTTAGCGAGTTTGATCAGCTCTTTCTCGTCGAGGCTGACTGGGGAGCCGACGAACACTACAATACGCATTTTGTGGTTCTTCCCTTGTCGGTGCTTGAGCGCCAAGTGGGCGATCCTTATGCCAGTCAAAAGATTTATGTTGCCGTTTGGCTGGACGCGGTGCAGCTTGGAAAGGATGCGCCCCACATCACTGGTTAATGTGGCCAGCACCTCCACGTTAGCTAGGGTCAGCAAACCCACATTATTCTCTGGATTTGATCGTGTTTTGGAATGACATACCAGGTTTACAGCATCTTGCTGTGCCTGCAGTCTGGTAGGTAGGAAATCTCCATTCCGCATGTAATCACTGTTGTCCACGCATATCATAGTACTTTCTAATACCATTTTTATTGATTTTATTAATATTACTAAGACCGACGATAGTTATTTACGAGAACTCCACAAAGAACAAAATTTGCTGTCTAATAATCATAGACTAAGGAGTTATAGCCACAGTCATACTGATACACAAGACAAGACTATAGACAACAGATACAGATTGATTATTCGTAAAATATCAAGATTATTTTTATCTACGCAAGAAGTACATTATATCGTTAAATAGAAGAGAAAAAGTTTATTAAATATTATTAAGTTATATTGAAATAAATAACATTGATGGCAATTATTTTCAAAATATTTTAGTAAATGGCAAACTAAATAAAAAATTGTCGATGGTTGAAACATTTGACAGTTCAACCCACCAAGATTTTATCGAACCAAAATTAGGTGAATTTTGGTATAATCATGGCTTTTGGTGATTATCCTAAAGAATACAACCCATCTGTACATGGGCCATACGACCCAGCTCGCTACTATGGCAAGGGTAAGTGGTTTAGTGATTAACAAAAGTTGCCCTTCAATTCTTGTGGTCGGTTATGTAATTTTATTTTCTTATGATGTTTTCAGCTGATACTCCTTTCGGACAGGTAAAATTGAGTGAACTTGGTGCCTGGTTCGGCCGCAGGAATAAGACCCCGCCCGCTGTTCTTGGCGCTTGCAGCCGAGGTAATGTTTTATGAATACCTATTACAGGTCTTTGAGGTTATTAATTCTGCGCAGAGACAATATAATTTAAGCCTTTCGTATAAGAGGTCGAATTCTTTACACTAACTTAGGTAAAATATTCCCACTTTTGGCGATAATTTCTTGCACTACCCTCTTACATGTTTTCAGTACACTTAAGTTCAGTGTATATTCAGTACAGTTCAATACTTAGGAAAGAATGACAAAAAAAGGAATTAAACAGAGTTATTTTGTAGGTATATCATTAAATTGATGGTGAAGTTCAGTTTTTTTAGTTGCCCTGTTAGCCTTAAAAAATATAATTTTTGTTGAGTAAAATTACTTGTATTTGTCATCATCAATAGTCTCAATCTTCATATACTCAATCTCAAAATTTAATATTAAATTGTTGTGTGCCACTATAACTGCATTATTGGCAACCTCACATAAAGATTATCATTACCGTCTTTATCACCAGCCTGGTGGAGGTGGCAACACAAGTACATGCAGCCCAAGAAGGTGGGAATTGCACCATTCTTCCAGCTGTTGGTGGCCAACATGGCCTTCTTCTACGCTATTAACTACGGGAAAATGAGTAAGTTATTATTCTTAGTCATTACTTTTAGCATGCAGCACATCTGATGGTGAGATGCAAGTTTTATTTAAACGAGAAAGCAGCCTGAACTGGAACTGCCCATACTCATTTGATTTGTTAAAAGAAAATTGGTAACCTTGTCTATAACCTACTTCTGCCCTTATTATTTACATTACCCTAACCATGTATGGGACCTTCTTTGGGTAGCACTTGATTCAACCTGATCTAATTAATTACATGATTTTTACACAAAACTTTGTTAGCAAACTGTCATCTGACCTTCACAACTCCTTTTTTAAGAAAAAATGGTAATCTTTTTTTATTGTTATGGATTTAACCAGTCATCAGTCTTCTGACTGACTTTTAACAACTGCCAAAAGTGTTAAATTAGCATACAAAGGAATTTCACCCTTGTAGTAATAAATAAAGGATATTTCTAAAAATATTTTTTTTCCTATTTCAGAGCACCACAGGAACTACAAGTACCACTAATCAATATTATTTACCAGCTATATATGTGTGAACAACAAGTCCCTGGCAGTGAAGTAAATGTGAATCTGTAAGCGTCATGCATTCTATGGTTACATCAATAAATTATTAGTCTGAAACTGTTTATTACTACATTTTTTCTTTTCTTCCTTTCCATTTTACATTATTTATTATTACACTAGTTGTGCCCTGCGGTTCTCCCGCGTAGATTTAGTTTCATGCTGTTTTTTTTAAATAAAATTAGCCTAAAGCACTCCTTAAAACTTCAGCTATCTGCCAGTAAAAGTCCCGGTAGAATCGGTCCAGCCGTTCACGCGTGATGCCGTGACCAAGGGAAATAGGGATTCATTTTTATAAATAAGATTTGAGGTGAATAAAGTAAATCATATAATTAAACTTACTAGTGTAATTCTCATATTATTTGAGTAATTAGGTACTAAGTTTTACTTTGTTAATTGTATTACATAGAATGTTTACTTCATAATGCTATTATTAAACTTCAAAAGGTCTAAAATTCCCTTTCAATATTTTAACCCAATAGAAAAAGTAAGTCATACAATTATCAATGTAAATATAAGGAGACTACCTTTAGAAATTGAAGGAATAATACCGGGGGCAACTATGATTGTTCAAGCAGTGCATATTAAGAACTTAGCTTTGACATTGAATTTTATGGTACCAAAATGAAACATCAAAGCTAAGAACTTAATAATATGCTCTGCTTAAACCGGTGATGGTAGCCCCCAGGACCAATCTATTTTAGAGTAGGACAATAAAACCATGTAATTTATAGTAAAAATATTATCTTAATTACAATAATTTATTCAAGTATACACATTCATCCGCAAGTTACTCTCTCATACAAGTTGTCAAAATGCATTAGGTAGGTAATTGATCTCTCGGACAGCGCGATGCATCATGAACAGTGGTGTGGGACTGGTGGTCATATCACAATAACATCCTTTGTGTTATTTAATCTGAAACAGAAATATATTCCTCTATATCTCTGATAAGGTACAAATAATACAAGAATCAGTATTTTAATAAGATTGCATGTTGTCTGGTAGACTTGTGACATGCGGGCATGGTACTTCTACTAGTATTTTTCTACTAGTAAAATAAAAACTTTCTCAAAATTTCTGGCCCAAATCAGTATGTCTCAGGATTGAACCAACAAGGCTGGCAGCTTTGCCATGTCAATTAACTGAGCAAGAAAAGCCCCAGTCTGCATTTCATTAGAGGTTTCCACCAGGTTACACGCAACCCGCTTTGAAAAGCTGATGAGGCATCATGCAAATGCAGTTTTCAATGGTTATATAAAAGGCTGTAGTGGCAGAGTAGGTTTAGTAATAGCCTACACAATAGAAGTAAGTTCTAATCTCACCAATATCATCCAATGTTTTGCAGAGTTACACCACAAGCTATAACCATTAAGAAGTAACTGGCATGTTGTAAAAAGTGAGTTGAAACAACTCTAGAGTAATTTAATTTCTGGGTTTTCAAGAACTTTACTTTCATTATGACAATTTGTCACATTCATGAAATAAAAAAATCATAATGAAATGTGGCACTAAAGTTGCATCAGTTTCACATAATATCATAAATTAATTAAGTTTCTAATCTACATTATGATTTTTAACATAATCTGATATGAATAATATGTTTATCAAACAATCAAATTATCTTAGTATAATTTACTTCAAGCTAAAATCTGATCATAACTTTTGTCCAGAAGCTGGCAAAGAAGCAAGTCCAGCAAATTCTAAGTTCTTACTGCAGTCCCAATTATAATAAAATGATTGTTTTAAAATTTAGAGTTTGTGTAAAAAGGGGGCAATGTTAATGCTTACCTAATAAATTGGTCTAATTTACAAATCAGATCTGCCCATGTACTTGGGCTTCAGCTCTTCTATTCTCTTGATGAAGTCGGTCTTCTCGATACACCCGTCGCACACCTCGTCCCAGTCGTTAAGGATCTTCTTGAGGTCACGGACCTTCAGTTTCTTCAGGTCGACGTTGTTCAGGTCAATTTGTTTGTCAAACCGCAGGTCGCAGATCTGGGCGTCCTTTTTCCTTAGCTTCTCACAGATCTTGTCCGCGGGCATGGACCAACTCATCGGTTTCGAGAGCTCTCCCAATATGCCGGTGGCAGATTCTTCTAGACCGCCTAGATAGTAACAAAACCGATTCTCCTTGTTTTTAGACCCTTTACAGTACTTCTTGAACTCTTCTTCGATTAATTTCGGATCTTTTTTCACATTATCTGTTAACGTGGCTGCGAATTTCTCCACAGTTTTAATGCAAACCTCACATTCTCCTTCTCTTAGTGCGAGTGCAATCTGCACAATAGCAGCGAGGAATAATAAATGAAACACACCGAATTTGTACATTTTGAACTATGATCTATAACTAGGAAAGTAAATTTTGCTGTTATATGCAACCCAGCTTTTAGAATATGTAGAAATAAAATGAAATTGAAGTGAGGGAAGAATTTCGTCCATTCGTAGCAAGTGAAATTGAAGACGTTGACAGCTTTACTTGGCGAGCTGTGATTGGCGCACGTTCACGTTTCTTCCACAGTGACGACCCCAAATGTTACTATAACTAAAATTATTTCCATGACTTTCAGCCAGAGATAAAAAATATATTTCGAGCAATTTCTAAATAAATAAACTACAGATAATAAAAAAATAACTTTTCCTATGTGAATTTAATGGGAGCGGAGAGAAAGCGAATTTTTTTGTTTATCTACGGGAAAAATACTTGAACCGTCATGATAACTGTCAAATTGTTTTGTTGTCATGGAAACCAATTTGTTTATTGAATATTTCTAACCTTTCATTGTTTTGTCAATAGAATAGAAAAAAATTGTGCTGAATTCGTGTGTGTGTCGAAGTGCATAAGATAAAAATGAGTGAAGAAAAGATTAAGTTACAGGATAACCCGCGAAAGGTTTTAGAGCCATATATCACTGCTTTGCAAGGAGAGTCAAAGGTGGCTCGGAAGCAAGCTTTAGTAAACATCAATAAAGATATTTTCGAAAACCCCGATAACAGGGATTGTGACCTCACTACTGTGTTCCCAGAAGTGTATGCGTATGTGTTGAAAAGCTTCTCCGACCCCTCCGAAGCGTGTAGAGAGAATGCTGCGTTGATAATATCGAATTTCATCGAGAAATTGCCTTTGAACGACTATTACTTGACTTACATCATACCCGTGATAGTCAGGCGTATAGGGTGCCCGGAGATAGTTGAGGAATCTGAGGAACTACGTTTGGTTCTAATAGAACTCGTGCACGCAATTTTAAACAAGTATAAAGTAACTCACCTCTTGAGTCCATTTATCAATGACTTTACGAATATTCTGACTAAGACAAGCACAGATCCATTTCCTAAGGTCAAGCTGGAGGCGTGTGACTGCATCATACTGTTGACCAAAGTGCTGCAGAGGGACTTCCACTTCCAAGCTGAGAGCTATGTGAAGCCTGTGCTCTCCAACTTTGCCCACCAACACTTCAGAGTTAGAGTTGCTGCTATAAAGGCTCTTGGTACTATACTTAATATTTTTTATCTTCACATGACAATCCAACCTTTACAAGTAAATTTATATGCTTTAAGGATACCTTACACTAGACCGAGCCTAAGCCGGGCCCCAAGCCGAACGTCTGCCATAGCACAACCACCTAATATTACATATATTTTGTATGGATGCACTAGAGTACATCCATACAAAATCCTTGGTAGACCAAGCAGGTACCGAATGGCAACCAAGCAATATCAACAGCTTAAAGCTAAGCTAGGGTCTGGCATGGTATAATGTGAGTCATCCATGAAACAGGTTTCAATTGTTATATTTTTTCTTTCTCTGCAGGAGCAATAGTAATGGCAGGCAATGCAAAATGTTTTGAATTAGGAATAACTCCGATGGCAGAGAAACTGTTTGACGAGAGTGCCCCAGTCCGCCTGCAAGTCACCCTGGAGGTGGGCAACTGGATGCTCAACTATAGGGATAGATACTCTTTCTGGCATCGGATGATTCCACTCTTGCTTACAAGGTACTTTACTACTGACCACACCATACACCTATACTTTTTTTAGCACATAGACTGAACTGGCTCTCATGCAAAAAGCTCTGAGTGCCTATTGCGAGTTTTCATGTTCAAGGTTTTAAAGTTCAAGGCATGGCCTTGACGTAAGCGGAGATTTGTATGGGATTAATATAGTGCCATCTGTGGGCCGACAGATAGTGCTGTTCTGATCCCATACAAATCTGCTTTTACTTCAATGCGGTGACTTGTGACAGAAATAGTTAATAATTTGCACTAACTCACACAGAATTTATTCACATACTGCAAAATCACCCCTTACCATAGGAACTCTAATACACTACACAGTTAGCCATCTTAGTTGTATAGCTAAAAACTCCGATAGAGCAGTGTCATTTACTTCTCATTAAAGAATATCTACTGAAAGTCTACCTTTCAGGAACTATGGGTTAACTACTTACTAAGAGAGGTACTCTTTATTTTTAGCCTCAGTGACGTAATGGCGGACATACGGGAGACAGCTACCAAGTACTGGCACGACGTAGGGCTCCAGTATATGGAAGAGAATGAGGAAGACCTTAAGAAGAAAGCGGATTTCCTCAAAGACGTTCCCAGCCACTACCCTGATGTGAAGAGACCCAACCTGGGCTGTAGGACACTGATTATGAGCAATATTGGAAAAATTGTACCTGCTATCGCTAGAGGTGAATGTTCAATATGAGTTTTATTGCGTGGTGATAAGGTCTCAATTCCATGTTTTAGGATATTGTTTTCTTCAAACCTAAGCAATACCTTTTGACGTTTTACAATGTCTGAATAATTAAGCCTTATCCCCATTCAATAAGATAGTCCTCTTCAAAAAAAATATATCACAGACAATTTTGGTCCAAGTGAACCATAGACAAGTTACAGTAAACTACAGAAGTTTTTAGCTCAGTGATGATTTTTTATAGAAATGGATGGATGGCAAGCGGACACCCGCCTCCGCGTGTCTCAACTGCTGTGCTGGCTAATATTATGCGCGGAGGAGGGCGCTACCCAACACGCCAATACTATAGTCAGGACGCTGCTTCGAGGCGCCGGAGACGACGACGCGAGGGTTGTTGCAGAGGTATACAATATTATTAATAACTGAGGAAACATTTGAGTTTGAGTTTGTGAGAAGTTGAGGTAGAAAACCGAGGTTTAGTTTGTAAGAAAAGAAGGTAAAAAACTGAATCTGAGCTATCTATCATAAAGATTACATTTTAAATAGCAAATTGCGACGACCTCAAATAACCTGGGAGTTAGCTATCCCCAGAACTTTTGTGTGTGAAATGAGAGTTTCCGACATTCATTATAGGCTATCCCACGCTTGAAACGGAATAAATCTGGTGTTTTTCTAGCAGTTACTGAAAAAAGGTAGAGGTAAAATCTTCAACAATTTTTTCCTTATCACGAAGGTGGCAAGCAACAAAGCATAAACCCCTAAACTATAGAACTCGTTGGATCCAGATAAAACGCGCATCAGAACTGTTCGGCTACTTCATAATCCCGGAGACGTGGTGGCCGCTACTGGAGGCGGAGGTGGACTCGTGGCCGACGCTGTTCGTGTTGAGCAACATCCTGCGAGGCTCGCGCCGGGAGCTCGTCGCACCGCGCGTGATGCCCGAGCTCTGCCGGGAGCTGGCCGACCCTGATAGGTGCAGGGTTAGGAAGGTAAGGAGCTAAGATTCAAGTTCGGAATTTTTCTAGCTGTCTAGATATGCGATAATAGCATTCGTTTTTTAAACATGGGTAAACCTAGTAAGTAGTTGTTGGCTATTGTCATGACATCACAAGAAAGCATATTCCAAATTTGAGCCGTGCGAAATTTGATTGTCTTTGATTTGGTATCCAAACTGATAAAATAGGGTACACGGAGAATGGGGCGCCATTCCATTTCAAGCGCTTAAATCTATACTTTAATGTATAAGGCTGAAGAGTTTGTTTGTTTGTTTGCTTGAACGCGCTAATCTCAGGACAACTCGCCGATTTTAAAATTGTTTCAGTGTGAGATAGCCCATTTATCGAAGAAGGCTATATCATCACGTTAAAACCAATTGCGGGTTAAAGTTAGCATTAGCCCAAATCAACTATTCCACGAAGTGACGGGGGACAGTTTTCTATACATGGCCAAAGCTAAGGGATATGGCGCGAGCACGTTTAAAAAATACGCAGTTCTCCCCACTATATTCGCTGAGTGCTCAAACTTATATATTCCAGCCCAAGTACCAAACGAACCTGGTCGGCGTGACGGACGCCCTGATGAGCTTGTGCGGCGAGGAGTGCGCCGCGGTCGCTGACGAGCTCTTCACCATCAACTTCACCGTGTACGCCATGCCCGTCGATAACCAGATACAGTTCCTTGCTGTTTGTAAGTTAATCTTCATCTATCTATATCTCTCAAACGGCTGGACCGTTTTAACGGGACTTTCACTAGCTAATATTTCAAGGAGTTGCTTTTATTTTTAAAAATATTAGGGTTACGCGACATGAAGCATGAAACTAAATCTACGTGGTTGAAACCGCGGGGCACAGCTAGTAGGTAAGTAAAATTGAAGCTTTTCACTTAATGCTTCTGAAAGTTTATATGGTACTTAAATAAAAAAAACTATATCTAAAATATTTCTCCGTCTGTCTGTCTATCCGTTTGTTCTGACTAATCTCTGATACGGCAGGAGCGATTTGAACGGGTTTTTCAATGGCAGATAGCTGATTCTTGGCTGATCTCAAGAAGTGACAAAGGTTACTTTTATTTGACATAACAATTAGGGTTTCGAAATATAAAACCACCCATTAAATTAAGTCTACGCGGGTGAAACCGCGTAGGGGTGTACGCGGTTTCACCCGCGTAGACTATACTATACTAGGTAATATATTCATAAAAATTATGGTTAAATTCTATTGCTACTTGTATGCATAGATTTTTACCTATATAAATAGTTTTCTCATGATATTATTAGAAGATGATGTATGTCTTAAATTTGCATCATTTGAAGTTGTTTTTTTTGATAATATATTGTAATTATGTTGTCAGCTAACTTGGACAAGCTCCGGTTCATGACGAAGGTCGGGCGTGGTCTGAGCGACTTATACGAGCGTCACATCCGCGGAGTGCTGGCTGCCATCACCAGCGACACGCTCACCTGGAGTTTGCTCACACCCGACCGATGCCTGCTCGAGTGTGTCCTAACGCATGCTGGTATGTTTACTATGTATGGTAGTGTGACTAGTGCGACTTTTTCACTGCCGCCGTCACAAATCACCGAGTTGACGTAAACGCAGATTTGTATAGGATCGGAACAGCGCCTCTGTCGGCCTAAACATGACACTATTGTGAGCCCATACAAATCTGTGTTTACGTCGACGCGATGACTTGTGACGGCGGCAGTAAAAACGCGCACTAGACACTCTTGCCGTCTTGAGTTTTTTGCGCTCAGCCTGAATATTATGGATAATTTAAAACTGTACAGTCATATAAACAATAAAAAAAATGTACCTGATTGTTCCGGCTAATGTCGGAAACGCCTGGACCGATTTTAACTTTCATAGGCAGAAAGCTGATGTTATTACTTATGTTATTTTATGGCTTAGGAAACTTTTATTTTAGAAAAAATACATCTATTATTCTCATTTCAATACTACGCGGGTAGAACTGCGGGGCACAGCTAGTATAGAAATGTGCTCATAGCTACGAGACTAACATGCTAATGACACAAATCACAATGGATATCTAGATAGTAGCATTAAATAATTGATTAAATCGGCCTATTAGTTCTTGAGCTAATTCATTACAAACAAACTTACATACAAATCTTTCCCCTTTATAAATTTAGTATAGACTAGTATAGATGTAAGTTCATGTTTTTGGATGAATTAAAGTGGTTGTATTGAAGGACCAGCAATGGGTGCCCAGTTGCACCTCATAGCCCCTCTGCTCAAGGAGTGCCTGGCCACCCCCAAGGTGGACCCTGAGGTGAAGCTCAAGATATTCACCACACTCTCCTCCGTGCTTCTTCAGCGGCAGAACAACTTCAAAAAATGTGACACTGACAAACTTGAGGCGTTTCTGAAGATTGTTATCGAAGGTATGAAGAAATAAAAAAAAATTTTTTTAAGAAAATATATGTATTAGCGTTTCTCCGCTCGTTACATAGATGGCGCTAATCGCTACCAAATGCAAAGTTTGAGTACAAATACGCGAGAACCCAAATCCCGCAATAAGATTTTTCGAGCATATTGCAGTATATATACAAGTTTGAAACTAGAATAGTTGGAGTCACCGTTCCCCAGACATGACACCCGTCTGGGTAGAAGATTTTCATAATTTTCAAATTTGAATGGCCGCCCGCTTAACAAATGTCGAAATCAGCTGTCATCTGAGCTGTCATTTGTTTTAAATCACTGACTTCTACTATCCAAGTAGCTGGACTGGCGTTTTTTTTTCTGTAAGAGAGCGTGTGAACTCGTCCAATAATATTTCTTGTAAACTGTACGAACGTAAAGAAATTTTCTTGGGTAAAATTTGTATAATGTCTATGGCTCCGAAAGCGCTAGCCACTAGCGTAACTGTTCAACTTAAATATTAAGAACGATTTATACATATAAATATATTTAATCTGTTCCATTTCAGAGGTAATAATGCCCAACTTGGTGTGGACGGCTGGTCGCACCGCCGAGGCGATCCGGACCGCCGCCGTGGCCTGTCTCTGCTCCGCGCTGCAGGAGAACCCGCGGGATAGCGACAAGCTTGACGACGACAACGACAAGGGCGGGGACGGAGATAAGAATGAACAGGTCGGTAATGATAACTTTGAACTTGTATTTAACACTACATATTTTGTATACAGGATAACTGGTACTGCAGATGCGTAAGGTTTTTTTATGTAGGTACCTTATGTGTCTTTGGGGTTAAAGCTATCTCAATTCAAAATCGCAGACAATTTTACTTATGAACGAGATAGATCCCACACGTCATCGTCAGGAAGCCCACGATGCTAAATGGGGATTTACTCGAGCGTCATAGAGACCTATAGGTTGCAAATCTTAGATGATAAGAAAAAAATGTGGACATACTCGAGCGCGTCAGATATTGACACCATTCATGTCCTACGTATTTTTAATAATGTACGTATGTTAATCTGATCATTTGCATGATGCGGGTGGTTGTTCGTAAGGGTTAAAAATGAAAAAAAAAAATTTGTCGAGCGCGTCAGATTAAGATAATATATATGGTTCATCCTTATGTTCTAGACGTGCTGTCCCATAATTTAACGATTATCTAAAGAAATTCGCCTAATCTGAACAAATTTTTTTTTTTTTCAATTTTATTAATAATTGAACCTGATTAATTGAGAATCTCAGGAAATAGCATGCAAATAAATAAGTGTATGTTTTTTAAGTAGAATACATGTATTAATAAGTTTTTTTTTATAATTAATTGATGAATTAATTAATTAATCTTCATCTTCATCAGTAGAATTATCTTCCTCTTCTAGCTCGAATTCATCCTCAGATTGCGTATCTGTGACAAAAAGTCATGAAAATATTTAACAATTTTTTTTTTTTATGAATAACGTGTTTTTTTTAATTATTAGACAAAAGAAATACCTGATTTTGGAGTATCCTCAAGAATATCAGGTGATATGACTACATCCTGGTTCTGGCAAACATCATATGTTAAGACTGGAAAGGGCTCAACGGGCCGTCCTAAAAGTTTTAATGAACAAGCCTATCCGTTTTCCCACTTCTGAAATCTTTTCACTTTGTCAAGTACTCACTGCCAGACAACTCTTTATCTTTCGCACAGTCTCACGTAAACATTCCCAAGTACCATATGACCCTAGCTTCACTAGTTCTAAACGTAGATCTGATGAAGTGTGCCAAATTATAAGACGACGCACGGCACTCGCCAGCCGTCATTACCATTACATTAGTCCTATACTGTATAACACACTAAATAAAAACTTAAATATATATCCAATTACATCTTGCAAATGTTTTAGCAAATGGCTTATGTCCTTATCATATCAAGACACAGAATACCTTCTAAACCTACACATAACATAAACACAATTAAATACAAAACTTAAACACACCCACGCACACACAAATCACGCTTACTAACATAATAACAAATTTACTTTAATTAAATATAAATAATTTTTGTTACTCATTATTGCAACTAAGTTCTTCTGTCATACATTTCTGTAAACTACTCCGTAGGTGGGCGTTGCCATCCGCGAAACAGTTTATAACTTCTGCGGATGTCATCGATAGCTAAACTGTGCCATAATGTATGCCAAATAAACAAATTTATTATTATTATTATTATCCTCGTACGCTTTCCGCAATTGATCACCTACAAACCAGATCATTTAGAATTTTCCGTCGACAACTTTCCATCCATAGTCCGTTGGTAAAAGATCAGTAATTTTTGCATTATGGGCATTACTCCACAAGCATGCAATGAATCTTGTGCGTAACACTTGCTGGAGTTATTCCGATTCACAGGGTGGCAAGTTGAACGCATCGTAATTCCGGACACTCAAGGAGAAAGGTTGTGATTTGTCTTTTACCTTGTACGTCCTATTGAAGATGACCATCCTGGCTTGATTGACATCGTCTAACTTTTTCAACCCAACAAGTAGCAAGTTAAAGACTGTATAATGTTAAAAGAATCCTGCACATTATGCTCCTTTGATCCCAAATCCAAAAATGCTTCTTGGAAAATTTCTGATTTCATCAGATATTGCATAGGTTACTTTTTTCCTCGTCGGTACAATGCTGGGTTGAAATTGCAACCAGTGAACGCATGCAAAGCTGGAAGCGCCTTCGAAATTTTTGGGCCAAATTTTTTGTAGAGAGCGGATACGTCGATGTATCGGCGTGCATTGCCAACTCTATGATCCATCCAAACTTCTACTCTTGCTTGCAGGTATTCCATATTCGCTAACATGATGACCACTATATCAGTATCAGAAGTTCTGATAGTAATAGTATAATCTTCATTTTATTGGCAAGCAAGATGATCAGGGCATGACAACTCATTATTAATGATGCGTGTTACTTTATTATCTATACTTAACACAAATTATGTATTATGTAAATTACCTTACTACCGATAATTGTTGCCATCTCCTGATCAGCCCAATGATCGATCAGAAACTTGACAATAGCTTCCTTAAACTTTATATAGATTATACAAAGATACTTAAAATTTTTATAGAAAATGGAGCAAGAAACTTTTTCTTTTGAGCGTAAATAATTTTTATCTTATTGTCAAAAGTTTTCATTAATTTTCTTTCCAAGTGACGGTCTGAGAACGAAGAAATAGTGATGGAATTAGATAATAAACTGCATTGCTGCTCTAGCAATTTTTGATATTCTTTTTTAACATAATCAAAAGACAAGCATTCATTATCTGTGACCACTCTTTCTTCTAGCATATCACAAAGAATATTATACGCAGTATTGGAAACCTTTCTTTTCCTTAGAAATTCGCTATTATCATCCTTATAAATGTCTCGTAAGTATTGATCCTTGCAACATTTATGGTAAGGAATTTTGGAATCATCAGAGAAAGGACTAAGTTTTTCCAACATTTCTATATCATTTTGCTCCGTGGCCGCGTTTTTTAAACTCTCTATAGTTTTTAATCTGTTGACAGCTAAGCGAACTTCACGACCATGATGCCGTTTACGTTGTTTTTCGCAAATGAAGCACGTTTGTGATGCTGAATCGTTATGAGCGACAGGCTCATCTTTGCTGAATGAATTATTGGAATCCTCAAAGCCTTCTTGAACGTTACTAGACTTTCCCGCTCTGAAAATTTTATAAAAATAATATAAGTATAGCATAAAATTTAAATATTGGTAAAAAAAATTGATTATTATTTATCGTATCTTATAACGGATTAATATCTTTGTCGATGCAAGAAATAATAAAAGTTTTTTTTAAATAATATTTTTTTTGTCTAAAAGTTTAACTAAACAATTTAACCAATAATTTTTTTTTTATAAATACTTTTGAGACTGAAGTTAACAGACACTTGAAGATTGTTAGATTTTTTTAAAATAAACTAGACAGAAAATCATTTATAAAAATCACATTTATTATTTTTCAAAGCTTCTAAAGTTAAAGTTTTTAAATAAAATTTTCTTGTATAAAATAAAACATTCTTGCTATAGTTTGTTTGTTAAAATAATTCTAAAAATTATCAGATGTCTCTCAATTTCAGTATCATAAATATTTACTATATGAAGTCATATTAGCACTTACTCATCTGTCGATGTACCAGCAACCTCAGTAGATAAGGAATCAACAGTACCACGTGATTCGGACCACTCTCCAGAAACAGGAGCATGTATTTCGGAGCTATTTCCGGAAATTTCCGATGCATTGTCACTTTCCACTACACTTTGCTCTTGTTTGCACTGAACGTCTGGTGGTATTTTAATTGCTGTAAATAATTTATAGCACTGTGCGTGATATACTTTATTTAATGAAGAATCTATCGACAGTTCGAGATTATTGTACGTTGTTCGAGATTTCCGGAGAACCGGTTTGCTCCGACGATATTCTAAAATATTTATACATTTTTGTAATGTTTCTAATCTAAATTTAATTGTTTTTTGTAATGTTGTTTCACCACAAAATACGCACTTTAAACTTATAGGCTCGCTAGGGCCGTCATCAGAAGCAGGCATGACGGATGCTTAAAATAATTACCACAAGAGCACAATCAATTACTTTTTAATCAGGTTATAGTTTTTCTACATTAAACATGGAAATACTTAAAGTTATAACTAAAGGATTATTACAAATTTACACACGTATTACAATTAGCTATGTAATTAATAAGATGAGATGGAACGTAAGCGATTCGTTGGGACTATCGTCCGCGAGCCACAGTTATGCCATCTCCCCTTTCTTTTTAAAAAGTCACAATGGCCGCTTGCCCTTAGACTCAACCCTCCGCTAGATTGACAGCTCGATGTCAATCTCGTTCCGATGTATTTTCACGCATGGCAATTACTGATGAGCCGCCAAACTAATATCACACACATTAAATGTTTATAAACTTTTATTCACATTACTAATATTAAAATAACAAAATAAGCCAAAACGTTGGAAACACGTTCATAAATAATAATACGCCACGAACGAGTCTCTGTGATCAGCTGTGATGGCGTCACGGCAATAAAATTCAGAGTGGGGACGGAGTGACAGTGTAATATGTAGATAAAGAAAAAGTGAGAGCGAAGTAGAAACGCGGAGAGGGAAATATAGGCATCACCCAGCTGCACGCATTAAACTTTATCGACGATTTTTTATTATTTCGGCTACCGGAAATCATCAGATTATATATTTTTCGTTATCCTTGAATTATTTCCTTCAAAATAAATCAAAAAATTGCTACGCTCGAGAATGTCGAGATGACGTTTTTTTTTTATAATTTTGCTGCCTTCCCATTTCTTTTAACGTCACTCTCAAATTGTCAGATTAGTGGAATATACACTTTTTAACATGGAATTAACTCACTCTACATTAAACTGACGCGCTCGAGAATTTCTGATGATAAATTTTTTTTACTAATCTGATCCTTTATCCTTCACGGGCGGCCTTATATATCCCCCTGTATATTAATCTGCCGAAATCCCCGTTTGGGCTCCCCTACTATCAGATAGACCGCACAATGAATGCATTTTCTTTAAATTGTAAACGTTCTTCTCATCTGACAACTGACATCACACTCTACCTATTTATTATATTATAAAATGGATTACTTAATTATTTTTGAAGGTAATTCTTTACATTAATTTGTAGATAATTCTGATAGCTGTAATACGGATCAATCTGTGACAGCTGCCATCGACCATAATTGTTTTTTTTTGTTTTATACCAAGGAGGTGAATCTATTCCCGAGTGCGGAGTCACTCTCTCCGTTCCTAGAGCAGATGGTGCCTCTCCTGGTAGGACTGGCAGACGACAACTCGACACTCACGCGGCAACACACTCTACGTGCTATAAGCTACTTGGCTACACTTGCCAGCCAGCGGGGGTGCTTCACTGCTGAAATACTGCATAAGTTGTACTTTGGTTAGTGCTTAACATTGGTATGTGTATTATTCTTTGTTGTGGATAACTGTTAGGTTTAATTCCATTTTAGTTGGAGACCTGTTTTCTGCTTTTCAAAGGATTCAAGGCTTTCATTCAATCTATAATAGATTTCATATTAGATTGACAAAATGTTACTCGTAAATGGTATTTTATCATATGATCCTCCGAGCAATGGGTTCGCTCATAGATATTTTGTTCCCGTAGTTTCATGTTGCTAACTGCATGACAAACAGTGACATTTATTTTTTCAATATTGCAATACAACCAAACTAAAGCAGGTAGCCTGGTAACTCAACAATTAACCTAACATTATTTTATTATATTCTTCTAGTTGTGATAAAACGTTTGGACGACAGCAGCGACAAGGTCCGTTCGTACGCAGTGCAGACATTATGCACTTTGTTCAAGAACAGACCAGACCCGTATGATAAGATCGTGTTCGGGGCCCATATCGACGCACTATACAGCGCCATGTTGATACACTTGGACGACGCCGACGAAGGGTTCCGAGGCGAGATGCTAGGTCAGTATGAGTTTTATGCCATTAGATTAAGGATTTTATTGTATTGGGGGATGTAGCATTTACTTTTTTTCTAAATTGTTATTTAATGTCAAACGCGAATGAATTTAAACACCACTGATAAAACGATTCCTTTTCCGTCAAATAAAATAAATAAAGTTAGGTAGCTTGTTAATGGTAAATATTGATTTCAGATGCCCTGGTAAAGCTCAGCGATGTGGACCCTCAGGTTCTCATGAAGAAAATAAAAGCTAACATACACATCTATAGGAATAAGTCGGCGTATGAACGTCTGTCTAGTCACACTGAAAAACTAATAAAACAAATGAACCATTGACATTATCAAGATGAAATTTAATTATTGATATTGTGACGTTTGGAGTATTTTGCTCAAGAGAGTTAAGTTTTAGTTTTGCTCTATATGTATGCCTGTAATTTATTTTTAAGTTGAGCACGAGTTTTTCTGTTGTGAATTTGAATGATTGAAATAAACTGGCACAAAGTTTTTATGTTTTTTATTCTGTAACGGTTTTTAATTCTGTATTCTGTGCAACTACAACAAACAACAGAAGTTAAGAAACCCGGAATTATTATTTAACTTATAATAATGGCTACAATATCATCATTCACGACTTCGAAAGCGAAGTCTAGTTATAGTAAACTATAAATGTTACCTACTCTACTTTAAACTATTTAGTCCAAGGATCCGTCACGCTTATTACTAGCCATATCAGTTAATTCTAGGGCACTTCGGAACTAACGGAGTCTCGCCCCCGTTACTTTCACTTACGAGCGGATTCGTCTAGGCTAGGAGGACCGTATGATTAATAAGTAGTGTAATGTATAGTACGAAGTACTTATTAATTTCATCAAAAGGACACCTTCTTTTATGTTTTAAGATTCAGTTTCATCATCAAATGAATACCCAAAGAATTTTTGGGAATCTTTGCTTTAAACACCCTGTCCTTGTGATTCTTAGTCTGTAGGATCTCCGGCCCGTCTGACTGGCAGTCAGTTGTCAGTATCAGTTGATGTTGGCAGTTTTGACAGCTTTTCATTTCTTGACTTCTTGTCTTGTCAGTTGTCTAGTGTGTGTGTTGTGGTTGTGCGCATGGCATATACTGACTCGTAGATTATTTGTTTGTTTCTTCGTTTTTTCACTTAAAATTACAGCTTACTACGTTTATCTTTGCATAAATGTGATTTAATTACCAATACCACTGTTTTATTGTTTATTAGCAATGGAGGTGATACGTAGTAGTGAGTACAATCGATGAACGAAATAGCATTGTGTTTGCCGCGTGAATTTTTGACCAAAATATGTTCATTTTTCAGATTTCAAAGAGGCGTTGCCTCTAATAAGTGCTTCAATAAAGAAAGCAGACTTCTTAGCTATAGATGCGGAGTTTACAGGGCTGATAAACGGAAGGGATGTGTCTATTTTCGACACACCAGAGGAGTACTATTCTCGGTTATTTCACGGTTCAACGGAGTTTTTGTTGATTCAGTATGGTTTATGTGCTTTTTATTGGGACGAGAAAGCGAAGCATTACATGAACGATGCCTACAATTTCTACTTGTTTCCGCGCGGCCGCCCCGGCCCGGAGAAAATATTCCTTTGTCAGAGCTCTAGCTTGAACTTCTTGGCGGCACAAGGCTTTGATTTCAACAAATTGATCAAGGATGGTGAGTACCCTACGGTAATTTGATAAATAATTGCATAAAATGTAGTCGCCCAAAACAAAGAAAAAATGGCGCCAAACAAAGGATCAGAACATCCTGGTACTACATGTACATTTTATGTAGCAGTACTATTGGGGATAGGGCTGCCAGGCGTCGCGATAAAGCCAGACATAGTCAGACTTTTGAGTTTCCCAAATGAGTGCAAGTAAGTGTACTGATTTGGCATTCAATGCTATTTATAGTTCATTTGAATTTAAAAAGATAGATGGTGATAGTTAAAAAGCTTGTTTTTTTTTTGTCAAAAATGTAGGCTCTCTGGCATTTTTGCCCAAAAGTCTGGCCAAACTATCTGGTCTGTCTGGCTATTCGGTTTTGCTATATGGCAACCCTAAATTGGAAAAACATGCCTAATTTCGTAATGAACTCCTTTGTAGAACTAGTCCATTTGAATGGGAATTTGGTTTTTAACTGGATGGTTCAAGCATAAGTCCTTCGGGCTCAAACTCCCAATCTGTTCCATAATTTATTTTCAATTGAAATAAAAAAGATACCTTTGTTGCTTGCAGGTATTTCATATGTGACAGAGCCAACAGAGACAAGGATGCGAGAGAACTTGATAGAGAGGCAGAAAATTGTTGCTGCAAAAGAGAAAGAAAACATAATTATACCAGGGGAACATAAACAGCAGGTTGAAAGTGTTTGGTAAGGCTGGATATCTCTTTAGCAATTTCTATAAGAACAGGTGCTGTCACAAGTAATGAGCTCTTAGGGAAATAGGGGCTAAATGTGAAGTATTTTATTCTCATCATACAGACAGACACACTCATAAAATTAGCATTGTGCATTCAAGGTCGGCCATCATATCTCATGATGGCAGCTGTTCAGTATGAAAATTTTACTGAAAACCAGGCTTTCAAGATTGCTGATAGAAACTCACTGCAGGCTTCAGCTTATGACCTAAATAGGTATAATTAAGACTGTGGCAATTAACGAAAAAACATATTAGAAGAATAAGATGTGCCTTCAGCTAAGAAAAACTAGGGTTATTTTATTTCTAAGTTTAATGCACTTCTTATTCAGTCATAACAGTCAGTGGATGTTTTCTTACCTCCCATATTTTTATTGTAGGAGTTTAAATCAAAAACAAATTGCATTGACCTTTAGGTTAGATTGAAATAAAATTAGAAGAAAATTCTACAACTATAAATTGCTTCTTCCCAAAAAGCTGTATTTTTTCATTAAATTTATATCTGCCATCAGTCCCTGGGACTATAATCAAGTCACAAAATGTATATTTTCGCAAACTAGAATAATCATTCCACCTTCCCCTAGTCAACACATTGGCTCTTTAGAATGGAATGGGGTTGGGTACCAATTACATCTGGGCCAGTGATATGAAAAAGATTTTGCATAGTCTCCAGTGCATATTTGATGTCACTATGAAGTAGTGATTCCCTGCAACACCACTGATGTTTAATTTTCACCATTTTCACAGCAAAAAGGTGCGTCAATTTATAGATGAGAACAAATTAGACGAGTTGGAGGTAGATAGGTGTAATGCATTCGTGAGGCTCCTGCTGTACCAGGAGCTGAAGGTGCGCTTCAAGGACGAGGTCCTAGTTGAGACTAAGGTCTTGGATAATCAAAACAGGTAATCATTTTATATACAAATAAAAGCATATGATTGTAATTCCTAAGTATATGATTGTAATAAACAGCTTTCTACTAAATGCATATGAAAGTATATTTGGTACTTACATAAAAAAAACTATTTTCAATTATTTTCACTGTTTGCCTGTCTGTTTGTTCCGGATAATCTCCGAAAGGTCGGGAACGATTTTAGCGGGACTCTCCCTGGCATATAGCTAATGTTACAAGAAGTAACTTAGGCTACTTTTAAAAAGACATTAGGGTTCCGCGGGCCACCCATGAAATTAATACGCGGGTAAAATCGCAGGGCACAGCTATTTGTTATATTTACCTTTAGTAAATGCTAGAGGACGTCACGCGGTTTCACCCACGTAGCTTCCGTTCCCGTGGGTGTACGGAGATAAAAAGAGCCTAATTACTCAGTGACTTAATCAGTGATAATGTAGCATTAAAATGGTGAAAGAATTATTACATACAAATCTTTCCTCTCTATAATATTAGTATAATAGATAAACTTACACAGGGTATTACTAGTACGTCGGATCACAGAAGAAACGGACCCCAAGCAGCAGGAGGAGATGAGGAAGGAGCGCCAGTGGGGAGAGCTCGAGGATGTTGTAGGGTTCTCCAAGGTGGCTCGCATGATCAGTCAGTCGGTTAGTATGATTATATACACACACATGTATCGTATCGCGTATCGCGAAAGGGGCCTACCATCTAGGGTTACCAACTTTTTTTACAAGTAATAAAGTATATTCAGGTCCGTGAAGAATATTAAACAGTATGTTAGAAAAATGAACAGTATTTTAGATTTAAATACATATTTTTTAGAACTTCTCGCACAACTTACTAATTTACAATATTTGTGTTCAACAGTAAAAAGTATAATTTAGTGAAAAACAGTATAATACTGTTGAAAGCAGTATGGTTGGCCACCCTACTACCATCATCGATTTAAGCAGAGCGTATTTAAAAGTTCTTAGCTTTGACGATTCAGTTTGTGATACAAAAATTAGACTTAGTAAGCTCGTGACTTAGGGTGTGTTGCCACCAAACATTCGAGGTTCTGTAGCGAGGAATGTTTATGATAAGAATCAATGGAATCACGGGGCACCCTTAAGCTCTTGGTGTACCTATCAGATACATTTCCTTCCATTTGTCTCAGTCCAATGCAAGTTTATGGATTGGTGGTTGATATACCTTTAATTTTAATATCTATAATTTTATAATATAAATAAACTAGCTTTGCCCCGCGGCTTGGCGACCCGCGCAACCCTAATATTTTTTAAATAGTAGTCCATGTTATTTCTTGTAACATTAGCTATTTGTCTGGGAAAACCCCGTTAAAATCGGTCCAGGCGTTTCGGAGATTAGCCGGTACAAATAGAAAAACAGACAGACAGATTTTAGAAAAAGTTTTAGACCAGTTCCGTATATTTACAAACAGACAATTTTATTTCTCTGGTATAGATTGTGTAGTTTTGTATGATGTATACAAACCAAATATACCATTTCCAATAGTAAAGAAATTTTATATAATGTTATTTATTGTTTTAGGAGAAACTGGTGATAGGCCACAACATGCTTCTGGACGTGATCCACACACTCAACCACTTCTTCCAGCCGCTCACCTCCGACTATGTAGCCTTCAAGGAGTTCGCACACTGCATGTTTCCTAGGTTAGACCATTTAATTTATTAAAACAAGCATTGATACATAACTAACGAGTTAAGAGCGCTCAGGAATAATAATGGGGTAACTCTACTTATCTCTCTTTAACTCTGACGACACCGTTGGTCTAGTAGTTAGTATACCTGACTGCTGTTCTTGGTGCTGTGAGTTCGATTCCCGCGTCAGGGTAAACAATGTTTGCCTTGTGTATAATATGTGTAAACTATACCAAACAAACTTAAAAAAAAAGTATTATCTAATTTAAAAAAAAATGTGCATGTCTGGTACCCATCGTATATGCTTTTCTAGTTTGGGAATAGGTGGGGATATGCCATGTCGTGTACTTATTATTATTAATAAATTGATATGATTCCAATTGACAGTTTGCCTTCGTAAAAGTATTTCATCCAATGAGCGCTTTCCCACTGCCACGATATCGTCCGCCGATAATTGATTATAACGACACAGTGTGAAAGCGTTCAGTAGTAATTGTATCAAACAGCTAGTCCGACATACAAGCTTACTTAATACAAGCTTTGCTTTGGGACTAGATGGCGCTGTGTGATCATGTCCAAACATGTATTCACGCCATACACAGACCTCTGTCTTAATGTGTCAAATTTTTGAGTTTGAATTTGAGTATATTGCAGGATTTTGGACACGAAGTACATGTCGAGCCTGCCACCGTTCAGAGATATGGTGAATTCTAATGTGTTGCCTCACCTGCTGGCGACGTTGTGCGAACCTCCCTTCTCACTGCCTGAAGTCGGTAAGATACCTATTATTACTATTAGGCTGGCCGTCACACAATAATATTATTAATGTCTATACATCTATACAGATAAATAAAATTGAAGTGTCTGATTGTAATTCCAAATTAACAGCTTTTTACCGATTTAAACGGGACATTCACTGGCAGATAGCTGATGTTTCAAGGAGTAACACTTTTATTTACAAATTATATTAGGGTTCCGCGAAATAAAGCATAAAACGCGGCCGAAGCCGTGGGCACAGCTAGTTCACAATGTTATTGAAAAATACAATCGATAGGTCCGAGTCGCGACGAATCTAGCCGAATGGAACCGTTCGTTGGTCGAAGCAATGCATCGCGCCGTGTTTGATAAGTGGCGACTGCACGCGAGTCGGACTCGCTACCATCGTTTGCGATTGGAAACAATCGCTATGCATAGAGATATTTCGAAACAATGATTTACACACGATTAAGCTCTCGCTATCAGAGGGCCTAGTGCGAGTTTTTCACTGCCGCCGTCATAAGTCACCGCGTCGACCTAAACGCAGATTTGTATGGGATCGGAACAGCGCCTCTGTCGGCCTAAAGATGACACTATTGCGAGCTCATACATATGCAGATTTCCTCACGATGTTTTCCTTCAAAAAAATCATTGGTAACGTGGTCAGTACCATACTTACATATGCATTTAGTGAAAAGCTGTTATTTTCGAATAAAAAATAGACACATAAATTGTATTTATCTGTATGTATGATATAGATATAGACGTTATAGAGTCGCTAAAATCGCTGTCGCGATTAACCTATCGCTATCTCTCATCGCTAATGTGTGTGCTTGATGAAAGATAGCGCGTAACAATGAGTGTGTGCAGGCAGGGGCGTGCATTGGATTTTCAGAGGGGTAGGCATAAACAATAAGTAGATAGGTAGGTAGGTTAAGTGCATACCTATGTGACGCGGCGTAGGTACATACGTTTCGGTATAGACACACGACACGAGTGTGTTCAGTGATCACAACTTGTGCTTATCTGCTTATATGCAATGCACGCCGCTGTGTGCAGGGGCTCCCCCCCGTCCCCTGCTAGGGCCAACACGTCCTTAAACACGTCCCTAAATAATACAACTCAGATCCAGCTCCCTAGCTCATCCCCCAGCAACGCCCTAAGCCGAGGTCCGAGCCCCGCACCGGGGCGCCCTTAGCTGTGTTGCTTAGTATTTAAGTTTAAGCTCGGCTGGAGGCCCTTGGGTCTCGCTCTATAGTGCGGTTAAGCAGTGGAGGTAACTCCCCCCTACCAACTGCGAGAGACCATATCAAAAAAAAAAAAAAATGTGTGCAGGGTCGGAGCAGGGGCGGGGCTACAGGCGAGCGGACGACAAGCAGCACGAGGCGGGCTACGACGCCTACGTGACGGGGCTGTGCTTCCTCGCCATGCTGCGCCACGTGGGCGCCATGCGCGGCGAGCCCGCCGCCCGCGTGCAGCCGCTGGCCGCCGCGCTGCGCCCCTTCCTCAACAAGATCTACCTCGCCAAGACCGCCCACCAGGACTCGCCCTACATCAACCTGGCTGGCCCCGACCGTCAGTACACAGATAACACTTCATCATCATTCATTTAAGAGTAGTACACTCTTGTTGGTGTAAACGATGCAAGATAAAGCTTACCAATCAAGAAATTGGGGAGGATACTGGGGCCTTTTTGGGATATTATTGCCATCATAGTTCCGTTGTGTGACAGAGACAGACTTACATACACGTCATATAAATATGTCCCATAATAAGAGTTATACCATCATAGCAACAAGCAGTTGTGGTAGGGTATCACGAGTTTGCCACCGTTTTCCTAATCTACACTCGCTAGCGTCTCCGACAATATTTGTATGACATATTTTAGTTCTTCACGTCACCGCTTGGAGGCGCTATACAATTTCTCATACAAATATTTGGCGGAGACGCTAGCGAGTGCAGATTATGTATTTTCCTCATTTCGTATCGGAACATAAAATTAGGGGCGCTTTTACGTTTACATACAAAATGAGGACAATACGCAATCTATTAAGTCAACGTAAAAACATGTTAACAACTATACTTGGCGTACAGCTTAACCACTGACCTCTTAGCAAGGCAAGACTGAACTCTTGGGGAGGGAGTCGTATAGTTGATGTCCGACCTGCATGTTGTTAATGTTATTTGTGGAGTCATTCGTCTCATTCGTACAAGCATACACTTTAAGCTATCAGTGCCTTCTCATTCATAAAAAACCTTAAAGATTATAACTAACTAACCCAAAATATAACTATGAGCATTTTTTATTTCATATCTCGAAATGAATTAAAAATGTTCTTCACAATACGCCACATGTATAAATAGTAAATATAACAAATGAACGGTTAGGTACATTTCATAATTAAAACAGGTTCTTCTCAGTAAAAGCAACCTTCCGAACCTGGCGGTAGCATGTATAATCCTGTGTTATTGTGTCATTTTGACGATTTGAAAGTACTTTGTATAAAGTCTAATCGAATTAAGATATTTTTGAGTTTGAATAGCCGATATAAGAGCGTTGTTCTTATTCCAGCGACCCCAACGCGTGATCACGTCTTCCACCTGACGTTCCCGAAGGACTGGCAGAGGACAGACATCAATCAGCTGTTTAGTCCGTTCGGTAAGTGCCATTGTACAGTGAAACCTGGTTAAGTGAGACATCAAGGGACCTGCAATGTCGTTTCACTTATAGAGGTATTCCAATTACCCAGTGTCTCATATATACAGGTATAAATAAATATCTGTCTCATTTACAGAGGGTTCCATTAATGGATTACGTGTGGAATTTGTGGGTAGAATAAGAATGAGTAAACAAACAATGTTATCTCAGTTACAGAGGTTTATGCATATAAAATTTACTCGCTGTCTCAGTTATAGAGGTATGATGATAAATCGAAAGAACAAATCCCAGATATAGAGGCTTACCTCGTCCCACTAACAGAGGTAATTCAGTGCCAAAGTGTTGGGACCTCAGCATGAGTTCCAGTTATGGAGGTTTCTCACTTATCCAGGTCCCACTTAACCAAGTTTCACTGTATAAGCTCTTCGTAAGACCAGGGTATATTATTTATCTTTAAAATAGTATAAACAGAATTCGCCATTTCTGTCTGTTTGAATGCATCGTTTTACCAAACTAAGTGAAGCGATTTCGGGTCACAGATTATTAATATAATGATAAACAATAACAGTAAGTTATATTAGATACGTGACAACTTCACTGGGTCTGATAGCTAGAGAGAGCAAAGTACTATTCTGCCGTACACTAGGGAATGTGCAAAGGAAAATAGACCTTATCCCTTGAGTTTCATGGTTGATTATACATACGATATATGTTCTTAAGAGCATTTAATCAATAAGAATGTGTGTAGGTCCAGTAACAATTCAGTTCGTGGACGAGTGTTCGGCGTTGGTGGCGTTGGCGCGGCGAGACCAGGCCGCCGCCGTCGGCCGCCAGCTGGGGAGGATGGAGCGCGTCACACTGCTGTCATACGCACAGTATAAACTTAACAACACTAATAAGGTACTTACTTACAATATACGATATATTACAATATATCAAGACCAGTCCAGCTCTCTAGCTCGCCAGCAACGCCCTAAGCCGAGGTCCGACCCACACTATGGGGCGCCTTTAGCTGTGTTACTTCAAACTTTTTCCCTGATTTGAGGCTTTAATTACTCTCGCTATAATCTATACAGATAAATAAAATTGAAGTGTCTGTTTTTAATTCCAAAATAACAGCATTTCACTCAAAGCAAAGCAAATGAAAGTATACACGCTACTAGCACTAAAAAACCAAGTTTAAATTTTTTTCTCTGTCTGTCTGTTTGTTCCGGGTAATATCTGAAACGGCTGGACCAATTTTAACGGGACTTTTACTGGCAGGTAGCTAATTTTACAATGAGTAACTTAGGCTACTTTTTATTCAAAAAAATCATCATGGTTCCGCGGGACACCCAAGAAATAAACTCTACGCGGGTGAAACCGCGGGGCACAGCTAGTCTTCTATATAAGTTAAGAAGGATATGGAGCTTAATCTGCAAGAGACAGCACAAATAAAAATAATGAGGGTACTTACTATTGGATTATACTTGCATTTGTATCAATGACTGCACTTAAGTTTTTAGAAAAACTCATTGGTTTATGCCGCTTTGATTCGAACTTGCGTCGCTTCTGTTGAATTAAAGTATTGTTCTCCCCCAGATCCGCGCCGAAGAGAAGCCACCGGCATCCACCACTTCCCCGCTGAAGGAGGGAGCGTGCGTAGTAGTTAAATTATTAATATTCATTTATATTATGTTGATTGTCTTGCCTGATTATGTCTTACCTATAAAAGTTATTTGACCCCAAAATTACTACTAAATAATAAATAGAAAGAAAAATATAAATAATAAAAAAATATTCAAATCACAATATATCAGAGGATGTCGGAAACGAAACAAAAATCTCCTATGTGTGTATGGGACACATAAAATCCCCTTTTAAGTTGAAATCATAGATCATTTATTCAAGCGATTTCCAAAAAAAATCTTACTCTCGCACTATCTACAATATCTGTAATATTTGTAACTCTTTTGCGACTGGGAATTACATAGATTTTTTTAATAATTAGTCTATTAGATGTCTGTCAGATGCTAAAACACACATGGCCAAAAATCTGTATTTTGACCGCATAATAAGGATTTGAGATTTATAAATTCATCATAGTATAGTTTTATACGGGAGATGAGGTCGCGGGCACAGATACATTATGGCATTAACTTGTGGAAAGAATAGCTAATTAAATTATGTCGTAATACAAAGAAATTAAAGAGGAGGAGCTCGTGGCACAGTTGCTATTGCGCATATCATTCGATCAGCGAAGTTAAGCAACCATACGCCTAGCCAGTAGTTGGTTGCGTGACCGCCCGAGTTCCCTCCGTGCCTCGGAGAGCACGTTAAGCCGTCGGTCCCGGTTGTCAATTTAACATCTTTGGCAATCGTTACAGGTCAGTCAGAGGCCTAAGAGAGTCTGACAACTGGTTTAACCCAGATTGCCGATTTTCCTCGAAAAAGGAGTTTCGAAGGTCAGATGGCAGTCGCCTCGTATAAAAATCAGGTGATCAGCCACATCGGGTTGAAACAAGGTGCCGACCCCAAATACAGGGGATTAAGGCCAGGGAGATGATGATGACAAAGAAATGAATGAAGAAATACAAGGTTGAGATATAAATATGTAGTGCTTGTGATAAATTGTGCCTTATTTTTTCCGAATTGCGAATATGTATAGGTTCAGTGTGATGTATGTATATGTAAATGTGTGCGTGTACTAAGGATGGGAATGGGGCTATAAGATAATTATATTGTTTGAAGCGTTCTCAATTGATATTCGAAGCATTCGAAGTTCTTGTGATATTCTAATATTTGATATTCTAAAACAAAAATGCTCAAATAAAAACGAAAATATATAATATTATAGTCGTCTAACTAATTTCTACAAATTCGTCGTGTTATAAATAAATATTTGTGCAATCTATTAAGAAAAGCTGAGTAGATTTTGTATATAAATCTTTTGAATATTTTCTAATTTTAAATTAGGTCGGGGAAGTAATTTAATTGTTTTTCTACCTACGTCAGTATTAAACGGGACTGATTTATGTCATGTGACATATCACCTAAGAATAAAGACTTATTGCATGTGCATGTATGTGATGCTTACCATGTTACGCTTTGATGATACCTATTCAGTATACTGTTAGATTACATTGTCGATGTCATTTAGCTTATAGCAGCATCTATACAGATAATACAGATAAATAAAATTGAAGTGTCTGTTTGTAATTCCAAAATAACAGCTTTTCTCTAAATGCATATGAAAGTATACACTCTAATGACACAAAAAAAACAAGTTTTAAAATTTGTCGCTGTCTGTCTGTCTGTCTGTTTTTAATGGGACTTTCACTGGCAGGTAGCTGATGTTTCAAGGAGTAACTTAGGCTACTTTTATTCATTAAAAATATTAGGGTTCCGCGACATTAAGGATCTAAATCTACGCGGGTGAAACCGCGGGGCACAGCTAGTTTTTGAATAACTAAGCATGCACTGAAATGTAACTTTTATGTGTAGTTACATAGAGTACCATCTAATTTTCTTTTGCTAAGGGATGAAATCGCACTCCTTGATTTTAGATTGTGATAGGTGCAAGTTACGATATTCCAAAGTTACAGGCCGAACCCACTATGATTATGTACTAAGATGTGCGAATTAGAATCTTAAGAATACGTACTTACAGATTAGAATATTAAACCCACGATATGCAGTCGACTACTGAGTAAGCGGTCGAGAAACCCCGAACCATCTTCGTGATTGGAGGGGGGATTATTTAACAAAACCGCATGCCAGAGAATTCTCGAAAATTTACAGATTTTTTACGATTTTACTAACATGTAGCTAACTTGTTCGTAAAAAAGTAGTACATCTGGTTGCTGCCTTAACAACTGAACTGATTTTGCAGAAATAAATGACTTTAACCCAAAGAACGAATATAAGGTACCTACTTAAATAATCATCACGCGGAAGAAGTCGCGAACATAAAAGCCACCGTACCCGGTATATATTGCACATCGACCTCAGAGTGACGATCGGCTAATCGATCGGCTGTCACACACGACTTACGTGACATTTGTCAGTCATTCTCGCGAATCAGCGTCAGTCGGGTGTGCGACGGGATTTCGTTCTACGAAGCAGAAATTGGCCAATTGTCTTGTTCTTGTACCCCAAGTATACCTAAGTATACCCTGTAAGAGCTCCCCTAGAGGTGAGAAAAAAATATGAAAATACTTAATCGATAGAGACGTTAGAACATGTTAAAACCTTTACTTGGAGTATTGAAGTACACGATGTGCAATATATATTGCCGGGTATTGTTACTTAATACGATAGTGTGCTCGGCCTTATGACAATGTGACTCTAACAGAACGCGAAATATATTCCATTACATAGTAATATTATTACGTGATATAAGAACAGTTGAATTCTTTAGTTGAATACTTAAGTATGTAAGTGTACAGATTGTAGATTTATATTTTTTGAGTAAGTTCTTAATCATAAGTTTAATTTTATTGTATTTTTTTATTCTCGAATAAAGTTTTTCTTTACAGCCAATTGTTTTTATTTCAATATATCTGTTGGAGCCACATTTATTCTTTGAAATTAAAAAAAATATTCTTTAATTTGTCATTAAACTTATTTTTTTAAATGTTAGGTAGCGTTCAGAAAGAGAACAGTCGTGGAATTTATGGCGTCACTGTAATTAATATTTTTAATAGCAACACAATAGCGCAGCGTTATGGCAACATGATAGTCAAGTTAAACATGTTCCTGGCGGGAGAAAATTCCTAATTTGAATAGTAATTCACATTCAGATTACGACAGTTCTCTTTCTAAATAAACTAGCGAGTTTGCAATTTGCAGGTTTATTCTGCTTTTACTGTCCATTATCAAAATGTTTATGGTTATAGGAAGGTAATGGCGTAGAACTCTCAGCCTTAATTTTAGGGGAAACTTTTTGACTGTTTAATAAACAGGGACCTTGTAACATCAGCTATTTGCTAGAAAGTTCCATTAAAATCGGTCCAGCCATATCAGAGATTAGCCGAAACAAACAGACAGGCAGACAGATTTTTTTTCTTCTTATTTGAGTACCAGATATACCTTCACATACATTTAGTATTACAAACAGGCACTGAAATATTATTTATCTGTATAGATATAGATATTAGTCAGGAATTTGAATTATATATGTATTTCGTCGTCCCAAATAATACGTAAAGCCATCTTGAAATAGCGTCCTCCTTCTTTTGTTAAAAAGGAATTCTAATTTCCATTTCGTAATTTAAAATCGATAAAGTGAAGCAACCGTAAGCCAGTGTAGAATACCCGCGGTAATATTCTAAATGTTAGTAACACAGTTTCGACATCGGTTCTAGTTTTAAAGAGCTGCGCTATTGTGCGCTGCGATTTAGCGGATCGTGAGAGGATACCAGTACGGTGACCATGGAGTTCATTTTTGATTAGGACAGTTCTGGCATTTAATCGCAACCCATCTTTTAACTACACACATACATGCATATGCTCACGCCTGTATTCCCCGAAGGGGTAGGCAGAGGTGTTGTAATAACAACACCCACTTTTCACCGATGATTATTAAGTGCCAACGTGACGGATGGTGAGTCTACCAATGTTAAATCACAACCTGTAAAAGTCAGGAATATACACATTCAAGTTTTAACGGTCTTCTTAGATGTAAATTCCAAAATCTTACGGTAGTCAATCTCAAACAGGGACTGGAATACATAAATCATTATCATTTTCATTAAAATCCAGTCAGCAAAAGTAGCCTGGTACATATGTATTAAAAAAAAAACAAATTCATATCTACATACATACCTACTTACTAGCGATTTACACAACACTGATGATTCAACTTTTGGTAAACTTTACTTAGTAATTAGTTTTCTGAGAAATGTTTATATATAATTGTCCAATTAATGAAATGCCCTCATGGCCACAGTAGTCGGTAGCTGGACAATGGCGCGTGGCGATACGGCGACCCGGCGACCTCGCGTGCGCTTCCGCCATCTTGCATTTTAATGCACACAGCATTTGCATTGCGCGCACACGTGCAATGATATTCTCTTCTCATTTACTTCGGGTAACACTTTAAATCATTCACATTGTCTGAGGGTAAAAGCATTTAGCTTTAAACGTGGTCTGAGATTTTCTCATTGCACTCGTTTCTTGAATTCCTTATGAAACCTGAAATATAAAACATAAGTAATAATAATGAATATTTCAAAGAGCTTAGCTTATCGCTTGATAAATATGACACCTACGTTTTCACTGTGATTTAACTACTTATGCTATTCACAATTGGTCTATCCGTCGCGTCACCCACGTTCCTTTACAATACTGGGATATTTTCGCTGCATTCCTTCAATGTAAATTTATTAAAATTTGATTTGGCGTGTACGTTACTCGTTTGCATGCGACGACAGACGCGCCGCAGATTCGGCGATACGCCCACCGACCGTGTTCGCTTTGTGTCGAAGTCTATTCGCTCTATTTGTCCCTGATTTATTCAGCGCTTCGATTAGCATATTAACACGTCCGTAGACGACGCTTGACGGTCTATTGGGCGTGTTTAGACGCCGTTGCCCAGGAAGGGTTACTACCTCTACCTTACTTTTGATTGGAAAAAACAACCATGCTTAACAGATATTTCAATACACATTATTTAATTTTTCTTAGAACTATGTTGATAAAATTATGGTCAAAATAAAAAAAAAACAAAACTTCATAAAGCAAAACGGTTAGAATGCGGTTAGAGAAAGAAATTAACTTCAATTTGGAACTGGTAGTCAGATGTTATATGTTTTAGTTAATAGGAAAAATATTTAATCCTTATTTAAATTTGGTCCTCTGTATATAAGTTTAATATAAAATCGGTCAGTAATTATTGCATTTTCATTGTGCAGTAATCAAAGACGAGTCATTACACAAACCGCCCACGTATCACATTAACATTCAATACGATTTCTCGGTCTATTATGAGCCATTAAACTATCATAACTACTCCCATTTACCTCCCATGTACTAATACATAAACAATAGTTACATTAAAGTGAAACGGTAAAATTAATTTATAAATAAACAATGCGGATGATAAACAATGCGCCGCTGGACGCGTTCGCTCGTAAACAGTCGCGTTTCATCGCGCTCGTGCCGATCGTATCGCCCGCGCTGACTTACGTTCTACGTCTCACAGACTGCGCTGACGATAGATAGATCTATTCTAAACAACGTTTAGGCTGTAATGGCGATCGATAGGAAGATCAGACTGGCCAATTAAAAATACTTTCAAAGTACGAAGTGTAAGGCGAATTAAATTGCCATTCGTAAACATCTTTGTCAGAATATTCCTTATGATAATAATGGGGTCTGTCGTGAGCCATGAGGCTAATAAAACCATTTGAAAAAACGGGTTTAGATTACGCTAACTTACTCACGTTCAGTGAGATGTGAAGTCTACGTTCTTAATTAGGCTTAGATCTATGGCACGGCGCACGCGCCGATGTGGGTCGCTCGCGCCTCGCGCCGCCGATGGCGAGTGACGGTAGTTGCACATTGTTGTGATTTAGGAGTTCGTGACGAGCCGCATGCATAATACTGTTTGTCGATTCTCAGATAACTGTACTCTTGTCTTTCTTTCTGGTTCTACTTCATTAATGGCCGATTGAGAAACGCCAATATTAATGAAATTCGAAATAATTAAACCATTTCAAATTAAGAATCGTGCTCGATTATGTAACACAGTAGGTTCTGTGGTGGTTACATTGCAACTGTTTATAATTAAAACTTTCTGTCCTTCGTTTCGCCTTGTTTTTTCACTATTGGCGTTACCATACCTTGGCTATTATTGCATAGGATTGTCCCAAGATTATGATTAGTATTACCGGTTCTTTACCTTATTCAGAAGCATAATACGGCGTATATACTTTCCGAAAGATTGCTATCTTTTTGAGAACTTAATTGGATTCGTCTACTGTTTACCTGATATTATTGTGATGTCCAACAAAAGTGAGTACAGAGATTAAGATATCGGAATGACCTTGCTATACAAGTGGTGGCCTTTGTCCAGTAACAAATCGCGACTGTCCACCCTTCTACCTTGGTTTTATTATGCCACTTGTTCATGATAACATTTACTAAGAAGTTTTGACTATAATGTGGTGATTTGTTTTGTTTATCAAGCATCCATGTAACTATAGGAGTAGGGTTTTTACTTGTTGCCATGATAGTTTGAATCGTATGAGACGGATGATATGATTTGTGTAAATCTGTCACCGACACACAGAACTATCTTGACAACAAGTTCTTGCTTCTGCAGCATCTTTTCTTTAGTTAACTGCACTAAGAATTTATAGAAATCACATAAATCAGGCACGTGACATATGTCATTCGCATCCCCTGGCAATTTTGATTTGATTTGTTGTCGTTACGTATTGTTAATCACAAGGTTTTCTGGTCTTGATGATTCCGTATTTTCTATTGGTTCAGGATTTATTACATTTAAATGCTCATGCTTCTTGCTTCATCTCGTACGTACTGAATCTATGCCGACCACCCACTTAAAATAATCCCGGAAAATAAATAAGGCAAACTACTGCGGGGGCCTTTGCAAAATACATTTATTTGATTTTAACCGTAATATAAAATGAATCATAACCATAGAATTCTACCCGTTGTCGTGGTACTTAAATCGTAGTAAGATACTTATATGGTTAATAATATAGTATAATCCCAACAAATTGGAGATAATAACACTAAAAGAATAAATTTCGTGTTTTATTTCTGACCAAGACATTTTGTATTGCGCCGCAGAAAATAAACATGCCTTTGAGAAGATACATATGGGTTGGTTGGAAAGCGGACAGATTCGCGCGTGGTGTGTCCAAGATGGCTGCGGACATGTGGTAGAATCCCTCTCGTCTTGTCGCCTGCCCGCTGTCATCGTTCACCAGTCACCTAACGGGCGCGTTCGATCGCAACGATACCCGCTTTGGAGACGCCGCTTCAGATCCTATCGCAAGATCTCATTAGCTAATGGCGGCTCGCGGCCAATTACACTGACTGACGTGTCCGGGGCAAATTGTGCCGACTTTTGAGTTTCGCCTATTTGGACTCGCTTTCGGCGTAGCGACACGTGTCGTGTCAGATGGACGTATGTGGTCGTCAATTAGCTGCAGCAGTGACAGGGTTGGGTGACTGTACTTAGTTTATTTCGTTGGAGGCTTTTACTTGACCGTGTGTCGCCGTGCTAGGGTTGGTAAGCTTTCTCATTTAACGATTCATAATTAATGATAGAGACAGCGGCATTCGCATTATAGAAATCAATGGGAAGGCCTATGTTATATCTACATGAAACTTTTGGTTGAAATTATTATACAACAAGCAAACGCGTTCCTATTCTTTTTGTTACGGAATTCTTTAAATCACATTATTTCTCATTTTGTAAAGTATTCAGTAAATAAAATAAATGGTCTAACATTGTAGCATGTAAAGTAGGTCGGGATTCTCGGGGTTTGTACGAGATCGTTCGTCTACTCGCCATTCTCGCGACACGACGCTAAGCGACGACGAGACGTGTCCGATTAGTAACGCATCTTGTTAACGCGAGCCTAGACTGTATGAGGTGGATTATAATTAAATACGTAACATTACTACTAGATCTTAAAAAAATCTATAAATAAGTTATTTTATTAATATTGTTTAAACACCTTCCTGGTGAAGTTGTTCTCATATTAAATGCAATACAACCAGAATTATTTAGTCAAACTATGAATTCGAAGGCTAAATCCAAACCCACTTATTACGAAACATGGTTTAAACCAAGACTAGACCAAACTCGGACTAATACTATGTTCACCCCATTTGGAATCCGTACCACATAAAGAGATGGAACATTTAAACAATGTATTTTCCTAGGCGATGATTTGTAATATCGAAATGGTCAATGCATCCCCAAATATGCTACGTGAAATTTATGACCAACACATTTTGCTTCATACACATATTTAAAGTCTTATCGGAGTGTCAAGATGAATTTGAGCACGTTCAGACCAAGATACAGCAATAACAACAGTTTACCATGTCCGCAACACGTAATATTTCACCCGGCTCGTGTTCCTTACTTTTACGGCATGGCTGACCAAAATCGGCGTAACCTCCTTGTAAACTACCGCGAGAGTCGTTCCAGTGATTTACCCCAAGCACGCTCTGTCGCGCGTGTTCCGTCGTCAATAAATACTGGTAGCGATTTACAGGGCTGCCCTAGGGACTCTACGGATGGGAGTTTTGCATATATATCACTATTATAAAAAAATATAACAAATCCACGCTATGCTGCGGAATAATTTGACTATTACGGCACCAAAAACGTTTGTTGCTTAAGAGTTATGACTAAAAAAATTTGCCTATGATAGCGTACCTTTAATTATTATGTAACAAGAAAAAAATGGCTGTTATAATGTTAATGTTAACGAAGAAAAATAAAACTGTATAAAAGTGGGTTTTATTATTCAATAAATACCAATAGATGGATTTAAGTAAAGTAAGTCGGCAGGACTATTGATGGACGATAATATAATATAGTTATCTAGGGCCATCTTGATTTTGGGGGTAAATGCCTGGATCTTTGATTTTTTTCGACCAGCGTCGCAGGTCACTGCAGTTTTCTTTGAGGTTAAAGTGATAAAATATTTAAAAGAGGCTTCATCCACAAAAAAATTCAATTTTTATCTTCCGGGTTACTATTGCAATGAAATTCTTATATTCAGGGTTTATTGTGTGCAACCTCATCTGTACGCGCCTTTAGACTAGAAACACCCAAACTCGCTCGGCCCTGTGTTGGGTTCTAAAGAGGTGCTTTATTTTTACGGCCTGTGATCTTCCTGGATCGCGTGAACCTGCGTTTTAAGTATCTTAAGTGCAGGATTTAGTTACTCGAAGCACACCCGATGTAACTGTTTCCTAGTCATTTAAAAGGACTCTGATAGTAAATTCAAGTCTGTATGTACCTAATTCCAAAGTTACACCTTTTCACAAATGCATATAAATGTATATACATAAGGCACGCTAAATACAAAAAAAAGGAATGTTTTTTTGACTTATACTACTGTGGTTTTAGAAAAAAATAATTCACGATTACGGTCACAATTAGTTCTAAATGAGTACGAATCGAAATCATCCGCGACCTTTGTTTTTACATTTCTAAATATCGGTTTCTAATGAGTTTAGGGATTGTAAATGCTTAAGTTAAGAATTTGAATAATGACTTATCACTATGGCTACTATTACAATTTACAATGCATTATAAAATATTAATGAGGGGCTGTGAATCAGCCAGGCCCATTGCGAGTGTCGGTTTTAAAGATACGAAATTGAACCTTATCCTCTATGTATTATGTCTCAATTTCCTATGATTGAAACCAACGCTCGTCGTCGAGTTCGACGCTGAGAAACCTTAGTGAATAACGCGGCTGGTGGGGAATGTGACGCCAATCCAGTCATTTTATTAGGCCCTTCCGTTCAATTTATTGCGATGATAATTTCAAAATAAAACGCAGTACCTGTTGAAATTAATAATCGCCTATTATAATAATTCTCAACGCGACAGGAATAATGTCTGCGTTCCACGGTTCGTTCGTAGGTGCATTATTTATTTATACTTAAGTGCGTTCATTATGATATAATATGCCTGAGTGCATTCTATTTATTATGTGAATCGTATTTAATAGTAGCAAATGGGTGTATCCTTACGCTCTACCAAAAGGGAAGAAAAAAGAGAACTCCCATTTTCCACCGAAGAATTAGGTGCCATCATAACAGATGGTGAGTTCATCGCTGTCTCAGAGTGCCTAGTGCGAGTTTTCTTAAAATCGCCGCGTCGTAAGAACTGTTAGTTTAATATGATCCTTTTTTTTTATTCTTGTGCATGCATGCATATCCCATTGCAGACAATAGATAAACAAGCTTAGAGTAGGTGCTCGGGTCACTGACATTGACTCGAGACAACTGACCGGGCGCTATTTTATCATTTTGATGACTGCTATTAAGTTCTATTCAATGTACATATCGCCCTCTGTAAATATGGCGGCAATGCAAAACCACATACTGTATGCAAGCGATCACTAAAACCTCTTCACTTAGCCACAATTCTTCACCATCTTTGATTTGGTCGTTAATTGTATTACAATTAGAGCGTATTTAGAATTTTCCTGTCTTTTACGATATCCATCTTATATCTTTAAACGAGCAATTCTTGTATATATATATATATATATATATATATATAGAATCTGATTCTCGGGAACGGCTGCAACGATTTACGTGAAATGTTGTATGTAGGGGGTTTCGGGGGCAAAAAATTTATGTAGCTAGGTTTCACTTTCAGAAAACATCGTTTTGACCATGTTTTCATGCACTGAAAAACTAATAAAATATCAATACAATACTATAGTAAATTTCGCGGACAACTGTCAAGTTATGATAGCTCAGAGGTCTGTCAGCTTACGAGGTGATAACGAACCTAGAGTACCCCGGTTCGAGACTGACGTTCACCGGTTCCTTTTTTTTTCTTTTTAATGTTTAGTTTTTTGGGAGAAAAAGAAACGAGCACAGCTCGGTCAACCAGGTACTTTATTTAATACGACGCCAAAATGACATAGCTCTGGTGTCATCATAAACCAATGCTAGGACTTACGAGCGAACTTTTTGCAACGCGCAATAAGATTCTCGTTACAGCGAGCAGGTTAATGATAATAAACTGCATCTAACCCGATGGGTTATTAGAAGCGGTTGTGGTTGTTAGTTGGAACTATTCACGACGCGCAAATCGCATCAAGCGGCGTTTGTGCGCCATTTTGAGATGCGCTAACTATCGCCACTAATCGGCGTTTAGTGGAATGCGATTTATAAGTCGCAAGTGTAACTGACACTCGCAACGCCATGTTTGATATTAGTGTGATGCGCGTACGACACAAAAAGCTTTGTTGTGTGAGTGTATTAAATTGTGGCATTGCCTTATTGTTACATTATTAAATACAATGTTGTTAATTGTTTCTGAGGAGCTTGTGGCACAGTTGCTATTGCGTATATGATTCGATCAGCAAGGTTTAGCAACCGTAGCCAGTAGTTGGATGGGTGACCGCCCGAGTTCCCTCCATGCCTCGGAGAGCACGTTAAGCCGTCGGTCCCGGTTGCCAATTTAACATCTTTCGCAATCGTTACGGGTCAGTCAGGGGCCTAAGAAAGTCTGACAGCTGGTTTAACCCAGATTGCCGAATTACCTCGATAAAGGGGTTACGATGGTCAGATGGCAGTCGCTTCGTATAAAAATCAGATGATCAGTCACAACGGGTTGAATCAAGTGCCGATCCCAAATACGTGGGATAAGGCCAGGGAGATGAGATGTTGTTAATTGTTTCTGCAAATCATTGTGACTGATGAACTGGGCGGAGCAAGGATGACCAGGAAATCAATGTTATCGATCGCGTTTGCGCCAACAGAAACGATACAAAATGTATGGAAATTACTTAATCAGTCCCGTGACATATGTCAATCCCATGAATTTTGCATCGTTTCTATAAGCAAAGCGTGTGGATAATGTTACTTTGTCTACAAGCCCTGGTGTTAGGGTTTGTTAGTGCAATGAAATCTCATTAGAAAACAAAGTGCGGCGGGCGGGCAAGATGTCAAACGGTCGTCAGGGCTTCGGTGGCGCGCGCATCCGTGTTGTAATTGTGAACGTGTGTCGACTTCACTTGATCCATTTTTATATCATGTGTTCGGATATTTTATTATTTTACGACGGTTATTATTTCAATATTTGTTTTGTTTTCTTTTAGTATGAATAACAACAAACAATCGATCTTCAATATTTCCGACCACCATTCTCAATCATCTATATCCATACAGGTAAATAAAATTGAAGTATCTGTTTGTAATTTCAAATTTACAGCACTTCACTAAATGCATTTCAAAAAAGTATATACGGTACTTATATAGAAAAAAACTTTATAATGTTCTGTCTGTTCGATCCGGCTAATCTCTGAAACGGCCAGATACCTAGCTGATGTTACAAGGAGTAACTTAAGCTTCTTTTACAAAAATAATAGAGTTCCGCGAAATTAAGTTAACTCTACGTGGATGAAACATGGGGCATAGCTATTATTTGTAATATAGGCTAAGTCGCACGAGGAGATAAATTAAAATGTAACTTCGTTACTTTAATTTACGTAATAATATGTCGTATTAACGCCAGGGTTTGCTGTGATAATAATGAACATGATCATTTTATTACCCTGATTATATGCGACAAGCTCTTAGAAAGATAAACATTTTAATTTGACATTTATAAGGTAACCGGCTATGCCTGTTGCGAAGGTCTTATCGGAAATAGAACGCGTAAAAAGTCGGGATCTTAATAATAAGTATTGGGAACAAGTCTACGATGCGACGTAAGAGTTTTATTTAATCTAATATAGAAAATTTTCTTGTCGTGGTGTTTGTTACCAAACTTCTCCGAAACGGCCGGACCGATTTGTATGAACTTTCGTGTGCATATCGGGGAGATTTGAGTCGACCAACATAAATTTTTCACACCCCTTAGTGATCCATCCCAAAATAATATATGGCAATACAAGATTATCCGGGCACAGCTAGTGTTATAATTAAAATATGATTCACATAAAATCTATACATATACAGATAAATAAAATTGAAGTGTCTGTTTGTAATTGCAAAATAACAGCTTTTCACTAAATGCATATGATAGTATACACTTTCACTGGCAGGTAGCTGATGTTTCAAGGAGTAACTTAGGCTACTTTTATTTATAAAAAATATTAGGGTTCCGCAAAAATAAGGATGAAACTAAATCTACGCTTGTGAAACCGCGAGGCACAGCTAGTTTATAATAACAGTTGTGTTTGCACAGCATATCCGAACGCAATCCTATCAATGGCGGGAATATAGCTTATTAGTGAAGGCGCGCAAAAAATATAGAGTTACAAGTCAATCAAATGTTGCGCCTACATGTGTCATCTGAAGTCGCGTCGCGCACCTTATTTGGTCCTACGTGTTTGATGGATGCGCCCTCAGTACCCGCCGACTGTGTCCGCATGTCGGCATAACGTATAATAACACTCGCACGACACATTTCATTAAACAACTATCAACAATTTAATACAACAGTCTTTGTCGAAGCGCCGAATGTTGTAAGTAGCCACACGGTTATCCAATTAAAAAAAATACACTTAAAAATCGAATAAAAAGTATTCGAGTCAAATCGATAAGTACTCACTGTATAATCGATTCGGTATGGCAAAGGAATCTCTTGCCTGCGATCTGTCAGCGGAATTTAATATGCATTTGATAGATTAGGCGTAATGCTAAAACTAAGTATTTGGCATATTTCATTCCAATAAAGTACCTCCATATTTTAAAAGAGAGGCATACGAAATATTTTAGCTGTATAATCAAATTGGTATTCACAAGGAGTAAGTGACAGTCCTACAAAAGAATCAAATATTAGCGTTCGATACACTACGATATACATTTAAGCGCTTCGAATTGTAAATTTTGATCGTGCATGTTGCTTTGTGTGATTAGCTTTCAGTGTTTGTATGCAACGGTGTCTTTGATTATGTGTGTGTGGTTATAATATGCACTCTGAAACTTACTAGAATGTTACAATTCACAGTGCATTAGTAAATACATATAGAATCAATTCTATTGACAAGTATGAATTTACAAAAGATACTACAGAGATCAACCAGTGGATTCTCTACGATTGGCATCAAGATAAAAAATATAAAGAGCGCTTAGCTATATTTTTTATCAGCTACCAAACGAAATTTATTGACTAGCAAAACTCTAGATATTTTAATCATTCCTAGAACTAAATTGACTTTTTCTGTATCTTAACGCCTCGTTAGGTCTGTGCCTGCTCCGGTGAACGATTTAGAATAAAACGATTTCGTTCGGGGAATGCTAAAAAATCAGTGCTAAATCGTGACCGCTTCGAGTAATTTGGTTCGCCGGTGGCTTGTCGCCGTGACAGCGACAGGTGAACGTGGCGCTTCGGTTGCATCCACTTCGACAATTAGTGGACGCGTTCGGATACCAATTAAATGGACTTAAAAATACTAATGGGGACTTTTAGAACCGTGTTGGTTTCGGCGATAATAGCTTGTATGGTGTATTGTGTAGGATTTGTAGGACGTTTTGACAAGAGTTACCGAGGCTTTTAATTTGTATTATTGTCTGGTAAATGTATAAAGCCTTATGTAATTTTCGACTCTTCTATCTACTCTATTATGTATTTATATGAACGCTATATACATAAACACTTTTAAATTTTAGTATAATACCTATGTATTTCGATATCATAATAGGTAAAGAATAATAATAGGCAAATTCTTCGACATTCATAAGAGCCTTTCATGGGGCCTACTCGCTTTCTCCGAAAAACGAAGCTTCGGCCGAAAGTTCGCAAAGTTCCTACCACGGTTATTATTCGTTCTAAAATTACGTCCGAACGTGGTCCGCTAGAAAATTATTTGATGTTTATATTTTCTAAACCAACTTTAATTAAATTATTAGACGAAGAAAAATTTGAGTTTGATAAAAACAAAGCGGTAATGAAACTACGTTTAATTTTCGTTCGTTCACGAAGTTTCGTTTTCGGAGAAAGAGAGTAGACCCCCTGGGCCTAAACTGAATAAATCATTTCCATTTTCATTTTCATATGTTGGTAATATGTTTAATAACAAATCTCTATGTTTTACAGAGTTACGCCAGTCTCCTTACTCCCTCCTGGTAAGTACATTAGTGGTAGCTTTATGAAGTTTTATCACTACTCCACATACATATGCTTTTTTGCGCCTTTAAAGAATGCTTTAAATTTTCTCAAAATACACTTTTTTCACAGATTTTCATTAACACACGTTCGGGAAACGATAAATGTCTTTTTATGAATTTACTAACATTACTTATTCTATGCTTTGCGTGTTAATCGACTCCATCTTAAGAACGATGGAAGCATGTCCCCTTTGTACATAGACTAACCTTACATACATATTTGAATATATATACTTAGGTGTAAATAGTGAACCTAATTAATTTTTGCTTAAATACTTTCTTGATACGTTATTAATTCCTAAGTTCTTAACACAATAAACATCGTAGCTTATTTATTTCAAATTTTATCTGTCCTCTTCCTAGTTTTAGCCGTCAGAGTTTTTTTAATAAATATATTGTGAAGTGTGATTTTAGACTAAACTAAACTAAACACACCTTTAACTTAACACTACATTTGAATATCGAGTTTTATACAGACATGGTCACTAACTTGTTCGCCTTAAATATGTTTTATTGGATAATTTAAATCTGAGTTAGAAAAATAGGTCCCTATTTAAAAAAAATAACTAAAGACTAACGATAAAAGAATGAATGATTTCGATTCATTCATTTAATTAGAATTCTTTTTTAATTTGATTGGTATCAAATTTTTTTTAATTGAGTAAAAAAATATTAAATCTTTTTAGGTTAAATTAAAATGCAACTTTTTAAATTAAGAACACTGAACTAGAAACAATCAAGTACTAACCACAGAGTCGTAAGGCAACACGATAACCTCACAGTAGGCTTCGGTGGTTTCCAGCTGTGCCCGCAGTGGCGCCACTGCCCCAGGAGTTGAGGGCCCGCGCCAACAGCGACTCTGGGCCCGTTCCCACCGGCCGCCCCGCCTCGGGGCCCGCTCCCACCAGCCGGCCCGCAAGAAAGAGGACCTCCTCGGGCGTTTTTTTGGTAAACTTCTAGCATTTCATCTGAAACCTTCATAAGTTGTAATAGAACAAACATTTTCATACCACTTGGTGGCAACACGGATCACTCAGGAAAGTGGTTATCGGAACTTATCGATGCTTTCAACACAACGTGCGTTGCCGACTCTGTAAAAATCTCTTCACAACCTTCTTGAAGAACCCAATAATGTGTACCTTCTCAGTCGAGAAACCCATACTCATTAGTTCGGGAATGCATGGAACATATGCTATGTTTAACGTCGCGGCTATTATTATGAAGTATATCAAGAAAATAATTTAAGGACCTGTCTGATTTCTTTTCTCATTCGTTGTTAGGTTTCTGACGAGACAGTGAAGGGGCAAATGGTAAAATCAGGTGAAATTATAAAATTTCACGCCCACAATAATAAATCAAAAGACAATCTTGCAAAACGAAGAAGAGTACAGGGGTCCTACCATGACGTCTTATAGCCATGATGGTTTAACTCTTATTATGAGACAGATGTATATGACGTGTATAAGTCGGTCACTGTCACACAGTGGAATTATGATGCAATAAGATCTTATGGTAAAACCCCTGGTTCCGTCAGTTATGCAGGCGAATAAAAACATCCGCAATATATTTCTACCTACCCTGTTTTCGCTACGCGCTTATAACTCGTGACACAGTATAACTAATTCTAAACGGAAATTTTCTCTAGGTTGACTCCTCCGAACCTCCAGTTAAGAAGTCAGAGCTTCCTACACGTCAGTCAGACGACAAATTGGCAAATCGTCCACAGCTATTTCCAAAGGGACGCCGGAAACAATCGGAATCCGACATAGATAAAGTGAAAGTGGTAGCAAAGGAAAAGAAAATAGATAAAGTAATAGAAACATTTGATAAACCAGTCAAATCGAATTGTGTTACTGCGTTCGAAGAAAGTGACTGCTGGGAGTAAATGTGAAATAAAATAACCTTTTACCTACATTGTATTCTGTTGTTTTATTTGGTTTTAGGTTTTCACCCGCCTTTCATTTTGATCCTTGCTAATAAACAGGGTGTCGGGGAAAACGGGACAGCTCTTAAAATATGTGATAGGGTATGATTTTAAGAAATTCAAATTATTATGACAAAAATATTTTCTTCCGTTTTCGAGTAATTGATGTTCAAAGTTCTTATATATATCTTATTTTCGCATAAAAATCAGCTGTAACGTAGAGTTATTCACGTGAAATCTCACTACGTTTTTATTTTTTTTCTCCCCCTAATAAATCCTGAGATAATCCCATAAGACCATTTTTCGAAACCATTAACCTTCCCCTTAATTTAAAAAGTTTAATGACCGCGTACGGAATGTAGGTAAACGCGGCCGCGCGTTCATTAATCGCTTAAGGCCGCGAGCTCTTCGGCCATAGCCTATAACTACATTATCGTTGGAGCTGGATATTTTACGATTTCAATATAGTGATATATTCATAAAACCCTACAACTTCTAGAAGACAACTGTTCCTTTTTCTCCGACACCCTGTATAGGTCTTATCGACAGCATGACAGATATCCACGGGACTATATATAATATCTAAATTATATAAATACATATTATGCTTCCGCCTGTACTTACACCCACATTTCGCCAGCTATGTTTAAGTCCCATGTAAGAGAGGGCGAGCCAATTGCCATCATATGGACACTAATAGGTAACTAAATTAAGGAATTAGGTACCTACGTGTAAAATCTAAAAACTATTTGCATTTGAAGGCGCGAAATAGTAAGAATAATGAATAGATAGGTAATAAAGAAAATAGGTTAGATAGAACGACTTTCTTACTTCACATCCTTGTAGTACGGAGTACCTCGTTCTCTGGATCGAAGCATCCTTTGTGCATCTGTCAAAAAGCATAGCTCCAGTTAACGATAAAGAAAAAATTTTTTTTATCTTTAACAAGACTTTTTTGACGTGAAACTATTTTAGACATACACTTTGTTAAGAAAAGAATACATTGCATAAAGAGATTATTAGACATATTAAGAAAATAAATTACGATTATTTTGTGTGTTCATGTAACTGACGCAAACGCAGTAAATCTATACAGATAAATAAAATTGAAGTGTCTGTTTGTAATTCCAAAATAACAGCTTTTTACTAAATGCATATGAATGAGACACTAAAAAACCAAGTTTTAAAATTTTTCTCTGTCTGTCTGTCTATTTGTTCCGGGAAATCTCTGAAACGGCTGCACCGATTTTAACGGGACTTTCACTGACAGGTAGCTGATGTTTCAAGGAGTAATTTAGGCTACTTTTATTTATAAAAAATATTAGGGTTCCGCGACAATAAGGATGTATACCTACACATAAGTGCTTTCGAACATATTCATTCATATTATTATGTTTATTGCGTTCAGTCAGATTCATGATAGGTAGGTACATATCAATATACACTTAATTATAATTGTTACATAATCATGCATAGGTAACTAACAAAACTCTGTTAGGGTACAGCAATGTGAGAGGTACTACATAATTTATATTCTTGAATTTATATAGTAATTTCTATCATCTATCAATATCGAATACTTATTAAATAATCATATTATACTAATTATCTTCCATTACATTGTGGGTGGGACAACGGAGCTGTAGTGGTCACCAGCAGGTTTGGGATTTCCAAGGGCATTGCATGATGGGAGGCACATGCCGCTTTGAAACCCCAGCTCTACGGCGACGTACGAATTGTCAACATTTTACGAACTTTCTTCCTTGCTTATAAATAATTTATAGAATACTACATTACAAATAAAATTTTACAATAAATAAATCCACGAGTATCAATTCACGCTTTAAAAAAATCACACTCACAATATAGCAATGTACAAGATTTTTGTTATGTCAATAATTTGGCGCCATTTGGCATTGTCCGCCATGTTAACTTTTTATTTTAACTTTTTTTTGAGCTCGATGAGTGTGATCATTACCAATAAATCACCGAAAAACAACTAGAAAAATAAAAATTGTATCAGATGTGATGGAAATTTTTCAACAGCATTAAAGAAAAGCACTTAATACTCGCTAAAAATATTTTAATTTCAATCGTCAATATAATCTATGTTCGATTTATATTAAATTGAAATCAGAATTAAAAGGCTTGGCTTACTGAACAATTTTTACTTTCTTATTGGAAATTATAATTCCTTTCGTCATTGACTGAAAGGCACAAATATGTTACAACCATAAAAAAATACTAAGGTAAGATAATCGGCATAAGATGAGGAGATGATTAGCAAGGCTGGTGTCAAAACACTGGTGGGTGGTCTACTTGAATGCAGACGTTCATTAGACATGTGTGTAGAAGTGCACTTAATAATTATTAAATAAAACAATAAATTACACCCATATTGTTAAGGAATGCTTTTTTATCTCGAGAAATTCACCTTTTAATAGTTCTAAGTACTCAATAATTGTAATGTCAGAACTTAATATCAGAACGTGGCCGAAGAGGCAGTTGTAGTTTTAATTAGGAGACTTAAATAACGCGTAAAAGGTCTTATTGGAATAATTAGTTTATACTAATATTGCGATGGACATTCAGAGCTAGTTCTGCTCATTTATGTTACTGTCCAATGCCTTAATTGTGATAATAATGAGAAGTTAATAATTAACATTGAAAGATTAAGTTAAGTTATTTAAAAAGTTACAGGATTGTTAAGTTTCCGTTCTCATTAAGTTTTTTCTGGTAGGTTTACAAACGAATGCAATAAATATAAAGTAAAAAATCATTATCCTGTACATTATCATGTAAGTATATTATGTCTAAAGTCAAGGCAAAGCCGAAATCGATGATCAGGTAAGCAGTCTCACTAAGCAAGGGATTTTGAAATGTCTCCTCCAAGGGGATGAAATACGGGTTGAATTACATTTGACTAAACACATTTGTATGTAAAATCTTACTGCCACGCGGGTGAAGGGCGTATGCTAGTTAGGTATGTCTTAGTTATGATTCTTGTACTTTTCTACTTCCTACTTCCTACTAATATTACAAACGCGAAAGTTTGTAAGTATGGATGTATGGATGATTGTTACTCTCCCACGTAAAAATTAATGAATGGATTTTGATGAAACTTTACAATAATATAGCTAATACATCAGAATAACACATAGGCTATAAAAAAACCTCTTTGTGGTAATGAAATCATAAATTAAGCACACTAATACAATATCTTAATACTTACTATGCTCTTCTATATTGTAGATTTAAAATTCAATAATTAGGCTCTAATTGACTTTCTCTTCTCTTGACGAATTCTAACTAAACGTGAGCTTAACTAATGCAATATTAGAAGGGGCCTATGTCAAAGCTAACAAGACGAACGTATCACAAACAACTACTTCTTAAAGGTAATGTCTGCAAATTCGTGTCGTTACGGACAATGGCAGCAGTGCACGTCGCGGGCGCATCAAAGCGCGGTCAATCAGCTGACCAAGTTACCAAGTTCATTAAAGTTGACTTGACATTGTATAGGACAATTAGTAACTGCTACTGAGAGTGTCCCCTTAGCTTAGAGTCAAGAGAATTGGCACTGTTCTCCCCTTATAAGCCCGTCCTAACGATAGGTAATCTAACAGTATGATTTCACATACTTACAAACTTTCAACCCCCTTTTTTTGGAAAACTATTACATAGTGTATACATACACTTCACAAAGAACACACCCTCCAAATTACATGTCTCTAGGAGGGGCCTGATAAGCCAGACGAATGGTGAAGCACGTGAAGACACGTGCAACTTCCCACAAAGTGACCCTACCATGACTTATTGCCGTGTATAAGTCTGTCACTGTCACAAATTTTGCTGAGAAGAACGCGGCAAGAAACTCAACAACTCTTTACTAATTTAATCCATATCCCATCTACTAATACACAATATCATTCGAGGCGGAACAATAATATTGGAATTGTGGCCTGAAGAAAATCTTGAACACATATTTTTGTAGGCAGTTCTTGTGTCAGCATTGTTGGGTTGATCTACCCACCGCAGCTTGGGACTTAGCAGGCCAGTAAGGAGAGTAACACTAACTGGACCGAGAAGACCCTTGCCACCAGTGGGGTTCTACACTTCACTATTTCACTGCTGAAATAAACGTTTCACATTAAGGGTTGCGTCAACTGACTTTGACGCGAAAAATTATTTCGTAGCAATTTGAGTCTATTATTGATCGACTTCAAAAAATAAGAGGTGTTCAATTCGACTGAATGTTTTTCAATCTATGTTCGTGTCGATGTTTTCTATAACTTCAGCCGAAGACAGCTTTCCAGAGTGGAGAAATTTCGCGACCAGCAGACCTGCAACAAAGGAGAATTAACTGTTAATGTGACATTAAAGGAAGATTATTAATTGGTCGAAAAAACCTCGAATCATAGCTAAGAAGCTCTGCATCAAGGCACGTTCAATTTAAACCTTGATTGCATCGGGGATGAAATATAGGTAAGTAGGTACCACATACATCACTCACACCAAGGAAGCCTCTTAATATACGTCACTAAATTTCAATTAGCATGAAGGTTGATTAAAACTTGGCCATATTTTTAACCGCACGCAGTATCGCACTATAAAAAAAAGTAAAACACGTAAATCACGTGTGAGCATAAAATTAGTAAGTACTTATGCGTATACGCGATCGGTCACGATGCGACACCCGTTACTGACATTACGCGCCGCTTATTATCTCTTAGATGCCCGCGTCTGTAAGAGTGTGTTATATTAAACAATTTGTTCCCAGATTCCGCACTGCTTGCAGTAAGCCTATATTTATATTGCGCCAGTATCCTACTTATCAAACAGCCTAACTTATAGTACAGTTTAATCCATCCATATATAAATCTGCACCTCGAGGGCTAACCGGTTAGTGATTAATCAACACCAAGACGATGGAGTGAGGAATAGGGCGCGTGCTGCCCTCGGGCCTTAGAAATCTTGGAATGTGTTTACGGATCGCACTGGGTAATAGCTGTGGAGTTGTGTTGCTGCTAAAGACTTATACGATTAGCTAATATTATAGTGCTAGCTAAATTGCAATACACTAATATTATAGTGAGGAAAGATTTGATTGCTTTTTGGCCCCGAAACTACTTGACCAATCTTGAAAATTCTTTCAGCAATGGATAGCTCCATCATCGGAGTAACATAGGCTATAATTTATCCCCGTACTCTCACGGGACCGGGAACTACGCGGGTGAAACCGCGTGACGTCCGCTAGTGATGTATAAGTATGTAGGTTCGGTTCAAATCTTGCAGGTAAATTTGATCCTGTTCACAGTGTCTGATCAAACTGATATTCGGCACACACCTTTGGTTAATGTAATTTTATCCACTTTTGCAGTGAAAATGTATAGTAAATTTCTCTCGAAATGCGACACGACTGTTTTAAATACACAATAGCTAGTACCTATTAGAAATACTGAAACCCAGATGCATACGCCATTAGAAGATTACTGCAGCATCCCGTTAGTATCGGAATACATAAATAATGTATCAGAATATCAGATAAAGTACGTGGCGACTGCACTCTCACACAAAATAGACAAAAATGAATCATAAGGAAGGTCGGATTGCTATAAAGGTAAAAAAAAACACACTATCGCCAGGACTCCGGATCAATTAGAAAAAAAAATTGTCGGGCTAATTCCAAATTCAAAATTATTTTATTTTTCAAAAGCATTTAAAAAATACTTTCAAACTTCATTTAATCCCTGGGTTCTGAATCGATTGCTCTGGCCCGAAACTAATCAATGTCGTAAAAAATATTTTTCAATATTCATCGTAGCCTTAAGTCACATAGAAAATATAAGGGGACACAGTTAGACCTCTTGTACAAACAACAGGTTCTACAACCTAACACACTCTCAGGGGTAGCAGGACAGGTGCTGCCACGAGTTTTGAGCGCTCAGCGTAAATAGTGGTAATGACTACGCATGTATTTATTCGCGCTTGCGCCAATCAAACCCAAGAACTGACTACTTCGTAATTAAGGCTTGCGCTTAAAATTCATGTCAAGTGTGCGTAGTTAGGCATCTATGTGCGTGTGTGCATGTTTCCGCCAATGTATGGGAGCCGACCTACTGAGTGTTTCTATTTTGCGACTCTAATGACAACGGCTTTGTTAACGGATATTATTTAAAACATACCAGCCAACCATTGTTTCACTCGCTAATGGAACTTTCTAAAGTTATTTCTTGAATTTTAAAATGTACCTACAACATTATCTAGCGGTGAAATCTTGATCTAGACTTTGTAATGGGCTTTTCTGGGAATTGCAATTTCGTTAATACTCGTTCTATCACTTCAAAGCTGTACCCCAAGTTTTAGTAGTGAAATGCGTTGTTACTTTTTCGGAGACGGGTTTTGGTTTAATTCGAATGATGCTGAATCAATTTCCAACCACACCGATACGCAAACAAGATCAATAAAAAGTTGAAACAAGCCGGAACCCTTACTTGTTGAAAGCTATATTTAGGCAAGCTGTAAAAATATCCGATGGAATTTAAATGTTACTACAAGTATAAGTTGACGATAAGTGATAACGTTAAAAACAACAGGTAGGTTTAAAATGGTAGTTAGTAATGTTTTAATCAAACCAATTGAAAAATGAAATTTTTGAATTAATATTTCAAAGATGAAAAGTGAAATAATACGCAGAAGACCCAATTTGTCAGCAGAACCTACTACTTACTTACTAGCTTGCTAAACTGAGAACCATAGCTCCGTGTTCTGCGGTCAAATTCATCCCCTCAACGAGAATTCCCCATGACCCTCGACTACAAATGAGAGATATTTTTTTTACAGATAATATACCTATCTAATATTTAAACGGTGCTTGAGGTTTTCTAAAAACACTGATGTCTGAAGTAGAATTATGTTGGCAGCAAGCAAGTGTCACAAGGAATTAGGTCTTTTGCCACCTGCCAATTGTATTAGATTAAATTCTTCTTCTTAGTCGGTCACTCTTGGCAGAGTGGTCGTGGTTGATGATGGTGCAACTTGATTGGCTAACGCAGCCCCTGCGATGCGTCTCCACTTGTTGCGGTCGTTAGCATCTCTGGAACTCTGATTAAATATATTCCACTTAAAACTATCCACATTAATACCTTAAATTAATGCAGCGTTAATAAATTCACCGATATACGATCAAAACTAACAAATTGACGCGCCTTTATTTACTCGTGCCTGGAGCATCGCATTTGTTATTTTCGAATAATCGATTCACCACTCGATATCCCGTCAGCACTCGATTTAATAACAAACCTATCGAAATCTGAATCATTGCTGACGTGGAACGATTTCTATTATTCGAATGCATGGATTCGCCGACGGCGCGGGTAGCGATGCGACAGTTATTATTCGAGTCGGTTGGCCGAAAGGAATCGATTAATCATTCGAAATTTATGTAGCGCATTTCATTTGATATAATAACAAATGCAAAGTCCCGGACACAATTGAAAGTGAAGTGAATGGTGAGTCTATCGCCGTCTCAGTCTCAGGTACTGTACTGTACATATGTCTTTGAATTTTTTCAGACATATGCAGGTTTCCTCACGATTTTTTTTTCACCGTAAAGCACATGAAATCACTGCACAGAAGTTCTTAGAAAAACTCATTGGTACAGGCCCCGCTGGGATTCAAACTTGTGTCGCTTGCATAGCAGGCGACTGTTCAAACCACGGCTAACACGGCTCTCTGTTGTGTAGTAGAAAAAAAATACGGTATTAAAGAGCCTGCTTGAAATTCGAATAGCTAGGTTTCTAGTCATTTTTCGCATCATGCAACAATGTTGTTCTTGATATTCGTATAAATCTCCCAGCTTGCCTTACATAAATCTATATTAGGTTTATTTCATTGTGTAGGTAAGTACTTGGGACGGAAGGTAAGGTGAACTAAAGGGCGGGTTAAACTATGAGCTTTAGAGTTATGGCAATAAAAAGGGAGACAGAGAGAGAACGAGCATATATTGACAATCACAATATTTTGCAATAGAACTTGTAACGCCCATTGTAATAACTGTTATAAAGTATTTATGTGAAACAATCACAATAGCCTGAAGCACGCAAAGCTTTATAAATTAGCGGCGTTTCTCAAACAGCTATGAGCGGAGACTAAGAGCACTGTTTATGTCTGCGACGCAATTCAATTACGTATGTATAGTGCCTGACACGGCGATAGACTCACCATCTATCCCGTTGGTACTTAATCATCTTCGGTGAAACGTGGGTGTTGTTATTATTACAACAGCTCTGCCTACCCCTTCGCGGAAAACAGGCGTGAGCATATGTATGTATGTACTTATATAAAGCGTTTGTTTGAAGAGGTTGTTTGCTTGAACACGCTTATCTTAGGATCTACCAATTGAAAAATTATTTCAGTGTTAGGTATCCCATTTATCGCGAAAAGATATATATATATATACACGCTAAGACCAACAGCGTGTTAAAGTTAGCGTCAGCCCAAAGTAACTATTCCACGATCGTGGGCAGAAGCTAGTATGAAATATACCTTTTTTCATTCTCCGTGAATACACGGAGAATGAAAAAAGGTATATTTTCATTAACAATAGTTAAGAGTTTAACTCATTACAGCAGGTAATTAGTAGGTTTAATATCAATTGTGTTCGCTTTATAAGGATATTTTTTTTCAATAAAATGCCGATGTATCGTGTAGGATATAAGTAAATGGAAATTAAATCCAAGTACATAGGTAGTTTTTTATTTTACATAGGTCAGTAGGCATAAGGACCGACAATGCGTTTGACATTTAGCCAACATTTAGCCATAGATAAAGAAACAATTCGATTCATTTAGCATCTTAGGCGGTGTGACAGCTGTCGTAACTGTCAATAAGCTGAAGGGATTGTTACTTTTTTAATTACTCGTTTGTTGTCAATTTCAATATTTTTTTTAATATCCCACTATTTAAAAATTATAATATATTTTAGGTATCAGATTAAATTATATTTAAGGTTTTTAGTTATAAGTTTTTTTTTAAGATTTTTAGTTATAGTTAGTGGTTAGTTGTATATTATCTTAGCTGTTTCTTAACTGAATAAAGTAAAATTAAAAATAATATCAATACTAATAATGCTCAAAACCTTCAGTTTAACAGCCTACCATTTCAAAAATGGAGATGGATACCTATCACGAGGAAAATCGATGGTCTGGCTTAAACCAGTTGTCAGACTCCTCAGCCTCCAACTGACCTGTAACGATTGCCAAAGATGTTAAATTGGCAACCGGGGCCGACGGCTTAACGTTTACGGTGGTCACCCATCCAACTACTGACATGGAAAAAATGTATGGAAATTACATAAATCAGTCATATTTCTACTAGCGAAGCGTGAGGATAATATTACTTTGTCTACAGGCCCTGTGCGGTGTGGTACAAGCGTCTCTTTTTCCGACGTATAAGAATGAATATTCAATACAAACTGCTCTTAAATGTATCTATGATAATTTATACGGGGCGGAAGATACGGAACTTATGCAATAACGAACACCTGCTCCTTACGGCCTGGGATCGAAAGGTTCGTAGGAATTGCCGCGGGTCCTACACAGGTTGTAATCCCTACGTCGAGGATGCGAACTGCGATATAATAAGAGCGATTACGGCTCTCAGAATATTGGATCTTTTTTATCCCTATTATTTTGTATTTCCATTTATTGGGTATTTGGCAATTTAATACGAAAAGCTCCGCTTATTGGCACCGACTTAAAAAAAGGAGGTTTCTCAATTCGACCGTATATTTTTTTTATAAATTTTCTTAGTTGTAAGCATACAAAACAAAAATGCCGCCAAGTTCATTCTTGTAGTGTTTTTTTATTTTATTCGTTGAATGTGATAGTTCTTGGTGGTAAGTTACCAATTCTGTACCCCAAGTATAGGTGTGTAATAATGTGTAAATAATAAAGCTACGTATTTAGATATAAGTAGAACTACTAGACTTTTCTTTATGTTATTTTTTATCGACATGTGTGCATTGCAACTGTGTCCATGGGCTTACATTGCTCAAGAGATTTATTTTGTATTTTTTTAAATATGTACAATATTTTTGAAAAGAGTAATTACTGAATTTCTTGCCAGGTTCTTCTCAGTAAAAGCAACCTTCCGAACCTGGCGGTAGCATGTATAATCCTGTAAATTGTGTCATTCTGACGATTTGAAAGTGCTTTGTAAAAAGTCTGATCGAATAAAGATATTTTTGACTTTTGAAAGGACCTTGTTCTTGGCGTGGCTCAAAATGTGTTGAATTTCTTTTCAGACGGGGTCATACGTATGTTGATTTTGTTCACCACCGCTTTGAACCTTTTCGTTTTCCACTGCAAAAAATGCTTCGGCTCAAACTAGAATCCGGATTTGAATTCGCGTTGCGTGAGATACTCTGCAGGATTACTCGCGCGGCTATTCTAGTCTCTGGAATTTATAATATTCTATTTTGGTGTACAATACTGAATAACGGTGAACAGTAATTGCATAGCCAATAGTTCCTGGTGCTCAATGCGCGAGGGAAGCATTTCATAAACGCAGCCTCGGCACGCGCCGACATCGCACTCGAAAGGCTTAATTACCAACTGATGTAGTGACAGCAAACAAAGGAAATGTCAAAAATAAAAACAACATTTATGAACGAGGTAATGCGGCCACCTTGCTGGACTTTATTCCCGCAGATACAAATTGTGTTTTATTACAACACCTCTTATTATTACATTAACTACCAACTGAATTATATTATCTACGCATGAATTAGATATTTATCTCATGAATTAACTATGTTACGGTACAGCAACAACGGCTATCTTATACATAGCCCAATTAAATGTATTATTTTTATGAAACCTATTTATTTAGTTTAGGGGTTGGGCACGACGAGCGTCGAAATATAATCACCAAAGGAAATCCTCATTCGTCGCTCATAGATCACCTCAAAATATTACAGCGTCGCCATTAATGTATACACTCACACAAAGTGTAGGCGGTGTATCGTAATTTATACCATGTTAAATTATGAACAGACGAAAAACTCGAGTTTTTCACTGCCGCGGTCACAAGTCACCGCGTCGACGTAAATGCAGATTTGTATAGGAGCGGAACAGCGCCTCTGTTGGCTAAAAGATGATACTATTGTGAGCCCATAGAAATCTGCGTTTACGTCGACGCGATGACTTATGACGGCGATATTAAGAAAACTCGCACTAGGCCGTCAGAGTTCCTAGTTTAATTGTTGTGTTATTTCAATTATAGAACGGACTTGTCTCCTATCGCTACAGTGCGGAGAGCCGCGTGGGGGCGCGTGCGCAGGGCCCACGCGACACGTCCCTAATTAATCGGCCCCCACAATTAAATGCACAACACGATTCCACACATAATTGTGTTGCTAGCCCTACTATGAGAATATTGTTCGGATTTAGTTATTTATATTGTAATAGTTGCATTCTGCTGTGTCATTCCATGAGTGTCCTATCCATCGGCCCCATTTTCCAGGTTAAAAGCCGTGTGTATTCTCCACTAGGATACTACAAATACCTCCATGTAATAATCATCCAAGTCAGTCAAGTCTACAAACCCTCAAATACTTTTTATCGTTTGTTCATGGGAACTGGATGATTAGCCATTCGTAGAAAATAGATTTAAACATATCATTTTCTGTAGTATTGTAAGACTAGCTAAGTAAGTATGTATTAAGTAAGTAGTAAGATTCCATAAACAAACTTTAAACCCCAATTATGCCCATTATATTCGGAATTTGTAAAACTGTGACAATGACAGTGGCAGTGTGACAATTTCTTGACAGAAAAACCCAATATCTATTTTGACCCGACCCGGGAATCCGGGGCCTCGTCATCGCAGGCGAACTTACTAACCGCTAGACCAACGAGGTAGATAGACAAAATTTTTGACGTGTGTTGCTGACATTAACCACAGTGATTTCCCTCCCAGATGCGTGCGCGCCGGTCTGTCTGCCGCGTCACACTCACACACACGCGCTGTGACACACGTCACGCGGTGCCTTTGCCGTACACGTCAATTACTTTGGCATATTGACAGACAGATCATACAATGTTGCCGATAAATAAAATCATAAGTTGTTATTAAATTATCTATGGTATTACAGTCTTAATAACTTATTAGGTATAATATTAAGTAGTAAGTAGCATTTAACGTTTATATTTATTGCAGAATCGCATCATTTCCACTTAAATTGCTTTATTTTATACCTTAGATTAAAGAAAATACTCACATCTTCTTTATTTCGTCTTTGCAACTGCAGGTTGGAGAATTTAAATTCCGTGTTTTAATAATATTTTTTATATTATATTACTATATTTAAGATCTGTTTTATTTTTATTATATTCAAACATTGTTTATTACTTATAAAATGAGACTTCTTTCCATCCATTTAACTATAGCTCGTTTTTTAGTTACATTTTAAGCTAGAGAAAAGCTTGGGTAACTTTATGCGTATGATAATAACATAGTAGTACGTAAACATGCGGTTACAGATATAATATTGGACCAGCGGTCTTACCATGAGCTTTTAATTGCTATGGTACCTTAGTTTGACTCAACATATAAGACAGATTTAATAAAAACGTGTACCCATAAATCTGTCACTGTCAATGAATGGGCGGCCTATTGACTTTTAGAAGGCTTGTCGGAAAGTTATATTTTTTGTCAAAAAGTATAATGAATGAAATAGTACCGAATTGTATAATTATAGTAAAATCGCGCACATTATCTAATCCATTAAGTGGAAGCTAATGCCGCTCGTGACAAGCTAGATATTTAAATATTTCGCCGAGCTCCGGTTATCCGGCCTTTAATGGCCGACCAGCTAAGAGCTTGATTAGCGATGGACTGAGCGACCACATTAACTATGATGTTGTCTAAATGAAATCTTTAATAATTTATTTATTAATGTTATTCACGCTTTGCCAGATAAGTGGCCTTAATTTTAAATTTTTTTTTATTAGATGCAATCCTGATCTATTGCCGCATCAGAGACAACACATACTGCCTTTTTTCTTGAACCAAACATGTTTTTCTATAATATTAATAATATTTATTCGCTAAAAATATGGTATAAAGGTGGTATGAGGTATAACAGAACATACATGTTTTGCTATCTTATATTATAGCATGCGAATGTTTGACGTCATCACATAAACTCCTGTACACTGTATACATTTTTTAAGTATTTCTTACTTTTATCTTTGTTCCATAAAATCTTTTCTCAGTTACTTGCAGGTTCTCCTCAGAAAGTTACTTTTCGAATTGGTTATAATTTATTTGACATTGCCTATGTGATTTAATGTTCTGTGGATATGGATCCCTGACAGAAGTCTGTCACATTGACACAATTCTTTAAAGAAAACAAATCTCCACTAACTAATGAAACTTAGAGGAAGCTAAAAATCTATTCGTTTTTATCAAACTCTATGGCACCTAGTTCGACTTAAGGCATGAGGCAGATTTAATAAAAACGAGTACCTATAAATCTGCCACTGTCCATGAAGCTCAAGACCCTTGATCCAATATTTAATCCGTAACCGCATGTTTACGTACAAGGTATAGAATATTTAAACGTCAAATAATTATCTTACGGACCACGTTCGGACATAATTTTAGAACGTATTAGAACCGTACACATAATCCACCACATAGTCTTTCGTTGAATAAGAGTCTGCATGGGACCTTCCCAGATACCAAGCCATGTCTCAAGTCCATAGTCTTTGCAGCGGGTCTCTAGATGCGGGCAAATTTAAAGTAGCAGCCAGATATCTCTATCTGGGCCCTTCGGTTAATTTCAACTGTCGATTACAACGCATGTACTGTGTAACCATTAATCCACTAGATCCACGATTTATAATACTCGCGAGCAATGATTAAGCCGCAGTTTAACTACGTATCTCTAGTTTGCGCTTGGTGTTTGATTCTCGAGAAATTGCCCAGTTATTATTTGGATGGTTTCTTGTGATAAATTACTATGTAACACGACTACCTAATAGGAGTAGGTAGGTAGTCCTGTCTTTACAATGTATATATATATGAATCGTGAAGAGGAGCTCGTGGCACAGTTGCTATTGCGCATATCATTCGATCAGCGAAGTTAAGCAACTATACGCCTAGCCAGTAGTTGGATGGGTGACCACCCGAGTTCCCTCCGTGCCTCGGACAGCACGTTAAGCTGTCGGTCCCGGTTGCCAATTGAACATCTTTGGCAATCGTTACAGGTCAGTCAGAGGCCTAAGAGAGTCTGACAACTGAGTTTTAACCCAGATTGCCGATTTTCCTCGAAAAAGGGGTTGCGAAGGTCAGATGGCAGTCGCTTCGTATAAAAATCAGGTGATCAGCCACATCGGGTTGAATCAAGTGCCGACCCCAAATAAATGGGATTAAGGCCAGGGAGATGATATATGAATCAATAAAAATTTAACTATATCTCTCTCTATAGTCTCATTCTAAATACTTATAGTACCTAACTTATGGCAATGATGGCGATTCTTCTCCATAGTTAGCGGTCCGCTATTTCCCCCCCCCCTTCTTTTTTCTGTCTTCTCTGTGATAGTTTACAAGTCTAATACTTATTAGGCAAACATATTTGGCACTGAGCATCGGTTTGTAGAAGTAGATTTCAATTTAAAACATATATTAAACATTCTCTTAGCATTTTTAAAAAGTTTAGACTCTATACCTCACGAATAACATAGTTAAAGTGTTTTGAAATTCTGTTCCTGTCAGGACGCTTATTGCCAGAGGCAAAAATCCCTGGAAGTAAGACCAAAGACATTTATTTTCTATGTTAAAACCCTTTGAATATAATATACTTGCATCAACTTCTTGAAATTACATAATACCTGTAATCAGAAAAGCGAGTACAAACATTATATAAACATATTATTATTTGCTGTTTAGAGAAGATTTCAATTTGATATAAGGGCCGGTGCACATGGTGTTTAAGTATAATTGCAACGCGATTAGGGCCGTTATACACATACCCTTGAGCGTGTTTTTGCGTGATTGGCAGACATCGTAGTGTCGGGTTACACTGCTTCATGTCGAGGTTTGGTTGCATTTAATACGTGTACTACTCACTACATCTCCTGATATGCGTGGTAACTTGCATATAATAAAAAGTAGATTGCAAAGAAATCGCGACAGCATGTGTTGCGTATATTTTTTATTGACTCTTGTAATGAAAACCCTAACGATATAGTAGCGACTTCGAGTCGAGTCGGGTCCCATTTACCCCTCAAAAAGCCGGGGACCGCGGTCCCAGTCAGTAAAAAACCGCGATTCGTCGTTGACAGTGTTTTCGTTCTCAATATATCATAGTCAAGTAACTTAATGAGGCAGAGTCGTCGAGAAACCGTGTCGTTTCCATCCTTTTGAGTGGAACTACTATCGAAATTTAAATATCACATTTGGATAAGTAGGATATCAATCGAACGAGTATAGTTCAATTGTTTGTTTTATGTAAATCGGCCTACAATACCTACATGTACGAACTTTTTTAGACTAAACTAGCTGTGTCCCTTTCACCCGCGTAGATTTAGTTTCTTCATTATTGTCGCGGAACCCTAATGTTTTTAATAAATAAAAGTAGCCTAAGTTACTTCTTGAAACATCAGCTACCTACCAGTGAAAGTCCCGTTAAAATCCGTCCAGCCGTTTCAGAGATTACCCGGAACAAACAGACAGACAGACAGAGAAACATTTTAAAACTTGGTTTTTTTGTGTCAGTATCGTGTATACTTTCATATGCATTTAGTGAAAAGCTGTTATTTTGGAATTACAAACAGACACTTCAATTTTATTTATCTGTACTGTATAGATTGAAAAATTGTATTCATAAAATGTACCTACTTCTAATCAAATTAAATCCAACGTTACACGATAAAACTGACACTAGTAAAATGAATTATCTTTTGCTCCTACTCATAATTTCTAGATCTTTGCATTGCCAAAACTACTAACAGACATAACTAATTCAAGTACCTATTACAAACATGTTTCAAATGTTTTTATCTTCTTCAAATCGCCGCGGTTTCCGACGGCCAGCAACAAAACTGACAGCCCATAAACCAGCGTTCGGATACGCGTATCGTATAAAAGCTACTTTATAATGTCAGCGGATAACATATGTACCGCGCGACGTTATCGGGCCGAGATCGGCGCGTTATCGCGATCCAATCTACTCGACTCGCCGTAGATATCGATACTTCAGACGAATCGATTTGCGTGATACAAGCATGAATAAATTGTTAAACATTTGTTCTTTACGACGACAAAATGTTCGTTTTGGTTTTGTATCCGGACGTGAGAAAATATTTAAGCGTTTTCCCGAAAGATGAGATTGAAGAAGAGTTTGACCTTGAGCCTTGATTTGTGGATCCGAAGAGATATTTTTTGGAAATTCTTTAGTAGTTATAAGTTGGAATAAATTGATAAAGGTTAAATAACTAGGTATTCCAATTGGAGCGATAGCGTCAAGTGCGAGTCGTAAAATGCAATTACATGGACCATGTGAAGCGAATTTATTCTTTGTTACCAACGAAATCTTTAGAATGTTATATCATAGTTTGTTACTTACATATATGGAAGAGTTATAATAGCATTGAATATCTATCTATACATCTATCTATACAGATAAATAAAATTGAAGTGTCTGTTTGTAATTACAAAATTACAACTAATCACTAAATGCATATGAAAGTATACACGCTACTGAAACTAAAAAAACAAGTTTTAAAATTTTTCTCTGTCTGTCTGTCTGTCTGTCTGTTTGTTCCGGGTAATCTCTGAAACGGCTGGACGGATTTTAACGGGATTTTTCACTGGTAGGTAGCGGATGTATCAAGGAGTAACTTAGGCTACTTTTATTTATAAAAAATATTAGGATTCCGTGACAATAAGGATGAAACTAAATCTACGCGGGTGAAACCGCGGGGCACAGCTAGTTATATATAAATTTGTTTCACGAATTCTAGGCGTACGAAGTCGTGGACATGGAATTGAAAAAAAAAGAACAAATAAATTCTATAAGTAATCCAAAATAGCCGTTTACCATAGACATGTAAACGAATAATTTCAAAACGTCTTTCATTTGTTTTATTTTATTTATCGTGTTTCGATTGGACAAAGTCTGTATAAAAATCGCAATGAGTGCGACAGAAGCCTTCTATAAAATTGAGTCTAAGCGGGTAAATCCGCGGGGTAGACCTACACAATAACTACAAGTATAATTATATATCTTTAGCCTAAGATATTCAAAGATATTTTGTTTGTTATCGACACTACAAGACACAATAGATCAACTTCATTGTGTAATCTCGAGTGATTAGAAGTAAACGAACGGCGTGAGATTACGGCCCTGAGTTCTTTACAATGACGATGTACCGAGTCGGGCTGAGTTACGACTTGTCTATATTTTAAGGTTTAAATGCTAAATAATACCTGAGTTTGCATACGAATTATACTCAAAATACATACATTTGCAGAGGTGTTGTAATAACAACACTCACTTTTCACCGAATATGATTAAATGCCAACGTGACAGATAGTCAGTCTATCGCCGTCTCAGGAACTATACATGCGTCTTTGAATTACTTATCAGACATATGCTGGTTTCCTCACGATGTTTTCCGTCACAAAATTATTTGATTTATTTACCTTGCCAACAGGGACTCCTTTTAATAGTATATTTTATGTATCAGATTATATTTTTTGAAGGTTTAAAGGTATTATATTTAAAACTAGCTGAGCCCCGCGGTTTCACCCGCGTAGATTTAGTTTGATGCTTCATGTCGCGGAACCACATTTTTTTTATAAATAAAAGTAGTCTATGTTACTCCTTGAAACATCAGCTGAAAGTCCAGCTGCCAGTGAAAGTCCCGTTAAAATCCGTCCAGCCGTTTCAGAGATTACCCGGAACAAACAGAGACAGACAGACGGACAGAGAGAGAAAAAATTTAAAAGTTGGTTTTTTAGTGTCTGTATCGTGTATACTTTCATATGCATTTAGTGAAAAGCAGTTATTTTGGAGTTACAAACAGACACTTCAATTTTATTTATCTGTATAGATTTTAGTTATAGTTAGTGGTTAATTGTATAGCATGAATTATAATTTCTTTCTATTTTAATATTATGAAGAGGAAATTGTATTAAGGTGTCTGTTTGATTTATTTATTTAAGCCATTGTGAGTAGCACGTTTAAATAATAACAATTTAGTTTGATTGAATTTATCATCCTTTTAGGCACTGTTTAATGTGGATTAAATAACGGTTTGGAAATTAGACTTCTGAGATGAACCAGCAGGAAATTCTTTCCAAATGAACGGATTCATTTGAAAAGAATTTCTTGCTGGTACAGTCACTCCGAGAGGGAAGTTAATTATTTCCCGAGAGTCACGTGTCGACTCGCATACATACCAAGGTTATCTCTACATCGGCGATCTTATCGCCACTATCGATAAATACCGATATTTGTGGTACATCCCCATCGGTATTTCACTACAACACTAATAAAGTAATTCCGTGGTTATTTCAACTTATCTACTAATGGTGGGAACGTGAATTGATGTTAATTTTTCAGGGATCATGAGCTTTTATTGTTATGACAGTTGCTGCAGTATGACGGTGACAGATTTGTACACATCATATGCATATGTCTCAACTATCATGGAAGCAGTAATGGTTATTTTCTGGTTTTTACAAATTGTATTTATACTTCTAAATCTATACTAATATTAACAAGAAGAAAGATTTGTATGTAAGTAGGTTGGTAACGAATTGACTTAAAAAGTACTGAACCAATTTTAAAAATAATTTCATCATTGAAATGCTACATTATCACTACTATTATTATAGGCTATATTTTATCCCCATACTCTCACGGGAACGGGAACTACACGGGTGTAACCGCGTGACGTCCGCTAATATTACAATAAAACACGGAAAATCAATGCGATCGATTTATTCGTAAAATAAGTATGCCTTTAGTGATTAAGTAAGATTCTAGGGATATGCCTGGTGTCTAAGTACCACCACACATAATGGTGGATTGTATCAGCTGTTATATTACTCGTTATTTAAGATAATTATCATATTATTATAATTATAGTTATATTATATTGTAGTAATAGTATAGTTATACAAATTAGGTTCGTGCACACACGCCGCAAATGGCTCCACATTCTAATATCGATAAATAGCTGCTTCAAATATTTAATGGAAATGGGCTAGTGGCTGCGATCAAGTCGTTCAATCTCACGGGACACACTGCTGTTCAGTGTAGCAAACAATTTACGAAATTGTATTACTACAAGATCAAAAATTTAGGAAAAATAAGTTTTTTGTGTGTTGCGCGGTTTCTGTATAGATATTGTGATAATTATTGCAATTAGGCGCTTAATATAATAGAAGAGAGATGCAACGAAAACATATGAAACTGTTGAATTTAAACAAATACTATACTAAGGGCATTAGAATAAGTTATATTTTTCTGTGATTCAAATGTACGTTATACAATACTAACCGCGTGACGTCCTCACGCGGTTTCACCCGCGTAGTTCCCGTTCCCGTGGGACTACGGGGATAAAATATAGCCTATGTTAATCGCTGAAAATGTAGCTATCCATTGCTGAAAGAATTTTCTAGATCGGTAGTAGTGTCGGAGCCTATTCAATATAAACAAACAAATCTTTCCACTACACTACTTTTTCCGCACCCGCAGACACTAATTTTAATTCTGTTTTTTACTTATAATTTTTATTGTAGTTTAAATTTAAGTTTAGTTTTAATTTAAATGTAATCTAATTATAAATATTTTATCTAACAATAAAATCTTTCCACTTCATAATATTAGCATAGACAAATATAAATATACATTAAAGACATAAGCTCACGCTTGTATTTCCGTATGGGTAGGCAGAGATGTAATTAAAGCACAACCACATATCCCCAGCTATGTTAAAACTCATGTAATTAGTAGATGAGCTCTTTGCCTGTTGTTGCCACCGGGAAACTTTTGTTACTATTACAGACAGGAAAACCCAATAGCACTTTTCCTGATACATAGATCGAGCCCAGGACCTCATGTTCCACGGTAACGATTGCAATCTGTATTAATGCAATTTGTATGATGATTTCATATGGTTTGTATTGTTTCGATATGTACATGATGCCTGGCTGAGTTTCTTGGCGGTTCTTCTCAGAAGGCTAGTTTCCGAACTTGTGGTAAATTCTCGACTTTCATAAGTGCCTTACCAGGGCCTAAACTGAGTAAATATTTTTCATTTTCAATCACTAATTAACGAGGTAGTAAAAAATTACTTTTTTCAAAAGCTCTTCAAATTATACGGTCGTGTGTTCGTTTTAATAAAAGACCATAGAGTAATTTTAATATTTTAACTCGAGCAATGAACAAATGTTTAGCTACCTGATGCAAATGCATCCTCTTTAGGAAAGCTGGGCTATATCCTAGAATTATATGGTGGTTATAGTGCCCTATCGGGTACTTTGTTGCAGTAATTGATATTGTGATTGCTATCATAAACTGCCGTTAGTGATTTTCATGGTATTCAACTTCCGTCTAAAGAAACTGTTTAGTATCACTAATGATTTTTATTAACTGTGACGATATTTCAATGCGACACTTATCATGACACATGAAGAGTCGCCTACTACGCAAGCGACGCAAGTTCGAATCCCAGCGGCCTACACCAATGAGTTTTTCTAATAACGTATGTGTGTGATGAGTGATTCCACACCACGTGCTTTACGGTGAAGGAAAACATCGTAAAGAAACCTGCCCAGGTCTGAAAAGTAAATCAAAGACATAGACTCACCGTCTGTCACGTTGGCACTTAATCATCTTCGGTGAACAGTGGGTGTTGTTATCACAAGACCTCTGCCTACCCCTTCGTGGAATACAGGCGTAGGTATGTATGTATGAAAACTTAAAAGTGATGACGAAAATACACCAACCATTATATTTTTAAACTAGCTGTGCCCCGCTGTTTCACCCGCGTAGATTTAGTTTCATCCTTATTGTCGCGGAACTCTAATATTTTTGATTAATAATAGTAGTAAGTTACTCCTTGAATTTTACATTACATCAGCTACCTACCAGTGAAAGTCCCGTTAAAATCCATCCAGCCGTTTCAGAGATTACCCGGAACAGACAGACAGACAGACAGACAGACAGACAGACAGACAGACAAAAATTTTAAAACTTGGTTTTGTAGTGTCAGTAGCGTATACACTTTCATATGCATTTTGTTAAAAACTGTAATTTTGGAATTACAAACAGACACTTCAATTTTATTTATCTGTATAGATGCACGCTAACGACATATCAACCAATTTAAAAAAGTCTCATATTTTCGGCCAGCGCTCATAACCCGCGTCGCCGGGTATACAAAGTTGCTGGTAAAAGCTGATAGTTTATAAAAAGTGGCGTTCCTCGTACTAGGCGCACTTAATAAGAGCACAGCCTCTAAACATTATGCAAATAAAACTAGAATTACCTTGTAGTGTAACGGTAGGGTAATGTTAGGCTTCACGCTCATGTGCTATCTGAATGGGGTGAGTGATCCCATTCTGTCATCATACGGTTATATGTTAAACGTTGATTGGATGAACGTTCACCTGACATTCTTAAAAGTGTAAAAATACGAACACGAGGTGGCCGAACCCACGACCTCTGCAAGCCGTGTAGTTGCTCTTAAAACTGAGCTACTCGTGATCACACCTCTCGGTGAAACCGCGGGGCACAGCTAGTCTATTGATAGTAATTCCAAATTAACAGCTTTTCGTTTTCTGTAAATGGATACGAAAGTATACATAAAAAAACATAAAAAACATAGACATAAAAAAAAAATATTGTTCCGGCTAATCTCCAAAACACCTGGACCGATTTAAACGAGACTTTCACTGGCAGACAACTGATATTTTAAGAAGTAGCATAAACTATATTTTTGAAAACATATTAGGTTAACGCGAAATAAAGCATGAAACTAAATCTACGCGGGTGAAAGCGCGGGGCATAGTTAGTGGGTAATAAAATACAATATATGCATTTTGGGTTCAGGAGGGCAAAGCGCATTCTGGTTTCAAGTTAATTTTGCTTTATTTCTCAGCTTATTTAATTCGCTTCATTATAGTCTTTATGTATATTGTAAAAGAGACTAGAAGTGTGTTAAATAATACTATTAACAAGTGGCAATGGACTGGTTACGTCTGTTAGCAAACTGGTCTGATCGTGGGAGATCCCGCGAAACATACTTGGCTACTGCGGGATTTGTATTGAACAGGAATTTCGCGTCACTTTTATAACGATGGAATTCAGGGGGTCTAATCTCTTTCTCCGAAAGCGAAACTTCGCAAACGAACGAAAAGCTAACGCAGTATGGCTGTGCTTTGTTTTTATCAAACTGTAATTTTCGTTCCTTTAATTTAATACATACATACATTACATATGCTCACGTCTGTATCCTCCGAAGGGGTAGGCAGAGGTGATGTAATAGCAAAACCCACTTTTCACATAAGTTTTTCGAAAAACTCATTGGTACAGGCCCCGCTGCGTAACAGAAGAGCTCAAACCTCACGGACACCACGGCACTTTACAACTTTCTGATAAACTTAAATTTGACTGTTCTCGCCTGAATCCCTCGCGGGTAGGCACTGCTGATTATCTACAATCACATGCATCTCTTCATACACTTCCTTCGGTGCCAAGTGCTCCGAATTTTACCATTCTTTATGAACAGAGAGCTAAGACGAAGAAGTTTTGATTATGTAACGAAGTTGTCGTGGTGCAACTTCGTTACATAATCAAAACAATATCCTTTATTTCGTCCCAGATGTAATCCAAAGGTCGACCTGCGGAGTGTATCATTACACCGGATACCTGCAGTAATGGAACTGCCCGGGGCGTCTCTTTGTTCTACAAACTAGGTGCCTAGTTACAATGTTGAATTCCAGCTTCTATAAGGCTATGTTATTACGCATAACATGATCAATATGGCTAAGAGAATATCGTACGGAATTTATATAATGAATCTGTTATGATAAAGAGCATCGATTGGAATAGTGATGTGCGGTTCAGTGGCCGTTACGTAAGCTCTTATTGCCATGACAAATAAGGCAGATGTCACAAATCAAATTCAAAGTCCTAACTGACTTATATATCTACGTACAACATAAATCGCTGGTCCTAGAGACATGAAATTTGGAGTGTGTCCTGAAAAGATCCTTAGTGAGGTTACTATTATACACAAAGAAAAGTTATTGCAAAATTACATCCCTAGGGGGTTGGAAAGGAATATGAAAGTTTAAATGTGAAATATTGTGTCGACCCCAATTAAAATGGGATAAGGGCAGGAGGAAGATGATGAAATGTGAAATGTTACTGCCACAGCTAATTAAGTTAAGCGGTTCACGCTGTTCTTTCAACAAACACATACTATACATGACATTTCGTATATCCCAGAAAACATTTGGGGATCTCTAGTATCATTGGACTTTCATGTCACACCTATATAAAATACAAAATATTTATTGTTTATCAGTACCTGCCCAAGATTATTGCAACTTATTGCAAGAGTGAAATCATCCAACTGGCATGTACTAAGGAAAATTAAAAGAGCGTTAAGTATTTTTATCGCACACCTCAAAAGGCAATTACTCTAGCAAGTGAGATGAAGCTGTTTCATGTTTAAATAACCCAACCGCGGCACGATTAATGAAAAACAACTAGAATGCTGGACATTGTAGGGATTCTCGGAACCTTCCTCCTGGTGGCAAACAATTAAGTATAATTGAAGTCGGTATGTTAATCAAATGTGATACCAAATCGGGACACTCGTCTGCTACACTAGATACCACTTTTTCACAATTCGGCATTTGATTGCAACGCAAGGGTTTCCTTGAAATAGCACTTTTTTTTAAGAACACCATGTGAACATTTTTCTTGCGAATCCATCCAATTATGTTAACAATGCCAGATAGGACCAGATTGACATTGAAACGGGGTTCCAATGGGCTCTGTGCTGGTTTTCTTGCGTTTTTATCTCCTTCCGTAGAAGTAAGTTATGTGACTTTTAATGTATCAAGGTTTTTCTATACATCTTTGTATCTTCACACGATGGTAGGAGTCATTTGGATCCTGTCAACGTGTCATGTACCTTTCTAACACCTAGATGATGTGCAGGCGCAATTTAAAATAAAATAAATATGTATAATCACGCCGAAATGAATATGCAGATATGATGGCTCATCATCTCCCTGGCCTTATCACCCATACATTGTTGGGGTCGGCACTTGATTCAACCCGATGTGGCTGATCACCTGATTTTTATACGAAGCGACTGCCATCTGACCTTCGCAACCACATTTAGGAGGAAAATCTGTGATCTGGGTTAAACCAGTTGTCAGATTATTTTTAGGCCTCCGACTGACCTGTAACGATTGCCAAAGATGTTAAATTGGCAACCGGGACCGACAGCTTAACGTGTTCTCCGAGGCACGGAGGGAACTCGGGCGGTCACCCATCCAACTACTGGCTAGGCGTATGGTTGCTTAACTTCGCTGATCGAATGATATGCGCAATAGCAACTGTGCCACGAGCTCCTCAATATGCAGATATGATGGCTGAGTTAAATTGAAGAGAAAGGCATATTACGTTGACCCCAAATAAATGAGGATAAGGGCAGAAGGACTATGGTCCGACCTAAAAGGTTCACAACACCCACTTTTCACCGGAGATGATGTGACGTTGGTACTTAACGTGCCAGGGACTAGCGGCAGCCGAGTGGTTTGCATAGGCAGCTACCTTCCGAACCTGGCGGTAGCATGTAATATCCTGTATAATTATGTCATTCTGAAGATTTGAAAGTACTTTGTTAAAATCAAAAATTGCCTTTATTCGATTGCCTAATTTTGAGTTTAGTCACCTTCTACGTAACCGACGAACGTTCAAATCCCACCGGACTGTGACCAATGCGTTTTTCTAAAAGCACATTGATTTGACACCACGAGATTTACAGCAAAGAAAAACATTAAGAGAAAATTTGCATATGTCTGTAAAGAAATTGAAAGTCGTTTTTATAATGCCTGAGAGGGCGATGGACGATTTGTCCGCACCTTGGCTGGCGAGATTTTAAATTGAGTTGTTTAAATTAGTCTACATCTAAATACCAATTTGTTTCAGTACTAGATACACCTGAATGGAAGTGCGAATCCGTCATTCTATCATTTAAATAAATGTATTGCTTCGAAGCAGTCAACCGGGTCTCAAAGCCGCAGATCATAGCGAATTAGAATTTAACGCTATAAGTGTTGATGTTTGCAATGAATTTCAAAATTGTTCAATTTACTGTTTGAATGGTAATGGCGGAGTCGCGGTTAAATTTATTCACTGGAAACTCACTCCATCAGCATTGATTTCCACAGAGTTGTTGATAGTGAAATCGATTTAAATATTACTTCAATTAAGGATGGATGCCATGGACTCAGTTTAAAAGCTTTAAAGATTGCACTTGAGGCTAAGGCAGCAAGAAAGATATGAACAAGATCCGCGTAAAGTACATATTTAAGGAGCATCGTCACCGTGTTCAGATGTTCCTGCAGTTCCTAATATTCGCAGTACGAAGGCCTATCGTCTCTAATGCTGCTGACATTTAAATTTTGCATTAATTTTGAAAGCGCAAGTCCCGGGGTTGCAATGCAATCGCTCCCCTAAGCCTGTTCGTGCTTGTCTTCAGATAGTAACATAAGGAAGTTAAAAGTCCTTCTCTGTCCATTGTAGGCCCGCCCACCGTTTACCAACACTACCAATGTCTACTTTCGGTACCATTAGTATACGTACTTGATGATATCGTGAATACCATCTAGCAGGGAATACGGATGATATCGTTTAGATCCGTCGCTTAAAATGTTAATTTGTTTACCAGCCTAAGCAAAAGATAAAAATCCTAAATATTTTAAAAGTGTTTCGTTAGTATTTTTAGACATGGAAATTAAATTTGTCTGCGGGTATGTCAACCAGCAAGCTGGTTGTGTTATATTGTCGGATCTCTATGCCGATCCTCTGACCAGTGCCCCAAGAATAGGTTTTGATACGTTCTAACGTCGTCGCTTCACTTTGCGTTTTATCGCTGCTCAAAGTATGTTGATACGTTTTTGGAGACGAGTTGGTTCTATAGTTGAAGTACGGAGTCACCAGAGACGTCAATAAAGGGTTTGGAGAACTGTTTAAAGGGGACTTTCGAATTTGGCCCTCACTTCAGCCTTTACCTCTTTTACAATTTTGACTGATAAATAATGTATAATATAATGTTTGTCTAATTATATAGGCATCGATCAAGTGTGTGACTTGTCTAGTTAACCAGTTGGTGTAATTGGTGTAGGATCACGTGACGCCCGAAAGGCTGGAGCGCGAAAATGCGGAACTGCGCTCGCAGATGGCGGCTCTCTCTGCTAGGATGGAGAAGCTCACCGAGGAGCTCTCTGTCCTACGCAGGGCAGGCAGGGTAGAGGCCAGTGAGTCCGCTCCGGCACTGCCTCTGGGTGTCGAGGACCTCACGCGCGCCATCATGGTCCAGGTGGGGACCATGATCAGCGCACGGCTGGAGGCCATGGAGGAGAGGCTGCTCCCTGAGAAGCGCATGCGTCCCCCACTCGCCGCGGATGCTAAGAGGACAGCTCAGGTGCCTGCCGGGCCACCTGCCGGACCGCCTGCCGGGCCACCCTCTGGCTCTGCAGCCCCGGCCTCTGGGGCACCTGCCCCGGAGATGCGGGGACCTAAGAGGGGAGGGAGGAGGAGCAGGAAGACCAAGCGGAGTTCGGCCACTGCTACAGTGCTGCCGACCGCTGCTCCTCCTGCAGCTCCACGGGCAGTGCAGGCGCCGCCCCCCCAGGTGGCCTGGAGCACGGTGGTGGGGCGTAAGGCCCAACCAAAGGCTGGGCCGAGCACAGGGCCCCAACGGCCACCTCCCGCGAAGCCTGCGTCCCGGCCCCCGCCGTCGCGCAAACCGGAGAGGGCACCCGCGCGGCCACCAACTGTCGCAGCGATCACCGTGACGATCCCGGAGGGATCAGACGTCACGTACGCTGCGGTAATGGCCGCCGCGAGGGAGAGGATAAAGCTCGCCGACCTTGGCATTCCGAGCCTTCGGAATCGGAAAGCCATAACAGGCGGGCTTATACTCGAGGTCCCGGAACCGGACTCTGCCTCCAAGGCCGATGCGCTCGCGAGTCGCATGCGCGAGTCCCTCAAAGACTTGGGCGTGCGAATAGTGCGCCCAGTGAAGATGGGGGACATGAGGGTGCTGGACCTTAATGAGGCCACCACCCCCGAAGACGTGGCGACCGCAATCGCGGAGGCTGGAGGCTGCGCGGCGGCCGAAGTGAAAGTGGGCGAGATAAAGCGCCCCTCACACTTGGCCCTGGGGACTGTGTGGGTCCGATGCCCACTCACCGCGGTGCGCAAGCTGTTCGCAGCGGGGCGCATCCAGGTGGGGTGGGTATCAGTGAGGGTCGAGGCACTGGAGGCAAGGCCTCTGCAGTGCTTCCGGTGCCTCGAAATCGGTCACGTGCGTAGCACATGTCCGAGCGCGACGGACCGGAGCTCCATGTGCTACGCATGTGGCGAGGCGGACCACCGGGCGAGTCAGTGCACTCGCCCGCTGAAGTGCCCGCTCTGCGCGGACCTGGGCCGGCCCTCTGGCCACAGGATGGGGGGCAAGAAGTGCTCCGCTCCTCGTGGCAAGAGGGGCCGTAAGCCGGGTCCCGTACTGCCGAGCGGCATGGGTCCGGTACAGCCGGGCTCGAGCCCAGCTGCGGCGGTAACTGAGGCTCCAACACGACCTTAAGGCCCCAACGAGCCTTACAGTGCAACCTCAACCACTGTCGCGCGGCGCAGGACTTGTTCCAGCAGTCCGTCGCGCAGTGGTCGGTTGCACTGGCGGTGGTGGCGGAGCCATACCGCGTCGTCCCAAACCATCCTCGCTGGTTTGGTGACGACATGGACTCCGTCGCCATATATTGGGGTGGCGGTAGCGGCGACCCTCCCTGCTCCCTCATTGAGAGGGGGCTGGGATACGTCGCCGTGAGCTGGGGTCGTGTAGTCGTTGTGGGCTGCTACGTCTCCCCCAACTGTACCCTCGCCGTCTACGAGGCGTACCTGGACGGGGTGGCCAACTGCATTCGCAGATGTCTGCCTCGTCCCGTGCTCGTCCTGGGCGACTTCAACGCTCACTCTCGTGAGTGGGGGAGCGCCCGGGATGACCAAAAGGGGGAGACAGTGCTGGAATGGGCGGCGGCGCTGGACCTCCGGTTGCTGAACCGGGGGTCTGTCAGCACCTGCGTGCGCTGGCAGGGGGAGTCGATCGTGGATCTTTCGTGGGCGACTCCCCAGGCAGCGCGCATGGTGACGGGGTGGAGAGTGGCAGAGGAGATGGTCACATTATCCGACCATCGCTACATAGCGATGGATGTGGCCATCCGCCTTCCCCGCCCCGACAGCCGCCGCAGTAGCAGCCCGCCGCGACGATGGTCTCTCAAGCGGTTGGACAGAGATCGTCTCTGCGCCGCAGCCATCGTCGCGGCCTGGCCTGAGGGCCAAGAAGATGGGATCCTGCCCGATCCTGAAAGGGAAACCGCCTGGTTCCGGGACACGATGACGTCCATATGTGACGCGTCGATGCCCCGGACCAGATCTGCCAAGCCCCGGGCCGTGTACTGGTGGTCGGAGAGCATCGCGGAGCTGCGCGAGATATGCCTCCGCGCCCGACGCCAGTACACGCGTGCCCGGAGAAGAAGGCGAGCCACAGCCGAAGAGTTGGGTGGAGCCTACGTGGCCTATCGAGGCGCCACGAAGGCGCTGCAGGCAGCCATTGCCAGCGCCAAGGCTCGGTCGTGGGATGAGCTCATCGGGGGACTGGAGAGGGATCCATGGGGCCGCCCGTACAGGATGGTACTGGGCAAATTGCGCCCGTGGGTCCCTCCGTTGACGGAAACTCTGGACCCGGAATTCGTGGAGAGGGTTGTAGACACCCTCTTCCCCAGGGTCCAGAGCAGTCCCGTGCCCCCTCCTTCGGAACCGATCATCTGGACCGAAGAGATGGGGGTGACGACCGATGAGCTGGACCGAGCCGTGAGGCGCCTCGGAGCCCGAAACACGGCACCAGGCCCCGACGGAATTCCTGGTCGGGCCTGGGTGTTGGCTCTACCCAACGGGCTGGGGAACAGGCTGCGGCGGCTGTTTAACGACTGCCTACGCTGCGGCGTGTTCCCCTCAGGCTGGAAAGTGGCTGGGTTGGTTCTCCTCCATAAGGATGGAAGACCCGCAGATTCTTCCTCCGCGTATCGTCCTCTCTGCCTACTAGATGAGGCGGGTAAGCTGCTCGAAAGAGTGTTGGCGGACCGCCTCAGTACGCACCTGACGAGCGTCGGGCCGGACCTGTCGGAAGACCAGTTTGGCTTCCGACGCGCGCGGTCGACAGTGGACGCGATCATACGCGTCCGAACACTGTCGACGCAGGCTGTTTCCCGGGGCGGAGTGGCGTTGGCTGTCAGTCTTGACATAGTCAACGCCTTCAATAGCCTGCCCTGGGACGCAATAAGGGGGGCCCTGGTGTACCACCGCGTGCCCCCCTACCTGCAGCGCGTGGTCTGTGCCTACTTGCGCGACAGGTGCGTGCAATATGTGGGCGGAGATGGACGAGTCCACCGGAGGGTGGTGTACTGCGGGGTCCCACAGGGATCGGTCCTAGGGCCACTCCTGTGGAACCTCGCGTACGATGCGGTCCTGCGGGTCGACCGCCCCGACGGCGTTAGCATCGTCTGCTATGCGGACGACACGCTGGTGCTAGCCGTCGGGGCCACTTTCGAGGAGACCAACCGGCTCGCCGAGCTTGGCGTGGCATGCGTCGTGGAGAAAATCCACGAGCTGGGCCTTCGGGTAGCGCCGGAAAAGACCGAGGCGCTGTGGTTCCACAAGATCCCGAGGGGAAGGGAACCACCCAGCTCGTCGGTTCGCGTAGGTGACGTGGATGTCCGGGTGGGACGGTACCTCAAGTACCTCGGTCTCACCCTGGACGGTCGCTGGGGCTTTGAGGAGCACTTCAGCCGCATGGTCCCCCGGATCAAGAGGGTAGCGGGTGCATTGCACAGACTGCTGCCCAATCTCGGGGGGCCGAGTGAAGGAGTCCGCCGCCTCTATGCGGGGGTCGTGCGATCCGTGGCTCTCTACGGAGCACCCGTCTGGTCTTCCAGATTGGGTGTTAGGCGCTGCAGAACTATGTACAATAGTATGCAGCGTCCTATGGCCATCCGGGTCGCACGAGGGTACCGGACCCTGTCTTTTGAGGCGGCCACTGTCCTGGCGCGGTTTCCGCCCCTGGACATCCTGGCGGAGATGGATGCTCGTATTTACGACCGTCTCCGCCGGGCGGACGGAACTGCGCCTCCAAATGCGGCTGAAGTGAGAAGGCAGGAGCACCGACACGCGCTCGTAACGTGGCGGGAGCGGCTCTGCGAGCCGCAGAACGCCCGCCAACGCGCTGTCGGTGCAATTTTGCCGAGCCTCGGGCCCTGGCTAAAGAGGAAGGACCACGTCACCTTCCGGCTGACGCAGGTACTCACCGGACACGGGTGTTTCGGTGAGTACCTGAATCGGATCGGTCGCGAACCGACGACGCAATGCCACCATTGCGGCAGTGACCGGGATTCCGCACAGCACACGCTGGAGCAGTGCCCAGCGTGGAGCTCGGAACGGCGAATCCTGGTCACCAGGATCGGGCAGGACCTCTCTCTGCCACGCGTAGTGACGGCTATGCTGGCAGACAGAGAGGCATGGAGGGCCGTAGTCTCCTTCTGCGAGACAGTAATGTCCCAGAAGGAGGCCTCCGAGCGGGATCGGGAGAGAGCCGATCCCTCTCGGAGACGACGGCGACGGCGGGGCGGAGGCAACGCACGCCCCGGACCGTCCACCCAATAGCCAGGGTCTAAGAATTTGGCTATGGTATCCCCTGCCTGTCGTAAGAGGCGACTAAAAGGGGGCCGGAGGGCCTGCTGGCGGTGGTCGGGGTGGGAGCTTTGACCACTGAGCCGCGGGCCCGGGAAGGTGGCAGCGCGACGTGGCTCGCGCTGCCTTGCACAGCGAGGTCTCCAGGGGCGGCGACACAGCTGCCCCGGGGATGTGCCCCGGCAAAGTGTGGGGGGACACCGGTGCGATCTATCAGAGTACCCGGAGTCCCCCCAAAGCACTGAGGATGGCCACCGGGGGGGTTTTAGTGCGGTAAAAATCCCACATACCCCGATCTGCCTCTCCCAGGGCGGTCGGGGACCTTTTGAAGGTTTCCCCCTCGTCAATAAAAAAAAAAAAAAAAAAAAAAAAGGATCACGTGACGCGGCCCATTAAGCAGGCACGTGCGGTTGCCCTGCTACATGTTGCTGGATGGATTGGACACGTTTTATAGGATTGCTACATGATCATATAATATATTGAGAGATAATATTACATACGGCGTTTATTTATTCCTTAGCAATGCATATACATTCATTCAAAGAATCCTACTAATATAAACCTGAAAGTTTGTGAGTATGGATGTAGGAAATTTGTTACGCTTGCACGCAAAAACTACTAACTATTTTAGTGAATCTACAATAATATGGCCATACATCAGAATAATACAAAAGCTATTAAAATGTATAAATATTTTGTTTCTCCAATCCTGCGCAGACGGAATCGCGGGCATCAACTAGTAAGGTATAAAAAAAATTGACCGAAAAACCGTTGATATTTTTAGACATAATTATTTACGTAAAAGAAGACCCTATTGTCTACACGAAATAAAAAGATGCTAATTTTAAGCTTAAATAATAAATACCTTCAGGCCACGAATATTGCAACATCACCGATCAAACGATACGCGCTACTAAAGACATCTAATATCTTTATGCGTAACTGATAATAATCATTCTCGCAACCAAACGCATAACCGCGTCAATAAGAATTAAGTCGTAAGATTGATTTGAAGGAAATTGGGCGTAACTGCGATGTGTCCATTTTTTTGATATATTGTGGCGGTTACGCCCGTTGAATCTATTGCATGCGCAGTTACGCTTCAGTTTTTAAGCAACAGCCAACATTGTTGCGTACTTAACGTTTTAAGTATTTTTGTGCACAGATATTATTAGTTATCTATACATCTATACAGATAAATAAAATTGGAGTGTCTATTTGTAAATACAAAATAACAGCTTTTCACTTAATGCATATGAAAGTATACACGCTACTGACACTAAAAAACCAAGTTATAAAAATTTTCTCTGTCTGTCTGTTTGTTCCGGGTAATCTCCGAAACGACTGGACCGATTCTAACGGGACTTTCACTGGCAGGTAGGTGATGTTTCAAAGAGTAACTTAGGCTAGTTTTATTTCTTAAAAATATAAGGATTCCGCCACAATAAGGATGAAACTAAATCTACGCGGGTGAAACCGCAGGGCACAGCTAGTTTTTTATATAATTGGCTCCTTATTAAAATACTAACTAGGCCCCGCAGTTTAGACTTTTCATGGGTCCGCGGAATCCTAAAGTTTTTTCTATAAATGTTACTCCTTGTAACAATAGCTATCTGCCTGTGAAAGTCCCGTTAAAATTGGTGAAACCGTTTCGGAGATTAGCCGGAACAAAGAGACAGACAGATAGAGTTTTTTTTTTAATTGGATTTTTGTAGATTTGTTAGTGTGGAATTACAAATAAGCACTTCAAAATTATTTATCTGTATAGCTTTTCATTCGAACTTGCAGGTCGCCGTGGTGTTTGTTTGCCACAAAAACAAGATATCGATGAAAAAAAATGCGGTCTATGTCCGTATCAAAATGTGTGAAAAATAATCCATTGTCTCCTTAAAAACCTAAATAACTATTGATTGTAATTTTAGTGACAGTACATATTATGGTATGGCAACATTGTTAAGATCGCAATGTTGCCAGTAAAGCACATTTATAAGCGAACAATTGTAAATGTTTGTGTGGAGAGACACGTCGTTAGGTCTGCGGGCAACAATGAGGCGGTAATGAAACAATTTGGCGACAATGCGCCGATCGCTGGCGATAATGGTGAACTATCACTTCTTAATAGTTGTGGTGTGAGAGACTAACGTATAGCTATTAATACGTTTGTCAAAAACATTATTCAATATTTTCTATAAAATATAAAAATATTATCATCATCATCTCCCTGGCCTTATCCCATACATTGTTGGGGTCGGCACTTGATTCAACCCGATGTGGCTGATCACCTGATTTTTATACGAAGCGACTGCCATCTGACCTTCGCAACCCCGTTTAGGAGGAAAAACTGTGATTTGGGTTAAATCAGTTGTCAGATTATTTTTAGGCCTCCGACTGACCTGTAACGATTGCCAAAGATGTTAAATTGGCAACCGGGACCGACGGCTTATCGTGCTCTCCGAGGCACGGAGGGAACTCGGGCGGTCACCCATCCAACTACTGGCTAGGCGTATGGTTGCTTAACTACGCTGATCGAATGATATGCGCAATAGCAACTGTGCCACGAGCTCCTCAAATATAAAAATATTATATTATAATCAAATTAATATGCTCACACCATCCTAGTAGGGTCCCCGGAGGGGCAACAACAGCACCCAATTATCACCGCAGACGGCTGCTTAAGTGCTAACGTGACAGAGGGTGGCACTATACTTTATTATGTCTTTGAATTACTTCTCATACATATGCAGATTTCCTCACGATGTTTTCCTTCACCATAAAGCTTGTGTAAAATCATTACACTTAAGCTTTTATGAAAAACTCATTGTATAGACCGCGGGGATTTGAACTAGCATCACTTAACAGGCGAATAATTGAGGACTTCTCTGTTACGATGGCTCTTTTAAAAATTATACAAAACTGTGTGTGTGTCTCGCGGTTTAAGCCACGTAGGATTAACAATTAAGAACTGTATTATTTAATGATTTTTTTTCCGCTTTTTGTTACATCATCCAATCATCCAATCATGCTTCGCTTGTATTGGTCGCAGCCATTCTGCCTTAGATGAGCCTTTTTCAATAAATATCCAACACATTTTTTTTTATTTCTTTCCAGTATTTATACTCAAACTCAAACTCAAATATATCTTTATTCGATTAGACTTTATACAAAGTACTTTCAAATCGTCAGAATGACACAATTACACAGGATTATACATGCTACCGCCAGGTTCGGAAGGTTGCTTTTACTGAGAAGAACCTGGCAAGAAACTCAGTAATTACTCTTTTAAAGAATATAGTTCCTGCGATAACCCCGTTTAACCAAGAAAACAATCAAACTCTTCAGCTGTACAATAAAATTAATAGAGACTAGCTTATCACTTGTACCAACCGGGATGGTCTATTACCGTATACCATTTTAAGCGATGATGTCCATTGTGTAGTGTCGAATGTGTTCGGAATGCGCGCGCGGTGGGCCCACTCGCCAAATGAAAATACTATTTATACTATCATTTTATAAACTATTTCACTGTCCAAGGGAATATTCCACAGTGAAATACTAAAGTAACTCCAATTATGGAATTTATGGGACAAAAATAGACTTTTGTGGCGGTAATACTGCAGTTAGATCTTTAGCGATCTAACTGCAGTATTAACGCCACAAAAGGGGGGGGACTCAAGACTCAACTCTATAGGGAACGAAAGTATTGAAGGAAGCGGAAAGATAATGTCAAACTTAAAATAAATTACTTAGATATTATTTGGTACGTTAAATCGAGAAAATAACATATTTATATTAAAGTGAATTTGACTCCCCTCCTGTTCGTACAAATATTACCACCGGATTCCTAAGGATAAGGAATATAATTATGTTCCATTATATATTTTCTACTAGCTGTGCCCCGCGGTTTCAACTGCGTAGATTAAGTTCCATGCTTCATGTCGCGGAACCCTAATATTTTAATAAATAAAAGTAGCCTAAGTTAATCCTTGGAACATCAGCTACCTGCCAGTGAAAGTCCCGTTAAAATCGGCCGTTTCAGAGATTACCCGGAACAAACAGACAGACAGACAGACGGACAGACAGACAGACAAAAATTTTAAAACTTGGTTTTTCAGTGTCAGTAGCGTGTTTATTATAATATGCATTTAGTAAAAAGCTGTTATTTTGGAATTACAAACAGACACTTCAATTTTATTTATCTGTATAGATTTCACCATCCTGATTCCACACTGAAATACTAAAGTAACTCCAATTATGGAATTTATGGGACAAAAATAGACTTTTGTGGCGTTAATACTGCAGTTAGATCTTTAGCGAGCTCTATGGGGTACGAAAGTATTGAAGGAAGCGGATAGAAGTGTCAAACTCAAAACATAAAACAAATTAGATATTATTTGGTACGTTCAATTGTGAAATAACATATTTATATTAAAGTGAATTTGACTCCCCTCCTGTTCGTAAAAATATTACCACCGGATTCCTAAGGATAAGGAATATAATTATGTTTCATTATATTTTCTGAAATTAGACCAATTAATTTTGAAATATATATTACTTTTGTCGATTTGTAGGTACCATGTGTATAATATAAGGTATGAATTCAAATTGCAGCGTCCTAACAGGGTACATGTACTTCAACATTATGTGTGTAACAAGTGAGCGATAAAAAAACATATATTGAAAAGGACTGAGAATAATTACATAAATATTATTTTTAGAATTATTTTTTTATTAATTTGTATACATATATAGATTATAGATATTATGGTATATTCCCAGGTCATAGATCAAGGGAATGACATGCGATATGTTGGTATGTCGCACAATGTTTTATAGTCGTCGACTATTCGTGTATGGTCCCGCCTTTGACACGCTCCTACATCATTGTTGTAACTTTTACCATCGAGCCACGTGCTATGCAGTTAGAGCATGCAATTTTATACCTTAATTCCTTGTAATAGAGGCTCTGGATATGTATCGGGGAGACAAACGATTAAGAGAATCCATGTGGGATGGGTTTAATGTGATTCTTCACACTATGTTATAGTTTGAATAAAATTATTCTATTTGGACAAAGATTATCATTGATTCCGAGATAAAGTATACAATTTCGTTCATCCAAGCTTCCAAGCGATTAGAAATATAATATTACAAAAAATATATGTAAATTATAAACGTGAAATTTTCTATGTATGGATTTTTGTTACTCTTGCACGCAATAACTACTGATTGTATATTTATATATATCGCTATACATAAGAATAGCACATATAGGCTATAATATATGAGGATTGCATGTTTTTAATTGTCCAAAGTATTAAGAGAATTCTTAACATGCGCAGGCGAGGGCACCAGCTAGTATATTGTTCAAATATTTAACGTAATTTTATGTTAAATTAAATAACTTTAACTAACTAAAGAGGCAATAAAATATATCATTAGTGCGCGTAAAGTGAACAAACACTACGTGAAAAAGTCCCAATCATATTATGTGTTTTACCCACGTGCCTATCCTATCCTCCGTGCATTTCTGCTAACAGATTTCAAAAATTGAATATAACACATCCAGTGTTACCCTCAATATCAGATATTATTGTTTCTTTAACTTGATATTGAATCCTCGAAGAAAATAAAAAAAAGGGTTTTAAAACAAATCATTGCGAAAGTTTCAATTATTCAGTCCATTATACATTAAATAATTTCTGTTTGAACTAATGTAAAGACACCTACACACTTTGCAGTTGAAAAACAAAATGCAACCGACGTGTAACTAGTCACCTGCACGTTTCGTTTCACGACACCACTTGTCCTATTAGGTTTGTGCGTATTTTAAACAAACGGAACGCACCTAACGTGATATGGAACGCCTTTTACGTACCATCTCGCTAGGGCTGCTGCAATGCTATTCACGTACCTGTCAAATTAAAACCAGTCGATATTGAATCTTGTTATCTGGTGTTAAGGCTTACAATAATGCTGGCTAGTCGCAATAGTAAATTGGTTGCAGTTGGTTCCCTGTCATGTCGTGTTTAGCAGGACAAAGGGTTTGATATTTTGAAATAGCTTCTTTGCCACATTAATCACTGAATAACTCGAGGCAATTCCTATGGTTTCATAGCCATTTTCTGTTTATATTTGTGAGACTTTCTGGACTTATCATGACGATATTTAACGTAAAATTCTAGTAGCAGCGTTTTCCCAATGCAACATATTTTGGGACATTCCATATCATCATCATCATCATCTCCCTGGCCTTAATCCCATGTATTTGGGGTCGGCACTTGATTCAACCCGATGTGGCTGATCACCTGATTTTTATACGAAGCGACTGCCATCTGACCTTCGCAACCCCTTTTTCGAGGAAAATCGGCAATCTGGGTTAAACCAGTTGTCAGACTCTCTTAGGTCTCTGACTGACCTGTAACGATTGCCAAAGATGTTAAATTGGCAACCGGGACCGTCGGCTTATCGTGCTCTCCGAGGCACGGAGGGAACTCGGGCGGTCACCCATCCAACTACTGGCTAGGCGTATGGTTGCTTGGGCGTTTGGGACACTCCATAATCAGCAGTAATGTCTATAGCATCAAAATTTCATTCGAAGTTATTGCGACAGCTTTTCTCGTCAAAAGTGGGTGTATTTATGTCAAAAGTGTTTCGTTAGTCCCTTAGCTCCCTTTGTTGTTACAATCGCTTTTGTATATTGCGAATATCGTTCATAATGATTAAAAATAGCTGTGCCCCGCGGTTTCACCCGCGTAGATTAGTTTCATCCTTATTGTCGCGGAACCCTAATATGTTTAATAAATAAAAGTAAGCCTAAGTTACTCCTTGATACATTAGCTACCTGCCAGTGAAAGTCCCGTTAAAATCGGTCCAGCCGTTTCAGAGATTACCCGGAACAAACAGACAGACAGACAGACAGACGGACAGACAGACAAAGAAAAATTTTAAAACTTGGTTTTTCGGTGTCAATAGCGTGTATATTATAATATGCATTTAGTAAAAAGCTGTTATTTTGGAATTACAAACAGACAGTTCAATTTTATTTATCTGTATAGATATTAAAAGTATTGATACGTTATATGTTCTCAAACGAAAATGTTCTGCGTGTCACCTGTCAAATAAATAGTATAAAAACTTAAGAATAACTAAGGATAGTAGCTAGAGTTCTGACAACTTTAACGCTTCAACGTCGGCACGCTAGATACATATCAACCTCTTTTAAAAAGTCCTTAACATTGCCTTTATATCTTCTACCACCAGTCGTGACAGCTCTTGAGATGTCAAATCACCATCCGTTGATCTCCGTTGATTTATTCCATAAACGTGATTCGACATTCATAAAAACTTGCATCAACAAGCGACTGCAGTATTCATGTATAACATTGAATAAGAAATCAATCATAACTATGTATGACTTATTCAAACGAACACGGCTTCAATTAGATTTATTTCCTTCTGGGTTGATTGTTGCAGGATGTCAGGACACATTTACGATTTACAATATTCGTTAAAGCAAATGATATCAAGCGATAACAATGACTCATTATCGTCACATTTTATCAATACATCTATACATCTACACATACATACATACAGATAAATAAAATTGAAGTGTCTGTTTGTAATTCCATAATAACAGCTTTTCACTAAATGCATATGAAAGTGTACACGATACAGACACCGAAAAACCAAGTTTTGAAAATTTTCTCTGTCTGTCTGTTTGTTCCGGGTAATCTCTGAAACGGCTGGATGGATTTTAACGGGACTTTCACTGGTAGGTAGCTGACGTTTCAAGGGGTAACTTAGGTTACTTTTATTTATCAAAAATATTAGGGTTCCGCGACAATAAGGATGAAACTAAATCTACGCGGGTGAAATCGCGAGGCACAGCTAGTTATCACATAAAATCCGATTCAATGCCGATTTTGACCATGGAGGTGCTACAGGTGAGGAGCTCGTGTCACAGTTGCTATTGCGCATATCATTCGATCAGCGAAGTTAAGCAACCCTTACCTACCCAGTAGTTGGATCCTGGTTTCAAATTTGACATCGTTGGCAATCGTTATAGGTCAGCGGAGGTCTAAGAGAGTCTGACAACTGGCTTAACCTATTTTCCTCGTAAAAGGGGTTAAGAAGGTCATATAGCCCCAACAATATAGGATAAGACCAGGAAGTCGATGAGCTACTAAAGGTATCGACACGAGCTGCTGACGCAATCTGTAATAAGTACAGAATAAAATATAATCCGAGAATATTGCAGGCCTACCATCAGCGATTTTAGCAGAGCCTATTAAGAACTCCTGAGCCGTGACGTTTAATTTTTGAACCGTAAAATTAAACTTCATAGCTAAGAAGTTCTTAATACGCTCTGCTTAAACGATCATAGTTAGCCCACTGGGGTCTTATATCATCATTATAGTAGTGCCGTCTTACTAACTTCTTAGGTTCGCCATTAGCTTTTTGTCAATGTCAATGCAAAGAAGTCCTTAATACCCTCTGCTTAAACTGAAGATTGTAGGCCCCCTGTTGTAAATATTGGAATTTTATGCAAAATAGTCTGGTTAAGTGGTGATATAATTCAATTTTAAAAGGTACTGGCATTGTACAAGCGTATCAAGCCATAATAGTAATGAAACCAACTGGCCGCATTACAATAATGTATTCAGCAAATAATACGCTGTTTGTAGGAGAGCAGTCGCCGTGGTCGTAACGAATGCTATCCCCTGAATATCAAGCGTAGATTTGACTGATGTAGTCACGAGCGAGACACGCGCTTCCAACGTTTTTCTTATACATGTGTGACAGGCCAACTAGTCGTTTACATCGGCTTATGGCCGCCCTGCAACCAGCAGACCATTAATTAATCCCATAACGGGCCGCGGACTCGTTCCGACGATTTTGAATGACAAAATTGCTGCCCCGACCGAAGATCGGCTTGACGGATGGTGTAATTGAAGTTTGAAATATTATACCCAGTTAAATCGCTAACGATGTCGCGTGAAACGTAACGTTTTTAAGCATTTGAAAAAAGAACACCAATATGGCGGCGGAAAAGCGTTATCCGAGTCGTTCAATTATAAAGTGATTTAGTTCGCTGTGATTGGCTGACTGGAGCTAGATGGCGACGTGGGTGTAGCTGGATATTATGCTCTGTAATTTATTAATGTAATGTAAAATACCTCTATCTCTGTTATAATTTACTCTTATTGATATAATTTCTTCGCAAAACTCATAAAAACACGTAATTCCAACCAGGAACTGTCTAGGAACGGAACGTGTAATAAAAAAAGAAAATAATGATGGCGTCGGGGAAATTCGCGCGCTAACCGCAGTCCGATTGTAATCGCGCGCGTGAAGTTCTAATTTCGATTAGATTACTGTGATTGGCGCGCGATCCGAGGGGGGTGTAAAGGCGCCAACAGACGACCGGAGGCGCGAAAATGGCGGTACTTTTTGCAGTGCAATTGGCGAGTAGAAATCGTACCTCGCGTGTACGTGCAGAATCAATTGCAAGCTTGTGCAAGGTATTGTAAAAACTATATATATACTGTAGGTAATTATACCCTGGTTAATATGCGGGAAATGGAGGGAAAATATTGGAAAAAAGAGCGCAGTGGTCTTCATTTGGCATCATTACATACAAGTAATTTGTCGGGTTTTTTCAGAGAAATATAATGCTTCATTCTTCGGACTAATTTGCTTGACTTGACAGTGTTTGCATGTTACACGATACACATGAAGAAGAAAAGTATGCTATCCGCTATTTTCCAAGATATTTGACTCATTTCATTTATGATAAATGAGTAAAAGAAGTAATTGAATAATTTAATGTAATCAACTCACACAAATAATTAACAATCTCGAGGGATACTGATTTGGGATTTTATTTGAGATTTGTAATTAATTAAGTTTTTGTTCAACAACTAAGTATACAGCATTAAAACGTTTTTTTAAACGAGTTCAAAAAAAGGAACAGGTTATCAATTCGACTGTTTTTTTGTTGTTTTCATTTGCAGTGCATATAAATACTTCCAATAAATCTAGTCTGTCAGAGTAACATTAAGAAAATACAATCGTGAGCCATAAACCTCAGATGGACGTGATTTTAATTCGAACAAATTTTCAATTCATAAATAAATCAAGCGTGTACACAGTAAAATAATAAATTACATAACAAGCGACAGTAACGCGAATAAATCGCGGCCGGCTAACGAGTGACCGCGCCGTGACCGCGCGACAACCGCGCGACAACCGCGCGACAGCCGAGCGACACACTGGATCACTACATTTTAAGGAAACAAAAAGGCAGCTTCCTCCATAATCATCGCACGCGTGTAGTGACCACGTGACCTTGGATCAATCGGGCTAGCTCCAAGGGGGTTTTCTGTATGGGCTTCAATCATGTTTTTCAGAGGACAAGCAACACGGATATATGTATATACACATATATGATATATAAGAATACGAAGTTATCTTATACCAGTCTACGCCAATATTTTATAGACAAAATATTTTTGTAAATGTACAGAAAATTCTGAATGGATTGTGAACATACTTCCAATCTATAGGCAACATAGGCAAAAGGTATTAGTATAGGTAAATCGAGTTAAGTTTAGAATACCGCTAGACAGTAAAAATATCACGCAGGAGTGTCCGAGAGAAGAGGTCTTGTGAATTAGTGTAAGTAAATGAGGTGGTCTTGTGTGTGTTTTTATTTTTTGCTTTGATATTCGTAATTCTATCACATCATGCGATAAGCGGCCAGTACTTTATTTATTAACATAGTTGGGAATTATTTTATGCTGTTTATATCCGATCTACAAATTACATGCAGAAGTTTAAAAAAATACAAGTTTTAACGATAGAACATTTTTACCTAGGATAATGTTAGGATTGTAGGGGAAGTCAAATAGGTTTAAAGTTCCCAGTTACTTTTAAAAGGTTTATTTTGTTTCATGTATGTGTGAATATCATTAAGTGCCAACGTGACAGAGGGTGAGTCCATCGACGCCGTCTCAGATACTACACCTACGTCTTTGAATTACTTCTCAGACATATGCAGGTTTCCTCAAAAGCACGTGGTGTGGTATCACTGCACATAATCTTTTTTGACAAACTCATTGGTGCAAACTGCGCTGGCATTCGAACTTGCGTCACTTGCGTAGCAGGCGACTGCTCGAACCCCAAGGCCACCACGGCTCCTGTGGCTTTCAGTTGATTTATAAGCACGTATTACTTCAGAGATTTTGAACGGACAATCCTTGATGTTTTCTTTATACATAGATTTAGATATTAATCGACCAGAAAGTAATTAAACGTAAATAAACCGAATTGTCAGTAATTACACTCAAAACCCTGTGTATTTTAGTTAGAACATATTTAACAATAAATAGGGACTTGAAGTAAAACTACGCCTAGATTCCTCGCGAATGTTCGGTCTTTTCAAAGAAAACCTATAATTGCCTCAATAATGAAGATATCATTCGCTTACAACACACGAATCGAATCGAAGTACCAATATGGTCAACAGACGGTATCGTGCTGACTCGATACTCGCTGCACCCACTTAATGAACATATCCAGAATCGATTCAATCAATTAAGGACGGCGATCGATAAATCACGTCCCTATGTGACTTTGATGAGACTATTACCTAATTAAGGTATGTTTGATATCAATACGGTTTAGTTAGTCATTATGATCATTAAAATAGGCTCTATAGTAGTCATGCGTGCTGGGTACAAAATGTAGCAGTCTAATTTTATAGGAACTTTTTAATTATCTTTTTTTGCTATATAGTTGAGAAGTTTTGCTTGCGTGTTATACATGTGGTACCAACTATTGTAAAAGGAATCCTTCGCACATTCGCTCAATACCTACAAACATACGTGGCAATACTATACATACATCAACTTAAGTCAACTCAAAAAACCGTGATGGCCTTGAGGTTGGAGCAGGCGCCTGCTACTCAAGAGGCGCAAGTTCAAATCCCAGTGGGGCCTGTACCAATGAGGTTTTCTTTAGAAAATATGTGCAGTGATTTCACACGACTACTTCAGGGTGAAAGAAAACACCATGACAAACACCTGCATATATTTGAGAAGTAATTCATAGACGCATGTATAGTGGCCGAGACGGCGAGATGTTGTTATTACAACACCCACTTCTGTCTTCCCCTTCAGCGTGAGCATACGAGTATGTATGTATGTACGTTAAACAGCTCGCTACAATCTATACATCTATACATCTATACTCTATACATACAGATAAATAAAATTGAAGTGTCTGTTTGTAATTCCGAAATAACAGCTTTTCACTAAATGCATATGCACTAAAGTATATACGACACTAACACAAAAAAACCAAGTTTTAAATTTTTTTCTCTGTCTGTCTGTCTGTCTGTCTGTCTGTTTGTTCCGGGTATCTCTGAAACAGCTGGACGGATTTTAACGGGATTTTCACTGGTAGATAGCTGATGTTTCAAGGAGTAACTTAGGCTACATTTATTTATTAAAAATATTAGGGTTCCGCGACAATAAGGATGAAACTAAATCTACGCGGGTGAAACCGCGGGGCACAGCTAGTTTTAATATAAGTAAAGGTAGCTAGAAGATAATGTCAGGTGGCGAAAGGCCATCAGCCGAATTTAGGTTTCCGCACGGTTGCGTGTCCAACGGCAGGTGGGTTGACAAGATGACCGTAGACTGCTTAACTAATTCCCCTGACTAACCAATAGCTCGCAATTAGCTTGGAACTTTTAAAGTTGGTATATTTTAGACTAATTAACTAGAGATTCTCAATTTGTATTAGGTGAGCACTAAAAAATAGCACAAAAAAGCAAATGTTTAATTATGTTTTGGCGGAGTCGTTTGAGTTGCGAGCCACCCAAGCGTCGCCCAAATCCCAGCGGTGTGTACCCACGAGTTTTTCTAAAAACTTAAATGCAGTGATATCACACGAGTTATTCCGGTCTGATCCCAGCATTTGATGCACTCTTGGTTATTATTTTGTTTTAATGTCGTTACGGTCCACTTTATATTTTTCATCCCACCATCTCGGAAAGAGTATTTTTAATCTTCAATATCTGAGTGGAAAAGCCGTTTTTTATTCTCTAGAGGATAAAGTAAATTGAATTTAGAACATCGTGTGCACTAAGTTTGTGAATTAAAAAAAAAATTAAACCTATTTACTGCTACCTCTATGGTGCCGAATATATCATACAACTTTTTTTTTTTTTGCATTTAGTCATTTCCTCGCTGAGGTGGAATGAAAAGTTACGTGTTGCACTCGAGTGCAAAGATTTTTCACCTCGTGCTCTTTTGATTCCCTCGCTAACGCTCAGGATTCTAATTTTGATTCACTCGCTGCGCTCGTGATTCAATTTTAGAATCCTTCGCTTGCTCGGTCATCAAAATTGAACACGCGGTTAAAAAGCAACTTTGCACTCTTGTATAACAAATAACTATTGTCATTTAGTTTTGAGCTTAGGTTTGAATGAAAATTTCGCGAGTAATGTTTGATAAGATTACTGTTTAATAAAAATTCAAAGATGTATGTGTACAATTGGTCACATTTGAAGTAAGCCATCTTCGGTTATAAATAGGTGTTTTTGTTACAACACTGCTTACCTCTTCGGGGACCCTTCTGGGATGGCGAGCTTTATATTTTTTAATTCGGGAAGTAAAGGTGGCGCTCAGCGAAATAAGTAGGGATAACTAATAATAATAATGATCTCCTACCGAATTTCGGTTACGGCGGCTAATCTCAACGGGGATTAGCCGTGTACGCAGGAGATATTATAGTGCAAAAGTGTATGCGCAAGCACAGGTGCACTCTTTATCCCTCACTCTCATAGTCCGATGGGACGGCAATCCGACACGACCGGAGAGAGATCAGGCGTAGGACCAACGACTTAACGTGCTTTCCGAGGCACGGGAATGTAAACACCGCCAACTTCCAAACTCCGGGCATTTTATTGAGAATTTCTTGACAGAAAAACCCAATATCTATTTTTGACCAGACCCAGGAATCGAACCCGGGACCTCGTGAACGGCAGGCGAATCTACTAACCACCAGACCAACGAGGCAGGGATAACTACGCATGTGACAGAGACAGACTCACTGACTATTGCGCTTTCTGTGTCAGCGCTTATAACTCGTGATGTCGACATCTTTATGTTACAATGTTTACAATCACGTGTGTTCAAAGTGCCGCCTACACCCTTTAAAACACCGCAATACACTTCAAACTTACAAACACATATCTTTTTAACCATTTAAACGATATATACTAACCACATACTAACCTTTTTACCGAATTCATGATTGTTGGTATTACATAATTGTTTAATCGATCTATAATGTATCTGTAATTACAAACAATTATTAGACATTTGCACAGATTATAGGCTATTGATACATGTTTTTAATTCGTTTTTACTTAGGGTTCAGGTAATTGAAATAATAAGCTCACTTCAAATATTTTATTTGAGACTAGCCCTGCCCTGCGGTTTCACCCGCGTAGATTTAGTTTCATCCTTATTGTCGCGGAACCCTAATATTTTTAAGAAATAAAAGTAGCCTAAGTTACTCCTTGAAACATCACCTACCTGCCAGTGAAAGTCCCGTTAAAATCGGTCCAGCCGTTTCGGAGATTATCCGGAACAAACAGACAGACAGACAGACAGACGGACAGACAGAGAAAAATTTAAAAACTTGGTTTTTTAGATTAAGTAGCGTGTATACTTTCATATGCACTTAGTGAAAAGCTGTTATTTTGGATTTACAAACAGACACTTCAATTTTATTTATCTGTATGTATGTATGTATAGATGCGCTGAGAATTAATAAAAATCGTTGTTATAATGCGTTGCTAAAAATATAATTCCGAGCCTAGAGGAAAGCAGGTATTATATAGGTAACGAACTATGTATATTTACTGAAACTACAAATATATTCTTGCAAACTCTGCTACCATATCTCAAAAACAAAAACTATTCACGAAAGGTTGAACTGTAATTGTTAAATAATTTAGTATTGTTTCTGTCTGTATGTATGGCGCAAGGCGAATAAAAACATCCGCAGTTTCCCCACTATTGTATAGTAGGTAACTAGCTGACCCGACAGACGTTGCCCTGTCTTAATTATGAGAATGCAGCACGTATCCTGTCAATTCTATGTCAAACTTCATACGGTTATGTCAAAAAGTTTTTATTGTCTAAAGCGCTCAGGTTAGATTTAAGAAGAAAGAAATAATTTTATATGGTGGTTAAATATTCAAAATTTTTAAATTTTACACTCTATTTTCTTAGTTTTTTCTTTCATAAGAACCATCTCCTGACAATAACGAACACAACAAAAAAATACTATCGAAATCGGTCCAGCCGTTAACCTGTGATGTCCTGACCAAGGGAAATGGGGATTCATTTATATATATATAGATTAATAACACATTAGCGCATGGTGTGAACTTTTATATATATCGTCATTCCTTGCGATTATCAGCAGGATGTTCAAATGTGGTGTGAGCACGCAACGGCACTTATACTTGGACTAGCCGCGCCCTGCTTTACCTTCATCTCAGGGGCCTTACCATAAGCTCTTATTGCCATGATAGTTTCACTCATTTATGAGACAGATGTATGTGACGTGCATACATCTGTCACTGTCGCACAACTGAATTATCATTGCAATAAGAGCTCATGGTTGGGCCCCAGAAGACTGGTTTCCAAACCCGTGGTAATTTGCTCGACAGTCATAAGTGCCTTATCGGAGACTATCTTATCTCATCTAAATAATATCTCGCGTCGTTTCAGTTCATAGTTCATAAAAATAAGCATTTGGAAAACGTCCAAAAATTAATGTTTTTAATAGGATATTTAAGTGGAGAACGACTATTGAATAATATTCAGATAGATGTTGGAGATTGTTAGAGGAGCGCCACAATAACAAGCGCTTATTTTATATTTTGAGACGTTTACTGAGCCAAAAGAATATTATTGTTGAGTCTGCCACCGGCTTGATAGAGTCAATGGATACCACAAACGATTGTTTGTCCGCATTGTCGAATATTGATATTAAAACATAAAGTTGGGATGTAGGTACTAGAGTTGTTCATAGTTTATTATAAAATTCCTCCGCAATGAACAACTTTGCCAGGCATGGCTATTAAACGTACAAATAAAAATTAGTGCCTACTGAATAACTAATTTTCATTTTCTACTGCGAGATGTAGCTAATGCCACAAAGCCTAATTAATGGGGTACTGCAATCTGAAAAATATTTTATAAAATCTGACTGTTAGTTCCAGAGATACAAATGTTACAAATAATAAACTCTTTAGCTTTATTGTGCTACTAGCTGTGCCCCGCGGTTTCACCCGCGTAGATTTTAATTTCATGATTGCCCGCAGATCCCTAATGTTTTTTTTAAATTTAAGTAGCCTAAGTGAAAGTCCCGTCAAAATCCGTCCAGCCGTTTCGGAGATTACCCGGAACAAACAGACAGACAGACAGAGAAAAAATTTAAAACTTGTTTTTTCTTTGTCAGTACCGTGTATACTTTCATATGCATTGAGTGAAAATCTGTTATTTAGCAGTTACAAACAGACACTTCAATTTTATTTTACATAAAAAATAAAATATAAATGATAATGCAATAATGCAATTAAAATTTTAATGCATTTAAAATTATATTATACATAATGCAACACTTTATAAAAATACGTCTATTGATCCTATTTAGACAAATATATGCCTGTATTCCCCGATGGGGTAGGCAGAAGTGTATTTAAGACGCGTACAATGTAATAGGGAGCAAGTCTATTGCCATTAATCGGGAATCCAGACTCCGGGTGTTACTGGGTAATGACGGATAGCAAAATACAATAACACATTGCCCCATCAGGGGATCGAACTCAGTGGCACTTGACCAACGAGGCAGTCAGGTTATCTACGTCAAGAAGTAGGTGCGAGGAAATGGTTGTATCACTCTCACCCTTTAGGGACAGTTATGAGAAGCCTTCAGGATACCTATATTTCGCATTACACAACTGTATAAAACTAATAAACAGCGGTTACGTTCGCTTGGATTAAGCGAGTGCGTAAATCTCAGACATTGTTGGTTACTAGGGTTGGCCAGTTCTTGTTAAATAATAATAATTATTTAAAAATTCAAAATTTCCAATTTAATATCTTTGGCAATCGTTGCAGGTCAGTCAGAGGCCTAAGAAAGTCTGATAACTGGTTTAACCCAGATTGCCGATTTTCCTCGAAAAAAGGGGTTACGAAAGTCAGATGGCAGTCGCTTCGTATAAAAATCAAGGTGATCAGCCACATCGGGTTGAATCAAGAGCTGACCCCAAATACATGGGATAAGGCTAGGGATATGATGATTTAAAAATTCAATATATCTTATTTTGATAAAACAACTTACAAATCGTCAGAAGGACACAGGCTTAAGGACAGGCTGTGAATTAGTTTGAGGGCCGGTCAGCTTAAATTTACTATATCGAAATGTTTGTGATATTTTTACAAATTATTATTCATTGAAAAATTGTAGAAACCGCAAGTATATTTAGGTATATATAAGGTACTTAGCTTAATTCATACGAGTTTTACAGGAGTTTCAAGTAGTTATTTGATATCACGCATTCGCAAAAATTTCTCCTGGTAGCTAAAATTGATACAACCTATGATATAAGACATGTTTAAAAAGAGCTGAGAGCTTAAAACTCGTGACAGCACCTGTAGTGCATCACATCATTGGAAGATGAATGGAAGAATATATTGTCTGCATGTTTGTAGTTTTGTGAGGAGACTGCGACGAGCAGGACAGGAGAAAGTGTCCCTTTTTCGCATTAGTATTAGGCTTCGCCTTTCTCATCATCATCATCGTAAACTTGTTGTGACTCTTGTCCGTGTAACTGATGCAACTTCTTCCATTCGTCGGTATCCAGTGCCATCTTCTTGACCTCCCTATACGTCATGGCAGACACTGTTTCCTAAGCTTGTCTCTTGTATATTAACCTGGTTCGCCTATCTATCCTACTAATATTATAAAAGTAAGTAAGTTTGTTTGTTACGCTTTCACGCGAACTACTAAACCGATCATCATGAAAATTTCTACACTTACTTTTGCAGGTATTTGACGTAACATAGGATAGGTAAAAAAAACCAGTGCGGGTGAAAGTTATTGAGATAATCTTCTTCTTAATTTTTACACTCTTGGCAGAGCGGTCGTGGTCGTAATGTCAGAATTGGTGGCTTACTGAACAAAACGGCGCCATTCTCTTCGGACTGCTTTACGGGTGTGCTTTATTGAGATAATAAAAATAAATAAATATAATTGAAAATGTCAATGATTTATTCAGTTTAGGCCCTGGTAAGGCACTTAAGAATGTCGAAAGATTTACCACTTAAATACCACATAATTTACTAATTAAATCTCAAAGTAAGTGTCTAGTGGACAACCCTAATTTCGTACCCCATAAAGATTACCTAGTACCATTTTGGTGCAAAGTTATTGGTATTCATAGCGACAGTTGCAGAGCTGGCAATTGTTGGGTTATTATTGGTTATTGTTCGATAAATCATATACATTGTATTGTTATTGATTATGTTCTTGTTTGGTGATTTTCCAGTTGTCACAGACACTTTATGTTAATTATGACGAGTTGGACAATAATTACACAGATATTTTAAAGAAGCTGTGCCCTTTATCTACGAGTATACAGATAATTAAATTGGAGTGTCTGTTTTAATTCTAAATTAACAGCTTTTTACTAAATGCATATGACAGTATATACTATAAAAAAAATGTTTTTCTCTGTCGGTCTGTCTGTTTGTTTTAACAGGGTTTTCACTGCAGATAGCTAATGTTGCAAAGATTAAAATAAGCTGCATTTATTAAAAAAAACTAAGGGTTTCTCGTGCGTCCCATGATAGTATGTCTATGCGGGTAAAACTACTGGCACACAGTTTAAATAAAAAGTGTCAGCAGAGGTGTTGAAACAACATTACCCACATTTCACCAAATGTGATTAAGTGCCAACGTGACAGGGGGCGAGTCGATCGCCGTCTCAGACACTATACATACGTTATTTAATTACTTCATAGACATATGCAGTTTTCCTCACGATGTTTTCCTTCGCCGTAAAGCACGTGGTGTGAAATGACTACCCATAAGTTTTTTTATAAACGTATTGGCACATGCCCCGCTGGGATTCGAACTTGCGTGGCTTGCGTAGCAGGCGAATCTACAATAGGATTCTATAATAGAGCAGTGTCAATTGTTTGTGATCTCCTTATATGATTGAGGTACTGCCTGAAGCAGTGAGCATAGATTTTGTACTAGTTTACACAACAATACTCTCTAACGATGTCGTAAAATATTTGGATGACATATTTTAGTTCTTGCCGTTACCGCTGGAGGCGCTGCATAATTCCACCATACAGTATTTTATGGCGAGTATTGTTGGGCAAACTAACGCTAATTTATAGCAAGGATAAGTCTATAATTGTGATAGAACACATAAAGAACGTTTTGTTTTCTTGCTATAAAAGTACTTGAAAACGAATGAAAAAGTATAATATAATAATTATTTGCTCATGCTATAACAGAAGGGTAAGCAAAGGTGTTGTAATAAAAACACCCACATCACCGAAGTTGTTTAAGTGTCAACGTGACAGAGTAAGTCCATCGCCCTCTCAAGCACTTTACGTCTTTGAATTTCCACATGATGTTAGCCTGCACCGTAAAGCACGTGGGGTGAAATTATTGCACTTTTTAGAAAAACTCATTGGTCTATTCGAACTTGCTTTCGTTGCAGTCTTCCAGGGCTCCTTAAACGAATGAAAGTTTATTCGAAATACGCTTATTCTGAACGCGCACTGATGCGACAGCAAAACGTAATCAGACGCATCTTGGCATATCTTAATCCTCATCAAACACACAATGTATCTCAGGTGGAACCTGTTCTTCAGTATAACTTATCTAAGGACATGGTAGTGTCCGCGCCAAGTTGAGTAGTGACGACCGTAGAAGTATTTGTAACGATTTCAAGTACCGTGAATATTTATTGTTTACAAGAGTAAAAAAATATAATTAGTATTAGTAGATTTAGTTCCATGCTGTTTTTTTTAAATTTACCTAAAACACTCCTTGACAATTCAGGTATATGCCAATAAAAGTCCCGGTAGAATCGGTCCAGCCGTTCAGGCGTGATGCCGTGACCAAGGGAAATGGGGATTCGTTTTATACATAAGATTAACTCTGATGAATGAAGTAAACTAAGTTTATTTCAATTGTTTCTAACAGGAGACATTTTTAAGACATCGTTTTGGAGACAGAAAAAGTACATCCAAATCGCCAGAACGACATGATACATACATGCTACATTGTCCAAACTAGTAGCAACCAGAAATTGGTTGTCTATCAAGTCCAATCCATAACGCTACCCTTTTCCCTTCATCTTCCTCAATTGAGGCACATCGATTGAAATTGAACCCGAATCACGTCGTCAATTTCAATATCATGCGAGCTTCTCGTGCAGTATCCACTTGGCTATTTTCCATGCAAAGTTCGCTGGGATATGGTTATCAAATAGAGAGATCTGTGGTATAAATAATCTGGCTGAGGCTAGATGCGATATCGACCGGCCGACTGGGAAAGGTTAACTAAAGGAATATGTTAAACGGTGAGGCTAAGCTGGTTCGTGGTAGCTACGATAGTATCGAATCCGTCTCGTTGGTGGAATTATTCATGTTTTCACGTTTCGTGGAGCGTAATTATTGGAACATTCACATGGTAATACCCATAAAGTGTTTTTACAACAATATTGGCAAGCGCATAGCTGAGGAGCTCGTGGCACAGTTGCTATTGCGCATATGATTCGATTAGCGAAGTTAAGCAACCATACGCCTAGCCAGTAGTTGGTTGGGTGACCGCCCGAGTTCCCTCCGTGCCTCGGAGAGCACGTTAAGCGGTCGGTCCCGGTTGCGAATTTAACATCTTTGGCAATCGTTACAGTTCAGTCAGAGGCCTAAGAAAGTCTGATAACTGGTTTAACCCAGATTGCCAATTTTCCTCAAAAAAAGGGGTTACGAGGGTCAGATGGCAGTCGCTTCGTATACAAATCAGGTGATCAGTCACATCGGGTTGAATCAAGTGCCGACCAAATACATGGAGGCCAGGGAGATGATTGGCAAGCGCATAGCTGGCATGAGCATAGCTATGAGTATCAAAGTGGCGAAGGAGTAACGCCACAGTATATCATATGAGCTTACTTTAAGCAGTATCTAGGAACTAAACGTTCGAAATGACACACTCACACAGACACGCGAACAGCGAGATTATAAACAACCCCGGCGTAATGTCAGGAAGGGGTGTCACTCGCGTATTTAAGGGTTATAATACATTTTTCTGCCCTTCAAATAGACAAATCGACATTACTGTGTAGCTTACGAGTGATAACTCTCACGCACGATGTTGCAAACGTTCTTATTAAAAAAAATGGTCTAGATCCAATACTGCTTGGTAAGCGTAAATATATACTGTGGTTACGCCATATTTATTTATCAAGCACTGCTGAGATATTATTCATATTTTTTCCAGCTATTACTATCAATATCAAATGCTCATTATTATGGTGGTCAGTAATGAGAGATATTCGGGAAAACAACCGGTAGTTGAGCTGCCAAGTTGTTAATGTACAGGGAAGTGGTCTACAAGGCGTTCCCAATTATTCAATCGTGAGATAACAAACATCCGAATACATTAACACACAATATATTCTGTTCGAGTACCGCTTACACGGGCCCTATAATGACTGGTGAAACTATGGACCTGGGAGAATTATTTTATATTAAGGAATTTAAACCGTAATATTCATTAATAAAGCGTATGAACAAAAGGAACTATGAAAAAATGAAATTTGTATTTCTTTAAATGATTAGATTTTACTCTAAACGTCAGGATGCCATGTTTATGTTTATACATCATTATAAATTCCACCATTGGTAAACTTTACTAAGAAAAAATTCTTAAGTTCCTTGGCAATCTTTTCTTAAAAGTCAAATCCTTTTTTCAAAAATATTACACATCTCACTGAGCCCCGCGGTTTCACCCGCGTATTTTTTAACTACCACGAAAAGTCTTAAATTTTCGGCTTAATATATGTACACGTATTAACAATATATAGATGTATAGCCTATAACACTCACAAATAGCGTAGCTTTCTATTGGTAAAAAAATGGGTTCTGTATAACCAAAGAATACCCCTCAAAAACCTATAAACGTAAATTTCTTCCATTTTTATTAGTAGTCAAATTAGATAATAGTTTTTAATTAATTAGATAATCTAAATATATATAACTTAAAGGTGACTGACTGACTGACTGACATAGTGATCTATCAACCCACAGCCCAAACCACTGGACGGATCGGTCTGAAATTTGGCATGCCGGTAGATTTTATGTCGTAGGCATCCGCTAAGAAAGGATTTTGATTAATTCTACCCCCAAGGGGATAAAATAGGGGATGAAAGTTTGTAAGACACTAAATTTACGCGGGTGAAACCGCGGGGCACAGCTAGTAGATGATAATTTGATAAAATTAGGTAATAAATAGAAAATTTGTATTAAAAATAGATTGTAAAATTATAGAATATATTTATTAACCAAGTCCCTAAGCATCGTAGTGTAGGAAGCCCGCCCTCGATGATGTATTCCGGCGATACCATCGCTGGATTGTCCGGATAACAATCGCTGATACACACCGTTATTGCACACAGATATACTACAAACATACAATACGACACTTGTATAATACTTATTTGTTATGCAAAAATGTGTATTAATAGGGAGGTGACGAATTACAGCTTAAAGAGGCTAGTCATTGCGAAAACATATTTTTTAAATTCTGGGGCCTTACTACCATGAGCTCTTATTGCCATGATAGTTTCACTAATTTATGAGACAGATGTATGTGACGTGCATACATCTGTCACTGTCGCACAACTGAATTAACATTGCAATAAGAGCTCATTGTTGGGCCCCTGTACTATAGAAAAAGAGTTTTTACTACGCCACTCTTATTGGTAACACTAAAGCTACTTACATTGGTAGATTAAACACTAACGTGAGAAAACATGGTTAAGGATTAATTTTATCTTGATTTTTATTTAAATTTGTGTGACTTAACATTATTTACTTTAAGCTATATCACGCAGCTTTACTCGAAGAGATATTATCAGAACCCGAAGAAATAAACAAAATACTTGTTTTCTTTATATTCTTCAAATAAGTTTCCTAAAAAAAGGATTTTTCCGAAGTATTTATTGTGGCCCTTTTTTTGGAGGTCCCGGGACTGTAGCCCCGGTTGCCTTCCCTTGCCCCTCCCAGGGTTAGACCCGAGCTATGGTATCCCCCGCCTGTCGTAAGAGGCGACTAAAAGGGGGCCGGAGGGCCTGCTGGCGGTGGTCGGGGTGGGAGCTTTGACCACTGAGCCGCGGGCCCGGGAAGGTGGCAGCGCGACGTGGCTCGCGCTGCCTTGCACAGCGAGGTCTCCAGGGGCGGCGACACAGCTGCCCTGGGGATGTGCCCCGGCAAAGTGTGGGGGGACACCGGTGCGATCTATCAGAGTACCCGGAGTCCCCCCAAAGCACTGAGGATGGCCACCGGGGGGGTTTTAGTGCGGTAAAAATCCCACATACCCCGATCAGCCTCTCCCAGGGCGGTCGGGGACCTTTTGAAGGTTTCCCCCTCGTCAATAATAAAAAAAAACTAAATTACGCCGGCGCATGTCTAGCATAACTGATGGAACACCAGCTTATCTACATTAAGAAAACCAATAGAGTTGTTTAAATTACGATTAAAAACCAGAATATCTTAACCCACGTTGAGCCTTGTAAGGGTAAAGTGTTGCCATTAACGGGAGATAAGAATTCGCTAACGAGGTTGGATATTAATAAGCAATGTTGCCAGTCGTGACGGACGGACGGACGCGCAGGTTGTATTCACCTTAACATACTAATGGTGCGCTCAAATTAACTGTCACGGTGATTTGTTGACTAATTGCTATGAGTTGGAATACGCATTCTGGGATTTATAATTTAAGTTATGAAAAAAAAAACATTTCGAATAACAATTTTTTTTTAATGAATTTTGTAGAGAAACGAAATAAAAACAAAAGACAGAGTCCCAGATTGGATCACATATTTTTAACCTCTCATTGGACAAACTGGCACGACACTTCCCATTTGCACATAATCTTTACAGATAAATAAAAATGTCTGTTTGCAATTTCAAATTAACAGCTTTTCACTAACTGCATATAGTATATACGGTACTAAAAATAAAACCAAAATTTTTTTTTCTCGGTCTGTCTGTTTGTTTCGGCTCATCTCCGAAACGGCTCGATCGATTTTAACGGGTTTTCACTGGCAGATATAGTTATAGGAGTAACTATGCGACTTTTATTTTACTGAAAAATAATATCACAATTTTTTTATTCTTAATCAGACGCAAGTAAACCCGCGAGGCACAGCAGCCGCGTTATTCACTAAGGTTTCTCAGCGTCGAACTCGACGACGATTGATGAATCAATCGTAGGAAATTGATACATAATACGTAGAATATAAGGTTCAATTTCGTACCTTTAAAACTGAGACTCAACGACGAGTGCGACGCTGTGAAACCTTAGTGAATAACACAGCAGATGTATTCATTCAAAGTTAAACTCCTTTTAATTACGTCATCAATTCTAAACCACCTTCCCAACAAAACCTTTGATTCCCAGTTACTCCCTATAAATCCTAGAGGAACATCCTTGGTATGTCCGGGAAGGACCTTTGCATAGTGTTGGGCAATTGAGGCGAAACTTAAGCTTTCCGCTTTACTAGTGATGGACGATGTCCTTAGGGATTTATTATCCGGATTGATGCTTCTCTGGCGTTCTTTGGGACTATCTTTGCCCCGCGGTTTCACCCGCGTAGATTTAACTTCATTTCGTGAAACCAGTAATTATAAAGAAACTAGTAATACAGATGTTACTCCTTGCAATGTCAGCCTTCTGCTAGTGATACTACTGTTGAAATCGGTTCAGCCGTTTCAGAGTCAAAGTCTAAGTCAAATAATTATTCGAAAAAAATAGGGGTCTACAAATAAAGTCATTCATGAAATAAATATAAATTCTACGCGGGTGAAAATACGGAGCACAACTAGTCTAACATACTAATTAGAAGGTCAAACGTCTGCCCGACTGTTATATATCAATAAAATGTAGGTAATGTGTTCTTCATGATCCAAGGATTAAAAATAAAAAAGGATTATCCGGAATTCCACCTCTGAGGTGATGAAATTTGGGGCTGAATTTTACATCAAACTTTTTATTCCCAGAATCGAATACGACACGGGCGAAGCCCCGCCCGTGTCAGTTAGTTAATATACATAAATACATTAAATAATTAGCTAAATTAGCTCAAATTAAATAATCTACAAAAGCATATTATATTAAAAAGGCAGACATTTTATATAAAAAAAAAATACGGCAACAGTGATTTGCAAAAAGTATTCCAATATAATGTAATTCAGAATCCTCGGATAAGCCTTCATGTAAAACCAAGTAACTCGACGCTAACTGGTTGTCTGGCTAGGCAAAAACGTTTTGACACCACATCTAGTAAGCGAGAACTATCCATCATAATATGATAAATTTACTCCGTGGCAAATGGCAACATCCGCGCAGGTGCACCCCGTCAACACGTTGCCAGAGTTGCCAGGAGAGAAAATTAAAAATAAAACAACCACTGATCGTCATACGCCATTCAAGTCAATCGGCTACAATAAAATTAATGATAGGACATAATTCTGTCCGGTTTATTGCCAGCATAAATATTTAACTGTAACTTATATCAATGGTTACGTTTGATTTGCGTCGGATATCGTCAGTTGTATTTACAAATGGATGGTTTTGTTGTTTAATTAATTTAACGAGCTCCAACAATCTACTTTATGAGACTTTAGACAATTTGAAATAACGATAAACATTGATCTTAGTGATTAGTTTGTTTATGTTGTATAAAATATTGTTACAACAGAAAAAATACTACATGCCTTTATTCCATCCCCCTTGTAGGCAGAGATGTATATAGTACACTTATATTTAAGAAAAAAATCATTGTTAATTATTATCTAACATGATTGTGCCCGTGGCTTCGTCCGTGTATCCGTGAAAGTCCCGTTAAAATTGCTCCAGCTGTTTCTCAGATTACCCTGAATAGGCAGACAGACATAGTTTTTTTTTTATATTAGTACCGTGTATACTTTCATCTTATACCTATAATCGAGCAATTCTTGTATTTTCAGTTGACCGAGCTGAGCTCTCAGCTATCATAACTTGACAGTTGTCGGCGAAATTTACTGTCGTATTGTATTGATATTTTATCAACATGGTCAAAACGATGTTTTCTGAAAGTGATACCTAGCAAGATAATTTTTTTGGGCTCGTTTAAAGGTATAAGATGCATTAAACGAAAAGCTGTTGTTTTGGAATTACAAACAGACACTTCAATTTTATTTATCTGTATAGATTACTTTATAAATTAAAGCCTAAGTGTTACTCTGATGTTAAGATTTATTAAAACCCATTCTGTATTTTTTGCGTAATAACTAACAAACATCCATACATACATTTATAATATTATAAGTAGAACTTTAACAAAATATTATGCTTCTAAAACCAACCGTGTTTCCATTATTCAAAAACCGCAATATTTTCATACAAACCAATAAATATTTAAACTACATTGAGGACAGACGTTGGCCTTATGCCCTGAGCCTATCGCGATATTTAGGGTCATTGCTTCGATAAATCTTAGATTTTATAAGCCTTCAGTTACCTAAAGTACAAGTCTCGAAGTGACTATTATATTTTATGCCGACATTCCCGACCCTCGAGTTCAGATAAATATTTACGCGAATAAGAAAACACTTAGGGCGTGTTATTCATTCACTCTTGCACTCTCGCGAGTTGTTTTGATATGGTATTCTTGATATGTAAGGCTGTCTACAAGGCTGGTACAAGAGAAGAAATTAAGAAAGAAAGATTTTTTCCAGACAAATTGAGAGTCTGTTAGTCATGTAGGCTATAATGAGAAAAAAAAAATTAAGTGCCAAGGTGAATCTATCGCCGTCTCAGGCACCATACATACGTTTTTTTAATTACTTCTCAGACATATACAGGTTTCCTCACAATGTTTTCCTTCATCGTAAAGCACGTAGTATGAACTCACTGCACATAAGTTTTTAGAAAAACTCATTGGTGCAGGCCCCGCTGAGACTTGAACTTGCGTCGCTTGCTTAGCAGACTACTCAAACCCCACGGACACCACAGCTCAATTTATTCTATTGAATACTAGCTGTGCCCCGCGGTTTCACCCGCGTAGATTTAGTTTCATCCTTATTTTCACGGAACCCTAATATTTTTAATAAATAAAAGTAGCCTAAGTTACTCCTTGATATATCAGCTACCTGCCAGTGAATCCCGTTAAAATCGGTCCAGCCGTTTCAGAGATTACCCGGAAAAAACAGACAGACAGACAGACAGACAGAGAAAAAATTTAAATCTTGGTTTTTCAGTGTCAGTAACGTGTACACTTTCATATGCATTTAGTGAAAAGCTGTAATTTTGGAATTAAAAACAGACACTTCAATTTTATTTAGATAAAAATAAAAATAAATAGAAATAGATAATAGATAAATAAGTTTTTTTAAATTGTTCCTATTTTCTCCTGTGCTCAACTCGTTCGAAACTCAAAAACCCAGTCTTCCACAGTTTACATAGAATAAATATTAACGCAGCAAGTGGCGAACTGAGCAAGACATCTATATGTTATTGTTGACGCGAATGTACGATTGAGCTGTCAGCGGTTGTATTGAGAGATGCGCCGGCGCAGCTCGCAGTTCTTGTATTCCACGTCAAACATACATAGATTACTATCAAAGAGATTTAAATAAGATACCTACATCCTTGTCTGGACTACTACCTACTTGTTCTTACTAATGTTATTGCGTAAGTATTTATCTCCTTGCTAACTCGTCCACTATTACATGGGATTTAAACATGACTGGAGAAATGTGGGTGCATTATAAGTAAAAATATACCTACCCTTTTGGGACATACAGGCGTGTGTATATGTATGTATGTATGTCAGTTTTTAAGGTATAATTATTTATTTAGTTATGAAACAGATAAGCAACTAACCACTAATTATAACTCATCTCCCTGGCCTTATCCCATACATTGTTGGGGTCGGCACTTGATTCAACCCGATGTGGCTGATCACCTGATTTTTGTACGAAGCGACTGCCATCTGACCTTCGCAACCCCATTTAGGAGGAAAATCTGTGATCTGGGTTAAACCAGTTGTCAGATTATTTTTAGGCCTCCGACTGACCTGTAACGATTGCCAAAGATGTTAAATTGGCAACCGGGACCGACGGCTTAACGTGCTCTCCGAGGCACGAAGGGAACTCGGGCGGTCACGCAACCAACTACTGGCTAGGCGTATGGTTGCTTAACTTCGCTGATCGAATGATATGCGCAATAGCAACCACTAACTATAACTAAAAACCTTTAACAACAAAATCTAATAATAAAAACCCTAAAAAATATATAAAAGTTTTTAAAGTAGATGACGTCTTTTCAGTCTTAGCCAGCTTCGTTGCACGTTGATACCTTATATAGGGTAAATCGATTGAATTGTTTTTTGACCTTTGCATCAAAGGTTGTTAATTAAAAAAATATTTGTAAGTAATTCAAAATCTTTCTCGGTGCGTAGAAAATATCTTTAGAAATAATAATGCGGAAATTAAAAGAAGGTATTATACTGGATAAGCTAACTTCATTCAAAATTATATCGAAATTCGTTCAGAATTTCAGTGTAAAGATAAAGTAACAAATAAATATTATCTAACACATAAAATTTTCGTGTCGCGCTGATTGTTATCAAACTCTTCCAAAACAGCTGGACGAAATTGTGTGAAATTTTGTGTGCATATCGGGTTGTTCATACTTCTAAATTTTCACGAAAAGGCATCACAACGCGCCTGGGTGCCTACTCGCTTTCTCCGAAAAACGAAGCTTCGGCCGAAAGTTCGCAAAGTTCCTACCACGGTTATTATTCGTTCTAAAATTACGTTCGAACGTGGTCCGCTAGAAAATTATTTGATGTTTATATTTTCTAAACCAACTTTAATTAAATTATTAGACGAAGAAAAATTTGAGTATGATAAAAACAAAGCGATAATGAAACTACGTTTAATTTTCATTCGTTCACGAAGTTTCGTTTTCGAAGAAAGAGAGTAGACCCCCAGGCACGGCTAGTGTTGTTATTAAAGTGTTATACTTAAATCGATACGGCTGCAACGTTTCAAAAAAGTGGTTGTAATTTTAAAAGACTTTTTAATGTAAAACGGAATGTCAGCTCCTTTTTGCCGCCTTATCTATCTATCTTTAGCCTTATAAAGTTATTACGGTCTTATAGCCTGGGGCGTAGATTTATCCACATTCACCTCAAGTGCATAATTATATAATTTACTAAATGTACCAACTGATGACGTGATGGCCAACTATGATCGTTTAAGCAGCGTGTATTAAGAGCTTCTTAGCTTTGACGTTTAACAAAATGAAATAAAGCTCAGAAGTTCTTAATACGCTCCGTGTAAACCGATGATGGTAGGGCCCCCCTTGATCAAAGAATGATAGTACTATGCTAACTACGTTTATAGAATGGAGTAGTCCAAAGTTCATTGAATTAGCTAAATCTTTCCCAAAGTGTGCAATAACGCCTCTCTGTGGGCGCTGGATGCCTAAGTGGTAAGGGGGGAAGTAAAGATGAAGTGATTAAATACGCCACATTAATTGAGTCTAATCTATTTAAAGTACTAGCTGTGCCCCGCGTAGATTTTAATTTCATGAATGCCCGCGGATCACAAATGTTTAAAAAAAAATTTAAGTAGCCTAAGTTACTCCTTGTAACAATAGCTATCCGTCAGTGAAAGTCCCGTTAAAATCCGTCTAGCCGTTTCGGAGATTACCCGGAACAAACAGACAGACAGACAGAAAGACATACGGACAGACAGAGAAAAATTGTAAATCTTGGTTTTTCAGTGTCAGTAGCGTGTATACTTTCATATGCATTTAGTGAAAAGCTTTAATTTTGGAATTACAAACAGACACTTCAATTTTATTTATCTGTATAGATGTATAGATGAATAGATTGACTCAACTATACATTTTTAACAAAACATAAGTATACAATAACTTATTTAACCAGCAATATTTAGTTTATATAATAAACATATTATAATTTCATATAAATAGCTAATATATATTTGAAATAAATTACGCTCGTGCATTGTGGTGTATTTCAACGATTCACTAGTTTGGGAATCGCTGAATTAGCCAGTGTCCTATCAGTCACTATAAAAATACTCTACGGTAAATTCCGCAGTCTTCAGTTTCGAATAGAAATAGGTACTGCTATGTCCTAATTTAACACCACCGCAGGATTTTAAACGCTTAATTTGATCTTACTCTTAATCTATACATCTATACAGATAAATAAAATTGAAGTGTCTGTTTGTAATTCCAAAATAGCAGCTTTTCACTAAATGCATATGAAAGTATACACGCTACTGACACTTAAAAACCAAGTTTTAAAAATTTTCTCTGTCTGTCTGCCTGTTTGTTCCGGGTAATCTCTGAAACGGCTGGACGGATTTTAAACGGACTTTCATTGGTAGGTAGCTGATGTTTCAAAGTAACTTAAGCTACTTTTATTTATTAATAATATTAGGGTTCCGCGACATGAAGCATGAAACGACATCTACGCAGGTGAAACCGCGGGGCACAGCTAGTATCTCTATATATTCTACATTTCCAGTAGTTATTTCCCTAATAGGTTAACATTTAGCGAATGTTCATAGATTGGTTGTGTTGTCAACCTAATGACTAGTTGTCTATACAGATCGTGTGATAAGCCCGCAAGCGCGGACTTTTTCTACAAACTGCTTAATAAGGCCGGTATTAAGGTATTTAATGGATTATGTTGACTCTTGATGAGCCTGATTGCTTACAAACCGGTTTTGGACTTTGTTGCCCTGTGCCAAGACTGTTTTTGCAATGGCTAAGTAACACATTTACAAATAATTAGTGTGAGAAGTAAAAAGAAAGGAGCATGTTAGTAGAAGGTATCAGTGTAAAGTTATAGTATCTATACAGATCAATAAAATTGAGGTGTATGTTCGTAATTCCAACAGCTTTTCACTAAATGCATATGAAAGTATACACGCTACTGACACTAAAAAACCAAGTTTTAAAATTTTCTCTGTCTGTCTGTCTGTCTGTTTGTTCCGGGTAATCTCTGAAACGGCTGGACGGATTTTAACAGGACTTTCATTGGTAGGTAGCTGATGTTTCAAAGTAACTTAAGCTACTTTTATTTATTAATAATATTAAGGTGAAAGAGAAATATGAAACTAATTCTACGCGGGTGAAACCGCGGGGCACAGCTATAATTAATTAATTACATTCAGTGATTCTTATTTTTTTATTATATAGACATATGTTTGTGTCTGAGACGGCGATGGACTCACCGTCTGTTACCTTGGCATTTATTCATTTTTGGTGAAAAGTGCTTATTTTGTTTACCCCTTCCGAGACCCTTCTGGGATGGCGTAAGCGTATACTAGTTGCAGTTGAAGTGGAGCATTATTTTTATTTGCTAGTTCAGTATTACCCGAAGGGGTAGGCAGAGAGACTTATAGTAGAAATGTACCTGATGCCTACTTTCTTGCCGGTTCTTCTCTGAAGGCAATTTCCGAAACAACGGTAATGATTCGACGTTCAAAGTGCCTTACCAAGGCCCACACTGAAGAAATCGTTTCCATTTTCATTACAATAAATCAAAATAAAAAATATCTTTATCGGATTAGAGTTCTAACGAAGTACTTCCAAATCGTCAGAAGAACACAAAAAATACACTGAACAGGATTATGAAATGTTACCATATTTTTTTTTTCATTTTCACACTCATATTTCGCCAGTTATGGCAATAAGTACTTGTATCCTGCGCAAATAGGTTTACTCATCAAGTACGTCATCAATATGTTTTGTATTGTTTGCTTATCGCATGAACTCATAAAAACTCGCTTCCTACATACGAAGTAGATCCTATAAATCGCCCACTTATCGAACCGGAGCGTCATTAAGTGGATGTGACCGAAAATAAATAATGTGATGTTGTGATCAGTTCCGGCAAAGGAGAGGGTTGTCACATTAATCACTGATTTAGCCGGATGGCTGTGCACCGCACGCATCACTGGCTGCGATCTGGTGGCCATGAAACACGCGGATTCTATATGAGGAGATCCGCTCTGCTAATGTACATTTATTTATTTATTGCAAACCATATTAGAACGGCTATAAGCCACTTACACTAATAGGTACGCACTTTTACTCAGTCTTCTCGCAGTACCTTCCATTCTTCCGCAAACAAATCACATTCAGTATTTGTCCACAAGATCGTTGAGTGCGGAGAGGTTGAGGGGGACAGGGGAACGTGCCCGGGCGACCGTACGGCTCCCGGGTACACTGAGCAGTCTATTCTTCCGATTACGAGTATAGTTATCGGGCACATGGAAACTACACATACATGATTATGTAACAAGGTATACCTATGCTGACGCAATCCCAGAATCGTCGTTGAAAGAGTGAGCAGAGGTGTTGCAATACCCACATTTCACCGAAGATAATAAAGTACCGTAATGATATATAATCTGTAGCCTTCCTCGATAAATCGGCTATCTAACACCGAAAGAATTTTGCAAATCGGAAAAATGGTTCCTAAGATTAGCGCGTTCAAGTAAACAAACACTTTAGCTTTATAAATTAGTATTGATATTGATATAGATAAATTAGTAATAAGTATAGTAAAGATGGATGAAAAATAAATAAAGGATTGTGACTTCAATATAAATGAGACTCAGTTTTCGGGGCATAACCCAAATTTAGTATATTTTTTTAGGATTCCAGCCACTCTAAGTTCGTTCAAACGTATTCGCCGTATCTATGGCCACACGTGTGAAATGTATCTAGTCTGGCAAATGGGCGTAAGCATCAATCATTAGGACGATAGGTATCGGTCACACGGCTCGCGTGTTGTGCTCTGTCCGTCTGTACGCCTCACTTGCTGTGATGGAATTATGTTGAGCAGGTGCTTTGAATGTAAGTATTTGGGTTAACATTAAAATATTAGAACATCGTTGCTAGGAAATCAAAATCAAATATTTTATCAGTACTTGATTAGATTTTTACGTAGTACTGTCAAATCGTCAGAAGGGCGAAAATTACATCTAATATATAAATTATCGTATCACGGTTTTTCTTACTGAACTCCCTCGAAACAGCTGCCGCGTTCTTCACTAAGATTTCTCAGTGTCGCACTCGACGTCGAGTGCTGGTTTTGAAGATACGAAATTGAACCTTATCCTCTATGTATTATGTATCAATTTCCTATGATTGAAACTAACGCTCCTCCCTCTGAGAAACCGAATAACGCGACTGGAAGCTCATGGGATAATGACCGATAAGCAAAAACCAGTAAGTGTATTTTGGCAAAGTCAATAACCGTTATGTGTACATGCATTCATACTTATATCTGTATGCCATAAAAATACGATAAATTTACTTTCATTTATCTGTGCTATCACAAATAAATACTGTTGATACCTAAGAAAAAAATGTTAGTGTTACCGTAAAAGCAAATTTAGTTACGTGCCACCGTGTCGAAACCGTGGGGTACAGTTAGTATATACATCTATATCTATACAGATTAATAAAATTGAAGTGTCTGGTTGTTCAAATTAAAAGATTTTCACTAAATGCAAATGAAAGTATACACGCTACTGACACTAAAAAACCAAGATTTTTTTTTCTGTCTGACTGTGTCTGTTTGTTTCGGGTATTCTCTGAAACGGCTAGACCGATTTCTACGGGACTTTCACTGGCAGGTAGCTGATGTTTCAAGGTAACTTAGGCTAGAAATATTAGGGTTCCGCGACAATAAGGATGAAACTAAATCTACGCGGGTGAAATCGCGGAGCACAGCACACAGGTTCTTAAAAATCACTACGCGAACGAAGTCACGGGTAAAAGGCAGTTTATATTAGTGGAATATAAACGGGACTTTATTAGCAATGAACAATAATTAGATAGTTGTAATCTCGATGTTGGAACGATATTATCGAGCTGGAAGCCTTATGGGCGTATCAGGACCTGAATCTATATTTGCATATTGGATGCCCTGGTATTCGCTAGATGCCGGTGATTGTGGGTTACGATAGGGCTGGCAGAGGTCAAGAAGTCGTATAAGCTGTTTTTCTTGTTACACATTACGCTTTCATCTGCGTTAACTGGTTTTATAAAAAATCTTTGCATAAAAAACGGAAAAATGCAGCTGCCCCGGGGATGTGCCCCGGCAAAGTGTGGGGGGATACCGGTGCGATCTATCAGAGTACCCGGAGTCCCCCCTGAGCACTGAGGATGGCCACCGGGGGGGGTTTTAGTGCGGTAAAAATCCCACATACCCCGATCTGCCTCTCCCAGGGCGGTCGGGGACCTTTTGAAGGTTTCCTCCTCGCCAATAAAAAAAAAAAAAAAAAAAGGGCTGGCAGGGGTCAAAAAGTCGTATAAGCTGTTTTTCTTATTACACATTACGATTTCATCTGCGTTGACTGGTTTTATAAAAAATCTTTGCTTAAAAAACGGAAAAATTTGTGACCCCGGCCCTAATTAATTTATGTTTAAAATTTACACTGAATAATTGCTCCTTTGCACTTTGAAAGAAGGAAAACATACATATACTCTGCAACGCAAGCGACGCAAGTTCGAATCCCAGCGGGGCCTGTACCAATGAGTTTTTCTAAAAACTTATGTGCAGCGATTGCATACCACGTGTTTTACGGTGAAGGATAACATCGTGAGGAAACGTGCTGTCTGAGAAGTATTTAAAAGAAATGTATAGTGCCTGAGACGGCGATAGACTCACCATCTGTCACGTCATCTGTCATCATCTTCGGTGTAAAGTGGGAGTTGTTATTACAACACCTCTGACTGCCCCTTAGGGGAATACAGGCGTGAGCATATGTATGTATCCAATGGGGGTAGGCGGAGACCACTGTTTGCCACATGCAACGATCCCTACAGATGGAAAATTAAATATAATATTTGATTATATACACACACAAATATTTTGTATAATACTAGCTGTGCCTCGCGGTTTCACCCGCGTAGATTTAGTTTCATCATTATGGTCGCGGAAACCTAATATTTTTAATAAATAAAAGGTGGCCTATGTCCTTTCTCAGGGTCTAAAGATTGTCTATGCCAAATTTCACCAAAATCGGTTGAGAGGTTTAAGCGGGAAAGCGTAACAGACAGACAGAGTTACTTTTTCATTTATAATATTAGTAGGGATTTTATTATGTTATATATAATATTTTTTATGTACACTTACGCGTTACTACAAGTTGTATACTAATCTCTTCAGTCGTATAATTATGATAGAACTTCACTTACAGGTAAGTTCGTTTAATCATTAATTAAATGTGTACCAGTTAAGGGTATTCTCGAAAGACTGACTTTCTTAAGATAAGAAATATACTATTTACGTAAGTTGGGAGATAATATTGAAAAAAGCAAAATATTAAGTAATACTGGCAGCCCTACTATGGAATCTGGTGATTTAGCTAAGCTATGCAAACAACCTATTCAAATGTAATTTTCTACTCACATGTAATGATTAATTATGCACACTGCTGTATTTATGTACCATTCTAACTATAACCACTCTATTTAGACAGAGAAATAAAGTCCGTCTGTTTGTTCCGGGTAATCTCAAAAACGGCTGGACCGATATTAACGGAACTTTCACAGGCACATTGCTAATCTTATAAGGCGTAATTTTAGATTTAATTTCTTGGGATTCGGGGAACGATATTTTTTAAATAATAGAAGTTACTGTTTGTACGTTTGTGGCGGTAGCATGTATAATCATCCTGTGTAATTGTGTCATTCTGACTATTTGAAAGTACTTTGTATAAAGTCTAATCGAATAAAGATATATTTGAGTGTGAGTTTGAGTTTGAACATCTCTCTCAGCTATCTCGTTAAACTCAGTCCAACCGTTTCATAGATAAGCACAGATAAACATACAGACAGATAAAAAAAAATCCTAATATAAATCTACACTACTTCTATAAGGAGGTAAGATTTGATTGTTTGTTTGTTTGCATTAAATTGGCTCCGAAACTACTGGACCGATATTTCCTTTCAGCAATGGATAGCTACAACATCAGCAAGTAACATAGGCTATATTTTATCCCCGTACTCCCACGGGAACGGGAACAACGGAGGTGAAACCGCGTGACATCCGCTAGTACCGTATTTACTTACTGTAATGCGAGTATGCATTTAGTTAAAAGCTGAAATGATAAGTTCAAATACCATCATCATCACCCTGGCCTTATCCCATGTATTTGGGGTCAGCACTTCATTCAACCCGATCTGGCTGATCACCTGACTTTTATACGAAGCCACTGCCATCTGACCTTCGAAACCCCTTTTTCGAGGAAAATCAGCAATCTGGGTTAAACCAGTTGACAGACTTCCTTAGGCCTCTGACTGACCTGTAACGATTGCCAAAGATATTAAATTGGCAACCGGGACCGACGGCTTAACGTGCTCTCCGAGGCACGGAGTATAAATACCAACATAGAGTAGCGATATAGTAGTAAGGAAGTGATGTATCAAATTTTTGTTCGCTTTTATTGTCTCTTAGCCTTATTAGATCGTTGTAAGATCTTATCCGGTTATCTCGATCGTTCTATCTGTATTAAACACTCGTTATGCTAACATGTTTGTGTAAAAAACAGCCGTATAGCGGTCTGTCATCGTTAGAGCCGTAATGGGCGGTTTTTTTTTAGATAAAATATTTCTTTACGGATTAGAATTTATAACTTGAAGAAATGCCCTCCCAGTTCTTCATAGGAATTTGTAAAAGAAATAAATATGTTTTAAAACACCTCATTTTCACCAGAGATGATTAAGTGCCAACGTGACAGACAGATGGTGAGTCGATCTACGTCTCAGGCACTGCCTATACATACTTCCTGGACATATGCTGGTTTCCTCACGATGTTTTCCTTCATCGTAAAGCACGTGGCGTCAAATCACTGCACATAAGTTTTTAGAAATACTCATTGACGCAGGCCCCTCTGGGACTCGAACTTGCGTCGCTTGCGTAGCAGGCGACTGCTCAAACACCGAAGCCACCACGGCTCTTAGTAATTTATTTTCCATAAAGTTATTTTTTTCTTTTTGAAGGCGGTTTTACTTTTTTTGTTCTCACAACTTCTAAACTCCTTTTTCGGTCCAAAATATATAAAAAGTTGTTTGTTCCATGCCAAAGATATCAACGCGCGTGCTACGAACGAAAGCGGCGTTCTTGTGCAGACTTCGAGAATTTTGGAGACTACTAACTACACTTTATTCTAGAATGGTAGGGCATAGCTCCCTAGAAATTCGAATCTCCACCTGTAACACGAACGTAAGGTTTCTAATGGATGCGAAATTTTGTCGGGAAATTTCGCGGTATTCAAAAAACCGGTAAATGCAGCCTCTTAACTAATCTATTAACCGGTTTTCCCACAATGCCATTCAAGTTCCTCACCCAAACTCCATTTGAATACAAACAGCGCCAATTGAGCCGTTTACGGGTTGAATTATTGCCGTAAATTAAATGCTTGTAACTCAGAAATCCAACATTTGAATACCATTCTTTGAACATAACCGTAGAAATAACTTAGTATTTGCGTCTCTGAATGTTATGTGGTGAATTTGCATATCTTTAAGTTATGGGTTCGGTTGGAAATAGTGTTGGCTGAAGCTTGTCTCGGTAATTCATAATCTTGATTGGTTGGTGTTTATGGATGGAGATTAATTGAGGGAAGTTGCTCTATCTCTGTACTGAGAATTCTTATCTATGCGAGTCATCATCATATTCATATTCATATATATTTATTGCAAGTTAGTATACAATGTTAACATACAATGACTTATAACTAACAACCCTGTTAGGGCACAGCAATTTGAGAGGCACTCATCTCCCTGGCCTTATCCCATGTATTTGGGGTCAGCACTTGATTCAACCCGATGTGGCTGATCACCTGATTTTTATACGAAGCGACTGCCATCTGACTTTCGTAACCCCTTTTTTCGAGGAAAATCGGCAATCTGGGTGAAACCAGTTGTCAGACTTTCTTAGGCCTCTGACTGACCTGTAACGATTGCCAAAGATGTATATTGGCAATTATCTATACGAGTATCTACACTAATATTATAAAGAGAAAAGATTTGATTGTTTTTTTGTTTGTTTGCATTGAATAGGCTCCCAAACTACGTGACCGATTTTGAAAATTCTTTCAGCAATGGATAGCTACATCATCAGCAAGTAACATAGGCTATATTTTATCCCCGTACGGGAATGGGAGTTATTTATATATTTATTCGGCGATTCAATTGAAGAGTCTTTTTATAATGCCAACATTAAAGGCTTTATGCTTCATGCATAAGAAGGTATATGTACGGTATAAGAACATTACGGTACTGACATAAAAAGCATTTCTTATAATTTTAAATTTTTCTAATGCAAAATTTGCATTAATGCAAAATATTCGAAAAACGGGACAAATTATCAATGATTATCTTGGTTTTTATTGATAATCCTACGCGAGTAAAACTGCGAGGCATCACTTAGTGGATGAATATTTTATATGAAAAGTTATTTGTACCTACTTCTAAGAACTTTTAACTGTATCAGCGTTTCTCCATTCGCTACAAAGATGGCGCTACTCGCTAACAATAGCAAAGTTTGAGTACAAATACACGAGAACCTAAATCGCGCAGTTAGTTCGCATTTAACATCAATAGCCTAGACCCATAGCACATGGAACTTAAACATAACTGGTAGGTGTATTATAAGTACAACCTTGCCTACTCCTTCGAGGAATACAGGCGTGAGTACATGTATAAAATGTGTTTTGATGACTGGTATTAAGTAGTAATTTATATTTAAAAAAATCCACACATTAAAAAGTAAATTAAGCTGGTCAATTAAAAATAGATTAGACTATTAAAGACATATCGATCGAATTGAATGGATGATAGGGATCGAATGCCGTTAGTTCATTAATACCGATGTCATAACATTTTAACTGATATTAAAGTGATAGTATATCAACCTTTATAAGGGCTATTACACACTATACGCATTCAAGGTGCCGCTAAATATAACATTTATGAATAGAGTATCCCGCTGGGATTCGAACTTCCGTCGCTTGCGTAGCAGGCGACTGCTCTAACCCCAAGGCCACCACGGCTCTTAGTAATTTATTTTCCATAAAGTTATTTTTCTCTTTTTGAAGGTGGTTTTACTTTTTTTGTTCTCACAACTTCTAACCTTCTTTTTCGGTCCAAAATATATGTATCTCTCTCTTTCTATATGTATACCTAGGTATAAAGCGCTGTGCAAGTTTGACAGGAAATAGAGCGTTCTTTCCTATGATCAGTCAAAGTCAATTTAAAAAAAAAGTAGGGAGAGTTCCAACAATTCGCATTGCAATAGAGGACGATTTGAACGCATTTTTTGTTCATCCATAAATATCATCATCAAATAACGAAAAAAAAAAGGAACACGATATAAATTATGTAGTATATAGTAAGCCCTTTATTGCATAGCATCTGTACAGTAAAGGTGCCCTTATTAAAATGTTAGCGATCAATCGGCCCGCGCGCCGGGTGGTAAATTAGTGTATGTAGCTCGGCAAAAAGTTCACATAGTTCATAGGGAGTACAGTAACTCATGTCATTCTCAACCTTTCAAATGAATATATCCAGTTATATTAAATATTTATTAATTTGATAAATCTATAATCAATGTAAAACACATGCTTACGCGGTCCCAGTAGGCTCCCCGAAGGGGTAAGCAAAGGGGTTGCAACATAATCGGCTATATATACACCGAAGAAAGCAGAGGGTGAGTCCATTTTTTTAAGACAATACTGTCTTAATGAAAATACATTCTTAAGTACATGTCTTGGAATTTATTTTCAGATATATATTCTGGTTTCCTCACAATGTTTACCTTCACCGTAAAGCTCGTGATGGGAAATCACTGCATTTAAGTTTTTAGATTGGAACATAAACGTAATTGTTTTTTAATACCTTCAGACTTTTTAATCACAAACCAATATTGATGGTAATTTTTTTATTATTCCCTGCACGTAGCGAGCAATTGTTTGACATAGCAATATTTACTTACTGCAAATTCCAGTTAACTGTGGCTACGACATTGCGGTGTGATTAAACGGTGTAATGCAATGTGCTTTATTGATAGTTCTCTTATTTCCAGCCAGTAATGGATGACAAAGTGAAATAAATTATTTAACAGTCAGTGGCAGTTCATGGATTCAATTGAAATCGTACAAATTAGATTTGCGTTGGAAAACTTTTACATTTTCCGCTCCACTGCATTACACGGGCCAAAGATCTTATTATACTTTTTATTTATTTTGAAAGCGTTTATTGAATAAATATCGAGTTTTAGTTTCACCAATTTGATTTGAAGAAAGCGTAATGATTATGCGTAAATTTTAATGACATAAGTGTTAAATTTATTGTAACATTCAAGAAGGCCAGGACCTATTTTGCTGCTGGCCTTCGACAGTTAAAATTAAGAATAAGTTTAAATTTAAAATAGATTCGATTTTCTTTTGTTTCAATTTCACTTTTTATTATTGCTGTTGTTATTGAATTCATTATTATTGCTCTTGAATTGAAAATATATTGTTCTTGTAAAATACTATTGCTCTTGAAGATATTTATATTGAAACCTATCTTATTCAGTATTGGTTTTTTTGTTGTATTCCCTTTTGTAAATATAATATTTCATATCAGCCATCATTTTATTGTTTGGAAGAACGGGCTGCACTTTTTACAAGTTATCGAAGAATATAGAATATGAAATTATTCATGAACAAACTTTGGGTTTGTTCAATAAGTATTAAAATAAAATAACATAATTAACACAAGAGCCGTGGTGGCCTTGGGGATAGAGCAGTCGCCTGCGACTCAAGCGACGCAAGTTCGAATCCCATCGGGGCCTGTACCAATGAGTTTTTCTAAAAAACTTATGTACGGTGTAAATTTCACACCACGTGCTTTGCGGTGAAGGAAAACATCGTGAGGAAACCTGCATATGTCTGAGAAGTAATTCAAAGACGTATGTATAGAGCCTGAGACGGCGATAGACTCACCATCTGTCACGTTGGCACTTAATCATCATCGGTGAAATGTGGGTGGTTGTTATTACAACACCTCTGCCTACCCCTTCGGGGAATACAGGCGTGAGCATATGTGTGTTTAATAACATTTTCCGTTGGCCCTTAATTATTTGTTTAAGCAGAGTATAACTTCGGAGCTTTGACATTTCATTTTGGTACCGTAAAATTAAACGTCAAATCTAAGAAGTTCTTAATATGTGCTCCTTAAACGATCATAGTTACCCTGGACTCGCTTCATGTTAAACTGATCTACTGTGCATTGTAACATGACATTGCCTTTTCTGGTATTCATGCGTAGAGTCTGTTGGTTTATGTGTAAACCACAGACTAAAATTATGTTACAAACACATAATGTCAACTGTTTTGACATTACACATAATGTGACTGACGGCTGTCAGTTCACTTTCTTTTTTTCCTCGCCCTATCCGCTAACACATCTCAAATATATTAATCTTCGATTATCTCCATAAATCTTTTCCATAACCCATAATCCATCAGAGTCCACCATCGTCAAGAGGATCTGTGTCTAACTACCTCCTCTTTGCCACCACATTCGTGATCTACACTCGATGCAATTTTAATCCTTTATGGCTCAGTGGCACTTCTTATACAAATATTGTGCGGTGATGCTCGTGAGTGTACGAGTAGCATACAAACACGATAAAAACTCATTATAGGAGTACTGGGAGCCAATTCATCATCATCATCTCCCTGGCCTTATCCCATAAATTGTTGGGGTCAGCACTTGATTCTACCTGATGTGACTGATCACCTGTTTTTCATATTAATCGACTACCATATAACCTTCGCGTCCTTTTATGAAGAAATCGGTAATCTTAAAAAAAATCTAATTCGAACGATCATAGTTGGCCTCCAGGTCGTGTTTGAATTCTCTAATACATCTGGTACAGTAATTAATAACATTTTAAGGTTCAGCAATTCGATTGACACCCCTGTAGTTGCAATTTTCATAGACCCTCAGCACAATATATCATAGAGACCATTGTGTGTTTGCACAGCCCTATTATTTCGAGAGCCGGCCCCCTATTATTTGCAAATAGAATTTACACGCACCATAATTACGCGACCATCATAGGCGTGAGATCTGATAGGCCGAAGTGTGAACGCGGTCCCTTTTGATTTAGAGCCACTGACGTAAATAATAGCCAACGAACATTGGCTGAAATTGGCTGGCCTTGTAAGGGTGTGGTTTAGGCTGGCTACAGTGTGAGCTTGTTACACACAACATGTAGTATCTAATGAACGTTTTGCGACAAAAACTTGCGACTTTAGCATTGATATTTAGCGTTGAAGACGCGCCGGCGCGTGCCGGTAAGGATTGATTCCCTATTTCGTAGCATGCACACACACACTATTACAAACTTGAGGTTACTCACAACCTTAACGCTAACAAACTATATATCTATAAGTTCACGATAGGAGGGTTCCGGAAGGGGTAGCCAAACGTGTAATATAGGGTAGATTTTCACCGCCTTGGCAGTTGCTAACATGACAGATTGTATTAAGTCCATAACCGATATATACATAAATCTTTGAAGTTTTTTTCAGACATTATGCTGGTTTCCTAGCGAAGTTTTCCTTCGCCGTAAATCACACTTAAGTTAACTTACTCATTATCACTTAAGATTTTAGAACAATCCATTTACATTTACAGACAGCTGGGATATAAAAAAAAACTTTTAGGAGAAAAGGGCTTACACAGATTTTGTTATAATAATTATAAAACTCGTGGGTCGACTCCTCCAAATATACAATATTTTTGTCTATTGTATCGCTTCTATGTCTATGTTGAAAATAAAAATAATATATCTTGCTTTCTATTCAATTAGTTGCAAGTTCTCAAATAGCCTTAACCACCAGCAAAGGAACACAAATGCCTCAGATAGTAAAATGATATCGCACCGTACGATTTAGGGCACAATGACTTTAAGGAAATTTACGCTTGCTGCACTGTTGTAGCATTCGACTGCATTTAGATTTGCAGGCTTACACTATAGGGAAAAGTTCAATGCAGTCCTTATCAAATAAAATTGTGATCTAATGAATATGCATTTGAGACAATTTTAAAACAAAACGTGTAATGAACGTGTCTCACCAAATTTACACTCTCTGCCATTCTTGTAGAGAGTATTTTTTTGATACTTCGAAAGTAACAAACATGTATATAATGTTTAGTCAAGTATCGGACCTAAAATGGCTAAGCAAAATACGAATATGAGAATATAATTTTCAAAAGTGTCTAATTGAGCAACTGATGTCGTCTATTACGATTTGGAAACAATGCATGTATTTCACGATGTCTTTGAATTTAGTAGAATTTACATGTTAAGAAGAACATTGTCGCCTGCATACTTATAGTTCAACAGTAATGTTTAAGTCCCATGTGATAGGGGGCGAGCCTATTGCCATTAACCGAACACTAGGCTAGGGGCGAGCCTATTGCTATTAATCGGGGACTAATCCAGATGGAAAAATCCAATAACACTGCCTGATCGAACCCAGGACCTCGTTTTACGCAGTAACGCTGGCGACCACTAGACTAACGAGGCATTTTTCAACATGTAACAATTTTTCATTCTACTGATTACATACCAGCACGTAGTCACGGGCAGAAAGTGTATGCACATTTTTTTGCAATGTCATATTAATATTCCGTTAATAACTGTACAGCCTTGTTATTCACTAAGGTTTCTCAGCGTCAAACTCGTCGTCGAGTGTTGGTTTTAATCATAGGAAATTGATACATAATACAAAGAGGATAAGGTTCAATTTTGTATCTTAACGCGGCAGGTTGGTATCTGATACGTTTAAAAAACTTAATGAATACACAATACAAAGAAGTATCGACTAATGTAATCATTGTAAACACGGTATGTTTTATCTGCGGCCAAACATGCTCGGTGAATGAATAAGCAATTATTTGAGACTAGTCTAGCCTCTTTCTTAGGTCTTCTCAGTAAAAGCAATCTTCCGAACCTGGCGGTAGCATGTATAATCCTGTGTAATTGTGTCGTTCTGACGATTTGAAAGTACTTTTTTAAAAGTCTTAACATATAAAGATATTTTGATACTGAAAATTTGAATTTCGAGTTCATTCCGAGCCAATACCATAAATTGTTATAGTGAAATTAGTCAGACTCACTGCAAGGGACAGACGTATGTGACGTGTATACATCAGACCCGGTCTATCACTAAATATCGCAATGGGAACGAGGTCTCAATCTTCTGGTAGAGGCCGATTTAGAAAATCTCTAATATATAGAATTTTTGGTAGTTTTTCGATCAAAAATGCCTTACCAGGGCTGAAATTCAACAATTCATTTTCGTTTTTATTTTCAAACAATAAAATTGTGACTTACCAATGTGAACCTTTCTGATGTATAGGTCATCTGTGAACAAAATATGTTTTATTAATGTATGAGGCTTAACTTTTTATTACAAGACAATGCAGATAATACTAATAATAATAAAGCCTCTTTATTTCAAAATCCCTTATAGTTACAGATCAAATGTTGTAGTAATTACATATTTTATCTACACTGTCGTTAGTATGTTCACTTAAATCTAATGAGACCTTCACCCAAGGAAGACCCATATCTCTTAGATATAAAGAATATACCACAATATACTAACAATTAAATTTAAGTGAACATACTAACGACAATGTAGATAAAATATGTAATTACTTGTTGCTCATATTGCTAGCACAATACAATACAAATTTATTAAAAAGTTCATATTTTATAACTAGCTGTGCCCCGCGGTTTCACCCGCGTAGATTTAGTTTCATCCTTATTGTCGCGGAACCCTAATATTTTTAATAAATAAAAGCAGCCTAAGTTACTCCTTGAAACATCAGCTACCTACCGCTGAAAGTCCCCCTAAAATCCGTCCAGCTGTTTCAGAGATTACCCGGAACAAACAGACAGACAGACGGACAGACAGACAGAGAAAAAATTTAAAACATGCATTTTTAGTGTCAGTAGCGTGTATACTTTCATATCCATTTAGTAAAAAGCTGTTATTTTGGAATTACAAACAGACACTTCATTTTTATTTATCTGTATAGATTTATTTATCTGTATAGATTTGTGGGATTGATGAAATGAGTTTGTATGCGGTAATGATAGGCAATGTTTGAACTTTTAAGAATGGAAGAGGAAAAATAAGATTGACGGATGACAGAGAGAGAAAAAAAGACGAAAGACGGTAAACGACGAAAGGCGAAAACGAAAAAAGGAGTGTTTATTTTTATTTAATTGTGCAGAAAAGGAGTAAAGAAATTGAAACGTTTTTATACTTTCTTTATTATTATTATATAAAACCATAAAACTACAGATTCGTGCACCGTGTTCGTGGATATCTTCTTCAAATTGTATTATTATTCAAATACAGTTCTAGGTCTTAGGTTTTTTGTTATTTGAATGCTTTATCACCTGATTATATAAAAGCGGGTTAAGTTACATTTATTTATTCGATAGCAGAAATCTACTCCACAAAATTCGATTTAGATACATAAATTACGTAATACAAACTTTGTAGGTACATGTCGCAGTGAAAATACTTAACCAGACAAAATTTCTTTTGACCGAATAAGTTACTCAAAATTACTTCTGACCGTTGGCTTTGGTCAAAACTACTTTTGACTGATATAACATAGGACCAACGGCTTACCGTGCTTTCCGAGGCATGGGGGGTATAAACACCGCCAAGTTCCGAACTCCGGGCATTTATTGTGAATTTCTTTACAAAAAAACCCAATACGATATGTTATGGGTTTTTCTGTGTTTACATGATAATCGATTAAAAAATATAGTACTAACACTAAAAACCATAAAATTAAAATATATTATAAAAGGGAGTCCCTGTAGGCAAGGTTCCGAAGATACTGGCAGCATTCTCCTTTGAATGGCTAAACTAATTCTTTGTCCGAGGTAGCTGCCAGCTCTTCGGTCTCCTGTGATGTCGACTAAACTTTTTGTTATTTCTTTAAAAATTCTGATAGCGCTAGGACCCCGCGGACCAAGGGTCTCGACACCGAATGGGACAAAATTATAAACGGTGCCTAGACCCCTGTATTTGCAGGCTTTAGCTTTTTCAGCCGTTTATCATGTACTATGTAAACTGTTGTGAATAAATACTTTAGCATATACATATATATTTTTGACCAGACCCGGGTCCTCGTGATCGGCAGGCGAACTTTCTAACCACTAGATCAACGATGCAGTTATATATTTAGCTAAGCAAGCCTCCATAGATACTTTGAGAGTAATCATACGTTGAGCTCCCGGAGTATCAGAGGAATTAAAGACAGATCAATCCATCTTGTTATCTCATACGAGATTTGACCGGAGTATTTATTGAGTGCCGTTGCCATAGCGACAGGCGACGCCGGAGGCAGGATTATATGAAGGATTATTACACTGTTTACAATGATAGCTTGCGATCCATTATATAAATCTATCGAATGGAATCTTAAGATGCCGTTAGGTATGCAGCGTTTCTCTACTCGCTACATAGATGGCGCTAGTCGATAGCAATTGCAAAGTTTGAATACAAATACAAGTTTAAAGAAGAGTTTTCAAGTGTATTGCAATACATATTCAAATTTCAGAACAGGGGCCTTACCATGAGCTCTTATTGCCATGATAGTTTCACTCATTTATGAGACAGATGTATGTGACGTGCATACATCTGTCACTGTCGCACAACTGAATTAACATTGCAATAAGAGCTCATGGTTGGGCCCCAGAACAGACGGAAGGACAGCGGAGTCTTAGTTATAGAGTCTCGTTTCACCCTTTGGGTACGGATCCCTAAACATTTAATTTGAGCATTGACAGAATCATAGTGCATATCGGGCGAAATGTGGATGAACTATAATCACACCGCTTCCTATCCCTTTGGGGAATATAGGCATGAGCATATACCTTTCGCCAATAGATAAAAATATTACACTAGTATTAAGAAATACCTATACGATATAATAAAGAAAATGTAATTGATTAATCACATTGACCTGTCGTTTTCAAAGCAACCATTCCGCTAATAAATATGTATTTACAATCTATACAGATAAATAAAATTGAAGTGTCTGTTTGTAATTCCAAAATAACAGCTTTTCACTAAATGCATGTGAAAGTATACACGCTACTGGCACAAAAAAACCAAGTTATAAAATTTTTCTCTGTCTGTCCGTCTGTTTGTTCCGGGTAATCTCTGAAACGGCTGGACCGATTTTAACGGCACTTTCACTGGCAGGTAGCTGATGTTTCAAGGAGTACTTAGGCTACTTTTAGTTATTAAAAATATTAGGGTTCCGCGACAATAAGGATGAAACAAAATCTACGCGGGTGAAACCGCGTGGCACAGCTAGTCTGTAATGTAGTTAATGGGTTGTTACATCTATACACTTTTTAGGGTACTGTAGGCACTTAATTAGGACGGGGCCAACTATGGCAGCGCGTATTAGGAACTTCTTAGCTTTGATGTTTAATTTTACAGAAGTGTTAGAGCTCAGCCGCATTATTCACTAAGGTTTCTCAGTGTCACACTCGTCGTCGAGTGTCGGTTTTAAAGGTACGAAATTGAACCTTATCCGTCATCGTCGTCAAGTTCGACGCTGAGAAACCTTAGTGAAAAAGGCGGTATAAGTTCTTAAATCGGTCTGATGGTATGCCCCCCGTACGACCAAGCTTTCTTGATCGCATTGTACATTTTATGAGTATATCTTAGTTTCATTCTTTGTAAAAATATATAAAATGTTTAAGTATTATTAGGTATGTGAAGTGAGTAAATACTTTTATAAATATTAGCTATTGATAGATATATTGATACAGATAGAAGTTAGAAATAAATTTATTTTACAATAATAATTTAATAAGCCTAGTAGTGCCTCTCATGTCTTGCTGCCCTAACAGAGCTTATGTTAGCTTGCTAAGGTTATCATTATAATTACGATTATTTTGTATATTAATGTAACTAACATCATCATCATCTCCCTGGCCTTAATCCCATGTATTTGGGGTCGGCACTTGATTCAACCCGATGTGGCTGATCACCTGATCTTTATACGAAGCGACTGCCATCTGACCTTCGCAACCCCTTTTTCGAGGAAAATCGGCAATCTGGGTTAAACCAGTTGTCAGACTCTCTTAGGCGTCTGACTGACCTGTAACGATTGCCAAAGATGTTAAATTGGCAACCGGGACCGACGGCTTAACGTGCTCTCCGAGGCACGGAGGGAACTCGGGCGGTCACCCATCCAACTACTGGCTAGGCGTATGGTTGCTTAACTTCGCTGATCGAATGATATGCGCAATAGCAACTGTGCCACGAGCTCCTCTATGTAACTAACATAAATGCAATAAATAAATAAATAAAATAAATAAATAAATAAGTAAGTAAATGGCGTGAGTACTAAAATAGATCGTGCTATTGAAAGTTGTATCGCGTTACATAAATACATCCACCATTGATTAGATTTTCTCTTCTTTGACGCAACATTATAACAAACCTTTAGGTGTGAATCCTAGTTTTATTTATTTCCTACAGTCTTTGGAAGGAGCTCGTGGCACAGTTGCTATTGCGCATATCATTCGATCAGCGAAGTTAAGCAACCATACGCCTAGCCAGTAGTTGGATGGGTGACCGCCCGAGTTCCCTCCGTGCCTCGGAGAGCACGTTAAGCCGCCGGTCCCGGTTGCCAATTTAACATCTTTGGCAATCGTTACAGGTCAGTCGGAGGCCTAAAAATAATCTGACAACTGGTTTAACCCAAATCACAGATTTTCCTCCTAAACGGGGTTGCGAAGGTCAGATGGCAGTCGCTTCGTATAAAAATCAGGTGATCAGCCACATCGGGTTGAATCAAGTGCCGACCCCAACAATGTATGGGATAAGGCCAGGGAGATGATGAGTCTTTGGAAGGCCAATAGTTTGCTAACCCCGAACATTTAAATTAAATTAACTAAAAACTCTGATGCCTCAAGATTTAATAAAATAAACGACGAAAGAAACGGAATTATTTTGTATATATTCAAACTAGCTGTGCCCCATGGTTTCACCCGCGTAAATTTAGTTTCATGCTTCATGTCGAGGAACCTTAATAGTTTTAATAAATAAAAGTAGCCTAAGTTATTGCTTGAAACATGAGCTACCTGCCTGTGAAAGTCCCGTTAAAATCGGTCCAGCCGTTTCTGTGATTACCCGGAACAAACAGACAGACAGAGAAAAAAAATATAAATCTTTTTTTTTTCATGTCAGTATCGTATATACTTTCATATGCATTAAGTGAAAAGCTGTTATTTTGGATTTACAAACAGAAACTTTCCATTTTATGTATAGATTTGATATGTACAACCTGTTGATGTTCTGTGACAAAAATATGTGCCTAAAAAGTCTCGACTATGTGTCTATACTTCTATCACAAAAACCTTATTTCATGCTTTGGGCGAATTTGATTTTATTTTCTTACGGAACCACTTATACTTAAGCACACGCGCTTACCACTTTTTTATCGACACGTGTCAAACTTACATCTAGGTTGACAGTTCGTGATCGAGTGCTTAGGATTGTCTATGGTTCTTCCATTAAAAAACTAAATCACTAATATACGACGCTATCCGTTAACCTAATTTAGACTGTATTAAAAAGAACTTAAGATTGAAATCTGTTCGATTGCAGTGTAAACGTTTCGTTTTTTTACCAAAATCCTTTGACGTTGCGTTAAACGTTAAATTAAATACGATAAGATTGAAAATTGCATGATTTAAGGGTATATCGTAATTTGTGGTATTAAAGAATCACTTTAATAAGATTGTAATTTTTTTGGTATATATAAAAATGTTTGAACGTGAAATTTATATAGGATTGGATGTTAGGAAGTGCGTTTTAAATAAAAAGTCAACTCTCTTATTGATAGATAAAAAAACTATAATCTATATATCTATACATCAGATAAATAAAGTTGAAGTGTCTGTTTATAATTGCAAATTATAGCTTTTCACTAAATGCATATGAAAGCATACACGCTACTGACACTAAAAGAACAAGTTTTAAAAATTTGTTTCTGTCTGTCTGTTTGTTTGTTCCGGGTAATCTCTGAAACGGCTGGACCGATTTTAACGGGACTTTTACTGGCAGGTAGCTGATGTTCCAAGACAGACAGACAGACAGACAGAGAACATTTTTAAAACTTGTTTTTTTAGTGTCAGTAGCGTGTATAGTTTCATATGCATTTAGTGAAAACCTGTTATTTTGTATTTACAAACAGACACTTCAATTTTATTTATCTGTATAGATGTATAGATATAGACTAGATGTGACCTACGGTTTTATCTGCGTAGTGTTTATTTCATGGGTGATCCGCGGACCCCTATGTTTTTTTTAAATAAAAGAAGCCTAGTAACTCATAACTTATCAAGGAGTACTTGTAACATTAGCTAACTGCCAATGAAAGGCCCGTTAAAATCGGTCCAGCCGTAATGGCAGACAGACAGATAAAAAAAAATAACAATTGTTTTTTTTTATCAGTACCGTTAATACTCTTATATGTATTTAGTGAAAAGTTGTTAACTTGAAGTAACAAACAGACACTTCAATTTTATATATATGTATAGAGTATGCATAGAGTATAGGCATATATATGTAAAGAAAATAAATTATAATAGAATTTGAAGTGCCTCTCTTGCTTGCCTCTATTGGTGCGCATTGAATTGTACCTATATTCCACCTAAATTCAAATCTTCATTTAAACACCTAATTATAAACTAAAAACCTTAAAAAGAAATATATAATGTGATACCTAAAATATATTATTAAAAGGAGTCCCTGTAAAGATAGGTTACACGTCCTGCCTGTAATATAATAATAATGTGTAATATACGACCGGTACCATCATTTTAATATTAAGTACTTCGGAAGCTGTTAGTTTACGAGGTTAGCTGTAAAACTTAGCTGATAAACTGTTCATTTAATAGTTACTAACATAAACAAGCGAGCTACTTGAATGCCTCCTAAGTATAGCCAATAATCAGTATCAAGTTTTAAATAAAGATATTTTGTGACGTTAAGACATTGACATATGCTCACGCCTGTATTCCCCGAAGGGATAGGCAGAGGTGTTGTAATAACAACACACACTTTTCACCGAGGATGATTAAGTGCCAACGTGACAGACGGTGAGTCTATCGCCGTACGGTTGGCACTATACATACGTCTTTGAATTACTTCTCAGACATATGCAGGTTTCCTCACGATATTTTTCTTCACCGTAAAGCATTGGTGTGAAATCACTGTACATAAGTTTTTAGAAAAACTCTTTGGTACAGGCCTCGCTGGGATTCGAACTTGCGTCGCTTTCGTAGCAAGCGACTTTTCAAACCTCACGGCCACCATAGCTCTTTGATTTATTGTGTACTAGCTGTGCCCCGCGATTTCACCCGCGTAGATTTAGTTTCATCCTTATTTTCCAAAACCCTAATATTTTTAGTAAATAAAAGTAGTCTAAGTTACTCCTTGATATATCAGCTACCTGCCAGTGAAAATTCCGTTAAAATCGGTCCAGCCGTGCCAGAGATTAGCCGTGCCGGAACAAACAGACAGACAGACGGACAGACAGAGAAATTTTTTAAAACTTGGGGTTCAGTGTCAGTAGCGTGTACACTTTCATATGCATTTAGTGAAAAGCTGTAATTTTGGAATTACAAACAGACACTTCAATTTTATTTATCTGTATAGATTTATCAAAATTGCGCTTTATTTATTTAACAATAAATTAAGGTCCAGGTAGATCCGCGGTTCCATACAGACAGACATACAGACGAAGAGACATATACTTTTCTTTATTTGTTTTTATGAAGGAACGGTACATACTTTAATATACATTTAGTGAAAAAGTGTTAATTTTTGAATTACTAACAGATTCAATTTTATTTATCAGTACGTATTTTTTACAGATGAAATAATGTCCTTTTGAAAGCAATAAGTTCCTTTCCTTACAGACTCCCTGAATTAATTAACAAAGACATGGATTTCAAAGCGTTCCAGTAAATCGTAATAGATTCAATTACATTCAAACACTTTGTACGCACTCCAGTTACGGTCATTGCATTCGGCCTGTAATATCAATTAGTTTAGCATAAGGCTGCGCGCGGTTTATAGCGCGTCGCTGGCGGCGTCGTGTCAGATATACTGCGCGGTGTCAAAGTTGCATCTACCACAGTAAATTCATAAATAGACTGAAATTATGGAGTGTTTATACTCTGAGTAAATAGACATTTTCATATTTTGATCGTAAATTATAATAAAGTGCGTTTAAAATGGCGCTCTTTGCTCTCTAACTACTTCAAAAGAAGCACTCGGATAGTTTGATTGGATGGTTGGTTAGCTTGTTCATGGAACTAAGGAAATACTCTGATAAAGAAGCTTTATGTAGTTATGTAGTTTGCATTGATTTATGATGGAGTTCCTACCAGTTTCATAATCTAGTTTTGTTTGATTGTTAACAACAAAATGTCTGTTCATTTAAAAGGCGAGAGGTGTTCATCTAAAAATGTTTTGAACTCGAGAAAGTATAAATTTAAATTAAACTAGCTGTGCCTCGCGGTTTCACCCGCGTAGATTTTGTTTCTTCCTTATTGTCGTGGAACCCTAATATTTTTAATAAATAAAAGTAAGTTAAGTTACTCCTCGAAACATCAGCTACCTACCAGTGAAAGTCCCGTTAAAATCCGTACAGCCGTTTCAGAGATCACCCGGAACAAACAGACAGACAGACAGACAGACCGAGAACAATTTTAAAACTTGGTTTTTTAGTGTCAGTATCGTGTATACTTTCATATGCATTTAGTGAAAAGCTGTTATTTTGGAATTACTAACAGACACTTCAATTTTATTTATCTGTATGTATAGATTAATACTACTATTATAAAGGTGAAGAAATTGTTTGTTTGTTTGAACGCGTTATACTTATTTCTGCGTTCATTTATCGAGGAAGGCGTTATAACATCGCGCTTCATCCAATAGGAGCGAAGCATCAACGGAAAATGTTACAAAAACGGGAAAAACTATCACATAAAACAACATTATGTAATATACATCGTTTTTATTGTTCACTACCAATACCCGATAGGTACGGCTAGTCTATACATACAGATAAATAAAATTGAAATGTCTGTTTGTAATTCCAAAATAGCAGCTTTTTACTAAATGCATATTATACATATAAGTATACACGCTACTGACACTAAAAAACGAAGTTTTAAAATTTTTCACTGTCCGTCTGTCCGTCCGTCTGTCTGTCTGTCTGTCTGTCTGTCTGTCTGTCTGTTTGTTCCGGGTCTCTGAAACGGCTGGATCGATTTTAACAGACTTTCACAGGCAGATAGCTGATGTTTCAACGAGTAATTAAGGCAAATTTTTTAAATTTATTAAAAATTTTAAGGTTCCGCGACAATCAGGATGAAACTAAATCTACGCGGGTGAGACCGCGGAGCACAGTTAGTCTTGAATAAAATTAATGATTAAACGAACTTACCTGTAAGTGAAGTTCTATCATAATTATACGAGCGCCTCGTCCGAAGAGATTAGTATACAATTCAATTGTACCAATGCGTTTTTCTAAAAAAATTATGTGATTTCACACCACGTGCTTTACAGTGAAGGAAAACACCGTGAAGAAACATGATGTTTGAGAAGTAATTTACAGACATTATGTATAGACAGTATGTATAGTGAGAGATCATCTGTCACGTTGGCACTTAATCATCTTCGGTGAAAACTGGGTGTTATTACAACTCCTCTGCCTACCCCTTCGGGGAATACAGGCGTGAGCATATCTATTTAAATAAACAGGAAAGTGCGCGTTGAAATTCTTCTACCTAATTGCAATACAATTGAGTGAAACTACAAGAAAAACTCATCATCTCCTTTACAGAGCAATACGTTCAACTTAATAAAGTGACATCAAATCTCGCAGGTGATGCTAATGTCGCCACAAATTTAGACATACAACTTATAATAACATTAAATTACTGTCATTAACGTAGCGTATGAGTAGAACTGCTATTGTTGATAGCGAGCAAGCTAACCAATCAGGCGATCGTATACTGACAAGATTGTTATAACCGTCGAACATAACGATTCAAATGGTTTTAAGATGCAATTATGAGAATCCTTAGCACGTTTGTGATATCTGCAAAAACGTGTCGCGTCTAACTTGGTCCCTAGTAATTATTCACGTAATTAATGCGGGAATTTCACAAGTTTTTACCGATGCATTGGCACTTTAATAATTTCCATACCAGTATTATATTGTAGGGATTACATAATTTTTATCTACTTATGGTTGTGTGTAAAAAGTAACTCTCGGTAGCACAGTTAGTTAATATCAATATATCTTGTTTGCCAGTTCAAATTGGATTGAATGATTAGTTCGTAACGAGAATGCTGGACTTGTAATTGGTTTGATCAGTAAATTGCTTACTATCTTAGGCTTGAGGTACTTAAAAAATAATTATAGCTTTTATTTTTCATGTTTTGTTCTCTACTTTTAAATTACTAAAATTTTCTAAATGGATGATTGATTTTGTATACATGCTACAATCGTTAAAAAAGTACAGCCGCTTTGATATGGGGTGTTAGCACAGTACCTCGTTTGTGTAGTGGTTGGCGTAGGGTCCGGGTTCGCCGTTGACGGAAACTCTGGACCCGGCATTCATGGAGAGGGTCGTCGACACCCTCTTCCCCAGGGTCCAGAGCAGTCCCGCCCCCCCTCCTTCGGAACCGATCATCTGGACCGAAGAGATGGGGGTGACGACCGATGAGCTGGACCGAGCCGTGAGGCGCCTCGGAGCCCGAAACACGGCACCAGGCCCAGACGGAATTCCTGGTCGGGCCTGGGTGTTGGCTCTACCCAACGGGCTGGGGAACAGGCTGCGGCGGCTGTTTAACGACTGCCTACGCTGCGGCGTGTTCCCCTCAGGCTGGAAAGTGGCTGGGTTGGTTCTCCTCCATAAGGATGGTAGACCCGCAGATTCTTCCTCCGCGTATCGTCCTCTCTGCCTACTAGATGAGGCGGGTAAGCTGCTCGAAAGAGTGTTGGCGGACCGCCTCAGTACGCACCTGACGAGCGTCGGGCCGGACCTGTCGGAAGACCAGTTTGGCTTCCGACGCGCGCGGTCGACAGTGGACGCGATCATACGCGTCCGAACACTGTCGACGCAGGCTGTATCCCGGGGCGGAGTGGCGTTGGCTGTCAGCCTTGACATAGTCAACGCCTTCAATAGCCTGCCCTGGGACGCAATAAGGGGGGCCCTGGTGTACCACCGCGTGCCCCCCTACCTGCAGCGCGTGGTCTGTGCCTACTTGCGCGACAGGTGCGTGCAATATGTGGGCGGAGATGGACGAGTTCACCGGAGGGAGGTGTACTGCGGGGTCCCACAGGGATCGGTCCTAGGGCCACTCCTGTGGAACCTCGCGTACGATGCGGTCCTGCGGGTCGACCGCCCCGACGGCGTTAGCATCGTCTGCTATGCGGACGACACGCTGGTGCTAGCCGTCGGGGCCACTTTCGAGGAGACCAACCGGCTCGCCGAGCTTGGCGTGGCATGCGTCGTGGAGAAAATCCACGAGCTGGGCCTTCGGGTAGCGCCGGAAAAGACCGAGGCGCTGTGGTTCCACAAGATCCCGAGGGGAAGGGAACCACCCAGCTCGTCGGTTCGCGTAGGTGACGTGGATATCCGGGTGGGACGGTACCTGAAGTACCTCGGTCTCACCCTGGACGGTCGCTGGGGCTTTGAGGAGCACTTCAGCCGCATGGTCCCCCGGATCAAGAGGGTAGCGGGTGCATTGCACAGACTGCTGCCCAATCTCGGGGGGCCGAGTGAAGGAGTCCGCCGCCTCTATGCGGGGGTCGTGCGATCCGTGGCTCTCTACGGAGCACCCGTCTGGTCTTCCAGATTGGGTGTTAGGCGCTGCAGAACTATGTACAATAGTATGCAGCGTCCTATGGCCATCCGGGTCGCACGGGGGTATCGTACCCTGTCCTTTGAGGCGGCCACTGTCCTGGCGCGGTTTCCGCCCCTGGACATCCTGGCGGAGATGGATGCTCGTATCTACGACCGTCTCCGCCGGGCGGACGGAACTGCGCCTCCAAATGCGGCTGAAGTGAGAAGGCAGGAGCACCGACATGCGCTCGTAACGTGGCGGGAGCGGCTCTGTGAGCCGCAAAACGCCCGCCAACGCGCTGTCGGTGCAATTTTGCCGAGCCTCGGGCCCTGGCTAAAGAGGAAGGACCACGTCACCTTCCGGCTGACGCAGGTACTCACCGGACACGGGTGTTTCGGAGAGTACCTGAATCGGATCGGTCGCGAACCGACGACGCAATGCCACCATTGCGGCAGTGACCGGGATTCCGCACAGCACACGCTGGAGCAGTGCCCAGCGTGGAGCTCGGAACGGCGAATCCTGGTCACCAGGATCGGGCAGGACCTCTCTCTGCCACGCGTAGTGACGGCTATGCTGGCAGACAGAGAGGCATGGAGGGCTGTAGTCTCCTTCTGCGAGACAGTAATGTCCCAGAAGGAGGCCTCCGAGCGGGATCGGGAGAGAGCCGATCCCTCTCGGAGACGACGGCGACGGCGGGGCGGAGGCAACGCACGCCCCGGACCGTCCACCCAATAGCCAGGGTCTAAGAATTTGGCTATGGTATCCCCTGCCTGTCGTAAGAGGCGACTAAAAGGGGGCCGGAGGGCCTACTGGCGGTGGTCGGGGTGGGAGCTTTGACCACTGAGCCGCGGGCCCGGGAAGGTGGCAGCGCGACGTGGCTCGCGCTGCCTTGCACAGCGAGGTCTCCAGGGGCGGCGACACAGCTGCCCCGGGGATGTGCCCCGGCAAAGTGTGGGGGGACACCGGTGCGATCTATCAGAGTACCCGGAGTCCCCCCTGAGCACTGAGGATGGCCACCGGGGGGGTTTTAGTGCGGTAAAAATCCCACATACCCCGATCTGCCTCTCCCAGGGCGGTCGGGGACCTTTTGAAGGTTTCCCCCTCGTCAATAAAAAAAAAAAAAAAAAAAAAAAAAAGGGTCCGGGTTCGACTCCCAGTTCGAGCCCAAAAAAGATATTGTTTTTTCTCTGTCAAGAAATTCCCAATAAAAGGAGTTTGGAAGTTGGCGGAGCTTACACCCCCACGCCTCGGAAATCACGTAAAACTGTTAATCCTTTTCCTGAACTCTCTCCGATCGTGTCGGATTGCCGTCCCATTGGACTATGAGAGTGAGAGAATAAAGAGTACATCTGTGTTTGCGAACACACTTGTGCACTTTAATATTTCCTGTGCAGAAGGCTAATCTTTGATAACATTAGCCGCCGTGTCCAATATTTGGTTAGAAGGGTTTGTTATAACTATCAGGACTACATCATTGAGAGATCATTCCTCACTCTTTGACCTAAATATAAGAAATGACGTGCATAGTTTTACAAGCCAAAAAGATGAATTTTCCTTTGAAATACCAAAGCAAAGAGAAGTACAATGGATGTCCGTATTTAGCTGGGATAGAGGAGGTCCCGGGCGTCTCTAAATAAGGCTCTAAGCTGTTATAACTCGAGGTAATGCGCCGATTCCCGGCTAAATTGAAATGTATTACAAGTGAGCCGGAATGCATTGTCGTGCGAAGATGTAGGATCGGCAGAAACATATACACCCTTATTACAAAATTATAATTCTTGGTTTCAAAAAGTAGTTCTTACTCTTCTTAACCGACTTCAAAAAAGGAGGTGGTTATCAATTCGATTGTATGTTCTTTTTAACCTAAAAAACCTTGGATGGATCTTGTGAAAGGTGACATGGCTAGAAGGAGAGAGAATACAGATATGACAGTTGAGTTCAGAGAACATTCAGCCACTTCCAGATCTGCCATGGTTGTTTGTACGCTGACGGTACTTCAGTGAGAGCCAGTGTAAATCACCCGAGTTCGCCTTAACGCGCGTCACTCGGCTCACATTCGCCCTGACTTATAGACGCGTGCGACATGACACCGAGGATTTACCGCCTCTACGCGGATTTGTTACACTTAATGTACGCAATGGAGCTTAGGCCAGGATATTGGACATTATTCAGACTATTCCCGCTTCAGTTTAACTAACTTACTCAGGGTTCGAATGTTTCGGGAGAGAATGTTTAGAGTTCTATCGGGTTTTCTACCTCCTTGATTCACGGCAGGCATTTATGATACAAAAGGTGACGATCGTTGTTGAAATTATATTACCTCTTGCTAAAAACTATTTTCATTTCAGTGAGTACACAGCAGACACGTTTCAATGAGGAATTTCAGAAAAATAAGTTGCTCTAGCAGTTAGAAGTCTAGTATTTGTTTCCGTGAAATGAGCACCCTACGAATAGTTTTTACATTATTTAAATTAATTCATGTTGGTTCACCATCCTGAAATTTGATCAAGGCTCCGAGAAAGAATCATTATAGGTACACCTTTGTTAATATGAAACGAAATTCGACAACGTTCAAAAAAAGAGTCAAATGAAAACGATTATTTGGGTTGAGTTCGGTTTGGGTTGAGTTCAGTTTCAGGTTATGGTTAAACACTTCATGAACGTTGATTACCACCGGTGCGGAAAATAGCCTTCTGAGAAGAACCGACACGTGACTCAGGCATCTTGTAGATTTCATTAAAGAATAAAATATTTTATGTAGGTTCACAAAGGTCAGATGGCAGTCACTTAGTATATAAATCAGGATATTTAATCAAGTAACCCTAACAATCTAAGGGTTAAGGCCAGGGAGATGATGGTCATAGGTCCACAGGCACGCCAAATTGAATGCAAGCATAACCTATTCTTAAGGTACAGATAGGCTCTTTATTCCCACATTAAATACAGTTCTCATGCAATAATAGTTATCATGAATCAATTACTTAGCAATTATTTCCTTATTGCATGTATTTTTTGCAGTATTTCCGTCCGAAATAGCAGCGCTGGGTGAGGTCCGCCTCCCCAACGGGATATAACGAACAAATAACTTGATAATTGCATAAAAAGGTTGTAATTAAAACGATGATCGCTCTGAAAAACCATCATTAAGATACTTAGACAACTTTTGAGAATACGTGTAATTATGAATTAGTAACAATTAGTTGGACCACCAAACGCGATTACTTGAACCACCTTGAGGACTAGTGAAAAACTTACAATGTTGCTAGTTCATCGAAACTAGATAATGTAAGTACTTAATTCTAATAATCTCCATTTAGGGTATTGGATTCTTCGTTAGATGTTAAATAATAGCTAGTGTGTCTTCAAAGGTTTTATTAATTACTAGCGGATATCACGCCGTTTCACCCGCGTTGTTCACGTTCACGTAGGAGTACGGGGATAAAATATACCCTATGTTACTTGCTGATGGTGTAGCTATCCATCGCTGAAAGAATTTTTAAAATCAGTCAACTAGTTTTGGAGCCTATTCAATGCAAACAAACAAAAAAGCAATCAAATCTTTCCTCTTTAAAATATTAGTGTCGATGTATTCGTATCAATTTCCTATGATTGAGACGTTTGACGTCAAGTTCGTTGCTGAGAAACCTTAAAGAATAACGCGGATCGCCGATCATATCTTAAAACATTCCAACGAGTGCCACATAACTAATTCAGTCTATATCATATCTATGTGTAAGATATGTGAATCTTAAGCTATACTTCTCTGCAATTAGAAGTTAGCGTTGATAGCCCGAAGCTAGACGGCTGGTTTATCGTAGGATTTAATTAGTGTGGTGCCTGGATGATGACGATGACTTGTGCCTTGCTTTATATGGTACGTGTGCATGCTAAATATTATGTTGATACACACATGAATACATACATAGTGTGCTCACGCCTGTATCCCTTGGGGGTAGGCAGATACCACCGTTTCCCACATGATACTACCCTATCACACTTCTTTCCACATTCATGAATATCTTCATAAACTACCTTCGGTTGCGAGTAGGTACTACGAATTTGAACTTTCTAAAAAATATTATTAATTTTATCTTATTAGTTGTTCCTTGGACGCCCTATACCGACACATACTTTGCCGTAACACAGTTTGCCGTAACTACCACGGGAAGTAAAGTTCTTGCCGGTATACTTATCTACTACGGTCTTTGATTATTTTGTTATAAGATAAATAATTCTTTGCTATTTATTTTACTACCCTCTGTTTTTATAAATGTTTAAAAACCGTATTGTTTCATTTAAAGTATAATAGTTTGTTAACTTTTTAACTTAAAGTATTGTAATCTACGATAAGATATAGATATGTAAACCAATGCTCCTAAATGAAAATAAAGTTATTCTTATTCTTATTCTTAACATACGCTCACATTCGTTCTATAACTTTATTTCGTTAATCGCTTTTCACTCATCCTATCAATACGTCCAAAGCATCTCAACATACTTCATTTAAATTTTGGTCACCACATCATTCTTCAAATTGCAACTGTCTCTTTTCACATAATTTTTCAATCTATCTCCTATGGCGACCCCACGCATACTTCGTAACAAACGCATTTCCAATGCATTTACTCTACTTTCATGTTTCTTGCGCCAAACCCAACATTCACTTCCATACATTCTCCTCCATACTTCCATATAGAGTAGCTACTAGCACCCCGTTATGAATAGCCAAGCTTACTTTTTACTTTTTTAATTATTATTTTTTCATTTCACTATTGTGAATAATTTTAAATGTTTTTATTGTAATTATCATTGTTTACTGTGTAATGAAATGTGCATGATGCCAGCTGAGTTTCTTGCCGGTTCTTCTCAGAAGGCTAGTTTCCGAACCGGTGGTAAATTCCTCGACATTCATAAGTGCCTTACCAGGGCCCAAACTGAATAAATCATTTTCATTTTCATTTTCAAGCGCGCTTTTTGTCACATCACGGCGTGCAGGGTACTATTTACCCTGGTTCTCGCAGACACTCTTCTTTCAATATTACTATCGTATTTAACATCTTTAGCAAGTACTTATTTGCCAACACTTGAAATTATATTTAATTACACCAAAGATCAAATTCTTAATACGTGCTGCTTGAAGCTTAGAACATAGTTGTTCCTCTGTGCGCACTATAACAAGACCGAGTGGACTAGATCACTTTACTTGTCTATCATCAAAGCCTCTGTTAGACATTTGAATTGATGTTGAAAAGTAATCAACTACCCACAAACGAGTTGTTAAGGATCACATTTACATCAAAATCAGTGCTTTCAGAGCTCCATTTTGTTATTAAACAATTATAAAATCATCTGTCATTTGTCTTGCAAATTATAACACGACACAATTTAGTTGTCAGCGCTCGAACGACTGTTATTAACTAGGATATGTACTTTGACTGGTTAATAGGTGGTCTACTTACAAAGTATGCAATATTTTCTTGGGTATAAGGAAAGTGTGCTGATTCTTCTACGTGTCACGGGCTCGTACACCAACTTAAAAAAAGAACTTATGTGATGATGATTTGTGTTTGAGTGTGTATGTATGTGTAATCTATACACCTACACATATATATCTATGCAGATAAATAAAATTGAAGTGTCTGTTTGTAACTCAAAAATAACTTTTTACATATCAAAGTATGCACGATACAGACATAAACAAACGAATTTTAAAAAAATTATCTGTCTATCTGTCTCTAGCTAATATTACTAGGAGTAACTTGGACCTATGTGAAGTTGGCAACTGAAGTGAAAAAAAAAATTTTTTTCGTCGTGTATCCGATTGTATCCGGTATGTACCGGATTGTACCGTTTTTTAAATCGTTTGTACCCCTAGGGGGTAAAAGTTATAGGGGGGTAAATATTTTGGCAACTAAGTATAAAATATTGTAAGTTTATACATGCCATTCGATTGAACCCAGCATGTAGAGGATTGTACCGCTTTTTATTTCTTTTGTACCCTAAGGGGACGAAAGTTATTGGGGGTTAAACATTTTGAAATCAGATTAGGTAAAAGTGAATGTTTATGAATACCATTCGATTGTACCCAATATGTAGAGGATTGTACCGCTTTTAAAACCGTTAAAATCTCCAGGGGCCCCAAGATATGGGCGTTGAAAGATTTGCAGTTTTTACCCTATATCTCAGGCTCCCATTACGTATAAGCATTTTTTATGTGCTGAAAGGATGATACAGAGCATGGAGAGGATTGTACCGCTTTTTGTTTCGTTTGTACCTCAAGGGGCCCCGAGATATGGGGGTCGAAAGTTTTATAACTTTCCACTGTCATATCTCGGGGCCCTTTGAGGTTCAAACGAAATAAAAAGCGGTACAATCCTCCACATACATGGTACTACCTGATGCAAAAATAAAAATTGGTGTGTACCTCAAAACATTCAAAGTAAGCCTGGGCCCTCAATGGGCCCCAGCGTTATCTCGGTATCCCATGAGGTACAAACGATATTTATATGCATACCGGATTGTACCGAGAACGGAGAGGATTGTACCGCTTTTTGTTTCGTTTGTACCTCAAGGGGCCCCGAGATATGGGGGTCGAAAGTTTCATAACTTTCCACTGTCATATCTCGGGGCCCTTTGAGGTTCAAACGAAATAAAAAGCGGTACAATCCTCCACGTACATGGTACTACCTGATGCAAAAATAAAAATTGGTGTGTACCTCAAAACATTCAAAGTTAGCCTGGGACCTCAATGGGCCCCAGCGTTATCTCGGTATCCCATGAGGTACAAACGATATTTATATGCATACCGGATTGTACCAAGAACGGAGAGGATTGTACCGCTTTTTGTTTCGTTTGTACCTCAAGGGGCCCCGAGATATGGGGTCGAAAGTTTCATATCTTTGCACTGTCATATCTCGGGGCCCTTTGAGGTTCAAACGAAATAAAAAGCGGTACAATCCTCCACGCACATGGTACTACCTGATGCAAAAATAAAAATTGGTGTGTACCTCAAAACATTCAAAGTTCGCCTGGGCCCTCAATGGGCCCCAGCGTTATCTCGGTATCCCATGAGGTACAAACGATATTTATATGCATAACGGATTGTACCGAGAACGGAGAGGATTGTACCGCTTTTTGTTTCGTTTGTACCTCAAGGGGCCCCGAGATATGGGGGTCGAAAGTTTCATAACTTTCCACTGTCATATCTCGGGGCCCTTTGAGGTTCAAACGAAATAAAAAGCGGTACAATCCTCCACGTACATGGTACTACCTGATGCAAAAATAAAAATTGGTGTGCACCTCAAAACATTCAAAGTTAGCCTGGGACCTCAATGGGCCCCAGCGTTATCTCGGTATCCCATGAGGTACAAACGATATTTATATGCATACCGGATTGTACCGAGAACGGAGAGGATTGTACCGCTTTTTGTTTCGTTTGTACCTCAAGGGGCCCCGAGATATGACAGTGCAAAGATATGAAACTTTCGACCCCCATATCTCGGGGCCCCTTGAGGTACAAACGAAACAAAAAGCGGTACAATCCTCTCCGTTCTTGGTACAATCCGGTATGCATATAAATATCGTTTGTACCTCATGGGATACCGAGATAACGCTGGGGCCCATTGAGGTCCCAGGCTAACTTTGAATGTTTTGAGGTACACACCAATTTTTATTTTTGCATCAGGTAGTACCATGTACGTGGAGGATTGTACCGCTTTTTATTTCGTTTGAACCTCAAAGGGCCCCGAGATATGACAGTGGAAAGTTATGAAACTTTCGACCCCCATATCTCGGGGCCCCTTGAGGTACAAACGAAACAAAAAGCGGTACAATCCTCTCCGTTCTCGGTACAATCCGGTAGGCATATAAATATCGTTTGTACCTCATGGGATACCGAGATAACGCTGGGGCCCATTGAGGGCCCAGGCTTACTTTGAATGTTTTGAGGTACACACCAATTTTTATTTTTGCATCAGGTAGTACCATGTATGTGGAGGATTGTACCGCTTTTTATTTCGTTTGAACCTCAAAGGGCCCCGAGATATGACAGTGGAAAGTTATAAAACTTTCGACCCCCATATCTCGGGGCCCCTTGAGGTACAAACGAAACAAAAAGCGGTACAATCCTCTCCATGCTCTGTATCATCCTTTCAGCACATAAAAAATGCTTATACGTAATGGGAGCCTGAGATATAGGGTAAAAACTGCAAATCTTTCAACGCCCATATCTTGGGGCCCCTGGAGATTTTAACGGTTTTAAAAGCGGTACAATCCTCTACATATTGGGTACAATCGAATGGTATTCATAAACATTCACTTTTACCTTATCTGATTTCAAAATGTTTAACCCCCAATAACTTTCGTCCCCTTAGGGTACAAAAGAAATAAAAAGCGGTACAATCCTCTACATGCTGGGTTCAATCGAATGGCATGTATAAACTTACAATATTTTATACTTAGTTGCCAAAATATTTACCCCCCTATAACTTTTACCCCCTAGGGGTACAAACGATTTAAAAAACGGTACAATCCGGTACATACCGGGTACAATCGGATACACGACGAAAAAAATTTTTTTTTTCACTTCAGTTGCCAACTTCACATAGGTGTAACTTGGGCTACTTTAATTTAAAAAAAACATAAAGTTTCCGCAGGACTGGGTGTCCTGAATTTAACTCAACGCGGGTGAAACCGCGGAGAACAGCTAATGTAGTATTAACAGTATTAGATATATTAACAAAAAAAAACAAAGTGTTGACCTTATACAGGACAAATTTGAACTAGTCAGCGCACTGCAATTATGTTTATAATAGGAAGAAGGAAAGCAAGAAAGTGGCGTATTTATACTTTCTTTGAAAGTCTAATAATAAAGATATATATACTAGCTGTGCCCCTTAGTCCCTTAGCCCGCGTAGATTTAGTTTCATCCTTATTGTCGCGGAACCCTAATATTTGAAAAAATAAAAGTAGCCTAAGTTACTCCTTGAAACATCAGCTTTAAGCCAGTGAAGGTCCCGTTCAAATCGGGTCCGGCCGTTTCAGAGGTTTTTTAGTGTCAGTAGCGTGTACACTTTCATATGCATTTAGTGAAAAGCTTTTATTTTGGAATTACAAACAGACACTTCAATTTTATTTATCTGTATAGATGTATAGATCGTACATATTGGTTCGAAATTGATTCAAATTTCAACTAACGTGCCTGAAGCTTACATTATAGCAATAAATAAATATTTCATTACCATCATAAAGTCCTCTGACGCTTAAATTATTGCAAATAGCAGTTGGACTATTTTAAATTGCTCTTAAGCTCAGTAAAAGCCGCGATTAAGGTAATAGTTTGATAGAAAATTATAGGTTTGGTGGAATGTAAATACTGTTGGCAATATTGCTCCGGGCCGTTTGTATTAGAAATATTCGCAAGTCGTTTTTCTTGTTGGGTTTCTTACAAGGGTGGCGAACAAGAGCTTACCATCAGGATGCCATGACAGTATACCATCACTCTGATGGTAAGCGGCCACCGACGCTTAAAAAACTTGCATAACTGATATCACTGTGCCAATATAGGGTTTAATTTTATTACGCGACCATTTTTGTCACAAGCTCGGTCGGTGATATCTTTATCTATACAGATAAATAAAATTTAAGTGTCTGTTTATAATTCGAAAATTACAGCTTTTCACTAAATGCATATGAAAGTATACACGGTACTGAAATAGAAAAATCAAATTTTAATTTTTTTTCCGGGTAATCTCTGAAACGACTGGACTGATTTTAACGGGACCTTCACTGACGGATAGCTAATGTTACAAGGAGTAACTTAGTCTACTTTGATTTTTAAAAAAGATTAGCGATCCGCGGGCGACTATGAAATTAAAATCTACGCGAATGAAACCGTAGGGCACAGCTAGTAAGAAATAAAGAAAAAGTTAAGAAGTGTTTTTAATATTTTAAATTGATATGTATTACCTGCCGATGGTCTGTGGTGTAGGGACCCACTCGTCCCCTGAAATTCCACCCCATGTCCACTCGTCCCTTAAATTGATAAGTTTCCACTCGTCCCCTGGTCTTTCTAAAGTACTAGGGCGTCGGAAGTATAAAGAGATAGCTTCAATGATTTTCGACTTTATAAGGGACCCAGTGGGTTCTGGGGGCCTACTCGCTTTCTCCGAAAAACGAAGCTTCGGCCGAAAGTTCGCAAAGTTCCTACCACGGTTATTATTCGTTCTAAAATTACGTCCGAACGTGGTCCGCTAGAAAATTATTTGATGTTTATATTTTCTAAACCAACTTTAATTAAATTATTAGACGAAGAAAAATTTGAGTTTGATAAAAACAAAGCGATAATGAAACTACGTTTAATTTTCGTGCGTTCACGAAGTTTCGTTTTCGGAGAAAGAGAGTAGACCCCCTGATCCGCTCTATGATTGTTTTCGTAGGTAGGTATGTTTCGCTGTACCCTGGGGAAATCCTTGAATTTTGAAAGTACTTATATCTACATTATTAAAGTCAACAAGGGATTCAATGCAGAGTAATGTTATTTATTAATTTTATTCCACTTACTTCCAGGTGTAGGTTTAGAAAAAAGGGTGAGTACTCGAATCAAGCAGCTTCTATTTTACCTGTGCCTCCATAAATTTATTGTTATGGCATACTTATACCAATTCCGACAGGATAACTAATGCATTGACCATTGAACAAGTGAACCATGTAATATTTTATTGTTTTAAAATGCTAAGCATTACACGGTTATGAGCTTACATGGGTTAAGCATGTACGGACAAACGCGATGTTTTTTTAAATAAATTAAAATGTGTAATTGATAGGACACCTTTGCTTACGTTCTACAATTTGTATTATTTTGATTAATTTACCTCCAAACCTTGAGGAGCTCGTGGCATAGTTGTTATTGCGCATATCATTCAGCGAAGTTAAGCAACTCTAACCCTAACCAGTAATTGGATGGGTCACTGTCTGAGTTCCCTCCGTGCCTCGGAGAGCACGCTAAGCCGTCGGTCCCGGTTGCCAATCGTTGCAGGTCAATCGGAGGCCCGAATAGTCTGACAACTTTGTTAACCCAGATCACTGATTTTCCTCGTTAAAAGGTTGCGAAGGTCAGATGGCAGTCGCTTCGTATAAAATCAGGTGATTAGCCACATCGGGTTGAATCAAGTGCCGACCCCCACAATGTATGGGATAAGGCCAGAGAGATGTGTGTACCTCCAAACCAATCAGCCCAGCCGTTTCGGAGATTAGCCGGGAAATGAGACAGACAAAAAAAAAATTTATATATTAGTACCGTATAAACTCTCATATGTATTTAGAGAAATGCTGTAACTTTGGAATTACAAACAGACACTTCAATTTTATTTATATGTATTTAGATTAGGGTTCCACAAATTAACGTTATTACATCCTACGCGGGTGAAACCACGGGCACAGTTAGAAGGAGATAAAATTTGTCATTTCCCCATAATAACTATAATAAGATGTTTATGCAAGATAAAATACTATAATTACCAGCCATAGGGCGCAGAATGCTGAAGTGATTGAAGTTTACCGAATAGATATTCGTAACTGATAGAGGTATGGCGATAATTGGCAGTAAAATTACATCGACCACGATTCTTATCATTCATTGCTTCACTTGAGACTACTAATAAATGTTATTAGCTTCATCTATTCGTGAAATACTTTAGAAATAACATAAGGATGTCATGACTCTGGGACAACTTTGTATACGCGTTTCTGATGGACAGACGGCGCTATAATATTTATATCTATACTAATATTATTATTAAGATGAAAGTTTTGTATGTATGTGTGTAACGAATAGGCTGAAAAAGTACTGGACTAATTTAAAAATTCTTTCACCATTTGAATGCTTCATTATCACTGATATATATCACTATATTTCATCCCCGTACTCCCACGGGAACGGAAACTACGCGGGTAAAACCGCGTGACATCCGCTAGTCTACATACAGATAAATAAAATTTTAGTGTCTATTTTTTATTTCAAATGAACTGCTTTTCATTAAATACATATGAAAATATATACGTCACTAACATTAAAAATATTTTTTTTATATTTTTCTCCGTATTTTTGTCTGTTTCTTCCGGGTAGTCTCCGAATCCATTAAACCGATTTTGACGGGACTTTTTCACTGTCAGATACCTTATATTACAAGAAGTAACGCACACTATAAGTATTGATTATCACAAACAGTAGGGGTCAGCAAATGCGGGTGAAACCGCGGGGCACAGCTAGTATGTATTGTGTACCCACGCAAGTGCACTCCTTGCGTGCAAGGTTAGATAACTGCTTAGACAAATAGTTAAACTACCGTTCAATAAATATCATAATACAAAATCAATTGTTGCTCTTAAAATAATCCCCAGTTCGATATAACGACGCATCTTTAACGCTTCGATATAACGACGCAAGTTCGAATCCCAGCGGGGCTTGTAGTTTTAAATAAACTTATGTTCAGTGATTTCACAACACGTGTTTTAGGGATACGGAAAACATCATGAGGAAACCTGCATATGTCTGAAGTAAATCAAAGACGTATGTATAGTGCCTGAGACTGCGATACACATACACGACCCATCTGTCACGTTGGAACTTTTCGGTGAAAAGTGGGGTGTTATTACAACATCTCTGCCTACCTTCGGGGAATACAGCCGTGAGCATATGTATGTATCTTTAACCAATTTAGTGGTTGCATGCAAACGCTAAATTGAAAATAGCAAACCATACATTACACTGTTCTAATTACGTGGTCGACACGATATGTTCTAATTAACTTAAGTTAGCGTAAGAGAAATGACGTTCAATAAGTGTTCCAAGTGTCCCTTATGTTGAATAAAACTTTTTGATTTGATTTGATATGATTACCTTGCCTTGCAAGGGACAATTAGTTTCGATAGGATATGTATGTATGTTTATTTTTAATTCATCTGAATACAGAGTGCCTAGTGCGAGTTTTTCACTGCCGCTGTCACAAGTCACCGCGTCAAAGTTAACGCAGATGTGTATGGGATGGAAACAGCGCCTCTGTCGGCCTAAAGATGACACTATTGTGAGCCCATACAAATCTGCGTTTACGTCGACGCGATGACTTGTGACGGCGATTTTAAGAAAAATCGCACTAGGCACTCTGGTATTAAATTGCTCACGCCATCCCATTAGGGTCTCCGAAGGGATAAGCAGAGCTGCTGTAATAAAAACACCCACATTTCACCGAATATGATTAAGTACCAATGTCAGAGGGTGAGTCTATCGCCGTCTCAAGCTCTATACATACGTCTTTGAATTACTTCTCAGATATGTTTTCCTTCACCGTAACGCACATGGGGTAAAATTACTGCACGTAAGTTTTTAGAAAAACTCATTGGTGCAGGCCGCTGGGATTCGAACTTGCGTCGCTTGCGTAGCAGGTAACTGCTCAATCACCACGGTCTCTCTACATACCATTTGGAGAATACAGGCGTTTGCATATGTATGTATTTTCAGAATTATCAGGGGGGCCAACATTAAGAACTTAGATTTGGCTTTTAATTTTACGGTACAAAGATGACACGTCAAAGTTCAGAAGTTCTTACGCTCTGGTTAAACTGATGATGATAGGTTCTTGTTGTCAGTAACGTCGGTATTCTCACGAACATGTTAGAATACTGTTAATATTCTAAAACTGTAAACCTGGGGTCTTTAAAACATTATTTTTATACATTTATCGGTGGCAATCTGCTTGTAAAACAGGCGTGTACATGCCACGTATGCGGGCGATTATTTTTTATCAAAGGCAAGTGTTGAAAAATACAAATAGCTAGACCGTCGTCGTGCCGATTACTATGCAAAACTTACACGTTCAATAAATATATTTGCATACTTCCTTACCATTACATATGCTAATGTTGGAAATTAATTTGTTACGAGAAAGCACGTTACTTTGCCCATTTCTAATGAAGATAAGGTAATATATCGATTAAATAATACAGGTTAAATAATCTCTACATCTTTCTATCTATATCTATCTATGCAGATAAAAATGAAGTGTCTGTTTGTAATTCCAAAATAACAGCTTTTCACTAAATGCATATGAAAGTATACACGCTACTGACACAAAAAAAACAGGTTTTAATTTTTTTCTCTGTCAGTCTATCCGTCTGTCTGTCTGTCTGTCTGTTTTTTCCGGGTAATATCTGAAACAGCTGGACCGATTTTAACAGGATTATCTCTGGTGGGTAGCTGATGTTTCAAGGAGTAACTTACGCTACTTTTATTTATTAAAAGTAATAGCGTTCCGCGACAATAAGTATGAAACTAAAACTACGCGGGTGAAACCGCGGGGCACGGCTAGTAATATTATAAAGCTGGAGAGTTTCTTTGTTTGTTTGATATATTTATAATCGAGTGAGGCTTTAAACTTATAAACTATTATAAACTATTATTAACTATTATAACATCACGCTGTGAGCAATAAGAGCGAAGCATTAGTGGAAAATGTTACAAAAACGGGAATAAATATCATTAAGTCAAAAAACTTTAAAAAAAAAGCTTTTAAAAAGATATCGTTTCGGGGGCCACCAATAAAATTAAATCCACGTGATTGAGCGATGAGAGCTAGTAATAAATAATCTTCGGAAATTATCACACAGCGCTATCTAGTCCCAAACTAAGCAGGGTAAGTAAGTGGTAGTATGGAAACCGCGGATATATTTATTTTGCTTGTAAATTGCCATGCGGTCTCACCCGCATAGAATTAATTTCATTTGTGGCCCGCAGAACATTGTTTTTTTTAATAAAAGCTAGCCGAGCAAAGAGGAGGAGAGAGAGCAGGAAAGCGGACCCCAGCACCTGCCGGGAAAATGCTAAGACGAAGAAAAGAAGCCTAAATTACTTCGCGTAATGCGATGGATTGATGAAATTAAGACAATGGCGGGTGGTCAGTTGAAGGCGGCCTTTGCTATAACAAATCACACAGATATTACCAAAAAAAACAACTAAAGAACCTTACCAATTATAAAAAAAAATCTTAAAAAGGCTTTATAATAATAAGGTTACTCCGCGTAACATCAAGCAGCGAAAGTCCCGTTAAAATCAGTCTTTTCGGATATTAGCCGGAACAGGTATAATATTAAATGTTTGCCCTGACGAGGGAATCAAATCCGCGACTCCTAGTATAAAATCAGGTATTCTAACCTCTAGATAAACGAACGGTGTCGTCGGGAACTTACACGTATGCAATGGTATTCTATTTTTTGTCAGCACTATTAGGAATTCAGCATGATTTATGAGCAATTATAACAATATTCGTACTTTTTTTTGCTTCATCGTCGTCGCCAGCCTATTGACATAAGCCGACATTCATCGTGATGCAGTGGTATTGTTATTAAGTAAGGTATATGTAGAAAGTACTTCTTATAGCTCCACAACCAAAGTAGCAAACTTTCGACATATAAAATATTATAATAGGCTGTAGTGCAAAAAATAACTAATATTTAAATCTGCCTAAAATTATACCTTTAAAAGAGCAATTTTTGTATATATATATATATATATATATATATAGAATCTGGATCTCGGGAACGGCTGCAACGATTTTTATGAAATTTTGTACATAGGCGGTTTCGGGGGCAAAAAATTGATCTAGCTAGGTTTCACTTTCAGAAACCGGTTCGATTTTTTTCTTTTGGTTCCTTTTTTTTCTACTAGCTTTTTAGAGAAAACGTTAAGTTTTATTCTTTTGTGAGAAAAAGAAACCAGCTACTACTTCTTTAAAAGAGGTAGCCTTCCTTCATCAATTTAAGCAGAGCGTGTTAGGAACTTCTGAGCTTTGACGTTTCATTTTGTTACTGTAAATTTAAGCGTCAAAGCGTCAAGCGTCAAGCGCCAAGCTTCTACCCTCAGTTACTCTCAAGTTTTTATACAATTAATTTGACAAGTGAAAAACTGCGTGCGTAACATTATTTTCGATCGTTTTTTGGTCTCTATCTACCCCCATGGAATAGAGACGTGAGAATATGTATGTGTGATATCCAATTGCTATATCGAAAGCAAGACATGATTAATATCATAAGAGCAGCGAGATTCAGTCATTAAGTCATTGACCTGGCGAGATACAAGCTGATCTTGAAATGCAACGGCGAGGCTGTAAGCGTCCGTTGACGGATTAATAGAAATGAGCTCAACATTGAGAATTTATCTCGGTTTGTGTTCGGATTATAGAGGATTAATTTTATTCAGGCTCCGTCGCGCACGCGCACGCGACTCTTGTTGCCATGGCTTTGTCAAATGTCGGATACGATCTACGAGCTGAACTCTGCAGGTCTTTATACATTTTTTCGCTTGCATTTTTTCGTAAATTTGCGTAAATTCTATTTGGTGGGCAAACAATAACACAGAATCTCTCTTGTGATTTGATTTATATTGGCTTGTGCAGATTTCAGGTATAATAATAAGTTTTGAATAAAAGAAAAAAAAAATTTACTAACAAAACCACATTTTTGTAATATTTCAACATTATCTTGGCCTCTAAAGAAAGTGGGATCCCACTTTCTTGTGTCAACATTTTTATTGAAGCAGTGGTGAAAGTCTTTAAGATTGATCAGCTAAATTTCACCAAAATTAGAAAAACATTTCGCACAACATAGTGATACGCTTGCTTGTATTCTATTTTAGCTCCCCAATCCATTAATATCAGTAGGTCTAAAACGGCCACTTTGGGAGAATCATAATGTGATCCGAATATGATTCAAGAATGATTCATATTTCGCAATTCACCTGTTTGACACTTTCCTATGAAGATTCCTAAAATGGTGTACAAATATGAATTGACTTTGTGACAAATAGCAGAACCATAAAAAGTTACATAGGGACTAACATCTACAATTGTTGTATTCATTCGTGAATCATAAATATGAATTGCACTTAAGTGACCATTTTGTCATTTTGGTGATGAATCATATTCGGATCACATTATGATTCTCCCAAAGTGGCCTTTTTAGACCTACAGGTCGCAAGATTGGAACAATGCAAGTTTTAACTGTAAATGTGTAACTGTCTATTGCCTACATACCAATTATCATGTGGGCCAATATGAAGCTTCACCTTTGTGGCAAATGAGTCAGTTCGTTTGTTAACCTTTGTGTTAGAAACTATTTTGTACATAATACATTTTTGGTTTATGTTTCTTAAGTGTCAAAAGTCTTTTTTTTTTGTAAAATGTATTTTTTATACATGGCATTTGTAAAAATAAACGTTGCTATGTCAGCTGCATTCTTATTACTGCTCTCTCTATTTTTTTATTCAATTATAAGTTGGATCGGAAGGGATGGAAAGAGGGAAGGGAGGCCTTTGCCCAGCAGTGGGACAATTCAGGCTCATAATAAATAATAATAATAATAAATAATTATAAGTTATCGTCTACACATTGGGTCATTAAAAACGTTACAATAAAATTGTAATTTCTCAAACTCAAACTCAAATATATCTTTATTCGATTAGACTTTATACAAAGTACTTTCAAAAGGTCTTAAGCCATGGTCACCGTACGAGCAGCAGGAGGCAGAGGGCACCGGGGGCACGCTGCCAACTTTATAACGCGTTAAATGTACATAATGCTCTTCTTATGTAAATATACTAGGTAGTTCGTGACTGCGGCTAAAAGCTACCTATAACGTTCATTAGCTCCCGTAATTAAATAGCACAATGTACTCGCATTCTTACATTGTCTGTGGAAAACTATGGTATATGGCCATAGATTACGCAATTTTTTTGCAGTCTTTACCTTTGTGCGGGTAACAATTGGGATGAGGCCCACAGATATACAATTATTAAGGACCAGAGAGAGCAACATTGTCTGCTGAACAGTTAATGTATGTCTGTGACGTCATAATGTAATTAAATTACCCGCATATTTAGTACCTTATAATATAATTATAATAAATGCTGCGTCGCATTTTTCTATGTATGTGAATAAATTTTCTTTCTTTCAATGAGACGGTCAAAATGACGAGAGCACGTTATCAGCAATTTCACTTATTTATGAAGATATTTGGGAAAGCCTGATAGCTGCTTCTATAAAATGTGTTATTTAGTTTTTCGATTTGTCTTATGTCTGTCCTAACTGTGCCCCGCGGTTTCACCCGCGTTGTATTTAGTTCTTGGACCTCTAACTTTTGTAATAAAATAGCTCCTTGTGACATCAACTATCTGTCAGTGAAAGTCCCGTTAAAATCGCTCCAGTCAGTTTAGAGATTAGCCGGAACAAACAGACAGCAGAAGCACCAATAATATACTTTTTAATGCAATTACCGTGTATACTTACATATGCATTATCAATTAAATTTTATTTAACTGTATGTGTAGATATAAGGGTGTCTTTCTAAGTATCTAATAAGGGCTGAGTCACGGCAGTTTCCATTATTTTACCAATCAAGTTACTAGTAACTAGTAATTAACAAAAGCATATTTCGCGTCTTTCCTACGATTTCGCAGCCCTTTGAGCGCTTTCACATTAGACGATAACTGTATGTACTGTAACGACACGATATCGTCGGACTAGTAGTTTGATACAATTACTACTGCACGCTTTGACACTGTGTCGTTATAGTCAAGTCTCGGCGGCCGAAATCTTCCCGATACCGGCGAACGATATCGTGGCAGTGGGAAAGCGCCGTTTCGCTCTGGAAATGATAGTATTTTTTCTGTAATTTGTTCTCCAATAATCTTATCATTCAATTTACATACACAAGTAATATAATTAAGTGTATCTGTCAACGTTACTTATCTCGTTGAGTCAGAGTGGCTGTAAATTAAATTACAATGTAAATGACCGGAGAAACTACAAGAGATTCGATACAATTACTTATTGGTAAACTGGGTATTGCGAGCACTAATTAATGTTGTAGCAAATGGCAATAACACGGAGCGACTGACGTTTTCAATTGATCTATTACTCACTTATCCTCACGAGCTTATTAAGCATTCTGTGTCTCTGCAACGCATTCCTTTAAGAGTACAGATATTGTGGCTCTATCTACTCAGTAAGACAACGTAAAATGTTAATTATTAAGATTAATATTTAGTAGTCAAATTGATTAAGAATTCTTAAGATAATCTTAATTGTTCACATACGTCAACTTACATTTCGAAGGACACGCGACGAGAAAAATCAAGGACTTGCTACCAAATAAATTGTTATACATACTCAACTATACATAATAAACAGACATTTCGCTTAACGAATTAAATATCAAGAGACATCTTCTATTTTGTATTTAATTTAGTTGTATGTATTTGTCGAGCGTATCACGTGACATGCACGTGATTTATGTCATTCCCATCTTATCTATACGCGCAATCGTAATAATGTTACTTTGCTCAAAAAAGCATATCCCATAAGTAGGTACAGGACTTTTACATTATTTTAACTTTTATCGACATTTGTGCATTAGAACTGTGTCCATGGGCTTACATTTCTTATGTGATTGATTTTGGATTTTTGAAATTATATAATATTTTTGAAAATAGTAATTAAGAACTGAGTTTCTTGCCAGGGTCTTCTCAGTAAAAGCAACCTTCCGAACCTGGCGGTAGCATGAATAATCCTATATAATAATTATGTCATTCTAACGCGCCGCGAAAAATCAAGGACTTGCTACCAAATAAATTGTTATACATACTCAACTATACATAATAAACAGACATTTCGCTTAAAGAATTTAATATCAAGAGACATCTTCTATTTTGTATTTAATTTAGTTGTATTTGTCGAGCGTATCACGTGACATGCAGGTGATTTATGTCATTGCCATACATTTGTATCTTATCTATACGCGCATATATAATAATTATGTCATTCTAACGATTTGAAATTACTTCTGTAAAAAGTCTAATCGAATAAAGACATTTTTGAGTTTGAGTTCATATACCTAGTATTGTCGGCACCCGATGAGGCAAACAATTTTTTACGTACGCTTGATAATTATAATGTAATGATCTTGTAAGACATTACTATGGCATTTGGCTACACATTGCAAAAATGTGCAGCGTAACAAAAACATCAAAGTCTAAATAGAGACTTAAAGAGATAGCTAATTTAATTTAATTGGTATTTTATTCATATAATACGAATAATCGGCTATTTACAATACAACAAAGGCACACACACATACGAAGAACCGCATTCCATGTGTTAAATTCTTTGAATGATGACAATGACAGATGACAATAATTACATTATTTGTCGTCGTGGCTCGGTGGAGTTTGAGCAGTCGCTACGCAAGTGACGCAAGTTCAAATCCCAGCGGGGCCTGGGGGTCTACTCTCTTTCTCCGAAAACGAAACTTCGTAAACGAACGAAAATTAAACGTAGTTTCATTATCGCTTTGTTTTTATCATACTCAAATTTTTCTTCGTCCAATAATTTAATTAAAGTTGGTTTTGAAAATATTAACATCAAATAATTTTCTAGCGGACGGAATAATAACCGTGGTACGAACTTTGCGAACTTTCGGCCGACGCTTCGTTTTTCGGAGAAAGCGAGTAGGCCCCCAGTACCAATGAGTTTTCTAAAAGCTTGTGTAGAGTGGTTTCACACCACGTACTTTACGGCGAAGGAAAACATCGTGAGGAAATCTGCATAGATTTGAAAAGTATTTCAAAGATGTATGTATAGTGCCTGAGACGGCAATAGACTGACCATCTGTTACGATGGCACTCAATCATTTTCGGTGAAAAGCGGGTGTAATTACAACAGCTTACCCCTTCGGGGAATGCAGACGTGGGCATGCGTATATTGTAAAGAGGAAAGATTTGATTGTTTGTTTGCATTGAATAGGCTCCGAAACTCCTTGAACGCTCTTGAAAATTCTTTCGGCAATGGATAGCTATATCATCAGCGAGTAACATAGGCTATATTTTATCCCCGCACTCCCACGGGAACGGGAACTACGCGGGTGAAACCGCGTGACATCTGCTAATTAGTTATAAAATGCGTGTTCAATTCTCGAAAACTACTTCCCAGCTCCCAAAACTAAGATCCGTCACCTACAGTGTGATAATACCCTGCAATAAAATTACATACAAATTACCCGACGATTATGTCGTAACTACACTATCAATAAAATTTTATTGGCCAATAAAATTGTATACCACGTAAGTGTAGCACATACCAAAAATGGATCGTCTCTATTACCTATTTAGTCATTTTATTGCTCAATTACAAATTAATTGCGAGTACCAGTAACAGCCTGTGCATAATAAACAGTGCCCTAAGTATATATTGACATGTCCAAATGACGTCGCTTGACATTACGTTTTAGCATGGCTCAAAATGTGTTGATACTTTTTCGGCGACAGACTGTGGTTGAATGCCACAGATGGCGGATCAACACATTTTGTCATTTGGAATAACCAGATTAGTATTAGTATTATTCAGTTCTTTTTGAAAAAAACCAGAAGACTGACTGAGTTTCTTCTTAGAATGTTAGTTTAGATTGGTGGTTATTTTTCCGATGTTCTCAAATGAATACCTAATTTTATTCTGCTGCGCTCAATAAATTCTTAAAGTTTTTTTTTTTTTTTCAAAAATATATTTATTCGATTAGACTTTTTACAAAGCACTTTCAAATCGTCAGAATGACACAATTTACAGGACTATACATGCTACCGCCAGGTTCGGAAGGTTGCTTTTACTGAGAAGAACCTGGCAGGAAACTCAGTTCTTAATTACTATTTTCAAAAATTATTATATAATTTCAAAAATCCAAAATAAGTCATTTGAGAAATGTAAGCCCATGGACACAGTTCCAATGCACAAATGTCGATAAAAATTAACATAAAGTAAAGTCTAGTAGTTCTACTTATATCTAAATGCGTAGCTTGAGATGAGCAGCCCCCACACGCAGCACCTGTTCACAAGTATGACGAGAATGCCAGCCTTCGCTCTCCTCAACCATTATAGTATGTAAGTAGGAGGTAATCTTTGAAACTAGTACCTAATTTAATACCAAAAATTCTTACATCGCTTAACAGAATGGACCTTTAAAGTGGACATAGGCTATAAAATCTACATATGTTTTAATCACAACAGTTTACATATTACATGATAATTCATTAAAAAAATATAGTACTAACACTAAAAACCATAAAATTAAAATATATTATTAAAGGGGACTCCCCTTGCCTGTAGGCAAAATTCCGAAGATACTGGCAGCATTCCCCCTTTGGATGGCTAGACTAATTCTTTGTCCGAGGTAGCTGCCAGCTCTTCGGTCTCCTGTGATGGCGACTAACCTTTTTGTGATTTCTTTAAAAAGCCTTATAGCGCTAGGACCCCACGGACCAAGGGACACCGAATGGGACAAAATCATATTCGGTGCCTAGACCCCTGTATTTGCAGGCTTTAGGTTTTTCTATATCTATAAATTTATATTCTTATCTATAAAATTAATATCTACAAAAAACGCGGGTGAAGCTGCGCGGAGGAGGTAGTTTTATAAGCCTTGCGTGTAAATAATTGACAGTGCAAATGAATAGTTGCTAGTAAAAGGGTACTTTTAATGTAAGAAAGTGCAAAGCAACAGCTAAATTAGGCAATCTCGATAGATCGGCAAACTGCAGTGTCCGCGGGCAATGCAGCCGATTCCGTACCATCGCCACTGATGTTAGATACCAACATGTGAACACATTTAGGAAGGAGCTACTGAGCTAAATAATGTCGAATTTTTAAAGTAATTTAGGTATATTTTATACATGAGTTTATCGTGCTAAATAATTACTTTTTAATTATTATTTAAGCCCTTGAGCATAACTTCTCTAATATTATTTCAAAATCTCCGTATCTCTTTACTATTGGCAGTATGTTTCCTATTAAAATGTGTTTATTTGTTTGGTTGAACGCGCTAATCTCAAGAACTACTGGTTTGAATTGAAACAATAGATTTATGTTAGATAGTTCATTCATCGAGGAAAGCTTTAGGCTTTATAACATCTCGCTGCGACCAATAGGAGCGAAGCACCAAAGGAAAATGTTTAAAAATGGGAAAAAATACTACCAAGTAAAATTGTTTTATTATTAATCCTACACAGATACAGCACAGCTAGTCTAGCGGCTGAATGAGATATAAGCAAATAAAGCAAGTTTAAAAACTAAAACCCGCCTACCTAATGAAAACAAACAAGGTGATATTCAGTCAGGAGATAGCCGTGGCCTGTAGTGGTATATTTATTTGTTGTACTCCATTGCATTAGCTCCTTATCATGTCCATGTTTTTTATCTACGACCGAGGACCGACACTACGATGTATCATACGTCAGTGGCGCTCCACATAAACTAGCCTCTATTAGAATTATAATGGGGTCTAGATAAGGTCTAAACGCACAGTTTAAGGCGAAAGCTTTATAATGCCCCGCAGATGGTGAAAATGATAGATTTAGTGCCTACTATCTAATTAACAGACCCCTGATATGAAATATCCACGAGGAATTACAAAATCTCTATATAGATTTTAATCGATCGAGTATACCCAACAGAAAAAGCTAAATAAAATATATCTTATTTAATTTACGTACAGGCGGACTTAATGTCATACTTGTGAACAGGTGCTGCTTGTGGGGGCTGGGGGCCTAATCGCTTTCTCCGAAAAACGAAGCTTCGGCCGAAAGTTCGCAAAGATCCTACCACGGATCTTATTCGTTCTAAAATTACGTCCGAACGTGGACTGCTAGAAAATTCTTTGACATTTATATATTTTAATCCTACTTTGACAAAAGTATTAAACGAACGAAAATTTGAATTTGATAAAAACAAAGCGATACTGAAACTACGTTTAATTATCGTTCGTTTGCGAAGGTTCGTTTTCGGATAAAGAAAGTAGACCCCCAGGTCATCTCAAGCTACGCATTTAGATATAAGTAGAACTACTAGACTTTTCTTTATGTTAATTTTTATCGACATTTGTGCATTGGACCTGTGTCCATGGGCTTACATTTCTCAAGTGATTTACTTTGTATTTTTAAAATTGTGTAATATTTTTGAAAAGAGTAATTACTGAGTTTCTTGCCAGGTTCTTCTCAGTAAAAGCAACCTTCCGAACCTGGCGGTAGCATGTATAATCCTGTAAATTGATGTCATTCTGACGATTTGAAAGTACTTTGTAAAAATCTAATCGAATAAAGATATTTTTGACTTTTGACTTTTTGACTTAGGTATTATCTAGCAGTCAACCTTTGGGTGATGCAGAGACAGGCATGGCAGGTATAAAAAAATATGGAATGAGAAATAAAATAAACCATCATCATCATCCACCTGCCTTTATCCCATGTTATTTGGGGTCGGCGCAATGTGTTCTTCTCTGAGAAATAACGCTTAAATTTTACATGCTTATAAAAAACTAATCAATATGTGTATATGTGTATGATATTATACATACACATATTAAAATATACATAATATGTATTATGTTGCCAGCCTTCGTGGCACAATTCCGAGAGACACGGATTTGGGCCAAGTTTTCTACATGTAATCTATATCTATACAGATAAATAAAATTGAAGTGTCTGTTTGTAATTCCAAAATAACAGCTTTTCACTAAATGCATATGAAAGTATACACGATACTGACACTAAAAAACCAAGTTTTATAATTTTTCTCTGTCTGTCTGTCTGTCTGTCTGTTTGTTCCGGGTAATCTCCGAAACGATTGGACGAATTTTAACGGGACTTTCACTAGCAGGTAGCTGATGTTTCAAGGAGTAACTTAGGCTACTTTTATTTATCAAAAATATTAGGGTTCCGCGACTTGAAGCATGAAACTAAATCTACGCGGGTGAAACCGCGGGGCACAGCTAGTTAGTAATATAGTAATTAATAACACAATATATAAAAAACAATCTTTGAATTATGCTATTTCTACCTACTCTGCAAGAAGTATTCGATAAGTTTACGACCTTCAAACTCAAACTCAAAAATAGAAATTGCTTGAAGTAATTACAATTTATCAACATTCTTATATCTGACGCGAGTTCATTCCAAAGAAGATTTCTTATTCTATGAGACAAGTTCTTATCCCGATCAAACAATATGCAAAAGCTTAGCTTAAATATATGTTGCTTTTGAAAAGGCAAGTTAAACGTACATTCGAATTGTAAAATCTGCGTGCCAATTGCAGCCTATAATGTTCCGAGCAATCTTTAGCAAGATCTACCTAACATTACTGTCAGTAACATCAGTTAAGCACCAAGTTGCGGAGTACGGTGCAAGTGAGTCGTTATATCCTAAAACAGTATCGACGATAACGCACTAACTATGTTACCTCGTTAGGGTAAATGGGTGTTTGTCACGAAGATTCTACCAAATTTATGATATTTAGGATTAAGTCCTATGCTGATTATCTATGGGAGAGAAGGGAAAAGACCAATTTTTTTGACTTTAGACGTACGATGATTTATTTATTTATTTACTTTTCATAGCATGTCGCTATATTATAAAGTGCTTACCAAAAAGTTTTTTTTTTAAATAAGTACTGAAATTATTAAAATATGCAAAAATAACCAAATTACTATCAGAATATTATTAATATCTACTTTGAAATTAACTTAATAATACATATTATTAACAGAGGTAACTCCGTATACTTCTAAGCTTGATTTGCTAATTTATTTTCATAGGTACATTCATGGTGGCAGAGTAGTTGGGTTGATCCAAAGTCAAGTTTATTTTACATCTTTATTTATCTGTATAGATTATCTCGAAATTGTAAAAAAGAATTGATAGAGTGAGTACTGAGTTTCTTGCCAGGTTCTTCTCAATAAAATCAACTTTTCGAACCAGGCTGTAGCAAGTATAATCCTGTATTATAAAAGTACTATGTTACAAAACAAATCAAATAAAATTTAGTCTTCTTAGAGTTAGACTCTTGTCGGTGCAGCTGATGAAGCTCCCTCCACTTGTTCCTGTCCAGTGTCCAAATTTAGTATTCGTTATAAAATGTACCGTGTCACACATAATCACTGCACATCGACACACCAAGATACGACCAACATACCTCGCGTAGCGAATGACTACATAAACCACACGCCCACCGGGGTTTAGTTAATGATAAACGTCAAAACCCGAGCCTATTACTTACTTTCACCAAGCCACCTGATTGTTTAAAATAAACAACTGGTTTAAACTAAAAATTTCAGAAAACAATTACTTTCGCGAAATCCCAGCTAATTGGCAAGTCATACCACAATACACTACCGGCAAGCAATTTATCGGCAACTCATAATTTTTAATCGGCAACCGGCAAATATTTACAATCCGCCGCTATTCTAGAGTATACAATATACGGATACAGTTAGTTCAATTTGCCGAGGCGAGATCTCAATATGATTGGATAACAAATTGTCTAGTCTGTGCCACGGCTGGAGAAGCTATTGTTAAGCTATAAATTGCCAGGCGTGAAATGTCTGGGGTTCTAACAGTGGAATATCTTTCACATCTCCCTGGTCTTATCCCATGTATTGTTGGGGTCGACACTTGATTCAACCCAATGCGACTGATCATCTGATTTTCATACAAAGTGACAGCCATCTGACATGTGTAACCCCTTTCATGAGAAAAATCGATAATCTGGGTTAAACCAGTTGTCCAAATTTCTTAGGCTTACGGCTAAGACTAACCTGTAGTAGCGATTGCCAAATATGTTAAATTGGCAACCGGGACCGATGGCTTAACGTTCTCTCCGAGGCACAGAAGGGACTAGCAGTCACCGATATGACTACTGGCTTGGGTTAGGGTTGCAGTCCCCCCTGAGCACTGAGGATGGCCACCGGGGGGGTTTTAGTGCGGTAAAAATCCCACATACGACCTGCTTCTCTCAGGGCGGTCGGGGATCTTTTGATGTTTTTTAACTTTGTACTCGACATCTAGGTATAAGTAAATCTATAAATAAGTTGTCTCTGTCTGTCCGTTACCTTTACACGGCTAAGCCGTAAAACCGATTTGTTTTAGACAACGGATATAATACTTTTACATATAAATATTTTTTGTAAATACATACCAAACACCTAGACACAAGCTCAACACAAAATACTCATCACATTAAAAGTTTCGCGGGAATCGAACCCGCGACACCTCGTGTAGCAGTGTATACTAACCACTACACCAATGATGTTGTCAAAATACTTGTAGTATTAATTTACCGCTCTAAAGCGCGGTAGACCGAGCCGAGTCTGAGTTGAGAGTCGAACTAGGACCCGGCTCGGTCTATCGTGAGTCATCCCTAATCCGCCAACACCTCCCTTCACCAACGAGATTATCTCAAAACGCGTACAATGTTGTTTAAATCTTACCTAGCGAATTTCGTAAATCTAGAATCCAGATCAGTTTAGTGGCAGCCCTAGCGTGATGTGGTGTAGTGAAGATGGCGGATAAAGGCGAAATAATTTCATTTGTCTGCCGTTAATCCGATGAGCGGCGCCGACACGATCCACTTACAGCCTCTTGTTTGTAAATTGGCTTGATGGCAATATAGATATACTGCCTATGTAGGTATCCATTGCATCTTATTTCGTAAAAATACCTTTACTAGTTGAGGATGACATTGGCTGGCATACTCGTCATACTTGTGAACAGGTGCTGCATGTGGGAGGCTGGTCATCTCAAGCAACAAATACATATATTAATACCTACTATTCGTTTTTATATTCACATATATGTGCATTGGAACTGTGTCCATGGTCTTATATATTTTTGGTACAAGTATTACTCAAAAAAATTAAAATATTTTTGAAATTACAAATTTTCGTATCAGATTATTCTCAGTACTCAGTAGAAGCAACGTTCGTGTAGCATGTATAATCCTTTAGAATCATGTCGTCCTGACGATTTTCGACGAAAGTAATTTGTTACTTTCAAATTAATTTATAAAGTCGTATCAAATAAATATATTTCTAATTTTTAACTTTGAATAGTCTTCTTAACCTCCATCCTAGTAACATTAAATCTCCAGATTTTAATCCTGACGCCAGCTATTCAAGGAGCTTTCATACTTTCTTGCTTAGAGAGCAAATCAAAATCAAATCAAAAAGTTTTATTCAACATAAGGGACACTTGGAACACTTATTGAACGTCATTTCTCTTACGCTAACTTAAGTTAATTTTTCTACCGTTTCCAAATATAAGCCTGGAAAGGAAGGGAAGGGGCGTACTTTTAGTATAATTCGCCAGTTAGACAGTGACGACACAAGAAGATGGATTTAGTTATATGTACGCACTAGCTGTGTCCCACGGTTTCTCTCGATTTATACACAATTTCATGAATGACTTTATTGTCACACTCTCTCACGTTTTTATATGGAGATTTCTTGACCCAAATTTCTCATTTATATGTACATACAATTGGCTACTTATTATATAGAGCAGCTCGTGGCACAGTTGCTATTGCGCACATGATTCGATCAGCGAAGTTAAGCAACCATACGCCTAGCCAGTAGTTGGATGGGTGACCGCCCGAGTTCCCTCCGTGCCTCGGAGAGCACGTTAAGCCGTCGGTCCCGGTTGACATTTTAACATCTTTGGCAATTGTTACAGGTCAGTCGGAGGCCTAAGAAAGTTTGACAACTGGTTTAATCCAGATTGCCAATTTTCCTCAAAAAAGAAAGGGGTTACGAAGGTCAGATGACAAAATAAAAATAAAAAAATAATAAATCAGGTGATCAGCCACATCGGGTTGAATCAAGTGCCGACCCCAAATACATGGGATAAGGCCAGGGAGATGATTTGGCTACTTATTTTTCTCGTATTACATGGAGCACGCAACATGCCGTGTATCTATACAGATAAATAAAATTGAAGTGTCTGTTTGTAATTCCAAAATTACAGCTTTTCACGAAATGCATACGAAAGTATACACGCTACTCACACTAAAAAAACCAAGCTTTATTTTTTTTCTCTGTCTGTCTGTCTGTTTTGTTTCCGGGTAATCTCTGAAATGGCTGCACTGATTTTAACGGGACATTCACTGGCAGGTAGCTGATATATTAAGGAGTAACTTAGGCTACTTTTATTTCAAGATAAAATTAGGATCAGTTAGGATGAAACTAAATCTACGCGGGTGAAACTGCAGGGCACAGCTAGTCCCTAATATTATAGAGTAAACAGGGACCAAAACTGTGGAAGTTTCTAAGAACACATTACTTACTGTCCTGAGTAGCGCTAGGCTCTGACAGAATAAAGCTGACTGCCGACCAGTGCCTACGTATTTTCCTAATTTTGTATGGGAATAATAAAAAGCTCTCCTCTGTAAAGAAGCGCTTCTTGTAGGAAGTCTTACGTCTCCATACAAAAAAGTGCAAAATGCAAGGTCAAGCGACGACGTTCGAACGCGTGAAAAATGAAAAATGAAAATGATTTATTCAGTTTAGGCCGTGGTAAGGCACTTATGAATGTCGAGGAATTTACCTCCGGTTCGGAAACTAGCCTTCTGAGAAGAACCAGCAAAAAACTCAGCTGGCATCATCTACCTACATTTCATTACACAGCAAATAATGATAATTACAAATAATAATCTTATACTTGGGGCATTGAACGAGTGAAAAGGCAATAAGAGAAGAATGGTACTGTATATAGTGACAGAGACTGCTTAATAGGTATACTTACTTACTATGTCTTGGAAAAAACAAACTGTTCCACGGTCATAAAACGCTGGGCGTTGTTAGTTTAAATCATTGGATCCAGAATAACGCACCAGCTTTCTACTGATAGATTCAACAGATTAAAAAGCCTTGCAGTTGTCAAACGCACTTAATGTCACGTTGAAAGATCTCTTAAAAAGCCTATTGGCTAGAATTTAATAGGCACTTAATTGAACTTTTCTAATTAATTTATCTCCCCAATTAAAGTCTTTGAGTTTTTCCTGCATTGGGAGCTCTAAAGATTTTTCCTGCAGTCAATTTACCCATTCAAAACAACCATTAATCTCAAGCGTAGCACACAACACCAATATTTATCGCTGACCGTTTACGTACAAAATAGCCGATTAATATTGCGAATGATAACGATTTAAAACTTGGAGTACCAGGAGCGCACTCGCGGTGCAGATGTGGACTTGTATAAATTGGTTCGACCTTTAATGGTAGCAAAAGTATTATAAAGTCATCAGCTTCTCTGCGGAATAATAATGTTACGTCGAAAATAATGAAGATGTTCACATTAATATTGGAGTGTGTGTGTGTGTGTAATAATGTGCATCGGGTAGCAATTAATAATATCATAATAATGCAAATGTCAAATCTATATCTATACATACAGATAAATAAAATTGAAGTGTCTGTTTGTAATTCCAAAATAACAGGTTTTCACTAAATGCATATGAAAGTATACACGATACTGACACTAAAAACCAAGTTTTAAAATTTTTCTCTGTCTGTCTGTCTGTCTGTTTGTTCCGGGTAATCTCTGAAACGGCTGGACGGATTTTAACGGGACTTTCACTGGTAGGTAGCTGATGTTTCAAGGAGTAACTTAGGCTACTTTTATTTGTTAAAAATATTTTTGGAGTAGGATATTAGTATAGTATAGATATAGTTCTAAAATATATTTGGAGTAGGAGGGCTTTTGGGCCCCGGACCGCGGTCCCCAACGTCACCTAGGATTTAATCATTATTTTTGAAGGGGAATAATAAGAGCGTTCCAATGTAAAATAATTATGAATATTCAAGAGTGAGGACCACGCTCGCGATACCATTTCCCCCCTCAAAAATCATTATTAAATGACAAGCCTATTGCCATTAACCGGGCACTAATCCAAACTCCGTGCTGCTGCTGGGGAATTACCAATTAATTATTATTATCATATTTTTACTACTTTCCCAATAACCTTGTTCCCATTGTATTTTATTTTCTTTCCCTTGCCAATCCTTATAAGGTGTGTGCACCTTAATAACTCAGTGTATTTGATAATAGGCTCGTCCTAGATCAGTTCTCAGCTTCTTGGCAAGACTACTGAGCGCTCCGTGAGTATACACGCCTCCTGCGATCAACCTCCTAGCGCTTATAATGCCCTGGTACTTCGATATTTAATACAAACGATTTATTTAAAAATAAACCTCGCTTCAAGGTAGGACTACGACCAGTCCCTACAGCATGTAGCATGTTATTTTTCTTTATATCGTACAAATTAACATACACATATTAGGTAACAGGAATAGGCAAAATACTACATTGTCTGGTAATACTAATGGACAACATATTAACTTCATTGGTAAAACTAATGGGTAATTTAGTTACTGTCTTTGGTAACATTAATCTATATCCATTACATATTAAAGCCTGCTTACCTGGAGAAGGATGGAGGGTATAAGTTGGACAGAAATGGTCACAAACGAGGAAGTATTGGAAAAAGTAGAAGAAAATAGAATGATAATCCGGACAATACAAAATAGGACAGGCAAGATGATTGGACACCCAATACGTCATGACGCTTTCATTAAAGGATCATAGAAGGGAAGAAAGAAGGAAAGCGAAGAAGAGGGAGACCAAGGATTGGTTACATACTCGTATAACAGCTGATGGAACAAGTCAGCGTCATGTCGTACAAGGAAGTCAAAGTGTTAGCGGACAATAGAGAGGGTTGGCGATTGCTTCACCGACAAGAGCCTAGCTCTTAAATACATTATGATGTTGCCTGCATCTATACTCTATACAGATAAATAAAATTGAAGTGTCTGTTTGTAATTCCAAAATTACAGCTTTTCACTAAATGCATATGAAAGTATACACGCTACTGAGACTAAAAAACCAAGTTTTAAAATTTTTCTCTGTCTGTCTGTCTGTCTGTCTGTTTGTTCGGGGTAATCTCTAAAACGGCTGGACGGATTTTAACGGGACTTTCACTGGTAGGTAGCTGATGTTTCAAGGAGTAACTTAGGCTACTTTTATTTTTTTTAAACATTAGGGTTCCGCGACAATAAGGATGAAACTAAATCTACGCAGGTGAAACCGCGGGGCACAGCTAGTAATAAATAAAAAGCATTTCTTGTGAAAAATTAGTTTTTCTAAAAAATTAAGTAGGTACAGTAAGACACGACGTGCTTTACGGCGACGGGAAACATCGTAAGCAAACCTGCATATGTCTAAGATCTAATTCAAAGACGTATGTATAGTGCCCGAGACGGCGATAGACTCACCATCTGTCACGTTGGCACTTAATCTTAATATTCGGTGAAGAGTTGGTGTTGTTATTACAGCACCTATCTGCCTACCCCTTCGGGGATACAGGCGTGAGTATATTATGTAGGATTTTTTGTCCAGATATGAAAAGTAAAAAGTCCCTTTGGTTTGTAACCCTTTAAAAACTCTCCGGGTCGTGTAGTACGTAATAGCGGGACCGATAGTCCATGTCAAATCAGCACCGAGCATTTACATGGAGGAGGCGCGTGTATTAGCATAATTACCGACGAAGCTATTAATGTCTGCGTGACATGCCGTGCCTCGGGCAAATTGGCTTACAATTTATCGCCATAAAACCATGCCATGGATATTGACATACAGATTTGCATCTGAAATTTGAAGCGCATTTGAAGTTGTGATTTGGTAATGTGTAATTTTTACCCGACTACGGCGATACAAAAAGAGGGTTACGATTTTGACTAGTATGTTTATAAAGGATATATAAGATTACATAGCATTTTGATGTGACGCCCTCTAGAGGCGAAAAAGTAGTGAACAAAAATATTTTTTTTCTAACAGTGCCGTGTGTCAAATTACATGTTCTAATGATCACGATACGAGAAAGATATACATTTATATTGTTAGCTGTTTCACGTGACTTTCTTTGCATATACCCGATAATTGGGAAAACATTCTAAAATCCCATCATTAGTACCTTTTTGTTGTTGTAATACTTACAAGAAACTGGCAAGGAACGTAAATAATATCTTAAAATTCGTACGAGCTTACCGACTATTTTTAAACTTCTAAACGACAAATCTACATTATTATGACAATAAATAAAAGAGTAAATTTAAAAATCTTTAAAATTGACAACCCTCGTGCTCAATTGAAACTGTGTCCATGGGCTTACATTTCTCAAATGATTTATTTTGTTTTTTTTTTAAATTGTATAATATTTTTGAAAAGAGTAATTACTGAGTTTCTTGCCAGGTTCTTCTCAGTAAAAGCAACCTTCCGAACCTGGCGGTAGCATGTATAATCCTGTAAATTGTGTCATTCCGACGATTTGAAAGTGCTTTGTATAAAGTCTAATCGAATAAAGATATTTTTGACTTTGACTTTGACTTTGACAATGGAGCAAACGTTCTAATTTCAAATAATATGCCTAGAGTCGTTCGTTTCTTAACAGCGTGGTAGGGTTGTCTCCATAAGTAATGGGGGCAAACTATGATCGTTTAAGCAACGCGTATCAGAACTATTTTTCATTTTACGGTACTAAAATGAAACGTCAAAGCTCAGAAGTTCTTAATACGCTCTCCTTAAGCCTATGATGGTAGTCCCCCAGTACTCATCGAGACAACCCTACTACGCTGTTAAGAGACGAACAAATAAATAGTGACAGATTTTTTACAAAATGGAGAACAGATCAATCCAAATTCAAATTCAAAACGTGGACCGAGAATTTGAACATCCAGGCTGGGTCATCGACCTCCAGTTCCGTGAAAAGCTGTTAACCGACCAAATTTCAATCACACGATGGTCAAACGGTTACAGCAATAGGCTTTTTATGCCAAGACACGAAAAACATAATAAAATCGTGCTTCTTGCCGCTACCGGATACGAAAATAATGGAGTCGCGTTGCACTGTTTTTTTTTTCAAAAAACGGTAAAATGCAATTTTGAAACATGTTTTTGTTGGGTTGTCGTGATATTTTTAAATAATAGTGAGTCCATTCCTGATGTTAGGTAAAGTTTATTTAAGACGCCATTGACTCTTTACAAATGCTAATAATTTTGCTAATGCATCGAAATATAATGGAAGTTCACGTTAAAATGGGTCCAGCTGTTGCAAAAATTTATCGGACAGACCGACAGAAAAATTGTAATAATTGTTTTTATCGCTTACATTTTATTGAAAATCTTTAAAACAGACACTTCAATTTTATATCTGTATGGATATAGATTTCAAGTCCTTATTCAGATTAATTTCTCAAATTAAATTGAAATTATAAGTATAACGCTGTCTCCACACCATTCTGTGTGTCAGGCGCTCATGCGTTTTTGTTCGGCTGCGATGGCTGATAGGCATTGTATTAAATCTTATAATTAAACTTGGATAGGCGTACTATGCCGCATCTGAAATATTAGATACACCATGAGCATTTCATACTCACGTAGTGTTCATAAACTTGTGTAACATGGAATCTTATATATTTCTATATCGATGCATCGATGCAAATCTATACATCTATACAAATAAATAAAATTGAATTGTCTGTTTGTAATTCCAAAATAACAGCTTTTCAATAAATGCATATGAAATTATACACGATACTGACACTAAAAAACCAAGTTTTAAATTTTTTTCTCTGTCTTTCTGTCTGTTTGTTCCGGGTAATCTCTGAAACGGCTGGACGGATTTTAACGGGACTTTCACTGGTAGGTAGCTGATGTTTCAATTAGTAACTTAGGCTACTTTTATTTATTAAAAATACTAGAGTTCCGCGACAATAAGGAAGAAACTAAATCTACGCGGGTGAAACCGCGGGGCACAGCTAATACGTACCTACAATATAAGTGTCTGTTTGTAATTCTAAATTAACAGCTTTTCACTAAAGGCATATGAAAGTATATTAACATAAAAAATATATTTCAATTTTTTTTCTCTGTCCGTTTGTTCAGGGTAATCTGTGAAATGGCTGGACCGATTTTAACATGTCTGCCACTGGCAAATAGCTGATGGGAGTAACTGAAAGTTCCGTTACAAACGGCCAAGCCAATTCAGAGATTTACTGGAACGAACAGGTTGACAGATAGACAGGCAGATAAAAATTGTTTTATTATACATACATAATAAAACAATTTTTATTTTTTTCTACCGTATGTAATTTCTTATACATTTAGTGAAAAACTGTTAATTTGGTATACAAACCTACAAACAGACATTTAAATTTTATATAAATTTATCGATATAGACATAGATTACGATGACGTATAACGACTTTAAAAAATAATGAGGTTCAAGCTTCAATTGTAACTTCATAGATTTTTCATAGCCGGTTTTACGGTCATAGTGAAAAGTCCGTAAAAGTCAATAGTAAAAAGCATTACCATTAAGAAGTTTCTAGATATAGTTACAAAGGGATAAGTGGACCGGTAATTAGTATTCATAGTTAGGTTTCAATTGCATATTAATTGCAATTATCTCAGCCGCATTACTGAGATCAGACATCTTAATACGGAGTACTTTATACCGTCCGCTACGGATGCGATGCGATCCAGATTTATTACAAACGGAGATTGGTAGTCGATTGAAATGTTGAATTTGTCGCTGTATATTTTATTGCCAACCTACGGGTTACGATATGGGCCATCTAAATATAGATTCATAGATAATTATCGATTTTTTAGCTGTAACTCAACTGTAATTGTATCAGAATTCGTAACGTATTTAAGAAGCGTTCAGCGTTTCATTCGGTCAAACACTGTAATGCTGTAAAGAAACAGCGAATGCATGTTTACCAAATATTTACAAATACAGCTAGTACCTACCTGATAATATAACCTACCCTGATTCACGTAAAACAATCGATCGAAATATCGTTAAACGATTAAAGTCATTCGATCGAACTCCTCTCCCAGTATGGTATTCACGTAATCCAAAGTCATAAGTTCGATAGTACTCGAGGGGCACCGAATCTAGCCGAGTGGACCCGATCGTCGGCTGACGCGAGGCGATTTCGGTTATGCGAACATCTCGATGCATCGATCGAGATGTTCAAACAATCGCAACAATCGCGATTAATGTCTCGCCATCGCGCATCGTTAGAAGGTGTTATAGGCTGTTTGTCTGAATATGTAAAGGGCTCTTCCCGATAGGACCCAACCGGGAATCATTGATTATTCATGCGCTCCAAGTGATAGTATGTGATACAAGTGTCGTCTTATAATTTAACTTTATAAATTTTAATTGTGGTACAAACTGGTCGTCCCGGACACGTCCCGCTGAGACTAATGAATACATAGTTACACTTTATTTGAAAATGTGATTTATTTACCGACAATTTGCCTAATTGGAATTGTAATTGATTTTCATTGCAGAGCATAGAGTACTCTCATTGGCTGCCAGTTGTATAGGTATTTGAAGCAGATAGGGATATTTTTTGAGTCGAGCTTTTGGACTGCGTCCGCTGTCCCAAAGACCACCGTAAATTTAAAAATTATTTTTGAGGGGGATAATGGGATTGCAAGTGTTGCCTCCAAAATTCATTATTTGACAAAAAGAAAGTATTTTTCGTAATTATTTAACTTAATAATTACGAAAAATACTATGGTACTCGCGGAATGTTTCCCCCAAATTATGTAAAACTAATATTTGGGTCAGCAACTTTAAGCTATGCATATCTTTATATTTAAAAATGAATCCCCATTTCCCTTGGTCACGGTATCACGCGTAAACGGTTGGATGGATTTTAACGGGAATTTCACTGTCAGATAGCTGAAGTTTCAAGGGGTGTATTAGGCTAATTTAAAATAAAAACATAAGATCTGCCGGACACCCATGAAATTTACTCTACGCGGGTGAAACCGCGGGGCACAGCTAGTCTATTATACATATTTAACCATTTTAAAGATAGATAGATATACGAGTAAGTCTTACATTTTAATAGATAGATCGATCCCGTGCTAGGTTATAATGTTGTGTGAAATGAAAAACACCAGGCGTGTTATAGATAATTAAGTGAAATTACGCTGCTATGCTTGAAACATAATATCATAAAGGTGCACCTGCCGGGATACTGACCGGATTACGCTTGTTCATCTCCCTAGCCTTATCTTATACATTGTTGGGGTCGGTACTTGATTCAACCCAAACTGGCTGATCACCTGATTTTTATACGAAGCGACTGCCAAAAACGGTAATCTGCTGGCTTGGGTTAGGGTTGCTTAACTTCGCTAATCGAATGAAATGTGCAATAGCAACTGTATCACGCCATCCCAGAAGGGTCCCCGAAGGGGTAAGCAGAGTTGTTGTAAGAACAACACCCACATTTAGCTGAAGATGATTAAGTGCCAACGTGACAGGATGAGTCCATCGCCGTCTCAGGCGATATACATACGTCTTTGAATTACTTCTCAGACAGATGCAGGTTTCATTACGATGTTTTCCTTCACCGTAAAGCACGTGGGGTGGAATAACTACACTTTAGTATTTTTTTAATTTTTGTTCCTAATTATTATTTTTTTTGTTTGTTTGTTGCTCTGCTACTGCTCAAACATGACAGCTACAATGTTCTATAGTCAGTAAGTCAGTTTTATAAATTATCAATTATGTTTGAATATATTTATCTCTGCTACTCTAGTCATTTGTATCAATGTCCATAAGAGCCACACTCGCCGCCACACGTCGGTAGGCACACGTTAGGAAGTGATTAAAGCGCAACGCCTCCGAGTTTAGAAAGGGGGAGTAGTACCTTCCACTTAATGAGTGGGAGGTGACGACGCGAGGTGGGGACTGCGTACGCGCCGATTTGCTACCAGCTTGTGTGGAAGACATTATTAAATATATACGTTTCTTTACCTAATTGTATAATATACATAGTAAAAAATAGAATATATTTCTCTGCGCATGATATGGCATACAAAAAGGTCTTAATTAAAGCACGCTTATACAAGTGACATGCAAATCTTATGATATCATTATATACGAATATAATGTAATGAAAGTTGATATTCATGGCAAATTTTTGCAAAAAATTAAGTGTCTGTTTGTGATTCCAAATTCACAGCTTGTTACTAAATTCATATGAAAGTGTAAACGGTACTGACATAAAAGAAAACAATAATATTAAATTATGTCTTACGGCTGGACCAATTTTAGTGGGACTATTATTAGCGGATAGGTGGTCTTACAAGGAGTATCTAAGGCTACTTTTATTTAAAACTAGGGTTAATTTCATGGGTGACACGCGGAACCCTAATGTTTCTTTTAAATAAAAGAAGCCTAACTTACTCCTTTTTATTAATATTAGTTATCTGCCAGTGAAAGTCCCATTAAAAATGGTCAAGCCGTTTCTGAGATTAGCCGGGACATGCAGACAGACAGAGAAGTTTTTTTTAATTGTTTTTTTTATGTAGGTGCGGTTCATAATATCATAGTGAAACTCTGCTATTTTGAAATAACAAACAGAAACTTCAATTTTATTTATCTGTATAGACTAACATTTGAGTTTCGTTTTGAAACTCAAATGTTAGGCTGTAGAGCCACCAATGAAATGAACAGCAGCGCACAGCTAGTATGTAATAATTAAATATATATATTTATCTATTCCCTTGAATACAATTTAAACACCGGAACAAAATGATAACTTGTTTCTGCCAAGGCGTTCAAAATACGCTTCTGAGATAACATCGGCCATAATGCGTAATAGCGAACGCACATCGCTTCGCAGTTGCAGTTAATTAATAATTAAACGAATAGTTAGTACGGGGATCGTTCGTTAATCGCTTACTATCAGCCCGATTCACGTAATGAAAATTGTAACGAGGTCAGGGGCCTTACCATGAGCTGTTATTGCCATCATAGTTCCACTGTGTGATAGTGACAGACTTATACACGTCATATACATCTGTCTCATAATAGGAGTTAAACTATCATGGCTATAAGAGGTCACGGTAAGGGCCCTGGACCGCGTCCTCTGAAATTCTCACCCCGCACCCAATTGTCCCCTTAAATATTTGATAAATTGTCCCGCTAAATTAGTTAACAGTCTATGCCTCGCGGTTCCCTTCACACAGAATCAAATTCAAGTGCATTATTTTGCATGGCATGGATTTTTTCTAAATTAAAAGTAAAAGTATTAAAAGCTGCTAATAGAAGAAGTACCGTCAAATTTGTATTCCGGGCTGAAGTAGTTTCGGTGGTAGCCGAAAAACAGACCGACAATTTATAAGTTCCGTATTTTGTGTAAGCATTAAGTAAAAAGCACTTTATTAATTACAAACAGACACTTTGAAGTGTTTCAAACCCAGAAGGTAGCTTTTACATACATACATATGCTCACGCCTGTATTCCCCGAAGGGGTAGGCAGAGGTGTTGTAATTTTCAACACCCACATTTCACCGAATATGATTAAGTGCCAACGTGACAGAGGGTGAGTCACTGTACATAAGTTTTTAGGATAACTCATTTGTACAGGCCCCGCTGGGATGCGAACTTGCGTCGCTTACGTAGCAGACGACTGCTCTAACCCCGAGGCCACGGCTCAAGGTAGCTTTTCCTTGGCCTGTAGACAAAGTAAAATTATCGTCACGCTTCGCTAGTAGAAACGTTACAAAATGGACGGGAATGAGATGTCACGTGACTGATTTATGTCATTTTCAGAAAAAAAATTATCGTTTCTATTAGCGCAAGCGCGAGAGAATGTTACTTTGTCTAGGCCTACTTGTGAATTAAGCATTTGGAAATCGCATTCGCTTTGTACGGGAACTATGGCCTCTTCCAGCATCAGCTACCAATGTACTCGATAAAAATTCGCATTTAAAACGATTTAAGGTTTACTTTGTTTATGATAATTCGTTCAGGGGTCAGGGGTACCATGACCTCTTATTGCCATGATAATTTAACTCTTATTATTAGATGTATATAACGTGTATAAGTCTGTCACTGTCAGTGGAACTATGATGGCAATAAGAGCTTGCCGTAAGGCCCCAGTTCCCGTTATTAAGATATGATATCGCACATTTCATACAATATTTCATTTAAAATCACTTCACCAGTGACAGTTCCGCGTGAATTTATCGAATGCCATTTCTATTGTTGGACAACCCTAAATCTCTTTACGTGCCAATAAATTATATATGTTTGCCAAATGAAGTGATAATATGCGAAACAATAGCGTGGTTGGTGTTAGCTTACATAGTGATGGGCAAGTATCGGCAGAATTTTATTGACTCTTTATTATTTGATAAATAGCTTTTATATACATCATAGTCGCCTAACTGACATATCGTAATGAAAGTGGGGCATTTGTTGAGAAATACTTGATTTTTAGAAATCATAATCTAAGGACGATACAACAAAGGCGCTTAAATAAGCCCACTATTCGCGTAAAATTATATTTATAAAACACTAACTAAAAGTTTAACACTTAAACTAAACTTTTGGATTTAATTGAAAGTAAGTACAGCATCCATTACAGGGTACCTAACAGCTTAATATAGTAACTGTCAATTGGAATTTATTATATTTATGAAGTGGTCAACCACAACCTTGATATAACAAGGGTTCAAGAACATTTTAAACCATCAGCCCAAGGGATGTGGCGACCCCATTAATCACAAGACATAATGCAGGTTTAATGATAGAATAATAATATGTTATGAAATATAATTTGTTAATAATAAAACACTATACACATGCATTAAAACAATTTTAACAAAACTAAAAAAACTCTACCCAATATCTAAGTTCCTATCATGCATAAGTATATGAAAGTATTCTGATATGAAGATACATTGAACCCAAGCACAACATTAATATTTATACCAACAGTATCAAATCAGACGACACGATAACACAAACCATATTTTATCGATACATGTCGTAAATAACATCCCATCACTACGCCGCTTCAGTGACGCGTGGCACTTTACGAGGCCATAATTCATCAGTGTTGTAAGAAAGGACAGTTACAACACTTGCACAGTCATTAATGTATGTTGGGTGACTTAAATTGAATAATCTTTATGTCATCTATAGTAATGTCATCGATATCGTGGTAGAGGTATGGATTAAACTGTCTGACAGTACTAGTGCCGTCCCGAGTTCTGGGGCCCAACCATGAGCTCTTATTGCAATGTTAATTCAGTTATGCGACAGTTACAGATGTATGCACGTCACATACATCTGTCTCATAAATGAGTGAAACTATCATGACATTAAGAGCTCATGGTAAGGCCCGTGATCGCTGTCCTTAAATGCGCAGTGGCTGAGCGCTCAAAACTCGAGATGGCACCTTCAATAATGCTTAAGTCTATATTTTGCCATAACTTTTCGATGAAGAAATATCTTTTGGGTTCACTATCATCATCAATACATATGTCTATTAATGTCTCTGTTTGTTACTCCAAATTAACAGCTTTTCTCTGAATGCATATGAAAGTATAAACGTATACGCAAATAACGTATGTTTTACGTAAGTCGCTATGTGCTCTGTGTTAAAATTTCCAGTAATGTTTAATTTTAGTCATTATTAATAATAATACCTATCCAACATTAATCTTAAAAAAACTATGTAAATTTGTTATATGTATCAATAGTAAGAATATTTTTTTTGAATACTCGGGCCATATTTCAATAAAATCATTTTCTCGTCTACTAAAGTGTGTAAAAACATATAGCTACTTTTGAACGCGCAACGACGATATACGGGAATCACGCCTGTTTGTTCTGCCTAACCTTTAAAACGACAGGATTTTAATGGGACTTTCACTGACAGATAGCTGAAAATGAAAATGATTTATTCAGTTTAGGCCCTGGTAAGGCACTTATGAACGTCGAGGAATCTACCACCGGTTCGGAAACTACCCTTCTGAGAAGAACCGGCAAGAAACTGGACTTATAACAAGGAGTACCTAAGGCTACTTTTATGAATTTTTGACAATTCTTGATCAGAACCATGGAGGTCGGATATCCATTTGAATGCAATTGAACATCCAACCATTAACACATAATTTTACACACCTTTATTACCCGATACCTGCGAAAGCCACCGCGACCCAAGTTTCATAGACGGGGTTCGTTCTTACCTGTGTTGGGGACATACTTTGAGAAACTTACAGCTTTTATACTTTACCGAAGGCCTGGGGGCCGCTGGCTCTTGCTCTAATATGACTGATGTTAACAATTGGGTTCTGTGAAATAAAGCCACGCACATCTAGTCTGTTTTTCCGTCATGTAGCAGTTTTTATTTAAACACTATACTTTATCCAAATGGGTCGTTTGAATACAAGATACCTGCTATCGTCACCGCACTGCTGTTCATACTGCTCCTCCTAATAATTATCAACTTACCAACAATTATGGTGACAATTATCCCGATCATTTCCCATACCTTTTCATTAAGAGACATGTCGCATCACGTATGTCATTAAATGTCTTGTCACGAAGACACAGTACCTTGTTAATATTTATATTTAACTGACGTTAATACACGTCTTCTTCACTAACCAGTATTTCATATACAATAAGGCATATTTGCTTCAACTCTTTGACATTCGTAAAAATTATAACTATATATTTTCCACCGGGATACGTTTCAAAGGTGATATAAATTGCAAGTCAACGAGGCATTTTTCCATGCAATTTTCGCGTCAATCGCGCAAAACCCGTTGGAAAGCTGGAGGCTACCGTTCAGTATCAGTATCCGAGCGATAATAGTCGATAAATAACTCGATATGAGTTATGGTGACGGTACACAATAGTGGATGGCGGGAGAGAGCGTCGAGCTATTTTCGATATTTTCTATCGACTTTTGACACCACTGTATATTGATGTGTAGAATGCATTATAAAGCTTTATTCAATAATTTAAGAATTTCCATATGAGAAATACTTAATTTTTTTTTATTATAAAATATCTATACAGTTAAATAAAATTGAAGTGTCTGTTTGTAATTCCAAAATAACAGCTTTTCACTAAATGCATGTGAAAGTATACACGCTACTGACACAAAAAAACAAAGTTTTAAAATTTTTCTCTGTCTGTCTGTCCGTCTGTCTGTCTGTCCGTCTGTCTGTCTGTCTGTCTGTTTGTTCCGGGTAATCTCCGAAACGGCTGGACCAATTTTAACGGGACTTTCACTGGCAGGTAGCTGATATATCAAGGAGTAACTTAGGCTACTTTTTTTTTTATATTAGGATTCCGCGACAATAAGGGTGAATTTTTTTGTCATCTAGGTATATGTCAAGAGCCGACTGTGGGGTTTGAAAAGTCTCGTGCTACGCAAAGGTTGTAATAACACTTTTCACCGAAGATGATTAAGTGCTAACATGACAGATGGTGAGTCTATTGCCGTCTCAGGCACTATCATTTAATTCTTCGACATATGCAGGTTTTCTCACGACGTTTTCCTTCACCGTGGTGTGAAATCACTGCACATAAGTTTTTAGAAAAACTCATTAATACAAGCCACGCTGGGATTCGAACTTGCGTCGCTTGCGTAGCAGACGACTGCTCAAATCCCACGGCCACCACGGCTCTTGTCTATTGCATGTTTTTTCATATAAATTCCTTTATAATACATAATTCCATGCCAGCAATCTGCAATGGTAAATCATTGACCTCACAACACTACTGGCGCTCCATCCTCCACCCAGCGACGTGATAATACCTCAATAAATAAGGTGAAATGACTTACGACGCCGACGGACAATGGCGATACTATCATATCTACAAGATTCACTTTTATTATGAAAATATACGCAACTTTGCAACTTTGTTCATATAATAATACTAGCTGTGCCACGCGGTTTCTAATATTTTTAATAAATAAAAGTAAAGCCTAAGTTACTCCTTGATACATCAGCAACCCGGAACAAACAGACAGACAGAAAAAAAAATTATAACTTGGTTTCTTAGTGTCAGTAGCGTGTATACTTTCATATGCATTTAGTGAAAAGCTGTTATTTAGGAATTACAAACAGACACGTCAATTTTATTTATCTGTATAGATATAGATTATGAGGCAATCAGGCATAACATGACGTAGTTTCAAGATATAAAAAGCTTGTAAACTAAGCAATATTAGTAAAGGAAAAATATCCGAATTAAGTATATTTCTAGTCAGACTATAGTACATAATATCAATGAACTTAATTACATTTTCTGCGTGTATACATGGATTTATGTATTTTCACCTGATTCTTCAGAACTTCGAAACTACTTCATCATCTCTCTGGCCTTATCCCATACATTGTTGGGGTCGGCACTTGATTCAACCCGATGTGGCTGATCACCTGATTTTTATACGAAGCGACTGCCATCTGACCTTCGCAACCACATTTAGGAGGAAAATCTGTGATCTGGGTTAAACCAGTTGTCAGATTATTTTTAGGCCTCCGACTGACCTGTAACGATTGCCAAAGATGTTAAATTGGCAACCGGGACCGACAGCTTAACGTGCTCTCCGAGGCACGGAGGGAACTCGGGCGGTCACCCATCCAACTACTGGCTAGGCGTATGGTTGCTTAACTTCGCTGATCGAATGATATGCGCAATAGCAACTGTGCCACGAGCTCTATTATCAATAAATGACAATGACTAATACTTATTATTACATTACATTATATGGATTCGTTAAAATACGTGAAAACTGTCGATACCTGTGGTCACAGTTATTCTCTGAAATCACTCTTTTTTTCATAGCTTTTTGAGAACTTAATTTGTCAGTAGTCGAGAATTAATTTTGAATCTTACACTTTTTTCTTAGGTCTATCATTAGATATTGCGCTCAATTATAAATAGCTTATAAGAAAAGCACGCTTGAAGCACCTGATCTCAAAACATCCCGATGGAACGAGCTAAAGCCTTATAAATAAATTATATCGCAGACACCTGTTGAAACATCCTCTTCCGTTCCGAAGAATTGATTTATAAATGAAAATCGCTTAACCAGTCCGCAAGAATGTGTTTAAGAAGCGTTGAAATACTAACTTCTTGTTATTAAACGAAAAAACGTATGATATCCATCCTGCTTCCTTTTAAATTCATAAATATGGATTGTAGTCGCTAGCTGAGACAATTTTTCAGTATTCTTATTCACTCTTGTAGGACTAACGGCAAATTACGTCATTTGCCGTACAATAAAATTTACTGTCTTAAAAAAATTTTTTCACTTATAAATAAGGTTTTAGTACCATTTTTTTACCGCTAATACCGCGTAGAAGAGGGCCGTGCACATCAAATCAATGCTGGTGTGGTAGAATTTTGGGACACTCATAAGAATAAGCTAATGTACAGTCATAAAGAAACTGGAGTCTATACAAAGTAACATTCTCTCGATCTTGCGCTAACAGAAACAATAAAAAATTTATGGAAATGACAAATCATTCACGTGACATATGTCATTCAAGTACATTTTAAATCGTTTCTACTAGCGAAGCGTGAGGATAATGTTACTTTAACTACAGGCCCTGGGACGCTAACGTTGACGAAATACAATGAAGCAAAAATAAGAAATACCATTGGCAGGCAATGCTTGCTTGGACGCAACATCATATCCACGTTGAGTTGAAAGACTTTTAATGCTCCACGTTTACCCTGATTGGGTTTGTGGGGTGAGCGTGTTATTACCGACCATCGTTGATGTGCGCCGGAGTGGTCGAACGGCTAATAACAGTGTACCAACTAATTGAAACATACACCGCTGCACGCTCTATTGTTACGTCATACCCTTCCTAGATTGCTATCGTGGGGATATATTAAGGTATTTTGAAATCTAGGGCCTTACCATAAGCTCTTATTGCCAGCAGTTCCATTGTATGACGATGTCAGACATATATACGTCATGTACATCTGTCACATAGAATAAGATTTAAAGCAATAAGACGTCATAGTACAATATACCACACACATATACATAGCTAAGCTGATCGACCGTATGGAACCTTTTACCCATGAAGATTTGGTAATCCGAAATTGCGGGTGAAATCATTTTAGAAAAATAATTACAATTTCTGAATTTTCTCCCTTTATGTTGCAAGTCATTGTTTATTGCCAAATTTCAATTCTAGGTGGAAACCACGCGGGTTTTATTTCGGGGAACCCTATTGTTTGGGGGTGTCAAACTATTAGCCTTCCAAGGATCTGAATAAAACCAGGGTAGAGTACAACCAAAGTATTATGTTAGTCAGTCAGTTATGTTCCGTAAAGGAGGATACAAATCAATCGTACCAAACGTATTTATGTAACGCAATACAACTTTCAATAGCGCGATCTATATAACAACTCACGCCATCTATTTACAGTTAGTGAAACTAAAACATGCTCATAACAGGTATGATTCGTACACCTATTTTTTTTTTCCTTTAAGTAAGCTTTCTGCCAGTGAATATCCCGTTAAATCGGTCCTACCGTTTGAAAATCTTCTGTTTGTCCCGGACAGTTTATTCTTTTAATTATATACTAGCTGTGCCCTGTGGTTTCACCCGCGTAGATTTAGTTTCATGCTTCAGTTCGCGGAACCTTAATATTTTTAATAAATAAAAGTAGCCTAAGTTACTCCTTGAAACATCAGCTACCTGCCAGTGAAAGTCCCGTTAAAATCGGTCCAGCCGTTTCAGAGATTACCCGGAACAAACAGACAGACAGACAGAGAAAAATTTTAAAACTTGGTTTTTCGGTGTCAGTTGCTTGTATACTTTCATATGCATTTAGTGAAATGGTGTAATTTTGAAATTACAAACAAACACTTCAATTTTATTTATCTATATGTATGTATTTATGTATAGACTAGCTGTGCCCCGCGGTTTCACCCGCGTAGATTTAGTTTCTTCCTTATTGTCGCGGAACCCTAATATTTTTCATAACTAAAAGTAGCCTAAGTTACTCCTTGAAACATCAGCTACCTGCCAGTGAAAGTCCCGTTAAAATCGGTCCAGCCGTTTCAGAGATTACCCGGAACAAACAGACAGACAGACAGACAGACAGACAGACAGAGAAAAAAAATTAAACTTGGTTTTTTAGTGTCAGTAGCGTGTATACTTTCATATGCATTTAGTAAAAAGCTGTTATTTTGGAATAACAAACAGACACTTCAATTTTATTTATCTGTATAGATATAGATATAGTAGGTATTTTTATTGTAGTAAGTAATCAAAAGGCGGCAGATCCTTTACGATAACGACTGAACTTTTTCCGTCCTCACTGTGCCGGTACGAATGGAATGTCATACATATTTTTTAAAACACTTATGTTAATTGGAAATGCCATCCTTTATACCCACATATCTAACGACTTGATACTTAATTGGTTGCATTATGAATTGGTTTTTGCCACCCTTTTAAGTCGTCAGCAATGGGTAATAAAGGGTAAGCACTTCCCTACTTACTCGTTGCATGACCAACTATTTGAAATCTACATTACGATACCATGGAATAGTTTTCTATATGCCACAAAGGTGACAAATATGCGTAAAGCCTGATGGTGTGCGGCTACTGTAGTCTATGGACGTAACCAATACCATGAAATAGATTTAGAGTAGACATTTTAGAGGTTGCTTCAGGTACGCTGCGGCCAAGTGTTGGAATAACATCCCTCCGCCAATAAGGAACCTGCATTGTTTACGTCAGTTCAGAACTAAATTAAAGAAATACATTTCTGACTTTCAGAAAACTCACGAGGCTCTAAAGCTTGACTCCAGTGCTATTTAAGAACACAGTAAGAATATAGTTTTTTTTCTTCTTTTTTATTATTATTTTTTTCTCTTTTTGTTTGATTCATACTGATGAAGTCCAATATAGTTACTTAGTGTAATATACTTACTTATAATTTGTATTTTTCTATGAAGTATTTGTTTTTTATTTTATTTTTTTATTATTTAATTTGTATAGGTTTTTTTTGTTATTTTACATTGTATTTAGGTTAAGTTGTATTGTGGATACTGCCAGTGTGACCGTGCTGTGACGTGACGCCTTGGTCCTAGCGGAAGATCAGTGATGGTTGTCATCAACGTGGCAGCCAGATTATGCTGAGTTGGGACCAATTCGTAACAACTATAAAACACTGTTAATATAATCCTTTTCGCTATTTTGTGTATGTTGTAACGAATAAATTTATTTTCTTTCTTCTTTCTTTCTTTCAAATAATTTTTCAGAGCATTTCTAATCCCAAATAAATTTGTCTGAAGAAATTAAATAATCTCAAAAAAAAACTTGCTGTGCCCGCGGTTTTCTCCGCGTGAACTTATTTTCATAGGTTTATTTACATGGCTTTAAACCATGTTTTAAAGTAACAGTTGCCTATGTAACTCTTTGTACCAGTTATTTATATATACTTATTATTATATACTTATTACCAGTGGTTTCAGAAATTAGCCGGAATAAACAGGCAGACATATAGACAAAGAATTCATATACGTTCATATGCATTTAGTGAAAATTTGTTAATTCAGATTTCCAAAAGACATTCCAATTTTATTTATCTGTATTTATATATATAAAACATAGATATAAGAAAACATGTAATTGAAACATGAACATGAGTAAGTTTGTAAGTAATTAACTTCGAAACAGGATAATTTTGTCCTTTGATACATTGCGTGTTCAACTTGTGAATACCTAGTGATTCATGGCCAGTTCGTTACCAGTCATGACGACATATCTCGCTCAATTGTTCATTTTAATTAGTCTTATCCTTAAACTGTGCATTGGCGCTCCATCCACGAGCGACTGTATATGTATACAAGTATTTATATACTTTACTCAGTCCAGTATTACTTTATAACCTAAGAAGGCATCTATATAAAATTAATTGGTATGTATTTTTACTATAAATATGCCCCCGTGAACCCTGAAGGTCCCCGACGGGTTAAATAGAGGTGTTGTAAGAACAACACCCAATTTCCACCGAGGATGATTAAGTGCCAACGTGACAGATGGTGAATCCATCGCTGTCTCAGACTATACATTCGTCTCAGATATATGCAGGTTTCCTCACGATGTTTTCCTTCACCGCACGTGGTGTGGATACTTAAGTTTTTAGAAAAACTCATTGGTACACGCCGCTAGGATTGGAACTTGCAGTAATTTCACACCACGTGCTTAACGGTGAAGGAAAACATCGTGAGGAAACCTGCATATGTCTGAGAAGTAATTCAACGAGGTGTGTATAGTACCTGAGACGGCGATAGATTCACCATCTGTCACGTTGGTACTTAATTATCATGTGTGAAAAGTGTGTGTTGTTATTTCAACACCTCTGCCTACTCTTTCAGGGAATACAGGCGTGAGCATATGTATATAATGTAACTAGTTTTTGTGCTTTTTCAGTCATGTATTGGAGCGCATGGGTATTGTTGATGCTATGTACAATGGCGCAGGCTTCTTTTCCGACTGACAGCTGGTTCATATCCAGCGCCAGTGATGCGGACGCCTTGCTAATATTACAAGAGGTATATCTTGATACTATTTTTTTTTAATACATATATAAATACCTACAAAGGACCCTGAAGTGGTAGCCAAGCGTGCACTCTGTTAATGATAGCACTAAATGCTTCACGTCTGTAATGACCTGCAATATTGGATTTCGTGTCTGTGAAACGGTATCGCATCCAAAACATACAAATGTATGATGCATTTGATGATTTGTGCATAGAAGTGTATTGAAACTAACTATCATAACGATTAAGGAAAACAGCGAGAGGAAACATACTGACGTCTAAGAAGAAATTTAATGACGCGTGTAAAGTACCGCGTATACAACTTACCGCTCCCCTTATGGAGTTACTCACGTATCACGCATTATTCGATACTTTTATTTAAAAGGGGTTAACTTTTTGAGTTTGTAATTAATAAATATAAACTATCTATTCTATTTTCACTGAGTGCCAACGTAGCAGATGATAAGTCCATCGCCGTCTCAGGCTTTGTCAAAACAGTGTCAAAGCATTTTAGAGGCTTCAATTTTCCTCAGCAAAAAAGGTTGCAAAAGTCAGATGGCAGACGCTTTGCATAAATCAGTTAATCAACCACATTGGGTTGAATGAATTGCCTGCCCAATAATGTGCAGGATAAGGCACTGAGCACTGAGGATGGCCACCGGGGGGGTTTTAATGCGGTAAAATCCCACATACCCCGGCCTGCCTCTCCCATGGTCGGGGATCTTTTGAAGGTTTCCCCCTCTTCAATAAAAAAAGGGAGATGATGATTAATTTATTTTTTCAGTTGGTGTTCTTTGCCCACACCCACGAGGCTAAACATGACCAGGGCGGAGAGTCACTCTTCACAGTTGGGGCCACGTGTCCTGACGGTTGGGTGCCATACGGAAATAGTTGTATACAAGAAGCCAGCGACTATGACTAATTTAGTCTCTAAGAACATTGTAGTAAAGGTGCTTTTCGCGTATGAACTATTTTGATGCACTCTCCAGTGGTTCTTTGATTGTTGTTTGATGTTAGGAGTATACCGAATACATATAATGTATATATAGTAAAATGTTTGTTTACCGCTCAATGCAGGAATGTGAATTTTTATTTAGGGTGTAGTATTTTTTAGGCGTACATTTTTGGCACAGGGCTTCGGTTAGTGCTGAGGGCCAAGTGCGAGTTTTTCACTGCCGCCGTCACAAGTCATCGCGTCGACGTAAACGCAGATTTGTATAGGATCGGAATAGCGCCTCTGTCGGCCTAAAGATGACACTATTGTGATTTTAAGAAAACTCGCACTAGGCACTCTGTATATCAATGAATTGTAATAAAGTGTAATAAAAGGTGAGCCTTTTGCCATCCACCGGGCATTAATTAATAATTATCCTCGTCAATTGAAATACTTAATATCCTTTTCGTCCGCTGGTAGAACTAAGCAAACCAATTGCCTTCAAAACAAACCACAATACCTACAGGAAAATATTCATAAATTCATTTGATAAATACATTATTTGCATTATTCTGTCTTGAACTAATCTCAAAACAATTGAACTTTTTACAATTGTAGAGCAATAACCAAAAATCTATACGAATAATTACATTCAATATAATTATATAGGTACTTACAATTGAAGCTTCTCGCGAGTACACTGAACAGCCTATGTTTATGGGCAAACAGCCTATATTAGTTTTGCAGCTTCTGCTTGTAATGTGAAGATAACAGATTTTACTTACAAAAATAAATTCCACACAAAATCACTAGAAATTCGATGGTCTTGAAATTAAATATGTGGAAGATAGATAAATTAACATGTTATTGTTTTGAGATTCGTTGAAATCAACGAGTAGTCTCTTTGTGATCATATGAAATTAATATTTAATACGTAAATGATATAGTTCAATTTCGTATGTACAACTCGCCGTCGAAATATCTTACTACCGCGGTATTCACTAAGGTTTCTCAGCGTCGAACTCAACGACAAGCGTTGGTTTCAATCATAGGAAATTGATACATAACACATACAGGATAAGGTTTAATTTTGTATCTTTAAAACCGACACTCGACGACGAGTGCGACGAAGGGAAGTGAATAGCGCAGCTGTTAATAAGTATGGCGTAAGTGGCAGCCATTATGGACGGAAGTGAACCCGTGATTATAGTAGTTCCATGAAAGGCCCGCCTTCGGCACCTTACCTTCCCACCCTCCACACCAGTTCCTGAGAATTGCTCGGTAAACATGGTGGCTATATTGCTCCGCCAATAGGGGATGGTTTCGTCATAAAAAGTTTTGTGATATGTTTTGTTCATATTTCAACGAATTGTCGGTCTATGAAGAAAAAAATATTTAGAATCAAAGAAAAACATCTTTAAATCTATACTGACAAATAAAATTGAAATGTCTGTTTGTAAAACCAAAATAACAGCTTTTCCACTAAATGTTGTACTGACATAAAAAAAAAACAAATTTAAAATAAATCTCTGTCTGTCTGTCAGTCCGCCCGTCTATATGTCTGTTTGTTCCGGTTAATCTCCGAAACGACTGGACCAATTTTAACGGGACTTTCACTGGCAGATAGCTTGTGTAGGAGGAGTAGCTTAAGCTACTTTTATTAAAGAAAAGATCAGAAAATTTTAAATCCATAACTGCCATATAGACAGTGAACTGCCAGAACCTACGTCGACACGATGACTTGTGACGGCGATTTTAAGAAAACTCGCACTAGGCACTGTATTATTCATTTCCGGGAACAGATTTTGAAGGGTGATTACTACGAACTTAACATATCTAGTTTTACAATATCATTTGTTAGCACCTCATGATCTTCGGTGAAAAGAAGGAGCACTTTCCCACACCTGTGATGACCCTAGCAAAAGTGTGAAGATAAAATAACTTTTTAAGTCTCACAAAAAAAATTTCAAGTGTTAAAGGATACCCTTTTACAGATTTCGCAATAACCCTGGCATAATTTAAATATACTCCATGAGAGACAAGGAGAAGACACTCCAAAATTTATTTACATTTACATTATTAGATCCAGAGTCAAGAAATTCCAAAGCTCTATAACGATTTGTAAGAAAGTCATGAAATTGTTTAAATGTGGGCAACTCGTCCAATGAGTTGTAATCAGTAGCCTTAAACTCCCACTGCCTTCTTGACTCTTGATCAAGTTTGAGTGATATTATATGTATCATGAGTACATCCCAACCTTCAGTATTTACACCAATATTTGACAATGCAGACAAACAATCATTCGTAACATATTCTTTGACTTAATAAACATTTCAAAATACTATGACAGATGTAACGCTTATTATTATAGCGTTCCTCTAATAATTTCCAACACCTGTCATAATTATTATCAGTGATTGGGATATTATGTAAAAGCTGTTCTGCCTCTCCTCTTAAATATCCTTTCAAGTACATTAATTTTTGCACACCTTCCAACTGTCTGTTTTTATGTACAAGAGACAGGAATAAGTCTCGGAACGTATTCCATTCAGAATACTTTCCTGAGAATGTTGGAATTGTAATTTTAGGTAACTTAACATTATACTTCAAATCACAAGAACCCGCGTCACCAACAGTTTGAATAGATTGTGGACTACTAAACTCTGATAAAGCAGTTTTAAGTTCTAACTTATATTCAAAATACACTTCTTCAGCCTTATCATAAATTTCATTTAAAACGTAATTTACATTTGCAATTTCTTTGGACGAAGATATGGAACACATTAACTCTCTATGACCCTTGGAAAATTCTATCCATAACTGATCTAAAAGCTCTAATCTTCCTTCTAGATATTCCTTAGTTATTTAGCTTAGGACTTTTCTTATAATTAGATTGTGCTTTGACCAGTCTATTAGAAATGTCATCTTGAAAGTTAAGTAAAGACTCCATTGTAATTCGAAATTAAAACCAAACCTATTTGACAATTAAATTCAAAATAAAAAGTGAAATAAAATGATTGACATTCCTTTGACAATTTTGACACAACAAATTCATGAAAATTTTACAAGTCTTTTAAATTAATATTCCTGACTGAATTTGGGCATAGGTTCCCCGTACCTTCGTTTTTCCCGAAATTATTCTAAGTCCTAAACTACACATCTATAAAAATATTCTAAGTTACAATTTTCTATGTTTAAATTATCTAACACTTAAAGTTCAAATTCGTTCAATTTTATAAACCAATTTCTTCTCACACATAAGGTTTCCTTTTGCTTGACAAATTAAGATGAATGTACTCACAGTTTTTTGACACTTGTCACTCACTGACTTGATCACCACTCCTTATGCCACCCTGGCATGCTGTGCTGACCATCAGCTCCACCACCTTCGACCGCGGCGGCTCCCTGGAACTGGCTGCTCTCACTCCCAGCGCCAACTGCAGCTGGTCATCAGCAGCTCCAGCTCCAACTCCTGAAGGCTGATCCTCAGCCTCCTCGTCACGTTTGCGACGGCGATCCACCGTCCGTGACGTATTTCAACCTGCACCAACTAGGTGCCCTGCCGGAATCCGGCTCGAAGGACCATGAACAAAATCTGCTCTGGCCTTCGGGTAGGTACTTGGGATCGCAATGAAAGACGATATACCAAAGAGGAAAAAGTGTTTTTATTATGAAGCGAGTCTTAGTATATACGTATACCGGAGAGAATCTCTATAGCGCGATTCACAATATTATTAGCCCCATCTATCGGCATTGTAATATACTAATTACTCGAACCTACATACTTGGCTTGTACACAAGATGGCTTCTAAATTTCTCCGAAAACTGTATACAATTGCACCACCATTATCGTCTATCCCACTCTTTTCAACGTCAATACCGCCTCTTGGATTCATTAAAAAATTCTTAACACCGCCCATTTCTTACATCCTCATTTATGGATCATTAAAGTTGGTTACCATCCGTCCATTTCATTCGCGATACGGCTAGAAAGAGGTAGATAGTGAAATGAAACCACCTGGTGACGTAAAAAAAAGTGCCGCACCCCAATTCCAAGTAGAGTAGTGGTGCAAACCGAACTCTAGGAATCATTACGTTGTCTATGCTTCGTAGCTTGGTTACTGGAAATATGGCACTTACCCCTTTCATAAAATGCCAATAAAGAAATATATTTATGGTTACAATAATGGCAAATTTAAAATTGCAAACAGGTTATTAAAAATTCTCATCTAGTAAGTAGCCATTTTTAAATTTGTAATGTGCTTATTGTATTGCTCCACGGCTCTTTCATGTTAATAAGTATTATTTCTATGTTTTACAACAATCATAAACACACAAGGTTTGTCACTGGAACCTGAGAACATAAAAATATATCATTGATGTATGATCATACTTGATATTTTAAGACTAACGAAGGCACGCACGGTGGTATGTAGATTGGCATCCGACTATGATTTAAATCGTTTCTCGTTACGCCAAGACTAAAGTTATTACTGATCGATGCGAATATGTGGGTAAAATGACAGTATCTATACAGATAAATAAAATTGAAGTGTCTGTTTGTAATTCCAAAATTACAGCTTTTCACAAAATGCATATGAAAGTATACACGCTCCTGACACTAAAAAAGCAAGTTTTAAATTATTTCTCTGTCTGTCTGTAGGTTACTTTTATCTATTAAAAATATTAGGGAACCGCGACAATAAGGATGAAACTAAATCTACGTGGGTGAAACCACGGGGCACAGCTAGTACATAATACGAACTTATAAGCAGTATGGAATCTTGGAAGAAATCGTTCGAAATGAAACACACAGACACGGACATCTACGAGATTATAAGCGACCCCGACGTTATGTCAGTAAGGGGTGTCGCGTCGTGGCTAATCGTGTGTAACAGTATAAATAAAAGCTTTACAACCAGGAAGCTATGCCAAATTTTGAAATAAGAACGTTTGCTCCATTCAGTGTGAGGGTTGTCATTGTTAAATATTTTTAAAACTGTCTTAATAATGTGAATAAGTTGTAATAAAGTTTTTAAAAATGTTGGTAAACACGTAAAAACTGACATTACGCCTCTTCCGCTTATTTTTGTTTTAAATGTGTGCATCTGTGTGAATGTGTTCTGGGATTCCTAACTGCTGTGGCGTATACATGGTTTACAGATATTTTATCTAAACCTCAAATCGATATATAATAGACAAAAAATAATTAAAAAAAATTAAGAGTGACATAACTAGTGAGATTTGACAAGTGCAAATCGCGTGTGGTGCAACCGAGTATTAAAAAAAATGGACCACCACCGCAGTTATTTACAAATGAAGTGCAGTTGAATAATACATTATTATGAAAGATAAACACTAATGTACGCTGAGATATTTAAATTAGCCCTATCAATTGCATCCATCCACTATAATTGAATTAAATTAATGGGTGTAATACCATTTTGTGACTATTAAGTGACTCGTTAACTGACAATTGAACATTTTATTATAGGACTGTATAAAAACAAAGTAATAAAAAATAGAACGAGTTTTTTTTATTTTAGGTTCATCCTTACCTAGTTTTCATTTCTCTGGTTCATTAAGATATTTTTCAAGGGAGAGTCACTATGTTAACAATAGCTATCGTTACGATTCTTTAATACTTATACGCTGTTTTTATTTTTATTAAAGTTTAAAGTCCAATTGACAGATATGTAAATAGGCTCAAGTCACTAATTAAAAGCTTTAAGCAGTTAGATTGTCATTTTAATATTTTTAGTAAGAAAACTGAAGAATAATAATATTTTTTTAATGAAATTATATTAGGAAACATGGAAAGGAAAGTATAATTACATTATAAGGCAGGCCTTACCTTTCTGGGGACGCGTAAAGATTCTTAAAACAGCAATCCTTATTTTAATTCGACACTATGAATAACAATGTATGTTTAGGTAAGATTTTCCTTTTCTACCTTGTATAAATTTTCCTAGTACATATTATAAACATTCCACTTTGCAGTTTCGTAATTATATTATATTTGGTTTTATTAAGTGTTAGTCCAAATAGTCTTAATTTCAAAAGATTATTTTTAAATATTGTAACATACTTTGTAACACAACGCATGCTGTGGTTACCTATAATTGTAAGAACGGTTTATAAATTGCCCAAACAAACAGATTTTCAAATGCATCATATAACTGTATCTTACGTTGGTGATCCTTAAATAAATAAATAAATAAATTAAACAAGATATAAAAATATTCCAAGTGAAGCGCGGTCTCTCAAATATTTTTTTTTGTAATAACCTAAATAAATCACAAAAACATATTCTTAAAACACATCTGCAGGGAACTCCTATTTATTATAAGTTCACACCCGGAGTACTGGGAACTTTTTTACACAGCTTACTGTGAAATAAAGGTGCCTTAACTGTCACTTACCTGAAACTGTGATGACAATTCGTCGAAGTTCCGATGTAAGGAACTCATACATAAGTGATAAGATAATTTTTCACGATAACGCGACAGATGGCAAGTAAGTATCGCGTTTTTAATCTTGACTTTCGATCTAATTAGTTTTTTAGCATTTCTTGGAGGTTCACACTTTTTATTAGGCATATTACTCGTGGATGTTAAGAACTTGTACGCTACTTTTTCGTCGTAAGTCGTTGTAAGTCGATAATGTGTGAATTTTATCAAGGTGATCCATTTAAGAATGTAACAATTACATATTTTTTCGAAGATAGCCATCCAACTTTTGAGAATTGGCTAGTCTACGGTCAAAAATACAAATATTTGACATTTTACTTCTGGAAATCTATAGATGAAATAACATGTTTTGTCCCCGTTTATTCATAATTATGTGTGAATTTTATCAAGATAACGTATTTGATGGTGTGACTATTATATTTCTTTTAGAAATTTTTTTCCTACTTTTGAGAATTGGCACAAAACATACTATTTGACATTCTACTTCTGGAAATTTATAGATAAAATGAGGTGCTTCTGCATGTGTGGCATGTGATAATGATGTGTGAATTTTATCGAGGTGATCTATATAAGAATGTGACTAAGTATTATACGTTTTTTCGAAGATATCCTTCTTTTGAGAATTGGCACAAACTTCTATGCTCAAAAACTATATTGTAAGTATTTGACATTTTACTTCTGGAAATTCATAGCCGTGATGATGGCTGTTGAAAATTATGTTTTCATTGTATCCATGTTATCTGGAACCCTAACTGGAACCTAATGAAGTTTTTTTTTTTTCTTTCTTTTTTGATATAGATTTGTAAGGCTTGAGATGACCAATATTTATGTAGTTGATATTATTATCGACATTATTCGACATATAAACTGTTTTTTTTTGTCTACACTCTGTATATTGGATATGAAGTGTATTGGTGTTAACTAAATATCAGATCGATTTTGATGATCCCAAGGACGGATATGGGTATAAGAGGTGTGCTCACGTGTCAGCAATGCGCGAGAACCTTTCAAAAAAGAAGATTGGCTACATAAGCCACATGCGAGTGCACGACCGCCAAGTTAATCGGAGTTGAAGCGGTCGCCATGGCCGAAATCGGTCGGACCATCATCATCATCATGGGTGATGGTATTTTTTTGCAGTGAGAAATCTGTCATGCATACACCAGTTACGCGGGGACAGGGGAAGGGTAAAGCCAGACTCCTACCATCTCACCCAATAGCCAGTCTAAGAATTTGGCTATGGTATCCCCTGCCTGTCGTAAGAGGCTATTAAAAGGGGGCCGGAGGGCCTGCTGGCGCTGGTTGGGGTGGGAGCTTTGACCACCGAGCCGCGGGCCCGGGATTGTGCCTTGCTCAGCGAGGTCCCCAGGAGCGGCGATACAGCTGCCCTGGGGATGTGCCCCGGCAAAGTGTGGGGGGACACCGGTGCGATCTATCACAGTACCCGGAGTCCCTCCTGAGCACTGAGGATGGCCACCGGGGGGGTTTTAGTGCGGTAAAAATCCCACATACCCTGACCTGCCTCTCCCAGGGCGGTCGGGGACCTTTTGAAGGTTTCCCCCTCGTCAATAAAAATAAATAAAAAAGGTGTTCAGTGTTCCTTCTCGTCACTAAACAGGTGCTGTCACACGTTATAAGCGCTCAGCCAAAATAGTGGGGGTAACGCATGTATTTGTTTACGCTCGTGCCATCATTATTAAAGAACCAAAAAAATACTACTGTGCATTCAAGGCCAACGCACAAAGCTTGTGATGGCACCTGAACAGCTAGCATAAAGTAAGATTCACTCGTGCTTGCGCTAAAGAAGCGATTCAAAATGTATGGAAATGACATAAATCAGTCACGTGACATATGTCATTCCCACATATGTTTATCGTTCCTATAAGTGAAGCGCGAGGATAATTATACTTTGTCTACAGGCCCGGGCGTGCCGTCGCCTTAAAGGTGGTAAGATATTATGTCTGTTGTAAGTTGAAAACGCGGGTGCAGACGCAAGACAAAGCTAACAGTTTAGTGCTTAACACCCTTGAAACCGTTAAAAATAAAAAAAATAAGCAGCAAAAAAGTAATTCTTTGCGATCCTACTTTTTAACTATTTATTACTTTATAGTAGTTTAGAGTTGGAAAAGAAAATATGACAACATCATTAAGTACTTACCGAGTAATTTAATACGAGTTGTCTAAAAGCGTTATTTCGAAGAAAAAAATATATTGTGAAAAACACCTTAATACCGTATGACATTCTGTACAAATATGTGTGTGTGTGTGTATGCACCATTATGTTAGTTCAAACACGCTTCACACTCCCAAAGGTTAATTATCTAGTGAAAAAAACACCACCTGTCAATTATCTCAAAAACAAAACATGTAATGTGACGTCAAAGGCTTGGCTATAAGGACCATTTTCGAATATTACACACGAACCTTGTCAAAGCAGGTTAACTGTATTACATAATATATTGTGCTTATCTATCATTTATACAGATAAATAAAATTTAAGTGTCTGTTTGTAATTCCAAAATAGCAGCTTTTCACCAAATTCATATGAGAGTATATACGGTTGTCAAAAAAAAGGCTCAGTCATTATTTATTGTCTATCAGTCTGTTTGTTCTCGACAATCTCCGAAACGGCTGGACCGATTTTAACAGGACTTTCACTGTCGGATACCTCATGTCACAAGGAGTAACTAAGGGTTTTTTTTTAAATTCGGCTTCTGTGGGCAGGAAGACAGACAGACAGAGAATTATTTTTGGAATGTTTTATGCAAGTCCCATATATAGTAAGTAATATCTTTCAAATGCATTTAGTGAAAAGCTGTTAATTTGTAATTACAAAAAGACACACCAATTATATTTATCTGTATACATTTTGTACGGATCCGTCTTCGATGCGTGAGTTCGACTCGTACTTGGTATTTTTTTTACCACAGTCTTATTAGATGTCAGTCACATATATATCTAAAGGAATACCCAAAGTCGGAATACCGTAACTGGACACCCAACGGATATAAATAATCGTTTATTTACAAACATTCCTAAGTGACCCATTAGACACTTGAATAACGTACATAAATAAGTATAATTATATTCACTATCGCGATAGGGATCCTTGTTACAGATGTACTTTTTAGATACACAGGGGGTATGTAATAATAATGATCTCCTACCGAATTTCGGTTACGGCGGTTAATCTCAACGAGGATCAGCCATGTGCGCAGCAGATATTATAGTGCACAAGTGTGTGCACAAACACAGGTGCACTCTTTATTCCCTCACTCTCATAGTCCGATGGGACGGCAATCCGACACGACCGGAGAGAGATCAGGCGTAGGACCAACGGCTTAACGTGCTTTCCGAGGCACGGGGGTGTAAACACCGCCAACTTCCAAACTCCGGGCAGTTTATTGCGAATTTCTTGACAGAAAAACCCAATATCTATTTTTGACCCGACCCGAGAATCAAATACGGGACCTCGTGATCGGCAGGCGAACCTTTTTTTTTTTTTTTTTGACGAGGGGGAAACCTTCAAAAGGTCCCCGACCGCCCTGGGAGAGGCAGATCGGGGTATGTGGGATTTTTACCTCACTAAAACCCCCCCGGTGGCCATCCTCAGTGCTCAGGGGGGACTCCGGGTACTCTGATAGATCGCACCGGTGTCCCCCCACACTTTGCCGGGGCACATCCCCGGGGCAGCTGTGTCGCCGCCCCTGAAGACCTCGCTGTGCAAGGCAGCGCGAGCCACATCGCGCTGCCACCTTCCCGGGCCCGCGGCTCGGTGGTCAAAGCTCCCACCCCGACGAGGCAGTTAAATGTGTATGTAGTCAATATGACAAAGATCGCTTTTCGTCTCTCTGTCCGTCTTTCACCAGGCTGTATCTCATGAAACGTGATAGTTAGACCGTTGTAATTTTCACAGATGTATTTCTGTTGTCTCTAAAACAACAAATACTAAAGATGCAGTCGAATTGAAAACCACTTTTTTTGAAGTCGGTTAAAACACATAATAAAATATATATTCTTTACTCGTTTTTACAATGGATATTGGAACCCTTCTTGGGCGAGTCAGGCTCAGACAGCTTGGGTTAATCTCTGAAACAGCAGGACCGATTTTCATGGAACTTTCACTGGTAGACAACTGAGTTTCCAAGGAGTAGACTTATTTAAATGTATTTACAAAAGGAGCCCGCTATTTTAAGCCAACTGTAAAATTAAGTCTTAAGTCTACGCGGGCGAAACCCCGGGGCACATCTATTTGGGTATATCTTATGTCCTACCTAAGGAATGTTAAGCCTGTGGCGACTTCACAAAGTCCAATTGCTAACTCGAAAACATAATTAATAGCAACGAGTACACAAATACAATATCTCAATATGAAATTATCTGGGCAACACAGCGTGGTACACAGTAATAGATGTAGTCAATATCTAACCGATCGCCGGGACTCGGCCGTGTGGGCGGCGGGACAAAATACATGTATTACAAATTGTATCGGATCTGGGTATTGCAATGTTGACTCACATTTTTTAGACCACAACGGTTTTATTAACGTTTTTATTCATCCGTATTCAAAGGAGCTGTGGTGACCGTGGGGTTTGAGTAAATCGCCTGTTACGCATTATCTTCGGTGAAAAGGTTTATATATTTCAGTGTGAGATAGCCCATTCATTGAGGAAGGCTATATGTAACTATATATATACCACGCGAACGAAGTCGCGGGCAGAAGAGGCAATAGAAATAAGTATCTATACAGATATAGATTAATGCTACCAAAGACAGTAACTAAATTACCCATTAGTTTTACCAATGAAGTTAATATGTTGTCCATTAGTATTACCAGACAATGTAGTATTTTGCCTATCACTGTTACCTAATATGTGTATGTTAATAAAGAAAAATAACATGCTACATGCTGTAGGGACTCGTCGCAGTCCTACCTTGAAGCGAGGTTTATCTATACAGATAAATAAAATTAAAGTGTTTGTAATTCCAAAATAACAGTTTTTCACTAAATGCATATGAAAGTATACACGCTACTGACACTAAAAAACCAAGTTTTAAAAATTTTCTCTGTCTTTCTGTCTGTTTGTTCCGGGTAAAATCTGAAACGGCTGGACGGATTTTAACGGGGCTTTCACTGGCAGGTAGCTGATGTTTCAAGGAGTAACTTAGGCTACTTTTATTTATTAAAAATATTAGGGGTTCCGCGACGATAAGGATGAAACTAAATCTACGCGGATGAAACCGCGGGGCACAGCTAGTATAACATATGGGGCCTGGTATAGCATAGCTCATCTACGTAACCATCGGGCTTCGTCGTAATTAGTAACAAAATAATTTCTCTTCTGGCTAGGGTTTTGTATGGGGATAGGCGTTCGCTTGACACACGACGTTAGCGTGAATTAAATTCGTGCCATTTGGCTACCAATTTTAAGTTCGATACGTTAGGTCAAATTACATAACGAAAACAAATGTCAATCCCATACGTTCAACATTATATTCGAATAGCGATCGTGACACTTGGCTAAGCCCTCTGGTACGTAGGCGAAAAGTTTCCTGGGTTGCTCAAAAAAAACTTAATAGAACTACGAAGATCATAGCATGAGCGACAATATTTTCCACTTAATACGTATCTGTTCAACCATTGCAGTTAAATACCTAAAGGATACTTTACAATGAAATACCCTTCAACCATACAGCGCATTCTACACGAGCCGAAGGACTGTGCTCTGGTATTCTTTCAAAAGAAAAGAACATTTCCTTCGAGAACAAAAACGAAAGAATTCATCATGAGTGTAAAAGTAATAAAAGCATTAAAAAATTATAAATGCCGATAAAATATTCAGTAAAATCGTTGTCGCGGCGGATGTAATGTGCAGCATTCGTTGTAAGGCGACACACTGTTGATCACATCGCAACCAACTGCTTACTGTGACTACACACCGTCGTGTCGTTTGGCGAGCATTAATCTTCAACTTAATTTTAGTCTTTTTTATTTTAGTAAATACTTTGTCTTGTTCGACTCGGTAATCTATTGTAAAGAACAAAAAACGTACCAACAATTAGTACGTACTTATATCTATTTTCTCAAAAACAATATAACGTGTAATTGTTACATATCTGGGGCCCAACCATGAGCTCTTATTGCAATGTTAATTCAGTTGTGCGACAGTGACAGATGTATGCACGTCACATACATCTGTCTCATAAATGAGTGAAACTATCATGGCAATAAGAGCTCATGGTAAGGCCCCAGTGCCTCATTGCCACTTTACAAATTGAAAGATTTGTTTTTAAAAATCATTAAATGAATGACGGACATTCGTAACCAGGAAAAAACAAAATAAAAGTCGTATCTTAATTATCTTTTACTAGCCTGCGACTGCTTCTGCTCAGGATTCGAATTTATAGCCTAATTGTATTTTTCTTATGTATAAGCCATATTATTGTAAATTTCATAAAAATCCATTCTGTATTTTTTACGTGAAAGAGTAACAAACAAATCAGTTTGAGAAGGTAATCTTTTGGAAAATTTGTACCTACAAAGTTATTAAATACTAGCTGTGCCGCGCAGTTTCACCCGCGTGGAGTTAATTTAATGGGTGTTTTTTAAATAAAATTAGCCTAAAACACTCCTTGAAACATCAGCTATCTGCCAGTGAAAGTCCCGTTAAAATCCATCCATCCGTTTAGGCATGATGTCGTGACCAAGGGAAATGGGGATTCATTTTGATATATACGATAAGAGAAAAAAGCAAATATCAATTCAGAAACCGAAAGATCTCGATATCTTAAACAAAAGCTTGATAAAATATGATCCCGTGTGTACACCAAGAAGGTAGGCGACAAGACTTTAAATGCTAGACCAGCTGGAATCTAGATATAATAACGCGCCGTATGACGTTTTTACTGGTGTTCGGTGAAATAATACGCGCCGAGATACCGCGAACCGAGCTTTTGAATGGAAAATAGAATTGATGCGATCCTGGCCTGGCTTCCAATGGATTTATTGTCTGTGGGAGCAAGTTTAATGCTCGATAGAAAAGTAGCTCTAATGAGGGCTTTTAACGCAGAAACGTCTCAATTCCATGGTGTTTAGAATAGAAGCGGGGTGTGAATACCTACTGTATTTATGTGGCACGTCAACATTTTATGGACCTGAATACATAATATACAATGGTGTTATAACTTAAACTAGCCTTAAACCCTGTGCGTAACTGAACATGAATGTGTTTTGAAAAGTACACGCACCAGAAGTAAGAAAATGAAAATGATTTATTCAGTTTAGGCCCTGGTAAGGCACTTATGAATGTCACAAGAAGCCTTCATATAGCAGGCTCTAATTTCGCCAACCCTTTATAGCCATCTTAGTTCCACTGTGTGACAGTGACATACGTCATATACATCTGTCTCAAAAAAAGAGTTAAACTATAATGACAATAAGACGTCATGGTAGGGCACCGGGACCTCGTGTAATGCAGTAGTGATTGCGACCACTAGACTAATCTAAAATATATCTATACGGATAAATAAAATTGAAGTGACTGTGGGTCTACTCTCTTTCTCCAAAACCGAAACTTCGTCAACGAACTAAATCAAACGTAGTTTTTGTATCGCTTTGTTGATACCAAAGTCAAGTGTTCGTTCGTTTAATAATTTAACTAAAGTAGTTTTGGAATAAATGAGCGTTAAAGAATTGTTTGTGCGTAATTTTAGAACGAACAAGAACCGTGGTAGGAATTTTGCAAACTTTCGGCCGAAGCTTCGTTTTTCGGAGAAAGCGAGTAGGCCCCCTGTTAGATATTCCAAAATAACAGCTTTTCACTAAATGCGTGTGAAAGTATATAAGATACAGATATTACGAAACAAATCTTTAAATTCATTCTGTCTGTCTGTCTGTTTGTTCCGGGACTTCCATGAAAATAAGCGCGGGGCACAGCTAAGCTATATCTATAATATAAGACTGCATCAATATAAAGCCATTTATCAATCCACATAGGGTGAGAGCAATGTCAGATATTAAGGTGAGTTCACACACGACAGTAATCGGGATCATAACGCTAATAAATACTTTACAGTTTTCCCACGAGAAGTGAGTGAGCACGCGGCCTAATATGGTGACATCAGTTAACTGATTTTAAAGTCGTTTTTTCTAATTTGTAAAGATTCCAGTTCTGTTATATTTATGAGTTTTGTGAGAAATCACGATGAAAATGTTATACTATTTATGATACAATTCACGTAACGTAAGTTAACGGTCTAAGTTAAGTCTAGGTAAGAAGCGTTTTCAGCGATTTTAAATTTGAATGAAAATTAATATGATTTATTCAGTTAGGCCCTGAAATATGAACGTCGGAGAACTGACCACTGGTTCGGAAACTAGCCTTTTAAGAAGAAACGGTAAGAAACTTAGCTATATATCAGCATATAAGTCATTACCTAGAATACCATTCATATATTCATAATTATTCACATTAAGAAAAATGTTAAAGCATACAATAAATTACATCTTTATTTAATTACAATTTAATTAAAAACGTAAAAACAATGACAAATTGATAAGAATTTATAGTAAATACTAAATTTTTCAATCTAATCTTTTAGTGAAGAATATTTGGAAGAACAATTAGATGGTGAATTGAAAAGACTACCTAATTGTAATATTAGTTAATATTTATTACATACCTCAATGGTCCATCAAGATAAATTATTGTCTGGAGAGGAGACCTTCGGGGTTCCTGAAACAAATAATATATTATGTGTGTGACATATTTTGACGATGTAAGGTAACGAAATACTTAGAGGCGCAAAAAAAAGTTTTTTTGGAATTCGTTCTCTAATAGGACGAAATTATATAAAACTAGAGATTTTTCTATTGTTAGCTTAATGATAATATAAATATGTTTTTAATTTAATTTATAAATTTTAACCAGAAAGATTTGACTGTTTGTTTGTTTTCATTGAATAGGCTCTGAAACTGCTGGACTGATCTTAAAAATACTTTCAGGAATGGGTAGCTATATTATCAGCGAGTAAAATGCTATATTTTATCTTAATCCACGGGCAAGTCAAGTATGCGAGTGAAACCGCGTGTTGTCCACCAGTTGCTTGGTCATGCTCTGCGTATTACTCGATTAGACAACCAATATCACTCCTTTTCACTGGCCGTAAGTCATTTACATCTCCGAATATACAAGTCACTCAAGTATTTCTAACAGTAGAAGAATTTTTTTAGTAACACTGGCTTTGATTTCTTTAAATTTGGTTAGGTTTAGAATGGTCTTATTGTTAGTGAATAACAATTTTATTTGGGTAAAATAGCAACGTGAGTCAAGGGCGTATTGTGATAAGTAACTTCGCAAATTCATTGCCAATTTTGCTATTGCTCGGATTCGTACACATACCCTTTTATTACAAACTAGCTGTGCTCCGCGTAGATTTTAATTTCATGGTAGCCTGCGGATCCTTAATATTTTTAGTAAATAAAAGTAGCCTAATTTTCTCCTTGAAACATATGCTACCTGCCAGTGAAAGTCCCGTTAAAATCGGTCCAGCCGCTTCAGAGATTACCCGGAACAAACAGACAGACAGAGAAAAATTTTAAAACTTGGTTTTTCAACGTCAGTAGCGTGTATACTTTCATATGCATTTAGGGAAAAGCTGTTATTTTGGAATTACAAACAGACACTTCAATTTTATTTATCTGTATAGATATGTTTTAAACCAAGACAAGACTAAACTCATTTTAATGAAAATGACTAACAACAGACTCACGTATTGCAAACCTTATAAATACTGATTAATAGTCCCCGTGACGCCGATAGGCTCACCCTCTTGCACGTTGGCACTTAATCATATTCGGTGAAACGTGAGTGTTGTTGTTAACCTCTGCTTACCCCTTCGGGAACCCTTCTCGGATGCCGTCAGCATATACGTATGAAGAACTATATCACTGTGTCATGGTAAGAGATTTGAGGAGCTCGTGGCACAGTTGCTATTGCGCATATCATTCGATCAGCGAAGTTAAGCAACCATACGCCTAGCCAGTAGTTGGATGGGTGACCGCCCGAGTTCCCTCCGTGCCTCGTAGAGCACGTTAAGCTGTCGGTCCCGGTTGCCAATTTAACATCTTTGGCAATCGTTACAGGTCAGTCGGAGGCCTAAAAATAATCTGACAACTGGTTTAACCCAAATCACAGATTTTCCTCCTAAACGGGGTTGCGAAGGTCAGATGGCAGTCGCTTCGTATAAACATCAGGTGATCAGCCACATCGGGTTGAATCAAGTGCCGACCCCAACAAAGTATGGGATAAGGCCAGGGAGATGATGATGTCATGGTAAGAGATGAATAAGTTGACCCCGTGACCCAGGTGCAATAAACGACTTTACAAACATAAGTATTTTTAAGGGATTAACAACCAGTCAGTCAAGCCATTTTTTGTAACTGGTTTGGGGTCAACGCCTTTCGACTTTGTTTTTAAGTTCGTTTTATCGACAATTCATTAATTTATTTTTCTCGCATCTGACAGCCAGTGCACAGCTGTCGCTTTTTGACAATTCTTACGAACCAATACCACAGTAAACATAATATTAGCTTACTACAACCAGTATGGAAATTTAGAACACACGAGAATCACATTAAAGTGTGGCCGTTCGCGTATATTTACGTGTTTTACTGTCATTTTTCAAAAATTCATATTGATAAAATGTACATACTTGACAGTAAATGAAAATGTAAATTTTAGAAACTTTAAGTGTGTAAACCCTTACGCTGCAATGGAGTTGTGGGGGGAGCGAGTGATCATGCTCATCCCCAGCAAACTTTGCATTTGTTAGCGAGTAGCGCCATCTATGAGCGAGTGGAGAAACGCTGCTACAGAGCAAACTTTACAAAAAATTATTCTAAACATAATCGCCCGCTCGTGGGTCCATGTATCACATTTGATTCAAAGATGCAAATTTCAAACTCTATGAATCACATGTGATACATAAAACTCAACTTTTACACCAAACTTTGGACATTTATGAAACACGTGTTACTGCAGTGTGAAAAAATATCCATTCGTTAAAACAGACTTTCTCAGGGCATCTCACGCCTGGTATTTATTTAAGTCACGCGATACGTCACAATAACTGACGTGTTCCTGAATTATGTATTTATTTAGCCTTGAACCTTGAAAGGTGGCCAATTAACGGCTTATAAGGCATTGGCTTTCGAAAATTATACTTAATAGCTGAGGGTAATATAGTTCATATTTAATTGTATTTATTGCAATAATATGAACAGCTACATATAATATATCTGCACAGGTATTAAGGTACAGCAATTCAGATTATGCGCTCACATTTTTTTAACATTATTATTCTTGGTTACGTGATAAGAATAAAATTTACGAAACAATATTTTATGTCAATCTAATCGTTTCGATTATTCACACAGGTTACAAACTTTCTGGATTTCATACAAAGTCCCATCACATAAAAATCACAGAAATTCATCTAATTTGGTACTTTCCTCTAAGTTCATAATTGCTTTACCTGCTGCTACTAAGGTTTCTCAGCGTCGAACTCGACGATGAGCGTTGGTTTCAATCATAGGAAATTGATGCGTATAATACATAGAGGATAAGGTTCAATTTCGTATCTTTAAAACCGAAAATTGACAACGAGTGCGACGCTGAAAACCTTAGTGAATAACACGGCTGGGATCGTAGACAAAGTAACATTATCCTCACGCTTCGCTAATAGAAAAGTACGGGAATGACATATGTCACGTGACTGATTTATGTCATTTCTATTTTGTTTCGTTTCTATTAGCGCAAGCGCAAGAAAATGTTACTTTGTATAGGACTACTGGGCCTTATTGAATTTACCATTTTCATCGATACACTAGCTGACCCGACAGACGTTGCACTGTCTTAATTATGAGAATGCAGCACGTATTCTGTCAATTCTATGTCAAACGTCATAAGGTTACATCAAAAAGTTTTTATTGTCCAAAGCGCTAAGGTTAGATTTAAGAAGAAAAAATAATTTAATATGCTTTAATATAAATTTTCCACGCTATTTTCTTAGATTTTTGTTTCATAAGAACCATTTCCTGACAATAACGATCACAACAAAAAAAATATAATCGAAATCGGTCCAGCCGTTCACCCGTGATGTCGTGACCAAGGGAAATGGGGATTCATTTTTATATATATAGATATCTAGAATCTGAATCTTATTTATTTACTAACTGTGCCCCGCGGTTTCACCCGCGTAGATTTAGTTTAATGCCTCAAAGTCAAAGTCAAAGTCAAAAATATCTTTATTCGATTAGACTTTATACAAAGCACTTTCAAATCGTCAGAATGACACAATTTACAGGATTATACATGCTACCGCCAGATTCGGAAGGTTGCTTTTACTGAGAAGAACCTGGCAAGAAACTCAGTAATTACTCTTTTCAAAAATATTATACAATTTAAACAAAATAAATCATTTGAGAAATGTAAGCCCATGGACACAGTTCCAATGTACAAATGTCGATAAAAATTAACATAAAGAAAAGTCTAGTAGTTCTATTTATATCTAAATGCGTAGCTTGAGATGACCAGCCCCCACAAGCAGCACCTGTTCACAAGTATGACGAGAATGCCAGCCATCGCCCTCCTCAACCATTATAGAGGGAAGTGAGCGACCCGTCACCCTGACGCCGCCGCAAGCAAAGGCATTTTAGTGAGCATGACAACTCAAATTTATCAAAGGGCAAATTTACAATACATGTAGGTAATTTATTATAAAAGCGTATACTTTGCCCTAAAAATGATCCCTGGACTTTCTGTAAGCGGTGTGTAGGTACTACTAATTTATTTTTATGTCTTGTGTTGACATTATGTACATCACTCTTCTTTTGAAAAGAATTTATATTTTTATGTACAAGTAGTAAGTTTGCAAAAATATACTGCGAAGCCACTGTTAAAATTCCTATTTCTTTAAATTTTTCCTTCAAAGATGCCCTAGATCCTAAGTTATAGATTGATTTTACAGCCCTTTTCTGTAATATAAATATGGCTTCTATATCGGCAGCTTTGCCCCAAAGCAAGATAGCATACGACATAACACTATGAAAGTAACTAAAATAAACTAATCGTGCCGTGTCTACGTCAGTGAACTGCTTTACTTTCCTGACGGCATATGCTGCCGAGCTGAGTTTCCCCGATAGACTAGATATATGTGAGCCCCATTGAAGTTTGTTATCAAGTGTTACACCTAGAAAAACTACTGACTCAACAATATCCAGTTTTTCACCATTGATCATAATTTTGGTCGGAACAGGTTTAACGTTAGGTAAAGTAAATTTTAAGCATTTTGTTTTTTTCGCGTTTAAAACTAAGTTATTCACAGTGAACCATTTAAATACTTTGTCAAGGGCACTGTTTACATCGTCATAATCCGTTTTACCTCTGCTAACTTCGAACAAGAGTGATGTATCATCAGCGAAAAGTACAATATCACAAATATTCTTAACAAAATGCGGTAAATCATTGATGTATATCAGAAATAGAAAAGGCCCTAAGATTGATCCCTGCGGCACGCCCATCAGTACCGGGGACCCGGAAGACTTAACGCCATTTACCTCTACTTTCTGTACCCTCTGGCTTAAATATGAATCAATTAAATCGAGTGCAGTACTTTTGACTCCATAGTGTTTTAATTTGAGCAATAATGTCTCATGATGGACGCAATCAAACGCTTTAGATAGGTCACAGAATACACCTATCATATCATGTGAGTTCTCCCAAGCCCTATATACATGTCGAAGAAGTGCAACACCGGCATCAGTAGTTGACCGACCTTTGGTGAAGCCATACTGCTCATTGTGTAAAATATGATTTATGTTGAAATGGATAACTAGCTGATTTAATATGATTTTCTCAAAAATTTTACTAAGAGCAGGTAAAATTGAAATCGGTCTGTAGTTATTGGGATCATTAATATCACCAGCCTTAAACAATGGTATAACTTTACTATATTTCATCAAATCGGGAAATTTACCTAATTTAATACAATTGTTAAAAATTTCAGCCAGGGTTGGGGCTATTATATCTATTATATCGTGTAATACTTTTAGAGATATATCCCACAAATCACCCGTTTTTTTTAAATTTAAACTTTTAAATGTCCTAATTACTTCTAATGGGGTAACGGAACAAAAACAAAAGCCGGCGTCGCATTCTGACACACTTGACTTAAGAAGAGATTCAGCGTCTGAAGATGAAGAATGCAAAGAACAAGTTGTAGCTACCGGAATGTTAATAAAAAAATTATTAAACGTTTCTGCAATTTGAATATTATCGCGGATTAAATTATTATTAATATTCAAGGCTATTCGAGTATCGCGACTTTTTATTTTCCCTGTCTCCGCATTAATCATATTCCATGTAGCCTTAATCTTGTTATCAGCATTTTTTATTTTAGACGAGAGGTATAGAGCTTTAGCTTTTATACAAGCTTTCTTGAAAGTTTTTGAATAAGTCCGTACATAATTTATAAATTCTGGGTTATGATTACATTGTTTCAACCCATATAGCTCATACAACCTATTTCTACTAACACGTATACCTGGAGTTGCCCATTCATTAAATTTTGCTTTAATGTTTTTATGAACTGGTTTAAGTTTAAAGGTACTGTTAAACTCATTTTTTATAAGGTGAAATAGGCTTTTGAAACGTTTATCGGGATCAGTTTGTGAACATTGCAAATATGGAATTTTACTTTCTATGTTAGATCTAAACAAATTTAACCGTTTCTTTGTGATAGGCCTACATGTTACTTTTTGTGTATCTAAGTTACTTTTATACAAAACAGTCATCTTTTGACCACAGTGGTCAGATGTGAGATCACTAATAATAGCACTATCTGTGGCTTCGCAGTCGCAAAATATATTATCTAAACATGTGGCTGTAGTTGCTGTGATTCTGGTAGGCTCAGAGAATAAATGTTTTAAATTAAAAGAATTAAAAAGACTAACCAACCTAACCGTTAATGGCCCACTGTCTAGCAAATTGACGTTAAAGTCGCCACAAACTATTAAACTTTTATTAAGTACACAAACTCGCTGTATAGCATCTTCTAACAGAGATTCAAATAAGCAAAAGTTCCCTGAGGGGGGACGGTACACGCAAATAATAACAAATTTATCAAGTTCGATGCACGATAACTCAGCTGTGCGCTCAACGGAAATATTAACTATGTCTTTCCGTTCCTTATATTTAACTTCATTTGAAACAATGATTAATGAGCCTCCATGTATTGCTGAACGTCTGACAAATGCACTTGCAAGTCTATATTTTGTATTAGAGAGCAATAGCTCATGGTTCTTCAGCCAATGTTCGGTTAAGCATAAAATGTGAACATTGTGATATTCTAAAAACAAGTCTATCTCTAATTCTTTGCCAGCTAAGCCCTGTATGTTCTGATGAACAACATTTAAGCGACAACGCTGAGAGACACTGGGCACAGCTGTTGTCTCTGGTACTAGTTTAAAACACCAATAGGAGTGTTACTAGTACTGTTATACTCAGATTCATTCCTTAACCTATGTTTTGTTATATTTGCTATAACGTCGTTAATATTGTAAGCTATCAAAGTAGCAATCAGTTTAAGACATTGTTTAGGAATATAAAAGGAATCCCTAGTTACCCTAAGTCCACTAATAAATTTATTAGTGTCAAAAAATATAAAACCGTCATGTTCACTAAACTCATGTCACGGAACCCTAATATTTTTAATAAATAAAAGTAGCCTATGTTACTCCTTGAAACATCAGTTACCTGCCAGTGAAAGTTCCGTTAAAATCCGTCCAGCCGTTTCAGATTTTACCCGGAACAAACAGACAGACAGACAGAGAAAAATTTTAAAACTTGGTTCTTTATTGTCAATATACTTTCATATGCATTTAGTGAAAAGCTGTAATTTTGGAATTACAAACAGACACTTAAATTGTATTTATCTGTATTGATGTATAGATTATCTTATCTTGTAATAATGAAGTTCAAACCACACTACCGCGGTTTCAGAATAAGCAATTTTTTTAATCATTGCAGAATATCGTATGGATAGTTTCACTCATTTATGAGACAGATGTATGTGACGTGCATACATCTGCCACTGTCGCACAACTGAATTAACATTGCAATAAGAGCTCATGGTTGGGCCCAAGGAATGGTTATTTACAAGTGGTGTTTTAACTCTCATGGACGTAAAACGTAGGTGAGTAATATATTAAAAAGATTGGATAGCAAACTCATAAAGATTAAGCCTACGTCTAGCTACAATGTAGTATGGAAATGGTAAATTATTACTTGAATCAGTCGTAAGGATATTATTGTTCACGCCTTTTTTCATTCGGATGAAATTATGATGTGCCTGAATGTCTATTCTGAATATCTTTATCTATAATAATATTATAAAGAGAAAAGATTTGTAAATAAGTATGTTTGTAAGGAATTGGCTCAAAAAGTACTGAACCGATTATAAAAAATATTTCACCGTTTGAATTGATTTTATCTCTACAGTCCCACGGGAACGGGATTTACGCGGGTGAAACCGCGTGACCTCCGCTAGTTAGTAAATATTTATGAAATGTTATTAGTGCAGGCGTTTTCACACGTCAGTCAATATAATACTAATCATAGTTCATGAGATATAGCCTGGTGACAGGACAGATGGATGGTTAGACCAACGGACAGACGGACAACGGAGTCTTAATAACAGCACAAAATTATGTCTTATTGCTCAACTAGTTGAGTAATTGGTACATCAGAAGGTTTACCCACTGCTCAAGTTAGTGCAGTTGAGCAATTTGAGTTGAGCAGTGGGGAAGTAGCAGATTTTTTACCATGGGTACTATACAACAAATATTAAATTTAAAAACAAATTTTATCAATATAAGCGAAACACCCATGCACATGGCAAACACGAATGAATACTTATATTTTTTTTCTCTGACGTGTGTATCGAACCCACAAACTATGCGTAAACATGAAGGCTTTATAAGAACAATCGAACTGAGCATTCAGTGCGGGCAAGCATTCGATTGTAATGTAGAATATAAGCAGACTTCCTAATAGTATAATCAGATATTTACAGCGGCCGGATGTGAGCCTCAAGCCTTCAAGCAAGCGTCACTACGACGGGACGTGTGTTGTAAATATACACGAGGTGCCTATTTATAGGGTTGCCACTTAAAGGAATTATAATATACAATTAAATGCTAACGGGTTCACATTCCTACCAGCAATTATTTTATGCAAGCTTCTGTTGGCTGAGTTGTGCGCGTGAGAATTCGTATTTGTGACAAACATTAATTGTGACATAACCAATGATTATAAAAAAGCGTGACAAATATTTATGACAAAAAAGCGTAAGTGCTTTTTATTTACTAAAATAAGAGAATTTTTTGTTTGGATCTTAAATGGAGTTAAGGAGCTAAGTTCTTAATGGAGATTTCTACTCAGAACTTAACAACAGCTACTTTACGATAATTATTCTCTGTCTGTTCCGGGTAATGTCTGAAACGGCTGGACCGATTTGAATGGGACTTTAATTGGCAAATAGCTGATGCCCATGAAATGAAGTCTACGCGGGTGAAACCATGGAGTACAACTAGTGTAAAATAAATCACAAGCCAATGAACACAATTTCCATGCACGAATGTTGACAAAAAATGTGATATAGTTACCCACCCTTATAAATACCTATACGTTACAAATCGTTACAATTTCATATTATAATCATACGATATACTAAAAAGGTCAAATAACTTGTAAATGAAACATTTGCCAAGGGGTTATAATGGGATATAAGGGGTTGTAAGGGCAAATAAAATCGCTACAACCCCGTAACATATTGCCGTGTCATAACCAATCACCCTTTATACATTACTAGCGGACGTCACGCGGTTTCACCCGCGTACTTCCCGTTCCATTCAAATGGTAAAAGAGTTTTTAAAATCAGTCCAGTACTTTTTTAGTTTTCCGTTACAAACATACTTACATACAAATCTTTCCCCTTTATAATATAAGTATAGATTGCTTGTGATAACCGGTCCCCACAAATCTTCAAGTCTTCTTGAAGGAAAGTTAAGATTTTTTAAACAAGTATGTGCCAGCCCTAATATAACCCTTGACAGTACCATAAAGAACGCTTATGGCTCCCGGCAATCACAGCGTCCGGCAATCTGATTCAAAATCAAACCAAGCTCGTACCGTGTGTAAATCTACCATTTCCCTCTTTATATCACCATCATCACCACTATACAATAACAATTATCATTATTTACCACTGGGTATAACCATAACTTAGCGGCGAAGGTTACTACTTATTAAAACCCCTATTTTTCAGTAACCCAATTTTCTGAGTGACTGTACTCAACTGAATACGAGGTGAAACAGGACAGCTTGACGAATTAACCCACTGCTAATGACCCACAGTGGGTCCACGGGTAATATTTTATACCCGTATACCCACTTTTATCCTTTTCAATATATCAGCTTCTGTGAGCTCACGGACCACAATTCTAGCTAAACATTCAAGAGAGTGAAGAGACCGAAGGTCGAAGGAGGACGCTGCGCAATATTCGCGAGTGGACTGGCATCAGCAGTGCTGCTGAACTCGTCCGCCTTGCGAAGGATACACATAAGTTTACCAAACTGACGGCCAACCTTCAATAGCTGGAGAAGCACTACAAGAAGAAGGATCAAGAGTGATTTGGGTATCCCCTAGCATAAAGAATCAATGTTTTCAAAAAGGATAAATTAAAGCCAAAGCAGCGGGTCTACGGGTAATACATTGACAACTTATATCGTATGGGATGAATATCGTATCGTTTTTTTGGAATGTGCGGAATATAAGATAAATAATAAAGAGTAAATAATATAAATGTGACTGCCTTTATATATACTTCCATGGGCATTTAGCTTTTGCATGCAAACAGACACACATACATTTTATTTATGTGTATTGGCAAGTTCCATATAAATAACAATGACAGGATCTCTTGGCTCGTCTTGCCACTTAGCTGGTTGTCATTTCAAAGAACAGGTTAAGCTGGTCCTTTACAAACAATTTCGTCCAAATTACTTGGTGTTAATTTGAGACTGCAGTAAAAGGGCGATCAATTTAAGAAGCATGTTATATAAGAACTCAAACAGGCTTTAGTTCCAGAAGAAGTGTTCATTAAGTACTTTACCAGGAACTGTAGACAGAGTAACATTATCCTCACGCTACGGGAATGACATATGTCACGTGACTAATTTATGTCACTTCCTATTATTATATTTATTATATTCCTTCTCTGTTTGTGATACGCATTTCACAAAGGGTGGGTATCAGCCAGGGGCGTGCATTTCATATAAGTAGATAAGCAGTTCTTACAATTTGTGATGACTGAATACACTCGTGTTGTGTGCGTGTCCATACCAAAACTTATGTAGCTACGAGGCGCCACATTGGCATGTACTTATCCTGCCTACCCATCTAGTTATTGTAAATGCCTACCCCTCTGAAAATCCAATGCACGCCCCTGGTATCAGTGTCAATTTACCCCCGTAATAAAAACATGATAAATATACAATATGTTTTGGTATATCATAAACCACTCGGCCACCACGACTTCTTTTACACTGTCAAAATAATGAAGATTTATCTGTTGAACTTTTTTTTAAAGTCTGTAAAACACGTTAATGACGTATACACAATCGGACACGACGTGACGTTATTGTCGCTACACTGTTATTCTGCTTATTATCTCGTAGATATGCGCGTCTGTGAGTGTGTCATTTTGAACTATTTATTCCGAGATTCCTCACTGCTCGTAAAACTAATATTTATACTGTGTCAAATTAGCAATAACAATTATCAGATTAAATTCATTGATAACATTAACGCATTCATGAGATTTGAACTATGACCCCTCAGATCTGGATATAGAGCTGTGGTTTGCAATAATTATTCGAATCCGTACTGAATATGTCTTTAAATCATGTAAACGGTCAAGTGCCGATGGCATTTCGATATCCTGCCAGCATTTTGAAACAATAGGCAAGTAAGGCTAAGCGTATGCTGAGACGCAGGCGGCGAAGATCCGCGCAGTGCTGAGCAGATAGTTCAATCCATTTGCAGTGCATTGAGCTACATATGCTGCAAAATAGGCATGAATCGTCGTGTCGTGAGTTTTATTCTACATCTCTTAGTAGAATCGGCATAGATCTAAGACGCTACACGTGCTCGCCGAGCTGTGTTTTTTGTATTTAGTTGCAATTACGGAAAAAATAATTGAATTAGTTAGTTATGTTACTTTTTGTATGATTCAAATCAGAAATCATGAAAAAATAATTCATCATCAGAAATTTTAATAAAATTTTCGATTATGAAGTTTATTTTTTACCTGTTAATACGTGAATGTCTCTTTGTAGCTTGCTGTGTAGGCTTATGTCTGTCTCAACTGCCCTGCCCTGCAAAAGACGTACTTACTAGGCTATGCTGCGTCGCCTGCATCCCAGCGTGCTCTGAGCCTTATGTTATTGTAAGCCGCGCCTGCTTATAATTTATAGTAGCACTTTCATTATGGATCTACGAAATAAACCGTTTTCGTTTCACTTGTTTATTTAGTTCACCACGACTCATATTATCAGACGGATATATATGACGTGTATAAATTTGTAACTGTCATAGATTGTAAGCTATCAATCTACAATTATAGATATATCGCATCTCTTTATTTAACACACGTACATATGCTCATGCCTGTATTCCCCGAAGGGGTAGGCGGAGGTGTTGTTATAACAAACTTTCACATTTCACCGAAGATGATTCATCTTATTCGTCGAGGCTCAGGCACTATACTTACGTCTCCGAATAACGTCTCAGACATATGCAGGTTTCCTCACGATGTTTTCCTTGACAGTAAAGCAAAATTCAGGCTGGAAATATTTGAACAATAGTGACAATCACACCTGTTACAGTTCCTTATATAGTTTCGGTAAAAGTAGGCTAAACCTCACAGAAACCCTTCTGAAATACTTATGTATGCGTGAATCCTGTACAATTATGTTAGTAATCTCTAAACGAAGCTATCTAGTGGTCTCCTCCTACGTGCTAGCTTTAATTGGTGTCACCATTAATTATTCATGAACAATCGTCGCTAATGACTGCGGTAGGTACGAGTTAATTACTCAACGTATACACCCCTAGTAGTTTCGTTATTTAAATTAAAGGTTTCTTCTTAAGTTTAAGTTAAAAAAAATGGGCATAACGGGGTTTCTCGTTTGAAATTCGAAGCTATCCGACAGTGATTGTACCTCTTTATAGAAGATCGCAGTCAAATAATGCTACTTTAGAGAAGTACTGCGTTCCTGCGGTGAGTAAGGTTGCCAGTGCTCAAAAGTTTTTCAGACAGACGGTGTATTCTTGTTCCAAAATACGAAATTTCAGTCGAAAGTTTCTACCTTTAAGTACCTACCACATCTTCATCATCATGAATTTAAGAGCAATGAGACTCTTGTCGGTGTAACCGATGCAACTCTTTCCATTTGTCTCTGTCCAGTACCACATCTTATTCCTTCTAAAATTAAGTACTAACGTGGTCCGCAAGAAAAAGTCTTTGGCGTTTATACTTGAAACCTAGTTTATTTCTTTACTTATTAATTCTGTAACGGACGCGAATTTAAGCTTGATATAAACAAAACTGTTTGATTTTCGTTCGTTTCCGATGGTTTTTTTACGGAGAAATAAAGTAGACCCCCTGAACGGACACATGTCATAACTAACATATTTAACCCTGCGTTGAATTCTCATCCATACATCTGATAAATAAAATTGAAGTGTCTATTTGTAACTCCACAATAACAGCTTTTCACGAAATGCATATGAAAGTATGACATGAATAAAATAATTTCTAAAAACAATTTCTGTCGTCGGTCTGTCTGTCTGTTTGTTTGTGTCGCCTAACCTCCGAAACGGCCAGACCAACTTTAACGGAACTTTCATTGGCAGATAGCTAATTTTACAAGTAAGTAGTAAATAAGGATAGTTTTATTTAAAAAAAAACAATTAGGTTCTCGCGGGTCACCCACGAAATTAACTCTACGCGAATAAAACCGCGGGCTACCAATAGTATATATTATAAAGTGTAAAAACTTAAAGTGCTATTTCCTTATTTTTCTTTAAATAAATATTTAATTCCACATCCTAGTCGTAATACGCCGAATGTTCACAAATGTAAGTTAGAGTGTTTTGATAGTGTGCAAATACCGTTGAATATCTTTATTAATTTTATGTTTTTATCGTTTCATATAAAAGTGGCGTCGTAAAAACAAATCGGGCATAATATTTTAAATGTAACCGGTCCAACTTGATACCAGGACTACCTTTTAGGGACGCCAAGATTACACTAAAATTTTTAATAAAACTGTTTTAATTATTCGTTACTACAACATATTATAAGCCTGCAAGTAAAAATATATATATTTTTAATTATGTTTGCAACCTATACTAATATAAAAGCCGAAGAAATGTGTTTGTTTGTTTGAACGCGCTATCCGTCCGTTTGATAAATGATTTCAATGTTAGATAGCCCATATGTCGAGGAAGGCTATAGGCTAAATATAAACACGCTACGTCAATCAAAGTCGCGGTCTAAAGTCAGCGTTAGCCAAAGTAACTATTCTACGTGGACGACGTTCCTAAGTTAGTATGAGTATGTAATACAAATATGATAAATGCTGTAGTTCTTAATAGACGCTCTGCTTAATCCGATAATGGTAGGCCCCCTGTACCCCAAGCATAGGTCTTTTAGTTACATAGTTACCAATTCACAGAACCGAATGATGAGAAAGAAAAAAAATGTAGCAGAAAAAATCAAGATGGCGTCGTGTCACGCACGAGCGCGCGTTCGTCTTTCAAATCTCGATCGATGTCAAAGACATCGGCTAGACGGTCTGATTCATAGTTCTTTGTATGCTGTTAACTGTGCAACGGGCGGTATGCGGTCCAAAACGCCAATGATACTTGTATCGGGGACTTATAACTAGCTGTGCCCCACGGTTTCACCCGCGTAGATTTAGTTACATGCTGATTTTTTTAAATAAAATTAGCCTAAAACACTCCTTGAAACGTCAGCTATCTGCCAGTGAAAGTCCTGTTAAAATCCATCCAGCGGTTTAAGCGTGATGCCGTGACCAAGGGAAATGGGGATTCATTTTTATATATAAGATTATTTTCGCTTGGGGGTAGGGTGGGACTAAACTATACCACCGTAGTATTGGGATTACAAAAATAGGAAAACAATAAAAATGGGATTTCGACGATTAAAAAATAACTTCCAAATATAGTCTAGAATATAGTAAAAAAAAACACAACTTGCCACAAATTCTTCACCTAACTTTACAAGTTGGTAATGCAGTATTTTTTGCATAAAAATCTTATAATTTACATACCCTGCATGCAGACTTTTAAAACTGGGACCGGATAAAATAACCGGATATATATAGCTAAATCTAAAATAAGATCAATCTTCATCGGAATGGAGTGCGCGAGTCTTCTAAATATGCAAATGGGGTGCATTTTTGCGTCTAACAACATCGTATTTCCATCAAATATCAGGATTGAGATGGATAAGGGTATGTTGTTTATCTGCGAATTCCTCATTGAAACGTCTGCGACCGTCACTCAGAGTACAAAGGGCCGATCGTCATATATCCTTCACCGCTCAACTAGGAACGTAATGAAACATTTGAATACTTATTTGCATTGCACGTGTTGACCGCGAGACTCGGGTTAACTAGATATTTTGCATAAGTTTGTATCAAATCAAACAAATACTTTTCTTATACTACCAAGGGGGGAACCGTTCAGGGACTAGTGCGAGTTTTCTTAAAATCGCCGTCACAAGTCACCGCGTCGACGTAAACGCAGATTTGTATGGGCTCACAATAGTGTCATCTTTAGGCCGACAGAGGCGCTGCTCCGATCCCATACAAATCTGCGTTAACTTTGACACGGTGACTTGTGACGGCGGCAGTGAAACACTCGCACTAGGCACTCTGTTCGCCTGAGAGTAAGATGGTAACCACCTGGGATGGTAAGCAGCGTTGGCACTTAATCATCTTCTGTGAAAAGAATTCGGGGAATATAGGCGTGAGTATATGCATAAATACGCTTTTGAGTGCGGTTTTTTACTCGAAATTTGTATATAATAAAAGTGGCTTAAGTAATTTTTTGTTTTTTTTTTTCTAAAAAAATGCTTCAGTATTCGTTTAATTTGTATATACATAAGTGTGGTTAAAATGCCGATAAAATTTAGTCAAATAAGACATTATTTTATAATATTGTATACGGACAAAGTTATATAAAAAAACAGCTTTTTAAATAAAGCTAAAGAAATATTACGGCGGTACTTGTGCCTGTGTTCTAATAAGGAAAAAAACTATTTGACATTGTTGACACTCCGTTTGTTCCTATTTCCTGCAAACTGCTTTCACTAGTACCTGATGTCACACCTTTTACTCACATGTATTTGGTAGAAAATAGGTCTTTTTAAAAACACTTAAATCACATTTTATCTATACATGTAAATAAAATTGAAGTCTAAAACCTGTCTAGTCGTTTCGGTTATTTGCCGGGACATACAAGCAGACAAAGTTTTTCATCGGTTTACTAGCTGTTTCACCCGCGTAGATTTAGTTTCTTCCTTATTGTCGCAGAACCCTAATATTTTTAATAAATAAAAGTAGCCTAAGTTACTCCTTGATACATCAGCTACCTACCAGTGAAAGTCCCGTTAAAATCCGTCCAGCCGTTTCAGAGATTACCCGGAGCAAACAGACAGACAGACAGATAAAAATATTAAAACTTGATTTTTTAATGTCAGTATCGTGTATACTTTCATATGCATTTAGTGAAAAACTGTTATTTTGGAATTACAAACAGACACTTCAATTTTATTTATCTGTATAGATGTATATATATCACTTATACATTTTTATGTGCATTTATCAACAAGCTGTTATCCCACAAGCTTACCAACCTACACTACAATTTACTTTATCTGTAAAGATATTTAAAAAAAAAGTTCCGTTAGCAGCTGTCTTAAACAGGTTATAAAAAAAGTATTCGTTCGAGTTCACGTACAGTGACTAGATGACGCAAACCAATTTACATAGTTTATTTTAATCTAGATTCAATCTAGTCTTCATTTAGACCATCTAACTACAGATGAATGCCACGTTTCCACCCACATACGCTTCAATATCACAAAAAAGAAAAAACAACGACAACTTTAAAGTCTGAGTAAATAAATAAAAGTATACTCTATGCTCACCAAAATTAACATTTTATATTAAAAAAAATATTTGACACTTGCAACATTGAACGTTTTTTTTTGTCCTGGATAAGTTTACTACCGTTTCCAAATTTAAACCTGGGAGAAGAAATAGCGAAACAAACTTCCCGGCTTTTTTTATGGTCGCAAAGATCTTATAATTATTTTGTTAAATTATTTAGGAATAGAATAGAGACAATATATATTTATTTAACAAAAACTACATTATTTGTTACGCATGAATCATTAGTACAATATCGAACAGAGATAGAACAATTGACAGTCTTAAACAATTCGTCATAAAAGTATATACTTCTTAGTTATTGGTGGTCAGTTTCAAAGTTTTGCAGAGATTCTGGCCTGCTTGCTTAGAATAATAAATCTATATCTATACCGATAAATAAAATTGAAGTGTCTGTTTGTAATTCAAAATTAACAGCTTTTCACTAAACGCACACGAAAGTCTATAGGTACGGCACTCAAATAGAACAAAAACACAATTAAAAAATATATCTCTTCGTCTGTTTGTTCCAGCTAACCTCCAAAACGACTAGACCGATTTTAACGGGACTTTCACTGATAGATAGCAAATTTTACAGGGAGTAACATAGGCTTATTTTTTATTTAAAAAAACATAAGGTTTACGCGTGGTGCCACCCAGTGGCGTGGATTGCATATAAGCAGATAAGCAGTGCTTACAATTTGTGATGACTGAATACACTCGTGTCGTGTGTTATGATTGTGTGTGTGTGTGTCTATACCGAAATGTATGTACCTACGCCGCATCATATTGGTATGTACTTAACCTACCTACCTACCTTATAATATTGTTTATGCCTACCCTTCTGAAAATCCAATGCACGCCCCTGGCACGCACGTAAGAAATTAAGTCTACGCGGATAGCACAGCTAGTTAAACAAATATAATTTTATTATTACTAAAGTATGTATAGCATAACATCGGCATTGGTCATCGCGTCATAATAAATGCCCACACCTAAAGTAAAATGAAAATAAAACGACAACTATTTACCGTTACATTAGCTAAACACTTATTAATTAAAAAATACATCTGTCATGTAATGAATTGTATTGATGGATAATAATCAAACGGCTTAGCATTTTACAGTATTATTTCCGTGTAAATAAAAGACGCACATTGCATTGGGGCAATTTTTGTTATCTCAAAAATGCTAGCTGTCAGAACATATTAAATTGACATTATCTTGTCTAGAACACGTACTTATGATAAATATGGCCGCAATGTTTAAAGGAAAATGAGCCTTTTTTAAATACTACTGGTGCGAGGGAGCCACCATCATCGGTTTAAGCGTATTAAGAACTTCTGAGCTTTGAAGTTTCATTTTGGTACCGTAAAATTGATCGTCAAAGCTAAGAAGTTCTTAATAAGAGCTGCTTGGACGATCATAGTTGGGTCCTGCATTTTTAGGGATCCTTAAAAAAAGGGTAAATCATCTATATAAAGGTACAAAATGAATCCCTATTTCCCTTGGTCACGCCATCAAGCATGAACAATTGACCCGATTTTAACGGGACTTTCACTTGCAGATAGCTGATGTTTCAAGGAGTGACTTTTGACAGGGAGTTAAATAGGTACATCCTTTTCAAAGATTACCCGGAACAAATAGACAGACAGACAGACAGACGGACAGAGAGAAAATTTAAAACTTGGTTTTTTAGTGTCAGTACCGTGTATACTTTCATATGCATTTATTGAAAAGCTGTTATTTTGGAATTACAAACACACGCTGCAATTTTATTTATCTGTATAGATATAGATGGCAACCCTTCTAGTGCGAGTCCGTCACGTACTTGGCTGTCTGTTAACTCCCTTTATTGACCTTTTTAGGATTTCTCGCTTTGTGCGAATGACATCGGTCAGTCTGCCCGCGACCACGGCTAATACAACATGGCCTCATCGAGAATCCATACGGATAAATAAAATTGAAGTGTCTGTTTGTAACTCCATAATAACAGTTTTTCACCAAATGAGTATCTGTTTCTACTTAAAAAAAACAATGTTTTTTTTTTCTTTGTCAGTCTGGTTGTTTCCGCGCTAATTTTAGTACTTTTATTTGGAAAAAAAAGATTACCACTTATTACTAACCCTTATTTAGTATAAAATTAAGGTGAAATCTACACAGCTGAAACCGCGGGGCACAGCTAGTAGACAATAAAGAGCTGTGACTGGAACTGTGATTGTGAAAATGAAGAAAATGGGATACATATTTTATGCTTGAGCAAAAATGGATTGGAAACATTCGTAAAGAGAACAAGATGTGATACGAAGCTATAAAGTCCTGCAAACGATGCATTTGGTCTGCCAATTGAGCCACTTGTTTTTTTTACCATTTTACATACATACATACATATGCTCAAGTATTCCCCGAAGGGGTAGGCAGAGATGTTGTAATAACGAGACACCCACTTTTCACCGAAGATAATTAAGTGCCAACGTAACAGATGGTGAGTCTATCGCCATCTCAGACACTAAATATACGTCTTTGAATTAGTTCTCAGACATATGCAGGTTTCCTCACGATGTTTTCCTTCATCGTAAAGCACGTGGTGTGAAATCACTGTACACGTACATAAGATTTTAGAAAATCTCTTTGGTACAGGCCCTGCTGGGATTCGAACTTGCGTCGCTTACGTAGCAGGGGGTCTACTCTCTTTCTCCGAAAACGAAATTTCGTGAACGAACGAAAATTAAACGTAGTTTCATTATCGCTTTGTTTTTATCAAACTCAAATTTTTCTTCGTCTAATAATTTAATTAAAGTTGGTTTAGAAAATATAAACATCAAATAATTTTCTAGCGGACCACGTTCGGACGTAATTTTAGAACGAATAATAACCGTGGTAGGAACTTTGCGAACTTTCGGCCGAAGCTTCGAGTAGGCCCCCAGGCAACTGCTCAAACTTTAAGGCCACCACGGCTCTTTTATGAATTAAAACAGACATTCAGAAATAATATGTCTAAAAAAGTACAAATTACTTTTATTTCAAACTGTTGTTTTGACATTTTATAAAAAAACACATTTCGTGAAGTATCTACAACTCAGGGCCCCAACCATGAGCTCTTATTGCAATGATAATTCAGTAGTGCGACAGTGACAGATGGCACGTCACATACATCTGTCTCATAAATGAGTGAAACTATCATGGCAATAAGAGCTCGTGGTAAGGCCCCTGTTCAGCGTGTAGACAAAGTAACATTATCCTCACGCTTCGCTTACAGACGCGATACCAAATGAATGGGAATGACATATGTCACGTGCCTGATTTATTCATTAATTTTGTATCGATTCTATTAGCGCAAGCGCGAGAGAATGTTACTTTGTCCAGGCCTAAAGTAAGACTCCAGTGGTTAACTTGGGCTAATAATCGATTAAGTATAATTAAGTATTTTTATGAATGGCCCTCAAGGATGCCATTCATAAAAATACTTAGTAAACAAAAAAAAACCCCTTAGAGATATAAATCTGTACTATTATATAGAGGAAAGATTTAAAAAATTCTTTCACCATTGGAAAACTACATTCACCTTGAGTTACAAAAGCTATATTTTATCTCGGTGCTCCCACGGGAACGGGAACTACGCGGGTGAAACCGCGTGACGTCCGCTGGTGATTCATAAAACGATACAATACAAAATTGGTACAATCGAATAGAAATCGTATATTATATTATTATTTTTTATAAATAAAATTGAAGTGTCTGTTTGTAATTTCAAAATAACAGCTTTTCACTAAATGCATATGAAAGTATATACGTTACGGACATAAAAAAGCAATTTTTTCTCTGTCTGTCTGTCTATTTGTTCCGAGTCATCTCCGAAACGGCTGTACCAATGTTAACGGGACTTTCACAGGCAGGTAGCTAATGTTACAAGGACTAACTTAGACTTTTTTAATTTAAAAAAAATAAAGGGTTCCGCGGGCCACTGATGAAAATAACTCCACGCGCGTGAAACCGCGGCGCTAGTTAGTTTACAATATTTAAAATTTCAACTTGCTAAGTTCACCCGTTCCTGAGAAAATCGCTGATGATTGACGGACAAGTGAGTGATCTTAGGGACGGATTTTAACGGGACTTTCACTGACAGATAGCTTATGTTACAAGGAGTAACTTAGGCTACTAGATTTAAAAAAAAACATTAGGGATGCGCGGGCAACCGTGAAATTAAAATCTACGCGGGTGAAACCGCGGGGCACAGCTAGTATACAATATACTAGACGTGCCCGCCAATCGTTGTATTGCCACATAGGGATGGATCACCGTATTTAGAGGTATGAAAAATAGAGGTTGGCCGATTCGCAGACCCATCCGATATGCACACAAAACTTCATACAAACGAAGACCCCTATTTCTATACTAGTAACTAGCTGTGTCCCGCGGTTTCACTCGCGTAGATTCATTTTCATGCTTCATGTCGCGGAACCATAATATTTTTATTATATAGAAGTAGCCTAAGTTACTTCTTGAAATATCAGCTACCTTCCAGTGAAAGTATCGTTAAAATCGGTCCAGCCGTTTCAGAGATTACCCGGAACAAACAGACAGACAGACAGACAGACGGACAGACAGACAGAGAAAAAAAATTAAAACTTGGTTTTTTAGTGTCAGTAGCGTGTACACGTTCATATGCATTGAATGAAAACTTGTTATTTTGGAATTACATACAGACACTTCAATTTTATTTATCTGTATAGAATAGAATAGATAATATTATATAGAGGAAATATTTGTTTGTTTGTTTGTATTAAATAGGCTAGACACTACTAAACCGATCTTGAAAATTCTTTCAGCAATGGATAGCTACATCTTCAGCGAGTAACATAGGCTACATTTTATCCTCATACTCCCACGGGAACGGGAACTACGCGGGAGAAACCGCGTGACGGTAGCTAGAAAAATAAAAAAAATGGAAATCACACTGATATGCACTCAATTTGTAATTTAACGGGCTTATTGCGGAAAAGGATAAAATCTTGATTTAGTTTAAAATAAACTAGGCTTAGGCTAACTCTAGTTTTAAATTAAAGTAGCCTAAGTCTCCTATCACCAGCTTATTATTGAGATTATTTCTCTAATCTCTAGGTATATATATATTAGCCGGAACTAACAGACAGACAGAGTCATTTTTCTTGTGAGTACCGTAAATACTTATCACATGCATTTCGTGAAGAGCTGTTAATTTGAAATTACAAACAGACACTTCAATTTAATTTATCGGTATAGATATAGATGTTTCCTTTCATACAGGGATTCTGTTTAAACCCTCCATCTACCTTGTATTGAAATTACCCTCCTGGGGAATAAATAAAATAGGTTATGTTTTAAAGCAATATAATCGTTTAGTTGAAAGCTACCGACTGTCACTACTGGGGCCAAACCATGAGCTCTTATTGCAATGTTAATTCAGTTGTGCGACAGTGACGGATGTATGCACGTCACATACATCTGTCTCATAAATGAGTGAAACTATCATGGCAATAAGAGCTCATGGTAAGGCCCCTGGTTTTGCTCAGTAAAAATGCATTATGTGTTTTTATTGTAACTCAAATGCCAATTAAACGATTCAAAAAGCAATTACTGTCATATACATAGAGTGTTTATTAAGTTTAATTGCAATTTATTAGGTGTGGTTATTGTCGTTACTTTAATAAGTCGCTTTGTGGCTTAAGAGGAGGTCTAGGGGTCGCTTCAGTATTTCTACAGTGTAGATGTAATTTTATACCTTCATACTCTTCAGTGAAAAACTGTTATTTTAGAATTACAAACAGACACTTACATTTTATTTATCTGTATAGATGTATAGACATAGATCGAGTCAAATAAGAAAAGCCTAATAAAACACGGACGGGAGCTCTACGCTGTAATTTCGATCTGACTTTAACGATAGGATAAGGACTTAGCGAGAATGATAATATATTATATATTTTCTTGACATATACCTCAAAACAAATTTTATATAACAACTAGCAGGCAGGCAATTTCCAGCATACGTTGCCTTGCCATGTATTCTTTGGGGTGAACCACCTTTATATCGTAGGAGTAGATAAATAGTCCTATACCAGACCCACCGAACAAATAATTTTTACAAAAGTCGGTAGAACCTTTTCTAAGCAGATTTATTATAAACACTGAAACACGAGAATTTTATATAGTTAACTAGCCGTGCCCCACAGTTACACTCGCCTTGCATTACATCTTCTACCATGACCTCTTATTGCCATGATAGTTTTACTCTTATTACGTGACAGATGTATATGACGCGTATAAGTATGTCACTGTCACACAGTGAAACTATGATGACAATAGGAGCTTATGGTAAAGGCCTCTGTTATTTACCAGTGATAGTCCGGTGAAAATCGGTCCTTCTGTTTCCGAGATCAGCCGCATCAAACAGACACAGAAAGAGATTAAAAATTTTACAAAAAGTAAGTACCGAATATACTTTCATATGGATCTAATGAAAAGCTGTTAACTTGGAATTACAAACCAACATTTCAATATAATTTATCTGCGTAGAAGATTATTTTCTTGGAAGGAGACGGAAGACCACGCTTTAACTTCAAAGATAAAATAGATTTTTTTTTAATCAATCATGCTATCGTTAAGAATAATCGATACCGGCGGAAATGTGAGAAAAGATCGATAAACGCACTGGAATCCAAATCGATCTAAAACTGACGTAAATCTTAAGAGGAAAAGATAATTATCACAGTCTACCCCCCGAGAGATCATTTTTACGATACATTTATCATCATATAATCGCAGGATATTATTTGCATCCTTTTATAAAATACTTTCATTATTACGTGCTAAAATTCACATTTAATATCAAACTAGTTTACCAGATACATAAATATACTAGCTGTGCCCCGCGGTTTCATCCGCGTAGATTTAGTTTCATCCTTATTGTCGCGGAACCCTAATATTTAAAAAAAATAAAAGAAGCCTAAGTTACTCCATGAAAAATCAACTACCTACCAGTGAAAGTCCCACTGAAATCCGTCAAGCCGCTTCAGAGATTACCCGGAACAAACAGACAGAGAAAAATTGTAAAACTTGGTTTTTTTGTGTCAGTAGCGTGTATACTTTCATATGCATTTAGTGAAAAGCTGTAATTTTGGAATTACAAACAGACACTTCAATTTTATTTATCTGTATAGATACATACAGAGTGATTTTCAGTAAATAGTGACGTATATAAATACATTAATGAAGTCTAAATCTATTCTAATCTCACCTCGGCCCGCGAGCATCTCAACACCACTCACTAAGCACTGCACAAAAAAAAACACTGCACTTTGAAATTTCAAATTCGGTACACATTACCCACTTCACGAATTTTGAATCAGCTGTTCGAAGGACGAATAAAAAGTCAGGCATATAGAGGGCGTTGACTCCAGCCTTTAGCGAACCATGAATGAACTGGAATATTGTAGTTTTTAGCCGACGCGCGCGCTCCGACCGCTGCCTCCGCAACGAATGAGGAGCTAAAGAACTATTTCAAACATCTTTTCTCTAATCCTTTTCTGCGTGTGCGCAAGTCGAGTACACTGGTGTGCTACAACCACAGATTCTAAACAAATTCGATATTAATTTAATCGATTCTCAATCGATTCTGCTACGATTTATCAATTACTGCTGACGAGACGCCGTCTGCGCAGGATTTGACGTATGTCATTTGGATAAGTTACACGTTATCTTTATAAATTATAGTCTATGTGTTATTCTGATAAATATGCTATGTAATTGTAAAGTTTTATCAAAATCCATTGAGTAGTTTTTGCGTGAAAGAGTAACAAACATACATACATAATACATAATTTCGCGTTTATAATAGGACTAGTAGGATTTGGGGATGAAAAGTTTCGATTATGCAATTCGATTTTTCCAATCGATTAATTATCGATTAACTTTCTAGGTGCCCTTAAAAGGAACGATTGATTCTTAACACGTATCAAGAATCAAAGCATGCGAGGTAGATTAACATATTTAATATGCTAATAGTATAAGTGGACAAGTCACATCTGTGACTCGATCATATTACCGATTAATCCGATCTAAATATCGAATGAGTTGTGATATCCGGTTTTAAATAATTGTTTATGGTTTTGAAAAACCTTTAGTATATAGAGATCAATAAATACAAACTCAAACTCAAAAAAATCATTATTCGATTAGACTTTTTACAAAATACTTTAAAATCGTCAGAATGACATATGCTACCGCTTCAACTTGTCTTCATCTACACATCTATACAGATAAATAAAATTGAAGTGTCTGTTTGTAATTCCAAAATAACAGCTTTTCACTAAATGCATATGAAAGTATACACGATACTGACACTGAAAAACCAATATTTAAAATTTTTCTCTGTCTGTCTGTCTATCTGTTTATTCCGGGTAATCTCTGAAACGGCTAGACCGATTTTAACGGGACTTTCACTGGTAGGTAGCTGTTGTTTCAAGGAGTAACTTAGGCTACTTTTATTTATTAAATATATAAGGGTTCCTCGACAATAAGGATGAAACTAAATCTACGCGGGTGAATCCGCGGGGCACAGCTAGTATTACATAAAATTTTTAATCATATTAAAAAAAAAAATTTTTAATATGAATATGAATAAATAAATAAACAATAATATTTATTTCTCAGCTTATAAATATAAGAAAAGAAAGTATAGTCGACGATGATCGTGCTACATAATAATTACTTACAAGAAATATAATTTAAAAATAAATTTTCTTCCAACGACGTGCATTGTTATATATCAATTTTGTTTTTATTATTTCCTATTGTGCACAAAATTAAAACTAGCTCACAGTGAAATTTGAATTTATTCCAACTGAAAAATGATTTGGAAGTAATTAATACGAAGAACTTATTCGTCGGATGGACGAACATCTGAAAATAAATTTTACTACTTTCATATTATATATATTTAATACTTATACTAGCTGTGCCCCGCGGTTTTACCCGGATAGATTTAATTTTAAGGGAACCCAAAAAGTCTCAAATACAAACACGTACAATACAAGTAAGTACAATCAAATTCTACGCGTTGATGTCTTTTGTATAAACAAGTATTTACTGATAGTTTCATGTATTCAATACAAAAACGTGCAATACAATTGAATACTCCGCGTTGATGTCTTTTGTATGAATAAGTATTTACTGATATATTTATGTATTCAATACAAAAACGCGGAATACAATCGAATACTCCGCGTTGATGTCTTTTGTATGAGATATATATCAATACCATTAGATTATATTTTGCTGATTGTATTCCCGTAATAAATACAAAAAAAATCATCCAAATTACAGAGTTGTATAAAATGTATGTATTTTTTTTGCAGGGAAATTGCCCAAATCTTTTACTGTTAAATTTGTCTACAATGAGCTATAATAATTTTCATCTATACATATAAATAAAATTGAAGCAAGAAAATAACAGTTCTTAACTAAATGTATATGAAAGTATACACGCTACTGATACTAAAAAAACAAATTTTAATTTTTTTCTCTGTCTGTCTGTCTGTCTGATTGTTCCGGGTAATCTCTGAAACGGCTGGACCGATTTTAACGGGACTTTCACTGGCAGGTAGCTGATGATTCAAGGAGTAACTTAGGCTATCTCTTATATGTATTAAAAATATTAGGGTTCTGCGACAATAAGGATGAAACTAAAACTGCGTGGGTGAAACCGCGGGGCACAGCTAGTTTTCAATAAATTTGAAAAAATTATCTAGTCATTATGGAAGTGGAAGCGCAGTCCAATATTGCGTGTCACGCGTTGATGTCTTTTGTATGGGAGAACGTTTCAATACCATTCGTTTATTTAATATTCAATACTAACCTACGTTTTGTACATATAAATGTTTTGTATTTTTATAATGATACTAGCTGTGCCTGCGGTTTCACCCGCGTACCATTAGTTTCATCCTTATTGTCGCGGAACCCTCATATTTTTAATAAATAAAAATATCCTAAGTTACTCCTTGAAACATCAGCTATCTGCCAGTGAAAGTCCCGTTAAAATCCGTCCAGCCGTTTCGGAGATTAACCGGAACAAACAGACAGACAGACAGAGAAAATATTTAAAACTTGGCTTTTTAGTCTCAGTAGCGTGTATACTTTCCTATGCATTTAGTAAAAAGCTGTTATTTTGGAATCACAAACAGACACTTCTATTTTATTTATCTGTATAGATATATTTGAAAAGCGAAAAATTCTTGTAATTTCAGTCAAGGTCAGGTATTTGAACTGTTAATAAATCTATTAAAAATTTAATGCTTGTGTGTGATTAGATTTTTTTTTTTCTAATATTTTTTTTTTTATTTTTCACTGTAATTTGTACGGAAGCCTCGACGCAAGTCAGACTCACACCTGACTTTTAACGTAACTCAACACATGACTAACACAAGTGCTCATCTCAACAAATTTCATTGACACGGTAATCGAACCCGCTACATCTCACCAACCACTAGACCAGCGTCACCAATGATCACATTAGTAAATGCATATCAATAGTATTGTTATTTCCATACAGCTGTTACATACATGTGTATGTAACCTTTAGCGTTTTGAGAAACTGGATGGAATGTTCCGTAGACGCCATACGACGAGTGCACCTGGCAGCAATAATAATAATATCTCGCTACTATTCTATACAGACAGACCTACAGATAAAGCAAAACTATCTATACAGATAAATAAAATTGAAGTGTCTGTTTGTAATTCCAAAATAACAGTTTTTCACTAAATGCATCTGAAAGTATACACGCTAATGACACTTAAAAGCCAAGTTATAAAAAAATTCTCCGTCTGTCTGTCTGTCTGTTTGTTCCGGGTAATCTCCGAAACGGCTGGACCGATTTTAACGGGACTTTCACTGACAGGTAGGTGATGTTTCAAGGAGTAACTTACTTTTATTTCTTAAAAATATTAGGGTTCCGCGACAATTAGGATGAAACTAAATTTATGCGGGTGAAACCGCAGGGCACAGCTAGTACAAAATATATTTATATATACTCAAACTCACACTCAAATATATCTTTATTCGATTAGACTTTATACAAAGTACTTTCAAATCGTCAGAATGACACAATTACACAGGATTATACATGCTACCGCCAGGTTCGGAAGGTTGCTTTTACGGAGAAGAACCTGGCAAGAAATTCAAACTCTTTTAAAGAATATTATACAGTTTTTAAAAATACAAAATAAATAAATTAATATAAAAAATATGTGCCACGTTGTTTGTCCGCGATGGACTCCTAAACTACTGAACCGATTTTAAATTTGATTTGCAAACCGTGTGCAATTTGCTCCAACTTGAAAATGAAAATGAAAATGATTTATTCAGTTTAGGCCCTGGTAAGGCACTTATGAATGTCGAGGAATTTACCACCGGTTCGGAAACTAGCCTTCTGAGAAGAACCGGCAAGAAACTCAGCTGGCATCATGTACATTTAGAATAGGATAGCTTACATCTCAATTTATAGTCACAACTAGCTACTGGCCGCGACTTCGTACGCGTGGAATAGTTACTTTGGGATAACGCTTACTTTAAACCGCAACTGGTCTTAGCGTGATAATATGATGTGTTTTATCCCCTTCGGGAAATACAGGCTTAAGCATATGTATGTATTTATAGTCTTTACATATATTCAGATAAAATTTCAAAAAAAAAATTTTATGACAATGTGCGGCAACACCCGATGTACTGGTGCGAACCACTTTGCATCATAAAAACACTAATTATTTCTTTTGTATCAGTTTTATTTGTTTTGTTGCTGCTTATTGTAATCAATAAAAATAAACGTTTATTATTATTATAAATAAAATTGATGTGTCTGTTTGTAACCTATACAGATAAATAAAATTGAAGTGTCTGTTTGTAATTCCAAAATAACAGCTTTTCACCAAATGCATATGAAAGTATATTCGATACTGACATTAAAAAACAAATTTTTAAATGTTTCTCTGTTGGTCTGTCTGTCTGTTTGTTCCGGGTAAAAAAAATTTAAATTAACTCTATACGGGTGAAACCGCAGGGCACAGCTAGTTTCAAATAAACTGCTTTTCATTAAAAGCTTATGAAATTATATATATACAGATACAAAACAAAAAAAAAATCTGTTTGTCTATATGTCTGTCTGTCTGTTTGTTCCGGCTAATCTCCAAAACAGCTGGATCGATTTTAACGGGATTTTCAATGGCAGATAGCCGGTAATACAATGAGGATACTTATTGTATTCAAAAAAAAAATACGCCTCCGCGAAAAAAAGCCAGCCATGAACACTTGATGTTTTCAAGAGCGATTGGCAGCAGACTGCTGAGAACAGGGACAGTTGAAAAAATGGAAGTGAGGCTTTTGCCCAGCGGTTGGACCCCACAGACTCATATCATTTCCCTGGCCTTAATCCCATGTATTTGGGGTCGGCACTTGATTCAACCCGATGTGGCTGATCACCTGATTTTTATACGAAGCGACTGCCATCTGACCTTCGCAACCCCTTTTACGAGGAAAATCGGCAATCTGTGTTAAACCAGTTGTCAAACTCTCTTAAGCCTCTGACTGACCTGTAACGATTGCCAAAGATGTTAAATTGGCAACCGGGACCCACGGCTTAACGTGCTCTCCGAGGTACGGAGGGAACTCGGGCGGTCACCCAACCAACTACTGGCTAGGCGTATGGTTGCTTAACTTCGCTGATCGAATCATATGCGCAATAGCAACTGTGCCACGAGCTCCTCACGAACCCCACAGACTCATAATAATGTATTAAATGTTCCATCACCTAACGCCATCTGTTGACTAATTACAAGAACTTAAGTTGTTGATGCACCTAGTTTGTACCATATCATTAAATAATTTATCTTTTACTTACAAAGGAGTCTTGTTCATGCGCAAACATCATCATAATTATATGATAATTGTATGTACCTTCCTTAAAATTCTTATCCATGAAGACGTAATGATCAATTATAAAGCAGTAGGAAGAACATTTTTGATCGTTAATGTGTATTACGTAAATTGCAGATTCTTTGTGACAGCAGACACAGTGCGATAGCTACTGCATTTACTTTATTTAGAGTTGAAAAGGTTATTCAATTTGTTTCATATATATATATCACTACTTTCTTACTAATGTGGGATTTAATAAAATATAACGAGGAATATTTGAATGGATCTTCTGTACTTCGCCTTAATATAATAACAATGAAATTAACATCTTTAAATAATAAAATAATCTTCACATCTTTCGTCGTCACTTCTTACTTCTTCCTCTTTTATTCTTTCCGATCACACGTTGCCTATCATCTATACAGATAAATAAAATTGAAGTGTCTGTTTGTAATTCCAAAATAACAGCTTTTCACTAAATGCATATGAAAGTATACACGATACTGACACTAAAAAACCAAGTTTAAATTTTTTTCTCTGTCTATCTGTCTGTCTGTCTGTCTGTCTGTCTGTCTGTCTGTCTGTCTGTCTGTCTGTCTGTCTGTTTGTTCCGGGTAATCTCTGAAACGGCTGGACGGATTTTAACGGGACTTTCACTGGTAGGTAGCTGATGTTTCAAGGAGTAACTTAGACTACTTTTATTTATTAAAAATATTAGGGTATCCGCGAAAATAAGGAAGAAACTAAATCTACGCGGGCACAGCTAGTTCTAACATAAAACCTCTTCCCACACTAATATTATTAAAGCAAGCTCTTCATTGTTTGTTTGGTGGGACACACGTATCTCAGGAGCAACTGATTCGAATTGAAAAATATTTTTTGTATGGTTCATGATATGCAATGACAGGCTTCAGGCTTTTTAAAAGGATTCCGCGAAGCAAAGTCACCCGTGAAATTAAATCTACTTGGATGTAACAATAGCACAGCTAGCCAGGGACGTGCACTGGATTTCCAGAGGGGTAAACATAAACAATAAGTAGGTAGGTAGGTATGTTAAGGACGTACCAATGTGGCGCGGCGTAGACGTTTTGGTTGGACACACACACACGACACGAGTGTATTCAGTCATTCTGATGGTAAGCACTGCTTATCTGCTTATATGGAATGCATGCCCCTGCAGCTAGCAATAAATATATTATGACGTATTGAAACTTGTCTCAAACTATTCGCTATCTGCAATGCAGCATACGTAATGCAACCTCCAAAACAGCTGTCTGCGAATTAAGACATTCTTCTGTCGCCGCCTATAAAAGTGTAGGGTAGGTGAGTTTGTTTATGCTAAAGTTAATTGTCACAGCCGCGTTATTCTGTAACGTTTCTCAGCGTCACACTCGTCGTCGAGCGTCGATTACAATCATAAGAAATTGATACATAACACATGTATACTAATAAAGAGGAAAGGTTTGTATGTATGTTTGTAACGAATTGGCTCAAAAATGTATGTACCGATTTAAAAAATTCTTTCACCATTTGAATAAAGTGTCTGTTTGTAATTTCAAAATAACAGTTTTTCACTAAGTGCATATGAAAGTATACACGCTACTGACACTGAAAAACCACGTTATAATTTTTTTCTCTGTCTGTCTGTCTGTGTGTCCGTCTGTCTGTCTATCTGTCTGTCTGTCTGTCAGTTTGTTCGGGGTAATCTCTGAAACGGCTAGACCGATTTTAACGGGTCTTTCGGGAACTACGCGGGTGAAACCGCGTGACGTCTGCTAGTAGACTATAATGTTCAATTTCGTATCATTGAAAATTACACTCAACGACGAGTGCGACGCTGAGGAACCTCACAGCCCCGTTTTTCACTCAGATTTCTCCGCGACGCAAAAAGTTTTAAAGAGAAAATTGAACCTTATCCTCTATGTATTATGTATCAATTTCCTATGATTGAAACCATCGCTCGTCGTCGAGTTTGACGCTGAGAAACCTTAGTGAATATCGCGGCTGAATAATGCAGCAGGTGCTCGCTACCGATTCCAATTTACGGGGTTGTAAACTAACATTGTCGGTAAAGTAGTTATTTTTCACCTCGTAAAATACGTTGGGAATAAAAAATTTATTAATAAGGTTATAGTTCTGCCCCGTACGCAGTTAATTACAGTGTTAGTGGCTTATTTAATTATTCTAATCCGCCCACGATATTGTTGTTAGCTTACATGGATATTTATGATGAAGGTATATTGCATTGTGCTATCAATTAACGCTATTTATTGTGCGTACTTAAGATTTAACAGAGGAGCTCGTGGCACAGTTGCTATTGCGCACATGATTCGATCAGTGAAGTTAAGCAACCATACGCCTAGCCAGTAGTGGATGGGTGACCGCCCGGGTTCCCTTCGTGCCTCGGAGAGCACGTTAAGCCGTCGGTCCCGGTTGCCAATTTAACATCTTTGGCAATCGTTACAGGTCAGTCAGAGGCCGAAGAAAGTCTGACAACTAGTTTAACCCAGTTTTTTAAAGTTTAGTGTTAGGGCACAGCAAGTATTGTAATGAAATATCCCTTAATTCAGCCAGTACACAGCTATATGGTTTGTAAAGGCCACCCGTCTGTCGGGTCGCGTGCCATTCGCAAGTAAATCAGTGAGTTCCACGCCAGGAGATATCGACCAACTGATAAACGTATCTGTCCGCCAATATCCGTCATTATCATTATTATTAATAATCGCGTGCATTCATTAATGTGGGCGGATACATACAATTTGACAATTTTGTGATCAATAAATGAATGATTTATAGGAACTACTATTTACCTAAGAGATGTGGAACAACATGGTAGCCCACGTTCAAACTCTTAACTTCAATTTGAATCATGTTTCTTTGATTAGATTTTGACAAATAATTGCCGTGGTGGCCGTGGAGTTCGAGCAGTCACCTGCTACGCAAGCGACTAAAGTTCAAATCCCAGCAGGGCTGAGGTTTAGGCTGTAGCAATGAGTTTTTCAGAAAAACTCATGTGCAATGATTTCACACCAGAGTGCCTAGTGCGAGTTTTTCACAAGTCACCGCGGCAAAGTTAACGCAGATTTGTATGTTATTGGAATAGCGCCTCTATCGGCCTAAAGATGACACTATTGTGAGCCCATACAAATCTGCGTTTACGTCGACGCGATGACTTGTGACGGCGATTTAAAAAAATCTCGCACTAGGCCCGCAGGTGCTTTACGGTGATGGAAAACACAACCACATTCATGCATCTCTTTATACACACCAATTACGCAATCAAATTTCATAGAAACAAACCTATTCACAGAGAGCTATTGATCAACACTCGTTCACACGCTACGCGAGATCTACTCAGTATGTTTAAATGAGTGGAGGAGGTAATGTTGGTTCGGAGGCGGCACTTTGGAGGAAACCCCACCTCCGTGATGCGCTCTGAATCACACGAATGCATTACTTCACACCGCAGACAGTAATGGCGGTTGGCACTGACGTAACTTATCTATTTTTTAGCACATTGTTGTAGGTACTTCGCTTCGTATTGGTATGTATTTGAAATGCCAATTTTCCGCATCAATCACTCCTTATTTTTTTATATTTTATTTTTTATTCGAAACTAGCTTTTTTGCTAGAAACTTAGCAATGGCAATATGTTAAAAAATTAACATTCAAATTACTGGCTGACTCTTTATTATAACTAGCTGTGCCCCGCTGTTTCACCCGTAGACTTAATTTCATAGATATCCAAATGAACTAATTTTTTTTTTTTAATGCAAGTAGTCTAAGTTACTCTTTGTAACTGTAGCAATCTGCCAGTGAAAGTCCCGTTGAAATTGGTCCAGCCGTTTCGGAGATAACCCGGAACACACAGACATCCATGATTTTATTACCATCACCTCCACGGATTTAGTTTTGGTAAAATAATTCTCACGAAATCCTAGAAATTCAGTCGCAGGAATAAGAAAGCTTATTTTTCAAAATGTATGGGCTGTGTATGTATAATTATGATAGAACTTCACTTACAGGTAAGTTCGTTTAATCATTAATTAAATATGTGAATTTTAGTACTGTGGCGTTTAATTATAGACAACACTACGTAAGAACAAAGCATTCAACCCCCCCTAGTGTTCGTATAAGGTGTTATTTATGACCTCCTATTAATTCATAAAGTTTATATCAATGGCATATTTCAATAGAATATGTTTCTCATAAGTCGTTAATTATGACGTCAACAAATGTGTTTTGCATTGATACTTACTATACAGATAATTAAAATTTAAGTGTCTGTTTGTTTTTGTAATCTCAAAATAACAGCTTTTCACTAAATTCATATGAGAGTATATAAGTACGGTACTGATATGAAAAAACCAATTTTTTTTTCTCTGTCTGTCTGTCATGCACACAGCAAGTTTATAATAATTATATCTGCTTCAGAGATAGGAAATATCAAAAAGTTGGACATTAAACGGATTATTTATAGTACTTGGGTCGTACTATGACCACTTAAGCAGCGCGTATTAAGAACTTCTTAGAACTTCTTTAGATACAGCGTTTCATTGTCCGTTACAAAATGAAATGAATATGATATGCTTAAAGTGATGATGGTAGGCCCCTAGGTCTTTCTGTTATGGGGTGCGAAGGCGGCAACCTCCACGTGGTGCACCCTGGGCACCGGCCGTAGACCGGTGGCAAATAGCCAGCCATGGGGGGGTACACTCTACAGGGCATACACACACACACACACATACTTTACTCACACAAGTCACACATACAAAATTCCTTGCACACGCACATACAGCACACAACAGTTACACATATCCATACAAAAACCACACACACACAAGCAAAAACTCGAAACACAAATCCCTATCCCTTTCCTGTCCTAATCCCATTTCCTTCCCGAAATTCCGCTGCGGTGTGCTGGGGTTAGACATCGCGGTCCTGCCGTCTCAATCAATGTAGGTGGCAGGAGGGGGGTCTGACCTCCCGCGTGTTTGCCGTGCGCGGGGACCCGTAATGGGGGGCGAAGGAGTCCTGGTGGTTGAGTCCGCGGCGGGCCGGGTAAGATGTCCGTCGTCGACAACACGCCTCTTTGGTCCGGAGCTCTTCTAACACGGGAGGCCGGTATGTAGCCGCATACTGGTCAATCGGCTGCAAACCTGCCCTTAAGGGCCGGGGGGGGGGCTAGAGTCCTGGGGTGAAGAGGTCCGCAGCCGGCGGTGTAAGCGGTCACCAAAGTGGCGGTGGCAGCGAGCGTCGTCCGTCTCGTGGGTAGCTAGCCTCGGGGCTCTATATCCTGGCGGTAGCCCTGGTGTCAACGTGGCATCCCCAAGTGTGCGGGCTCCAAGGAGGGTGGGGAGCCGTCAGGATGAATTAGAGGATACGGGCATATGGAAACCAAACTAAAACCCAAGGGAGGAGAAGGTGTAATGGAGGGGAGGGAGTTGTGCACTGAATCGGTACGCACTCCACTGACGGGAGAGGATGAAGTGGAAAAGGTGGGAAGAAAGGATAGTGAGCAGGAGGCCAACGGCCGCTTCTGGGCTCCAGAAAGGGGAGGGCGTGCGGCCAGTCCATCTTCGGAAGAGGACATGCCTGCGCCGGTCAGCTTAACGGGGCCGGCGGCAGCAGTGCGGAGTCGTAGGGCATCAACTGTAGCCTTGGCTCAGGCACAGCAGCAAACAGCGCGCAGGACGTACAGCCGGACAATCCCGATCTCGGAGGAGGTAATTGAGAGTGACTGCTCGCAAACTTCCGCCCCATCTGGGCGTGAGGGGAGCGGCCACTCTCACTCAGGAAGGAAAAAGGGTGGCAAAAAGGTACCACACTCCGCCGTTACAGCCGCGGAGGCAGATAGGAGCCTAGAAGCAGAGATGGCAGCAAAGCTACGGGGCCCGACGGAAGTGGCCTTGTACCAAAAAATAGAGGACGCGGCTGCCCTCGTTATTGAACTGTCTGGCAAATCCGCAAGCTTGAAGGGCACCGTCCAAAAGGCACTCAAAGGGTGTGCTGCCTCCATTCGAGAGGCGGCGACAATGCTGCGGGAGACTACCGCCACCACCGAAAATAAGAAGCTTCAGGTGGAGAACGATCGCCTTCGGGCTGCTCTGGAGAAATCCACGCAAGTGGGAGCCGACAACGATCGCCTGCATGCTCAAATGGTAAAGAAGGAGAAGGAAATGGTAGCGTTGCGAGCCGAGCTGACGAAGCTCAGGCCCCAGCAACAGCAGACTTCCAAACATGCAGCATCGACGCCGCCGGCACAGGATGTGGCCGCTTTAGTGATGGCGGTCATGGACAAGCGCTTTGGTGAATGGGAGAGGCGAATGGGCCATCCTCCCCAAGCAGGCAGACACAAAGCTCTCTCTTCGACCAGAGGGCGACTGCAGTCTGAGACCGTGCCTGTGCCGGATACCCAGGATCATAGGAGGACTCAACAGAGGCGAGCCGATCCAGTGGCAGAAATGCCAGCAACTCCAAGGGGCGGACTTCATATGCCGACGGTACCGGGTGCGACCACATGGGCAAAAGTTGTGGGGCGCAAATCGAACGCCTCAAAAAATAAGAAGGCTTCGCAGCCTAAGCCTGTTGAGAAGCCAGTTGACGCTCGCAAGGCAACAAAAAAGGGAAAGAAACCCAGCAATGGCCAGCCAGTTGTAGCAAGATTGCGCGCCCCCCGCACGGCAGCAGTGGTGCTTACTCTGCAACCCGATGCCATCAAAAGGGGAGTAACGTACGCCACGGTCATCGCCGAAGCCAAAACAAAGATTAACCCGATGGAAATGGGTATCACGGGGGTTCGCTTCAAAGAAGCGGCCACAGGGGCCCGAATAATGGAAGTTCCAGGTGAAGGCAGTACGGAGAAAGCCGAAGCTCTTGCTGAGAAGCTGCGGCTGTCTCTGAACGCAGATGATGTGCGGGTGTCCAGACCCGTGAGATGCGCTGAGCTGCGCGTCTCGGGGCTGGACGACTCGGTGACTACTGCAGAACTGACCACGGCTATAGCCTTAGCGACTAGCTGCCCTGAGAGCGCCATCCAGGTGGGTCACGTGCGTCCTGGCCCTTCGGGCGTAAGAGTGGCGTGGGTACGCTGCCCTGTGACAGGCGCTAAGACGCTAGTGGAAGCGGGCCGCGTGCTAGTGGGTTGGGTGAGTGCACAGGTGAAACTCCTGCAGCACAAGCCTGCTCGCTGCTTTCGTTGCCTTAGGGTCGGCCACATGGCGCCTCAGTGTGCATCAGCAGTGGACCGCAGTGCAAGCTGCTATCGCTGCGGTGAAAACGGACACAAAGCTCGCGAGTGCTCAGCAGCACCACACTGTTCCCTGTGTGCCGAAACCCAGAAGCCGGCCGACCACGTCGTAGGCAACAACGCATGCAAAGCGTCGCCTGTCAAGGCCAAGAAGAGATCAGCGCCTATAGGAGGAAGTGCCTCCGCTGCTGAAGGACTAGCTCAACGGGCTAGTCAGGAAGAAAGAGTGTCCGACGATGAATAGTCGCCCAGCCAAGGTCCTGCAGGCAAATCTAAACCACTGCACCCGGGCTCAGGATCTTTTCCTGCAGTCCCTGTTGGAGTGGTCTATAGATATTGCGGTGGCTTCGGAGCCCTACTTCGTCCCGAACAGGTCAAACTGGGCGGGTGATGTTTTGGGTACCGTGGCCATAGCCGCAGCCGGGGACCTGGCCGTGAAGGAAAGGGGTCAGGGTTTCGTCGTAGTAGCTTGGGAGGACGCCGCTCTTATTGGGGTGTACTTCTCTCCCAACAGGACCCGCGCCGAGTTCGAGGCCTTCCTGGACGAGGTTGGGGCGGCGGTGAGACGAGTATCACCGCTGCCGGTATTCGTCTTGGGAGACTTCAACGCAAAATCAACGGCGTGGGGCTGTCCAGCTACGAATGCTCGTGGCGAAACCCTGGAGGAATGGGCGACTCTGACCGGAGTCTCTATCCTAAATCGGGGGTCCGTCAGCACCTGCGTGCGGTGGCAGGGAGAGTCTATCGTGGACATTTCGTTCGCATCTCCTGCTGTCGCATCGCGTGTTCAGGGCTGGCGGGTTCTTGAAGGGGTTGAGACATTGTCGGATCACCGGTATATCCGGTTCGACGTCTCCCCCACGATAGGGACTCAGAGTAGTAGGAGAGGTCAGACACGTCGGACACCGTTTGTCAGATGGGCGCTGGGACAAATGGACCCCAACTTACTTGAGGAGGCGGCTTTAGTACGGTCTTGGTTCTCGCAGCCTCCGTCGCGTATAAACGTTGACGAAGAGGCGGCGTGGTTCCAGGAGTCAATGACGGAGGTGTGTGATGCGGCAATGCCGCGTGCACGCCGACGGCCACCGAAGAGACAGGTGTACTGGTGGTCGGCGGAGATTGCAACCCTCCGTTGGAACTGCGTCGCCGCACGTCGAGCCCTTCAGCGGGCACGTAGAAGACGATTGCGAGACGAGGCAAGCGAAGGTCAGCTGTATGAAGGATATAAATTGAGTAAGAAGACTCTGCAGCTGGCAATCGCACAGGCCAAGACCAGAAGCCGGGAAGAGATGCTGGATGAACTCAGTCGGAATCCCTGGGGCCGCCCATACCGGTATGCGCGCAAACAGCTGCGTGGTCAGGCCGCCCCACTGACTGAGACCCTCCAGCCCCGCCTCCTCAGGGAAGTAGTAGCGGTGTTGTTCCCCGTGAGGGTTGACTTCCAACCGCCGGGAATGACACTTCCAATTACCGGACGTGACACTGACGTGGCTCCCGTACCCCCCATAACGGATGGTGAAATGGGAGCAGCGATCTTACGGCTCCGCGCCAAAAAGACCGCCCCAGGGCCTGACGGAGTTCCAGGCCGTGCATTGGTCCTGGCCCTGGGAGCGCTCGAGGCCCGTTTCAGGGGACTGCTTGACGCGTGCCTTACATGCGGGCGGTTCCCCTCGATATGGAAGCAGGGATTACTCGTCTTGCTCAGGAAAGAAGGTCGTCCTCTTGACTCGTCGTCAGGACTGGTTGAGGTTGGTGGCTGAGGCGCTCCGATACCATTGTGTACCGGTGTACCTCCGACGGGTCCTGGAGGACTACCTGCTGGACAGGAGTGTTGTCTGCGTCGATGGGGACGGGGAGTTGCTGCGACAGCGTGTCGAGTGTGGTGTTCCACAGGGATCGGTATTGGGGCCGCTTCTGTGGAACATCGGGTTCGACTGGGTGCTGCGCGGTGCTCTCCCTCCCGGGGTTGACGTGGTTTGCTACGCGGATGACACTCTCGTCACAGCGAGGGCGGCGAACTTCGCCGAAGCGGTCCCTCTGTCGGAAACTGGTGTGGCGGTAGTCATCGACCGGATCCGACAGTTGGGCCTTCAGGTCGCCCTAAGCAAGACGAAAGCCCTGTGTTTCCACGGGCCTCGTAGGAAGCCACCAGTGGGGGCGCAGTTGGACGTAGGGGGCGTAGCCGTCGAGATAGGGGCTGAAATGAAGTACCTTGGCCTCGTACTCGACGGCAGGTGGAAGTTCCACGCACACTTCAAGTGTCTCGCCCCCAAACTCGTCGCTGCGGCTGGTGCGCTTAGCCGGCTCCTGCCCAACACGGGAGGACCCAGTGCGTGTTGTCGTCGCTTGTACACCGGGGTGGTGAGGTCGATGGCCTTGTACGGCGCGCCAGTGTGGGCGGAAGCCCTGGGCGCTCGCAATAAGGCTCTGCTGCGGAGACCGCAGCGGGTCATGGCGAACAGGGTGATCCGTGGGTACCGCACCATATCACACGGCGCGGCCTGCATATTGGCGGGGACCCCACCCTGGGACCTCGAGGCCGAGGTGCTCGCAGCCGTTTATCGGCGGAGCGCTGAGGCCCGACAAGGCGGCGGTGCTGCCGCGCCCGAAGAATTGAGGCGCGAGTGGCAGAATGCACAAGAGCAGGCACTGGGAAAATGGCAGGAGCGGCTCGCGGAGCCGGAGGCCGGGCGTCTGACCATAGAGGCCATTCGCCCGGTCCTTAAAGAATGGTTAAGCTGCCGGCACGGGTCGCTCACCTATCGCCTCGTGCAGGTACTGTCCGGACACGGCTGTTTCGGAAAGTACCTGCATGGGGTGGCGCAGAGGGAAGCGACCCCAAGGTGCCACGAGTGCGGCTGCGACGTGGACACCGCGCAGCACACTCTGGAAGAATGTCCAGCTTGGACTGTCCAGCGCGGTGTTCTCGTCGCTCATACCGGAGGGGACATTTCGCTGCCGACCCTGGTTCGGGCCATGGTCGGCAGCTCCCAGTCATGGGATGCGGCCGTGTCCTTCTGTGATGACGTGATGTCGTCCAAAGAAACGGCGGAGCGGGTCCGAGAGGAAGATCCTCTGTCTGACCCAATCCGCCGTAGAAGGACCGGTCGACGGAGGCGGGCCGAGGAGCGGCTGATGCCTCCGTAAAGAGGGCCGCGGGCGCCGGGACGGGGGTCTTGGCGTCGACGCATGGCCCTCGCGGTTGAAGGGCGCGTTCGTGTTCCGACGCGCCCTCCCATAGTGTAAAAGCCGGGTACAGCCTGGTACCATAAGGAGGGGCCTGACAGGCCAGTCGCCGGGAGGGTCACGGCGAAGCATGTGAAAACATATCACGTGCACCCCCCCACTTAGCGACCTGGAGGAACACCGTGGAGTTTAGTCGGTGCGAGTCCGACATAACCCTTCCGCTGCCCCCGCGGCGGTTGGTGTATCCATAACGGATTCTCCACGATAAAAAAAAAAAAAAAAAAAAAAAAGGTCTTTCTGTTATAGAAAAAAAATATTTCAATACACCTACCGCCATCTATCGAGCTGACCCAGAAACAGTTTCACTACAAAACTCAAATCGAATCTAAAAGTAAAATGTTTTTGTCAATTAATTAAATAAATGTTTTTGATAAACACACAAGACCATAGATATGATTATTTGAAAAAAAAAAACATTTAACAAATAGATATAAAAGTCGTAATACGTAGGTATGCTAATAAACAAAACGTTCCGTTCCAATTTCAAGCAAAAAAAAAGTAAATGTGGGTACTTGGTTTTTTTTTACAAATTCGTTCAAGTGGTATTATTCAAGTTTCTATTGTGAGAAAATATTGAATAAATTTATTTAATTTGATAGTTATGGACAGATACACATTCGGAAGAAAAACTGTAAGTACATTACATAACATTATTGCAGGAGATGTTCGTTTTAGATTTTAGTTAGGGCTTAAAAACGATATTTCTTTCTAAAAGGGTGTGAAAGGAAAGTGCGTGATACTTAGGCTTTTAATGAAAGCAAACAATAACGTTAAATTCTAGGTATATTATTGCAATTAACACTTAAACTATGGTAAAATTAAGCTATCAAATAATTGATTACCTAGACTATAGCAGAGGACACTTTTAATCCTTTTTCAATAAAATTTTTCTATAATGTTATTTGAGAACTAGCTGTGCCCCGCTGTTTCACTCGCGTAGATTTTAGTTTCATGTTTCTAAAAAATCTAAGTAGCCCCAGTTACTCCTTGTAACATTAGCTATCCGTCAGTGAAAGTCCCGCTAGAATCGGTCCAGCCGTTTCGGAGATTACCCGGAACAAACAGACAGACAGACAGACAGACAGACAGAGAAAAATTTTAAAACTTGGTGTTTTAGTGTCAGTATCGTGTATACTTTCATATGCATTTAGTGAAAAGCTGTTATTTTGGAATAACAAACAGACACTTCAATTTTATTTATCTGTATAGATACATACACTTACATACATTTGGCAATGGATTTGTATCACACTTATAGTTCATTGTGAGAAAAACAACGTAAATATTACATGAATTCAAAAAACTAAGTGTTAATAGCTACACAAATGCAATATACATAAAATTATAATTATATTTATGCGCGCAAGCAGGCCTTGCAGTAATTAAGTGTTTTGACACAAAAACGTGAGCTCAAATCCATTGTATTTTCTTGCTCAATAAATACTCTTAGGAATCCTTAAACTTCCGTTTGTTTACGTTTGCTCCTTACCAATTTACACGATTTATTACCAAGACATTGCATTATACGTCTGTTTTTTGTTTATTTTTTTGTACTACAGAAGTGGCAAACATGAAAATGAAAATGATTTATAAAGTTTAGGCCATGTTAAGGCACCGGTTTGGAAACTAGCCTTCTGAGAAGAGCTGGCAAGAAACTCAGCTGGCATCATGTATCAATATAATGTAAAGAAAATTAAGTATTGTTACAAAATAGGTACACCGAATTGAATGCAAGTATGCATCAACAAGCTATCAGGAACCCAACCATGAGCTCTTATTTCAATGATAATTCAGTTGTGCGACAGTGTCAGATGTATACACGTCAATACATCTGTCTCATAAATGAATGAAACTATCATGGCAATAAGAGCTCATGGTAAGGCCCCTGTCCGTTGTAAATAGCTACTACATCCATTTTTCAACTTACATAACATACTACAACAATGGAGCACTGCGCTGTTGAAACACAACACTGATGCAGCAATTTTGGACGTTAAGCTGCGAATTTAGAACAAAAATAGTAAATAATTATTTATTATTATATACACAAAGTATATAGGCGGACTTAATGCCATGGGCATTGTCTCCCAGTCTACCTTAGAGTGGTGCAGAGAGAAAATAAGTAGGTGCATTATATAATGGAACAAGAGATGAAAACAAAATAATATAACAATACATAAATATTTTATATTAATCTCATATTATACATAGAATATATATAAATTATATTATATTTATATTTTATCAATAACATATATCTATATATACATATAGGTTCTATGTTTATGTATCAAATAATATTTTCAACATGAGTTATTACTGAGGTTCTTCTCAATAAAAGCTAACTTCAGAACCTTAGGTAAATGTATAATCATGTCGCTGTGACGATTTGAAACTACTTGTTAATATTCTAATGGAATGAACATTTTTGTCTTATTTTAATTTTGAATGGGAAGTGGTTACGTGGTAAATCAGTTAACACATTACCAATATTGAGCATTGATTTATTTACCCAAACTAGGTCGTGCCTGCAGTAAGATAATAGGCAGTAAGATCCAAAGTTTCAACTCCCAAATAATACCCTATAGGGTGGAATCCTTTCGTATTGTACTCTTCACCAAGAACACACCTACGAAATTGTAGGTCTCTTGTGTAGTGGCTGTGCGTTGATATATAAGTCAGTCACTCAGGACTTTGGACTTTCTACGTAGACAAAATAATGAACCTAGTAGGTATAGTAAAGTGTGTGACGTCACGACTTGGTCCTAGTGGAAGATCAGTCATCAACGTGACAGTCAGATTATGCTGAGTTGGGTTCGTAACAACTATAATCTACTGTTACGACAAACTTTTGCCGAAACCGAAATTATTATTCAAAGTCAAAAACCAAAATTCGAGCAAAAAATTTGTAGAATTATTATCCTTAACAGAACCACGACCAGGAAATCGGACTCCCACTTGACCGTACTATTTATTTTTAATGTAGAATTTAATGATGAGAGCCAGAAATCCATGAATATTAATGTTAAACACTTATTTCAGGGTTTACCTAATGGATACTCTTGAGTGATCAATTTCTGCGAAATCGGTTGCCATGAGTGCACAAATTCTCGGAAAGCGGCCGTCAGTCCGCAGAACGTGCATTAACGAACCCTTATTTTTGTTCCATTATTCCAAGTAATATGAGTGATGTTACACAGAAAACTAGTTACGTTTCACAGTATTGCTCCTGCGCAAATGATGCAAAAAGTATGTTACAGTCGAACAAGCAGCGTCCCCGAGTCGATAGGTTCGTGCCCCCGCGGTCCTCGCTGCAAAAACTTCGGAGACCAGGCAACCCCACACACCATACCGACGATATATGGGTATCGTTATCATTCTATTGATTTAATTAATGATAAATAAAAAGCCTCGTGATTTGATTAGTCGCCTGCTACGTTAGCTGCCTGCTTACCTCAGCGTTCTGTAGTAATGAGTTTTACACCACGAATAAGTATGAGATTGAGCGAGAGAGAGCGATGACCTCACTATTTGTCACGTTGGTAAACTCAAACTCAAACTCAAACTCAAATATATCTTTATTCGATTAGACTTTATACAAGGTACTAAATCATCTTCGGTGATAGATGGGTGTTTTAACACCTCTGCTTACTCCTTCGAAGACCGTTCTGAACCACCGTGAGCATTTTATATTTAAAATAAATATTACATAAATATACTCCCGCCAACCCAGTAGGGGTAAGCAAAGGTGTATCAACACCCATCTATCACCGAAGATGATTAAATCCATCGCCATCTCACTATACATACGTCATTAAGATGTACGTCATTCTCGGACATGTGTAGGTTTCCACACGATGTTTTTCTTTACCAAAAAGCACGTATGTTGAAATTACTGCAATTAAGCTTAGATAAACTAATTGGTCGCTGGGATTTTCTCAAACCCCACGGCCACCGCGACTCTGCATTGAACCAGCGGCTGAGCAATTTTTTACCGCTTTTGACTTATAATTTGGATTAACATTAAATTCACTCTTTCAGTATAACAAATACCTCCAACGCAAGAAGTTCACGACGCACATAGACCAGGTTTTTGGCCTGGAGCCCGAGCGCTGCGAGTCCAAGGACGAGTGCGATGAGTACTACGTCCGCCCCTGGCCCTGCGTCCCTCGGAAGACCAGCTACCTGTGCTCCGCTGACAGTATCCTCGACTTACCTACTTATAGCTATGCCGCTTGTGAGTAGTTCATAATTTTTTTTTTACTTGCCACCTTGACCCAAGCTCAGCAAAGTTTGTACTGTTAATACCTGATAACTGATGTGATATTTAAACACTTTTTTTATACATACAAAGTTTAATACAAACGCTTAGACCTTGTGTCTAGGTGTTACCTGACGCGGGAATCGAACCGCGAAACCATTTTTTTAACAGTATTCGAACTTGCGTAGCAGGAGACTGCCCAAACCCCACGGCCACCACGGTTCTAATGATATATGTATGTTTAGAATTATAGACATGCTACCATGTATGGTAATACGTCTATCAATTTGATAATGGATATTTATAGTATACGAGCAGCTCGTGGCACAGTTGCTATTGCGCATATGATTCGATCAGCGAAGTTAAGCAACCATTAGCCTAGTCAGTAGTTGGATGGGTGACCACCCGAGTTCCCTCCGTGCCTCGGAGAGCACATTAAGCCGTCGGTCCCGGTTGCCAATTTAACATCTTTGGCAATCGTTACAGGTCAGTCAGAGGCCTAAGGAAGTCTGACAACTGGTTTAACCCAGATTGCCGTTTTTCCTCGAAAAAGGGCTACGAAGGTCAGATGGCAGTCACTTCGTATATAAAACAGGGGATCAGCCACATCGGGTTGAATCAAGTGCCGACCCCAAATACATGGGATAAGGCCAGGGAGATGATGATATAGTATGGAAGTCAAAATGACAAGATTATACAACATGATGAATACCTATTACCTCTTGGTTTGGAAGGTTGCTTTTACTGAGAAGTATAAATAGTACATGTATAATATTAAAATATTTCCCAGTTCCAGAACTGCTCGACTGGGGTAACGACAACGTGCTGGTGGCAGCCCTCGGCAGGAACTACCACAAGTGGAGCTGGCGCTCCCAGAGCCTCATCAGCCAGGGGCTCACACAACACGATATCCTTTGCTGCAAGTTTGATCCCAGGGGGGAACTGCTTATCGTAAGCTACCATTACTACTTTAACCTTTCTTGGAATCTTAGCCGCGGTTTCATGGCTGGCTCTGTTTCACATTCCCCAAATTTTTTTTGTAAATAATATTTGTCTAAGTTAGGTACTCCTTGTAACAGCTGTTTCAGATATTGTTCGGAAAAAGACAGACAGGATAGACAAAAAGACCGAAAAAAAAATTATTGTTTTTTATTTTAACACCATGTATATTTTCATATGCATTTATTGAAAAGCTGTTAATTTGGAAAAACAGACACTTGACTTAAATTTGTATTTATCTCATATACAAAAACTAATATACATTTTGTTCTCTGTATGTTTGTTCCGGCTAATATCCGAAACAGCTCGACCAATGTTAACGGGCAAAGAGTAACTTAGACGTACTTTTAATGATAAAAAGCATCAAGGTTCCGCGAGCCACCCATTAACTTAAATAACAGCTAGTTTATATGTAAAAATGAATCCCCATTTCCCTTGGTCACGGCATCACGCGTGAACGGCTGGACCGATTCTACCGGGAATTTTACTGGCAGATAGCTGAAGTTCCAAGGAGTGTTTTAGGCTAATTTTATTAAAATATCTTATATATAAAAATGAATCCCCATTTCCCTTGGTCACGGCATCATGTTTAAACGGCTGGATGGATTTTATCGGGACTTTCACTGGCAGATAGCTGATGTCTCAAGGAGTGTTTTGGCTCAGGGCTAATTTTATTTAGAAAACATATTAGGGTTCCGCCACTACGCGGGTGAAACCGCGGGGCACAGCTAGTTTATAATAACTAAGATGTATGTTTCCAGTTGGGCACGGAGCTGAGATCAGTGGAGATCCACGACAACCATCACAATAAGTACGTGATAGTAGGCGAGTGTTGCTGTCTCAAGATGGACAACGAGTCGTGCTCCATCACCGCCGTTGACTGGAGTCCTACTGGCAACTCTTTTGTTACGTTAGAAATTTTCTTTACACAGCGCAATCTAGTCACAGATTAAGTAATACATAGAGCCATGGTGGACATGGGGCTTGAGCAATCACCTGCTACGTAAACGACGCAAGTTTGACCAATGAGTTTTCTAAAATCGTAAGTGCAGTTATTTCACCCCTTTTGGTGAAAGAAAACATTGTGAGTAAACGTACATATGTCAGTGGTAATTCAAACACGTATGTATGTAAAGTGCCTGAGACGGCGATGGACTCACCCTCCGTCACGTTGGCACTTAATCATATTCGGGGACATGTGGGATATTCTATTAAAGCTATTATAGATATTATTTATTTTCAAACTATTTTATTGAGCGATGTTACACACATACTTTTTCATGCCTTTTTTTTTTATTGAGGAGGGGGAAACCTTTAAAAGGTCCCCGACCGCCCTGGGAGAGGCTGATCGGGGTATGTGGGATTTTTACCTAGCTAAAACCCCCCCGGTGGCCATCCTCAGTGCTTTGGGGGGACTCCGGGTACTCTGATAGATCGCACCTGTGTCCCCCCACACTTTGCCGGGGCACATCCCCGGGGCAGCTGAGTCGCCGCCCCTAGAGACCTCGCTGTGCAAGACAGCGTGAGCCACATCGCGCTGCCACCTTCCCGGGTCCGCGGCTCGGTGGTCAAAGCTCCCACCCCGACCACCGCCAGCAGGCCCTCCGGCCCCCTTTTAGTCGCCTCTTACGACAGGCAGGGGATACCATAGCCAAATTCTTAGACCCTGGCTATTGGGTGGAATACTTTTTCATGCCTAAAGTAACCAACCATACAGGTTTTAGGTTTCAATGACTTTATTTTCAAAAATAATGATAAATTCACCTACATGAGGACTAAAGCTTAAAATCTTAGGTAAGGTAAGGTCAGCACAAAAGAACATAAACATGCGCTTAGTGTAAAAAAAACCCTTCCAGTGGGTGTCTCCGCGGCGTAATTTCCACGTTCGGCCGCAAAGGGGAGAAGATCAACTGGCGCCGACCGAGGACGGGGAGTCGGGACCCCGTGATCCTGGTGAGGATCTCCCCGGACGCTCGCTACGTGGCGGCCATCACTGTCAACGGCTCCGCTGTCCTCCTGATGTCATGGCCTGACCTCGAGCTGTACTTGACACTTGACGCTGATTGGACGGCTAAGGTATGAAATTATAACAGACTAGCGGACGTCACGCGGTTTCACCAACGTAGTTACCGTTCCCGTAGGAGTACGGGGATAAAATATAGCCTATGGTACTCGCTGATGATGTAGCTATCCATTGCGGAAATTATTTTCAAGATCGGTCAACTAGTTTCGGAGCCTCTTCAATGCAAACAAACAAAAAAGCAATCAAATCTTTCCTCTTTACAATAATAGTAGTAGACTAGCCTCTGCCCGCGACTTCATCTGCGTGAAATAGTTACTTTGTGCTAACGCTTAGCCAATAATTAAATTATAGCCTAAGCCTTCCCTGATAAATAGGTTCTCTGCGATTAGCGTTCAAGCTAACAAACTCTAGATTTATATAAGTATAAATAACATGTCCTTAAATCAACATTCCCACTTAAGCTAGCACAAGAAAGTCCTTAGACTATGTGATTTCGGCAGATTGGTGAGTTTAGGATTATCGACAAATCTAACGGCTCGTTACTGAAGGTTCAAGTTGCATAAATGTTGACTACACCCTAATACTTTTTATGCATGCAAAGTCTCAGCCCGATCGGTTTAAAATTGACAAAGTTTCATACAAACTTTCATCCCCTATTTTATCCCCTTGGGAGTAGAATTAATCAAAAACCTTTCTTAACGGACATCATAACTTCTACCTGCATGCCAAATTTCAGCCCGATCCGTCCAGTGGTTTGGGCTGTGCGTTGATAGATCACTATGTCAGTCAGTCAGTCAGTGACCTTTGAGTTATATATATTTAGATAGATAGATATGCATTTATTAAAAATTTTGGAATTACAAAATGACACCTCAATTGTATTTATCTGTATTAATATTTGACCCTTAGAACACCTATTGAGTATCAACTATGTAAACCATTTCAGACAATAGCGTGGCACCCATGGCGTAGCGCATTGCTCGGCATCGGTGCTCTAATGCCGGACCTCTCAGCAAAGATCGCCTTCTGGGACACTCCGGCCGGCAGGGTGCGAGAGGCCAGCATAGGCCGGGAGAGGTACAGCTTGGACGCGATGCTCTTCAGCAACCGAACTGGGGAACTGGTGCTTAGCCTGTGGGATTTGAGTAAGTAAAGATGTCTGTCTGTTTGTTCCGGGTAATCTCTGAAACGGCTGGACGGAAGGACATAATATATATAACACAATAAAGTCTACACGGGTGAAACCGCGGGGCACAGCTAGTTTATACTAAACCACTGTCTGTGCTTATATGTAGACAGGGAAACAACGAACACCAAATCCCAGTTGGTGGTAATGAGTGACCCGGACACAGTGGTGGACAAGTGGGGAGAAGGCCGGGCAGGCGTGGACCGAGTTAGGACCATGGTGTTCAGCCCAGATGGAACCAAACTTGGTAAGTACTGAGGAATTGTTGCCCACGGCCCCCTTCTCTATATCGGTGGCATTTATTACCACATTTTTGAACCCAAATGGTCTCGCACTGCTCGTTTCCAAAGGAAGTCCCTTCCCCAGACGTTTATGTTCTGGATTAACCTCCCCATCGTGGTTTTCCAAAACAAGTACAACTGAGGTTCTGAAGAGAATTATTACTGGTTTGGCTACGCGTGTGATGACCCTGGAGTTACAATCGACTATACGCCACGGTTACCACTGCATGTGCATGCGGTAAAAACAAGTAAAATTAAAATAAAAAGTTATCTTTTGCATAATACTCCCCAAATTAGTCTAGTCGCCTGTTCGAAGATGCAAGTTCAAATCCCAGCAGACTGTATCAATGAGTTTTTCTAAAAACTTATGTGCTACGATTTCACGCCATAAGCTTTTCATTGAAGGAAAATGTCTTGAGAAACTTTGCATAATATGTCTGAGGAGCAATTCAAAGATGAAAAACAATGGGTGTTGAGGACAACATTGCTTGGGACTTGAACCGTTTGGAATGGCATAAGAAAAAATAAAATAAAAATTCTACCTTATACATATAAAAATCACATAATTTTTTTGTTTGGACTTATTTCAAATCGCTTGAAAGACAAATATAAATAATGTTACCAGTGATTTGGAAAGGTTGCTTTTACCCAGAATATCATATTTCTTCCAGCGACAGCGACATCGGAAGAAGACCTAATAATCTGGAACTTCCTCCCAGAAGACAAGAAGAAACACGCGGCTAAGAGACACTCGGCTCTTCCAGTGTTCATGGACCTAACTACGGACGGATTCTCTATCAGATGAGTCCACTGGTATATTACTGTAATTATTTCGTTATGCTGGATGTAATGCTATTTAATTTTATTGCAGAATATAATTTATCATTGATTTTAATTATGTGTATTTTTTACACTAAGGAGTAAATATAGAATATATACCATACATATGCTCACGCCTGTATTCCCCGAAGGGGTAGGCAGAGGTGTTGTAACAACAACACCAACTTTACACCGAAGATGATTAAGTGCCAATGTGACAGATTTTGAGACTATCACCATCTCAAGACGTACGTTGAATTACTTCTCAGATATATGTAGGTTTCCTCACGATATTTTCCTTCACGTACTGTGAAATCTGCTTGAAACACGAAACTTATTAATGAGACGAAATGTGATTAAGCTTATCAGGAGGTGAAGTAATGGTTGATTACAAAGATGACGGATCAAAACATTTCGTGCCACGGAATTCACCGATATTTAAACATCTCCTATAGGGCTTATGCATAAGGCACAGTCACAGTACATAAGTATAAGCTTACCAACTAAGCAGTAAGGAATCTAAACCAATTTTTTGAGACAGAATGTTTCCTTTATCGAGCGTGTGTTGTTAGTCAGAAAGTCTTTAAAATTTACTCCTTATCTTAAAAATGTATGTATATGCGATCGGCCTCTATTTACGGGACTCTTTACATTACGTATGGGTCGCTTTTGTTCTTTCGTATTTTGGCCACATAATGCGAAGGGGTAATGAGAGTCTGGAGAAATTGATCGTAGTTGGGAACACAAATGGCAAACGAGCCCGAGGCCGGTCTCCTACCAGATGGACCGATCAAATAAAAGACTCCAGGTCCCCGAGGTTTAGCTCCGTCGTCAGGGCCGCGATGGACAGAAGCCGATGGAAACAAATAGTTCACTCCAAGTGTGGACCACTTGTTGATGACCACGATCCTCAGACATGAGGGAACGACTAGAGAGAGATGGGTCTATAATCGCGTAGATGAGTGTGTCATTTCAAACGACTTCTTCCTAGATTACGTACTTTTTGTAGTAAACTCATATGTATACTGTGCCACAGTTGTTACTGAAAGTCTCGTTCATGAGTTACACAAGCGTACGTTATACAGTGAAAGCATGAATAAACACGTATGTGAATATGATGTACATTTTATTAGCAATATTTACAAGGAACTCGTAGCTGTCGCCTGCGCACAATGCTGATTTACGGGCCGATTGAAAACCTATACGGTGTGACTGGGATTTATGACTGCATGTGTGGGTTCACGCGGGACTGCGAATTGTAAGTATGTGTAGTAGTCAAAAGCTTCTATCTGTGCATTCAACATCTATACAGATTGAAAATTTAAGTGTCTGCTTGTAATTCCAAAATAACAGCTTTTCACTAAATGCATATGAAAGTATACACGCTACTGACACAAAAAAACCAAGATTAAATTTTTTTTTCTGTCTGTCTGTTTGTTCCTGTTAATCTCTGAACCGGCTGAACCGATTTTAACGGGACTTTCACAGGCAGGTAGCTAATGTTTCAGGGAGTAACTTGGGCTATTTTTATTGATTAAAAACTAGTTGTGCCCCGCGGTTTCACCCGCGCAGACTTTAGTGTGTTATATGACGATTTTTTTCAGGTATCAAGAGAACGGTATAAAGTATCCTATGGCCTTCTCCTGGTTCTAAGCTACCCACCCACAAATTTTTAGCCAAATCGGTTCAGCCGTTCTTGAGTTATAAGTAGTGTAACTAACACGACTTTCTTTTATATATATAGATATTAGGGTTCCACGACATAAAGGATGAAACTCGATCTACGCGGGTGAAACCGCGCAGCTATTTAAAAAATAAATATGCTCACGCCATCCCTGTAGGGTCCTCGAAAGGGTAAGCAGAGGTGTTGTAACAACAACACCCACATTTCACCGAATATGATAAGAGCCAACGTGACAGATGGTGCGTCCATCGCCGTCTCAGACACTATACATACGTCTTTGAATTACTACTCGGACATATGCAGGTTTCCTCACGATGTTTTCCTTCATACATACATTACATACATTTTTAGAAAAACTAATTGGTGCAGACCCCGCTGGGATTCGAACTTGCGCCACTTGCGTAACAGGCGACTGCTCAAACCCCGAGGCCATCACAGCTCTTAAACAAAATTACTTTATTTTAAAATTATTAAGTAGGGCCCTAGTACAGAGGGTGAAATATAAACGTCTAAGTATTGCACTAAAATAAGTTTATTATTGTAATTAAATCTATACTAATATAATAAAGAGGAAATATTTGTTTGTTTGTTTGTATTGAATAGGCTCCGAAACAATTGGACCAATTAAAAAAATCTTTCAGCAATTAATAACCAAATTATCAGCGAGTAACATAGGGTTTATTTTATCCCCGTACTGCCACGGGAACGGGAACTACGCGGGTGAAACCGCGTGACGTCTGCTAGTTATGAATAAACCTATTCCCGATTAACGAGTTTCCAATATAGAGCTGATTAAATAAATAATCCAAAGATAGTCTATTTCAAATACAGTTATTTATTAACACTACTTCAAGTAATATGTTCCAGTTAAGTTATAGCTTGCATTACTGTAAGCTGTAAATAAGATACTAAAGGTACAATTAATTTATTTAACTTAGAACACAACCTAAATATAATCTTATTTCTAACTAGCTGTTCTCTGCGGTTTCACCCGCGTGGAGTTAGTTTCATGAGTGTCCCGCGGAACCCTAATGTTTTTTTTTAATAATAGTAGCCTAAGTTACTCCTTGTTACATTAGCTATCTGCCAGTGAAAGTCCCGTTAAAATCGGTCCAGCCGTTTCGGAGATTACCCGGAACAAACAGACAGACAGACAGAGAAAAAGTTTAAAACTTGGTTTTTCTGTGTCAGTAGCGTGTAAACTTACATATGCATTTAGTGAAAAACTGTTATTTTGGAATTACAAACAGATACTTAAATTTTATTTATCTGTATAGATGAAATTTAGCTTAAAATCGAACGCTGCTTAATACAATAATTGTCATTTTTAGATTTTTGCCGCATTGATCGAGTGCGTATGCTCACGCCTGTATTCTACGAAAGGGTAGGCAGAGGTGTTGTAATAACAACACCCACTTTTCACTGAAGATGATAAAGTGCTAACGTGACCGATGGTGAGTCTAACGCCGTCTCAGGCAGGTTTCCTCACGATGTTTTCCTTCACCGTAAAGAACATGGTGAGAAATCACTGCATATAAGTTTAAAAAAAAACTCATTGGTACAGGCCCCGCTGGGATTTGAACTTGCGTCGCTAGCGTAGCACGCGAGTGCTCAAACCCCACGGTCACCACGGCTCTTTGATTGATCTCCTATCCTCATCGGTCACATTTTATTTTCAAACTAGCTGTGCCCTGCGGTTTCACCCGCGTAGATTCAGTTTGATCGTTATTGTCGCGGAACCCTAATATTTTTTATAAATAAAACTAGCCTAAGTTGCTCCTTGAAACATCAGCTCCAGAGATTACCTGGACCCATCCGTTTCAGAGATTACCCGGAACAAACAGACAGAGAAAAAATTGAAAACTTGGTTTTTTTATGTCAGTAGCGTGTATACTTTCATATGCATTTAGTGAAAAGCTGTTATTATGGAATTACAAACAGACACTTCAATTTTATTTATCTGTATTTACATGTATATGTCCCACCATTCGAAGCTCTGTGCCAAAACTGTGCGCCTATAAATTCTAGACCCTGTATAATACCATAGATAAGGAGATCCCGCTGTTTCGTGAAAACGTTTTTTGAATTTCGATTATTGTTTATTCTAAAAAGCGATGGAACCATAAATTTAAGAGTAAATTATTCACCATAAAAGCCACAGTACATACGAGGTCAGCGCAACAGGTGTCGCGTGGGGCGCAGTAAACTATTAACGCAGTACATTAAATACACTATAAACTATACGATATTGATGGTCTGGGAACTCGTATTTGTTACCATTAATTCTATATAATACTAGCTTTGCCTCGCGGTTTCACCTGCGTGTATTAAGTTTCATCCTTATTTTCGCGGAACCCTAATATTTGTATTAAATTAAAGTAGCCTAAGTTACTCCTTGAAACTTCAGCTACCTGCCAGTGAAAGTCCCGTTAAAATCGGTCTAGCAGTTTCAGAGATTACCCGGAACAAACAGACAGACAGAGAAAAAATATAAACTTGGTTTTTCAGTGTCAGTAGCGTGTATACTTTCATATGCATTTAATGAAAAGCTGTTATTTTGGAATTACAAACATACACTTCAATTTTATTTATCTGTATAGAGATAGATAATGGTGGCAAAAGGAATTTTAGGTTTTATGCGATCATTTCTTTACTGTATTTTGTAATCAGATAAATACAATTGATGTGTCTGTTAGTAATTCCAAAATAACAGTTTTTCGCTAAATGCATATGAAAATGAAAATAATTTGGTCAGTTTATGCCCTGGTAGCCTTACTTATGAATGTCGAGGGATTTACCACCAGTTCGGAAACTAGCCTTCTGAGAAGAACCGGCAAGAAACTCAGCTGGCATCATGTACATTTAATTACACAGTAAATATACGATACAGACATTTAAAATATATGTTTTTTAAATCTCTGTCTGTCTGTTTGTTCCAGCTAGCTAATCTCTGAATCGGCTGGACCGATTTTAACGGGACTTTAACTGGCGGGTAGCTGATGTTTCAAAGAGTAACTTAGGCTACTTTTAATTTAAAAAAAACAGGAGAATTACAAAATTAACTCTACGTGGGAAAGCGCGGGGCACCGCCGAAATTTAACTCTATTGTGTGGCTACCTAACCTACGCAATAAAGTTAAATTTCATATTTTTGAAACCAGCACTCGACGTCTATTTCGCCGCTGAGATATCGCACAGAAACGCAGCTGAGTTCAAACGTATTATCATTCTACACCGGGTTGAAGGAATAACAATAAAATTTTAGCTTTCCAAGGAGAACGCTTCGGGCTTTGTGGATACTGATATTGTATTGTTTTGCAATTGCTTGGGTTCATGTACATTTTCTATAAAGGATATCTTCAATCTAGGAATTTGAAACTGGAATATTTCAATTTATTATATGTTTGATTTTATTCATGTTAACAAGCTGTATCAACGCAATACTGTAACAAACACCGGACGCATACTTGATCTTGTTCTCACTACACTACACTCGTGTAAAGTCACTCATGCTATCAGTTCTTTAACTAACACTGAACAGATACACCCACCCTTAGAGGTAACTTTACCACAAATTATCAACTCCAGCCTCCCGTATAACCCAGTAATTTATAAAAATAATTTTTATAAAGCCGACTATCATACTATAAATAAGTGTTTAGGAGACATCAAATGGACAGATTTATTTAGTGGACTTGATGTAGATAATATGGTAAAAGCATTTTATGAAACTTTACAGTCAATAATTAATGATCATGTGCCGAAAGTAAAACTAAAAAATAAAAAATATCCTGCTTGGTTTAGTTCAAATCTAATTAAGTTACTATCAGAAAAAAATAAAATCAGAATAAGGTTCAAGAAATACGGTAATCCTAGAGATAAATTTGAATTAAGTTTACTCAGCAAACGATGTGAGCAAATAGCAACAACATGCTATAACGCATTTACACAAAAAACAGAACAACAAATAAAAAATAATCCTAAACTATTTTGGGCTCACATTAAGACCAAACGTGGAGGACGAAGTGCTTTCCCGGAGTCCATGACAGATGGTGTGATTACCACATCTGACGGATCAAAAATTTGCGAACATTTTGCCAAATATTTTTCCTCTGTCTACACTAGGGATGCCGGACAAGACATTCATCAAGATCATGTGAATGGTAACGTCTTGTGGGCTGGTAGTCATTGCTTGATGAGTGCAAGAATAGAGTATGAAACCTTGTTAAAAAAGCTACAAACTCTAAACTGCAATAAGGGAGCAGGACCCGATGGCATACCACCAATTTTCGTAACATCTTGCGCATCAGCTTTGGTCGCCCCATTATTGTTAATTTATAATAAATCTCTGTCCTCGGGTGTTTTTCCGAAAATATGGAAAGTAGCAAAAGTTGTCCCTATCTACAAATCAGAAGGCAAAAATACGTTTTCCAATTATAGACCGATTTCCATCCTTTCAGTTTTTGCTAAAGTCTTTGAGTCTCTCATATGCCAGTTACTAAGAAATCACCTGCAACCCTTCGTCAGTAATAATCAGCATGGCTTTGTTAAGTCTCGATCTACAGCAACTAACCTAGTGTCTTTTTCAGAAACTATAATGAGCGTCATAGATGCCAGTAAACAATATGATGTAATTTACACAGATTTCGCCAAAGCATTTGACAGAGTCCCTCATAAGATTTTAGGTCATAAACTATCAAATTATGGTGTATCTGGCGCTTTGCTGGATTGGCTCAAATCATACTTATTAGACCGACATTTCTATGTTGTTGTAAATGGATACCAATCAGAGTCATACAAAATAACATCTGGCGTGCCCCAGGGATCGCATTTAGGCCCCATACTGTTTATCACTTTTATAAACGACATAACATCATGTTTTAATTTCTCTGAATCGTTCATTTATGCGGATGATTTAAAGTTTGGCAGAATAATCAATACGTTGGAGGATCAAATGATGCTTCAACAAGATTTGGACAGGCTTGTACGTTGGTGTAAAATGAATGGTATGCAACTTAACCATAAAAAATGCTCCTTTGTCAGGTTTTCAAGAAATCATAGTTTGGTGGTGTCAAATTATTACATCGAAAATAACATTATCAAGGAGTTGGAGGTGATCAGAGATCTTGGTGTCGTTTTTGACAAAAAACTTACTTTTATTCCGCATATCGATCACACAGTTAAAAGAGCTTTCAAAATGCTAGGCTTCGTTATTAGAAATACCAAAACATTTCGCTATCCAACGACGAAAATTATTTTATACAATAGCCTTGTACGAAGCACTCTAGAGTATTGCAGCACTGTTTGGCGTCCGCACTACGCAACACATACACTACGCCTGGAAAGGGTGCAAAAGCGCTTTCTCTGGCACCTTACTTACTCTGTGGGGAAGGCAAAGGAAATCATATCCTATACCGAGAGGTTACGGCACTTCAGAATGCTTTCGCTATCAAAGAGGAGGGATCAAATCGATATTCTATTTTTATTCAAGATTCTCCGGAACCAAATTGACTGCCCGCAGTTATTATCCCAATTCAAATTCCGAGTGCCCAACAGAATACCCCGTAGACAAATAACACCTCTCTACCCTCCTTTGCGTAGAACAATACTTGGTGCAAATTCTCCTGTTACACGTCTCAGCAGGTTACTAAATGAGTGTAGTGATGTTTCTGATATCCATTTTGACTCCAGGAAAATGTTTTGTAAAAATATACGCACACACCTCGAATCAAAGTTATAATAAGCCACAGTTAATAACAATACTTAAAACACATTCATACACACATACACACGAAAAATAGCAAACACACACAAATACACACACTCACACACACACTCACTCACACACACTCACACACACACTCACACACACACAGAGATCCACTCAAACATTTACTAGTCTTCTTTTAAGTTGTACACGATTAATATTATGCAAGCTGTGTTTACCTATAAGTAATTTGTACATTTAGTTTATAAGTTTCAGATGCAACAACTGTATGTATAAATGTAACAAATTGTTGGTGAACCTAAATAAAAAAAATTAAAAAAATAAAAAAAAAAAAAAAAAAAATTATAGATTTTATTTTTATCCAAGAAAAAAAAGTCTGATTCAGTTTATTTATGTTAATAATAGCACCGGTGGTGTTGGCCGTGGTGTTTGAGCTATCGTCTACTACGCAAGCGACGCAAGGTCAAAATTTAGCGGGCCTGTACCAATGAGTTTTTCTACAGTTATTTCACACCACGTGCTTTACGGTGAAGGAAAACATCGTGAGGAAACTTGCATATGTCTAAGAAATAATTTAAAGACGTATACATTCACTAAGGATTCTCAGTGTCGAACTCGACAACGAGCGTTGATTTCAATCATAGAAAATTGAAACATAATACAAGGAGGATAAGGTATCTTTAAAACCGACACTCGACGTCGAGTGTGACGCTGAGAAACCTTAGTGAATAACGTGGTAGCTCTTAAACGCAGAAACATGTAGTGCCGTGGTGCCCCCGACACGCAGTCAAAGGTTAAATTACCCGCCTACCGGCGCGTGCGCTGCTAGTGCCACTCGTTTTATCTCTATTAATATTATCAAGAGGTTATATTTGTTTGTAGGTTTGGATGGAGACGGTAAATATTTATCAAGTGTACGCTAGTAAAACTAGCTTACAGTGGTACGAGATATTTTTCTGAACAGTAGACCTAGACAAAGTAGCATTCTCTCGCGCATGCGCTAATAGAAACGATACAAAATGTATGAAAATGTCATAAATCAGTCACGTGACATATGTCATCCCCGTACATTTTGCATCGTTTCTACTATAGAAGCGTGAGGATAATGTTACTTTGTCCACAGGCTCTGCTAATCTCAGAAAAATCTGGCCCAATTTTGACAGGACTTTCACTGGCAGATAACTGATGTTAAAGTTGTAAGTAAGGCTCCTTTTATATATTTTTGAATTAAAACTGCGCGAATGAAAGCTACCTGAAAATTAAGTGTATGCGCGTGAAACCGCGGGGCTAAGTAAAACAGCTAATAAATAAATAAATCATTGGATCGTTCATAGACGCTTTATGTCTATAGAAATCTTAATACTATGAAACTTGAGTGTTTGAATACCTAATAAATCAAAATTTCAACCAAATGTCATCATAAAGTATTCCTTAGTCTACTTGAAGCACATTATATATTTATTAAAAGTTAAAATATTTCAAGCAAATTCCATATTTATTATGTACAAGATAAAGTTGAGGGTTGTATGGCTAATTTTGACGGATGGATGTTTAGAAAAAGTGGGGTTTGAGTTGGTCGTGGTGCACCTTACATGCTCCGCGCGGACATAAGCACGCCTCACGATCTGTCCTTGCTATAACTCCGGTAATTGACGTTAGCCACCCAGCCCGCGGGACCCGGGGACAAAAAATTTATAACTTACAAATTTATGATTTTTAAAACCCAAACACAATCAATTGAGCTCCACTTTTAAGACAATTTTTTCTTATAAAGTTAAATTATAGAAAATCTTTAATTAGGTATATTCCATTGCTTTCAAGTAACATCATATTCATCATGAATAAATCTTAATTATACTGTATTTACAAAAAATATTCAACGTGTACTTTATCATGCTAGTTGACTAGCAACACACACCTACCATTTTTTTCATTTGTGCTTGCGTGGCACATAATATAACCGCGTCATATACTTAATAACTTTGTTAAACATCAATAAAAAAACTAGTCTCTCAAAAAACAAAAATTATGTTACACCATTTCTCTCCCCGGCTCCGCCAGGCAGCCCGCCCTATAACTCAGCGACCGGTGACTTCCCTATGATAATTTAATTGTTGTGCGTGCACAAGATGTATTTATACGATGTATTTATAGAGGCCGATACCGGAGCTTAGGAAACATGAGAAGGGCCTTTAGGCTTAGCTAAATTACTAACAGGATTAAGTTGACATACAAGGGCTTTTTGTAGGGCGTGTTTGTGCAACGATGGGTGCCAAATGTGGAATGCTTTGGGACTTTTGAACTCATACTTTTAGTCAACTCTGTTAAATTCAACAGATTTACCGTATTGGTTTGTAATTTCAAAATAATAGCTGATATTTACTTCAGAGAAAAATATATTTTTTGTTTCGCTATTTGCATCTGTATTTGTACCGGCTCGTTATAAAAACGGTTTTTTGATAATCACTTGATACTTGATACAGGTAACTGATATTACAGAAAATGTCTTAGACTAAGGAATAATTTATTTTTATTTTAGACTAGCTGTGCCCTGCGATTTCACCCGCGTAGATTTAGTTTCATCCTTAGTGTCGCGGAACCCTAATATTTTTAATAAATAAAAGTAGCCTAAGTTACTCCTTGAAACATCACCTACCTGCCAGTGAAAGTCCTGTTAAAATCGGTCCAGCCGTTTCGGAGATTACCCGGAAAAAACAGACAGACAGACAGAGAAAAAAATTATAACTTGGTTTTTTAGTGTCAGTAGCGTGTATACTTTCAGATACATTTAGTGAAAAACTGTTTTTTGGATTTACAAACAGACACTTCAATTTCGGTTACCCACCCTATGAAGCTTCGACTACGCAAGTGAAACAGCGGGACTTAGCTAGTAGTCACACTGACAGCGGCATTTAAAATCTTGTGATAATAAAACATTTAAAAAAAAACTGCGATAAATTTTGCTCAGCTTACTTTAAATTGAGGAAAACGCTTGCAACTTTATAAATCGCAAGTCAGACCCCATATAGATTACAGCTACCACCTGCGGCGTTTAGTCGCTTAGATTTTTGGATGCGGTTCAGAAATTTCAGGGTAAAATAAGACTATGCTATTTATATCTGCATTCGTTCAGGAAGTCTACTCTATCTCCGAAGACGAAACACGCAAACAAACCATCAAAAAAATTAATGAAATTTACTTTAGTTTCGTTCGTGAAATAATTTCGCTCTAATGCGATTGTCCCTCTCCTAACGTTGATGTGCAATATTTTTCGCCGGTGTGCGTCAGTGTTTAGTACACATGTTAGATGACGTCATCAAAATATGGTTCTCCCACTATAACAGTCCGTATTTATCTTATTTTATAAATATAACAAAGTACTACTATAGACATAAAATTATAATTATTACAATTTTATTAATTTTGCCACGTCTATCATTTACGAAGCTCTGCCTTACAAGAAAACAAAGCTCGTCGGATGGTCTGGCATCGTACGGACTTTATCCAAGGATGTCACTTTTAGGGTTCCATTTTATAAAATACATAATATTCATGCATACATAATGTTTTATTCCCTTGTAATAGGCGGCAAGCTTATTGCCATTAACTGGGCAAGAAATTCACAGATAAAAACTGAATAACAAAGTGTTATTCAATTCAGCCCGACCCAAGGATCGAACTCAGGACCTTGTGTTCTGCAGTAGCGTTTGCGACCACTACACCGAGGCTTTTTAAATTTACTATTCTCAGGTTTTGTAACCAGTTCTCAGTAAAACTTGTACAAATGTACAGGGGGCGTCACGAGCTATGAGCGCTCAACGAAAATAGGGTTAACTGCGCATTGTATTTTATTCGCGTCACGACATACAGACAGACTGAGCCTCATAAAACGACTACGTTTTCAAGGTCTGCGTTAAAATCTCGTGACGGCGCCTGTAAGATATCTTTAAAGCGTGTCAACCCTAGTAAATCCACGCGCGGCATGTCAAAGGAGGCCCTAAGATCTCGCCGCCGATCGAGCCATATCGTGTGTTACCAAGTTACTGGTATATCATACTGGTATCTGTTCCGTAATGATATGTGATTGACTATCTCTATTTAATGGGCGCACTATTTGTACAATGTACCTACTATGTGAGGTCGACTATCAAGCCTTTGGCAACTTAAGATCGAATATCATTCGCACGACAATGGTAACAAGGTGTATTTTAGATTGCATGTTAATAATGACAAAAAAAAAAAATAAGAACCATAGTTTATTTATATGTAGTTTAACTAATAACACTCTTCCCCTACTCTATCTAAAGTACTAGGACGTTAGAAGTTTAAAGAAGTAGCTTCAATGATTTTCGACTTTATCTCCGTAACAAACAATAAAGCAACATTTATACCAGGTGACGATTGGGTAACTCAAAATAAATAAATAATTGAATGTTCTCCTTCGGGGCCTTTTTTTTTTTTATTGACGAGGTGGAAACCTTCAAAAGGTCCCCAACCGCCCTGGGAGAGGCAGATCGGGGTATGTGGGATTTTTACCGCACTAAAACCCCTCGGTGGCCATCCTCGGTGCTCAGGGGGGACTCCGGGTATTCTTAGACCCTGGCTATTGGGTGGCTCCTTCGGGGCCTGAGCCAATAGGGGCCGAATCTACAACTTTTATTCTAAAAGACGAATATAGGGGCCTCGTGGGTCCTTACCCGTGACGTCTTACTAACATTTTACTTTTAATTTTTGCCTCACAAAATGACACGTCAAACAAGCTCTTAATACGTTCTGCCTGAACCGATGACGGTTAGGTATAGACCCTTAGGTATAAGTTATCAATTATTTGTCATTTAACGACTATATTGTCATCACAATTACACACACATAGACAAACTTACAACACACGTCTTTTTGCGTCAGAGGTTAAAAACGGGACAAGATCCATCTTATAACAAAACATGGGATAGACGAAGTCTAGGCTAAACTCTGTCTAAAACTATGTCCATCCTTTTTCAAATCCGTGTCACAGATGTAAACACCATTAAACCAAAGACTATAATCTTATCGCCATCATAGTTCCACTGTGTGACAGTAACGGAATTATACACGTCATATACATCTGTCTCATTATAAGAGTTAAACTATCATGGCTATAATAAGCCATGGCTCCCAAAAGGTGAAGTCCGGGACATTCATAATAATTTAAATACATTTTGCTACTGCACCCAGTTTGCAATGAATGAAACCACCTTCCGTCTACTGCCGCGTTAATCACTAAGGTTTCTCAGCGTCGCACTCGTCGTCGAGTGTCAGTTTTAAAGATACGAAATAGAACCTTATCCTCTATGTATTATGTATCAATTTCCTATGATTGAAACTAACGCTCGTCGTCGAGAAACCTTACGAATTACTTACTTAAAATAACGCGGCTGTAGTTCTCACAATGGATGTAAACAAGTCAACTCGCACACAAGGCGATAATAAAACACATGCTTTGAAAGTGTTCAGAAACAAATGGGAACACACTAGCCCCCTACTAAGTTAACAAGATACAAGTTACTAAGCCTGGGTTGCATCACAACTGAATTGTAAGCAATAAGAAATTGTTAAAGTACTTGTCAGGTACAAAAATGTTTGTGGCATTTTAAAATCTATACATCTATACAGATAAATAAAATTGAAGTGTCTGTTTGTAATTTAAAAATAACAGCTTTTCACTAAATGCATATGAAAGTATACACGGTACAGACATAGAAATACAAACTAATTTTTTTTTATCTGTCTTTCTGTCTGTCTTATTGTTCCGGCTGATTTCCGAGAAGGCTGGACCGATTTTAATGGGACTTTCACTGACAGATACCTGAAGTTACAAGGCTACTTAAGCTTTTTTTCTAAACTTCGCGGGTGCAATCGCGAGGCACAGCTAGTTATTATATAATTTCCAACTACCTCATTTCAATTCAAGTTTGAAACATTGTAAGTGTCTTGAACACTCGCGTCCTATTTTATCACCGCCTTTTGTGTATCTATGAGTTATAATCAGCTTTACGCTTACGCTTTTGAATTACGCTCCAGCATTTGAGTTACGCTTCAGCTTAGATCGCGCTACGAATGACCTAATAGTGTAAGCAAAGTGAATACGAGCTGCCGTGCTATTCACTTAGGTTTCTCAGCGTCGAACTCGACGATGAGCGTTGGTTTCAATCAAAGGAAATGGATACATAACACATAGAGGATAAGGTTCAATTCTTTCATTCGTATCTTTAAAACCGACACTCGACAACGAGTGCGACGCTGAAAAACCTTAGTGAATCAATCGGACTCGGTCGGACTAGATCAATAGATCAATCTACCTATTTTTTAAATTAAAAACCGTTACACCATCAATTTATCATAAATACATAAAAATTTGTAGTTACAGATAGGTATAAGACCATATGATACAATTACAGGTGTAAACAAACAATTATTAAGATTCCTTATAAGGTAACATATTATTTCTTAATACTTAATAGAACTGGAAAACGTTTCGAAATCGGACTATTCAACCAAGACTAAACACGGGTCATATAGAACTCTTCCTTTTTTTTTTATAACTGACTTCAAAAAAGAAGGTTATCAATTCGACTGTATGTTTTTTTTGAAATAAATAAAAGCATGGGGATATAATATAACACCGTGAGGAGCGATAAATAAAATGGATGTTAAACTAACATAAAGTTAAATTTCCGAATCTTCGCACCCCAAGCTTTGCAATAATTTTTCCTAGATATAAATAACAGCGTCAAGCCCGCAGGCCACTAGTGTAGAATATTAGATTATTCAAGTTATTCATAATCGCCAATCTTTAGTCGGCCTTTGTCCAGCATTCTATATTTCAATCTGATTGATACGCCTGCTCAGAGCCAGTCCGCCTGCGGTATTGCCACACTTAAAATACACACAGAAAGACAATCCCCACACATTTGTGGTAACGTGTAGGTACTTGGGGCCATGGATGATTACGTACATTTCAGATTAAGATACCAAAATGGCTACTCCGTTTGATAAGCTTTAAGAATAATCAGTTCTTAAATTAAAATCTATATATATAAAAGAAAGTCGTGTTAGTTACACTACTTATAACTCAGGAACGGCTGAACGAATTTGGCTGAAAATTGGTGGAAGCTTAGAACCAGGAGAAGGACATAAGATATCCCGTTCCCGTGGAACGTGACATAAAACATGTTATAACACAATAAAGTCTACGCGGAAAATGAGCTGTGGTGGCTGTGGGTGGGCCTAAAGCAGCCGCCTGCTTCGCAAGCGACGCAAGTTCGAATCACAGCGGCCTGTACCACTCAGTTTTTATAAAAACTGCTTAAAAGTAAGTGCAGGAATATCACTTCATACGACAACTCACCTTACGACCCGAGTTGGGGTCGTTTCAATCGTGACTTCACAGTACCCATACCAAGCGTCTTGCATTAAAAATACTATGTCTGACTTGATCTGAAATACTCGTACACGCGTACAAGTATCTGTCATAGATACATTACCAAAGTTAGCAGACCGACCTTCTATTAATATTATATTTTAAGATATAGCACTGCGAAGACGAAGTGTTCCCTCAATTGGATGATATTTATTTGAAACTAGGTCCGCCCCGTGGTGTTACTGGCTTATTATGTTTTTGTTAGTCCGTTAAGTTATCCATTCCAAATGTGTCCATCCGCTACATGTGCAGTAACAAAACACACAAATAACATCCCCTTATCTGATCAGACCCCTATCACGAGTTTGCCACCGTTTTCCAAATCTACACTCGCTAGCGTCTCCGACAATATTTGTATGACATATTTTAGTTCTTCACCTCGTGCTCGTGTGAGGAGCTCGTGGCACAGTTGCTATTGCGCATATCATTCGATCAGCGTAGTTAAGCAACCATACGCCTAGCCAGTAGTTGGATGGGTGACTGCCCGAGTTCCCTCCGTGCCTCGGAGAGCATGTTAAGCTGTCGGTCCCGGTTGCCAATTTAACAACTTTGGCAATCGTTACAGGTCAGTCGGAGGCCTAAAAATTATCTGACAACTGGTTTAACCCAAATCACAGATTTTCCTCCTAAACGGGGTTGCGAAGGTCAGATGGCAGTCGCTTCGTATAAAAATCAGGTGATCAGCCACATCGGGTTGAATCAAGTGCCGATCCCAACAATGTATGGGATAAGGCCAGGGAGATGATGATATTTTAGTTCTTCACGTCATCGCTAGGAGGCGCTGTGCAATTCCTCAGTCATGTTACCAAGCGGTGGCACAACGTTTACATTTTTTTAGCATATAAATTAATCATATATTACGTAGCATGACACTTTCCTCATACAAATATTCGACGGTGACGCTAGCGACTATAGATTAATTAAACGGTGACAAACTCGTGATAAGGGTACAGGTACTCTAAGTATAGGTGTTCAAATAATTTACGAAACGTTAACCTTGTTAAACTTGGAGCACAGGGGTTCCAAATTGCCTAAAAGGCATCAATCAATTATTACCTGCGATAACAGCATTATCTGTTTCATATAGTGAGATAAATATTTCATCCCAAAATCTACCATCAATATGCACCTACTTACCTATTACCTACGGACAGATAAGATATCAAAATATTTACGTAGTTATAGTATATTTTTGTAAGTAGCAAATACAGACTCAAACTTCTCAACAGTGCTTATTTTATTCTTCTGTTTTATTACATGTTTAGGTTGTGGTAAGTAAAATGTTACAAAGCCTAATTAAATATTATTGTAACCTTTTGAAGCGTAACTACTTCATAAATTAAATACATTAGTCGTTTAGCAATGCCCCGCGGTATAGCAGCGTTAAAGTCTTCATCCAAGATTTACTGCCCCTTTACATGTCTTTAGCAACGAAATTACCTACAAATCCTTAGTCCGTGAGACATAGAACTGCGTATTAAGAACTTCTTAGCTTTGACGTTTAGTTTTAGAATATAAATATTATACGTCAAAGCTCAGAAGTTCAGATTCCTTCTCGATGTTTTCCTTCACCGCAAAGCACGTGGAGTGTAATCACTACTGATAAGTTCATTTTTAGAAAAACTCATTATCATTCTGAGGCCCTACTGTGAGTTTTTCACTGCCGCCGCGCCGTCGCAAGTCAGCGCGTCGACGTAAAAGCAGATTTGTATAGGATAGGAACAGCGCCTCTGTCGGCCTAAACATGACACTATTGTGAGCCCATACAAATTTGCGTTTACGTCAACGCGATGCCTTGTGACGGCGATTTTAAGAATACTCATACTAGGTACTCTGGCCCCGCTGGGATTCGAACTTTGCTCGCGTAGCGGCAACTGTTCAAACTCCACGACCACAACTCAACCTTTAAATCTAGTAAAACATGTCAATTTCAAAATTTTATTGCATCCGCATTTACGTATGAACAGTGGAACGTGATCGCATTCGTTCATTCATTGTCATCGGCCGATAAGTCCAACGAACAGATCCGAATAGAGTCGAATAGCCAAGATACACATCTCGTACGTGCCGGCGCATGACGCAGATAATCTAAGCCACCCGCGGAGCTACCAGATATTATATAGCCAACTTAATAAATGCCCATTAAAATAAATTGTTTGGCATTGTTGGCTCCCGGTTCGAATGCAACGCTACAATGATTGCATATCGTCCTTTATCTATGAACTATGTTGCAGACGCCGGCCGAAGCCTTATTTAACGTTTTTTCTATACCCTTATAACGAGTTTTGAACCGTTTCTGTAATATATTCGCTAGCGTCACCCACAATATTTGTATGACATATTTAAGACTAGCTGTGCCAAAGTTTCATACGAACTTTCATCCTATTTTATCCCCTTGGGGGTAGAATTAATCAAAATCCTTAGCGGATGCCTACGTCATAACATATACCTGCATGCCAAATTTCAGCCCGATCCGTCCAGTGGTTTGGGCTGTGCGTTGATAGATCACTATGTCAGACCTTTGAGTTATATATATTTAGAAGATAAGTATTTGTCGTGGTATGGTCATGAGTGTGTACTCTACATTCCGAAAATCATAGAATAATGCTATACGAGTATTGGAGTGTCGTGTTCTTGCAGTGAGTACTGTCGCTAGTACGAAAGAAGGAGTGTGGAGGTACAGTGAAAAGACAATGCATTATCAGTATGGTATAAATAAACTCACTTTTTTTCATTCCTCTATAGAGACGTACCATCACTTAGTCACTGCAGTAATCAAAGGTGACTGACTGACATAGTGATCTACTGACTGGCATGCAGGTAGATGTTAAGACGTAGACATCCGCTATGAAAGGATTTTGATTAATTCTACCCCCAAGGGGATGAAAGTTTGTATGAAACTTTTTCAATTTTAAACCGATCGGGCTGAAACTTTGCATGCATAATTTATTTATAAAAAATATTAGGGTGTCTCGAAATTAAAGCATGAAATTAAATCTACGCGGGTGAAACCGTGGGGCACAGCTAGTCATATATAATCTTAATGGTTGTTAGTAGATTTTATTGTCCATGGCAACTACCTATCGTGCGCTAGAATGTAGATTCTAAAGTAATTTGTTATGGAAATAAATCTGCATGTATTTATTCAGTGAGTGTTTGGAAGAATGGCGCGTACAGAGTAATAGTTGCGCCGCGGGCGACTGGCTCGGATAAGCAATCAATTCATACTTTGAAAGAGAATAACGTGGTCTCCGAGATTAATCGATTCAAGACGCTCACCGTATTAGGGAATCTAGTTGTTAAGCTAGTGCCTAGTGCGAATTTTCTTTGTCTTCGCGTTAACGTAAACGCAGATTTGTGTGGAATCAAAATAGTGCCCGCTAAAGGCCGACAGATGGCTGTTCCTATACAAATCTGCGTTTACGTCGACGCGGTGACTTGTGACGGCGGCCGTGAAAACTCACACTAGGCACACTGAATGCAAATTAAAAGTCGCGGTCAAATTATGAAAGACAGTAGTTTTCTAGCAGCAATGTTATGTTTTGTAGGGAAATATCAGACTCACACTTGGTTTTTTATACTATAAATACATAAAAGCGTACGGTACTGTGGCAATCGACCCCGACTTGGGTCACTGGCTCCCCGGGATCAATATTATCTATACATCTATACAGATAAATAAAATAGAAGTGTCTGTTTGTAATTACAAAATAACAGCTTTTCACTAAATGCATATGAAAGTATACACGCTACTGACACTAAAAAACCAAGTTTTAAATTTTTCTCTGTCTGTCTGTCTGTTTGTTCCGGGTAATCTCTGAAACGGCTGGACCGATTTTAACGGGACTTTCATTGGCAGGTAGCTGATGTTTCAGGGAGTAACTTAGGCTACTTTTATTTATTAAAAATATTAGGGTTCCGCGACAATAAGGATGAAACTTAATCTACGCGGGTGAAACCGCGTGGCACAACTATAAATATATGCTCACGCCATCCCAGTAGGGTTCCTTAAAACTTAACAAAATTTAATGAATGCTGCGTCGCATTATGTGTTTGAAAAATAAATATTCTTTCATTCTTCTAATGATAAAACCTTGTCCATTTTTTTGAAGTCCGCTAAAAATAGTAAGTAGTCAGGATTATTTATAGCGAGGTATTCGGTGTAAGTCTATCTAGATACCAGAAAAGTAACAAAAGCATACCCAATCATGTCACGACTAGAATAAAATAAGATTCCGATTCGAAGAGTTCGTTCCTATAGCGCCATTGTAGAGTCACATTGGGTACTTTTTGTCGCAAACTTCCTAGAATTACTACGTCAATAACCTCTAGGCTTAAGTAACTGAATTTTGGTAAGTATCTATTAACTTATGCTCGCGATTTCGTCCGCCCTTTTTATACGTCCTTGAGATTTGCAGAAGTCAGTATATAATTTCAGTAATAACGGTTCAGCGGTATTTCTGTGAAAAATTGCAGATAAATAGACCGACACTGTATTTAATAATATTAGTAAATAGAGTATAAATATTTCAGACGTTTTTCTTTGTATATATTCTACACAATATAGGATAATATGCCTAGAAATAAAAAACCTACTAGGTAATGTGGTATATCCTATCTCTATACATATAATAAAGTTTTGAAGTAAGTGTCTCGTATATCAAGCTTAGCCTTAGCCTTTGGTATTACATACATGAATTTTGGAGGGTATGTTCTTAGTAAGGTTATACATACATCAAGATTTTCATCTCGCCATGATCACCTCCAAAATACATGTCTCTAAAGACCGGCTTAGTCTTCACGTTGATATAGCAGTCAGGACTAAAAGGTTTATTTTTATAGATTTAAATAAAAAACATTATTTTTAGCCATGTTCTTCCGTTGGAAACGCATTGAAATTTGATTAAAATCCATGAATAATAGCCCCCCCAGGAGCCGGTGTTAGGCCGTAGCCAATAGAAGATAATTACACAGTATAATTACAGGCAGTAAGGAAACTAGGAACTAATCGTTGAAAATAACACTCACAGACGCGCATATCTACGAGATTATAAGTAGAATAACAGTAGCGTCAACAAGGGGTGTCACGACGTGTCCGCTCGCGTACACGTCGTTACGTGTTTTACAGACTTTTGTCTAAACTTTTAAACGAAACTTTCCTTTATTTACACTTGGGCACAAAAGTGCAAAAGGTGGACTTAATGCATTTTTATTAAACATTTCACTGATATTAAATAATAATACATTTTAATATTTTTAAGAACATTCTTATTACATTATTAAGTTAGTTTTTCTAAAAACTTATGTGCAGTGATCTCACACTACGTGATTTACGGTGAGAGAAAAAATCGTGAGGAAACCTGCATATGTCTGAGAAGTAATTCAAAGACCGTATAGTGCCTGAGACGGCGATGGACTCACCCTCTGACACTTTGACTCTTGACTATGACTCTCATATTCAGTTTTTATTTAAAAAAATAGTTCTAAATTCGTTACTGCTTGCGGAGATTATATTTATATTGGCCACAGCAACTGCTAGTAACCATAGATTATTTGACATAAGTCGATTTAAAAAAGTCAGCTCAATAAACTCGTGTCATAGAAAAAAAACAAGAACGTTACTTCAAAAACCTCGTAGAGTTTTTGCTTCGACGACCGCATACAGTAGCACGTCTGGAAAAAATATACAATTTGACTAGCAGACGACACGCGGTTTCACCCACATAGTTTCCGTTCCCGTGATAGTACAGGGATAAAATATAGCCTATGTTACTCGCTGATGATGTAGCTATCCATTGCTGAAAGAATTTTCAAGATCAATTTAATAGTATCGGAGCCTATTCGATACAAACAAACAAATCCTTTCCTCTTTATACTATTAGAAGATATATATTCATACGCTTGAAATGATTCATCTGAAGCGTTTAGTCGGAGCCTGTAAATAATCTGTCTCGTTGATCTAGTGGTTGCAAACGCTTTAGCGGTCCTGGGGTCGATCCTCGAGCCTGGCAAAGTGTTTGGGTTATCCCATCTATAATTTTCCAGAAGAATACAGGGATCGTGATTTTATAAGTCTTTGAGGTCAAAGCTATTCCCTTATCAAGATTCAGAAAAATCAAGTGTTGAACGTAACAAGTACTGTATATATCCTACATTCCCCAATTCTGACGAGTTTGATATATTGAAGGATTTTCATCTAAAAATAATTTAAATCTAACCTCTACCTAAAAAAATACTTCGTTAAAATTCATTCAACCCCGTTAGGTGTATACATACATACATCTCATAAAGAACACCCTCCTAAATGCATGTCTCTAAGACCAACGGCTTAAGCTTCAACACACTGACAAATAAATCAGTCAGTCAGTCAGACTTCGAATTAGATATGTATACAAGTAAGTAGTAGTAGTAGTACAATAGCTTACTAAAATTCTAAGAAACTCGTAACACGTGCCTAGTTTCAAAATGAAGGTTACACGTGCCGAAGACTTAAGTAACCTAGATGCAGCATTAAGTTCGATCACTGGCGACCCATCTCACATCCGCATGGCACCTGTAAGCGAAAGTACCGCCACTCATTATTTATCTACACAAGGTCTACCCCTGGAATGGAGTTTAGTCAATTCTACTTCTAGTGGACAGATGACGATTATATTTTTTTTGTCGTTATCGCTTTAATATAGGTTTGACTAAAAATTATATACCAAAAAATAATATATGGTAAGTAATTACAGATTTTTCCGTCTTGTCTTTCCAGTAGAATGGGTTGAAAAGCAAAATAAATCCAATTAATAAATCAATGCGTACTACGTTGAATAACGTGCGTCCTGCTTTCAAGTTACTACGACATACGTGTTTTTTTAAGTTACTGGACTGGAAATAACCTGACTTCATCATAAATCCTCGTATACATGCGACTTTTTTTTCTACTGCTTAGGTAGCAAACAACCATGCCCATCTGATGGTAAGTACTTAACAGCCTATGATCGCTTGCAATGCCAGGGGCATTACTTCTGCGTTGCCAACCTTGTAAATATCACTTCACACCCTTCTTAAAGAATCATAATCAAAAATATCTCTATTTGATTAGACTTCTTACAACGTTCTCTCAAATCGACAGAAGGACACAGAAAAAATAAATTTTACCGAATTCGGAAGATTGCTTAAATGCTGAGAATCTCATGTCGTTAGAGAAAACCACGGCTATGCGCGTGCAATGATATTCGTCAAGTAGATAGCCGACCTTCAGCTACGATTTTATTTCTTTGTACCGCTGTCTATCATGATTGTAATCTATGGGACGAGCTAAATAAACTATTAAAAAATGAATACATACAGCGGTGAATCGACTAACAGGTTGAAATGGGAACGGTTATTTTCAAGCGTTGCTAATATTTAAAGTATTTTTTTTGGTTTTCCTTGTGCGTCTGTAAGTAGATTGCGACAATAGCTTTGAAGTACCGATGTAACTACATTCTTATTCTGTTACCTTTTTGTGTATGCATTTTTTTTTTTTGCTGTGCCCGCGGTTTATACGCAAAGAGCCAATTTCATGGTTGATCCGCGGAACTGTTTTTTGTTATTTAATAAAGTAATTTTAATTTTGAAAACTTAATTGGTTTATGTTTAATTTAAATATGTTTTGTGTAATTTCTTTTACATAAAACTGTATGTTTCCTTTACATAAATAAAAAAGTAGCCAAAGTTACTCTTTGTATCATTAGCAATTTGCCAATGAAAGTCTCGTTAAAATCATGTCTTCAAAAATCGAATCGAAAAATTTTCAAAATTTGTTTTTTATATGCGTACCGTATACTTTCATATGCAACTAGTGAAAAGCTGTTATTTTAAATTAAATTTTATTTATCTGTACAGAGTCAAGAGTACAGATGTATAGATATGTAAGTATAGCTATACAACTGGTTGAAACGAATCAAGTGATCGGCGGTTAGAAACCACACCACTAATATCGTTAAAACACGTCCGATTTAATTGACGTTGATATGTTATTTACGATTGTGACAGTGACCGAGCGATCCAATGTCTCATTTGATTAATCGATTCGTTAATCGTAAATCAAAGCTTACAAATCGATTGTTTCACCATGTTAGTTGGGTGATTTAAAATAATTTATTGGTAATTCATTATGTTGAAAGGAGTAAAAGGTTTTTGTATATTTTCTTTTAATTACCCATAGATAGGTTAGTATTATTACGAGTGAAGTAAAGATCGTTTAGATTCAAATACTGTCGTTGACTAAAACAATCTATACAGAAAAAATAATTTTAAGTGTCTGTTTGTAATTTTAAATTAACAGCTTTTCACTAAATGCATATGAAAGTATATACGGTACTCGCATAAAATAACACTTTTGAATGATTTTCTCTGTCTGTCTATTCTTCTGGATAATCTCCAAAATGGTCGGACCGATTTTAACAGGACTTGCACTGGCATATAGCTAATGATACAATATTATAGTAAAATGCAAATCATTATAGTTTTAGAATTTCATTTAGCAACAAAAATAAGCATGCATTGTCATATCATCCAATAAGCATCGAAACTTTAATAACTTCTAACAACTACTCTTTACTATAAAAATAAATAGTAAGTATAACGACATCTCATTTTTTAATTTATATGCACCACAAGCCGTTGCTCTGCGCCAAAAATGTTCGCAAAAAGTCTAGACCCTATATAATTAAGTTTCTATTATAAGGGGAATGTAGTCCATCGTTCCTTTACCCATTAAGTACATACAACACATGTATAAGGACATACGTACAGTAATCGGCCACGTGTCACCATTAAGGCCCATGTACACGAACCATTTAGATGTAAAGCGACCCACTCCGGTGGTCCGCCTCACGAAGCTCCAACACGCCACCATTAGCTCATAATACTTATACACTGCTGTATAAAAGTGGTACAAGGTGGTATAATCACTTAAGAAAGTCCTTTACCACCCTACGTTCGAATATCATTTGGATCTAAGCATAATCTCATCTCAAGCTACACATTTAGGTATAACTAGAACTACTAGAATTTTACTTTATTCGACATTTGTGCATTGGAACTGTGTCCATCATCATCTCCCTGGCCTTATCCCATGTTTTGGAGTCGGTACTTGATTCAACCCGATGTGGCTGATCACCTGATTTTTATACGAAGCGACTGCCATCTGACCGTCGTAACCCCTTTTTGAGGAAAATCGGCAATCTGGGTTAAACCAGTTGTCAGACTTTCTTAGGCCTCTGACTGACCTGTAACGATTGCCAAAGATGTTAAATTGGCAACCGGGACCGACGGCTTAACGTGCTCTCCGAGGCACGGAGGGAACTCGGGCGGTCACCCATCCAACTACTGGGTTGGGCTTACATTTCTTATGTGATTAATTATATATTTTTAAAATTGTATTTAATAGTTTTGAAAAGAGTAATTACTGAGTTACTTGCCAGGTTCTTCTCAGTAAAAGCAACCTTCCGAACCTGGTGGCATGTATAATTATGTCATCCTGACGATTTGAAAGTACTTTATAAAACGTAATAAAATACAGATATTTTTCATAGTTTACAGATAGTTTGAGGTCTAATTTCGTTTGCATATTGCTATGTGACGGATCCGATACCAGAGGACTACTAGCTCTTCCCCGTGGGCAAGATCTGCCGGCTTGTTCAGGGAGTATTTGAGGAGTCAGATACGTAGAACATACGGGCAAGGGCGGCACAAATGATCCCAAGGGTCGACGGGTAACTGGATCCAATATTGCCACAAGATAAGATGTGAGGGATTGTCGTTATGACTGTGGAGGTACTTGAGAAAAAATCCTGGGTGGTTTTCTCATGAAAACTTAATTGAGTGCATAACAAAGACAGATTAATTTTCTGGTTGGTTGTTTTACCGTACTCCGTTTTATGATTAGGTACGTATTATTTCAATAAGTTGCACTTACAATCAAGTATCACTCGAGCGTTGCCTACCTTGTAAAGCGTGGAATCCCTGTGTTAACATATTTCATCTAAGTTACATTACACTATGGTAGGGCGCGTCGGAACACGAATGCGCCCTTCAACCGCGAGGGCAATGCGTACCTCTCTTAAATTATGTGTATAAGTGTGTCACTATTACACAGCCAAACTATGGCAACCCAACAACCATGTATGGCAATCATAGCTATGGTAATGCCCCAGACCTCGCCCAACACTAGCCTTTGTTGATAATTGCAACACTCAATAAAACGTAACAATTTTGATATCCAGAAAGTATGTGTCAAAATTATACCTCGACCAGTGTTGCTGCCATCGAAATAATGGCTTGCAAATTGATCAATTTGTTTGGAATTCGTTTAAAAGTCAAATGTATAAAGGCGCCGCTAGATTGATAACTGTTGATTGAGTGAGGGTTCTAAGTAGATCCTCAAGAACGTGATGATTCACGCTTTCCCAAAACCACTCCCTACTCCTACGTGGTCCACGTAGGAGTAGGGAGAGGTTGCAACACCACATATATATTATAATTAGTAGGTATTTATTTGTTTAATTGTGATTTGTTTTAATAATAAAACCTGCAATTTTCGCCTGAAACACAGGTTACCCTAGTTCAGGTATATGTATGTAGTACACAAGTAATCTTTGTGTATTATTAATTAATGTATTAGCCTTAAAGTATTTTTGAATAAATATTATTATTATTATTATATCAGTGAAAATATTTAGCTATCGACGTGACAAATGGCGAGGCTTTAGATAAGTAAAATAGGTAAGTGAAGCGAAAATTATTTAAAGTGATACATTTGGCATAGTTCCATTCACAGCTTCGTCGTCGCGTTATTTGATTCAGAGAATAGAGAAATGTGCAGACAATTCACCTATTTCACCTACGGGTGAAATGTCGGAAAACCTCTCAAAGAACATACGCCAGTTAGCGGTTCAGTAGGCCTAGACAAAGTAAAATTCTCTCGCGCTTGCGCTAATAGAAACGATAAAAAATGTATGAAAATGACATAAATCATTCCCGTTCATTTTGTATCGTTTCTACTAGCGAAGCGTGGCGATAATGGTACTTTGTCTACAAGTCCAGTCTGTGTTTAGATATGTCAGTCAGGGCTTTGAATTTCATATACTTTGAAGTTTAAGAAATGTAAATTATGGTTTAGTTTCCATACCGCCAATGTGAAAGAACCCTTAGCTAGTTAGAATGTAAACTTTGAGAAAATCTTAGCTTCAGCATCTTTATCGTGGAATTAAGCATGCAAATTAATGGTTCGTTGAGATGGAATATTCGCGATACGGAACACTGGTCGCTCGATACGGAGCAAATCGTGAACCGACTATTTGCTGATTCTTTACTGTGTTTGGTTTAATACGGACATTTGTTTACTATATTTGCTATCACTAGCTTTGACCCACGAATTTTTAATATAATCAGGAGTTACTATACGGAAATCCATGTTTATGGGCTTACACTTATCAGGCGAAAATTTTGTGTTATAATATATATATACAGGGTGTCGGGGAAACCGGGACAGCTCTTAAAATATGTGATAGGGTATAATTTTAGGAAAAAAAATAAAATTATTATGCCAAAAATATTTTCTTCCGTTTTCGAGTAATTGATGTTCAAAGTTGACCATATCAATACCTTATTTTCGCATAAAAAGCAGCTGTAACGTAGAGTTATTCACGTGAAATCTAACTACGTTTTTATTTTTTTTCTCCCAATAATAAATCCTGAAATAATCCCATAAAAGCATTTTTCGAAACCATTAACCTTCCCCTTAATTTAAAAAGATGAATGACCGGCGTATTCATTCAATCGCTTAAGGCCGCGAGCTCTTCAGCCATAGCTTATAACTACGTTATCGTTGGAGCTAGATATTTTACGACTTCAACATAGTGATATATTCATAAAACCCTACAACTTCTAGAAGACAACTGTTCCTTTTTCTCCGACACCCTGTATATATAAATAACTATATAAAAAATCCCTTAACATTTTAAATGAAATTCTAATAACGATGACGTAGTGTATTCATTATAGTAAGTATGAAGACGTATAAATTAAAATAATATAAGGAATTGTTTTATATAATTTTATATTGATAATCACCACACTGCTCTAAAAAGTGTAGAACCTATATTAGTTATCTTAATGAAGTGCAGTCCAGTATGTGCTCGGGGTCTTCTAGCTTGCGGACGTCCGTCTGATTTGCCTGCAGCACGTCCTTGCTGCCTTCACCAAGTGTACGCCATGTACTGGCCTTCTTAGTCTTAAATAGTCGAAGCACATCCTATTATTACATTAATGCAAGTTTGTTATGCTGACGTCTGTATTCCCCGAAGGGGTAGGCAGAGATGTTGTTATAACAAAACCCACTTTTCACCGAAGATGATTAAGTGCCAACGTGACAGGTGGTCAGTCTATCACCGTCTCAGGCACCATACATACGTCTTTGAATTACTTCTCAGGTATATGCAGGTTTCCTCACGATGTTTTCCTTCACCGTAAAGCATGTGTAAAATCACTGTATTTAAGTTTTACTCATTGGTACAGGCCCCGCTGGGATTCCAACTTGCGTCGCTGATGTAGCAGGCGACTCCACGCAAACTCCACGGCCACCACGGTTATTTATTTGTACTTTTTTTTCTAGCCGCTAGAGGGATTGGTTGTAATGTATAGTGAAGGTAAGTCAAGCGAATTTTCGGCTTTATTCTCTTTGAATAACCGAAATCCTAATATCTGAACAAAATATCTTCGCCTATTCAAAGTGAAGTTTGCTAGTCGTGCCCCACAGAGGCTGTAATAAACGATCCTATTATGAGATTATTATATCGGGCGGGGCCAATTTACGCCTCGTAATGAAAGCATTATTCGATCCCCATGACACTTATTTATAGGGTGACCAGACTAAATTTATGCTTAAAATAAAAGCTCCCGCAATCCCCGAAGGGTCCTCGAAAGGGTAAGCAGAGGTGCTACAATACCCACATTTCACCGCAGATGATTGAGTGTCAACGTGACAGATAATGAATCCATCGCATCTTAGGCACTGCCTGTATATACGTGTTTAGATCTCTGATTAATTAATTTGAATTACTGAATTAATTAAATCAATACCTTCATATCAAATTCAAAGTCCTGACTGACATATCAACACACAGCCTAAACCATTGATCCTGTAAATATAAAATTAGTGGGGTGTGTTTTTGAGTCGTATTTCCGTAATTTCAGTATTATTTAGCATTTGCTGGTGAAAATCTCTCTACAGGACAGGAATACTTTATGAACATGGTTTGGTTTTTTTTGATATGGTAACCCTACAATATAGTACTTGACTTACATCATCAAAGGTTTAATTAAAGTTGATTAACACTTGGGAAATGAGAGCCATTTACATAAGCGGAAAGTTATAATGTTGTCTATGCTCAGCGGTGGCGCTTGGGTTGAGTTGTCGTATATCTCGGTTCAATCCCCAGGTCGAAAGTAATGTTATCTATTTTGGTCACCTACAAGGGTTAATTCATATATCTTTATTCGATTAGTCTTTTTACAAAGTACTTTCAAATCGTCAGAACGACATAATTACACAGGATTATACATGCTTCCGCCAGGTTCGGAAAGTTGCTTCTACTGAGAAGAACCTGGCAAGAAACTCAGTAATTACTCTTTTCAAAAATATTATATAATTTAAAAAATTCTAATAAATCCCATAAGAAATGTAAACCCAAAATGCACAGTTCCAATGCACAAATGTCGATAAAAGTAATAAAGTAAAAGTCTAATTTATTTTGTCAGATCATAAATGAAATAGAAAAAATGTTCATTACCATGAAAAACACTGACTTTTTTGGAAAAACTCTTTGGTTTTGGACAGACCACTGGGATTCGAACTTGCGTTGCTTGCCTAGCAGGCGACTTCTTAAACCTCTATGTTATTACTTCCACCCTTAATTCATTAATACATTCACTAGATGAAGTTACGTCTAATCTGATAGACCACTTCTATTGCGCTTCGTAAGATACGAATCTATGTACGCTCTACCAACATTACGGCATAAAATTGAGAAGATCAGAGATATGTTTTCTTTACAACCTCCTGAAAACAATTACATTGGTATAATGTGGACTTTGCATGCAATTGCAACCTAATACGGATTTAATAGTACAGTTCCTAATCGTTATTTGATAATAGTCTAATGATCTACAAAATTTATAACAATAATCTATAAAGATGCAATTCAAAAGGTGCAATAAAAAAAACCAATAATTATGAATAATGACAGTTCTAAAATTAAAAAGAAAAGGTGACTGAAGAATAAAAGAGTTCCATTTTTAAATACGCGACACGAAAAAATTATGAACGAATTAATTTACGTAGTACATTTTTATTCCATTAATTTCAAATATTAATAAAAAACGTATAGTTTTGACTATACACAATGTTTTTTTTTTAATTCAATTCAATTCCTTTATTTAACCTATACCATCGATAAATAAATTGTATGAAAATAATCACCTATTCCCAGAGGTTGATACGAATCGAGTCCCCATTAAAATTACTCGATTATCCTATCGATATTCCAATGGCACCTTGAATGTGGGCCCATTGTTTGTAATTGAGTATTTTTCCATTTATGGTGCTCTGTTATTGAGTATTCAAAGTTCAATCCTAAACTAATTGACAGGAATAATACTTTTACAATAATTTCCGCTGACAACGGCTTTATTGGAGGCGTATAAGATATTATTGTTTGATAATTAGTAAAAAAAATTTTTTTTTTTTTTAGCATAGTAATAGGAAAAATCTGCTTTAGAACTGCCGTAGTACATCTGTATAAACACAGATAAATAAAATTGTAGTATCTGCTTGTTATTTCAAATGACAGATATTCACTAAATGCATAAAGAAGTAAATTTATTGAAAAAGACTTTGTCTGTCTGCCTGTTAGTCTGTTTCTTCTAAAACTCTAAACTCTAAAACATCACTGACAGATAGTTGATGTCGCAAGAAGAAACTTAGGCTACGTTTTTTTTTAAAAATACCAATAATATTTAGTCTACGCGAATAAAACCGCGATGCACAGCTAGTTTCAAATAAAAATACTTTTACTCAGTTCACTCGGCTTGATTGAAAGCTGGTATTTGCATTGACGTGTATTTACTGGATCCGATGTGACGTTGCATAGACAACGTCATTAGTTACGAATACTGTCAGCTTTAGTGTTAAGCTATGTTAAGTTTAGATTTTAGAGGTCATTACATGTGTAGTATCTCCCATTTTTTTCCATATTAGAACAGCCAGTTCCTGGTAGCACTAAAAGGAGCGCAGTTTTATACCTTTAAACAAGATATCTATGTCTGTAACTGTACAGGTAAATCAAATTGAAGTGTCTGTTTGTAATTCCAAAATAACAGCTTTTCACTAAATGCATAAATGCAAGTATGACATAAAACGTAAGGTACTGACATAAAAAAAAATTCAAGTTTTCCTTCACCGTAAAGCACGTGGTCTGAAATCACTTCAGATAAGTTTTTGGTAAAACTCATTAGTGCCCCCCACCCTGCTAGGTTTCTCTTATTCGAACTAGCGTCCTTTGCGTAGCAGATGACTGCTCACACGGCCACCACGACTGCTTGTAAAACCTATATATCGTCGTTGCGCGTGCAAAAGTCTATGTGTATTTCATGAACGCTGTGTCAAAATTTGCAGTAATGTTTAATTTTGTCATTATTAATAATAATACCTATCCAACATTCATATAAAAAAACTATGTAAATTTGTTATGTGTATAAGTAAGAATTTTTTTTTTTAATACTCGTGCCATATTTTGAGAAAATAATTTTCTGCGTCTTCAACGACGAATATATACTGTGGCGATACCAGGGTGGCATATATTATAACAGCACAAAGTAAACATGTGCCTCTAATTCAAAGAGCAATGATTAAACGCTTACGAATGGTATTACCATGTAACACATACATTACAATACATACAAGCGATGTAGCATAAGGACTTTGAAGCCGACATTCTTAATCGCTTCGCTGAGGGGGTACAAGGGTACAATACATAGTTATAATGATGTGTTATAAATATTTCTAATGGCATTAGCATCATACACGACTATTAACTACATTAGCATCGATCTTTGAGACGTTGGAATTATTCTGATTAAAAGGTTTATTATTTAACAACACTTTTTACCGACTACGGCGAAAAAAGAGGGTTATAACTTTGACCTGTAAAATGAAAAAATTTAAATGAAAAATATTTAGTCAGTTTAGGCCCTAGTAAGGCACTTATGAAAGTCGAGAATTTACCACCGGTTCGGAAACTAGCCTTCTGAGAAGAACCGGTATGTTTGTGGATAAATATAAAATTAAAATTGTTCCCTTATAACAAATTATAATAAAAATGTTACCATTTGGGATGCATCAAATTTCAAATAAAAAAAATATCATCAAAATCGATTACCAAGCCAAAAAAAAAAATTCTGTAGAATGATAACTTTCTCCTCTTTTGAAGTCGGTTAAAAAACATTAAGGTTCTGCAGCAACCTATGAAAATAAGTCTATATGGATAAAACGACGGGGCACAGCTATTAAATACATGGATATACAAGAAGAATGATATAAAATAGCATAGTGTTTTAAATACTATAGCAATATTGTCGATGGTTACGACTCAATTATGCGATTGCAGAATTGTGCACTTAACGCACATTCAGTGTAAAACCTGCACGTTAGTTTATACGAGCACACTCACATAAACAGCTAGTTTTATGAGATAATATATCTATACAGATAAATACAATTTAAGTGTCTGTTTGTAATACCATCGTAACAGCATTTCACAAAATGCATATGAAAGTATATACGGCAGTTACATAAAAAAAAAGAATTTTAAATAAAAAATTTGTCTGTCTGTTTGTTTCGGCTAATATTTGAAACGGCTGGACTGACTTTCACTAGCACATAGCAGATCTTACAGGGAGTAACTTAGGTTTATTTTTGTTAAAAAAAAAATGAGTTTCGCGAAATACAGCTACCCATAAAATTAAGTCTTTGCGGGTGAAACCGAGGGCCACAGCTAGTCCAATACTAAAACTCACACTATCGTGCATTATAACTATGTTTTATCTTTTCAAGCACGTATTTAGATCGTAGAATAATAAATTAACTGTATTATTTCAACATGCTCGTTAAAAATATAAAAATAATAAAAACAAACAATCAGAAGAGCCTCTTTTAAGATTAAAAAAGCGATGTGTCAACTCGAGTTGGGCTTAACTCGAATTGACTCGAGTTCAATTAATTCGGATTGGTGCGACAAAAAAAATTGTTAAGAGTTTTTTGACAAAATTCTAAAAAATTAATATGCCTTTGTCATCCCAGAAGGGTCCGCGAAGGGGTAAGCAGAGATGTTGTAACAACAACACACACATTTCACCGAATATGTGCCAAGTGACAGAGGATGAGTCCATCACCGTCTCAGGCACTATAAATACGTCTTTGAATTACTTCTCAGATATATGCAGGTCTCCTTACGATGTTTTCCTTCACCGTAAAGCACGTGGTATGAAATCACTGCACATAAGTTAGTACAGGCCCCGCTGGGATTAGAACTCATACCCCAAGTCCACCGAGGGTCTTTGTTAAAACTGTAATCAAATAAATATATTTTAGTGTTTAATCCTTTAACTAATAGTGAAGGATATTCAATTGAACACTAGGTGGTATTAATCGCAAGACAAATCGGCACCTGGCAGTAAGTGCTGACTGACAGAACAATAAAATGCCATATCGTTGGTACCTGTACTTATTACACTAATAACAAGTAGTTGGCTGTCGAGTAAAACTGTTTGCACAGAAATATGTAAGTTTACGCCTTCCATGAGGAGGCATAGGTGTTTTGTCATCCTCTTTTCACCGAAGATGATTAAGTGCCAACGTGACAAAGTCAATCGTCAGAATGACATACATTTTTAGGATTATACATGCTACCGCCAGGTTCGGAAGGTTGCTTTTACTGAGAAGAACCTGGCAAGAAACTTAGTAATTACTCATTTCAAAAATATTATACAATTAAAAAATGCACAAATGTCGATAAAAAATAACATAAAGAAAAGTCTAGTAGTTCTACTTATATCTAAAAGCGTTGCTTGAGATGACCAGACCCCACAAGCACAAGATGATAAGTCTATCGCCGTCTCAGGCACTAAATATACTTCTCAGACCTATATGGGTTTCCTCACGATAATGTTCACCCTAAATATGAAATTACTAAACTTAATAATTATTAAAATTATACTAATTTCCTGTGACATAAAATTTCGCAATTCAATAAATCTTTCATATTCACACGAAACCACAATTTACTTGTCAATTAGTACACTCAACGGCATCGTTATTCCGCACACGTCTAATGAAAATGAGCGATGTCGTTTGTGGACTGAGAATTACCCGACTGATCTCAGCTATGTGGTTAATTTGATCAAACACGCAAAATATGGGAATACACGTTTAAAGTAATTCAGTGCACGCAGTTGTAAATGACAGTGTGATAGTACCGTGGTCACTGGCCTTACGTGTGAGGCTGAGGTCGGTGAGTGCAGACACTCAGGGCCGAGTTTTTCACTGCCGTCGTTACAAGTCACCGCGTTGACGTAAGCGCAGATTTGTATAGGATCGAAACAGCGCCATCTGTTAGCCCACGGAAGGCAATATTTTGATCCCATACAAATCTGCGTTTACGTCAACGCGATGACTTGTGACGGCGATTTTAAGAAAACTCGCACTAGGGACTCAGGACTAAAACTTTATCCATGTCCATCCCATTTCTAATCCGTATCATAGAAAGGGACGGGACTACTTTTAAACCAAGAACCAAATTTTTAAAGAAGCTTAAAAATTTGCACTTTATAATGATAATCATCATTCAAAAGATCCGTTATCTTTGGTGACAAGTGGTTGCTCACCTCTGCATATTCTTTCGGGAACCGTATGAGATTTCGTGAGCATATTTATATATTTTTTTAACTGAACCACTTGACGGAACTGTTCTCACCGAACAACAATTATTCCAAACTTGAAAGTCCAAGTTTAAACTGGGTAGAGCGAGTGATCATGCTCATCTACAGCAAAGGGATCTTCCAGTGAGACGGGTGTCATTCATGAGAAACCGCGCCTCCAACTGTTCTAGTTGGAAACTTGCAAATATACTGCAATGCGCTCGAAAACTCTTATTGCGCGATTTAGGTTCTCGTGTACTTTAATTTTGTTAGCGTGGAGCCATACTAAACCTACTTTGTATGTAAGAAACAATAGGGTTCCTATAAAGATAGGATGTCTATTCCTCAACAAAGATGTCGTTTTACGTGAAGTGGCAGTATCTGGTAGCAGCTAAGTGGTACACCAGCATTGTATTGACGGACAAGTAAGATAAGTTTAAACGACAATTTGTATGCGCCGCGCGGTAGCGTAATGAACCCGCGACCAGTCCACAGTGGGACGGTCTTTTAGTGTTCTACCTGTTTTGATTATGTGCCACTCAAAATGGAGTGGAGATTACTGTAGAGCCTTTTCAAACAGAATCCTTCCTAAAATTATTGTAAACGGAATTCAAAGAATCCCTACTAATATTATAAATGCGAAAGTAACTCTGTATGTCTGTTACGCTTTCCCGCTTAAACCTCTCAACCGATTTTGATTAAATTTGGCACAGACAATTTTTAGACCCTGAGAAAGGACATAGGCTACCTTTTATTTATTAAAAATATTAGGTTTCCGCGACCATAAGGATGAAAATAAATCTATGTGGGTAAAACCGCGGGGCACAGCTAGTAGTCTATAAGCCTTCTGCCGGTTGCTCTCTCAAACTGATTTGCTCTCTCTCTTAATAGCCGTTAAGTGTATTGATTCTTATTCTTGTCCTTTAAACTAATATCCATTATAATCCTACATCCAATACATTATATTTCACCTGCTTGACCCAACAAAAAATATTTCACAAAGTAATCTTCTTACAAAGATCAGCGAAGGGATATGTAGAGATGCTACAAAAACCTCATCTCACGAACTACCTCAAATGTGACAGACTGTGATTTATCATCGATTCCACAAAAAAAAATTTACAAAAAAAAATTCCTATCCTACCCTATGTCTTCAATGTGAGTAATATCATCAACGCCTTAGCCTTATCACATATACTTTGAAGATGACACCTATACGAAAAAAAATTGTACTCTCGCCTTCATCCAATCCAAACAGGACCAATCGTTTTTGGCTTCCGAATGACCCGTAATGTTAGCCAAAGATGTTCAATTGACAGCTTAACGTGCTCTCCAAGGCAACCAGGACCCATTCAGCTTCCAGCTTCTGCCTTCGTTAGGGGTTGCTTAACTTCACTGAACGAAGATAATATTCAATAGCAACTGTACCAGCCACTCCGAGGTGAGTGAAATCCGTATTCTCTGAATTTAAATTAAACCGCTCCATGACATTTTGTTCAGCGATGTCATCAGCGGCGTGAAGCCCGTCTATTACCGACCTATCGACGCTTCGTTAGTCCAACACATTCTATCTAAACCAACCGCTTACAATAAAGGTCACTTTCCTATGTGTCGCTTGATATATTCGACAGAAACACTGTTCTCTCTCCGAAAACCTGACGTGAAACTGTGGTCCTTACCGCTTTGAGCATTCTTCAATTGTTCGACATGTCCAATAGTCATTGCGGTTCAATATCGTATGGATCACTTTTCTCACGGCCACATTGGGCTTGCTATGCTAAAACCAGATTACTCAGGATTTTAAGCCTTATATTTATAGAAATAAGGGGATGTGGTATTTAATAGTATGTAAAAGGGATATTTGATTTAGTATGCCACCCGCAAAGGATTGCGTTTGATAAGAAAGGCGGTAATAGGCTCTCTCGCCAAAGGAACCTGTCGAATTGTTCTATTTTGAATACGATCTAACTATTTAAATATGATAATTCAATACGGCCATTCAGCAACCTTTAAGGCTTGTATCCAGCTCGTTATTTTAAATAATTTCCCTTCATGACCATATAAAGTTAATTGGTGTTTTAACTATCATGTTCATATCATCCACATTCATCAATTATGAAGTGAATGAGCTTTGTGAGACTCGAGTTGAAGGCTCTATTATCTATGGCTACACTTCAAGGGAGTCTGTGGTACGTATGTATGTTTATATACTAAAAGGTGGTCTGTAAGCTGCACCTGTTAATCACTTCGAAAGATTTAAGGCCATCTTCAAATCCGAAGATAGTAATAAGTTATCACTAAGACATAATTCTGTTTTGTTCGATTATAAATACAAAACGAATGTGATTTTAATTCTATAACACAATTCGTTGTAATGTACCACACAAATAAAATTATATTTCGCAAACTTTAATAGAATAACAATTGTCACTGTAAAGTCATGACAATAACATCCATTCAGACTGACCCATACCAACGTGCGATTTCAAATGTTCATGACTTCACCAGAAGGGATAGCAGGAGGAATTGGGTCATCTCCTCACAACACGCGATTATCTATATACAGATATATACAGATAAATAAAATTGAAGTGTCTGTTTGTAATTCCAAAATAACAGCTTTTCACTAAATGCATATGAAAGTATACACGCTACTGACACTAAAAAACCAAGTTTTAAAATTTTTCTCTGTCTGTCTGTCCGTCTGCCTGTCTGTCTGTCTGTCTGTCTGTTCCGGGTAATCTCTGAAACGGCTGGACGGATTTTAACTTAGTAACTTTTATTTATCAAAAATATTAGGGTTCCGCGACATGAAGCACGAAACTAAATCTACGCGGGTGAAACCGTCATGTCATATACAGCTAGTATATGAATATGAATAAGTGAAAAACCAATCCGTCGCTTTAATAAGGGTGAAAACTACTTTATAATTACATAAACACTGACGTACCAAGTTAATAAAAGCGTGTTAATCACATACGCACAGGTTATAACCAGTCTTTAAATGATACCGTTACTCCCTGATTGTTGAATATACTCTGAATAATGTAATAACATGGAGTAATAAAACTGAACGATCACTCCTGTAACAGAGAGCTGACATTACCATATCGGTAACGCACGCCTGACGCCCTGCTTGGAAACATAACCAATCTTAAATAAGACATTAAGGGCGAAACATACGGGGAAAGTTGCGTTTGGAACTGTCGCGAGAATCACCATAAGTTGGTTTAAAAGTCGTATAGGTAGGACACAGCCTTGGTGACCGAGGGGTTTGAGCTGTCGCCTGCTACGCAAGAGATGCAAGTTCGAATCACACCGGGGGCTGTACCAATGAGTTTTTTCTAGAACAAAAACTTATGTGCAGTGATTTCACACCACGTGCTCTGTAGAGTTTTGCTTTTTGACTTTGAACTACATCTAAATACTAATTTAAAGTCGTATGTATAGTGCCTGAGACAGCGATAGACTCAGCATCTGTCACGTTGGCACTTAATCATCTTCAGTGAAAAGTGGGTGTTGTTATTACAATACCTCTGCCTACCCCTTCGGGGAATACAGGCGTGAGCATTGCGCGTAGGATAAAGCTGTAGGCTTACGCTAGACCTACTAATTATTGCTCCATTATGAGACTCATATTCTGTATCGCGTTGGCAACTAACAATTTTAAGGGAAATTTTGTGAAGAGTAAAAATAGTAAAAACCAATAGCGGCGTAGTCCGCTTCGGTGACCGATCTGGGAAGGCGTGAAAATATACACAACTGGCTTCTGCCCGCGACTTTGTCCGCGTGGAATAGTTATTTTGGCCTACTGCTAACTTTAATCCGCGATTGGTCTTAGAGTGATGAATGAATAGCCTATAGCTTTTGTAGATAAATAGGTTATCTTACACTGAAAGTATTTTTTTATCGGATCGATAGTTCCTGAGATTTGCGCATTCAAGTAAGCGAAAAAACTCTTTATCTTAATTGAATTAGTCGCCACGGCCGCGCACCAATCATACTCCCGTATGTTTCCACGATAGGCAGTGTGTAGTGGTCTTTATTGATTAGTTCTACACAATCGCAGCCACGAGCCCCCGGTGCTGGTTTGTTTGTAGAAACTGCCTAATAATGCTGGGTTATAGCAACCTTGTAATTTCACACTACACGTTTCTGATGTTCTGTTTGCATGTAATTTGTATGCTCCTGAAGGCTTATAACCCCAACAAAGACAAAACCTTTAACGTAGGCGCTTTATAGTCACATTAGCAGATAACACTAGGTGTTTCCGTTCCCGTGGGTGAACGGAGATAAAATATAGCATATATTAATCAGTGATAATGTAGCATTCAAATAGTGAAAGACTTTTTAAAATCGGTCCAGTACTTTTTGAGTATATTCGTTACAAACATACTTACATACAGATCTTTCCTCTTTATAATATTACTAGCTGTGCCCCGCGGTTTCACCCGCGTAGATTTTAATTTCATCGTTGTCCGCGGGTCCCCAATGTTTTTTAAAAATCTAAGTAGCTTAAGTTACTCCTTGTATCATTAGCTATCCGCCAGTGAAAGTCCCGTTAAAATCCGTCCAGCCGTTTCGGAGATTACCCGGAACAAACAGACAGACAGACAGAGAAAAAAATTATAAATTGCTTTTTCTATGTCAGTACCGTGTATACTTTCATATGCATTTAGTGAAAATCTGTTATTTTGCAGTTACAAACAGACACTTCAATTTTATTTATCTGTATAGATAGCTGTGCCCCGCGGTTTCATCCGCGTAGATTTAGTTTCATCCTTAGTGTCACGGAACCCTAATATTTTCAATAAATAAAAGTAGCCTAAGTTACTGCTTGAAACATCAGCTACCCGCCAGTGAAAGTCCCGTTAAAATCGGTGCAGCCGTTTCAGAGATTACCTGGAACAAACAGACAGACGGACAGACAGACAGACGGACAGACAGACAGACAGACAGAGAAAAATTTAAGAAATTGTTTTTTTTGTTTGTTAGGCTACTTTTATTTTTTTTAAATGTTAGGGTTCCGCGAAATGAAGCATGAGACTAAATCTACCCGGGTTAAACCGCGGCGCACAGCTAGTTATACATATAAACTTTCCTCTTCAATCACTCCATCTATTAAAAAAACCGCATCAAAATCTGTTGCGTAGTCTTAATGATTTAAGAATACAAAGGGGTATAGGGACAGAAAAAGCGACTTTGTTTTATACTAGTGAAGTTACTTGTCCGCCAAACGCATCCAATATTCTTTATAACATCGTGCACGATACCCGGATATCTCCAATACCACTTACTAAGATTATAACATACTAGCTGTGCCCCGCGGTTTCACCCACGTAGGTTTAGTTTCATTCTTATGGTCGCGGAACTTAATATTTTTAATAAATAAAAGGTAGCCTATTTCCTTTCTCAGGGTCTAAAGATTATCTGTGCCAAATTTCATCGAAATCGGTTCAGAGGTTTAAGCGGGAAAGCGTAACAGACAGACAGAGTTACTTTCGCATTTATAATATTAGTAGGGATTCACCCGGCTTGGCATTATGTTATTTTACGTTTTATGATTTCAAAATAATAGTGTATCGGTTACTAACTCGATCGCAGGCTACATTGTTGTAAGTGACTGAACTGGTGCGATCCAGTTATGAACTATTTAATTCACGAACTTACCTTCTTATACTAAGTAACTTCCTTTATCTGTCATGAATGCGTCGTTATGTAAAATGTTTATTACTCGGACACGCTTAACAGGGTATTTTGATCCTAAATTTAAAATTAAAATAATTTTATTCAACACTTGAGACACTCATTGAGCATCATATATGTATAGGACTACATACATACATATGCTCACGCCTGTATTCCCTCGAAGGGTAGGCAGAGGTGTTGTAATTTTCAACACCCACATTTCACCGAATATGATTAAGTGTCAACGTGACAGAGGGTGAGTCCATCGCCGTCTCAGGCACTATACATACGTCTTTGAATTCTTTCTCAGACGTGCAGGTTTCCTTAAGATGTTTACCTTCACCGTAAAGCACGTGGTGTGAAATTACTGTACATAAGTTTTTAGAAAAAGGTACAGACCCCGCTGGGATTCGAACTTGCGTCGCTTGCGTAACAGGCGACTGCTCTAACACCGAGGCCACCACAGCTCTTATACGGTATAAGAATAACATAAAATAATGTATTACAATTTCCAAATTAAAGCCTGAGGAAAAGAAATAATTACGGGTATGGCGGGAAGATCAATTGTACACCATGGAATTAAAAACATGTTAAATGGCGGTAAAAAGAGCCACGTCCCCCGGACAATCTATGAATTGAGCTCTCTAGAACAGCATAAGGTTGGGTGTGAAGTGATACCTACTCTGTATTGCAAGTGACCATGTCATATTGATTCATTTATACAGTGAGTTTCGATTTAACTTAAACTTACTTAACTTAAATGACTTAAAATACAGATTGATATTTGATTTTTTTTTCTTATATTGTTAACATTTTAAGATACTCAACTTGTAATTTTCAAATATTACAAAACTTTAGGGTTACTTCTTCGTTGGACGACAGTAGTGAAAACAAGCGTTAATACATGCAGGGGATCAGGGGCCTTACCATGAGCTCTTATTGCCATGATAGTTTCACTCATTTATGAGACAGATGTATGTGACGTGCATACATCTGTCACTGTCGCACAACTGAATTAACATTGCAATAAGAGCTCATGGTTGGGCCCCAGCGTCACTTTGGTTTAGCTTACTCTTACCAATCACATAGTTAAGTAAGCTTACCAATAAAATAGTTATCCCGTTCTTACTTATACAAATTGCAATTATTGTTAAACAATAAAACGAGATAACAATAAGTTCCATTGAACGAGTGGAGTGAAACGGACTTTCTCATGAAAGCGGTCAATATTGCGAGAACAGATGCTCTCTACAGATGCGATAGCAGGTTGCACTCCTCTATACGATGCCCCTACTATTTGCACGTTTAAGCGTTTACTAGAAAAAGGGATAAGTCGTGGCAGAGTAGTTCGAGATGTGGTATATAACGTAACTCACTAGTTTGCACCATTGAGATTACTTAAACCGTTTATACTGTAAGGCAAAGATGACACAAAATGAAAAACATCGTGATAAAAGGTTTCATAGTAGCTATGTGTCTGACATGTAATAGAAAAACTGAGATGTCTGTGGACTTGATTGGAGAAAAGAAAAGTCAAGGAAGAAACTATGCCACTCCACGAGCCTTATGCTGATGGCAAACATCTAGAAAAACTCGTGTACCTACTTATTTACATAATATACATATGAAGCGAAAATCAACAGACTCTCCATCTACACAGATTTGTATGTTCAAATACTCTAAGATTTATTTTAACTAACTCACGCTACGCAGAAGGAGTAAGAACAGGTGTTACAACATACGAGTACTTTTCACCGATAAAATTAAGTGCCAGCGTGACCTACCTACGATGAGTCCAACGCCGTTCATTCATACGTCTTTGAATCTTTTCTCAGATTTCCTTACGATGTTTTCCTTCCGTTTGCTCTGAAAAACTCTTTGGTCTCACTCAACTCATGTCACAGGCTGTTGGAATTTTAGCACGTCACTTGCGTAGCAGGCGACTGCTCAAACCACGCAACCACCACGTAACTTAGCGACTCGAGTGAGATTAAGATTCGAGTGCCATAAGTACAGTTAGCAAGTATGGTATCAAGCCACGAGCCGGTGATCAGATTGCGCCGTTTACATCCAGACTGCATAGTTGAATGTGGCGATGTTGTCGCTACCCGCGAGCTGACCCCGCGATGACCGATACATCACATATCTGGTGGATCGACAGATTTATACATTTAAACAAACTATTAAAACAGGTGGAAGAACAACTATGTGCAGTTTTTTTTTAATAATAATGTACAGAAGAAATGTAATGAGAGAGAGAACTAGCTTGCTACGCACTCAACGCAAGCTCGAATCCCAGCGAGGCTTGTACAAATGAGTTTTTCTAAAAACATATGTGCAGTGACTTCACACCATGTGCTTTTAAGTGAAGGAAAACATCGGGAGGAAACCTGCGTATGTCTGAGTAGTATTTCAAACACGTATGCATAGAGCCTGAGACGGCGATAGACTCCCCATCGGTCACGTTGGTAGATACTTAATCATCTTCGGACAAAAGTGGGTGTTGTTATTAGAACTCTGCATACACCCTCGGGGAATACAAGCGTGAGTATATGTATGTAAGAAACATCCATAAATAAAAAATATCAGTGCCAGGAAAATCGGTAATCTGGGTTAAACCAGTTGTCAAATTCTCTTAAGCCTGATCGTGGTAGGCCCAAGCAAATCGTATTAAGAACTTCTCAGTTCGACGTTTCATTTTGTGATTCAAAAATCAAACGTCAAAGCTAAGTAGTTTGCCAAAGATGTTAAATTAGCTACCGAGACCGGCGGCTTAGCGTGCGCTTCGAGGCACGGAGGGAACTCGGGCGTTCGTCCATTCAACTACTGGCTAGGCTAAGGGTTGCTTGACTTCGCTGATTGAGTGATATGCGCAATAGCAACTGTGCTACGAACTCTAAAACATACCTACACAACCAATCCAGTTACTACAAAAAAACCAGCTACTCCACTTAACATGAGAGTAAAACAAATAGATCAAGATTCAATCAAACGAAAACACAAATTACGTACTTAATTAAAAATAAATATAAACCGAAACAAGACATTGATTGAAGGCATCGTTGCATCAGATCTAACTTAGATTCACAACAAAAGGAAATGAACCTTAAGTTAAAAGGGCATTAACAATTGCGTCAGAATATAACAGTGTTATTCCGACTAGCGGACGCCACGCGGTTTCACCCACATAGTTCTCGTTCCCGTGGGAGTACGGGGATAAAATATAGCCTATGTTACTCGCTGATGATGTAGCTATCCATTCCTGAAAGATTTTTTAAGATCGGTCAAGTAGTTTCGGAGCCTATTCAATGCAAACTAAATCAAACCTTTCCTCTATATAATACTAGTGTAGACAATCGCAAAACCAATTTTTAGACTTCGAACATTCAAAGAATCAAGAACTTCTTGCTTGCTTGGTAAGCAGGTACTGCAATATATGCATATGCTTACTCTTGTATTCCCGAACGTGTAGGCAGAGCTTGGTATACTTATAGTACACTTTCATCTCGCCAGTTTTGTTTTAGATCTGTTTGGCGATCCTGCTGAGACCATCGTCATCATCATCATCATCTTCCTGCCCTTATCCCATGTTATTTGTGGTCGGCGCAATGTGTTCTTCTCTTCCATTTCTCTCTATCAGCCGTCATATCTGTATTCACTCCCATTCTAGTCATATCATCTTTCACACAATCCATCCATCGTTTCTTAGGTCTTCCTCTCCCCTTGTAACCATCCACATTCATAAACAAAACTTTTTTGGCAACCCTCATCCTTCCGCATAACATGTCCATACCACGACAAATTTTTATTCTGCAACTTCTCAGTCACTGGTGCTACTTTCAGACTTCTCCTTGACTGCTGGGCCGATTAAAGTATTTTAATATTCAACTAATAAAATTTTTGGAGCTATCATACATATAATTTTTTTACAGATATCATAACTATTAATAATATATTCAAAGACGTATGTATAGTGCCTAAGTCGGCGTAGACTCACCCTCTGTCACGTTGAAATATTCGGTGAAATGTGGGTGTTGTTGTTACAACACCTCTGCTTCCTTTTCAGGGTCCTTTCTGGGATGGCGAGAGCATATTTATTTTTAGAATAATCCAATAACACTTTGCCCAGGGATGGAATCCAGTACCTCGTATTTCGTAGCACTTGCGACCACTAGACCAATGATGTCTAGAGATATGTTACAGAATAACACACGGGTGTTACAAACTCTGCCATTGCTAAGTAATAGTAAAGTTGAAGTTGAACAATGAAACACAAGAGGTAATTTTGATAAATACATAATTACCCCATAGCTGTGTGGTTTATGATGGATTCATGACTTTAATCCTAATTCAATACCTACAGTGCCCCAAGGTTTAGATACGTTCAAACAAGTCACTCGACCTTGCGTTTGAGTGTGGCTCAAAATGTGTTGATACTTTTTCGGAGACGGGTTGTGGTTGAATGTCAAAGATGGCGGATCAACACATATTGAGCCAGGATAAAACGCATGGTTAGCCATGATATTTGATAATTTACAAACCTATACTTGGGGCACATTGGCTGTTCAACATTTTTGCAAAATCGGTTCTGTGTTTCAGCCTACAATAGGTACCAAGCAGACAACTTATTTGTCCACCAGATTGCACTATATGTCAGTGCCTGAGACGGCGATAAACTCAACATTTGTCACGTTGGCACTTAATTATCTTCGGTGAAAAGCTGGTGTTGTATTACAACACCTCTGCCTACCTCTTCGGGGAATACAAGCGTGAGTATATTAACTAATAAACCTATCACAACTCAATGCCTACATGTAACTGAAAATCGTGTTATATCAAGATCCGTAACGTATACTATTCGTTCATACAGACAAAATAATTGTGTATGGACATGGCGACTTCATTTATACCGTTTCAAGGTAGCAGTAAAGGTAGAGCCTGTTAGAATAGTACGAGCAATACATTTTTGAGTCCATTATAGGCTCATTGGCTTTCTAACGTATGTTCATTTAATACCAGTAGGCTAATTCTCGATACAGCCCCAATCTATATTTATGCAAAGATTGATTCCTCTTCTATTGAGTGTGTATTGAGTGTTATAAAGACAACGCCCCTTCTTGGTTATTGAGGCAGTTAAAAGGGTGCACCGTTATATATGTTGGAATCTATGAAAATCTATATCTATACATCTATACATACAGATAAATTAAATTGAAGTGTCTTTTTGTAATTCCAAAATAACAGCTTGTCATTAAATGCATATAAAAGTTTATACGATACATACATAAAAAAACAATTTTATTTTTTTTCTATCTGTCTGTCTGTTTGTTCCGGGTCATCTCCGAAACGGCTGGACCGATTTTAACTGGACTTTCACTGGCAGATAGCTAATGTTTTTATTTTTAAATAAGTATATAGGTTCCGCGGGACACCCAAGAAATTAACTCTACGCGGGTAAAACCGCGGGGCACAGCTAGTAGGTATATACATCTGAAAAGTTTGTTTATTGAGTGTTCTCGCCATTACTGTGGTAGGCAGGGCTCCGTGGGAGGGTGGTGTACTGGCACTTTTTCCATCTCTAAGGTACTATATTATGGAGACACCATTAATCTAGCCGTTAGCATACCTGACTGCTATGCTAGGGTCTAGTCATGGGTCCGGTTCCCGCTTCAGACCAAACATGTATGTGATTAACCTCAAGGTCATCTCAAGCTACGCATTTAGATATAAGTACAACTACTAGACTTTTCTTTATGTTAATTTTTATTGACATTTGTGCATTGGAACTGTGTCCATGGGCTTACATTTCTCAAGTGATTTACTATCTAATATCAATAGGAAAAACAGTCAGTTAAAGAGGGAAATGGCCGAACTACATATACAATATATTGTAGTTGAGGAGGAGCGGAACCAGTTGCAGAACATTGTTTCATCGTTCAATGAGTGCAGCGACACCCATGAGAGGGCCCTGACTCGCATCTCTGAACTGGAGAATAGTTTGAGTCTTGCTCACACACAGGTGACCAAACTGGAAACAGAGAGGGACATCAACCAGACCACCTCCGCGCTCAGCCTCTACGATGAACTGGTAAACACCGACTCCGGAGCCATGCCAACCGACCATCTGGTTACTATTGACCTTACTGATGATGTTTCTTCGAATGTACATATGTCTAGCCATAATAAATTAAAAAAGTATGTTAGGTATAATAGGTTAATTAAAAAAACTAAGAAATTAATTAAAAATCATAGAAAGTTTTTCAAAAATGTAAAATTAACAAAAGACTGTTTATCTTTAAAAAAAACAATTGATTCTTATGAGTGCAGTTTATCTAGCTTAAATTTAAGATATGACACTGACATCCAACGATTGCAATCTGACTTGCAGAGCAAAGAACAGTATTTAGTTGATTTAACTAACAGATACATTAGTGCTCAGAAACAGATAGATGAGCACATTTTGGCTACCACCGAACTAGTCGATCTTTGTAATTACAATGAGGAGCGCTTTCAGTCATTGACTAATAAACACACTTGTGACTGTGTGCCCCCATCATCACCATCACCGCCATCATGCAATAGTGAGCCGCTGCCACTGCCCTGCAAGTTGCAGGTTGCTGAGTTGAATGAAAGTGTGGAACAAATAAACTCAAGTCCACCAGAATACAAAACGGTTATGTATTCAGATAAAATCGGTAGGGATTTTAGTTGCTATTTAAGAAATAAATTATCTCACGCTATAATAAATTACTGTATGCCAGGAGCTTCATATAGACAAATTGTAAATAAAATAATTAAAAACAATCATGACAGTCACACAATAATCATAATCTTAGTTGGACAAAACCCTAGTATTACCAAACGGGAATTAATTAATAGTTTTGAGGACTTGACAAACCTGCATGTAGGCAGGGTTGTATTGTGCACCATTCCATATAGTATTAGCTATACTGAGACACAGAACAAGCATTTATCATACATAAATAGCTTATTGCATAACATGACGTGTCATAATGAACGATACATACTGTTTGACACTAATAAATTTATTAGTGGTGTAAAGGTAACTCGGGAATCTCTTTACATTCCCAAGATATATAGACAGAAGCTTGCTACATTGTTAGCTTATAATATTAACACTGTTATAGCCAATATAACAAAGCATAGGTTAAGTGACGAGCCAGTGGTAGATAGATGTTCTACTACCACTGTGACTAATCTTATTGATTCTTTAAACCATTAAGTCAGACAACAGAGAAGTCAGGTGCATGTATTATGCGTCTGCTACACCAGAATATTAACCGCTTCTCTGGCAAAATTCTTGATCTAGAGTTATTACTAGACAAAATACCTATTGATTTTCTCTGTTTTACTGAAACTTGGTTGAAACCAGATACCATGATGTTTAATATTACTAATTATACCATTGCCAGTTCTTATAACAGACTCTCAGCGGAGGGAGGTGGTACCATCATCTTACTGAATAGTAACTTTAAGTCCAAAGAGAGAAAGGATATTACTAGTCTTTCTGTAGAGCGAGTCTGTGAAGCGGCTTGTGCAGAGTTGGATAATTATATAATTGTATGCGTATACAGACCTCCATCCTCTGATATTCACTCATTTTGTTCAACAATGGAGGTCATTCTTAAGAAAATATTTCGAACGAATAAACAAATATTGATATGTGGTGATTTTAATGTAGACATTTTAAGAAGGTCTTCTGAGGCGCGTTTATTTATATCTCTTTTTAAATCATTTAACCTGGACTTTGTATTTAATGAGCCCACGAGAATAACGGCCACTTCCTCTACTTGTATCGATAATGTAATAACTAATGGTAGTATAATAAAACAGTCTCAGATAAGTGGAATTCGATCTGACCACATGGCTCAACTAGTTGAGTTGCAATGTAATAGGCAACCTTCTAAATCTTTTAGGGAATCTAGACCTCTCTCTGTCCATAGACTGCTGAAGTTTAAAAATAATGTTGAGTTAAAAATTAAAAAAGCAGAGTCTCGCGAACCGAACAAATATTTCAATAAATTACATGATGTCATATGTACAGAATTCAATAAGGCATGTCCTAAACAACAATATAAATTAAATAACAGATTACAGTTCAACAACTGGGCAACCAAGGGCATAAGGAAAAGTAGGGACACTTTATATGAGTTATACCACAAGAAAGCCCAAACAACTAATGTTGCTTTTCATAGTCACGTTAGAATGTACTCAAAATTATTTAAAAGAGTTTGCCAGATTGCCAAATCAAAACATATAAGTAGTGAAATTAGCCGCTCTGATGATAAAATAAAAACTGTTTGGAAAGTTATAAACAGGGAGACTGGTAGAAATAAAACTAAAGAGCAAGTAAGTAAGCTTAAAATCAATGATAGTATTATATCGGATAAGTTAGAGGTCGCAACTGCTTTTGAGAATTTTTTCGCTAACATTCCCACAGAGACTACCAAACATCTTAACTCTAGTCCGAATACAGCTGAAAGCTTATTGAAACAATCGTTACGAAAAAGCTTCCCAGATTTTAGTTTTAAACATGTACGTCCTATTGATATCATGAAGGCATTTAAATCGCTTAATATTAAAAATACGGAGGACTTATGGGGACTCTCAATTAAAAGTATCCAATCTATTATAATAACGATTGCTCCCGCATTAGCTTCTATTTTCAATTTATGTATAGATCAAGGTATATTTCCTGATATTATGAAATATAGCAAAGTAATACCGATATTTAAAGCAGGCTCTAAAGAAGATCCTTCTGATTATAGACCTATATCGATTCTTCCCGCGCTTAGCAAAATATTTGAAAAAATTCTGCTTAATCAGATGTTAGCTCACTTTAACGTACATAACATCTTGCACGATCACCAATTTGGCTTCACTAAAGGTAGATCAACAACGGACGCGGCAGCAAAATTAATAAAACACATTTTTGAGGCTTGGGAGGGCGCCTATGACGCAGTAGGAGTCTTCTGTGACCTTTCTAAAGCTTTTGACTGTGTGGATCATCGTACGCTACTTCATAAGCTAAACTATTATGGAATTCGCGGAAATGCTCTCGACCTTTTATCCTCGTACCTATCAAATCGTCATCAGAAAGTTGGCGTCGGTGGTGTAACATCCAAGGGGTCAATAATCAAAACAGGCGTGCCGCAAGGCTCCATACTAGGCCCATTCCTGTTTCTAGCGTATATCAATGACCTACCACTTGTTGTAGAAAATATCTGTGATATTGTTCTATTTGCAGATGATACATCTTTAGTTTTCAAAGTGAGTAGAAAAGACAACGATCTTAAGGCACTAAATAAAACTCTAACATCTGTTTCAAAATGGTTTGATGCCAATAATCTCGTTTTAAATTCTAAAAAAACAAAATGTATCCGATTTTCACCACCTAATACATCACAAATAGATACAAATATATCATTGGTTGGGAGTCAATTGGAGTTGGTCGAAAGCACAGTATTCTTAGGTCTTACCTTAGATTCAAAATTACAATGGGGCGCCCATATTGAAGCATTGTCAAAAAAGCTTAGTTCAGCTGCGTTTGCGGTTAGAAAAATTAAACAAATGACGGATATTGATACTGCTAGATTAGTCTACTACGCTTACTTTCATAGTGTCATGTCATATGGCGTATTGTTATGGGGTTCCGCAACAGACTTAGATTCAATTTTTATACTTCAAAAGAGAGCCATCAAGGCAATATACTCGCTGGACCCCCGAGATTCTCTTAGAGATAAATTTAAAGAAATAAATATTCTCACCCTACCGTCACTGTACATTTATGAGAATTTGCTATACATGAAAAAAAATATTCATCTATTCAATTTAAACTCGGACATTCATTCAATTTCAACACGAAATAAACACAAAATTGTAGCTCCTAGATTCAGGTTAGCAAAGGTAAATAAATCATTCATGGGGAATTGTGTTCGTTTCTACAATAAAATCCCACAGTCAATAAACGCGTTAAATTATGATAAATTTAAGACACACATTAAAACTGTACTGATGAAGAAAGCTTATTATACAATTTCGGATTACATAAATGATAAAGACATATGGAATTAAAACTCTGCACAAGTAGCTCCTGGCAATGACATGGTATGCAAACATGATATGTAAATCATTTGGTATTGTTTTTACGTTTTTAATTATTATTTTTTACACATGCATGCTGATACAATTTTCACTATTGTGAATAATTTATGATGTTTTTTTTTTTTGTAATTATTATTATTTTACTGTGTAATGAAATGTACATGATGCCAGCTGAGTTTCTTGCCGGTTCTTCTCAGAAGGCTAGTTTCCGAACCGGTGGTAGATTCCTCGACGTTCATAAGTGCCTTACCAGGGCCTAAACTGAATAAATCATTTTCATTTTCATTTTCATTTTCACTTTGTTTTTAAAAATTGTATAATATTTTTAAAAGAGTAATTACTGAGTTTCTTGCCAGGTTCTTCTCAGTAAAAGCAACCTTCCGAACCTGGCGGTAGCATGTATAATCCATGTCGTTCTGACGATTTGAAAGTACTTTGTAAAAAGTCTAATCGAATAAAGATATTTTTGACTTTGACTTTTTGACTTTGACTTTGAACCATTTTGTTGAAAAAATTCATAACATGCACAGTTATTCCCACTGCTTTCGCTGAGCGCTCATAACTCATGACAGCACCTGTACGAATCTTGTATGCTAGCCATATTATAGTTCACCTCCTAGTCTATTTAAAACTTCAATAAAACAATAGAAATCCGCAATCCATATCTACAATCAAACAAATTAATTTCCCCGGCGCTATCATACGGACCGATCAAGAGCACAATACGCCATAGAACTAAAGTCACGATCGCAGACCAATTTGTACCGAACTTACTCCCTCAGAAGTGTTACAGTACAGATAATTAATTTACTTTCAGCTCTGCAACCGTAAATAGGCTATTTATTAGCCATAAAGGTTAAGTACAATGAGTAACTACGTACTTGTATTCTTGGATAGCGTAAATGTATAGGTTCTAATAAAATATAAGTAGAATTTTACTTTTATAAAACCACCACGACGATTTTTTGACATGACAAAATTAAGCTAACTACATGCAGTGCGGGATCTTGGAACAAATCGTTTGAAAGGACACATTCTCAGACGTGCGCATCTACGAAATTATAAGGCCCGAGTTTCAGAGTCGTGGTGGCCTTGGAGTTTTAACAGTCGCCTGTTACGCAAGCGACGCAAGTTCGGATCCCTGGCCTGTTCCAATGAGTTTTTTCTTAAAAACCTTATGTACAGTGACTAAACACCACGTGCTTTAGGGTGAAGGAAAATATCGTGAGGAAACCTGCATATGTCTGAGAAGTAATACAAAGACATAAATGTATCGCCTGAGACGACAATAGACTCACCATCTGTCACGTTGGCACTTAATCATCTTCGGTGAAGAGTCCTTCCTACCCCGTCGGGGAATGCAGGCTTGATTATATGTGCGAAAAAACGCCCTCTGTTGACCCTCAGATGTGACGGCACTCAGAGTGCCTAGTGCGAGTTTTCTTAAAATCTTCTTAATACGTAATGTCAGTAAGATGTGTCGCTTATTTACCAAGTGACTACTCAAACCCCACGGCCACTACGGCTACTAACGGGAATACAGGCGTCATCATAATGTAATGAGTAATTAGTTTTCAAATGTTTACTCAGTTTATGATAAACGTTCTTAAATTTACTGCGGTTGTTATTAGCAAGGCCCGGCTTTTATTGACCATCGCCTGGAAAGCTTGACTGTTCCTAAATTACCCTAGTTTAGAGGCTGAATGTAAAACAATAATTTATCTATTTGCCTTTAGGTATCCGCATTTGATTTGTGCGCCGTCGAAGGAAATTGATGTATTGATATAACAATTTATCAATTTATTTATTTGCTGTTTGAAAGCAATTTAGAAAGAATATCTATCGGTAACATTTAATCCTATGCAAAACCGTGAGATACATCTAGTACTCTATATAATTCTTGTCCAACTTTATTACCATGTATGTAACTGGCTACCATCTGCCCACGACTTCGTTCGCGTAGAATAGTTACTTTCGTCAAACGCTTATTTTAAACCGCGATTGGTCTTAGTGTCACAATATGTTTCCAAATCAGGTCATTTCCATCAATCCCCGTTCTATCAATTCGCAAGCAAACAAACTCTTCAGACTGCGTTGATTTCAGATAATCAGGGGCCCAACCATGAGCTCTTATTGCAATGTTAATTCAGTTGTGCGATAGTGACAGATGTATACACGTCACATACATCTGTCTCATAAATTAGTGAAACTATCATGGCAATAAGAGCTCATGGTAAGGCCCCAGGGCCCAACTATGGGCTCTTATTGCAATGATAGTTCGACTGTGCTACAGAGACACATGTTTACACAGGGGCGGATCCAGCTTTGGCGCCAGGAGGGGGTCGTTCGTTCCCAAACGTTTGCCATCATACAAAGTTATTATATTATATTAAATTAATTAAATATTGAAGGCACGTAGTTTCATAAAAACTGTATGGTGACAAAATATAAAAATAAAATCATTATGTTCAATTAGTGGTCCACCTAAGACCTGGAACCAGCTCAAGGGGGGTCATGACCCCCATGACCCCCCCCCCCCTGAATCCGCCGTTGCGTTTACACTAATATACTTCTGTCTCAGAATACGAGTCGAACTATCATGGCAATAAGAGCATGTAGACTTTGAATTTTGGACAATAAAATAAAATCAATTTAATAGACGTTACCATGGAAGTGTCACCGAATAAATACCCTTATCAAGACGGTCAATAGGGTGCATTGTTGCTCGTACAAATTTAATGAGCTGTAAATATAGGTTGCTTCTCAGTTGGCATAAACAGCCTTAATGGATATCGATATCATAAATCCAGCTGTTGTTGCGTCTAGGGTTGCCAGGTGTTTCTTCTTCTTCATTTTAGTGTTACACTCTTGTCGGTGTAGCTGTCGTTCCAGTCCAGTGCTGCTACTTTGCTGAAAATGAGCCGTGGTGGCCTTAGGGTTAGCAGCAGTCGTCTGATATGCAAGCGACGCAAGTCCGAATCCCAGTGGGGCCTGGGGTGCTACTAACTAATGTTTCTCACCGTCGCACTCGTCGTGAGTGTCGGATTTAAAGAAACGAATCTTCTTATGTGACTATGTATTATGTATCAATTTTTTATATTTGAAACCAACGCTCGTCGTCGAGTTGGACGCTGAGAAACCTTAGTGAATAACGCGGCTGTACCGATGATTTTTAAATAAATTTATGTGCAGTGATTTCACACCACGTGCTTTACGGTGAAGGAAAAAATCGCGTAGAAACCTGCATCAGTCTGAGAAGTAATCTAAAGACTTATGTATGGTGCCTGAGACGGCGGTAGACTCACCGTCTGTCACGGTGGCACTTAATCATCTTCGCGGAAAAGTGGGTGTTGTTATTACAACATCTCTGCCTTACCCTTCGGGAACACAGGCGTGAGCATATGTATGTATGTACGCAAGCTGAAAGCCTATAGTCCGCCTGGCAACCCTAGTTACGTCCATCTTTTACTCGTTACTCTAAAAAGAACGTCCACTAAGAATACCAAGTATCTTGATTGAACCCATAATTTTTTATTCCACAGAAATATGGACTTTAATGGTATATATTTAGCTGGATTACTGAATAATTTTGCAATTTTTCATTTTTATAGGGAAGCTATATGAACCGAGAGGAGCTTAAGTTGGACAAAAACGTAAGTAATTGAATGATAAAATACTGTTTCCGAGAATGCATATCTCAGAGTGGCACTGGCCTTATCAGAGGACTTCCTTCAATCTTTAACATTATTTGTATTTAAGGAGGAGCTCGTGGCACAGTTGCTATTGCACGAATATCATTTGATCGGCGAAATTAAGTAACCCTAACCCAAGTCTAGTTGGATGGGTGACCGCCCGACTTCCCTCCGTGTTTCAGAGAACACGCTAATCCGTTTCTTCCGGTTGCCAATTTAACATTTTTAGCAATCGTTACAGGCCACTCGAAGGCCTAAGAGAGTCTGACGACTGGCTTAATCCAGATTACCGACTTTCCTCGTTAAAGGTTACGAAGGTCAGATGGCAGTCGTATAAAAATCAGGTGATCATCCACATTGGGTTGAATGAAGTGCCAACCCCAACAATGTATGGGATAAAGCCAGGAAGATAATTTTTTTTTTGTATTTAAGACTGTATTGTTGGTGTAGTGGTCGTAAGAGTTTCTGCGTAACACGAGGTCCTAGGTTTGATCCTTGGGTCAGGAAAAGTTTTTAATGTTAAACAAAATAAAAATCTATAGAAGTAGGCACGCATATCGACATCTAGCTAATACCCAAATCACAATTTCTAAAGGCTAATGAATATCACCGCATATTAATGAAGTACCAATATCCCCTATTGATTTACGATTATCAAAATCTGTACTACATAAGGACATTGATCAAACAGTTTGAGTAGATACCACAAATCCCCGACTGTGCCTATCTCACGGTTATAAATTACAGTTTGGTAACAATAGAGTGCATTCCGTTAATTATTGGCAGCCGGCGCCACATCGGCCTATCGCGGTCGACATGACGTCCACTGCGAGAGATAAGTCATTTGATGTATTACTTTGTTGCACAATTAGAGTTTTTGTCTTAAAGCTATTTGTAATTGTATTGAACGTGTATCCGGATTTTACCAGTGATCTATGTACATTGCTGGTTTTCAATAGAAGAATGTATCCTATAAAAAAAAAATGCTTATAAGTACAACGAATTAGGATCTGTTTAGGACTATTTTTATTAGACGTCCATCCTTATCTGTAGATGTTCTGCGGTGGATGTATTGAATTGGAAAGATGGCGGAATGTGTCAAAAAAAACCTATAGGGAGCAACGGCCTATGCAGTATTAATAATTTTTTGATCTAGCTGTGAATTATGTGACTTGATTTCTTGTGTAGTCCGCAATCTTAATTTTTTTAAATAAAAAATTACTTATCTTAAGATCACTTCTTGGAATCTTAGGTATCGTATTATATTATATATCGTATAAGCTAGTGAAATTCCCATCAAAATCAGTGCAGCCGTTTCTGAGATTAGTCGGAACAAGCAGACAGACAAGCAGACAGAGATAAAGTTTAAAATTGTTTTTTTTATGAGTGCCTTACCTCGACATTCATAAGTGCCTTACCAGGGCCTAAACAGAATAAATAATTTTAATTTTTCACTTTCATTTATGTGACTACCGTATATACTTTCATATAAGTTTAGTGCAAAGCTGTTATTTTGGAATTACAAACAGTATCTGTAGATTAGACCCGACTCGCACTTGGCCTGTGATTCTTTACTCACGCCTCGAACAGTAGACAAGTTGCAAGTTAAGCTCTAACTCACTTAGCGTCATATCAAACAGTCACAGATTAAAATGGAATCTTGTAATGCGGTTACAATTCGGGGCTATCTGCTGTCGGCTATAATGAATGCTGACAATACTGTGACTCAGCCTTACGTAGCTATTGTTGAAAGCTATCATTTGATTGGGCCTTTGCTGGAATGCTGATTCTGGCTAATAGGTCTATGATCACTGAGTCAGTTCTACCACAGGCAAAATATTTTAATTACTTGAAATTTGTTACTATGATCGTTTAAGCAGCGCGTATTAAGAACTTCTTAACTTTGACGTTTAATTTTACAGTATCAAAATGAAACTTCAAAGCTCAGAAGTTCTCAATAAATGGTAGGCCCCCTTTTTTTTATTTGTGTAGGTAACAATTTCACCTGGTCCTAGTCCTAGATTTTTTTTTAAATATAAATAATTTGTCAATCTGTCAGTCTGTCAGTTTGTCCGTGCGTCACCATCTCTCTATTGACGACTGATTTAAGAGGACTCACATAAAACAACCCTGCATTTTTGGATGTTGTTTTTTTTATAAAACTTTATCGTTTCAGACCGCTGGGGCCCAACCATGTGCTCTTATTGCAATGATAATTCAGTTGTGCGACAGTGACAGATGTATACACGTCGCGTACATCTATCTCATAAATGAGTGAAACTATCATGGCAATAAGAGCTCATGGTAAGGCCCCTGGGATTCGACCTTGCGTCGCTTTAGTAGAGGCTCACCTTACAGAAAATATTGAGCGATATTCGTATATTTTTAACGACCAATCATTATTTCAACACATACTAATAGCTAACAACTAATTGGTTGATCAAAGTGCTGTAAAAATGTTCGTTTATTTGTTCAGTCTAAGAGGCACCGTGGGCGGGAGTGCTTCGAAATGAGGATTTTGATTAGTACATTGTTGGTATACGTAGCGAATGTGAGATGGATAGAGGGATACATTGTAGGGGCGGGCTGTAAGTTATATGACTTAATTACTCATTTATTACCATATTAAAGGCTTTATTAACATCATTAGCAAGTTTGATTTCAACTCGTAGAGGAAGCATGACTAGTACTTAAAGCTTCATGCATATTATAAACAAGCAGACGCCTATGTTACTCGCTGATGATGTAGTTATCCATTGGTCAAAGAATTTTCAAGTTCGGTCTAGTAGTGTCGGAAACTATTGAATACAAACAAACAAATCTTTCCTCTTTATAATATTAGTATAGACTAGCTATGCCCCGCGTCGACTTAGATTCATGAGTGGCCACGGTTTTTAAATAAATTAAGTCTTATTTACTCCTTGTAACATTAGCTATCTGCCAGTAAAAGTCTCGTATAAATCGGTCCAGCCGTTTCGGACATTAGCTAGAACAAGCTAACGAACAGTTTTTTTTATTAATTGGTTCTTTTATTTACTTATGTACCTTATATACCTTCATATGCTTTGAGTGAGAAGCTGCTTATTTTTAATTACAAACAGACATTTCAATTTTATTTATCTGTATACATAATAATCCCTTTAAATAATTGTAACAGTAAACGTGCGCTTCGCCCAAATGCTTCACACGGACAGCAAGTACCAGGTGCTTAGAGAGGAAATGGTAAAGGCCAATACGAGGAACCTTGTCTACCACTGCAGAGCCGACAAGAGTGACTGCGACGCTGCTCTCGCTAAGATGCGGTACAAAGCGAGCAAGCACTTCTACGCACTGTCCAAAGCTGTTGTGGATTACGTGAAGAACAGAAGGCAGGCGAGACCTACTGGCTATGTTGGTAAGGAATAAATATAATCTTACTCATACCTGCGTGTTATTCACTAAGGTTTCTCAGTCGGTTTTAAAGATACGAAATCTAACCTTATCTTCTACGTATTATGTATACATTTCCTATGATTGAAACCAATGCTCGTCGTCAAGTTCGACGCTAAGAAACCTTAAAAACGCGGCTGCCTCACTCGTCTACTGATTAGTAAGTTCTGCCGATCACAATATACCAGGTTAGCTTTCCGAGTCCGGTCAAAATTAGATATAGGGTTTTTCTGTCAAGAAATTCACAATAAATGCCCGCAGCGCCCCGCATTCAGTGAGCAGTCACCAGCAAACTGCCTTACCATAGATCCACAACTATTATTCCGGAACAACACGTGCTTCAATAACGATCTTAGGTTTAGAACAGGGGGCCTACTCGCTTTCTCCGAAAAACGAAGCTTCGGCTGAAAGTTCGCAAAGTTCCTACCACGGTTATTATTCGTTCTAAAATTACGTCCGAACGTGGTCAGCTAGAAAATTATTTGATGTTTACATTTTCTAAACCAACTTTAATTAAATTATTAGAAAAATTTGAGTATGATAAAAACAAAGCGATAATGAAACTACGTTTAATTTTCGTTCGTTCACGAAGTTTCGTTTTCGGAGTAAGAGAGTAGACCCCCAGGGCTATACTATAATGAAGTACTTAGCTGTCTTACACTTTGCCCGACCCGGGGAGCGAAACATAGACCTCGTGTTGTGCAGTAGACTAGACCGACGAGGAGGTCTAAATTTGGGTAGGTACTATAAAATAATGAAGTTTACACAATAGGGCCCCAACCATGAGCTCTTATTGCAATGATAATTCAGTTGTGCGATAGTGACAGATGTATACACGTCACATACATCTGTCTCATAAATTAGTGAAACTATCATGGCAATAAGAGCTCGTAGTAAGGCCCCAGAGGCATGAAAATTATCAATAATAAACATTTCATATCTCTTATTTTATTTATTTACTAGCTGTGACCCGCGGTTGCACCCGCGTAGATTTAGTTTCGTGCTTCATGTCGCGGAACCTAATATTTATCATAAATAAAAGGTGCCTAAGTTACTCCTTGAAACATCAGCTACCTACCAGTGAAAGTCCTGTTAAAATCCGTCCAGCCGTTTCAGAGATTACCCGGAACAAACAGACAGACAGACAGAGAAAAAATGTAATACTTGCTTTTTTAGTCTCAGTAGCGTGTATACTTTCATATGCATTTAGTGCAAAGCTGTATAGTATCTTGCTTATCTGTATAGAGTATACAGAGTATGCATAGAGTATAGATTTATCCTCATAGAATATATGTATTCTTTATGGCCTCAGGCACAGCTACCTTCTGCCAAGACAACATGTGCGTCCCAGACACGGACCCACCCATCGTGTACGGGGGCTGCTTCACCCTCATCTCGTGCGGCGGCAACCAGACCTGGCATCTCGACCCTGTCGTCTACAAGAAGAAGAAGGGCAGGTTCTACTAGAAGAACTGTATCTTCACGATCATTAAGTTATTTCGTATTAATAATGATTTTAAAATTCTTCTTTTTTTTACAACGCTGTTCCCCGCGTAGAATTTATGTCATTAGCTTTATTTCGCGGAACATTATTATAATTTTTAAATAGTCTGTATTACTTCTACTATCTTCCAGTGAAAGTCCCGTTAAAATGGACCCAGCCGATAAAGTAATATGATCCGTACCGTACTGTATACTTTCATGAAAAGCAGTTATTTTGGAGTGACAAACAGACACTTCACTTTTATTTATCTGTATAGATTGAGATAGGTAAAAACAAACGAAACAGTGTGGGGGGAATAATACTGAATTTTAAGAACACCTTGAAAACAAACAAACCAATCTTTCCTCTTTATCATATTAGTATAAGATAATAATCTGTTGATTAGAAAATTACGTGGATAGATAATTTATAAGAGTTTTTCCGATTACATAACACGGGCAGAATCCCGACGTATAGTCGTTATCCAACGCATCTAGTACCACAGCCGACATATTGCAGTCCAAGAGCAAAAAGACAAGACCACCTGTTTCATTGTCCTCTCAACAATAGCATTGTTACGATTGCCGAGATAACACCAAAGAGTACAAAAGCACCCTTTAAAACTCACACCGAGAACTAATACTCAGTTATTTACATCGACATTTCGGGAAAATGCTGCTATTATAAAGATTGAGTATTGAAAGGCAGTCGCTATGAAGTTACTTGTATTTTCCTTTACGCTGTTACATATTTGGGTGGAGATATTATGTTCAATCAAAAGCAGCCTGTTTTACAACAAGTAAGTATGTGTTTTATATCAGAGAGTGTGTGATTAGAGATTAGATTCATATTACCAAAACTTTGGAAAAAAATACGTTCTGTTCATTTCCAGAGAAATTTTCTTCACTAGTCTTCCATTTAGTTTGTGGAATAAGCTTCATAAAATTGCTTTCTAAAGCATCTACTACAGATTGGTATTTTTCCAAAAGGGTGTGACATTTCTGCCGTGTTCTATCATCCTAGGGCTAATGTCATTTCCAATTCTCCGTGAATGAAAGGAGCAAGTGGACAGGCAGATACACTTTCGCTTTTGAGGAAACTTCGTACACATAGTGCGCGCGACGGCATTGGACTCACCATTAGCTGTTAAGTTGGCTTCATAATCATCTTCCGTGAATTGCTAGTGTCGTTACTACACCTCTGATAATCCATTCGATGACCCTGTTGTATTAGTCTGATCTCCTTCCACAGATTATCAAAAGTCAAGCCAGTTGGAGGTATGGTGGACAAGAACTTCGTGCCATTAACGGAGATCCCACCACCACGAGGGGCCAAAGAGCATCATTCAGGCCGACGGCACATGGATGACTGTCATCCTAAGGTGGAGAAACCTGACGTCTACGAAGGAGGCAAGATTGACATCTTCGGAGAGTATTATGACGATAGAGTTGCCAAGACTGTCGCCACTGTCATCATTCCTGATCATATCGACCGTAAGTATGAATTTATGTGAAAGGAAGATCTGTTGTTGCCCTACGCCTGCTAAGCTAAGTTTGTGAGCTCGTTGCTCGCTAAATGTTGTAGGGACTAACTTAAGTACTATTCATAGTAAGCTCTTCACTGAGGACTTCGAAAACATAAAGCGTTTCTTTAAATTTGATCCAGTGATTTTTGAGAAGTATTTTCATAGTTGTAGATGATATCACAAGAACCCCGTATTATTAGAAATTAGAATGCATTTGAAATGATTGTTCACTATTCATTCGTTGGGACTTCCCATGGCAATGGGTCATCATACCGCAGTTAATTAGTATCTCTTGTGACCCAAATACTAAACTATCATCAACTGAAGTTTCATCCACGACCACCAAGTATTTATAATACAAAATAACAAGTATATCTCTGTACTGCATTCACAATGCAAACTTATCCATCTTACTTAAACCGGTACCTTCTCAATCAGATAAACACTTCCAAGTGACAACTTCAGTGCCCTACTTCACCCTGGGTCCAATAGAAGGACTGGGCTACCACCCTAGTACCCTGAAGAGCGAGCACCCAAGCGAGTGCGAAAAGATCTACCAAGACCATCTAGACGACCAGTATTCTGATGAAGACCCGGATTTCTCCGAGGAGTCGCTGGAGATGGCCAGATTGCCCCTCTTCCCCGACATGAATCCCCCACGATCGATGGAACAAAAGATGGACCGAATGTACAGTGACCTCGATATCTGATTCGAATGCGAATATTTTTGTACTTTTTACGTTTTCAATAAAATCTTTTTGTAATTTTGACTATCCAATACCTATAACCGAGCAATTATTGTGGTCTAATATACTAGCTGGTGCCCGCGACTCCGTCTACGTAGGATTTAAGAATTCACAAAATATCTTTATTAATTATATCCTATGTGTTATTCTGATGTATAAGTTAATTATTGTAAAGTTTCATTAAAATATTATAAGTAGTTTACACGTGAAAGAGTAACAAATATACATCCAGACATCCATACAAACAAACTTTCGCATTTATTATATTAGTAGGATAATAGGAAATCTGGATCTCGGAAAGGGATCTTGGGGACGATAATAGATTTGTGGTTAAATTCCAAAGATAGTGGATTACCACTTTTCGACACACCAATAACGCATACGCAATGGATGGATTCCCCTCTGTCACGCTAGCACTTAATCATATTCGGTGAAATGTCGTGTTGTTGTTAAAACACCTCTGCTTACCCCTTCGGACACTCTTTTGGAATGGCGTACTCGTATTATGGCGCAGATACATCTACAATTAATGATGACGACAATAAAAGGTTGAATACTCCATCTCTTACCTACTTCACCTTAACTTCTAATTCTTAACAATATGGAGACTGAAAGGACAAAAATATTATAACGTTCTTTATTTCAACCAACATTATCCAATCAACAGCACAATAATTACGTTCATTACATATACACACACGCACACTAAAATAAGACGTAAGTAATAGTAGATCCTAAGGACGGGTAAGTAGCAATTCCCATACAAGACCAACTTAATTTATTTCGATTTCTGTTTCTTCCGCAGGACTTCATCTAACAAATGAGGTAACAGTTAAACAGGGCCCGCTTGTAAATTGTATTTGTTGGGCACTTTAACATCTTTGTCCTTCTCGTCAAATATCTCTTCAGTATCGTCATCGTCAAAATCGTCCATATCCAAAGGATTCCTGGAACAAATCACAAATAGCAGTGTCACAGGTGATATCATGAGTTTTGAGCGCTGAACTTGAATGCGTAGAAGTTTTATGAGACTGTCTCTGTCTGTCTGTATGGCAGTTATCACCACTGAATTTGCTGAGCAACAAACCGGGGGCCTACCATCATAGGTGTAAGCTTTTATTGATCAGGATTGGTGAGCGTATTATGAACTTCCAAGCTTGGACGCTTCATTCTGGTACCGTAAAGTGAAACGTCAAAGATAAGAAGTTCTTAAAGCACGCTGCCTAAACGATCATACTTGGCCCCCAGTTCTTCAAATCGCTGTCATTGTAGAAATGCATTTTGTAGTTAGTGATATTTGAGAGTGGATTGAAAGTTAGATACTTAATGTTTAGTAACTTACTTGTTCCAGTCGATCTTGTGTCGTTTCCTGCAACGTAATAAGATATAGAAATTCTATTAAAGTTACGCTGTAATGAGGGAAACGATTTTGAATCTTAATTCAGTCATAATTTAACTTTTGGAGAGATTATTGCTATCAACCTAAGATTTTTCGAAAAAAAGCGTAGGAAATTACGCCAAAAATTTAGAAATAGTATCCATAGATAGAAACTTATTTCTTGTGATCTGTGGTAGTATTAATTAAAAAGTCAACACGATTCGATACGTTCGACCACCCTCCTTATTAATTTACCTGTTAGTGGCTATGTAATCTTGGTCCATGTATTCTTCAGAGACTTCGACGGACAGAGGCTGGCCACGATGATCTTGTAATATACCAAAATATCGGGGAGCTCTCGTCACGGAAAATAGTAATGCTGGAAATTATAATTATTTAATTATATTTGGGTAATCTGACAGGAGAACAAATAGTATGTCATCACACATTTAACCTGCGAGTCATTTCACAAGCTTGATAGTCAGAATATTTACGTTATTCCGGTGCTATTACAGGTCAGTCGGAGGCCTAAAAATAATCTGACAACTGGTTTAACCCAGATCACAGATTTTCCTCCTAAATGGGGTTGCGAAAGTCAGATGGCAGTCGCTTCGTATAAAAATCAGGTGATCCGCCACATCGGGTTGAATCAAGTGCCGATACCATCAATGTATGGGATAAGGCCAGGGAGATGATTCCGGTGCTATTAAAATATCCTTTACGTGCATACTTAGTAGCACAAAATTTTTAGAAATCATAAAACATAAAATGATCATAGTTGGCCCCTCATGTAAAAAATATGTCATCAAATCTTGAAAAAACTCATTCACCTACAAAAGCGTCTAGGGTCAATGGTAATGGTTAGTTAAGTGATAAAATTCATTGCTAAATTACTTACAATCATCGACTGCATAAACTGCTCTGAAAATACATAAAACTATTAAGACGACTTGTAATTTTAATCTCGTTTCACTCATACTTATATATCTATTGCTTCTACTACTCGCGAAGCTACTACAGATTAAATAAATTAATTTGACTGGATAATCAATGGCTTGACTATTGAAATATTATGGCATTACGACGAAATATAGAGTTTGAGGTTTTTGACAAAACTAACTGTAGATCAACTTACTCACTCGGTTAGGTTCAAAGTTTGTAAAATATTAGGTTGTTTAGAAAACTCACGTATTGTTAGATTTCGAACAAAAGTGCTTAGGTAGCGTTAAATAATAGCGTCACGTGACCACAAAACAAAACATTATGTTTTCAAACAAAGTTTACATTGTTTTTATTAGCGCGAATGTGAGGGCGTTAGTGTGTGTGCATGAAAATACGGGTTTTCCAATACATTTAAATCGGCACCAATTAGAAAAACTTACGAGACCAAATTATAATTGCATTTAACTTATATCAATAATGGTTAAATGTGCACACTTACAGTTCTAATAAACTTCTAAAGAACCTGCGTTATTCTGAACGTTAGAAAATAACTACGATTTTATTTCGTCAATAAATAGATTACTATTTTAATAGTCGGTAGTTAGTTCTATAAACTATTTGGGCCAATTTGCCTTTCTATTAAATTAAGATAATTATAAAGATTAATTTCTCCCTGCAGGGTTTTTCCTCTTAAAAATAAGTAATTATTTATGTAGGTACGCGCCCTTGGACACAGGCGCACTCGGACCTTACCGTTATTTCCATATAAAAGTTCTTATGTAGGTATTGATTTAAATCGTTCGCGTTAAATAAAACTTTAGTAAAACTTTTATCATTAGTAAAAACAAATGAGGTCCAAGTACGGCACCCTGAGTAACGCCAGAACACATACTAAAAAAGCTGGGAGTCGTGTAGATTCTCAACTTTACAGGCACTTAACATCCTTGATGATAGACAGCAAATTACGTAAAGGGTCCAGGGGAAACTCTAAAATGCTTTTATTTTCGGGAGTATGTTATTGTAAACTTTATCGAAGGTATGAATAAAATCAATATAAAGCACGTAAACTGGACATCTTCTATCGAATAAACTCAACAAATGTAAAAGTATCTCGCTAATAACTGACCTCTTTAGAAGGCTTTGTAAGATATCTGGCTAGACGAATGAAAACCTAGGATATGAATTTTCTGTTGTATGATGACAGATGCTCTAAAATGTCCCTAACAATTTGGTATATATATTCTATCCAAGATTACTATATTATGTACAACTTTCATGTCGTGTGATCAGGGGCCTTACCATGAGCTCTTATTGCCATGATAGTTTCACTCATTTATGAGACAGATGTATATGACGTGTATACATCTGTCACTGTCGCACAACCGAATTAACATTGCAATAAGAGCTTGGTTGGGCCCCAGCAGCCATGCCCTTTTGATATTATTGTTCTATCATCGTTCCTAATATATGTTATGAAGAAGGAAGAAAAAGCATATTCCATTTTACTCATCAACTTTATTGTAAGGTATATCAATTATTATACATTTATCACTTATAGAATAAGTTCCCCTCGCCTCCCCACAGCCTCCGGCCTCCGTACCCGATGAGCTCCTGGCGAAGACCGTTGTATTTCTTGAAGAATAGCTTCTTCAAGATCCTCTTGCGACGCTTGTCTTCTTTGAGACACGACTCCAGCTTGTCCATACAAACTTCTTCCCTGGAATTGATACAAGTATTAATAGAACTGAGATTACATAAGAGGTTATTAAGAAATTGTTTCTGCGGGTACAAAGGTTTCTAGTTGACTTTAGGTTAGCAACATACGAGTTGGCGGTTGGCATTGCAAGCGTTTATAGATTACAGTAACTGCTTACCATCAGGTACTCTGGAAGATAATTTGTCTTCCATCCGTTGCAGTATTAAAAAAACTAATTACTAATAATGATCTAAGACCTTTGGCTGAGTTTCCAACAGAGCTTTGCATGGATAAGTAAGAAATATGTAGGTATGTTAAGATCCAATAGAATCGCATTCATCTACCAAGCTAGGTTACTGAAAGGGGAGAAGGATCGGTGCTCACAAACACGCACACGCGCATTTCATTAGTGGAAACGCAGCCTAAACTTACTTATAGTTCTGGTCGAACAACAGCTTGATGGGTTCAGTCTTAGTGAACTTCTCCGGAAGGCGGGACCCTGGGGGCATTTTGGACAACTCCTTCATAATGCCCATTATTGTGTTCTCCAACTGAGCCAGTTTAGGCACCATCAGCCTTTTTATTACCTGCAAAATAACGGGAAATCAATTTGCTTATAGAACCAGCTTAACAATTAATAAATTATATTGGAGTCATTACTACGATTTAACGTTGAGAGAGAGCTGTGCTGCATGTCGCTACTCTGATTCTCGAAGCTTTCGTCACATAAATAAAATTGCCCCACTCAATTTATCTATGGATTCCATAAATAAATAGAGTGGGGCAACTTTTTTGATTTTTGATTGATCGAAGAGTGATGTTTTCCTAATTATCTACCTAGTATCTAACAACGAGGACAAGAAATAGGATTCATACCTTTCCACACTTGTTTCCTGTTTTACACGGTGTTCTGAATTTTCTGCCTAATTCCATGTTTGGTAAATTTTGAACTTGTGAAATAATATTAGAAAAGGTTCCAACGGCTGTATTTTGGGCTGAAATAAGAAGAAATACAAATTTCAGTAGGTACTCTATCCAACCCATCAATATTATCATGTATTATGCTTGGTATTTGAATTCGGGAACAGACGGGATGTTACTTTATTAGTATTATTCTAGTTTTATGGGTACTCAAAGTACTGATTTTGATTTTTGACTGTTCTTACCCAGTTTAGCTTTTTTCGTTTTTCCCATCCTAGCTATATCCGGTTTGTACTCTTCAGAAGTTTTACCTCCATTTACAGATGCCGATAAAACTAATAAGAACGACTTTATTACTAAATACTTTTCTAAATTCATAACGACTGCATACGCGATCGTTTGAGCTAAATAGTACCCCAAAAGAGAGGAAACGGAATAAATCTGCGTCTACGAAGTGTTTTCCAAACAATTTGGGTAAGTATGCCTACTTTATAGGTATTGAGTACATTTCATGAAATGATTACATCAGCACGTAAAATGTTTGTAATTTTAACCTATTGTGCCTCGTCAACGAGAAAAAAATGTTGTTAACTACAAAAGTGCTGCTAATGCTAACTAGGTAATTATTGTAGCAGTTTTGCGGTTCTCTAAATAATGTACCTACCAACTAAATCAATTGTAGCAGGTAACCATAAACGAAGGTAACAGTTTTAAGTATATAACTTCCCTAATTAATAAAACCACCCCAATGACTTTATTTCGAATACCCATTACTTGTATTAATGTTATTTTTACTTTATAATATAGCTAATATGTAATTCAGAATTCCTATTATCCACGCTAAAGAATACTTAAAAAAATATATATGCCCGGGAAGATCGATGACAGTTTGTTGACAGCTAATTGAATTGACATTTCATTGTCTGAAATTTTATCAGTCTGCAAAAAATGGCAATTGCTATTGCAGATTTTCTGTTATTTATTTTGTAGCTACCTACTCTTAATCTCTTTTGTTCATTTCAATGGTTTAATCGATCGATAGTATTGGGCGTAACCCGTTCACTAAAATGGATAGAGACGATGATAAACGTGGTAAACGGAGCAACGTCTTTACCAAAGAAGTTATTGACGAATTAGTGGTGAAACTATTACAATGGCAAGAAAACATCACTGTTATGGATTTGAGCAACAGAAAAATGGCAACGCTGCAAGAAAGTATGAAATTTCCACCCAATCTACAAAGTTTAAACTTATCACACAATGATCTGACTGAGGTACCAAGTGCAGTATTAGAAATTAAGAACTTAAAGACTCTAGACATATCTTACAACAAAATAAATTATTTCAACGAAGTACCTGCGTTCTGTCATACTATAGAACAGTTTAATATAGCGAGTAATCAACTTCTTGGACCACCTCACTGGGTGTGGTCAGAGTGTCCGAAGCAGCTATATAAATTAAACTTGAGCTGTAATATCAAAATAACAAATGCTCTGAGGAATGATTACTTCATAGGATTATTACAATGTGTTACACTAGTCACAGATTTAGACATACACAATTGTCGATTAATGAATTTTGTGGAGATATTCTCCACTTTCCCCAAAGTGAAGATCCTGACTCTGGGCCACGCACAATACAGTCCATCGTCGGCGAACTTCATCGAAGACTTGCCGCAGCGAGGTTTCGAGGACTGCTTGGAGCTGGAGACTCTTGACGTATCCAACAGCCATATCTACAATTTAAAGCAAAACATAGATATTTATGTTAATTTAAGAGAAATAAACTTGTCTCAGAACTATTTGAGCAGTTTGCCGAATGAGTTTTGCAGCCTGGTGAAATTGGAGACTTGCATCCTGTCCTATAATAAGCTGCTATATTTGCCCGATGACATATCAAAATTGGAGAGATTGGAAATATTTTGTGTTGACTGTAACGAGCTGTGTATGGTCCCCAGCTCTATTGCTGATCTGCACAATTTAAAGACGTTAGATCTCTATGATAACCAAATAGGTGAGGTGCCGGAAAGTTTAATGAATGTGCCTGAGGTAGATCTCGCCCAGAATTACTTCGACGAGCCTGATAATGAAGATTATTTGGAACACAGACAGAAATTGCGCACAAATATCAAAGGCAGATACAATGGAAGGTAAATAATCATAAAATATATTTATTCTATCACTGGAAAGGACCGGACATGTTTCTCTGCTTTTCAATGAAGATGATTTAGTGCCAATGTGACAGGTGGTGAGTCCATCGCCAAGTGAAAAAATCTTCGACAAACAAAAACTTAATTACTTGCCTGGTTCTTCTCAGCAAAACCGCAAACTTATAACTTATAACCCAGTAGTTATAATCCTGTATAATGTTGCTTGGACAATTTGAAACTACTTTGCTTAATGTCTTATCAAATAAAGATATTATTTTGACTTTGCGTTTAGTAATGTGTAAACTTTTGTTTTCCAGAAAAGCTGAAGTGCGCAAACCAGACAGTGAACATTCCAATGATACTACAGATGATGAAGAACTCTTGGCATTCCTCTCTAGGAATCAATGTGAACAAGGTAACCAGTACTTTATGGTTTTAAGTTAATTTATAATGGGTATAAATGTCAGGAATGGAAGAGTTATCACTAAGCTTTAATACCTTTTTATATTTAGCTAGAAACACAATAGCTTGTTAGTCACTTGTATCGGTTTGAAATTATTTGTTTATTAGTCAATAAGCAGGGAGTCACCATGAGGAAATTTTAATTAGTTATTGCACTTCTCCACAAGAGTCCCATTCTGAACATTGTCTAACAAGAGCTGCCGAATGTGGGCAAAATTGCAATAAAATTAAATTTTTGATGTCCTGCAATGTGTAATGTTGTATACTTCTAGTATTGTCTTGTTGTTGAGTCTTCTGGTATTGTTACTGCCCAATTTCCCCTTCTTTATTATAGATTATATCGAAATTTACCTTTGTATTCCAATGATATTTTATTGTTTAATTGTCTGAAAACACAGTTTAAAACAATGTTTTCTACCGCCTTCTCCATGAGTCCCGAAGAAATAAGCAGAGGTAGCCACATTTTGCTAGTTAATAAGTCTCATAATAAGATTATTGACTGGGAAGAAATCATAATGTCAAGTAAAATTACCATTTGCGTACAGGTACATCAAGGCCACTGAGCTCACCAGAAGATTGGGACTCAGATGAATACTGGATCCCCCAGTACTATCGCCGAGAGACGCCGCCGCCTTTCTCACCATGGATATACTTCGTCAAGCGGAAATTGGATGAAGGCAACTTCTGTCCCATTGATACTCATATGATACCAATCGCAGAACAAGTGAAATACAATAAGCTTTTGAACCCCCCTGTGGAACACGAGTCTGATGGCCAATTTGATGATTATTCTGATGATGACAGTTCATTTGTGCTCTAAATCAGACAATTTTGACTCCTAAACAGCCAATTTTGTCTCTTAAAGAAACAATTTTGTCCCCTTAAGATACAATGTTGTCCCTTTGAGAGAGATTTTGTCCCCTTAAGATACAATGTTGGCCCTTTGAGAGACATTTTGTTCCCTTAAGATACAATGTTGTCCCTTTGAGAGACATTTTGTCTCCTTAAGATACAATGTTGTCCCTTTGAGAGACATTTTGTCCCCTTAAGATACAATGTTGTCCCTTTGAGAGACATTTTGTCCCCTTAAGTGACATTTTATCCCCTTAATAGCCAATATTGTCTCTTAAAGAGCCAATGTTGTCCCCTTTTTCCAAAAGCAATTTTTTCTCGTAATGAGTAAATTTTGTCATATTTAACCTGATTACTAACTAATTTAGTCAATATTCAAATAAACTATAATTGTGATGTCTTAATAAGATGTACTCGTTAATGATGCTTTTTAATAGGTAGCACTTTGTTTTAGGCCCAAGGCATTTTTAGGCTATGTTCTGAATTTAATTGCTCTGTAGATGCTGGGAACGGCTCATTCCCAGACATCCACAGCCCATACATTTTGAGAAATAAACTTTCATACATTATTTCCTACGAACTCCATGACAATTTAATTTCTTGGATGTCGTAAGAATTCATCTATACATCTATACAGATAAATAAAATTGAAGTTTCTGTTTGTAATTCCAAAATAACAGCTATTCACTAAATGCATATGAAAGTATACACGCTACTGACACCGAAAAACCAATATTTAAAATTTTTCTTTGCCTGTCTGTCTGTTTGTTCCGGGTAATCTCTGAAACGGCTGGATGGATTTTAACGGGACTCACTGACGGATAGCTAATGTTACTTATATTTTAAAAAAACATTAGCGTTCCGCGGGCTACCATGAAATTAAAATCTACGCAGGTAAAACCGTGAGGGACAGCTAGTTTGTATATATAACAAAAGGCGTGGAGGGGGTGGTAATAAAATCATGGATGTCTGGCAATAAGCCTGAAATGATGTTCCAATTTCAAAGTTATCTGTTATATATCTCTTCTCGCTAATAACCCCATTAGCATTATTTTCACCTTGCCCCCACTTACGTGATGGAAAAGATTGCTAGTCTTAAAAATGTATTTATGGCCATTTGTTTTTTTTTTTTTTGGAACAAGGAAAACGTTCAGTCCAGTGGCCAAACTAATTGGGGAAACGGGATTAGCCCGAAATGTTTATAATTAAAAAATATTTTTTTTTAATTATGTAGGTAATAGTTTTATTAAACAATAAAAGCTTGCATTACAATAGAATGAAACAGCTAACCAATACAGTGCGAAGAGGATTACTACTTTTGAGGCAATAAGGTGTTTTTTCTCCGTTCCCTGTGGTGTTGTTGATTGATATTGAACGTTATGCCATTGTAATAGAGTATATTTTAGAATTTTATTTTTTGTTAATATTATTACTTGATAGTGCGATTATTCTTCATCTTCTTAAGTTTTGCTGAAATTTCAGGACCATGAACCTTAAACAATATGCCTAAGCAAAATAAGGATTTATTCCATTATTGTCATCATCTCCCTGGCCTTATCCCATGCAATGTTGGGGTCGGCACTTGATTCAACCCGATGCACCTGATCACCTGATTTTTATACGAAGCGACTGCCACCTTACCTTCGCAACCCCTTTATCGAAGAAATCTGTGATCTGGGCTAAACCAGTTGTCAGACTATTTTAGGTCTCCGACTGACCTGTAACGATTGCCAAAGATGATAAATTGGCAACCGGGACCGACGGCTTAACGTGCTCTTCGAGGCACGGAGGCACTCGGGCGGTCACCCATCCAATTACTGCCTCGTTGGTCTAGTGGTTAGTAGGTTCGCCTGACGATCACGAGGTCCCGGGTTCGATTCCCGGGTCGGGTCATTAACAGATATTGGGTTTTTCTGTCAAGGAATTCACAATAAAATGCCCGTAGTTTGAAAGTGTTTACACCCCCGTGCCTCGGAAAGCACGTTGCACCGTTGGTCCTACGCCTGATCTCTCTCCGGTCGTGTCGGATTGCCTCCCATCGGACTATGAGAGTGAGGGAATAAAGAGTGCACCTGTGTTTGCGCACACACTTGTTCACTATAATATCTCCTGCGTACATAGCTAATCCCCGTTGAGATTAACCGCCGTAACCGAAATTCGGTTGGAGATCATTATTATTACTGGCTAAGGTTAACTGTGCCACAAGCTCCACTAAATGGATTTATTAATATTTATGTTGAATTGCAAAGTGCTGCCTGATTATAATAAAATAAGTCAAACGTAGTTTAACGTGTAGTGTTTACTCATTAATTACTAGGAGTTATGGATTAGTATTTATAATTGATAGTTTAACAAAAATGTCAATATAATCTCACTTGTTTATAAATGTCATAGATTACACGTGCTGTCACAAGTTTTGAGCGCTCAACTAAAGTATTGGGGAATTGCTCTGCCCCGCGGTTTCAGCCGCGTAGATTTAGTTTCTTGCACCCCGGTATGTTTTCTAAATAAAAGTCGCCTATGTTACTCCTTGAAACATCACCTATCTGAACAGACAATTTTTTTTTTTATGTCAGTACACTTTCATATCTCTTTACTGAAAAGCTGTTAATTATAAATAACTTTATTTATCTGTATTGACTGTATAGACAACTGCGCCAAACATTATACTGCACTTAGAACTAGTGACGGCATAGTTATAATCAATAATAATTCATAATTACTACTATCAATGTAGAGTATTATATCCATATGCACCATATCTAGGCAACATGTATATCTTGCATGCTATTCTACCAACTATTCATATATAACAAATCAGGGGATAAACATATAGTAATCTATCCGTCTGTCAGTCAGAGGGCCTGAGTGCCTAGTGCAAGTTTTCTTAAAATCGCCGTCACAAGTCACCGCGTCGACGTAAACCCAGATTTCTATAGGATCGGAACAGCGCCTCTGTCGGCCTAAAGATGACACTATTGTGAGCCCAGAGTGACTTGTGACGGCGGCATGGCAGTGAAAAACTCGCACTACGCCCTCTGTTAACAAAGTAAGTATGACCTTACGCTTCGCTTATAGAAACTAGACAAAATATGAGAATGACATGTCACGTGACTGATGTATGTCATTTCAATACAGTGTGTGTTTCTATCAGCGCGAGAGAATGTTACTTTGTCTAGGCCTGCAGTACCCTTATAACAAGGCCACCGTTTTTCTAATCTAAACTCGCTAGAGTCAGCACCCCACTATATTTAACCGCGAGAGTCATGTATGTGTCAGCGACGACCCCGGACCCGGCGGCCCTCTTTACCGCTTATAAAGTGATTAAGTAAAATATCTCGCAATGACGTTAGCGATTATAGAAAAGGAACAGTGCGATATTCATCAGATGTAGGGGTATCGAAACCAGTTGGTTGAACAATTCTTCCTGGAACTGGTTCAATACAGGCAGCTGTTACTATCCCCTGTATTTTAAAATAGTACTGTTATCACACTTATCACTTTGAAATAGATTAATATTTAAGACAAAAGACATTGCAACTCAATAAATAACTGCTTGATACTCATAATAAAATTTACTCTGAATAAACTTTATTCATTTCTTTCAATATGTCATCTTGGATTTTGTTTCTGTTTTCCCTTGTAACCTGAAATTTAAAAAAAGTTTGTTTTTTCATCTATATGTTTAAATAATTTTTACTCATTTCTTACCTTTTTGAATACTTACCACCCAAACTCTAGCTTGGCTATGGTGTCTAATGTTTTCAATCAAAGTGTCACATCTCCTCACAGGAATTGTTGCTAAAACTATACAATTGGATGACTGACTAAAAATTACTCGTATTCTACTTTTAAATGGTTCACTAAAGAATTCCATCTTGCCTATTTCATCAATTACAAGCAAGTGCTGCTGAGGATTATCTGGCTGGAATTAAAAATAAAAATAATCTAAACTTTTTTTAAACAAATTTCTTGGTCTTTCTTTTTTTAAATATTTTTTTTCTATGTTAAATTAAGAACATTCTGTTATTAAATAAGATTTTCAGCTTCATCCTTAAATATAGTATGTATTAAAGTCGCCATACAAAATTATTTTCTAAGTTATACTATGGATCTTGATACAGTTTTCAAGAATATGAAATTGAACTTGGTTGAGTCTATAGCTAAAAAATCAAATCATATTTATAAGTAGTACATATTCATTTTGAAATAGTGTTAAGGCACAATCAAGGTTCACTTTGAATTACAATTATTAAAAAAAAGAACTAGCAATCCACCCTCGATTCAGCGAGTTTGATGATTTTTCTAGTTATTTAAAATTAGATTGTAATATTGAATGAAATTTTTACCATCTCAAGGCATGGCAGAGCAATCCACTCAAACTCCTGTACCAAGACCCCATATTTTCCAACCTTGAACTTCACAGGAGTTGTCATCATGCCCTGATCTCTTGCTAACCGGCCTCTATGGCCCTCCAAACTGACTACATCGAACCCCTCTCTCACTCCATTACTTCTAACCTCCTCAGTGTAAAAACCAGAAATGCTCACACCTTTTTGCCCTAATAAAGATGATAATTTCTTCACTAACGTTGTCTTCCCGACCCCTTAAAGACATGTTTAATTAGTAAAGTTTAAGATAATAATGGAAGCAACATTATGAGGAACAAAAACGATGATACCTGGATCACCAGTTAAAATGAAAAATCTATGCTTATTGCCCGCCATAATAAGCTTTTAGGTAACCTATTCACTAGAATTACAAATTAAATTAAGATTAATTTGTTTAGTTTATAAAAAATGTTTTGTTTGTTTATTTACTCCCCGCCGTCCGTTTCTTCGTCTCAATGATGTCAAATTCTCAATTGTCAGCTGTCTGTCACTGTCTTTACTCAATAAAAGTTTGAATAGGTGCAACCAAACGTTTTAATTTCCTTCTTATATCCCACTTTTTATAAATGAGCAATAGTATAGTTATTAGTCTTAAAATAATGTATTATTGCTTATAATTTTATTCTATTAACGTCAGACCGAACGCCAAATCATATCAGAAAGTATTTTATTGTAACCCTAAATTAAAGCAAAACATAACGTTTTGGGATGAATTTGAGGGCTCTTTCACACCTATGATATAGCTTCCTCCATCCTTGTCTAATATATTTCGTTATCACTTATCAACAGCGTATCAAAGTTCACTTGTCGCGAAGTTTTTATCGCCGGCTTAATAATTTATCTCAATTGATAATTCAGTGTTGTCCTTTAGAAGCGGCCGGACTGCATCTTTAAATAATAAAAATGGCTTCTGTTGGTGCTATAACCCGTGTTCTTCTCGGCAAAAATGTGTTCAACCAGAGCCGTGCCGCCGTCAATACCGGTTTTGTTAAGTTCTACAGCTCAGGTATGATCACATTTCCTGCAATTTTGTACGTCTTCATATTCTATTTACTATACGTTCTACACTAGAAAAATAAAGTGAACTTTGACCTATAGTAAAATAAGTATTCAAAATAAGAAACTTTTTTTGGGACCTACCTTTTTTTTCGAAGGCGAAAAAAAACTAAAATTTTCAGAATGCATGCACTATGGCAACCAAGCACATGCTTACTCTGTACGGAAAGTACATCCATAGTCCAGTTAATCTAAAGAAATGCACAACTATACTATTTAAATAAATTAAAAAAACATTTAGTTTAGTGTAGACCCTGGTAAGGCACATGAATGTCTGGAGAACTACCACCAGTTCTAAATCTTAGGGGCCAACTATGATTTTCTAAGCTACATTTTAAGAATTTCTTAACTTTGACATTTAATTGTATGGTATGTCAAAGTTCAGAAGTTCTTAATACACTCTGCTGAAACTGATGTTGGTAGCCCCCTGAACATTTTCAAACCATATTCATAAGTAAGTAATTCAATTATGATGAAAAAATTTAAGAGTTGTGCTTTATGATCAATATTATGAGTTTTGCACCATTCTCATAATGTATACTCACTAGCATCACCCACAATATTTGTATGAGATATTTTAGTTCTTCACATCACTGCTAGGGGGCACTGCATAGTTTCTCATATAAATATAAATTAGGATAATGGTTGCAAACTCGTGATAGGCAGGAGTGTGCATTCAATATAAGCAGTGTCGTGTGTGTCTGTGTATACCAAAACATATATACCTATGCCGCGCCACATTAGTATGTACCTAACGTACGTACCTACCTACTTATTGCTTATTATTGTCTCTATGGAAATTCTATGCACCCTGGTGATAGGGGTACAGTACACACAATCAAGATCCACATTACCTAGTTAGTAAAGTTAACTAAGTAATTAAAGTCTTCTCAGTAAAAGCAACCTTCCGAACCTGGCGGTAGCATGTATAATCCTGTAAAATAATGTAATTTTGACGATTTGAAAGTACTTTGTAAAAAGTCTAATAGAATAAAGATATTTTTGACTTTGACTTTGACTAAGTTAAAATATGGTCACAAAATACTTTCAACAGGTGCTTGCTACATTTCTGTAAATTTTTTTTTTTTTTTAGTTAGTTCATTTGTTATCCAAATTTGTTAACCTTGAAAACAATAAAGTGTATACCCACTGTAGTATCTTATCTCGGTGTACACAGAGATTTTATTTCATAATGGTATCTATACCTTCCACTTTGCTTAATACAAATAGTGATAATACTCAATGGATGTATCCTTATCTCACTTGGTAACTAATTACATTGTTAACATTGCTAAATAAAAATTTCTTAAGGGTAGGGAGAGATGTTACAACACCCAAAAATAATTATGTTAAATTATTATGTAACCAATGATTGATTAGTTTTATATTCAATGCCTATCTATTGCGCAAGTTTTACTTAGTTATATTTAATTAACTTTTTTTTTTCCAGCACCAGCATATGAGAACATTAAAGTGGAGATAGTAGGCGCCAAGAAGAATGTAGGCCTCATCCAACTGAACAGGCCCAAGGCCCTGAATGCCCTCTGCAAGCCACTATTCATCGAACTAGGCAAGGCTGTGAGGGACTTTGATGCTGATGATAAGATTGCCGCCATCATAATTACAGGTAAGAAAAAAAAATCCATAGAGGTTATGATTAATCTGTTTTTTTTTCACAAATCTTCTCTAGTATTATTAAGAGGAAAAATGTTATTGTTTCTTTTGTTTGTCTGCATTGAATAGGCTCCGAAACTACTTGACCGATCTTGAAAATTCTTTCAGTAATGGAAAGCTAAATCATCAACGAGTAACATAGGCTATATTTTATCCCCGTACTCCCACGGGAACGGGAACTACGCGGGTGAAGCCGCGTGACGTCCGCTAGTATGTAATATTTGATGCTATCGTGGTAGGTGGTATAGATAGGTGATTATGGTCACTTCACTTTATACATTCCCTCTGAAACTTTGAACGAAAATTCTATACGAAGTTATCTTATAATATCCACGATTTCTTTTGCTAACTTATTCTTGCATGATGCTGTCTGTGGCTTCGAAATTCGAATAAGAGATACTCGGGGTGTGTTTTCCGTGTCCAAGTATGCAAAAAAAGTTTGAAGGTTAAATTAATTAGTTATAATTTCTTTTTAAACCCAACATTTTGCCTTTTTATTTGCAACCAGCCAGTATGAAAGTAATTTTTTTTTCTATATGTACTTCTAAATAAATGTTGTAATATAATTTAGGTACCTAGGTCTGTTGTATCTACTCAAACAACAAAGAAAACACTTGATTAAACATTAATATGTAGAAGTAACTGCTCATATGTTATTTTGACCTCAGATATCAAATAGGTATTAATAAAAATATCAACAGGTTCTTTTCATTTTATGAAATTATAAATAATGAATGAGTAATTACACGTGCCCTCATTAGTTTTGAGCGCTGGTCTTGCACAGAAGTTCTTTTTTGGGTTTTGTATGGAATGACTGCGAACAAATACATATTTGCGCAGCTATCTCCAAAATTTACGCTGAGCGCACATAATTCGTGGCGGCACCTGTAAATTACACAACAATGTATTCGTTAGTCACGATTAATGCATTATATATAGGGTCTAGGCGGCCATTTTTGGCACAGAAATTCAGTGGGTACATAATATATGTTATGTTGACTGCGTGCAGGCAATGAGAAGGCGTTCGCGGCGGGCGCGGACATCAAGGAGATGCAGAACAACACGTACAGCACCAACACCAAGCAAGGCTTCCTCGCCGAGTGGGAAGACATCTCCAACTGTGGGAAACCCATCCTCGCCGCTGTCAACGGATTTGCTGTGAGCACTTTTTATTTAAACCCCTACGAAAATTTCGTGGATCTGCCCGAGGCAACGTAGGTAGCTCCCAAACAATGCCTAAGTATTAAGCAGTTTTGCCTTTTACATTGCTTGCAAATGATTGAATCGGGTGTGGATTGTGATTCAGTGTTTCTTTCTGTATTCGTGATGTGACGAGGTGTTACAAAATTATTTTTATTTCACTAAATTAAACATTTTTTGAGTTTGTATAACAGCGGTCTAGACGTTTCAGAGATTAGCCGGAACAAACAGACAGACAAAATAAAATAAACAAAATTATGTTTTATTCAAAAGTATGTATGAAAAGCTGTTAGATAATTTGGAATAACACATGGACACTTCAATTTTTAATATGTATACAAATAGATTTAGATTTTACTATGCGAACTTTAGTTTTGATTTGTTTGTAATTTGCCGGAGCATGTCCTGTATATAATCATTTGTTCTGACGACTTGAAAGTACTTTGTTTATTTTTTTAACACGCTTTTATTAGCTTCACCTGTATGTATGTATGTAACCGACCCCTTTGAGCTCGATTTTGTCCTACTTTGTACGATCAGATTTAATTCAAACTTTGCACACCTGTCAAAAGTCGATGACAATGCAATAATCCGATCGAAGCATCCGATTATCCTAATTAGATTCGCCAGGATTAATTAATTTCTTTCCGCATCCTTTGCATGCGAGTAAGAGAGATAGAGCTAGTGCGGGCGGTTTGTGGTATTGAGGGCGGTTGATAGTTAGCCAATCGAACTAAATAATATATAGTTTAAAAAATTTAACTAAAAAATGAAGCATAAATAATAGTTTAAAAAAACTAAAAAAACACGCTTTCATAAAAAATCCAACTAAAAATCAGAAAATAAAATTTAATAAATTTGGATAAAGAATATTGTAAATTAGAAATGAATGTAAATTTTTGTAAAAAAGCGTGGGGTGTATTCAATGCGCTTTTTAAGATATTATATTATCAAAGTGATGATTCTTCTACTCATTATCTGTCAATAAAATGTTTATAATTATTAACACTATGCACCCCACGCTTTTTTACAAAAATGTACATTCATTTCTAATTTACAATATTCTTTATCCAAATTTATTAAATTTTATTTTCTGATTTTTAGTTGGATTTTTTATGAAAGCGTGTTTTTTTAGTTTTTTTAAACTATTATTTATTCATCAAATAAACATTATTTTGAATTTGATGATGCAATTATTGTAATATCTGTATTGCAATGTTTTTTTATCTATGTATAAGTTTAAAATGTTCTAATTAATAATCTACAATAAATTTTAGCTGGGTGGCGGTTGTGAGCTAGCGATGTTGTGCGACATCATCTACGCGGGCGAGAAGGCCAAGTTCGGTCAGCCTGAGATCAACATCGGCACCATCCCCGGCGCCGGCGGCACCCAGCGGCTGCCCAGATACGTCGGCAAGTCCAAGGCTATGGAGATCGTGCTCACTGGCAACTTCATCGACGCTAACGAGGCTGAGAAAATGGGTGAGAATACTTTTTTTTTTCAATGTGGAGAATTCGTTATGGATACCGCCGCGGGGACAGCGGAAGGGTTATGTCGGACTGGCACTGACTAAGCTCCACCGTGTTCCTCCTATGGGAATCCTACTTATATTATAAATGCGAAAGTTTGTAAGTATGGATGATTGGATTTTTGTTACTCTTTCACGCAAAAACTACGGAATGGATTTATTATTTATTATTTATTTAATTTTACAGTGAAATTTTACATAGTTTACTTACTGCTAAAGGTGTAGCATAAACTCATTCGAGTTTTACCGTACACCAGTGTCGTCGACAATTCAATAATAACAATGTAGGTATTTTCTTAAAATAAAAAATTAAATAGAATATTGATGTAATGTAGGTACAATGAGAAGTTGAAGGTAGTTTAATAAAGCAAATTATATCGACATTCACAGGCTAAGTCCGAGACTGCTAAACATATGATCGCAAATTTACCGCTTTATACGGATGATTTGAATGAAACTACATGATGAAAGTACAAAAAGATAGTTCGTGTATTGTCAAAAACATAAAGATAACACAATCCTGCGCAGACAAAGTCGCGGGCACCAGCTAGTAACCCCGTAATACATACATATGCAGAGGTGTTGTAATAAAAGTACCCACTATTCACCAAAGATTGAGTGCCAACGCGACACTACGCCGTCTCAGGCAAGATACGTATTGGAATTACTTCTCAGACATTGGTACAGGCACCGCTGGATTCGAACTTGCTTCGCTTGCCTAGCAGGCGACTGCTCAAATCCCACGGCCACCACGGCTCAATCCCCTAGTAATAAATATTAATGTTCTTCTATTCTTCTCATAATCCATTGTTCCCTTAGGTCTGGTGAGCCGCGTGTTCCCAGTAGACAAGCTTCTGGAAGAGACGATCAAGTTGGCCGAGAGGATTGGAACCCACTCCCCGCTGATCGTGAGGATGGCCAAGCAAGCCGTGCACCAAGCGTACGAGACCACCCTCAAGGCCGGACTACAATACGAGAAATCCATCTTCTATGGTACTTTTGCCACGGTTAGTACTTTTTGTATCTTTATTCGCTTTAGACTAAAATGATTTACTTATTTAGTTATGTGCAGTGATTTCACACCATGTGTTTAATGGTGAAGGAAAACATGGTGAGGAAACCTGCATATGTCTGAGAACTAATTCAAAGACGTATGTATAGTGCCTGAGTCATATTATCACTTAATCATCTTCGGTGAAATGTGAGCGTTGTTATTTCAACACCTCTGCCTACCTCGCTCCATCATTTAATTACTATTATGTCTTTCGCAGGAGGACCGCAAGGAAGGTATGACTGCGTTCATTGAAAAGAGAGCACCAACCTTCAAGAATGAATAAACTTCAATTATGTACACGTAACAATAAGTGCAATAATGCTATGAATACATTTTTAATGTACAAAAATCATGTTATCTATTTTATACACTCATGTTTAGAAGGCATTTTGCTATAATATACGAATTTATTTTCCAATTTATTTATTTGACCTTAAGACCCTAAATACGTATAAGCAATAAATATTTAAAGAATTAACTTGTTTGCCCATTATCGTTGTGTTAGCACTAAACTCAGACGATATATCTGCGTGACGTTGATTCTCTCCAATGTAAGCACAGAAAACCTATTGTGTCCTGTGGTTTCACAAAAGTACTGAAAATGAGGCAGTGAGGTATCTGATCCTAGTCTGCTCGAATGAAGTAAATTAAAAGTATTCTGAGATGTTACATACAGCTGTCAGTTAAATAATTCAAATGTCATGTTGTGTTGTCAGAGGAAACGTCACATTTCATCTCATTCTTATGGTTGGATTGGATTTTGTCTGCCTGTCCGTGGAAGTTGAGTGTTTTATAAAATTTTAATTGAAAACATTTGAATTGTATAAATATGATTGAATCTTAGGCAATGAAAAGTATTATTGCGTTTGTCTCCATTAATTTCACCTAATCGTAAAGCGAGACAGAGCCTTACTTTGTTATATTTATTGTGAAATAATTTTCCATGTTTTGGGACCATGTTTATCGAAACAGACACATCATGCAGGAGTTTGAGGACTTAGAAGTGCATAAAACTAGTGTATCAGTGTTCGTGGCTTTGTTTTACTTAGAAATGTTGTATATTTTGATAATGACGCTGTCAATACTAAACAGGTTGAATCAAAATATTACAACGTAAAAGTGCAATCTTTTTTTACGTGTTGTAATTTTATATCAAAGCTTATTTGCTTCGTAAATACAAGAATTGGAACTTTAAATAACGAGAAGAATTAATATTATTCGGTGCTGCGAGTACTTGTATGCTTTATGGTAAGAACTTTATTATTTTAAGTGTAGTGTAGTAGTCGTTTTTGGTAATGTGTTTGTCTTACCTTCATGGCTATGAATCCGACACATCTGCCATGATCTTCTTACCCTGGGGTCTGGGCCCATACCTTCTTGATTTTCAATAATGGAGGGAATGAGAGAAAATTATTCATTAAGAATACAGAAATTTTAGCAATGACTATGAATAGAGTTAAGTTTATTTACTTATTAAACTATGCCTAATACCTGTTGCTTATTCTTAAAGTACTTAAAGGTCAAGTAATTAGTTGTCATACTAAGGGCTGTGATTTGAAAGCCCACATGATAAATGTGTAGTAGTACATAGGGATGTGCATTGGATGCATATTTAATTATGTGTGGGTGATGGGTAACAACTAAGGAAAACACTGATGTGCTATAATTACACTTATTTTAACTTATATCTCATTGCGAAAGGAATTGCTAGCGATGCATGTTATACATTATATATACCTATTTTTAATGTGCTGTTGGGATTTATAGTAAAAGAAGTCGTGATTTGTCAGATTAATAAAGAATTGATTGTATACGGTTTATACGAACAAACAGTCACAGTGACAGACACAAGAGAGCGTCAGAACAGGAGGAGCAAATTAAAAATAATTTCCCCTGACAGTTAAAACCTTCATACAGACTAACATGCGCTATGTACACTTATAGGGAATGCACACCCCTGGTAGTACACACAGTAAATAAATAGTCTGAGTGTTAAATGTACACAGTATCCATAATACAAACCATTGTTGGATAAAATTTGGAACTCCCAATTGTTTTCAAATTGATTTCATTTTCATTTTTCTGCAGATATTGCTTCAGTAATGAAAGCAATGAGAAGCAGAATAACAGATAGGTTGTACCTATCAAAAAATCCGGATGTATTCATAGATCTGAATGATGTAGCGCAACATCAAGTAGATGGCGTTAGGTATCTCTACAAACAATTTAAAAAGGTAAGCAATGTTGATAAAAAAAAATATCAATGTCATTGATCCCAAAACGGTCTTGGTGTTGTAACAAACACCCACATTTCACTTAATATGATGTGCCAGGTAGTTTGTATCACCATTTCAGACACTATACATATGTCTTTTAACAAATTCACTGCTAACATTGCATCTTCTTCGTAAATTCTCTAACAGTTGGATGCGCAGGTGCGTCCTTACCAGTGAATGCATTAATCACTCATGCGCACTGACACATGCAGGTTTCCTCACGATGTTTTTCTTCCACCGTAATGCACATGGGTATCTCCATTTCTTCCATTGCTTCACCGACAAGAGCCTAGCTCTTAAATAAATTATGATGTTACTCATGTATTTTTTCTGTATTGAACATACATACATATGCTCATGCCTGTATCCCATGGGGGTAGGCAGAGACCACCATTCGCCACAAGCTATGATCCCGACACACATCTTTCGCTTCATCTACATTAATGCATCTCCTCATACACCTCCTGCGGTTACGAGTGCTCCGAATTTGACCTTTCTGAATAATACTATTAGTACATAGTAGTGATGTAACGAATGTAATTTTTTTAACATTCGCGAATGCGAATGTATAAATTTTAATGAAAATTTAACTATAAAGTTTTATTGCCCAAAGTATTTAATGAATAAATAATATCAAATGATAAAGCGATGCGAATATTCGTTACATCACTAGTACATAGTAGTTCTTCCATGGACGCCCTCTACCGACACTTCCGCTCACATTCGCTCTATAAATGTGTTTCGTTGATCGCCATTCACTCATCCTTTCGATATGTCCAAACCATCTCAACATACTTCTTTCAATTCTAGTCACCACATCATTCTTCAACTTGCAACTGTCTCTTATCACAATTCTTCATTTGATCTACTATGGTGGCAATATTTAAATTTTATTTAATTCCAGAAAAAGCCAGGACTGATATTAAATGAGCCACAAGGCCACGGAAATGGAAAGCAAATATTGCTATTTCTTGAAGCAATTCACAATGTTGTGGAGGCCCCTATCCTGGTGTTGTGTAATGAAGACAATTTGGGGAAGTGGGAAAGAAGGTTCTGGATGTTTCTGAATGATTGTGAGTATAACATGTTATAAAATAAAACAGAGATTAAATACATGTATGTATATGCTCACACCTGTATTCCCAGAAGGGGTAGGAGGGAGAGATGTACATATAGTACCCCCACATACTGACAGTTGAGCCTATTTCCGTCGTGGAGATCGTGGCACAGTTGCTATTGCGCATATCATTCGATCAGCGAAGTTAAGCAACCATACGCCTAGCCAGTAGTTGGATGGGTGACCGCCCGAGTTCCCTCCGTGCCTCGGGAGAGCACGCTAAGCTGTCGGTCCCGGTTGCCAATTTAACATCTTTGGCAAGTTACAGGTCAGTCAGAGACCTAAGAGAGTCTGACAACTGGTTTAACCCAGATTGCCGATTTTCCTTGAAAAAGGGGTTGCGAAGGTCAGATGGCAGTCGCTTCGTATAAAAATCAGGTGATCAGCCACATCATTTTTGTTGGTTTGTTGGTTGAATCAAGTGCCGACCCCAAATACATGGGATTAAGGCCAGGGAGATGATAAGCCTCTCCTTTCATTATCTAGTGGCAAACTATCTGATGAAGAGAAATTACACATGGAAATACTCAAAAACTCTTTACCCGACCCAGGGATCAAATGAATATCACCAGAATGCCACATTATGCGGCAGCTCTTAACTAATAGACCAAGGAGGAGACTTAGTGAAACCATAGATACAAAAATCTGTAGACAAAATAGTAATGACACAGCATATCTGGGGAACCAAAAGAATACAAATCATAGAGAATACCATGCTATAATATATCCCTAAGTTCAGAGGGCCTAATGCGAGTTTGTCACTGCCGCCGTCACAAGTCACCGCGTCGACGTAAACGCAGAGTTGTATAGGATCGGAACAGCGCCTCTGTCGGCCTAAAGATGGCACTATTGTGAACCCATACAAATCTGCGATTACGTCGACGCGATGACTTGTGACGGCGAATTTAAGAAAACTCGCACTAGGCATTCAGGGCGAAACGAGGCATAGATAATGTTTTTTTTTTATCATTTTGACCTGTAATTCTCTTTTCAAAAGCCAGTCAGATAATAGCACAGACGGATATCGATCCATTTGCCAAATGTCGGGTGTTTATCACACCAGCCGAGAATGCCAGTCTCTGTGCCAGAAGACCGTGGAGTATCATAGTAATTGATTATGAAGAGAATAAGAACATTTTGAAGACCAAACTGGATGGTTTTAAGATCTGGATCACTTCTGTTGATATGAAGGTAAGTTACTTCAAGGGGCGAAGTAGGGATTCTTATCCAGAACATTAAAATATAGTCTAAACTAGCTGTGCCCCGTGTAGAGCTAATTTCATAGGTGTCCCGTGGAACCCTTATGCTTTTTTTTTTTAAAAAGAAGCCTAAAGAAAACCGGGGAGTTTGTTTCGCCGTTTCTTCTCCTGACAGGCTTATATTTTGGAAACGGTAGTAAATTTACCTAAGTTAGCGTAAGAGAAATGACGTTCAATAAGTGTTCCAAGTGTCCCTTATGTTGAATAAAACTTTTTGATTTGATTTGACTTTTATGCAATACCTACTATGTTTGTAAATTATGTATTGTGTTTCGTAATGAAGAATGAAGAATTCAAAAACACTAAATAATTTTGAATTGGAAATACCGACTTAAACTTACACTATTCAAAGATGAACCTTATTTCAGGATCATTTAGAGCTCTTTTCGGCAATATACCAATGGTTTTACCCGAAGGATAAGTTCTTGATAAGCAGTTATGTGGCTGAAGCGAAGAATGCTAGTAACGTGGTGAGGAACACTTTGCTACTTGATGCGCTTATGGCGGGTATCGTACTCAGAAGAAATGAGATCGCCGTTGAATACAATAATAGTGAGGTTAGTGGGTTTTTTAAGGCAACAAAATACTAACAATACTATTCTTATAAAGGTTTCTGATGAAAAAAAATATGTACCATATATACTTGCATAAACATTGAGTGACAAGTAATTATTTTGGAATTACAGAGCCGTGGTGGGCTTGGGGTTTGAGCAGTCGCCTGCTACGCAAGCGGCGCAAGTTCGAATCCCAGCGGGGCCTGTACCAATGATGAGTTTTTCTAAAAACTTATGTGCAGTGATTTCACACCACGTGCTTTATGGTGAAGGAAAACATCGTGAGAAAACCTGGATGTGTCTGAGAAATCTGAGATGTGTCAAAGATGTATATATAGTGACTGAGGCGGCGATGGACTCACCATCTGTCACGTTGGTACTCAATCATAGTCGCTGTAAAGTTGGTGTTGTTATTACAACACCTCTGCCTACTCCTTCGGGGAATACAGGCGTGAGCATAGGTATGAACCTGAATAGATGAAAAATCTAGAACCTGATTTTTATATATTATTTTCAAGTTTCAGAACAATAACAATAAAGAGTTGAAACCAGTTACCAAACGCGGGAAGAGACGTCGTGACGCTGACGTTACAGTAACCACAGACAAAACACATTCAGAGATAACAAACAAGAAAAGCAATCCCATTAACAGTGTTAAAGTAAATAAAGTAGTAGATTTCAAGGATGTGGAATCGTTCATACGAACCCATAAGCCAATAACATCTCATAATTTTAAAAGCTTTCATTTCAAAGAGGCCTCATACAAAAAGGATGAAAAAACTATTTCTAAAAAAAAGAAAGAAAAATCAAATTCAGAAAAAGAACATAACATTACCACTGAAGTAAAAAATAATGAAAGTGTTTTAGAACTTTTTGAAGTTTCATTCGAAGATAATGCAGACAATGAATTCAAAATGGCCACCGAATCAGACGTCGATCTAAAAGATAACGTTGTTAATGAAAATACAACAATTAGTGATTCTGAGATTCATTGCGAATATCAAAACGATATTACAGTAATAATAAAGACTGAAGATGTGACTACAGATGAAAATGAAATCGAGATTGTTGAAAATAAGGTTGGGTTTCAAACAAACATAGACGACGAAGAACTCGTCGAAACAAGTGATGTAAATTCACAGCCTACAAATGAAATTGAACTCGAGAATGATGAAAATAAGGTTGGGTTTCAAACCAACAATGTGGTCGAAGAACTCGTCAAAACTAGTGAAATAAATTCACAGTGTACAAATGAATTTGAACTCGAGAATGATGATAATAAGGTTGGCTTTACAAACAGTGTGGTTGAAGAAACTAATAGTGAAATAAATTCATCAGTTGATAAAGACCCTAAGACTGACTTGGAACGGAAAATATTAGAATTAGAACAAGAGACGATGAAAAAATTCAAAGGATCTTTTCTAGATAGCATATTTTGAGGGAATGAGGAGAGGGAATCTCAATATTAAAAATGCTTCCTTACTTTATGGAAAGTTGGTTCATTAATTTGCATAGAAGTATATTAATATACATATAAGTATCCGGAACAGCATGGATTTGTCAAGTCGCGATCAACCACCACAAATCTCGTTTCCTTTGTGGAGGATCTTACTGAGGCCATGGACTGTGGTGACAGTGCTTTAAAAACTCCAGATGCTATTTATTCGCAGACGACCTTAAATTTTTTAGATCTGTCCGCTCTGAAACCGATGCTACATTGCTTCAGGGTGATCTAGATAACATGATATCGTGGTGTCATACGAATGAGTTTGAACTCCGAAAAGTGCTTTTCTATAAAATTCACAAGGAAAAAACACTTAGTTTGCAATTCGTATTACATCAATGGGAAATCGATCACTCAATTGGATCACATACGTGACCTGGGTGTTGTTCTTGATTCAAAATTGCGCTTCCATATTCATATCGATGGGATTGTTAGTAAAAGTTTCAAAATTCTGGGCTTCATAATACGCAATTGTAAGCAATTTAAAAACCCTAACACCAAAATTGCAATCTACTCGGCTTTAGTACGCAGTACCCTAGAATACTGTAGCGTAGTATGGAACCCACACTATGATATATATATAAAAAGAATTGAAAGAGTGCAGAAACGTTTTATGTGGCATTTATCATATGGATGTAATAATGGATTGAAATCTCATAGTTACACTGTGAGACTCGATCATTTTAAGTTGAAATCACTCGAATGTCGAAGACGCTTGCTAGATAATTCGTTTCTTCACAAGCTGGTGAATGGCGTCCTAGACACCCCTTACTTACTCTCTAAAATAATTATTAGGGCTCCTTCTAAGCTGCCTAGATTTTCGTCTTATACACCTTTTGTGGATAAACTATCACGTTCAAGGCAGGGACGCTATTCGCCAATAAACAGATTGGTAATTGGTTACAATGCTGTGCACAGAATTGTATCTAATCAAATTAGTGAAACAACCCCAGTTGATATCTTCTTTGATAGTCTAATAAACTTCAAAAAGAAATTGAATGCCATAGTCCCGTCCTCTCTAAAATAGTTAATTTTTTGTTTTTTGTCAATAAACACTTACTTTTCCATTTGGTTCTATACAAGGTTTTTTTTTTATTTTGTATGGGATAATACATTTTTTTTCTTCTTTCTATATTAATTTCTTTCATTAAACTACAATAAGAATTCAGGTAATGTATACTTACTTACTTTGTAATTAGACGTACTTCTTATTATAAGCTAGCGTGTAACACCTATAATTAAGATTTCACTTTGTCTAAAACCGTATTGTATAAGATTTATAATCATAAGAGCAGTGTATATCTTGTTGGTGTTAATAAAATAAATAAATAAAATAAAATAAATATTCTACATAGATCTTCCTGCAATTAGGACCAGATTTGTTCGGCTACAGGCCTGAGGCTTTCATAAAAGAGGGGTTTCTACAAAATTGTCCATTTTATTTGGAATTTAATTTGGGCCAGGGCTTCCAGACCTCTAAACTCGACAAAACGTTAGCCAGTAATTGGATGGGTGACCGCCCGAGTTCCCTCCATGCCTCGGAGAGCACGTAAAGCCGTCAGTCCCGGTTGCCAATTTATTATCTTTGACAATCGTTACAGGTCAGTCTGAAGCGTAAAATAGTCTGACAACTAGTTTAACCCAGATCACAGATTTTACTCGCCAAAGGGCTTGCGAAGGTCAGATGACAGTAGAAAATTCAAGCAGTCAAATATCAGGTGATCAGCCACATAGGGTTGAATCAAGTGTCGACCCCAACAATGTATGGAATAAGGCCAGGGCCAGGGTGTCGGAGAAAAAGGAACAGTTGTCTTCTAGAAGTTGTAGGGTTTGATGAATATATCACTATATTGAAATCGTAAAATGTCTAGCTCCAACGATAACGTAGTTATAGGCTATGGCCGAAGAGCTCGCGGCCTTAAGCCATTGAATGAACGCGCGGCCGCGTTTACCTACATTTCGTACGCGCTAATTAAACTTTTTAAATTAAGGGGAAGTTTAATGATTTTGAAAAATGGTTTTATGGGATTATTTCAGGATTTATTAGTGGGAGAAAAAAATTTAAAACATAGTTAGATTTCACGTGAATAACTGTACGTTACAGTTGATTTGTATGCGAAACTAAGGTCTTGATATGGTCAACTTTGAACGTCAATTACTCGAAAACGGAAGAAGATATTTTTGTCATAATTTAATTTGCTTCCTAAAATTATACTCTCTCACATATTTTAACAGCTGTCCTGTTTTCCCCGACAACCTGTATATGTATTTATCTATATATCGGATACTATAAGTATTATATCCTTTGTCTAGTACTCATAGTTCACTCTATGGCGTAATCATGTCCGAACATTATTATAATATTTATTTATATTTCTGCATGTTGCGTCTATAACAAACGTACCATTAAAGACTAAAAATAATATTAATTATTCGAAATATCTTTTTTTATTGCGACGTTTGTTTCTGTTACAAATCCTTTGTTAAATATTTTTAAGTTAACTATTACTGGCAATTAATGAAAATAAGGTTTTATACTGTAATTTATTAAAAAAGTAACGTTAAACTGCTATTGTTGCAAATCTAAAATAAGCTAGCCTCCAAAATACGTAACCTAATAAGGATACTTTAAATTAAAATTGGACGGCTTATTTTACAAGACTGTATTTAAATTGTTCGGGTCAAATCATGGAATCCAGCAGGTATAATATACAGATAAAAAACATTGAAGTGTCTGTTTGTAATTCCCAATTTACAGCTTTATATTAACGCGGGTAAAACTGCGGGGCACAGCTAGTCAAAAGAAAAACTCGCCATCTTAATCGAGACGTAATAAAATGAAAGGTCTATTATATCTGTAACATTTTATTTTCATTAATATCATTCAAAAATGTACATGTAACCATGTAAATATGTTCATATATTTTGCTTACATGTTTTTTATATAGTTTTTTAAGAACATCTCTATGGAATGTAATTATTATTAAGAATAAATTGATAAGGAACTACTACAATAATTTCATTTTGAATCTCATTGGTTCTCTAACTAATTCAAGCGAATTCTTCAACAGAATAAATACATTTAATTTGTCATGGGAAATCCAATATTTGAAAGCATTTTCAGTATCATGCTACCATACATTCAGTATGAACAGGACAACGTAACATTATCCTCACGCTTCGCTAGTAGAAACGATACAAAATGTACGGGAATGACATTTGTCACGCGACTGATTTATGTCATTACCATACATTTTTGTGTATCGCTTTTAGTAGCGCAAGCGTGAGAGAACGTTACTTTATCTCTAAAACGATATGAATAAATAATTTATTTTCGTGTTTGGGTGAACCAAAATCGTCGTTCACGTGTTCAATAATCGTCGTTGGATAGGATAAGATCTCTCGACGAATTGCATTCAACAATTTTTCTAAGGTATTGTTACATTTTCATTACGTGAATCGGCTACAGAAAGTTCAAATTTCCTAGAATATAACTTTCCAGGCCTATTTAGATATTAAAAGAAATTTAAACATTAATCTCATAGTATATATATATTGCTAAAAGCCCTGATTTTATAAATATGACACCTTAATAAGTTCATTCAATAAAAGACTTAAAAATACACAATATAAAGTACATTTTGTATAATTCGTGTATTATGTACAACTAAATTTGTCTAAAACACATTTGAAAGCAGCATTTTATGCATAATAATATTATAATTGATTTAATACATGAAATAGGCCTTATATTGGATGAGTCTAGGCTTACATATTAATATACAGTTTCATATTATTTAAAACAGCCAAAATATTTACAAAGTGATTATAAAAATACATGCGTTCTAAAACTGGAATAAATAGTTTCTATAAACCGTATACTTTATGAATATCAACATTCATTGGTAATTATGTATAATTAATTATCTAAAATATATATATATATAAAAGCATTTGCTAAATGTTTTTGACAGTAAATTGACAATTTATTTACAAGCCTTTTACAGATTCAGCTAGTTTTTTTTATATCAAATAAATAAATAAACTTTGTGTCTGTTTGTAATTCCAAATTAACAGCTCAAAGAGATCAAACATTCAAAATTATATCATTTGGAATGTTTATAAAAGTTTGTTTTACTTTTTGGCGCTTTTTAAAAGACATAAAAAAAGTATTGCCTTTTACACTAAATTTGTAGCGCAAACGTCGGCAGGAATACATTTTGTATTAGTAAAGTTGCACACAAAAAAAAATGCTTGTTTCATCATCTCAATCTCATGTAAATACTGTGAAAAACGGTTGTTCGATTCAGGTGGTTCATCTGTAGAATAATGTATGCATATACATACACTCGAAAGCAAAAAACGGGTTCCAATATGAACCTCAATATTATTGAAATGCCAACAATAACGGTTTACTCAAATTCATGTTTTTTTGCTTAAATACTCACTTTTTATACGGAGATTTTACTCAACCATTTTTTTTACTTTTACGTACGATTTTTCAAATAATTTCATTTCATTCACTGAATTCTAGTTTTGATAATTACAAATAAGAATATTAGCCAAATAAATGCAGGTGTTCTAAAGTGATGCCCTTACACGGCAATTGATTTTATAAGCACAATCAATCGCCATTGAGTACTTATTATTCGCATAAGCTTACATTACCGACAGTTGGCGACCCAGATGAATTGCTCCCGAGGGTAGAACATTAATGCATCTTTTTTAAAGGCCTTTAAACTTAACAGACCTTAGTAGAAGCGCGGCAAGCGGCCACCGCTAGGGCTGAAGGTGAAGGTATTCCGCGACGAACACTCTGAAGATCTTGTTTAAGTTCTCGATGGTGTTGAAATCCAATGCGGACATGTCGTCTTGTGCCGTGTGCCATACGCTCGGGAACGGCGATGGGATTACATGCAGAATGTCCACGTCTGGAAATAAACATGTATATTTGAATTTTGAGTTACGACTCCGGGGTAGCCCTGGGGTTGGAGTAGTCGCCTGCTACGCAAGTGACGCAAGGTCGACTCCCAGCGGCCTGCTGTAATGAGTTTCTCTAAAAATTTCAGTGCAGTAATTGCACCCCACGTTAACGGTGTAGGAAAACGTCGTGAGGAAACCTGCATATGTCTGAGAAGTAATTCAAAGACTTATGTATAGTCTCTGAGACGGCGATGGACTCACTGTCTGTCATGTTGGCACTTAATAATATTTGGTGAAATGTGGATGTTGTTGTTACAAAACCTCTGCTTACCCCTTCGGGGATGGCGTGAGCATATTAATTTATTTTATTATAATAAGAGCTATGCTGGCCGTGTGATTTGAGTAGACGCACGCAAGCGACGCAAGTGCACATCCCAGTGGTATATTAATGAAGTGTGTAATTTCGCAATTATATAGTCATCTACAGGTGCCGTCACAAGTTTTGAGTGCTGACCTTGAATGCGCAGTAGTATTATACGTCTGTCTGTCTGTATATCAGGACGCGAAATGCATGCGCAGCTAACCCCACTATTTTTGCTGCGTACATAACTCGCATCAGGGGGCCTACTCGCTTTCTCCGAAAAACGAAGCTTCGGCCGAAAGTTCGCAAAGTTCCTACCACGGATCTTATTCGTTCTAAAATTACGTCCGAACGTGGACTGCTAGAAAATTCTTTGACATTTATATATTTTAATCCTACTTTGACAAAAGTATTAAACGAACGAAAATTTGAATTTGATAAAAACAAAAGAATACTGAAACTACGTTTAATTATCGTTCGTTTTCGGAGAAAGCGAGTAGACCTCCTGTACTCATAATTATATTTTAAAAGTCATTATATCAATATCAAGCGAGCAAAGCCGCGGGCAGATTCTGCTATAGATGTTTGGAGATTATTCGACTAGAATATTGTTAATATTGTAGGCACAAAAGATTATCCGAAATTGACGTAATTCTGTACAAAGGTAGACGATAATGTTCCATAAAATTATATTAGCATGTTTGATTAAAAAGACGAGAAAGGATCCTAATCCCTATAAATGTAATAAACGAGGCTTCATAGGGTATAATATATTTACGAAAGGGACATTTTATACATTGACATAATAAACAATCAGTATTAAAATGCGTACTTGTTTATTCTCCGTAATAACGCCATTGGAGGGGGGGGGGGGGGGCTTACACCCACTTTATTGTGTAGAAGAGGTACCTCTACGAGATATAATCATTTAAATTTCGAAGTGGTCAATTTGACTTTCAAATGCATTTTAAACCGATGATGATGCGCCCCTAAGTCACCGCCCCAGCGTAAGTTAAGAAAACGTTTAGGACACAAATTGCTCATCTTCTGCCTTCTTGGCGGAATGCTACTGGATTTCCATTTTAACCGACTACAAAAAAAAGAGGAGGATATCTATCCGAACCTATGGTTTTTTTTTAATTTCCTAGGTGTTATAATGTACCCGTTAATTTTCGTTCTTATCTACATCTACAAGACTGGATTTACATTATATTTGTACTGTATCGTGATGATAATCAATCAGCGTTATCAACGAATGATAACATTACATTTATACATCTGTCCGCAAGTGACACAAAGACTACCTATTGGTACATTGATAACAATCCGTGCAGTCCAGCCGTTTCAGAGATTAGCCGGAACAAACAGACAGACAGACCGACGGACAGAAAATTTAAAAAAAATTGTGTTTTCATCTCTGTACCGTGTATACATTCAAATGTATTTAGTGAAAATAAAATTGGAATTACAAACAGACTCTTTAATTGAATTTATCTGTATAGATAAAGATAGAAAAACCTTCCCCAATTAACTTACAGTGGTTTTCTATTTCTAGCCTTCTCATTATGGTCATTTAATAATTAAATCATGTACCTAAATAGGTAAGTAAGCGGTTATCAATGCGTCGGGGGCACGTTGGACGTGGAAGACATTCTAATCACAAGGTCAGACTACATTATACATCTATTCATGTTTATGAATTCATACAATATCGCCGCATAGTGTTCCGATATAATACAGTTCGTAGTTGGTTAGATGATAATTTGTTGAAGCCAACTACGTATACGTTTAAAAGGTTTTTTAAATACTGACTGAGGCCGTCGATCAATACTTATAATACAATACCGACTACAGTTAACGTCACGAGCTTTGAGCGCTGGCCTTTAATGAGCAGTAGTATATTTTTTGTGTTCATTTTTCGTAAACACATCGCAGTTCTCCCCGTTCCTTTCGCTAAGTTCTCTAAAATAGTGCCTTATAAGAGTTGATGGTCAAGTTTATCAATAGACCTGCTTCCCATAAAAAACATCTTATTTATTCATAACTAGCTGTGCCCCGCGGTTTCACCCGCGCAGATTTAGTTTCATCCTTATTGTCACGGAACCCTAATATTTTTAATAAATAAAAGTAGCCTAAGTTACTCCTTGAAACACCAGCTTCTTGCGAGTGAAAATCCCGTTAAAATCGGTTCAGCCGTTTCAGAGATTACCCGGAACAGACAGACAGACAGAGAATTTTTTTTAAACTTGGTTTTTTTGTGTCAGTAGCGTGTATACTTTCATATGCATTTAATGAAACGCTGTAATTTTGGAATTACAAACAGACACTCCAATTTAATTTATCTGTATAGATTAGTAAGAATTTCGAGGCAGTGGTCCAACCGCTCTGTTAACTCGTTGGACCACGGGCCTTTACTAGGCCCGACCTAACTTTAGAAATAGTTCGATCATAATACTTTAAAATGCACAACACACGTAGGTATCAAATATCAGTCTCCTTAGTTTTTAGGGTAGTCTATACCTATTACCATTATAAAGAGGAAAGATTTGTATTTTTGTGTGTACGTTTGTGATTAATAAACTCAAAAACTACTGTGCCGATTTCCGAGAAAAAAAACTTTCACTATTGGAAATCTACATTCACCCTATTACAACTACAGTGACATAGGCTATATTTTATCCCCGTACTCCCACGGGAACGGGAACTACGTGTGTGAAACCGCGTGACGTCCGCTAGTTTCAAATAAAGAAAATAAAGAAGAAAAACATATTATAATCAGCGAACACAGTAGGTATTATTATTTATTCTGTGGTCACGCCCATACACTTCAGTCAGCGCTCCCCGTGGAGTAAATAATAGGAATGTTATTAGGATTGCTTGCGTTCGACCTATATTGTTTTATATTGCTAGTAAGTAATCAGAACCGCGTCAGAGACTACCTAACTGCTACATTAATCGCAAATTTTTGTAATAAGATCTACTTAGCCATCGACAAAGTATTATTACGAGACTGTAAATAATAGCAACTAGACTTCAAAATACCGATACGTAACTACAACATTTGAAACATTTCAGTGCCTATACATGAGTAACGGGTCAGAAATCAGTTCGGCACATGCATCGGGTTCTTTCAAATAGTCCTGGAAACATTACCTCAAGAATAAAACTGCACTAAATCCAGATTGATAATAATCAGCTATATGATAAAATACTAATCAGCTGTAAAATAGAGTACTAATCAGCTGTAAGGTAAAGTACTAATCAGCTGTAAGTTAGGGTACTAAAATGTAATACTCACTCCTCCTCATGAACGGTATATGATCATCCTCGATGACGGCGCCAGAGCTGCGCAGCCTGAAGTACGTCTGCTCGACCTTCCCGCGGGAGTACGCCTTGAACTGGCCCAGCTCAGCGAGCCGCTGCTCGGCGCTCGCCAGTCGCACATACCACTTCTCCGTCGATTGGAAGTAGCTGAAGAACACCGGGTCTGGAGCACCCAGCAAGTCTAGGAGTACTAGCACGTCCTACGCAATGAGAGAAAAGGTTTTTAGTCTACACTAATGTTATTGTTTGTTTGCATTGAATAGGCTCCGAAACAACTTGACCGATCTTGAAAATTCTTTTGAGCAATGGATAGCTACATCATCAGCTAACATAGGCTATATTTTATCCCGTACTCCCACGGGAACGAATACTACGCGGGTGAAACCGCGTGCCTAAAACAAGTTTGTTTACTTCTGCCTTGTTATTCACTAAGGTTTCTCAGCGCACTCGTCGTCGAGTGTTGGTTTTATGGATACGAAATTGAACCTTATCCTGTAAACGTAACAAAAATCTATACCTATTTGAGGCATTATGATACCCATCACGGCAAGTGAATCGTTCGAAAGTCTGTGAGTCTATAGTACTCAAACTCAGTCCTGGACCTCTCAGAGAATTCGATGACCGTATAAATTTTTTTATGTTCACGACGAATAAAACCTTCAAGTGTTTGATTGAAGTAAGTGGGGAAATAGTAACGAAGAGTGTACGGCCACATTATCAAAAATTGTGTCACAAACTAGTATTCCGTGACTTATCATTATCACCACGCACCGCACTGTTAGGAAATACCTTTGGTATTATCTCAGAGTATTATAATAATAAAAAAATAAAACTGTACTGATGAAGAAAGCTTATTATACAATTTCGGATTACATAAATGATAAAGACATATGGAATTAAAACTCTGCACAAGTAGCTCCTGGCAATGACATGGTATGCAAACATGATATGTAAATCATTTGGTATTGTTTTTACGTTTTTAATTATTATTTTTTACACATGCATGCTGATACAATTTTCACTATTGTGAATAATTTATGATGTTTTTTTTTTTGTAATTATTATTATTTTACTGTGTAATGAAATGTACATGATGCCAGCTGAGTTTCTTGCCGGTTCTTCTCAGAAGGCTAGTTTCCGAACCGGTGGTAGATTCCTCGACGTTCATAAGTGCCTTACCAGGACCTAAACTGAATAAATCATTTTCATTTTCATTTTCATTTTCATTTTCAATAGTTCTATCTGAAATTGACACAGCCTACGAGGTGCATACATTAGTTTCCTGATTTTTTGAAGTTTACTGAGACTGATTTACGAAATTAACAAAATCTTAATTAGAATTTTTAATAAATAAAACACGCCATGGCTGAACGAAAGCAATAGATCAATTACTAAATAAAAAATAAATTGCATTTTTTTATAATTCTATCAAATATCTCTTAACAAAATGCAGAGAGCAGTCCTAATATTGGCTGGAAGAGCTTACTAGTCTCGGCTTACGACTTTAACTTTCTCTTTGTATGTTTCGCGCAAAAAAACCCAAGAAAGTCTAAAGACTAAGACCGCGGAGCATTAGTAGGTCATTAAACTTTCATATATTTCAATAATTTTAATTAAAACCTTATATTTTAATCAAGAACCTTCCAAGTAGAGAAAGTAAGGACCTAGGTATTTGCCATACGTACATGTATCCCTAAGTCTAACTTACCTAAACCTAACTATTTGCGTGGGCTCCGTTCTGAATAGGTAAGTAAGGAATTAGTGGTTTAGTACGAGTCATTAAATTGCGCCCAAGACTTCGTTAACGTAGAATTAATTGAACATAGCCTCTTATTACTTTGAGATAAAGTAATATCGCCTGCGTGGCAGAATATCACTAAAAAAATCAGCCCCCATTTAGCCCCTTAGGGAATAGGGGTATAGGTACCCTTTCTTTTATACAACAAAGGTGGCAAACAAGCGTACAGTCCTGACGGTAATCGGCCACTGCGGCCTATGAACACGAACAACTAGTGTCAGTCACGCATTACCCACCTTTTGAGAATGGAATCTCTGTGCCAACATATTACAAGTAAAAAAAAAACCCACTTTACGCTAGACCTCTCCCCTCCTCTCCCCCCCCTGGGACCACTAGCGACCTTACTCACCGCAAGAACACAATACTTACTACTATAAGGTAGCATTATTTGGCTGCGGTCTTCTATAAGGTCGGTCCCAGTTGGGTAGTCGAATTTCCTGTTATGTCCTACCTCTCTTAAAACCTACACCTCACCAAAATATACACTCCAAATGCTATGTCTCTAGGACCCGGTTTACGATGTACGTTGGTTTGATATGTAATTATTCAACCAGGACTTTTTAAACATAGAATTTTTCATCATCATCATTAGCCTATCTTAGTCCACTGCTGGACATAGGGCTCCCCTAATGAGTGCCATAGGGCATGTCTTCAGCTTGCCGCATCCAGCAGCTGCCTGCAGTCTTTCGCATATAATTTTTAGAGAAGCTAATTTCACCGCATCCTCCCACAAACCAAGTTAAATAGGTACCTATTTTAAGATAATATGTAAGTATTTTCTTGTTCACAGTTCCCGGAATTGTTTTCGTAAATATTTGACATTTCTGAATCGTGAAACGCAAATTGTTATCGTAAACAACGTTTTATCACCGTTCTATGACTCGCCGGGAATACCGTTATACAACACAACATACATTAAATGCAATACTAATAATCTGCCGGGCTTGTACCGATAAAATTTCTAAAAACTTATGTGCAGTGATTTCACACCACGTGTTTTACGGTGAAGGCAAAAAATCGTGAGGAAACCTGCATATATCTGAGAAGTAATTCAAAGACGTATGTATTTTGCCCGAAACGGCGATAGACTTACCATCTGTCACGTTGGCACTTAATCATCTTCGGTGAAAAGTGGGTGTTGTTATTACAACAGGCGTGTGCATATGTATGTATTTATTTATAATAATCATGTCCCCTTACACATACACATAATAATACCTATGGGAAAGCCTGCACGTGGACTTCTGGGACTGGTATAAACTATTACCACAACTCCTTAAACATTTTACGATATATTTTAACGGTTATCGTATCTTTAGTTGTGGCATTATTTCACGTCGACCTTTTGGATTTCGTTTCTTAGGTTTTTTAGGGATTAGTATCCGTAATCATTAATATTTTCACATTAGTAGATGATCTATGTATGTAGGAATTCCACGAGATAGTCAATCTCAAACATTAACGAAACGGCTCGCCTTTTAGTGGAGAGTTCATGTTTGACCTCACAGAATGAAACGTTTGTGTTATGTCCTCGACCTAATAACTTTGAAAAGGAACTAATTATTTACCATTCTAAATTCTATAGTGCCTTAATATAAGATTGCTTTTCAGTAAACCCCAAAGCAGTGACTTAAATTTGTTGCAGTAGCGCGAGTACTTTAAAATAAAATCTGTCAGGATTAGATGAGATGGGTGTTGCATAATGATGCCATATGAGATAAAGATGCAATCTTGACAACTATACGTGGCCCTTATGATTAAGTAGGCAACTCTGGGTTACACGTTCACACGTCACGTTACAATAAGCCCTTACGTTATCATCATCTCCCTGGCCTTAATCCCATGTATTTGGGGTCGGCACTTGATTCAACCCGATGTGGCTGCCCTTACGTTATGCCTGCCGAAATTATCGCAGTCACGAAAGTCAGTGACATAGGACTAGCAATTCCGTTGACACGTATGTCAAATGGCATTGGAGTAAGAATATTTCGGTGGCAGATGCTGTGTCATAAGCACCAAATATAAATCAAATCTTCGTTTTTATCCTCAATTTGTATGGGAACAAAAAAACTTCCTACACTCACCACTAGGTACAGATATTTTCGTGGGAGTTAAAATTAAGAAATTTAACCAACTTACCATTCTCTGCAGATGATTCGCACCATCTTTGTACTCCTTCCCGTGCCATTCCTTAGCCAGGTGCCTGGCTCCATAGATGGAGTCAGTAGGCCCCCACTGCCGGAAGGCCTCCTCTCCGTCGAAGAATATGAACATGAGACTTAACTTGTTATTCTTTAACTTATTCAATTGTTTGGACAGCACTTTCGCTAGGTTAATCATCATGGCGCATGGTACTGCTGAATCCGTTGCACCTGGTGAAGAGAGGATTATTTAGAGGTTGGAAGGTTAGACTGACTGCTGTGAGTTGTGATACAAAAACTAGCTATATCTTTACTGTTTTTTTTCGAAAACAAATGAAACTCAAATGTTGCTTCAGTATCACTGATTTATATGAATATTGATTTTTGATCCAGTCCGTAAATCATACCCGGGACCTCTTGATTGGCATGCGAACTTACTAACCACTAGACCTACGAGGCTGCTTCCAATTATGATTAAGTGATGTCTAACCTCAGGTCAACCAAATGTACAGGTTTCTCATAGTTGTGTGTAAAAAAATATAATAAATATCAACTCACCAATAAAAGCATGCTCCCTTGTATACTTGCTATCGTAATGGCACGCAAGGACTAAGTATCTGTCCGCATCAGGGTTCAACTTCGCAATAATGTTCTTAAAGTTCAAAGTCCCAAACACTGGCGTTTGGTCAGGGAATACATTCTCTGTGACGTCCCATCCCAGGTTCCTCATACTGCTAATGATGAAGTTACCAACCTTCTCATGATTAGGGGTACCTACTACTCTAGGTATTAAGATTTGGTCCAAAGTTGATCTGAAATGGGCCTCGTCTGATAATGCTGCCAGATCTTTGATGTTTTGGTCTGTGAAGTCTTGGGGCTTGTGGAAATTCTGCAATTGAAAGTAGGATTTAATACATTGCTCCATAAATAGCAGGCTTAGTTGGATGGGTAAGTTCCCTCTGTGACTCGGAGAACATGTTAAGATGTTGGTCAATGAATTGAATTGACAAATGTTGGTCCTGGTTGCCAATTTATCATCTATGGCAATTGTTATAGGTCAGACCTAAGATATTCTGACAACTGGTTTAACCCAGATTGCCGATTTCCCTCGAAAAGGGGGTTCCGAAGGTCAGATGGCAGTAGCTTCGTATAAAAATCAGGTGATCCGACACATTGGATTGAATCAAGTGCTGACCCCAACACTGCATGGGCTAAGGCCAGTGGACAAAGTTTTACCTTAAAATAATTTGTATAAATTTACAAAGTAGTATGAGACAAGTTAGTAGGTGCTATGTTTATATGTTAATAGAGAAGTAGGTCATACTAATTCACTGTCATCTATGCAGATCTATACAGATATTTTGACTTCATGGCAGCCTGGTATTTTAATTGGTTGGGTGACGGTAAAATTAGAGGGTCATAGATTAGTCTCTCTTAATTCATTAATCTATATCTGTACAGATAAATAAAATTAAAGTGTCTGTATGTAATTAAAATAACAGCTTTCCACTAAATGGATATGAAAGTATACACGCTAGTGACACCAAAAACCAAGTTTTAAAATTTTTTCTCTGTCTGTCTGTCTGTCTGTCTATTTGTTCCGGGTAATTTCTGAAATGGCTGAACCGATTTTAACGGGACTTTCACTGGCAGGTAGCTGATGTTTCAAGGAGTAACTTAGGCTACTTTTATTTATTAAATATATTAGGGTTCCGCGACAATAAGGATGAAACTAAATCTACGCGGGTGAAACCGCGGGGCACAGCTAGTCTTGAATATAAAGCATTTAAAAGGAGTAATAACTTAATAAAATAGTTAAGTTTAGTGTACAGGAGATTGTGGATTATGTATTAGGCATCAAAAATAAAGCATTCTATAGATAAAAATTATAAAAATATTTAACTTTTGTTAATTTTTACATTGACTTCATAACATTTGCATACATATACTGACAATAATTATATGCAAATCGTATAAAAATACGGTAAAAATTAAGTGCTGGCTTCAGTCACGAAAAAGTGAATGTTGAATCTATAAAAACGTACATATAGTTCTTATGTGGTTAGTGACGCATATTTGCCGAGGGAAAGAAAGTTACCTTGAGGTCAATTTTAAACAATAACGTTTGCACTAACAGCCTTCACTCTCATAACAATTAAAAATAGCTCCCACAAACATTATCTTAACTTCTTCAGTGAAACTTACACGAAAAACGAATTAAACAATCACGTACTCACCTTTTCCTGATAAAATTTTAACTGATTATCGCTGTTGACCAACAAACAACATAATAGTGAAATAAACAACGATTTTACAAATTTTGCCATGTTTACACGTCTTAATTCAACACGAAAACACTTTAGTGCTAGATATAATTTGAAATAAATAAACCCTAAGTAAATTGCGGTTATTTTACTTAGTTTTTGTGGCCTTTTAACAATTTTTTAACTTAAAATTTTATTTACGAGGCTACAGGCTGCAATCAGCGCAACCTTTCACCTCCTGCCTTAAACTAAACTGTTTGTGTGTTGAGTGTGAGTGAAGTGTTTTTACTTTGTCAAGTTTGACAATTCACTGACAAGCAGGGATACCAGTCGTAAATCAACAACTCTCCCTTAACTAGATTATAAAACATAATATGGGATAGACATAAAGGGACAAAGATTCACAATAATGTATTTTGTCACAATAAAATAAACCTGCTTAAAATTACTCTTAAAGGGTTCCACCTAATAGTAAGGATAATTTATGAAGTGGAAACAGAGTATAGACAAAAAATAGTAACGTCAAATTAAGAGCCACATGGCAGCGAACAAAACGTGATAAATGCATGAGATTTGAAAGTGTTTTGGTAAGTTAAAGCAATTTACTAGCGTGTCCTGAGATTTGGGTAAAATAATTAATCCTATAATCAGCTGGAAATTATGACGTCTGCGTGTGACGTAAATCAATGAAGAGGGCGTGGAAAACGTGGGAAATGTTTTCATTAATAACTAAATGTCAAAAACATGCGTAAGCTGTAGTAGGTGGTAGTAGTGCGTCAAGTGTGTAGGTTTTTTTATCAATTGACTGATAAAATTACTCCTATGGATGTTTGTTTGTAATATTAAATCTAGCTATAGGTAAATGATAATTTCCCTACCTACTATTAGGTAGAGCGAGTTTATTTGGCCTGTACATAGCTATTATAGTTTATCCGGTTATTCTCAACCATAGATAATATAGTGTCATATAAAATTAACGAGGCGTTTGCCTCAAGTCTCCATTCAAATTACCTAGGTACCGTTATTCAAATTCCCGGGCCCTTCGAGTCCAGTCAGACCGACTCTCACTATTTTATGCATATAACAAACGAGGTACATACCTATTTTAATTTCATTGAAATATACGGTCATCCATTACATGTCGGAAAAGGATGTTTAACTTTACATCCATTCTTTCTCCATACCTGCCTACTTAGTTCGTGTGACCTACCTTTCTATGAGAATTCAATTGTTAAAGTCCAAAGGATAGATCAAAGTACCTTTCAAATAATTGCTATGCTTACAGTACCAGTCAGTAGTCATAAAAAACAATAGTCAACCCATTTCACAGGCATAACATAAATATGGTAGATCATATAGGTAGTGCTTAGGATGTTATGAATAGGTACTTACGTATATATAGTATTTATAAAAAAAATGCATAGACATTGTATAAGTATAAAATGTAGGTATTATCTGAATGTCATAGAAACCCCAACTACTTAAATTGGGAATCGAACCCGCGACGTCTAGCTATGCAAGCAGAACCAAACTAATAAACTGTGTTATGGGCCGCCGATGTCCTTGCCGATAGGTATTTTGTAGCCCTATTACTTAGATTTTTACTTCGAAGATTAGTCTGTCTTCGTCTGTTTGTTCGTGACGCGAATAAGATACATGCACAGCCCCCGCTTTTTCCACTGAGCACTTATAACTCGTGACGGCAACTTGTACCTAAGTAACTAAACCAAAGAAAAGGTAAGTACTGAATTCATGATGAATTTATTCCAAAATGCGCAGTTTTTAAATTAAGTATTTCGAATTAAACCTATTGCAACACTGGTAAAACACTTTTCTGGCAGACGATACCTTCCTACGCAAATATCTCAACTTAGTATTCTCCTAGTATGACGCCCGAGGAAACCCGTGGGCGCATTTCAAGGTTGACTTGCCCTTTCATTCAAATATATAGTGCCTACTCTATAACGAGTGACAAATTATTTTCGGCCCCTTGAGAAATTTTCTCCTTTCAGTGGAGCGGAAATTGCGTTGGCGGCGCCCTTGTTTTGATGGAAAATTAATACACGTGTTTGTATGTACCTACCTACTCTTTGAGCTTTGATAGCTATCGAAGTACTAAGGAGGTATAAACACATTCAACTCCTGTAACTACCGTAGGTACCTATGTATGATATTCTCAACACTTTTAATCCTTTATGACCATATTGAAAAATAAACTGTTTTTACCGCCCACTATAAACTAACAAAAAAGCGGGGTACCGAAGTCCGTTTAAAAAAAATGGGAATGAATGAACGAATGAAAGAAGGGAACCCAAAAAAATGAATTGTCAAAAATATTTCGTAATTTTAAATTTTGGTAAACCGACAGCCGTTTTCCTCTAAACCTATGTAGGTTCATTGATACGTCATGACGTATGTTCCACTTTACTCTCTCGCTACTTACATCGGTTCTTTTTTATTGGTAAATCATACTAAAATACAAACTAAACGTGCCGTGTGGTTACCCCGGAGCGCGCACACTTGTATTGTGCATGAATAGGTAAGCATCTATTTGTGTCCGTATAGCTAGCGTACACATGGTGGAATTCAGGGTCGGGAGTAGTCTTAAAAAATAGTGCCTAAATAGTGCCTAATTAGTGCCATATTTAAAAAAATAGTGCCATAATATTTAGGGAAATATAGGGCTTTCTTTTTGGTACGCTAGCTTGACGTCAAGCTAGCGTACACATCCTAGATCTCGATAACGGCTTGCACTAGGATGATGCTTTTACTGCCAAAAAATAGTGCCTAAATAGGGCCTCCGGAATGCAAATTTTCAGAATGATTGCTCCACGGAGAGCTTCACAAATAGGCAAGCAACTCAAATGACATTCGTCCCATCGTCAAGCTAGCGTACACACACTGTTCATAGGGAAAGGCGATGGCACTAATTATGAGGAGTATACCAAAAAATAGTGCCTGAAATAGTGCCTCCAGATCTGCAAAAATATACTGGAAATTCGCAGAGGAACCGTTTCAAAAATCGATGTAAACTTCTACCATAGTGAAGGTACTGGCAAGTCAAGAAGTGATTAAAAATATTTTGGTAATACGTCACAGAGAGGAAGGTAATCGATGATGTGACATATGTCATCAGCTACTAGATATGTGAGAAATTAAAAAAAAAACCATAAGTTTCACAGTAGTACCCGACAAAAATATGACGACAAAGCGAACATTATGATGGATTATATTAAATTTCCCGAATTAATAAATTATTAATGAATATTACAAAATATTCATTAATTTCCCGAATTAATAAATTATTAATGAATATTACAAAATATTTGTCATTTTGAGATATTAATCGTGGTCCCACTGCTATTAACCCACTGTGGGTCCATTCAAGGTATTTAAGAGTAAAAATCCAAATAATTATAAAACATACTTTTATTTTTTGTATAATACATTCGGAACCTTGTTTGAACTAGGTCTTAGAGCAAAAATAAAGGAAACATTCTAGAAAATTCAAAAACTTGTACTTTTAGAAATAAGAAAATTTTGGTACTTTTACAAGTTTTCGCGAAAATCTAAATTGGCCCATATATATGACCCATATATATATCGGGATTTTAGATGATGTTACAAAACCCTTCGTGCGATGTTTCTCACTAGTCTGCAAGTATTTAGGATGGCTGCCTTTTGTAGAAGGTGGTGAAGTTTTGGTGCAAGTTCAGGGTGGTGAGAGACTGATGTAGTTGTTTGGGTATGACCCCAGTAGTAGAGATCACTATTAGATCGGTACTATTATACCTTTTTAGAGGAGCCAGAGGCGGGTTACTATTATTATTATTATTTTGTTTTTTTTTAAGGTATTTACTTTTTCATGGTTTTTTAAATATTCACGGGCCAAGTGAGTATCACTAATAGTATTGTGTGTGGTGAGCACGTGAAGCGATAGGTCAATTTGCTGTAATTCAGCAGGTATTTACATCACGGCTTTTTGTAAGGTGAGGTAGGTGAGTTTTTATTATTATTATTACTGCACACTAATAAATACAATGATGATAAAAATACCTCTGTAAAATGAAAATGATTTTTTGCTGTGCGCGACTGTACAAAAGTCATTTTGTATGTAGAAGTTTACATCGATTTTTGAAACGGTTCCTCTGCGAATTTCCAGTATATTTTTGCAGATCTGGAGGCACTATTTCAGGCACTATTTTTTGGTATACTCCTCATAATTAGTGCCATCACCTTTCCCTATGAACAGCGTGTGTACGCTAGCTTGACGATGGGACGAATGTCATTTGAGTTGCTTGCCTATTTGTGAAGCTCTCCGTGGAGCAATCATTCTGAAAATTTGCATTCCGGAGGCACTATTTAGGCACTATTTTTTGGCAGTAAAAGCATCATCCTAGTGCAAGCCGTTATCGAGATCTAGGATGTGTGTACGCTAGCTTGACGTCAAGCTAGCGTACCAAAAAGAAAGCCCTATATTTCCCTAAATAATGTGGCACTATTTTTTTAAATATGGCACTAATTAGGCACTATTTAGGCACTATTTTTTAAGACTACTCCCGACCCTGGATTCCACCATGTGTACGCTAGCTATACGGACACATCTATTTCACTGATATTAGCATTTGTTTTTGTTGCTTGAGAGATTAGAGTTTGTCATTGTTTGGGCTAACAAGTAGGCTAATTTGGGACAATTTGAATATAAAGGCAGAGTAATTGAGAAATATTTGCAGGTAGGTTAAAGTTTCCAGTTAGCTGAAAGTCAGGAATACTTCGGAAAAGTTTCAGTTAAACGTGAGATCATTTCTACCGAAATATACTTAGTTAAGTAAATCCAACAGGTAAATAAAATACAATAGTAGGTACCAAAGTATATTTTTGTTATAATAATTCTTAAATATACAACGTGTTAAGGGAGACGCCAGAAATATTTACAGTTTTTTAGTAATCATACAGGATTTCAGTACAATTTGTACTTATGACACTTTATTACATTGCTGAAAAGTTAGAACTTTGTATACTTACCTACATTGGAACAAACATACACTAGCGTCATGACGATACTAAATATCTAGCCTACCTAGATTCCTGTACACAACAAAATGTCCATAAATAATAATTAGGTTCCAAATTGTACAGGCATTTCATCAGTGAAATTTAGGGAGCACTTCATCAGTCATCTGAACACCTAACTTGTTAGTGTAGCCGACACTCCGGCGCAATCCGTACTGGATCACGTGAAGCTGTATGTCTCCTGCGACGGTGATGCGGATAGGTTTCTTTGGATAGATGCGACTGGAGAAGACAATTTCACCAGCGCCGCAGAATACCTCTATAGAGCTGTAGTCCACGAATATTCGCCAGTGGATGTGGCCGATGGGCAACCAGTCAGCCCGGCGCACCCCATCTATCCCCCCACGGTCCACGGCCACGTGGCCGCGCTCTGGTGAGTATGACAAGATGTACTGTGCGTCCCCGTTCCATTCGAATATCAACATCGCGTCATACAGCACAGAACTCGAGTTCACTATCAGCTCGAAGGCCCGCGAACCTGCAAAGAACGACTCCCCAGGACTGTACCAAGCGTCTTCTAACAACTCCGAGCGTAGTTCTATCATCTCCTTGACAGGCACCGTCAGTAGTCGGCCGTGTGGTGACAGCTTCAGTTCCCTCACGATGGTCAGCATGCTAGCCCAGCCCTCCTTGGACTCCTGGTAGTCTGTGTCCCACATTCCCAGCCACGCCACGAGAAGCTTCCTACCATCTAATGCATGCATCGTTTTCGGTGCATAAAAGTCATGGCCGTAATCCAACTCCTGAAACGTAGCCATTGACACTTCTAGTTCGTTGAATTCTAGCCAATTGTAGTTGAAATTCCCGATGACGTAACCGGATTGATAAACGTTCCTGAACCTGTACCCCTGGCTTCTCATTCCTTGGACGGATAGGATCAAGATGTGATAGCCGTCTACCTCTAGGAAGTCTGGGTTCTCCCACATGAAGCCCATTTCACCGTAGGAGCGTGCGATGGTGCTGTTCAGCCGCCAGTTGAACAAGTCCGTCGAGGTGTAGAGCACAAGGCGGGCCATCCTGTCCGGCGCCGTCGTGCCGACTATCATGTACCACGAGTTTCGAAACCGCCACACTTTAGGATTGCGGAAATCGTTGTGATTATACGGTCCTTCCTTAATGGCGGGGTTGTAGAGATACTTCTGGAAGGCGATCCCATCGGAGCTGATGGCGATGTTCTGGGACTGGTAGGTCCTGTTGTTGGTCTGCACGCTACCGGTGTAGAAGAGCGTGAGGTACCCATTGTGGATGACGGCGGAGCCGGCGAGACAGCCGTGGCGGTCGTAGTTTTCCTTGGGCACGAGCGCAGGGGGGTAGTGAGCCCAGTCGACGAGGTTGTCGCTGATGGCATGTCCCCAGTGGATGGCGCCCCACGCGCCGTTGTACGGGTGGTATTGGTAGAAGATGTGGTACTGGCGTTTGAAGTAGATAGCGGCGCTAGGGTCGTTGAGCCAGCCGACGGGCGCTGACACGTGGTACAGCGGCCGGTACTTGCGCTTGAGCGCGTACTTGCGCTGCTCTATGAAGGCCTCGATATGTGCCAAATCGTGGTCCATTTCCGCTGCTACGAGGCAAAGCCACGCTGCGAGCACTATCACATCCATCGCGGCATACATTTCTCACTATACTGTTCGCTAAATCTATTCTCCATCTCCGATCTAACATTTTAACAATAGACCAATGTTTATAAACTGTCCGTCACCGATCAGGGCTCGTCTGCACAATCCTAGTAACTTTTTATTGTAAACAATTACGGATTTTTTGTCTGAAAATGATCTAATATATTACAACAGCGCCAAGTTGGTCCTTCTATTCAATTCGTTAGTATCGCGTGTAGCTTGTCTTGTTGTCTGTTCAAATCGTGTAGAGCAATAGATTTTGCCTCTTTTTGTAAAGAAAATTTCCAATAAAACTGCGTATAAGAAACAAAGTACTTTTTAAAATTATAATGAAAGTATCCTTGAGTAGGTTTCAAAGGATCTCAAAATAAAACAAAATATTAAACGCGATATGTATATTTTATGTAAAGGTATAACTTTTGTATATTTAAAACGACGGTAAATACAATATTATATATTATAACTCTATACTAAGATACATAAAAATATCATATTTTTTATACGGACGTGGCGATTGCAGCATTTTCACTGAATTTATCTGAGCAATTTTAGACCCTCAAACCTTTTTAAGGGGAATGGGAAATTAATTTAGGTTTTCTGGGAATACTTACTTATTAAAAAATATAATACTACTTATAATTAATTACAATAACTTAACTTAACTAGCAGCCCTCTATGATTTCATTGTCAAGTGCATAACATACAAATGTAAAAAAAACTTGCTGTTACAATGCTGCTTTGCCTGTTATTTCAAACGCTTCTTTAAATAATACTTATATTTCATACTCTTTATATTAAGGCACTTAAAAATCTATTTATTATAGTGTCTGCCGATACGACATTATACAATTAAAAATATTTTTACTATTATATGTAAACGATATGCTGTAATTTAAAGTATAAATTTAATTGCATTTAAAATTATGCTCAGGCATTAAGATAATTTATTTCGATATTTTCAAATACTTATTCGTCATCACATCTTAGATATTCGATATAAAATATGATATTCATTTTATCACAGAAATAATTGAATATAATTTGGTTAATACTTAGTCTAAACACATCTATGTTAGCTGAAAATACATTATTGTGTAAATGTCAAAATAAAATTTTATAATATCATAAACTTATCTAAGAATATTTTGGAATGTAGTAAATTAACTTAAGTTAGCGTAAGAGAAATGACGTTCAATAAGTGTTCCAAGTGTCCCTTATGTTGAATAAAACTTTTTGATTTTGATTTTGATTTTGAATGTATCGAGTATCCCTAAAGCTTGCTGCAATTAATATTTAACAGCAATTCCTTCTTCCTACTCATATTCATCATCATCATCTTCCTGCCCTTATCCCATGTTATTTGTGGTCGGCGCAATGTGTTCTTCTCTTCCATTTCTCTCTATCAGCCGTCATATCTGTATTCACTCCCATTCTAGTCATATCATCTTTCACACAATCCATCCATCGTTTCTTAGGTCTTCCTGTCCCCTTGTAACCATCCACATTCATAAACAAAACTTTTTTGGCAACATTTTCCTCAGCCCTCCGCATAACATGTCCATACCACGACAAATGTCTATTCTTCAACTTCTCAGTCACTGGTGCTACCTACTCATATTATAAACACGAAAGCTTGTAAGAATGGATGGATGGATGATTGTTACTCTTTCACGTAAATAACACTGAATGGATTTTAATTAAACTTCACAATAAAGCTTATACATCAGAATAACATATAGGCTACAATTTATAAAGATACTAGCTGTGCCCCGCGGTTTCACCCGCGTAGATTTAGTTTCATCCTTATGGTCGCGGACACCTAATATTTTTAATAAATAAAAGGTAGCCTATGTCCTTCCTCAGGGTCTAAAAAAAAATCGGTTGAGAGGTTTAAGCGGGAAAGCGTAACAGACAGACAGACAGGGTTACTTTCGCATTTATAATATTAGTAGGGATAGTGTGAATTGTGAAAAATATAATGCTACGCAGACAGAGTCGCGGACACCAGTTAGTTGTGTTCTACTGCTATTTGTGATTTATACTTGGTCCTTTATTGTTGTTTGTTTGTTTATACGAATAATGAGTTCTGAGATAGAGTCAAAGAATTATGCCCTATGATGTAAAGATTCGATTACAGCGACTATCGAATAGCACTACACATTGCTATTCGATTTGACACATTTGGCATATTGCTCAGATTTTTAGGCTCTTTTGATTAATTGTCAAATATTACAAAATCTCGGGAATACGTATATAGAGTATAGATATTAGAGGCGTACCTTTTTAAATTATATTAAAAAATCCCTTAAGATTTTAATGAAATTCTAACAACTATGTCTACAAAAATTAATTGTAAGTATATATGCGAAAACATTTACACAGGATTTTATTTTATTATTCATTTTAATATGTCTGCCTTATAAGTCTAAGCCCTACACAGAGTGATGTCACAACGCGCTATAATAAGACTCGCTACTTCTCTTTTATTATTTAAGTGTTTCCATTGAGCAAGGATTCCCATACCTAACGTAAACATATATCGATAAATGAATGCGTATTTATTTGCAACTCGATAATTTAAATCTATATTTATGAATAAGATACGATAATGGTGCAATACATAATTTCATTACATCATTGTTCCTTCGAGCCGATCGATTCAGATAACAAGCTCGAAGGACCAACCAATCAGAGACATAATAATCACACTCCAAACTCCCCTTACTCTTACAAAAAGAGAGACTTCTTGTAAGAATAACGAGAGTCCGAAATCTAGCTCTTTCCTCTGCCTACCCAACGAGAGACAGTAACATGATGGATGATATAATGAGGAGTTATTTTACAACATGTGTTTGTGTGAGTGCAGTGTGTAAATCGGTCCAGAGTGAAGCGATGTGTGCGTGCGCCGATCCACGCGAGCGTAGCACGGCTGGCAGTACTTCTAACGCTGCCAAGGCGTACGCGCGGGCGATGTGGCCTTCCTGTGTAAGGTATTATGTACATTACTTTGATGATATCTTATATTATTTGGAACAGCGGAACTACCATCATGGTCAAAGCAGTGACGTCTTACTAACTTCTTAGCTAGTCAAAAACTGAGGAGTTGCTCATTAAATCTACTATCATCGATTTCGAGTTAGGAGCTCTGTGACTGTAAAAATGGAACCTCAAAAGTGCTTCATATGACTACATTTTTTTTAGAATCAAGGCGTTTACTAGCTCCCCTAAAAGGGCACCTTTATTATTAAATTCAGAATGCCACGATGGCACTGCTTCAACCCACATAGTGACAACACACGCTTTGAAGAACCAAAAGTCGATTTCATGGTATAACATATATAAATATATAAATAATGACAATAAATTATAATTAGTCTTTTATGTAGAATAAGTTATTAGACGGAACACAGACAGACTGACAGACATAGACACAGAGATCACATCTTAAAAACAGATTTTTTAATGTGAGTATTACTATATAGATTGCTACAGTATATCACATGCATTTAATGAAAATCTGTTAATTTTGAATAACAAACAGACACATGTTTCATTTGTATAGATATATGACCTGTAACGCGCATCGTAGTGCATATCGATGTCTGGCTCGCAGTGTCCTCGCGGCGGCGGAGGGCGGCGCGGCGGCGGCGGCGGCGGCTCGCTCGGCGTGCAACCCGCGGGACAACCGCGCACCCAACGACACGTGAGCCCCCACCGCCTCCAGACCCAACGCCACTACACCCAACCCCTCCTCCTCACACAACTCGTACTCGTCTGGACACTCACACATCTTCATTGCCAACCTTAGAAAACACAAAATAAGAAATATATTTGGGTATATGTGCCTCGCTCGTAAAGTTCGTACGGCGACAGCGCGCTCGGCGTGCAACCCGCGGGACAACCGCACACCCAGCGACACGTGAGCCCCCACTGCCTCCAGACCTAACGTCACTATACCCAGACCTTACTCCTCACACAACTCGTACTAGTCTGAACACTCACACATCTTCATTGCCAACCTTAAGAAACACAAAATAAAAAAAATAAAAATTGTGTATATGTCTTGTGTGGCACTTGTGAAGTAAAAGCAGCTCGCCCAAATACACGTGAAACTCTACCGCCTCCAGCCCTAACGCCACTACACCCACTCACAAAACTCCTACTAGTCCGGATACTCACAAATCTTTATTGCCAACCTTAAGAAATACAAAATAAGTATATAAATATATTGTAAGGCAAAAGGCCGCGCGCCTAGAGACACTTGAGCCCCCACTGCCTCCAAGCCTAACGCCACTACACCCAAGCCCACCTCCTCACACAACTCGTATTCGTCTGAACACTCACACATCTTCATTGCCAACCTTTAAAATGTACAAAGTAAAGTTCTGTTCAGTTCTCCCAACTATATTGGCTGAATACTCATAATTCGTGACGGTTATATTATCACGAGTTTGCAACTGTTTCCTAAAAATACTCGCTAGCGTCACCGTCAATATTAGCATGAGATATTTTAGTTCTTCACGTCACCGCTAAGAGGCGCTGCACAATTTCGCTTTATTCTGGCGAGTATTAGGAAAACGGTGTCAAACTCATGATAAAGATACTATGTACCTACCAACCCTTCAAATAAACCACGAAGCAATTCTGAATTGAATAAAATAATGCGACGCACTCATAGACATATATACATTAGTTTTTAATAACTCACTCGGCGGCTACTCCGAGGGCACGTTTGACGCGCGTCCACCGCGGGCAGTCGTCGGGCGCGGGCCCGGCCAGAGACTGGAGTGCCGCTCCCAACTCTCTTACGTCTGCTCTTTCTGCTTCACAACGACTCTCCACTAGAAGAAATAATCAACATAAAAAAGGTCCTATCAAAATATTTAATGGCTTTGTTTGGAGAACATTCACACGTCATTTAAATAGTCTGACATTATCAGGTTTCCTTAAAATGTTTTCCTTCACAATAAAGATCGTGGTGTGGAATCACTGCACTTGGGTCGCTTGTTAGCAGGCGACTACTCCAAGACAACGACCACCACATTCAAATTGATTTTTTTCTCATATTTTATCTTTTTTTTCTGTATGCACCATGTTTGTTGGTCTCGAAGGTTATTGACATTGGAAAACTCCCCTCGTCGCAACAGAACTAGGATGCATATTTAGCATGAACAGGCTTCTACTTTGGTAAATATCGAAACATGCTTTTCTATTGAATTTGTAAATAAATCAATCGTCCCATAAATATTGCCTCAGTCTTTTTCGTGTTATAAATACGTCGCCAATTACATGTGGCTCGAAGGACCAACCTTTCTCAAAAATCTGCGCCAGTCTGCCCAATCCAAGCTGCACCAATCTAAGCTGCTCTTTTTCGTTCAGGAAAGCTGCCTGCATATCGTCCGTAGACATTTCTCCCTGCAACCATAGAATGAACACCACATTAATAGAAACATAACTACTTCTTCGTGGTAGGCGCTTTTATCATTTAAGGGAGTGATGGGTGATTTGTAGCTTCAGCTACAGATTATATATTAATATCTAGAGATATTAATTAATAGGTATCAAACACTAATATATTACTGACGTTTTAAAGGTAGAGGAAGGCAGGGGTGTCTACAAAATAAAGTTTGGGAATCTCTACTCTAGACAAAAACCACCTACCCGAGTATCTTCTTGAGTACCGGCTAATATAAACTCGTCATGCTTTGGTTTGTCCAGTTTGACGACAGTCTCACAGAGAAATCCTCTCAAGTCTGCATCGTGGGCTAGTATTGGGTGTCTTGCAACCAGGGTCAACCAGCGCTGCAGCGCTGCTCGCCGTCGCTGAAGAAAATGTGGGCTCCCGCCTCCGACGACCACGCGTTTAGGAGGTAAGCGGCATAAAGCGCTACAAATACAATTGACATTAGTATACTTGTATTTCAGAATTTCCTGACCAATAATCATTTGCAGTCTCAATCTTCAGATCTTTCATTCATGAATTGTTATTGTATGTATTATTAAACATATTAGTATTGTATTGCTGAAATGCGTAAAAGCATTAAATAAAAGGGTTGCGTAGATACATGCATATATAGAACAACATTTTTTATTAAGAGCTGAAATACTGTGCCTATTCGCTTCCTTAGAGCTAAAAATAATTAATAAAAAATAAATAATAATAATAAATAAGTGTGTATATTCCACATTTCATTACAAACTCTAAACAATACTTAATCATATTATATAACAACATCTATCCCGGACGTATTATCATCTCAACAAATTATCTAATGGCCAAGGTTATAAATTAATAATAAAAAGTTTAACAGAATGGCTACATATTACAACCAGATAATACCCAGATATAAATTATATTTGAATTATATGTGAGCCACATGGAATATAATATGCATTGTGTTACATAACTCAACATGTGTTACAAAAACAATGTAAATGTGGATGTGCCATGTGTGTATTCAAGGAACATATGTACCTATGTGCTTATCTGCAGAGAGTGTTAAAGCATGACTGCAGAATGACTTCCATATACCCAGGGTTTCAAAAGATATATATGAAACCAACATATAAATAGGATAATTTACCATCTATGCAGATAAATAAAATTGAAGTGTCTGTTTGTGAATCCAAATTAACAGCTTTTCACTAAATGCAAATGAAAGTATGTATGGTACTGATAAAAGTCTGTCTGTTTGTTCTGAGTAATCTCTGAAACAGCTGGACCTATTTGATTGGAACTTTTACTGGTAGATGGTACATGCAGCTTATGTTACAAAGAGTAACTTAGGGTACTGCTATTTTTTTAGATTGGTTTATCTTCTAAATAAAGCCACCTATGAAACTGGTCTATTCTTGATATAAGTTAAAGGTCATATGAATTAATGTTATTGTGCAATACACGTAACAATAATCATATCATATCCTGCATAGATAAAACTAGCAATGAGTTGAGATGTGTTGAATAGTACCATATTTAATCTCTAATATGAACATTATTATGCTCATTAAATAGCCTGCCTCTATATAAGAAATATTACTATTAAAATCCAAAGGTACTTAAAAAACCATAACCAGTTTCAAAGTATAATGCATAACGTTGATAAACAACATAAGATTTTAACATTACCAACATTTATATGTGTGCAAAGAGTAGAAACCAAGCAATGTATCAGTAATTTATTCAATGATCATAATATAACAGTTCGAACAGCTGGTTGGGTCATGTATTTTCTGCAACCGCGTCAGTCAACAATTGGTTGTATACGAAATGCTCCCTCAGCCAGCCTGGATATTGCAGAGTTCATGAACAAAGTGTGGGCAAGAACGAACTCACAACCTCTGCAAACCATGCAGTTGCTCTGCCAACTGAGCTACTCGTGATTCTACCTCATGCATTGTATTTTTCCTTCCCTTCTTTTCCAGTTTTAGGAGAGCAACTGCATGATTTGCAGAGGTTGTGGGTTTTAAAGAATTTAGTGTGTTATTAAAATGTAAAAATATAGTTAAGTATGTAGTATGTAATGGGCCGACGATATCACGCAGACGGCTGGGAAACTGTGGTGGTGACTAACTCAAGACCGAGAGCAGTGGCGTGTCACAGAGGAGGCCTATCCCCAGTGTGTGCATGTGGGCTGAATGTGATGATGATGATGAGTATGTAAACATGTGCCATGCATAAAAATCTTAATTTATACATGTATACAAAAAAATTTTTTTTGCACATTCTTAATTTGTATCATGACCTGTATTAAGAACTTACCGATATGGATATTTTGCATAGAGAACATCATGTAGCTGCACAAATTCATTATATCTCCTAGTGACCGTGGTGCCATGCCTCCGAGAGCTGACATAGTACTCGCAATGCTTCAGAATGAGCCCCTTTCGCTCCGGTACCAGCTCCACACTGATCACATCTGTTGCTTCAAGTTCTTCAAATGTTATTGTTTCTATGCTATTTGACATTGTCAATTATTGTCTGAAAATATTATTATTACATACATAAACACATATCCATTTATCCCATGGGGGTAGGCAGAGACCACCATGTAGCTCATACTCCTTACATACTGCTTTGGCTTCCTCCACATTCATGCATCTCTTCAAACACTTTCTTTGGTTACAAGTGCTCCCAATTACACTTTTATATTATTATAATTATTATTATTATTTATATCAGCCTACTATGTCCCTGTGCAATGTCCTCTCTTAAACTTTTCCTACTGTTCATGTCCTCAGCAGTTTTGTCAATAAGTGCTTCCAAGCAATGTGAAAACATAAAATTTCAAATATACACAAAGTTTTTTTTACGTTTTCTTTGATCTATGCTGTGTCAGTCAGGAGATGCTTGATGACTCATTGAATTATCTTACATGTAACTAACTTAAATGCAATAAATATATAAATATCAATGATTTTGTATGCAAATATTGAGGTGAAGTTTGAAGACTAAGAAGTAGGTCAAATTAAACTCTTCTAGGCAAGTTTTAAGCAAACTTTCGTGCTAAGACAAAATGCTTTACATTTTATAATTACGTTAATAAGCCAATATGATCCATCGATGGAGTCATCAACTTTTTACAAAGCTAAGTTACTTACCTAAAGTTTTTACGGAAAGTTTTATGCAAGATGTTTGCAACTTCAAGGTCGTAATATGTATCCACCTCGAAGCTTTCACTGGTCGTTACCTCGCTCACAGTACAGCTACAATTATTTACAAATTAATTAAATGTTTAAAAGTAAATTTTAATTCATAATAAACTTATTTATTTTTCCAACCAACCAACACAAAATAAACACACATCACATGCATTATGTCGTCGTCAACTGCCTGCTTGACCTGACAGTTGACACTTGACTTGACCAATAGACAGTTACCCTGACAGCAACGGGCAGTATCTATGCACAAATATATATCGCATAATGTCTGTGCAAAACATGTCTATGGTGCATAAGTTGTTTATAATATCCACTGAACTCTTAATGAGAGCGTTAAGCGTTAATTACCAAGGTTAATTAATTTGATTTATTCCATTTTAGGTCGGAAGTGAAGTATTAAGGTAGTATCTACATACTTATTGTTTTGAAAATAGCCTTTCTCGATAAGTGCTCTCCGGGCAATGTAAAAAGCGCCAGTTTCCAATAATTCACCACTCCAATCTTGTCTTCGGGGTCTAGCACTGACATTGAAATTTAAAGTTCTATATGTTCCATCAACAACATTCCAACGAAGCTTGTAACTTCTGAAGGACAAAATACAACACATAGCAATCACAAGTCAAAGTAGTCGTAATAAGACAATAAAAGAATGGACACCTACCTTACAACGGAAAATACGCAATCAAAGGAATGAGGATGGTTTATTTTACTGACGGCCGAGCGCACAGTTACTGGTTGTATAAAAGGGGAAGTAGCTTGTAATAAAACTAAAACGGTAACATCCGGTCTGTGTGCTAGAAATTCTGCAGCCCCCCAAATTGATGGTGCGGTATCAGTTGCGGTAATATGACTTCTACGAAAGACAGTTGCGTTGCCTGAAAATATGGTCATAACGCTATTTTATTATAATTTACGAATTCATACAATCAGAGTGACAATACGTTCTACGATTACAGTCAAAGGTATACAAACATTGGATTGCTTCCAAAGCTATCAATAGGTGATCAGTAGAAACGGTGACATCCCTCACTCCAGCTGCTTTCGCCGTGTCAATAGCACGACAGAGCAAACTCTTTACACCAACTTTCTTTAGATTTTTAAGATGCACTCCTTTGGAACCACCTCTTGCTAGAATGAGCGCCGCTGTTTCACTATTTATTTGAGTAACACTAAAACAGACGATATAGGTAATTTAGGTATGTTTATTTCATTGCTACTGACTATTTTGCTTTGTACATTCTATGCCTTAAATTGTATGTACTTACCATGTTATCAGTAAAAGACCTCTGACCCACATTATTTACTGCTCTAATAGATTTCACTTACGTATTTACCTAACAGCAATGCACATTACACATCCTCCTATAAGGATAACTTTCCTCAAATACTACTACGAAGTATATAGACTAGTGCATAGTGTATTACTATTTTATTTCGTTACTAAGAGCAAAACTGTAATGTTGTCAATTACGGAAGTTAAAGAGGAAATAACTAAAGAAGTAGGCGTAGTAATCAGTGACACCGATTCTCCTCCGATATACACTGACTGCTATTTAACTTACAGCTCTTGTTGTCAGTCTTCTCAACTCAGTAGTAGGTATAGTTGCGTTATTTTAATTGAGAAGCACCAAACGCACTTTTTTTTTAAACTATTTTTAATTTAAATACTATTATGAATATTGTGGTTTTTAATGTGTATTCTGTGTTAAGGAATCATCCCAAAGATCGTTGACATTAAATGGTGTACACAATGTGATGTCGTTATTATTTCGTAAATACATCTATAGTTTTATGGATTATAATACAAACTTTTCTCTCATTACTCTGGCTCATTCCGAATCTGCTTAACTGATACTGCCTTGGGCTAAGTATTAACAAAATCTAAAAAAAATTGGAAATCGAAATTTTGACATAATAGTACTGAAAACCAGAAAGTATAGTCCTCGTGTCTAGGCTAGCTAGTTACTTGTAAAAGTTAAGTAGGATAGTATTCTCCATAAAAATAGAAAAATAAATTGTATTCTCTATCTATGCAAAACATGTTGAAAAAAACGTCGAGCGTGACTTGAGTTTGTCATTGACTTTGACATTACATTCCTACCGATCGACCGAAATTTAATTGAATTTTAATTTAAATTCTAATATTTTTCATCAGGCATTTCAGTTTGATAAATGTGAATATAATATTATTCACTACAATGACTACTGTAGAAGAACTGGAAAAAGAACTTAAGAATATCGATAAAGAAATAGGTAAAGTTGATGCAGAAATCGCAAAATGGAAAAATATTCAACGCACCCTTCATGAGAAGAAAACATCACTTAAAAACTCGATAAATAAGCTTAAATCTGATACTTTGGCTACCGTAGATTGGGCTGGAACTAAATATGAGTGGTCAGACGACGTGAAACTTATTTTACAGAATATCTTTAAGATCGAATGTTTTAGACCTAAACAATTATCTGCAATAAATTCAACTCTATCTGGGCAGCATGCAATTGTGGTAATGCCTACCGGTGCAGGTAAGAGTCTGTGCTACCAACTGCCTGCATTGGTTAAACCTGGCATCACTATAGTCATATCACCTCTTGTATCATTAATGGAAGACCAAGTACGATCGTTGACTAAGAGAAATATTCCCGCCAAATTAATCACTAGTTCTAGCTCAAAGGAAGATACAACTACCACCTTAAATATACTCAAAGATAAAAGTACAGACATAAAACTGATATATGTAACTCCAGAGAGGTTTGCAAAGAGTAAGCGGTTTATGTCCAACTTGCAGAAGTGCTTTGCTGATGGTAGGCTGCAAAGGATAGCTATTGATGAGGTGCATTGCTGCTCACAATGGGGGCATGACTTCAGACCTGACTACAAATATCTGGGAATATTATCAAATATGTTTCCGAATGTACCATTGCTAGGTTTGACTGCAACAGCTACTGCTCATGTTTTGACAGATGTGCAGAAGATATTGAACATACCAGGATGTCTGGTAATCAAGTCCACATTCAACAGACCCAATTTGTTCTATAAAATATTAGAGAAACCCACATCACAAGAGGAGTGCGTAACAATAATTGAAAAGCTTTTAAGGCATAGATATAAGGGTGAAAGTGGTATTATTTATACAAATAGCATTAAGGACTCCGAGGAAATCACTCAGAATTTACGCAAAAGGGGACTGAGTGTGGGATGTTACCACGCAAATTTGGATTCTGAGACCCGATCTAAAGTGCACATAAAATGGCACGATAAACACTACCAAGCAATTGTTGCTACTGTTGCATTTGGCATGGGTATAGACAAGCCTGATGTTAGATTTGTTATTCACCACACAATCAGCAAGTCTATGGAGAATTACTACCAGGAGAGTGGACGAGCTGGCAGAGACGGACAAAGAGCTGAATGCATAACTATGTACCGAATGCAGGATATGTTCAAATTGAGCACTATGGTGTTCTCTTCAAGTGGAAGCCTGGACCATTTGTATGGAATGGTGAAGTACTGTCTCAATGGCATATTGTGCAGGAGACAGTTGATAGCTGAACATTTTGACGAAGACTGGGGTAACGCAGATTGTAACAAAATGTGTGATGTATGTTGCAATTCCAATTCTACTACCAAGGAATTAAGTCTTGAAACACATTGTAAGACTCTCAAGTTGATTATTGAGAATGCAGAGAAGCAGGATACAAAATTAACAGCTCAGAAACTGCTAGATGCATGGTTTTTGAAGGGTCCAGTAAATTTGAGACATAAAGGGAAAGAACCAAATTTCCCCAGGATTACTGGTGAAGATGTGATAGCATTCTTCCTGGTAGAAAGCTATTTGATAGAGGACTTCCATTACACAGCATATACCACCATCAGCTACATAAAGAATGGTCCTCACATGGAATTAGTGGATGATCCCGATTTCACATTGAAAATGTCTGTGCGAAGGTATACACCATTTGATTTGGAGAGCTTGGCCCCCAATGACTATGAAGAATATAGTGAACAAAAGTCTGTTGTAAAAGAAATAAAAGCAAAGAAGCGAAAATCAGAAACCACAAGAGAATCTAAATCCAAATCATCGAAAACCATAGTAATTGAAGATTAGCCACTTTAAAATAGGTAAATAAAACAAGTTCCATTACATCCATATTCTTTATTATCAATGCTCATGTCACCACAAATATTGCCACAAAATACAAAACATTTTTAAATTTTGGGGATTTTTATCAGCTTCAATTTAACAGAAACCATCCTAAATCTTGATCTAAAAACTGCAATTAAACTCGTCTTCTGGGCGAATATTGTAATGGCGAAAACTTCCCATAATAAGCGACATTCTCTTCTTTGGTGCGGCCTCGAGCTGAACTCCTTGTAGGTCTCTGTTTCTCTTGACTCTTTGCAGTGCGGTTTGAGGTTTCTATAAAGTAAATTTATTTATTTTAGTATAGATCTCCAAAACAAGATATTTGAGATCCAAATTGAAATGACTAGGTTCTATTTCCAACCATTAGTATCATATATTCCCAAATCAAACTAAAATTTCTAAGTCATCATGTACATTACTGCATTTTTAAGCAGACGCGTGATGCGAACGCTTAAAGTTGCAATTAATGCACTAGGTTTGAAAATCTCACCCGATCTTGCGCTACATTCCTTGGACCTCGTGGTTTTCTGTCCGACAGGGCTCCTAACAGTGCTGAATCCCGATTTTTCGGATCTTACGGAGGAGCACTCGCTGTCTATCCCCAACGCGTCTAAGCCCCGCATGCGCTCCGCTATCTGTTCCATTATTATGTCTCTGTGCTCAGCCCCTTGCCCCAGGTACTCCATCTCAGCTAGCCATTCCGTCCTCTCGCGGATTTGCGTCACCACTGAAATTAGAGATTGGTTAAAAGTCAAAGATACTAATATTTCTGTAAATAGAAAATATCGCATCCCATGCATACTAACTACTAAGAGAGTGAGGAATAGACATGTTCGAATCTAATCGCTACGGATAAAATAAAAAAGAAACACTCCCTGACATTCGTTCCATCGTTCCTTGTTGGTGGGCAGTTTGGGCGCCGGTTTCGCGATTTTAGGGTCTGGTGGCGGCGTCTGATCCGGAGTGTCACCATACGTCATGAAGTTCGCCAGACGGTCCTTCATACGCTCTCTGTCTTCACCGCGTTTCAACGGTCTATACCTAGAGATACAAAGAGTTATTTGTGTCAACTTTATTGGAAATGGAAAACAGTACCATATTGATTGGTCATTCCCAAAAACTTTAATCAGTGTTAGATACCCCCCTGACTTGAAGTTGAAGGTGGTTAATAGAAACTAGCGTTTCCCGTTCCGTGGGAGTACGGGGATAAAAAGCCTATGTTACTCGCTGATGATGCAGCTATCCATTACTGAAAAAATATTCAAGATCGGTCAAGTAGTTTCAGAGCCTATACAATGCAAAAAAACAAAAAAACAATCAAATCTTTCCCCTTTATAATATTAATGTAGATGTAGATTTTAAAACCGTTTCACTTACTGAACCAAATCAAATGCTCCAGACTCCCTGATTTCGGATTGGGAGCGTCGTCGCGAGGTGCGCGGCCGAACCATCGGTATCTGGACCCGTGGAAGTCGCTCTTCCTTCGGTGGATCATTTTCGCGTAGTTTGAACGCTGATTTCCTTCTCTGCGCTAAGGAAAGCTTCGATTCTTCCAATAGCACTGATAAACAATATGTTAACTTTGTATTAAGATACGTTTTTCAAGGACTTTGTACCTATATTTCTGATATGATACCCAGGTAAGCAAAAAATATTTTTTGGGAGCTATATTTTCATGCTTTTTCAACACCATATACGGACCCTCGATCGAAGGCGTAACAAAACCTTTAGTACCTACTTAGTACTAAATTGTTTTCTGCTGCCAAAACACATTTTTTTACTAAACATAATTAGCAAGGTTTTCCATTGAAATGTACGTGGATATCTACCTAATATAGTTCTATTATTTTGAAATTAACCTTTGAGAAACTGCTGCTGTGTTTCAGAAGGCTGTACGACCCTTGCATGAAATATACCGCCATGAGGAATGGTTTTGCTGGGCCAGTTAACTGTAACGAAACCGTTTGCGTCGGGCTTTTCCATTTAGAACAATTGAATATAAATAATAACGAACAAAGACAATGCGTATTTGATGTGTTGACAAAATTATCAAATGGACGTACATACGTTTGTTTATTACCTTGGTAACGGAATATAGGTAAAAACTAGAGGCATAAAATAAAATTATCCAAGCCTAATATGGAGAAAAAAAATGTTTCAAATAGTTACGTCTTTTTTTGGCGGTAATCACTGACGCTAGTATCCAACCACGTGACATTGGCGGAATAGCTGCACCCAAGCTCGTCGCCACCATTAAAATAAGAAGAAGAAGACGCTAGTATCCGTGATTAATCCAGACAGAGCGATTGGGAATTGAGATATTTTTCCTTTACTTGTTTCCCTATATCATCTTATTATTATTAGGTAGTTATCTAACTAATTCATCATATTCATAAAATGGAACAATCAGTTGGATCCACCCTAGAAAGAATAAAACTTCAGGAGCAGGATAAGGAAGCTAAGCTCAAAGAAAAACGAGAACGTAATGTATTTGTTTTATGTTTAATGATCTATGATTATAAGTAAAGTAGATAAGATGTATTCTATATGTAAGACAAATCCCCACTTCGCAACTAGAGTCCACCACTGCCTATCTAAGTAGGTATCGTTGCAATTAGCACTGGGAATAGGACCGTCTCGCTTAATATGTGCTTTTCAATCATGTTGTCGACCGATACTACCTATCCTTTCAAGTTACCTAAGTATAAAATAATTTTGACACAGTTAGGTAGAGGCACCCATAGGTACAGGGCTACTGCGCATATTTTTATTCGCCACACGCCATACATAAAGACAGACACGGACTCATATCATAAAATTGCATTCAAAGGTAGGTTCGTTCGACTCGTTCTTAACTCGTGAGACGAGATGTAACAATAGTAGGTAGTCGCCTAAGTTTTAGGTATGCAAGCGACTCAATCCTAATATGATATCACGTATGTGTTTTCCTCAAAACACAGATGAATCAATGGTAATGTCGATCCACCGTGCCATACGCGAGGCTACAACACAGACACAAAAGATGGCTGAGGAATATGTGGAACTGACCAAAGCGACCGTTGGCCTGCAGGCCCGCGTACTCGTAGCCACAGCTAAGAGGGACGCACTCTGGCAACAAATAAACGCTTGTCACAAAGAATTGGAGGAACTGAGAGAGATTTCTGTAAGTATGTGCCTAAACATAAGTAAGCCATATTGGTAACCTTAAACCTTGGAATAAACGGATAGTACCTAATAGCCGTTTATCCAAGGCAGTGCCCGTAAAATTAAAAATTTCTTAATTTGATTACTCTTTTTACAAAGTATCTACTTTCAAATCGTCAGGACACAAAGAATACATATTATACAGGATTATGAATGTTACCACCGGGTTCGTTATACTGCTTTTGATGAAAAGAACCCGACAAGAAACTCAACAATTACTCTTCATCGTAGCGCTAAAAACCCCGCGCAAAGTGAAAGAAAATTTTTAATTGAGTTTTTATACCTATTGTTAAGTTGAACCCTTACTTTAAGTAAGTGGGTGCACACATGACCAATTATTTTAATTAATTCCCATGGTACAGGACAAAGGCATATCAGAAGTTTGGGCTATAAGGTCGTCTTTAAGTGAAGCAGTTCAAAATACTTCTGAGGAATGCGATGTGTGGGCTTTACTGATGAAGCCTAAGTTCACAGAACTAATACCCAAACCAATAAAGAAGATACGTAATGATACTGAAAATGAGATTGAGTACCAGAATAGTCTTAAAGCGGCGATGGAAAAGCGAGAGAAAGTCTTAGCGGAGCGAGATCGATTGACGACTGAACCTGAAACAGGAGAGGAATTCATTCGGTTAGATATAAATTAAACTGATAACTAGTAAAATAAAATGGTTAGGAAGTTATAAATATTTTCATATACGACCTCCTGCAATACTACAAATAAAATATTTACGTTAAATCGAGTAAAACATGTTTGGCAGACATGTATTACATGCTTTAGCCATCTTCTTTTATTTTCAGGATCAAAAATGCCCTCCGATATTCAGCGGAAATGAGCGCAAATCTTAGAAATTAGTTGACAATTGTTATAAACAAAAACAAAATATCCCAAATCACTATTCTTAGTTTTTGTTTGGTTACTTAAGATTTGGGAATCTTGTTAGACCCCAAAAAACTTTTTCATATTCTGTGGCTTAGTATTGTTAAAACAAATGTCAATGTCATGTTGATGTTATCTGTCAGCTCAGCTGTTTTGCTTTGAGGTTATAAAGCTATATATAAAATATTGTTTTTTCTAGAAAATTTGTAAAGTGACTCGAAATGAATCAAAGTATTGTGCATATAAGGTAATATTATTATTTGTTGTTGCTTTATTATCATTACCGACATTCTGAGTAGTATTTTAGGTAAAATTCTTTAACTTGTGTTTTTAGCTGCTACGTTTATTAATATTAAAAAAGATTCAAGTAGAATATTCATTATAACTAAATAATATCTCCTGTGTCTATTTCTCATTGATATACATACTTATGAGGTTCTTCTTGCTGGTTTGCTTAGAATGATGTCGCAACAATATATATCACGACATTAAGATTACTCATAACATTCATTAGTAAGTATATAACATTATGCTCACGACTGTATTCCCTGAAGGGGTAGGCTGAGGTAAACTACACTTCAGTAGTAGTACACCCACATTTAACTGGTTATGTTTAAGTCCCATCTAATAGGGGTAAGCCTATTTTCACTAACTAACCACTTATCGAGACTCCACGCTGCCAAATAACAAGCTCAAAATAAAATAACTCAATAACACTTTGCCTGACCTGAGATTTCAATCGAACCTAGTACCTCGTGTTCAGCATTAGTATTTGTGATCAAAAAGGCAGTCTAATTTGTTTTTAATTGAAGAAAACTATAAACATTTTACAATATTTTACAATAATGTATGATGTTTTTTTTTTGTAATTATCATTATTTACTGTGTACTGAAATGTACATGATGCCAGCTGAGTTTCTTGCCGGTTCTTCTCAGAAGGCTAGTTTCCGAACCGGTGGTAAATTCCTTGACATTCATAAGTGCCTTACCAGGGCCTAAACTGAATAAATCATTTACATTTTCAATAAATTGCTATACTTACAGGAAATACTTTCCATTACGAAGGTATGCTCGATTGTACAGTAAAAGGGTGGAAGCAAGTGAGAATGAACCCATCAAATTCTCCACAAGCAGAGCTGCAAAGAAAACTACCACGCCAATTATAAGGGAACCAAACGAGTACATGCCCTGGTACCAACCTTTTTCTGTAGTAGGAAGCGTGGCAGTGTTCCTTATATACTTCTGCATACTTCGAGAGGAAAATGACATGGATTTAGAGTTTAATAAAACTCTCTATGATAGAATAAAGGGGTTGGAAAAAGAACAATTATTACAATCATACAAATTCAATAAAGAACATGGCATGAGTGTGGCGGAAATTGAACAAAGACTCAAAGAATTAGAAGAGATTGAAATGAAAGCAGTTGCTTAGTTTAAGATTGAATAGTGTTATTAGATTTTTAATTTTAGAATAGATTTTCTCTTAATAAAACATATTTATTTTCCATCTGTTTGTTTATGAGTTTATTTGCACTCCAGTAATGTAAAGCACTTTTTTATTTTCAAATTAAGTACCTAACTGATATTTAATATATTTCCAATGTACTTGTATGAAAAACTTTTTCAAGCTCTTATCTGAAGAAAATATAAATTTAAAAAGGTACAATTTCTCCATGGATTTGGTAATTTTTTTTTAACAAACTGTGTTAAATCTTTATGTGTTATAATAGAACTACCCTCCACATAGAAAGTACTCCCAATTCCCAATACATTATGATCAAACAAATATAGTATCAAGAAACCTGCTATCAATGTTGCCTTAACTATGCAAGCACCCACAATGTTTTTAGCTTTTCATCCTATAGGCTACAAGTTTTGTTTTGTTTACTTAAAATCATAGTGCATTCACATTGATAGTTGTTCATGTTGGGTGCATGCAACAATCCATATATTAACCAATAATTCCTATGGCGATAAATCCTATTGTTTCTGTGAGCGTGACCCTTAGTACAAGACTTACTCATTGCATGACCAAGGGCCAATAGGTTTTTAATAACCAATTTTCCCTATGAGTATGTATAGTACCTTATTTTATTTTTATTGCATACTACCTGCACCCCAATGTTACCGGCCTGAATAAAAACTATGCTATTAGGTACCAAAGACCATACATTTGAACCTCCCAATTTCTAGTCACTACAAAGAAATTGAAGTCTGTTGAGCCGTTTTAGCATTGTAGTGAGACTATTGAATGGAAAATTATTTTCATACTGTAAGTTTACTTAGAAATTATTGCAACATAATATGACTCATTTAATGCAATGTTGCAATGACATCATCAGTAAACAGTCATTAATCATGTTTAGTTTAGGAATATATATTGCTGATGTCAGGTTTACTAGGTATACAAGTTCTACAGAAATAATACAAAATGTATATTACCTAATAATTATTTATTTTAACACCAATTTACGCATTACACATTATCATAAAGTGCATCAAATGTATGTACTCCAAACACAGAATTCTCACACTGACATGTGGCTCATAAAATTGCCTATGACACTTACTAGACACACCACGAGTCACTAAACATAATGCTTCACGCCCCTACTCAGGACACTGTACCAATACCAATGTTGATTTTAATAACAAGGCAAAGTAAATTACAGAATCCCACTTGAACGCAGATCTTACATATTATTAAAAATGTAAATAAAAAAATTCAGTTCTGCTGCCTCCTTACGATAATGATTACAATGTTATTAGAATGAAAGAGTGAGACATAAAAAAAAATAATGGAATTTATAGTATCTACTGAAATTACAAATAAGTTACCATAAAGTATGCTAAGAGTTAAATTAAGCACGCTCGCCACGGATTCGTCGAGCAAGCTGGATGTCTTTAGGCATGATGGTCACACGTTTCGCGTGGATGGCGCACAAGTTGGTGTCTTCGAACAGACCCACCAAGTAAGCTTCACTGGCTTCCTGGAATCACAAAAAAATATGTTTCAAAAATCCCAATGAAAAAATCATGACAGAAAAGATGTGGAATATTGTCGCCTGTACATACCTGCAGAGCGCCAATGGCAGCAGACTGGAAACGAAGGTCAGTTTTGAAATCTTGGGCAATTTCTCTCACAAGTCGCTGGAACGGCAACTTGCGGATGAGCAACTCAGTCGACTTCTGGTAACGACGAATTTCACGAAGAGCCACGGTACCAGGGCGGTAACGATGGGGCTTTTTCACACCCCCAGTGCTTGGCGCCGATTTACGCGCGGCTTTGGTAGCCAACTGCTTGCGAGGAGCTTTTCCTCCAGTGGATTTACGAGCAGTTTGCTTGGTACGTGCCATGGTGAACTGAAAATAACACATGAATGGATCGATAATCAAACAGAATACGAAACAATAAACAATTATTTCGACATCGAGGTCCCATATCAAACATTACACGAAATATCGCTTATAAGTAGGCAGTTCACGTTTATTATTAGATCAATATAAAGACAAGAAGAATATGCATCGATTTAACACACCTTTTAGATAATTTTCTAAAGTTTTAACAATTTAAACACAATTTCTTCAGGAGATCAACAACAACGATCATATGCTCAAAATGGCGTCAAAGAGAATGGCGGGTGAAACTGACGCTGGTTTTCGATCTGTTGATTGGGTGTCTTTATGTTGTTTCCGGTTATGTGATTGGTCCATAAAGTAGGTTTCACCATTGGTTACTACCAATCGACATTTATGTGAAAAGAGTGATGTGATTGGTCGAGCTAGATGTTAAAAATGTTGCCATACATATCTTAACTTCGTCTGTAGGTGCTCCGCTACGCGCTTAGCCCCTTTTTCAGAAAAAAAGTGTTATCATTTTGTATGCCTGTGTATCTGTCTGTATGTTTGTCTATGCATGTGCTTTGTTTGTTTATTTGTATCGTTGTATCCTATACAGTGTGTTTTAGATAATTCTTAGGTTTGTATGTTTTGTTTGTACCTCTTAATGATTGACGAATAAACCGAATCTACTTAAACGAATATTAAATTAGTCCTGAAATATTTTTTTCTCCAATGTTAACGGCAACGACAAATTCCTAGATTTCTTAAAATAGGCCCTCTTTAAAAGGGGCCTTTTTATTTCAGTCAGTAAATTTGTATGTTACATAGAAGAAATCATGATGTTAAAAATTGAAGGACGTGGATAAAGTCGCGGGTACAGATAGTAGATGCATTATATTACTATGTTCATAAATGTGTTAAGAGCATAATAATAAAAACATCGTTAAACATACTATTTTATATCTGGCATTAACAAAAATACTAGTTTTTTTTATTGGGAACATAGTAATTTTCATGTAAAGTTATAGATTTAATCATCTTTGTGAAAATAATAAATTAAATGTAATTTGTGCTTTATTCTCATGTTAAAATATTATTTAATTTTCTTCAACATTCATATTATGCATACTTTGGGCAATAATTTGCCTACATAATCATATCTAAGTAGGTGATACTTGTTGTTATTTTTTGTTTGTAAATTACGGTGATGCTTTGAGTATTAAAAAGTAGTCTGTCCTATTTTTTGTCTCATTTCCTCTTCGAAGATTTGTAATGTGATAGAGTGAAATAAAGAGAAAACATTCGACGTGACAGGTCTGTCAAATTGGTTTCTCTTATATTTTTTTTAACTTCACAAAAGTTTTGTCTGATTGTCGAGTGTCGACAAAGTATTGCATTAAGTTCAAGGTCATTAAATAATTTAAAATGTAGAGCAATAATTGTGAATTTTAGAAATATTTGAAACTTTATTTGCTTATTTACCCCTCTAAAGTACTACCTATCACGTGATCCTATATTGAATTTTAATTGGTTGTTGGTGAGCGTGCCCTGCGCGACGCGAGAGGCGCAATAATAGTTTTCCAAAATGCCGTCGGAATCTAAACCTTTGTTAGCAGCTCAAACAGAAAAACCAAATCATTATAAGTAATTATTGGTTTTGTATTGATATTTATGTGAGAAGTGTTAGTGTTGAAATAGTGAAAGTGTTAAAATGGAGCTTGCTGTCTTGTGTTACAGATATTTAAAGGAATTTCGAGTGGAGCAGTGTCCATCGTTCTTGCAACACAAATGTACACAACATAGGCCTTTCACATGTTTTCACTGGCATTTCAATAATCAAAGAAGACGAAGGCCTGTTAGGAAAAGAGATGGATCATTCAACTATAGCGCAGACAATTATTGTACTAAATATAACGAGACTTCGGGGATATGTGAAGACGGCGACGAGTGAGTACTTCACTTGACATTGCTTTGTTTTGCCTCTAACTTTCAGTCAAAATAAATATAGTCCTCAAAATCTTCGCTAAACCATCTCAGTCGCATTGTTATGTTGAAGAAAGATCTTTTCTGTAAAACATTAAGTTGTTTACTACTCATGATTGTAACCTGACAAAGTTTAGAATGCATTTCTCTAGGGACACTTTGTGTTGTTGTATTCCTTTGTGTTTTGGTAACATAATGCTATGGTGGCCCATTGCTTGTGTCTCATGGTCCCATGTTATTGAAGGAATCTCATTCAATGTTATGTTTAGTAGTTTTAAATGAACTTCTTATTAATGAGTCACCATTTTGTCAAGTTAAATTATGATGCACTTACCTAAGTAAAGGGAAAAATAAACAATAAAATAATCAGTACATGAAAACCATTCAGATGATTTATTTGTTTTGTTATTATTAATACCTAAAGCAGTGACAAAACAAGCAGCATTACATTATCACAATATAAATTAACTTAATTAAAATAAATATAAAATATAAATTAACTAGCATGTAATATAATTGGCCAAATGTGTGTATGTAAATTTAATAATGTAGTATTCCATTGTCTTAAAACATAATGAATAACTTTTACATTTATATTTGGAAATGGTCCTCGAAATCCAAATGGACATTTTTGATGAGATTCATCAATTTGAATGGAGCAAAGGAGTCCAGTTCATAGGCCTGCATTGACATAGACAATTAATAGTTTTTATTCAACTCAGTGTTAGTGATGCATTTCTGCACATTTGAAATTGAAAATCGTTACTCAGTTTAGGCCCTGGTAAGGCACTTATGTATGTCGAAGAATTGACCACCGGTTCGGAAACTAGCCTTCTGGAAGAACCGGCACATTTGTACAAGGGGTACATTCAATTACATAGTAGACAGTGATAATTACAAAAATATAACACATAATAATTTTGATAAATCTATCCCTCATAGCAAGTCAAAGTATTGATACAATGATTGATGTAATCCAGTGGTATTCTGTTTTTTTATCAGTTTTGCACCATTTTCATATACTCGCTAGTGGCACCAACAATATCTGTATGAGATATTTTAGTTCTTTACATCACTGCTATAAGGCATGGTACAATTTTTCATACAAATATTCAATGGGGAAGCTAGCAAGTATAGATTAGGAAAACAATTGCAAACATGTCGTAGGGGTACTGTATGCCTGGGGTATGCTTCCGGAATTTTTAAGAATACAATAAATGTGAAAATGTCTTAATCTGTTAGTCAATCACCTTTTCATGGTCTCATCCTATCCTACTAAAAGCATACACATTTTTATGTTTATGGTTCGTGAGTATGGATGTATGTATGTATAATGAAACTTGACAATCATATAGCTTAAACATCAGAATAACACATAGGCTATAATTGTTAAAGATTTTGTTTAAATTGTCCAATATATGAAGATAAGTCAAATCATGCATGAAATAACCAGCTGGCGCAACTGGTTATTTATATTAGTTTTTCCCCTGAAGATATATGTAACTTAGACTGAATGCAACTATCCTGGTTATAATATAACATTAATTTAAATGGCCCCAAGATGTTAATATTAGAAGTGGTATGTATCAGATGCCCGTACTTGCATCGTACGGCGGGCGACACGGAGCGGCGCTACCACCTGCGTTATTACAAGACATGTATGTGCGTGCACGACACGGACGCTCGAGGGTTGTGCAGTAAGAATGGCGCGCACTGTGCCTTCGCTCACGGCGCGCCCGACCTCCGCCCGCCCGTGCTCGACGTGCGCGAACTGGCGTCCGGTGACAACCCTGACGCTCCCGACCTAGACGCCGCAGCGCCTAATGCGCTTGATAGGGAAAGAAATCTCATGAACGAGGACCCTAAGTGGCAAGGTACATTTATTCATACTTATATCGTGTTTGTAACTTGGACTTTGAAGTGTTTACAATACAAGTCTCCAACTTAATTTGGCAGGCAGAAGCCGTTATTATTTGCATGAATTGTTGACATTTAATTAAGAATTAAATGTACTATTTTAAATTGTTAATGTTCTTGTTTTTTGTTCCAGATACGAATTATGTACTATCATCATATAAAACTGAACCATGTAAAAGACCACCTAGGTTATGTAGACAAGGGTATGCCTGCCCACAATATCACAATAGTAAAGTAAGTAATTTGTCATGGGTACAATAAAATGGTTTGAAAGTTCAAAGGTTTGTGTCCTAATGATGGTATGTGCTTCAGGATAAAAGAAGATCGCCGAGGAAATATAAATACCGCAGTACACCGTGTCCTAACGTGAAGCACGGTGAGGAGTGGGGCGAGCCCAGCAACTGCGAGGCGGGCGACGCGTGCGGCTACTGCCATACTCGCACCGAGCAGCAGTTCCACCCCGAGATATACAAGTCCACCAAGTGCAACGACGTGCAGCAGGCCGGCTACTGCCCGCGCGGCCTCTTCTGTGCCTTCGCGCACGTCGAACGTGAGCATCGCCGCTACCACTGTCACACACGCGGCTCCCGCTCTCTGTTACGTGTACATTCATGTGTTTTGTATATCTTTGCAGCCGAGGATATGAGTGTCGCACGTGAGCTGTCCGCGCCGCTGGAGTGCGGCAACAACCTGGCGGATCTCCTGACATCCGCTCTGCCGGTCGAAAAGAAGGTGAACGAGAACAACGTGGGAGGGCTGCTCGGCAACTCGGTGGGTAACTGCATCGGCGAGCGGTCGTCGCCCGGCGGCCTGGCCAACGGCAGCGGCTCGGGCTCCGAGTGCGCGTCCACGTCCAGCGGCGCCTCCAGCGGCGGCCGCGCCGCGCCGCCCGGGCCCCGGGACAAGCCCGCGCCCTGGGCCGCGCGCGCGCCCTTCGACACCGCCGTGCTGCAGGAGGTGGTCGGCAACGCGCTCGACGAGCTGCACTTCGAGGACCCGCTCAACCTGGTGGCGGCGCTCGACCGCGAGCTCGGCGAGCCCGACTCCGGCGCCTCGGCGCCCGTCAACATCCCGCAGCGCGCGCTGCGCCCCTTCAGCCCGCCCGCCCCCGGCTCGCCGCTGCCGCCGTTCCTGCGCTACTCGCAGCCGGACCCCGAGCGGCTGTTCAACTCGCTCGCGATCAAGCCGAGCAGCTTCGGCGGCGGCGGCGCGTTCGAGGGGGTGGGCGCGTCGCCGGAGCTGTCGCGGCTGCGCGAGGAGGTGGTGGCGTCGCGCGCGGCCGTGGCGCGCTGGGACGAGCGCATCGCGCAGGCGCGCGCGGCCTGCGAGGCGTGGCGCCGCGAGGCCGAGGACGCCGCGCGCGCCGCCGCGCTGGCCGAGCGCCTGCGCGACGAGGCGCTGGGCCTGGCGCGCTCGCTGCGCCGCCAGCTGGACGCGCGCCCGCCGCGCCACGACCCGCGCGAGCTGCGCCAGCTGCCGCTGCCCGCGCTCAAGGCGCTGCACGCCGCCACGCGCGCCGACCTCGACGAGCTCGACAAGGTGCTGTACCTGGAGACCGCCACCAAGTGCATGGTGTGCGAGGAGCGCCCGCGCGCCGTCACGCTGGCGCCCTGCAACCACTACGTGCTCTGCGACCACTGTGCGCCCGACGCGCGCGAGTGCCCCTACTGCCAGACGCCCGTGCAGCACCAGTAGCGACCCTACTGCCAGACGCCCGTGCAGCACCAGTACCGCCCCTACTGCCAGACGCCCGTGCAACACCAGTAGCGACCCTACTGCCAGACGCCCGTGCAACACCAGTAGCGACCCTACTGCCAAACGCCCGTGCAGCACCAGTAGCGACCCTACTGCCAGACGCCCGTGCAACACCAGTAGTGACCCTACTGCCAAGCGACAATACACCATCGCCAGTAGCGCCCCCTCTGTCAGACGTCAATACACCATCACCAGTAGCGCTCCTCTGTCAGATGCCCGTGATTCACCAATAGTAGCACCTCTACTATACACCAGTACATCACCAGTAACACCCCTACTACCAGCGCCAGTAGACACATCACCGCTCCCCCGGTACGTTCATCTCCATATTTTTGTACGAGCCCCGGGACCGGGCCCGGGGAGGTATATCGCGAGGTAATGTTATTGTAGGATACCTAATGTAAGACGAAAGAGCAAGACTTATTCTGGTAAATGTATTGAAAGCGTTCTGTAATGGTATCAATAATATATTCTATAGGCCTCCCGTTCACGTAATTTAATCGTAGCTGTTATCGCAAACCTTCCTATTGTAGTCTATGACGTCACTGTATTTGATAATATAATAACAATATGGACTGCTTATTGACAAAAATTTAGGAATAAACTGTAATCAATTTTCTATAACAATTTGACAGTTTTGTATTGAAATCCATACAAACCACTTCATCGAAATGAGTGATTCTAAATCTAGGCTTGAAGAAATATTTTTATGACTTTGATCATAAGTATATTAAACAATTAAACATAGTCTTATGTTTAAAAATTATCACATTTTTATATTGATACAAGTTAAATCTACCCTCATTGAATACTAAAATTATAATTACTTTAACTTTTTAAATTGTAACATTTTTGAAACAATATTTTATCGTATTACTACGATAAATAGTACCATATTGTGGTGTTAAATATATTGACTGATTTTAATTGAATTTCAACACCAAAGTTGTATTTATATTCAAACTTACGGATATTAACTTAGAGTATATTTTTGACTGGGATAAACAAAGATATTTCAGTCAAAAATAAACAAGTTTGCGTATTTTCCATATAAAGCGAATATCCTATATTAATATCGCTTCATATTTACACAATTTACAAAATATAATGCTTTTGATGTTAACAAACTATTTCAGTTATATTATTAGATACACAAGTAATTAGTGGACTCGTTGCTTTTACAGTAGAATTAATATGCAACAAAATATAATGTTTAGATGTTTTGTCGTCGTGAAGATAGCGCGGCAATGCTTTCACCAATGGTCGCTATATAATGGAATTATTTAAATCAGTGTTTCCCAAAGTGGTCTATATCCAAGGATCGATAGAAAATGAAAATGAAAATGATTTATTCAGTTTAGACACTTATGAATGTCGAGGAATTTACCACCGGTTCGGAAACTAGCCTTCTGAGAAGAACCGGCAAGAAACTCAGCTGGCATCATGTACATTTAATTACTTAGTAAACAATGATAATTACAAAAAAATCATGAAAATTTATTCATATAGCGTCCTACAGCAGAAAAAACTGTTAAAATAGGTCCGTTAAAATGTAATGTTTCAAAGTGAATAATACAATATCCTTATTTTGAGTTTTGCACCGTTTTCGTAATATATACTCGCTAGTCACCGACAATATGTGTATGGGATATTTTAGTTCTTCACATCACCGCTAGGAGGCGCTGTTCAGTTTCTCATACAAACATTCGGCGGAGACGCTAGTGAGTATAGACTAAAAAAAAGAGTGATTTTCTACGTTATGAAAAACGAAATTTCAAATTGCAATATTTCATTGTATTAAGTTAGCATCCAAAATCGAAAAACCTGTCAAGTGTTCGAAAAGATAAAAAAAGTTTGGGGCCCTCTGATTTGAATATATTATTGCGAAGCCTTTAGTGGAAGCAATGTTGCCATATTTTTCTTGAATATATAAAAACTTAGTGTCTAGTTTTATACTTATATGAGAATGATAATTTTTGCATGTTCAAGTTAGATTAGAGTAAGATTACTTACCGGGAGTTGTTATTGTTAACAGAGGTTTTATACTCGCTGGTCGCTTCGACGATGGCTTCCTTCTTCATTTGTTACAGCACAACCCATTCTCGCCTCTATTGTAGCCATTCTTAAGGACCAATATTCATATACAATATGCTCTATTAGATTTTAACACTTGTCATTCTGTGAGATGCTTTAAAGCCACGTGCTTCAGTAATTGTTGCCAAAAGACACAGTAATGACGTCACAATATCTCGAGTTACTTTCGAATATATTTTATCGATAAACGTAGGGTGGATATCATATTTTTAATACTGAATTTCTATAAGTAACGCTTTTCACGTTATTTTTAATGTATTGTGATGTCACTGGAATAACAAAACATTTCCATATTATTTGGTTGGTATAAAAATTTATTTTCTAATAATAAATTCGATTTCAAATTTTTTCGGAATAAATCTCAATTCTAAAAGTAGTGTATTTAAGAGCGCTTTTTAGTTAGCAGCTCGTGAGTGACACGATTTTATACTTGATATTGTCTTACGTGGTCCGAAGCATGTATACTTCCAAAAACAGCCCCTCAAGGATGGTATTGGTGTAATGATGTATTTAGAAATTAACATTCCCGTGTACACATTATTAGCGTCCACTGCCGCAAGGCGTTTAGACTTAGTTCCAACAATATTGGTAGTATTCATATCATTATACCAGTACAGTCTTTTCTGTCGTCACATTAATAAATCGGGCCATATTTAATGTTAAAAATGTTCTATAAACTATATCCCACGCATTTTTATACAAAAAGAACTTTATTGAAGAATAAAATATAAAATTTATAACATTAAAAATATATTTATATATTTCGAGAAGGAATAATCTTATAATCTTGAAAGGTTTTTTTTTTCAATTTTTATTTTATTAATGAATGGTATATTATAATAGTACATAACAAATTTAACATAGTCTATATGAATTAGGTATAAGTAGTGTTTTCAAATTGTATTGGACGTATGTATAAGTGTGTAGTAGCGACGTGTACCGTAACTCAAGCAATACGACCACAGCCGCCTTTACTCAATATTCAGATATATTAATATACATTTATATATATTATAATATATTATATGTTTCACTTATTGTCGGCAGAGCACATTGGAGCTAATCAACACTATTTATCAGTGGCGTGCATTGCATATAAGCAGATAAGCAGAAGTTACAATTTTTGATGACTGAATACACTCATGTCGTGTGTGTATGTGTTTATGTTCGTGTGTATGTCTGTACCAAAACGTATGTACTTACGCCGCGCCTCATTGGTATGCACTTAACCTGCCTACCTACCTACTTACTGTTTATGCCTACCCCTCTGAAAATCTAATGCACGCCCCTGCTATTTATCGGTAATATGTGACCCATGACAAAATTACACGATTGTACCTTAGTATTCGCTTAAGCAATAACATTTCTATTTGGGCTCACCGTTGGTTTTGTGGTTTGGATAACTGATTGGCCGTGTCAGGACATTTGATTGTGTGTTTAAAATGGGAATATAGTATTTACAAGAAAAAGTATTTGAATATTATATCATATGTGTGAATTTGTAAGTAAAATCAGTAATTTTCTCTTACAAAATGTGTCGCATTACAAAAGTGAACGAAAATGTATTCTGACAACCCGACAAACGCCGCCTATCCCAAACAATGTGATATAAGATGGGAATTATACTATAATATAATAATATAAGTATAGTATATTATCTTTCGGTCCATTGTGCTCTGACTGGCGACCAAGTATATATGTGGACACGGCACATTTTGTGTAAGATTACTCGTGTGTTGTAATGGGAAGTAATGTATGGTATGCCTGAGATCGCACAGATTGCAGTAGTTGGCTTGTGACGCATCGGCATTCAGGGCCTGTAGACAAAGTAACACCCACGCTACGCTAGTAGAAACGATACAAAATGTACGGGGATGACATATGTCACGTGACTGATTTATGTCATTTCCATACATTTATTATCGTTAGCGTTAGCGCAAGCGCGAGGGAATGTTACTTTGCCTAGGCCTACAGATTTTACGACCATAATCGATTTAAAGTTTCATTCGATTATAAATCGATTACGGCCGTGAAACATATCAATATCGGATATATAATTTGGTAGTGTCTAGTGCATTCATTAATTTATGCAAAATTATAAAATTACTATTTTACAAATTGGATTTAATGGCTCTAAAGTGTCACAAAATGAATGCTATAATAAATACTGCAAGATGTCGTGTGTCGAGTCTCAAATGTTAGATGTAAGTGGCGTGATTCGTGTAACAAAATGTTCTGTGCGGCCATAGTATAGTCTAGCTTGCTAGTTTCTAAATGGTTTGATATGATGTATTAGATATGTATTAGAGTCATATTTATTTTTATATAGAACCTTTATCACATGGAGAGTGTAATTTTGTTGGTAAATATTATATTACTATAAAGCTTGCTGACAAATCCTTTTTGTATTTCCTTGGGGCGTTTTGTCTATGAAATTATATTTGTATAAGGTAATGGGAATTTAAAAATGTCATATTGATAAAATAACGTAAGCATTGCATTGTATCAAAATCAGGTATTTTCGGCAGCATTTTCGCATTATAAGGATTGGTGGTATATGACAGTGAATTGAGAAATGTTAGTTTCGGAATAAAATGCACATCATAGCCAATATGCCCCATTGATGCACGCAGAGCACTTCATGTTATTTTATTCAACAAGTGTAATTCAAAAGGCTGAGTCCTGCAGCAGGCAGAGAGAAGAGAGTATGCCTTCAGAGTTTTTTAATTTCGAATCCGCCATTTTCAAAATAACTTTGACGTTTGACAGTAATAATAATTAACTTAAAGTATATCAGGAATATTAAACACTTCCTGTTATTGTTTGTAATGACCTTAGCTTCTGTTGAAATTTACTTGTTGGATAAAATACCATTCTTTAGGTATTAGCGAAATGAATCGAGACCGATTTATATGATTCTCTCGCTTGTATTGAGTAGTGTGAGTGAGAACACATGAGTTTATTGTACGTACCTACCGTAAGTATAGGTTTTTATATGTTTAACTTAGTTGTAACGTGGACTATATCGATTGCGTATTTTCTTTATTTTGTATGGGAAAACTTCGTTCTCGTCATATCTCGTGAAATATGTTAAACTTATACTTGCGGTACTGTTGTCGATTCAATTCGTTGGGTGCACAGATATGGATCTAAGTAAATTACGCGTATTCCACGATATGTTAAACCAAGCTTGACACTTATGTGCGTTTTCATTATATCTGACAACTTTTCTTGCTCAACCAAAATAAATTAAATATATAAATATAAAATGACAAAATAAATTTAAAAGATAGATGATAAATAAAAAAAAAATTAATATCTGAATACGGTACAATTAAGCATTTGATTAATTTTGTTTTAAACCGACAACGTTGTCAGAGTGTGTATTCAATTAAAAGACATCAAAAGACGAGCGTTCCCTTTTGTTAAGCTATGTAAAGTTACCATCACGAGTTTTGAGCGCTGTAGTAAATCTTTGGGTCTATTATCAATATTCACAATGCGAATATTATTGTTTTACTCGCGTAGAGTTCATTTCAGGGGTGATCCGCGAAAACCTTATGTTTATAAAAATGGCAAAAGTAAAATGAAAAAAAAAATGTCTATGTTACTCCTCGTAATATTAGCTATTTGCCAGTGAAAGTCCCCTTAAATTCGGTCCAGTCGTGACGGACGTACAGACAAACGGAGAAGAAAAAATGAAAAATGATTTTTTTATGTCTGTACCGTATATACTTTCATATGCATTTAGTGAAAAGCTGTTATATTGGAATTGAAAAAAAATTAAAATATTTTTTTCAGTTTAGGCCCTGGTTAGGCACTTATGAATGTCGAGAATTTACCACCGGTTCGGAAACTAGCCTTCTGAGAAGAACCGGCAAGAAACTCAGCAAGGCGTCATGTACATTTCTCTGAGCGCTCAAAACTCGGGTTGGCCCCTGTAGATACACTCGCGTAATATATTTTGAGCCATATCTGTGGTTGGTTGTGTGTGTAGTGCCTGCTGCCATCGTGTATGTGTATGTGTATAGATAATAGGTTTCACTGGGATCTAGACGCGGCGTGGTTCTTGTTGATTTGTCACGTTGTATTCGTTTCTAAGCTATTTTACTCAACATTTTATTATAACATATTATTATATTACAGTTTGCATTTTGTTTATAATTATTTTAGGACCAATTTTGTTTAGACAAAGCTTTGGAGTTCGTTTTGTAAGCATAATAATTAACCCATTTTTATGATATAATTATTTTTTCAATTTTTATTTAATCTTAGGTAGGTAGGTCCAACAAATTCTTTCAAATTTATTATTGTTAAATTAGAAATAGATAATGTAGTAGGAAACCAATTGTTCGCACTCGCTGGAGAAGATCAAATGAATTATGTTTTTAATTTCTATATTTATTAATACGAATTATGCATTCAAGCTTCTAATATCATAGTAGGTATTTTATAAACAAAAATAATTTTCAAATCCATGTGATACAAACGTGTAACAGAGATGAGAAGATTATCATTATTACTAGCTAGGTAGGTTTAATAAATTTTAAATTCCATTCAATAAATAATGGTGTTTCATTTCATCACCCATCCTCAAAGCATCCCTATTCATCACATTATTGAGTCGCGGTCCGTCCATCCACTGCATTCTGGAATCAAGTTTGAAGTCATTTGTTAAATTGCCATAATGTACCAGTCCAGATTCAAACACGTAATTCATACATTCGATTTAATAAATATCGATTTATATTACAATACAAATCTATAGTAAAAAATCGATTAGAATTTAACAATGTGACCGTGTGAATATTTATCTTTTGTTACGATTGAGTTATTTGTCTGATCGACCACAACTTATATAGGAGATCGTTTTCAGAGTTATATGTATTTGAGCTATTTATCCCATCTACTAAAAGTACTACGGCGCCAGAACTAATAGGTGGCAGTTTCGAAGTTATGTTTGAGCTACAAGTATTTATTCAATAAAAACTTAATTATATATACAAGGAACAGTACTTAAAACTAAATGTTTGAGCTATTTGTCACACCTAAAAGTACTAGGGTGCCAGAATTTAAAGGAGGTAGTTTTCAAAGTTATATGTGAACTATTTGTCCACATCGGCAAAAAGTACTAGGGTGCCAGAGCTTATAGGAGGTAGTTTTCAAAGTTATGTTTGAGCTATTTTTCTCATCTTCTTAAAGTACTAGGGCGCCAGAAATGATAGGAGACAGTTTTTAAAGTTATGTGTGAGTTATTTGTCCACATCGGCAAATAGTAGGTACTAGGGCGCCAGAGCATATAGGAGGTAGTTTTCAAAGTTATGTATGAGCTATTTTTCCCTCATCTTCTAAAAGTACAAGGGCGCCAGAGCATATAGGAGGTAGTTTTCAAAGTTATGTATGAGCTAATTTTCCTCATCTTCTAAAAGTACTAGGGCGCCAGAAATGATAGGAGACAGTTTTCAAAGTTATGTTTGAACTATTTGTCCTCATCTGCTAAAATTACTAGGGCGCCAGTAACGATAGGAGGTAGTTTTCAAAGTTATATTTGTCTCGCGTACTAAAAGTACTAGGGCGCCAGAACTTACAGGTTTTCGTAGAACATAACTTTGTAAATTAACTCATTTCCTATTATGGTGCCCTAGTTCTTCTATGTAATAATGGATGCAGGATCATTTTTGAAAGAATAAAATATCAAAGTAGCATTTCATAGTTTAATAAATAAAATGTTCACAATATTGCATAGGTACATTACTTGTTACAATAAATCGTTTTAACGTTATTTAAGCCACTGAGGTTAATATAAACGTACATAGCGAACGCTCTTTTTTTAATTTGCTGTACATATTCAGCTGCTTTATTATCTGTGGTGCCTGCACCGTAATATATAATTAAATAATTAACCTCAGTGTTTAAAGCGTGCATTTGTAAATGTTGGCAACATTCAGTCGGTGACCAGAGAGGCAATCTTGGGTACGCCCTTAGTGTAGACTTGGGAAAAATAATAATATAATGCACATTGAAGAGCAAACAAATTGTTAGATAATATTTACATGCAGCCGTACTAAGTAATAACTATTGTAAGTATTCGTTTTTAAAATCATTGCCATGATAGTTTCACTCATTTATGAGACAGATGTATGTGACGTGCATACATCTGTCACTGTCGCACAACTGAATTAACATTGCAATAAGAGCTCATGGTTGGGCCCCAGACTGTCAGTTTTAAATGTCAAAATACTAACAAAAATGTAGCCATTTCAAAAATACAATATATTATGTCTTCAAATAAAATATCCAAATAAATAATGTCTTCGGACTTATATTTTTAAATTTCACAGTCAGTAGCCATTTAAGAATACCCGTCTAATAAATGTCTTATTCTACTATAACTGCCAAAATTACAATACAATTTTTCATTTTGCAAACTCAACTGACAATCGAGTATTTTAAAATAAATGCATTCCAATGGATTATTTTATAAGGACGGATGAGATGTTGATCAAAAGCAGCCGAACGATAATTTTAACTGCTATTAAATTTTAATGGCGCCAAAAGTGAGCAAAACAAACAATGTTGAAATAGAAAAATGATTTAAGGATGTTTTATTTACCATTTAACCACGTTTATCATTGAAGCATAAACGATTATCATTATTCTATAAATTACTAATGATCACACTACAATAGGCGTTACGCTTACGTTTAGAATAATGTACGCTTGTCAGTAACTTGTGCATTAAATAAAGTAACAAAAATATAACATACAGTACAATCTCTTAAAGCTAAACAGCTTAAGTGAGCAAACATGACCCGTTTTAAATTATATTTCGGGTATGGCAATATTTACACATATTTTTTTTCCATTCTTGTCTATAAAATTTGACAGATTTCGGTATTTTCACCGAGGATATATATGTATTTTAAATGCCAACGTGAGTCTAAGTATTAACATCAAATCAAATGTTTTTGAGTCAAGCTAAAATTCAGAACCGATAGAGGGATAATTTTAAAAATAAGTTATACAGATATAAAAATGGGCGGATAACACGGTGGAGTTGTTAATACTTAATATATTATTCTTTGCATTGATCAACCCAAACGTTTAACGGGGGCAATAATGATAGAGGCTTGGAAATAAGATCGACGCACAGTGATAAGCCACGTGGGCACTAAAATATATCTTCGGTGAAGCGTGTGAAAACCTTAAATCCCCCAAATTAATATTCATCTGTTAGTTTTAAATCTACCAGAGAGCATTAAATTTCGATATCTTTGATTCATTCTTTTGTCACTACTGCTCCAGAAAACATCTTGATAAACACGTGAGAAGTCAATTCAAATTGATCTTTGTTTTCTGATATGAGTAATATTTTTAATATAACACATGCAGTTGGATGTACAGACTGGGCCCTTACCATAAGTTCTTATTGCCATCATAGTTCCTCTGTGTGACAGTGACAGACTTATACACGTCATATACATCCGTCTCGTAATAAGAGTTAAACTTCATGGCAATAAGAGGTTATGGTAGGGGCCCTACCTTTTGTTTTAGAGATTAAAACAAGACTGTAAACATTACAAATATTTGTGACCAATACAAAATTTGATTTGGTACTTTTTTCAGAATTTTCGGGTATTCGAATCTTCTCTCATCCATACAAAATTCTATATTTTAACGATTTTTTTAATTACTTGAATATTTGTATTAAACAGTCCTATCAAAAAAAAAGAACGTATATTCCAAAAAAATTCAGTGTTTTTTGTGATGTTAATAAAAGTTTTGGTTACAAATTAATATTCATTTTGTAACTATCCTACCCATATTAATTCTAACTAAAGCTTAGTAATAATGGTCTTAAATTATTGCATTTGAATATAATGTTAGCCTAAAAATGCAAATTACATATTATCTTTGATATCGTCATATAAAATTATGTTTTTACAAAGACTTTTCACAATATAATGAATAAAAACATAATAAATAATATATTCTAGTTATGTAAAACTTTAATCCGAATTTTCGGTGACATACAATATTTTTACATAAATAATATTTAAGGCACGAAAATCAAAATGTAATTTCATAAAACTTTGAACTCAGGCTGATTGATTGAGTTTCATAGACATAAAAACATTAAAATATGATCATCAACTGAGCTAGTAGAATTTTATCCGCGGTAAAAAAATCACAGCGTACACATTACTTGTAAAATTTAAAGCTTTTGATGTGACTAATGTTTTCAATAGACAAAGATCGTCTAGTTAAAATAAAAAAAATCATAGGACTTCCTCCATTTTCCGAAGTCTATTAAAAACAGAGTGGGAGAGAAATAAGTCGAGGAGGGTACTCATTGATTTGGAAATTTAAATCACCATGACTAATATTATTATATTAATTATTTATATTCATACATATGGGCGTGATGAATACTTTCAAGAATCTTCATACCTTGTCCAACGAATAAAATGCTTTGCATTTTCATTTTATGATTTTGCTTGCACTTGCAATTAAGTGTCACAAATGCCAAACCATATGTCATTTTGACACTTGTATACAAGTGTCAAAAATTACAAAGTATAATTATGTCATTTTTGGCACTTGAAACAATGCAGAACCAAAAAAATACTAATTTCTTAATTAATTAAATACTTTAATTCGTTGGACAAGGTATAAACTTAAATTCATTAATGCAAGAAATGCAGCGAATAAATATAAAAATGATAAACGATACGTATTTTTTATGTTCAACAAAAATAACCTATACCCAAAATGCTTCAAATACTGCACTTGTATATTGTAAATGCGAATTATTCGAAATACTTACATTAAAATTCTATCAAATATTTGACAGAACAAAAATAGGCCAAATTTTAAAGCAATTCATTGTTCAAGTTATCCTTGTACGGGTGGCGTCATGAGCGCTGATATTGAATACGCGTCAATTTCTGTGATTTGTATGGAGCAAACATATACCTATGTGCCAAGAATGTGCGCCCTATCTATACATACGTATGTGTACATCAGTCTAAGGATATTGCATATTCATATTCCATGCTAAGAATGTAGATATGTCATCATCACGCGTAAATTGAAGGCAAGAAAATGATGTTATCTCTTTTACTCTCATGCTTATCATATCTTTCGTACTGTTCATTTTCGGGAACTGATTTTAAAATCGATTACTATGAACATATGTAGTGTTACAATATCATTGCAATTGTCCCTTAGAGTGAAAAAAAGATTTAATGTTAGTCTATGTTGTCTGTTTAAAATTAACAACGAATTATATATATACGTAACTCAAGTTACGTACAATCTTAATCTACACGAATTTAAACCTTATCCATTTAGAAATAAGCGCTATCGTTGTTCTTGATAAAGTGCACTTATTAGAGGTATGGCATATCTCATTCAATTCCATTTATTTGACACCACGCGTGTTTACATTTCTTAATTCGAAGTAACTGTAATTCTTATTTTTTTGCACTTTTGTGACAAATGATTCAAAAGAGAAATCTTTTCATAGGCGTCTTCTAAATGTAATTATACCATCGATACATCGTATAAGGCAAAAATGCTCTACTTACGTTCCCCATCAGCCTTGTTTACTATTGCTACTTTGTGACCATTATTTAAACTAGAGTTGTAAGTATAAAAATGCCACTTTGAGAGAATCATAATGTGATCCGAATATGATTCATCATCGAAATGACAAAATGGTCACCTAGCTAAAATTCATATTATGCATTGGTCAAGGATAGATATTTTCTGCGTTTGCGGTTGAAACTCTGCGGCCTTGGGGTCCGGATGCCCATCAACTTTTCAAAGAGGTTGCACGTAGTCTGGTAGAAGCCTCTCGAGAGCTGGGGCTTTTCTCGCCATTTCGTCATTTCGATGATGAATATTCGGATCACATTATGATTCTTCCAAAGTGGCCTTTTTAGACCTACAGTACCTAACTAATTAATCTCATAGGTATACATTGAGACATTACGTACTACGTACTAGAGAATACATTCGCATACATTGTCCTATACCTTGTCCAACGCACCGATCCGAGAATACGATTAATAGTTTCGATTTAAATTATTATTATTATGATTATTTATTAGTCTTTATATTTTTTATCGCCTTTATGTTCAAAATTAAAAAATATTTTTGAAAATAGTAATTACTGAGTTTCTTGCCGGATTCTTCTCAGTAAAAGCAACCTTCCGAACCCGGCCGTAGCAAGTATAATCCTGCATAGTCATGTCATTATGACGATTTGAAAGTACTTTGTTAAAAGTCTAATGAACAAAAGATATTTGTGTTTTTAATTGAATTGAACAACATTGATATTCGATTTTGTTTCGTAACTGTCTAGATTTTTAGATGGTTCACTTGGAATTCACGTTGGACAAGGAATGGTCAATGGCTGTTATACAGTGTGTCTGCTCATCGGTGTCAGAGCTTCTGCTATGCGATACATTAAATTATTGACAAAACGTGGTCAAATTCTGTTTTTTTTTATTTTAACATATCATATGTCCATGTTTAAAAAGTATAAAGTATTATCTTAAACAGGAGTTTTTGCTAAAAATTTTGTAACTAAAATTTTTTTTCAACATTTCCGGCTTGTTTTTAAACAATTCGGTAATTCTTTGTGTGTCTGCACACATTGTGCATATATAAATATGGCTAAATTTTCGTTCACCCTGCTTTAGTCACAAAAAAGTTGCCTTTGCTGAAAAAAATCCAGCGTGTGGATTGTCGATAAAATGTATCGTATATTTAAAAGCTTCGACACCGATGGTCGGTACAAAACACTTCCAAACATCCTTTGACATACTTCTTAGTCGTAGTAATAATAGCTCAATGTAAATATATTACACTTAACACTACAATTGAATAGCTTAGCTGCACATTATATTATATTTATATATAATTATTTAATATTATTTATCCGTTTATTAAAGCGTTCTAATATTATGAAAGCATCTTTATATTTCTTAGAATATGTTTCATAACTTTTCTCTCATTAATCCGTAATGATAAGCGGTTACAGTAGTCCATAAACGCTTACCGCAAAGGAATTAACCTTTTTTCTTGATCGCTACTGTCAGCATAGCGTCTAAGAGATGTTTCTCTTCCAAATTCAATCTTTACAGCTATCCTAGCCATAGTTAAATGAACCTTATATCTTTTCATGATAGTCGTGTTTCGGGAATCAATGTATATTAATCGATTGTTTTAATCGTTCGTTTTCGATATTCGTAGTGACCGTTACCGGCGTCATTTCAATATACAATATATGTATGTGTACAGTAGAATATTTTTCTATGTCATTTACGTAAATAAACATCGTGTACCTACTTAATTTTTTTTCATATCCAAGAGAAAAAAAAAGTTATAACAAAAGACTAACCCCCTTATTACAGAACATGGTGTAAGCGACGACTAAACTCTCGACTAAATCTATATCCATCGTTTTTTAAATCCACTATTAAACCAATACCATCTTAGTCTATGCTGGTAATAAGGGGGTAATATTTTTAGTATCCAAAGTAGGCCGCTACCTTATATTATAAACTGGCAACATTATTCTTTGGCTGTGAATTCCCTTATATATGTGTTTTGAAAATGAAAAATGAAAATGAAAATGAAAAATATTTGTTCAGTTTAGGCCCTGGTAAGGCACTTATGAAAGTCGAGAATTTACCACCGGTTCGGAAACTAGCCTTCTGAGAAGAACCGGCAAGAAACTCAGCCAGGCATCATGTACATAACATCGAAACAATATAAATCATAATGAAATCATAATACAAAATCAAATTTGATAATAGGTATAAGTATTCACAATAGTGACAAATTGTATTAGCATGCAAGTCATTATAAAACAAAATCAAAGAGATAAAAAAATAACAATACCAGATAGATTTACAAGTGTTTGCATACCATGTATTTGCCAGGAGCTACTTGTGCAGAGTGATTTACCTAGTTCCATATATCCTTGTCATTTATATAATCCGAAATTTTATAATATGCTTTCTTCATCAAAACAGTTTTGACATGTGTTTTAAATTTATCATAATTTAACGCGATTATTGATTGTGGGATTTTATTGTAGAAGCGAACACAGTTCCCCATGAATGATTTATTTACTTTAACTAATCTGAATCTAGGAGCCATAATTTTGTGTTTATTTCGCGTACAAATCGAATGAACATCACAGTTTAAATTAAAGAGATGAATGTTTTTTTTCATGTACAATAAATTCTCATAAATGTAAAGTGAGGGTAAAGTGAGTATATTAATTTCTTTAAATTTATCCCTCAAGCATTCACGGGGTTCCAACGAGTATATTGCCCTGATGGCTCTTTTTTGAAGTATAAATATAGAATCTAGGTCTGCCGCGGAACCCCATAACAATAAGCCATATGACATAAGACTATGAAAGTATGCGTAGTAAACTAATCTAGCAGTATCGACATCCGTCATTCGTTTGATTTTCCTAACAGCAAATGCTGCTGAGCTAAGTTTTCTTGACAATGTTTCAATATGAGAGCCCCATTGTAATTTTGAATCTACTGTTAGCCCTAAGAATACCGTACTATCAACCAAATCCAGTTTACCACCATCTAGTGATATATTTGTAGCTATTTGCGATGTATTAGGTGGTGAGAATCGAATACATTTAGTTTTTTTAGAATTTAAAACGAGGTTATTGGCGTCAAACCAATTTGAAACAGATGTTAGTGTTTCATTCAGAGTATTAAGCTCCTTATCTTTCCTGCTCACTTTAAAAACTAAAGATGTATCATCTGCAAACAGAACAATATCACAGATACCTTCTACAACAAGTGGTAGGTCATTTATGTACGCCAGAAATAGGAATGGACCTAATATGGAGCCTTGCGGCACGCCTGTTTTAATTAATGACCCTTTAGATGTTACACCACTGACGCCAACCTTCTGATGACGATTGGACAGGTAAGAGGACACAAGATCGAGGGCGGTTCCGCGAATACCATAATATTTAAGCTTCAGAATTAGCGTACGATGGTCGACGCAATCAAAAGCTTTTGAGAGATCACAGAAGACTCCTAAGGCGTCATAGGCGCCCTCCCATGCCTCAAATATATGTTTTATTAATTTTGCCGCCGCGTCCGTTGTGGATCTACCTTTAGTGAAACCAAACTGGTGATCGTGCAATATGTTATTTATGTTAAAGTGGGCTAACATCTGATTTAGCATTATTTTCTCAAATATCTTACTAAGGGCAGGAAGTATTGATATAGGCCTATAATCAGAAGGATTTTCTCTGGAACCTGCCTTAAAGATTGGAATTATTTTACTATATTTCATAAGATCCGGAAATTTGATTACGACAATCTCGTACAAAATCATTTGGTGGCACAAAACACAAACATGAATGAGCGGATTTAGTATTAAGTAAATAATTTTTCTATCTTTTACCTTTCCATGGCTTGAATAGCTTTAACTCCATGGTTAAAGGCACAGGCGCATGTTTCTAGTATTTTTACGCTTACACCATTAATCTAAAGTATGGGATCCGGCGTTCTTATACAAAAATGATCTCCTACCGAATTTCGGTTACGGCGGTTAATCTCAACGGGGATTAGCCATGTACGCAGGAGATAGTGCACAAGTGTGTGCGCAAACACAGGTGCACTCTTTATTCCCTCACTGTCATAGTCCGATGGGAGGCAATCCGACACGACCGGAGAGAGATCAGGCGTAGGACCAACGGTGCAACGTGCTTATATACTTTTATTATATAACGGTCGTTCCAGATGTGCTCGTAATTTTTTACTTCTCTTTATAAATGTTGAGATTAAGGTCTATTCAGACCTTCATTCGCTACCACCTACGGTGGGTTCCGCAAAATTGTTTTCAGGTATGAACAGACCTTAACGGTCTTCCTAACTCGTACTTGTCATAATATATAACACCATTTTGTATCTTTAAATATATAAATTGAAGTCGTCATTTCCGTACCAAATTAACCGCCTGTTTGAACGCATAGTTCCAAATTACGTTACAGATCTTGATACGGTTTTAACTCACATGTCTCAATTGAATTCCTACGGGTGTATTGCTAAAAAAATCCATCGAATATTCGAGAGAATAGTGAAGAATAGTCATTTTGTAAGTCTTAAAAAAATCGTAACCCGAAGCGAATTGACAGCGGGTCGCTCGTATTACAATAAAATCAACGACTGCCGACTCGTGTTAGACTTGTAAGGGTGATATCATACAGACAGTTATATATCAATGTTCATGTAGTGTAAGTGTAGTTTCATACGGATGTTCCGACGTGTCTATCCGTGTCTAAGGAGACGTCTTCAGGCGAGGCGAGGTCAGCTCGCAGCCTCACTCCACGACCGGTCAATGTCCAACGACACGCTGCACGGGACTCTTGCGGTGATACTCTGTGATGAAAATAAAATGATTTAAGATTTAAGAGCTGTGGTGGCTTTGGGGTTTGCAGCAGTCATTAGAGTGCCTAGTGCGAGTTTTTCACTGCGATGACGTTAACGCAGATTCATATGGGATCGAAACAGCGCCACCTGTCGGCCAACAGATACGCGATGACTTGTGACAGGGATTTGAGAACTCGCACTATTGCAAATCAGTTTCATTCATTACAATAAAAATCATATACTATTAATTGTGTGTATACCTGTGTTCTGGTGGTAGTTGCGGCGAGGGGCTGCGGCTGGTGGAGCTGGTGGAGCTGGCCGACCCGCCGCGGTACCTCTCCACGGACCCTCCCGCCTCCTCGCCTACACACGATACACGTAGCGTACAACACACTTGTAATAAACAAATACACAACAACGGCTGGCTAGCTACATATAATAATGATCTCCTACCGAATTTCGGTTACGGCGGCTAATCTCAACGAGGATAAGCCATGTGCGCAGGAGTTATTATAGTGCACAAGTGTGTGCGCAAACACAGGTGCACTCTTTATTCCCTCACTCCCATAGTCCGATGGGAGGGAATCCAACACGACCGGAGAGAGATCACGCGTAGGACCAACGGTGCAACGTGCTTTCCGAGGCACGGGGGTGTAAACACCGCCAACTTCCAAACTCCGGGCATTTTATTGTGAATTTCTTGACAGAAAAACCCAATATCTATTTTTGACCCGACCCGGGAATCGAACCCGGGACCTCGTGATCGGCAGGCGAACCTACTAACCACTAGACCAACGAGGCAGCTACATATAATGCTATCTTAAATCGAATACAGCGCGGGCGCAGCATTCCATCGCCCGGTGCATTATCCTTTCAATGAATCATCTCAGCCGCTAGTGGTAAACTAGATACGACATTGAGCGCAGGCCGGTCGAGCTCCCGCTTTCCCTCTGTACCGCAATATAAATATTACGTACAATAAATATTGAATTATCTTCCGATCTAACTCTCACTTGTGCCGATACGATCCCCATACACACGTATACACCAGGCCTTTCATGTAACGTGTTGGACAATCAAGTGTTAATATCAAAATAATATCAATCAAAGTTGGATAATCAAGATGAATAACTTACACCCCTTGTCTTCGCTGTCGGGCGCGTCTTCTAACCCCCGTAGGATTTCAGCGCACAGCTCCGACTCCAGCGGCACTGGGTTATCAGACTCTCTGCAATACACAATATTATCATAACAATTAAGCTATATATAAAATATGAGTGTGGCACCGGTGGGAGGAGCGGACTGAAGGGGTGATATAACACACCTGTTGTGTAAGACGAGCGCGACGGTGGCGGGGTGCGGCACGGGCGGGTGTAGTGCTGCGCGCGGACTGAAGGGGTGATATAACACACCTGTTGTGTAAGACGAGCGCGACGGTGGCGGGGTGCGGCACGGGCGGGTGTAGTGCTGCGCGCGGACTGAAGGAGTGATATAACACACCTGTTGTGTAAGACGAGCGCGACGGTGGCGGGGTGCGGCACGGGCGGGTGTAGTGCTGCGCGCGGACTGAAGGAGTGATATAACACACCTGTTGTGTAAGACGAGCGCGACGGTGGCGGGGTGCGGCACGGGCGGGTGTAGTGCTGCGCGCGGACTGAAGGAGTGATATAACACACCTGTTGTGTAAGACGAGCGCGACGGTGGCGGGGTGCGGCACGGGCGGGTGTAGTGCTGCGCGCGGACTGAAGGAGTGATATAACACACCTGTTGTGTAAGACGAGCGCGACGGTGGCGGGGTGCGGCACGGGCGGGTGTAGTGCTGCGCGCGGACTGAAGGAGTGATATAACACACCTGTTGTGTAAGACGAGCGCGACGGTGGCGGGGTGCGGCACGGGCGGGTGTAGTGCTGCGCGCGGACTGAAGGCCGACACCTCCAGCGAGGGGGCAGGCACGCGAGGCGCCGGAGTACCGCCCCACTCGCACCACACGCCTTCTAACACACACAAGTATAATGGCTTATTAGGGTTTCATAACATAGCGGCAAAAAGGTTAGTCTGGTCCAATGATACTCAAAGAGATCTATATCAACCCCCTGTACTGTATATGGAAGTAATGGAGGGGCGTACTCAAGATAAAAAAAAAGCTTTGGGATCTTTGGTCTGGAGCAAACTCAGTAGTTTGCACCAGAAAAAATAAACGGGGTGAATAGTTATCGGGCGGACAGTAATCTCGCTGCACGAGCATTTCAGGCGGGTCGCAACGGCAGCGGGGCGGTATGGTTTATAGCCGGGGTTTCTAGAAAAACGTCGCTTGAATTGGCTCAAAAGTACTGGACCGATTTAAAAAAATACCCTTATAATTTATACCCTTTCAATGCTACATTATATAATAACATAGGCTATATTTTATCCCCGTACTCCCTCCGGGAAGTACGCGGGTGAAAACGCGTGACGTCCGCTAGAGTAAAATAAAATACCTGGCGGGCATTGATCCGGCTGCGCGAGCACGTCAGGCGGGGCGAGTCTGGGAGGTGGCGGGACGGTGTTGGTTATTTGCGGCGCTTCGAGCGGCAAGCGAGCCTCGTGCGGCAGTAAGGCCAGCAGTACATCAGCGTGGAAGGCCTCCACGAGGGTGGTGGCAGCGAGGGCGTGCCAGTCCCCGGGGCTGATCCCCCGCGCCGCCCACCACCCCTCCTCGCGCCCCCCGCCCCACACTCGACGCAACTCCTCCGCGCCCGCTTGGATTGCGTACTATACACAAAAAACATACAGTCGAATCGAGTTTTTTGGGATTTAAATAATGATGACTACACATTAAGGTTTCAATTAATCTGTTCCACTTCGTCTTCTCAAATTTCTTATAAGAAAACTAGCTGCGCTCCGCGGTTTCACCCGCGTAGAGTTAATTTCATGGGTGTCCAACGGAACCCTTATGTTTTTTTTAAATCAAAAGTAGCCTAAGTTACTCGCGCCCCCCGCCCCACACTCGACGCAACTCCTCCGCGCCCGCTTGGATTGCGTACTATACACAAAAAACATACAGTCGAATCGAGTTTTTTGGGATTTAAATAATGATGACTACACATTAAGGTTTCAATTAATCTGTTCCACTTCGTCTTCTCAAATTTCTTATAAGAAAACTAGCTGCGCTCCGCGGTTTCACCCGCGTAGAGTTAATTTCATGGGTGTCCAACGGAACCCTTATGTTTTTTTTAAATCAAAAGTAGCCTAAGTTACTCCTTGTAACATTAGCTACCTGACAAAACTTATCCCATCAAAACCCATCATCGTGCACACCTCTGGACCCTCCCCAGGGGTGGGGCCGGTGTAGCTTCAGGGTGTGGGGGTCGCACCTTTTGTTTAGAAAGTCCCGTTAAAATTGGTCCAGCCGTTTCGAACATTACACAAACAGAGAGACAGAGAAAAAAAATTGGGTTTTTTATGTCCGTACCGTATATACTTTCATATGCATTTAGTGAAAAGCTGTTATTTTGGAATTACAAACAGACACTTCAATTTTATTTATCTGTATGTATAGATAAATAAATCAACAAGCCTTCCGTCATCCATCGTCTTTCTGTCATACGTCACTTCGTACTTGTGTATCCTCTATTCTTTCCGCTCACACACTGTTTATCAATATTACCTCTTATCCTTAATTATGTCATACGTCATTCTGAAGACAAGTCTAATAATAAAAAAAAAACTTTCTCAACTGACTTTCACTTTCTAAATCTGTGTTCAGTGTTGACTTAATTACCTATAGCATTGAGTGAAAAACTGTTATTTTGCAGTTACAAACAGACACTTCAATTTTATTTATCTGTATAGAGTATAGATGTAGTTCAATAAAATTTGTAAATATTAAATAGAGATATTTAAGATGTAGTAAGGTGATGTTTTAAATCATGCAAATGATCATAATAACGCAAGGTAGATGCTGTGAAATAATATACGCACCCTAAGATCGTGGGTAGTCATCCTCACGCGCGCCCGTGCTGCATCTGACAGAGGCAAGGCGAGCGCTCGTCGCCGCGCGGCCAACTTGTCACGTAACGACGACAACAGCTCCGAACATTCACGCTCCAACTGCTTGTATGACCCCGTCTGCAAACCAAGTCAGTACAGGTTTAAAATATAAACCAGCTGTGCCCCACGTAGACTTTTCATGTTAAGACTTAAGAAGCCTCTTAATACCATCGGCCGTTTTAGAGATTAGCCAGAACATTTTTTTTAAGTTTATGTATAATCTAAGCTGTAACAATTGTTGGTGAGCCGAATAAAGAAAAAAAATGTATATAACTTTAATGTGTATTTAGTGAAAAGCTTTGTCTAGAAAGTATATAAGTTACTAACATAAAAAAAAAAACAATTATAAAAAAACACTATCTGTCTGCCCGGTTGTTTCAATAGTGTTATGAAAAAACAATTTTTGAATACTTTATCATTGAAAAAATATTTATAGCATAGAAAAAAAACCTTAGCAATCTGCACAGAGAAGGGTCCGAAGCAGGCGTCGACGAAGTGTTCGTAGTCCCGCAGCGGGCGCTCGATGTGGCGCTCCAGCTCCGCGCCCCACACGCCCAGGGCTTCGCTCTCGCCGCGGGCACACACCGCCGCCACCGCTTGCGTGCCACTGGAATAACACTCTTATTAACACACGCTTAAGGATCTATTTTGTTTTTTATCCCATGCAAAACAAGATCGCACTGGACTGGCTATATTCTATAAAATGTGACCGCTGTATTTGCGTCAATTTAATCAAATTTTGAATCCAACTAATTTGAATTGTATTATATTGTCGCGTTCTGTAACTTTTTCTGCGGACGTCAGGTAACAGGGCTAAAATGACGCAAATCAAACAGGTACACAAATTTTCGAGCGTAATAGTGAAGTGTCGGCTGGTACTGTCAGTGGTAGTTTGTGTGAGGAGGGAGTGTGTCATCTTCATCATCTCCCTGGCCTTAATCCCATGTATTTGGGGTCGGCACTTGATTCAACCCGATGTGGCTGATCACCTGATTTTTGTACGAAGCGACTGCCATCTGACCTTCGCAACCCCTTTTTCGAGGAAAATCGGCAATCTGGGTTAAACCAGTTGTCAGATTATTTTTAGGCCTCCGACTGACCTGTAACGATTGCCAAAGATGTTAAATTGGCAACCAATTGTGAGGAGGGAGTGTGTGTCTGAAGTTAACGTGTGGGGGGAGGTAATGTGTAGTGGGCAGGTAGTGTGTGTAGTGGGGAGGCAGTACTTACGATATCTGGTAGTAAGTGGTGCAGTGCAGGCCGGGCCCGTGCACGCGGCGGCAGAAGGCGGAGTCGTGCGCCGGCACGCGGCCGCCGCGGGCTATGCCGGCCCGCCACCACGCCTCCTCCCACACACCGCGACACGCCCACCAACTCACACCACCTATACACACACATATCACATATATAGAACATTATAGTCATAAAGAAACCGGTGTTGTAAATGAGTAAAATATAACTCACCGACGAGCAGCACTAGTGCGCACAGCGGACACAGTATGAGAGCGACCACCAGCGCGACGAGGGGCTGAAGCACGCCGAGGATGCCTATCCTCCATATCAACACTTCGAACAGCACAAACCATCTGGAAATATCATCCGTTACAATCCTTCTTCCACTGGGACTACTACAAGGACGTTCAGGTCTATGTGAGCTTGACAAATATTGTAATGATTTAACTTATACACTTTCTTAAACTGTATTTAAAATATTTAGTTTACGCATAGGCATGCATAATTCTTTTTTGAAAACAGGCCCTAAGCCGAGGTCCTAGCCCCGCACCGGGGCGCCTTTAGCTGTGTTGCTTGGTTTTTAAGATTAAACTCGGATGGAGGGCCTTGAGTCGCCCTATAGTCCGGTAAAACTTTGAAGGTAACTCCCATACAAAAAAAATATTAAAATAAACTTTCTTATGTAGCAGCGATTCTCCACTCGCTTCATAGATGGCGCTACTCGCTAGCAAATGCGAAGTTTGTGTACAAATACACGAGAACCGTAAATAAGAGTTTTCACGAGTATTGCGGTATATATACAAGTTTCCAACTAGAACAGTTGGTACCGCGGGTCCCCAGACATGACACCCTGACTGAAATATCTTCTTTTTGCTGGGATGAGCATGATCACTACGTATATCGTTATTTCATTGCGATTCCAAATACCTACTCGAAGGCCAGCATACTAGATTTGTTCACTATGTATATATAATAACTACGAAAATGTCTAACCTGTTAAGTTTCGGAGGATCAGGGCAGTCAATATCCAGGAAGAGAGCGTTAGTGGCGTGTACTGCGAGAGTCAGGAGCGGCATCCAGAGAGGTACTGTGCCCGCCGCGGCGAGAGAAGCCAAGCTGCTTGCTATGCTCACCAAGGGGAACAGGATCAACAATGCCATTGACCCCAGACCACCTACTATCCCATAGTTCCATACACGATTCGCTTGACGACTCAGACCTTTGCCTAGCAAACCTAGAAGGAAAATAAATATGTGGTAAAAATACTTAATTAAAACTTGCTTTTAATATTCGTTTTCGTGTCCTATTCAGCAAGCCCTTTCATTTGATACTGATACTGTGGTAGTGCAGAAAAATGAATTAGTCCGCCATATTGGAGTTAGAATGACGTCACATAACTAAGCATGCATTGTAAGTAAGCGTGTGTACCAAATTTCAGCCTCAACTTCACCTTGTTGACAAATTGTTTGTGTTTGATTTTGATTGACCAAAGTGACATTTGGGGGTTTTTTTCATAGTTTTTTTTATATATACCTGTATCGGGTTCAGTTTCAAATCTGGTGCGTTCTTTGGAGACGTGTCGCCACAAATTAAGTAGCCGCGACCACATCGTTTGCGTTTCACTGCTACGTTTCGGGAATAATGTCCCGTTCACCTGACATCAAACAAATTAAAAAATATCACTATTTGATTAGACTTCTAACAAAGCACTTTCAAATCGTTAGAACGACACGATTATACATGCTACCGCCGAGTTCGGAAGGTTGCGTTACACACACGGGAATATAGGTATTTTGTTGATAATGTCGCACACTTTACATTAAAAAAGTTTTGTTTATTTTCCATCCTTTTAGTGAGATTTGAATTAAACTGTGATAAAAACCGCTTTATCTATGACCGATATATACAACGATACGTTAAACATGAGTCAACGAATGAGACTTGAAAGCAAAACACGGAGTACTTTTGTTTTTAATCTGTGTGTTAGGTTACCTGTGACAGCTCGTAGTCAGGCACGAACGGCTTGAAGCAGATGAGCGTCCGCACGGAGAGCGGTGAGCTCCACGGGATCATCACTCCCAGCACGAACATCATGTTCCAGCTCCAACACCACGTCCTATACACAACGAACATCGCTCAATTACGCTCCGTATATAGTGCACCAGGCTGGGTGTAATGGCGGCTCGCACGGTGGGATGTTATAGGCAGTGTGTACCTCCACCCAATAGCCAGGGTCTAAGAATTTGGCTATGGTATCCCCTGTCTATCGTAAGAGACGACTAAAAGGAGAGGCGGTGGTCGGGGTGGGAGCTTTAACCAAGGTGTCTTGACGGGAAGGTGCCTTGCACAGCAAGGTCTTTAGGGGCGGCAATACAGCTGCCCCGGGGATGTGGCCCAGCAAAGTGTGGGGGGACACCGGTGCGATCTATCAGAGTACCCGGAGTCCCCCCTGAGCACTGAGGATGACCATTGGGTTTTAGTACGGTAAAAATCCCACATACCCCGACCTGCCTCTCCCGGGGCGGTCGGGGACTTTTTGAAGGTTTCCCCTTCGCCAATAAAAGAAAAAAAAAAAAGAAAAAAAGTCAGTGTGTACCTGTGGGCCGTGTTGAGCAGCCGCCACGCTGGCCAGCGCGTGGTGGTGGTGGTGAGAGCCTCACGGTGCACCAGGAACACGGGCTGGCTGGGGTCGGAGCGCGGCGTGACGATGGACGTGGCGCGCGCGCTGAGCACGGTGGGGATGCGCTCGCTGCGCCCGCGGAAGTGCCGCACCACCTCCCAGCGGGACGCGCGCCACACGCGCACCGCCCACACGAACGACCGCGTCGGCGTCTTGGCCGCGCGCAACTCCTGCCGACCACACAAAATTCACTTTCAAATAAGGCTAAAGGTGAATCAAAACGAAGGCTTCATCAACATATTCATCGTGTTAACCTTCATAAGCAGCGGTTCGCGGTCTCTAAGGAACGCCAGGTCCCGGAGCAGGAAGTATCGGTGTTGATGCAGGTTGTGGACCAGCATAGCAGCAGCGGCGTCCTCCATCGGTGCCCAGCGTAGCTCGTACCTCAGGCGACGCGCGGAAGCTGCCAGCCGCTCGTCGCGCCACGCACTCGCACGAGACAGTACAGGGTGCGACGCACATATGCGGGCCGACGCCGCGGCCAGCCCCGCCTCCAACTTGTTGCGGACGCCTTCCTCGGCCCTGGTGGACAACAATGAGTCGTGTTAATAGCCAGCGATAAGAAGGACACGATGGTGGAATTAAGTGCTGTTGTTCGCTGCCCAGCACCGCCGCACACACGAGACACCCGTACTGTATGTTAGATGGGCCTACCGTGCCAGGATGGCGGAGGCCCTGAGCTGCGCGGCCAGCAGCGCGGGCACGCCGGGGCCCAGCGCGGCCAGCTGCTCGCTGCCCAGCACCGCCGCACACACGCGACTCACGTACTCGCGCATTGCACACACTCGCACTTCCTGCAACATCATCATTATTATCATCGGTATATCATACTGCACGCAATCTATCTCTGGCGAACATAAAATAGCTAAAACAGTACCTCTTCGATCTCCTTCATGGGCATCTTCTGCGCGGCGAGTTGTGCAGCCTTCCTCTCTCTGAAGTGCAGGAACCAGCCGCGCGCCTCCCGCTCCAGTAGCAGCTGTAACGGGGCTGCCGCGCGACGGATCACCTCGCGGCGGTACAGACGAAGATCCACCTTCAAAAAGGGTAACCACCATCATAATCAACTCAATGGTATTCACTCTTCATTCGCGGGGACACCACAGAAGATTCAGAACCTTACGTAATTTTAGGTTGGAAGTGTATGGTACCTGCGTGGCCTGAGGTGTGGTGTATATGCAGGGAACCCGGGGCGCGGGTCGCGGAGGCTCGCGGGCGTCGGGTTTCTCCGCAGCGGCGCGACGCATGGCGCGAGTCACCCACGCTGCCAGCGCTGTTATGTCCTCCTGGTGTTCCGGCTACCACCATACATACGACAAATTTAAAATATCTTTATTTGATTAGACTTCTTACGTAAGTACTGTCAATTAATTAGAAGGACTATAATGATAAGTTAGTGAATAAAATCAACTTAATGACAAAAAAACTATTATTTTCCGAATCCGTTTTAAATATAGCAAATTACTCACTTTACAAATGAGTTCAGCTACTAGATAGCGAGATCTCTCCTCGCGTATTTTCTTCTCGAGGTCCCGCGCTTCCATCCACGGCATGCCAAACAGAAGATCTAGTAACCTGGAAGACAATTCTTGTTTTCATTACACATCATTCTCCATGGACTATGGAGCACTGACGACCTTAAGAACACACCACTCAAACTCAAAAATATCTTTATTAATTACTTTTAACTATGTACTTTTAAATCTTCAGAATGACATAGCGGCACGGATCTAAGTCAGCAATATTAAGGTGCGATAAAGCTAATATTTATATTGTGTCTATAATCTCATAGATGCGCGCGTCTGTGCAAGTGTAATTTCTGACGATTTTTACCTAGATTCCGTGCTGATTGTACTGAGCTCATATGTGTACTGTGGTTAGGGTTACCTATGCAGGCCCATGAGCATGGCCTTGGCGCCGGCCAGGAGTGAGAGCGGCGCGTCCCGCAGCAGCCGGTCGCGGGCCACGACCACGACGAGGGCCACAGCGCGCGCCACGTGACAGTAGAGTTCCTCCCGCGCCCGCACGCGCCCGCGCTGCAGCCATCCGGCCACTCGCCACACGTGCGTCTGGCCCGGGAAGTGACGCGATGGTACTTCGAACTCGCTGTTACGACATTATACTTTATTATCTTGGGGTAAAGGTATTTTTTTCTTAGTAAGGTTCTTATTGTATATATTGTTTAGTGTAGATTGTCCTCAACTTAGATTATATTACCAATATGCTGTGAATTTCAGACGAAATACAGTTTAGTTATAGATGGAACCATTCTAAGGGACATGTTTCAGAGTGGCAACTATATTTTAACTTGATTCTCAACCTCAATTTTAATCACGGTCTGGCGCTCCATTTGTTGACGAGCTAAAGGCTAAGCAATTACGATTAAAACAGGGAATACAGTTAAACTTTGACCCCTTATCACAAAACATGGTTTAAACAAAGACTAGACGGAAATCGACATATCACAAAAAGAGGTGGAACTACTTTTAATCCAAATATAATCTTAGGCATCCATAAGCACTATTAGAATTAGTGACTAAGTTTTGAGGGCAATCTACATTACTGAAAAGTTTCCCAAGAAATAGACCAAATGTCCCAAAAAGTTGTCATCCTAAATAAGTTCTGCATATAACAGAAAATTCAGCCATGCTTGGAAACATATATACTTATAGGACCCTTAATGTATTCTATGTTGATGGATAATGTTGGGGCTACAGTAAAATGAGAAATTAAATAAATACAATCAAAATACGTCACAATTACATATACAATAAAGTCTACAAAGGCATGTCTAGTGAAATCATGCTATGCATAGATTTAACATTGGTTCCAATATTTGAGAAAGGATAACAAATGTTGGAGCCAATGTGCCAATGATCAATATACACATAAATATAGTAACATGTAGGTATAGTTAAGGGCGACATACCCCCATTCGCGTATCGATTCCAATTGTTTAGCACTTAACTTCCTCGGCTTAAATATTCTGTCCTTGTGCAAGCTTCATGAGAAAAAAAATCTACTGATAACTTCAATACATGTTTTCATTAATTATAATAAAATAATTAAATTATAAAATCGGATAATATTTTCATGTGTAGTTTAGCTGTATCATATTATTATGTAATTTGTTTATGTATGATATAATTATATCCCTAAATAGTATACAAAAAAACTGTCTGGCCGAAATAATATGCATATTGATATGGAATGTAATATAGAAAGTATAGAATAAATGCCGACAATAGACCGCGTCGTTTACATTATTTGTTAAGCAAAAATTAAGCGTCCTGTACCCCTATCACGAATTTTCCACAGTTTTCGTCTATAGTCGCTAGCGTCACCGTCGGATATTTGTATGAGGATTTGTACAGCAACTCCTAGCAGTGACAAGAAGTAGACTATCTCATACAAATATTTTGGTGGCAAACTGGTCATAAGGGTACTGGGGAGCCAGCCCCAGTGTACGGGTTTTCGTACATTTATGCAAAATGTGCAGCGTCAGCGGTCAGCGCCGACGCATCGGAGCATATTTAGGGCAAAGAACAATTAAATTCAGTGCATTTATATCATTCGGACGGAGCGGTTTTATTTCCCCCGCATTCGGCATTCAATATCAATATCATTTTATATCAAACTATCATTATATCAGTATATCAATATCACTCGTAGTGTGGGTTACCCCTACACCCATGATGTCAAAATGTTTTTGAGTTTTTCCATCTGTACTGTGTAATAGGCTCGCCTCCTATTACGTACGGGGAATGTACATCTGTTCAGGGAATACAGGCCTGAGTATAAGTATGTAAATAATAAAAAACTAATTAAAATGTGTTAAGCTATTATCACTGTAACTTGAATGATTTGATAACAGCAATAAAAAGCCTGATCGTCTAAACTAGGCAGCATTTTTAGGAAATGGCTACTTCTAAATGAATATGGCCAATAAAATATTGATTCAACACTAATGTGTATGTATGTGTGTAAAATACATAATAATACAAATAATTATATGACTTTACGCACTAGGAAGCTTCATTCACGTACTTAAACAAAGGAAAAGTCTTCACCACATTAAATATTAAACATGTGTAAAACACAAGACTAGTTGAAAAACATTTGGCTAAAAAACGAAAATACCAACTTGGCCACATGGTATCTTCAACTGCAAGCTAGTTTAAACTTAAACAATCTACATTTAAAGTTCAAATTTGCTTGCATTCTGATATGTGTCTGTGTGCACAACAATTCAAGTAGCTTTAACAACTTTGAATGGTAATAGCTATCATGTGTTTGAGTGAAAACATAAATTGAGCTTGATTGAGTTTAAAAGAGCCAAGTATAGGTCTCGCGACACATCCGGTCTGAATATAACTTTGAATTTTAGACCTTAACATTGGGACATTAAGTATAATATTGAAGTTGCATGGCATTTTATATTGACGGATCGTGGCGCGACCGAACACAAGATAGAGAGTCTAAACTACTTATCTTAACTTAAGGCAAGTTATTTTGATATAAGCGTCATGTAGTGACATCAAACCGTGTACCCAAATTGGAGCCATGCCCTTTTTTGCATTATATTTTTTTTTGTGGGAAAATATTTGTATTTTTATTATATTTTCGAAATAATTTATCTTCTGTCTGGTTTTAATATAAAAAAAACACTTAATACTTTCTTAAAATCATGATTTAAACTAAACATTTAATTTTCCCAGAGCTTAACCGTGACCATGATATTCTCACTTAGCCTACAGCTCTGAGACTTGTCTTCAAGCAAACATGTCAAATATTTCTAGCCTTACCATTGCCTTTCTTATCTTCCTACTAAATACATGTTTAAGCAGAATTGATTTGAGGAACAATATAAAGACTGCCTCATTAGCCATTTAATGTATATTAAAAGAGGAAAGATTTGATTGTTTGTTTGCATTGAATAGGCTCCGAAACTACTTGACTGATGTTGAAGATTCTTTCAGCAATGGATAGCTACATCATCAGCAAGTAACATAGGCTATATTTTATCCCCGTATTTGTACGTGAACGGGAACTACTCGCGAGAAACCGCGTGACGTCCGCTATTAAGTATAATTTTAATTAATATTTTTAAGTAAGATTTTATGAAAGAACCAGCCCCTTAGTTGTGTTAAAGAACTTACCCCTTCTCTCTAATAGCATGGAGTTGTTTTGGTGACAGTGGATGAGGTTCAATGCCAGCGTCCAAGGCAGCTGCATCAAGCTCGTCACATGGCGGTGCAATAATAATATCCGATGGTCTGTTGCCAGGTTCAGAGAAGCGGGAAGGAGGTAGAACTGTGGAGAAGTAATTAAATCTCATTAAGAAGAAGAATTCTGATCATGAGCCTCATGGTTAGACTGGGGGTTACTATTATCGTTATAGCAGTGATGTCTTACTAACTTCTTGGTTTTGACATTTAATTTTAGTATAGCAAAATGCAACACCAAAACTAAGAAGTTCTTAATATTCTCTGCTTATACTGATGATGGTAGGTCCCCTGGTCAATGAATATTGAGATGAGATGTACAGCCACAATGGAACTGACATTATTGCATATTTGAAAATACCAAAAAAAAAAGAATAGAAAAAATAAACAAGTTTTTCAAAAACTTATGCTGTAAAGTTATAAGTTATACTGAAATAATCATGACAGCAGTGGAAAGTTATGTTGCATATTGTTAACTGAAGCGCTCCCTGAACCACATAAATTTAATCCTAATGCCGGCAACTTGACAGTGAAATGTAAGTGACATCCATGAAGACATCATAAAAATTATATTAGCATTAAATGTGTTAAGTATGAAAACTCATTGCTATCATTTCAATTAGAGCATCCTCATTAGCACACTGCCAAAGTAATTGACTCATCAAACAGAGAAAACTGTATTCCAACTATTTGGACAATTACTGCATTCTTGTGCAACTTCATGGAACATTTCATACGGAAATTACGAGTCTGTGAGTAAATGGTATACTAGCATCTAGAGGTGAGCGCATTGTCATCCTGTTTAATAAACTTAGCAAGTAAAGTAAAATGTCGTCATTGAAACCTTGTTTCTTATCTATACGGATAAATAAAATTGAAGTGTCTGTTTGTAATTCCGATATTACAGCTTTTCGCTAAATTAATATGAACGTATACATGCAACTGACACCAAAAAACCAAGTTTTAAAATTTTTCTCTGTCTGTCTGTTTGTTCCGAGTAATCTCTGAAATGGCTGGACCGATTTCAACGGGACTTTCACTGGCAGGTAGCTGATGTTTCAAGGAGTAATTTTAAAAGCTAGGAAAAATACATTGATAAATCTACAAACTACATTTTAGTATAACAGATATTCTACTTAAGTATATATTTATAGAAATACATGCTGGTACCCACACTTATCATTATATTTATTTTGGACCGTTCACATAATATTTATATAAATTATAGGCCAGGTGTTATTCTAATGTATAAGCTATATTATTGTAAAGTTTTATTAAAATCCATTCTGTAGTTTTTACAAACTTTCGCGTTTATAATATAAGTAGTAGGATTTAGAAAATTTTAAATCTCACCAATAGGAAAAGTTTTCCAATGATAAAGGAAATCCTCAGCGACTTGTTTGATGTTGTTGACGAGCTGCTCCACCTCGGGCGGAGCGCCTACAAGTTGTACGTCGAAGTGCAGCGGCTCGCGCTCCGGGGGCGGAGCCTCCAGCACTAGCGAGCAGGGCCGCGACACGCGCTCGCCCTCCCCAGACATGTTCAAATATCACCACACATCTTCTTCAAAATATGCATACATTTTATTTATGTTATGCTCCTCCGCTCAGTGGGCGGACAAATCACTTAAACACTTATTGTTTCATTATTTACATTTACGCTCATAACGACACTAAATTTCTGTAACAAATTGTTACGCCACACATATTATTTTTATCGAGGAATGCGCCGCCGGGTTCATATTTGTTTTGATCGCTTATAAATAGGCTTCTTATAAAGTAAAAAGCGAAGAAAGAAAGGATGAAAGAAATCGAGCACAGCCCAGCCAATACTATTACATTACCGTCTATCTATCTATGAATCTGCCCACCTATGTAGTATGTACTCATCGGCCCATAACCAATGAAATTCTTACAAAATAATGAATGAATGACACAATGTTTGACAGGCTGCACGTAACGTCATTGCTTTTTTTAAGTTATGGCAATTAAAGAATTTGAAAAATTAATGATATTTTTTTTCTTAAATGTCTTGAATTTCATGAAATAAAAAACCATAGATCCGTAGTTTCCCGCCATAATCACGTTACCTCCTCATCATAGATATAGAAAAAAAATATCATTGCTCCTCATTGATAATCACAGATCAAAAATGTTTTCTTTCACCTGTAATTTGTCTGCTTTTTCATTGAACCAATCCGTGGATGCAGTAATGTTTTTTTTCATGAAATGGTGTTTTTTTTGCGTTTAAAAATAGATAAGGACAAATGTTAGCAAAAATCTGAAAATACAGTTTAGGCTGTTTGTGTTTTTACGTAACACCAAAAGAACTGACATTAGCATGAAAAAAAACAATTGACTGTCAATGTGGTGATTTGAGGACTTGTTTGTTATTTACAATAGTTAATTAAATAAGGGTTTTATTTGGGAAACTCATCTGAATTTTTGGAAACTTGACTTATTCCAGCGTTTATTACCATTACCGCTTTTAAATATACGCTTAGAGGATAAGTAACGTCGATCGTATCACGAAGAACCTGAAGGTGATCGGATTAGGTATGTCCTACATTACGCCTAATATTACTGTAGAATTTATCACTTATCACTTGCGTTGTGTGTCCGGGTTGTGTTACTATTTATGAGTATGTAGTGTTAGTAATAAGCTAGGTAAGTTTTTCGTTCCTTTGGCGTATTCTTTCGGCTTCTGTTGTGATAATAATCCCGCCTTATGTTTCAGCGATGGAGGCGATGGATATTCAGGCTGTGGAGTCAAAGCTGAGTGATGTGACGGTGACGGCGATCCCGATGAGTGGGAAGAACGTCCACAAGGACCTGAGTCATGGAGGTAACAGTCACGCGACCATCTCGACAGTGCCGGCGTCATCGCCCTCCTCCAACGGAAAGGATAAAGACAATGGCATGTCCAAGTATGCGCAGCTGCTTGCAGTGATCGAGGAGATGGGTAAGGAAGTGAGACCAAGCTACTCCGGCAGTCGCAGCTCAGCTGAGCGGCTCAAGCGTGGTATAGTCCATGCTCGTATCCTTGTGAGGGAATGTCTTATTGAAACAGAGCGATCGGCTCGGCAGTAGTGTACTGCTTACAATGTTATACAGTCAATTTTAGTGTACCTCAATTTCTGTATGAAAGATGGATATCGGTTTTTATTAGCCTAATTGTAAAACAAAATATTAATTTAAACTTAAACTACATATTTGTGTATAAACGGTTTTGTAATAGGACTAATATCCGCAACCTTTAATTTCTTTGAGTATAATTCACTAGACATTTTAATTAAGAGTAACATTTCAAGTGCCATAGTGAGATATGGAATTGAACATTCCAAAATCAAAACAAGTTCTTCTTTTTAATTAACATAAAATAATTCCAACCAGCCTGTCACAACACTCTATTGATATGAGGCTAGTTAAAGTTATACCTTTTTGCTCTGACATATTGTTGGGTTTGAAAAGATTCTTAAACATATTGCATGACCCACCTGATTGAAATTCATATGACGTCACATAACTAAGCATGTCATACAAAATAAGTGTATGTCAAATTCCCGCTCACTTGGTTAAAAGCTAATTTCAAATACAGTTGCACAATACTAACATACATACATTGCCACCTAAATAAATGCTTTTTAAAAAGCAAAAGTGTTGATAGATAGTTTAAAATAATAAATATCTTGGATATATTTTTACAGATTTTACCTTTATAAGATACCTTTGAATTCCATTGACATATTATGTTACAATGATGAATACTTGATTTTGTTCTACAATGAGGCTAAAAAACAATTCTCAATTCAGTTTTAAAGCAAGACTAAGGTCACAATGTTCTATCACACACAATGCCTAATTTGTGTGAGAATTTAACGGTTTGTTAGACATCATGGAAAAAGTTACCATTTTTATTTCACAGTGTTCTAATATCAATTTTACTAATTAAAAAAAAAACAATTTTATTTCATAAAATTCAAAACTAGAATGTTTGCAGTATAAGAATTCATATGATATTAAAAAATATATTCAATGTTTGTGATGAAATATTTTCACAGAACAAGAAATGTATGACATGATTTTACTTAATATTCTCTTACAAGAATTAGAATCTAATTTATTAGAGTTAAATGAAATATATAATTCAGGGTACTTAGACATAAATTTAAGAATTTGTCTATTTATATTTAACTTTTGATGGAATAGTTTTTTTTTCAAAACCTACATTCTGTTAGAATTCCAAAGAGCCCACAACCACAGTTTATTTATTAAATAAAATATACAGATAATATAGTAAATTAAATAATAAGTAAGCTGGCAGTTGAGAATGTTATTATGAAAAAAAAACAGCTAATGAGGTTTTTTAGAATGGTAACCTCTTGATGTGAAGTAAACAGTTGTCCTGAACGAACCCAGGCTGTGATCGCAACATTTATTGTGAACATCTACCTCAGACACAAACAAAATATTAATATTTAATGTTATATACCTATTATGTATGTTGTTGGCATGTATTTAAATGTGGCATACAAGATTATTGAATAAAATAAATAATATGCATCTTCTATTGTATATTCTGATTGTTAGTTAAATTGTCAACAAATGGAGATATATTTACAAAATAATAATGTACTTACATAATATTTACCTGATTAATGAACTATTTGCCCAGATTATAAATATGTCCCATTCCTGATGGATGCTGAACATACAAGTATATATATTTTAATGTAGATAACTGTGACATAATTATGTGATTACAATGTATGATTGGAGATGTCATTAGCAATATTGATTTGGTATTATTAATTTATGATGGCTTGGTTTGATGTTGATATACAATGAAGAAGCAAAGATTTGTCTTTATATTATGATGTAAATATTTCTCTCAAAAATTTCAAGTCTCAGACATTGCAACCTAATTCAAAATCGAAATCTATACATATGTGATAAAGAATTATTCCAAATGATACAAATCAAATTATTGTAGAATTTCAATGCAGTTTTTTGTAAAAGCAGTTCTAGTATGTAGGTCACCAGATCTTTCTGAATTATTGGCCCAATCATTGGTTTAAGCAGAGCTTATTAAGAACTTCTGAGCTGTGACATTTCATTTTGATACCGTAAAATTTAACGTCAAAGCTAATCAGTCTTTGATACGCGCTGCTTAAACGATCATGGTTGGCCTTCTGTTATTTGTAATTATCTATCACTGTGTGTACTCAACACTATTCAGATATACAGGATGTAGCCCGAAGCGTAAATCATTCTCACAGGGTGTAAACAAATAGAGAATTTGTATTTCTTATGAGTTATGTTTTTATTACTTTTCACAATCTTTATCTAACTATATAACTATGGTCTTTGTGTAAGGACAGTCTGTATTTTAACATCACCAAGCTAATGCGTGACCTCAACATAGTAATACGATGTAGCATTTAAGAGAATGTGCTCACTTATTTCGGTAATTTTGTTTAAGTGTTAAGTTGTATATAGACGCATTTAGTTTTAAATGTTACAATCAATACATAGTGACGTGTAAAATAATTGACGGGTACAGGTTTTGCTGTTCACGAAGATACGACTTAACATGGGTCTTAAACATTGACTCTAAAAGTATTGCTGGACTTAAACGATTTTCAACCTGTATTGAAAGAGAAAAATATAATTTATATCAATACTTGCTGTGCCCATCGGTTCTACCCGCGTAAACTTAATTTAATGGGTGATTTTATCTCGCGAATCTTTTTTTTTTTTCAAATAATATAGGTTAAGTTACTCCTTGTAACATTAGCTATGTGCCAGTGAAAGTTCCATTAAAATCTGAATAAATAGACAGACCTACTACACACAGAGAAAAAAATTTAATGTTGTGTTTTTATTTAAGTGATGTTTATACTTTCATATGCATTGCAAGAAAAGCTGTTAATTTGGATTTACAAACAGACAATTTATCTGTAAAGAAAAATCTCCCACTCACTCTCAAAGTCAAAGTCAAAAATATCTTTATTCGATTAGACTTTTTACAAAGTATTTTCAAATCGTCAGAATGACATAATTTTACAGGATTATACTTGCTACTCTCTTTCTAAAAAGGCTAACTGCATTTAAAATATGTTGGTATCGTCGTGAATTGCTGAATCTGTGTACTAGATGGGATAAGTTCACATTTTGGAATACAATATGATTTGTAAGTACTATATGAATGTCACTCTTGTATACCACCGATTTAATTTTAATAACGTGCATTTTAATCATGAGTTCCTACAATATTATGTAATTTGATGAATTAATTATTGCATTGTTCAGTTTTATTGAGTTTTAATAATTCCCGACCAGAAATTAATATCCGAAGTGGGCGCGAGACTATTAAATAATCTCAGGGTCTGTAGACAAAGTAACATTATCCTCACGCATCGCTAGTAGAAGCGATACAAAGTGTACGGGAATGACATATGTCACGTGCAGATTTATGTCATTTCCATACATTTTTTATCGTTTCTATTAACGCAAGCGCGAGAGATTGTTACTTTGTCTACAGGCTCTGGTGAATTTGTCACTTGGTAGATAAATTATCCGCAATATGGCGAATGTTTTATAACTTTTCTGGTCGGGATTATTTTTATCTTATATCTTTTCCCTTACAACAATAGAAACATACAGACAGACCAACTGCCGTACCGTATACTTGTAGAGTAGGTAGTTAGTTGTAAGGAGATATTACGAAGTAGTTGATATATGTAAATTAAGTTACCATTAACGAATAATGTACTTACATGAAGTAAACGTATAATTAGTTTGTCCATTTCTAACGATATTTTTGTATTGTCTAGTATATTTTCAACAAGTGATATTATTTCGACTGCTCACTGTTACTGTAAGTTTATCCGGTTTTAAGATTATAATAACTTGCTTAGAATTAATAACAAATAATGAAATTATTTATGGACGTCAAAGAATTGATCACGTGACCGACAACTACAGATTTTAATCAAATATTAAACCATATTTATGTTTTTACGAAGTTAAGAGTCACAAAACATGACCAACATATAGATATTTTTGTTGTTTTTGTGCCGGAATAATTTTTTAATGACACTATATGTTTTAACACAAATTTAAAACCATAATACATAAAATTATAACAATTTTTGAAATCTTTTAAATAGCAATGGGATTTTCATGGCAATGATTACAATAAAAAAGCTACCCAACATGAAAGTTTAGGTAAAGTTCTAAGTACGTTAAGATAATGTTCCTAATAACCATTGTGTGGTTTCTATCTAAGGGTTGTCACAAACGCTTTATCTGGTCGTTAGGTGATAGTGTATGTATACGGCAATGTAAGGAGTACGAAAGTTGTCATAAGAATGCTAAATTGATAATAGATATGTATTAGAATTTTATAACATTGGGCGGAATCCGTAAATTTGAGAATTTGATTTGAGTTAGAACGCTCCTCTAAGTATTGTATACGATGGCTAGTATACTCGGTAAAGTTATATTTTATAAATAAAGAACTTGTGAAGTTTTAGGAATTAGTAGAGGAAACATTTTCCTAATATTGATGGACCAGATGCAAAGGCGCTTTTGTGGCAACCCTGCGTTTTAATTACGAATTTTAATGACAATTTCGGCAATTTTAAAAGTCGAATTGTAACGGTCGTAAGGCATTGTAACAAGTTGAAAAAGAACTAGGATTTTTTTTTCATGTCGCAATTTCAATCTTACAAATGTCACTGTCAGCTGTAAAGTTAAAATCGAGTTTCGAACAAAAATAAGAATTATTGGTGCAAAGGTAATAATTTTAACTTGTTACAAGTGACCTATTTGAGGTTGTTTACGTTGGTAATTAGGTAACTATAACATATTTGATCGTTAAAGCTTTCTATGTCCCAATGTAATTGTAAGGTGAACCACAATCAGTACAAATGTTAGACAATTAATTACATGTAACGGTGTGTGTCGTGTCATTGATAAATGTTCAATTAGTTCGCTCGAGATGGCGCTAGTATGCCGTATTATTCGTGTATGGACATATTTTTATTATAATAAATGGGTATGAAATAGAGATTCAACTTTCGTTTATTTCACTTCCCCTGGCTTGCGTGTCATTATTATTATTATGAGCCTGAATTGTCCCACTGTTGGGCAAAGGCCTCCCTCCCTCTTTCCATCCCTTCCGATCCAGAGCGTGTCATATAACAGAAAAAAAAACAAAATTCGCTTTAAATACAAACTGATGAGACAGCTTCACCGGGTGAAAGCCAGTGGGTAAAAGCCACCGCATTAAAGCTGGAATAAATTTAAAAATCGGAATTACGGACTGGAATTACGTTATTATCGATAATAACGTAATTCCAGTAAATAGAGGAAGAAGCAAGTAGAAGTATGGCGGATTATGTTCTGTCAGAAGCAAAGTTCCATAGAGAATATAGCCCCATAAGAAAAAAAATGCATTCGCAAATTAAAAAAAAATCTCGTACGCATCTGCAGAATCGAACTTCCACGTTTGGTAAAAAACCACCATAACCATAGTCTTATAACACGATTCTAAAATGACAAGTGTTAAATTGTTCGCAGCTTCATGGCAGTTACGTGGAAGACGATGCATAAATGGCACACTGGATACAGTGCTGACTCAGTAGAATGGTGTCCAGTGGAGCCCTACCACAACGTGTTCGCTTGTGGAACCTATCAACTTGAGAAGACCGACGAACAAGGTACCTTGGTCGAAAGAAACCTTATGTTTGTTTTTCGAACCCGTGCGTGTATTTATGTTATAAAGCTGAAGATAATATTTTTGTGTTGGATAGTTCATTCATCAAGGAAGGATTTTAGGCTTTATAACATCACGCTGCGACCAATAGCAGCGAAATAAGTATGTATTCTAAAATGTTTCAAAAAATATTTCGTAAAATTTTTGAAAAAAATTGGTATCGTTAAGTAACATTCTATTGTTAATTCTACACGAGGCACAGCTATAAATAATATGTGTAGGTACCTACAACTAGCTACATTGAGTTCGTTAATTCGACAATAGGTAAGGCAAGCAAAAATCCCAAAGTAGGAATATAAGCTTATGAGATAAGAAGTGACTGAAAATGACTTACCTTTAGTTTTTTTTTCAGGTCAATGTGCAGCTAAACAATCGAGGCTCGGCAGAATATATTTATTTGTTGTTGAAGATGTTACGGAATTAACTCCCATCCATTCCAACGACACTGCAGGAATTCTAGACCAGAAGTGGTGTTATCATAAAATACAAGGCTATGCAGTCTTGGCCGTCGTTACTTCAGAAGGCTTTGTCAAACTTTTTCGATTGCTGGATGAAAACGGAACGTTCAGTTTGAAATTGTGGATCGAGCACGCGATTGGCGAGAATATTTTAGCACTCTCTCTTGATTGGTCAACGAATAAGACGCAGTCTGATGAACCTACCCTCGTTGTGAGCGATTCGGCGGGTAGTGTAACGATTTTGAAATTAGTTGGAGAATCTTTGGAAACTGTTGGCGTGTGGAGTGGACATAGTTTCGAAGCGTGGATCGCTGCCTTTGACTATTGGAATCCATCAGTGTTTTATTCAGGTATAAATATGTAACTAACCTAATTTCTAACCAACTAGGATAGCCTCTCTGAAAAGCTAATCTCCACACTCGCAATACATTCTAAATATTTTTCAAAAGTATCAAGACATTCCGAGCCACGCATGCTAAGACGCAGTCATGCGTAGACGTAATAAAATCTATACCTACTAGGGGCACTCTGTACCGCATTAAATAACCAGGTGGAGACGACAGCGTGTTCAAGTGCTACGACACGCGGCTGCAGGATGCAGTGCGAGTGAACAGGTGTCACGACGCGGGGGTCACCGCGATCAGGAGTCATCTTGATGACGAGCACGTACTGTTGACTGGCAGGTGAGGTCACTACATAATAATGACTGGCCTATACTGGAGTTTTATAATAGTTCAAGAATTATCACTGTAAACTACACCACGTTGGGCACCATTTTACACAATAACATTTAAAGTATCAACGATTTTTTTTCAATAACAAGCCGCCCAGCGTTAAAAGAGAAATTCATAGAAATCTTCCATTCTCTCGCGCTTACTCTAATAGAAACGATATGAATGTATGGAAATGACATAAATCAGTCACGTGACAAGTGCCATACCCGTACATATTGTATCATTTCTACTATCGTATCGTGGGGTTAATGTTATTGGCCCTGATAATATTTTCATTCGGGTTTATAGCATCGACCTAGAGTTCAAGTGAAAGTGTGTGAACATTGTAACTTTTATATATTTGAGGGTAGTCTTAAAAATGTACGATATATTGCAGTTACGACGAAAAAGTACGCTTGTGGGACACACGAAACTTCAAGAGAAACATCTCAGATATTGATGTAGGAGGTGGCGTGTGGCGACTGAAGTGGCACCCTAGTAGATCCCAGACGGTTCTAGCTGCCTGTATGTACGGTGGGTTTAGACTCTTGGCCGTTGACCCCATGACCGTAGTGTCAGAGTACTTGGAACACGAGAGCATCGCTTACGGAGCTGATTGGCAAGTGGGCAGTGACATTGTTGCTACTTGTTCCTTCTATGACTGCAAGTTACATCTGAGCGAAATAGATTTTGAATAATGGGGTGTATGAACGAGTCATTCTGAATAAAGTTTTACTTTTGGAAAAACAATATGCCATTTTCTATCCCCTAACATTTAGTAGAAGAATTATTACAGTACCAAAATTTTATACCGATTATGAGGTAAAAAGTGAAAGTTGTCAAATCTATCACCTTCTCAGGCACTATACATATTTCCATTACTTCTAAAACATTGTCAAGTTTCTCGCGAAGTTTTTCTTGTTCGTAAAACGGTGTGACATCACTGCACTTACCTGAGACTGGAACTTGCATCACTTGCATTGCAGGAATCAATTGAAACCACTCGGCCACAACGACGCCGTGAAAGATAAAACCAAGGGTAGGGGTAACAAATAAAATGTTTCATTTTAAACATGTTGTATTTCAATTTGCTTATAATGTCATGATAAATATAATTTATAACAATTACATACTTAATAAAGTAATCATTTGCCGTAAGTGATAAAAAAAAACTTACACCATTTACAATGAAGGCTTTGGGATGCTGTGATCTCGTTACTTGTTCTCGTTTGCTTCTCGCACGCGTCGATAGTCCGAATAAATTTTTAAAAACACTAAACTGGCCTGATTCCACCTACTATAAATTTGTACCTTAATATTTTCTAAATAAAGTCTATTTTCTATTCACTGGAATTAAAGTACAATTATTATTTTTAACTGCCACCGCGAAGCGTCCGCGCTCTATCACCCGATACACGCAAACACTTACAACTATTTTACACGAGCTTGGAGATACATGATTACAATCTCGTGGAGAACGCCGTAACATCGACAAATTGTACTTATATTGTTTGTTTCAACAACAATCTATACATGCGTCCCGTCTGCAGCTAATCCCTCGCACTGTCGTGTAAAATATTTCAAATGTTTCATTTCCAAAGTTAAGCGTAAATTTCACGGTATAAATAACGATTAAGTATAAATGTACAGTTATGTCGCACATCACTGTGTCCTATTCAATTAATTCTCCGTTAACAATGCAGTATGATCCACATACATAACTTTATCGAGCTAAAAATGTAAATTTTCAAAGATCCCAAACGATTTAATTACTCTCATTTACAAATCACAAGACACTATTTAATTAGACTAGTACTGATGCTAAAATGGCAACTAAACAGTTGTATAATATTGTTTACATAAAAATATAATATATTTTATTACATAGTGGTGTCATTGTTATTATTTATATATATCACTGCATTGTTACAACATTGTAAACAATCTCGGAATTACACGTTACATCGGCCACTGCCTATTATTGTAACTTACAGGTATACCCGCTTATAAACACATGGCCTTCCACATAAGATACATTTCAAATTCAGAATTCTTCTCAAATTTACATTCCAAATTTGGAATGCTTCTCAAAAAACGGCCCTCTGTCTGTTCGTCTTGCTCTAGCACAGGGCATGATAGAGGCTAGAGGGAGATAACATGTTAGAAACAAGAATTTATTAGGGGGTCAGTAAACAAATGTAAGCAATAATTCAAATACCTACAAAACACATGAGTAGCACGCACGGGTCTCGGCACATAAGTAAATAGCCAACGTTGATTTAGAAATTTAGTCAAGATCATGTTTTTAATTAATTTTAAGGCCAACAACTGATAATGCGGGAATAATCCCGTTTTCCAACAAAGTGCCAATAAAGCGTATTTCACGAATTATAGTTAGTAACCACATAATTTTATATGTATAGTAGCAGGAGTAAAAATATACAAACATACATACACTCATCTGTATCTCATAGAGGTAGGCAGAGACAACTGTTTATCACATGCCACGATCCTTGATACTTTCACAACACTCTCCTCATACATATTGTAACATTTCAAGAATCCCATGTGATATTCACTTAACATCTGTGAATATATTTCACAACCTGAGTTTACTAACGCCCGCCTCATGGTAAGTAACCTATGAATGTGACCAGCAAAAGCCACTTGCAAATTACCTAGGTGCCTTATAAAAAAAACGGTTCGCCACAAGCTACGATCCTTACATACTTCTTTCGCTTCATCCCATGCAACTGGGTAATGTAGGAAGAAATTTAAATTTTTTGCACATTACTAGTTCCTAGATAGATATAGTTCCTTAGATATTTTTCATATATTACCCGGTTTTGTACGAAGAATTTTTTTTCTTTGTTTATCACTAGTGTATTAAGAATCAAACAAAACATGAGTAGTCTCAATATAGATAGCACAACACTTAGTCCCCAAGATCTTACTCACCAACGGATATTACTCTTAAGTAAATTTGGCTGCAGTCTTCTCGGTACAATCCCAGAATTAAATATGGTTATGCTTGTATTAGTAGGGAGATATGTACTTATAGTACACCCACATTTCGCCAGTAATGTTTAAGTCTCACATAAAAGGCGGCAAGTCTTTTCCATTGACCAGGCCCTAATCTAGACTCTGTTTTACTATGAATTACAGACGGAAAACCAACACTTTTTCCGACCCGGTATCAGACGCAGGACGTCGCAGTAGCGTTTGCGAGTATTAGACCAACGAGTTATAGCCCTTGCAAAACACAAAATATATCGCAAAAGGGTACCCGAAGGAAGTGGGGGTGTTGTAACAACAATACCCACTATTTACCGATGATGATTAAGTGATAAAGCCGTTGAATGCCACAAGGAAATGTTTAATTTAGCTTAGACATTGTGATGCTGAATCTTATTGGTTGTTTTACTTATGTGCTCTGTGACACCTAGCATACTGTACTGAGTATTAACTATGTTATAGTATTTGTACATTGCGCTAATGGTGAGTTAATACACGTTTAAAAACAAGTATAAAAAAAATATCCACATCAATACTGAAACAATAGCATTTACAAATATTTTATATAAACTCTAGTTGGCTCGTTGGCTGAGTGGCGCCAACCCTATCATGCAGGTTCAAATTATACAAATAATTCCATTCATCTTCAAGTCCAATGAAATTTGTTACATAATATCGTGTTCCGATGTGTAAAACTGTTATATACAAGTGATCACTATATTTACATAAGTTCATCTGTACCGTAGTGCGTATTATAACATTATGTTACACGCGACGGTCGACGCCGGGAATAAATAGCTATATATATGTACATATATATAGCTCCTACAGCGAACGAACGTTCTACAACGCAGTTTGCCTCAAGATTAACGCATACATTTAAAACTTTGTTTTCATTGCGACCCAACTTTCAGAAACAACAACTTATATCTATTTCTCTAGAATTCAGATCCAATAATTTTCACATTACTTCGCCATTCTTTACGATTTTGACAGCTGTCACTTTTGACAATCAACGTCAGCCTAACCACAGATAAAGTACATACAAGTTATAACACTGTGCCGGCCATTGTTCCGTTCGGGAAACGTTTAAAACAATGAATTGTTCACGTAACTGTTCTCCGATCAATATTACTAAATAGTTCTATCAAAATACACTCGGGCCCAAGGGAGTCCATCCGAACACAAACATCTGGATTCAAACAAGTTCACGAGGAGACGAAGTACATTATAGCCCCTTATTAAAAACGTGACCTAACAAAATCTTTAATTTAGAAGTAGCTCTCTTTTTTTATGATAAGAATTTGAAATTAAAAAGAGATGTTAATAAATTTGGTCTGGTCTGGTCTTGGTTCAATCCACGTTTCGTAATAAGGGAGTAAGAGATCGACGGGGATCGGTGCACTATTACAGGGGAGACGTCGGGCGGTGTCCTAGCAACTCGTGGAGACGCACCTTGGAGCTTCAGGGGACGGTCCTAATAGCTCACGAGGGGAGAAGGTACAGTATGGGGGCTCCCAGGGGGTCAATTCTACCAGCTCACGAGGAGACAGGGTGCAGTATGGGGCTCCACGGAGGCGATTCTACCACCTCATGATGCGACAGGATGCAGTATGGGGCTCCAGGGAGGCGATTCGACCACCTCATGATGCGACAGGATGCAGTATGGGGCTCCAGGGAGGCGATTCAACCAGCTCACGAGGAGACAGGGTGCAGTATGGGGCTCCAGGGAGGCGATTCGACCACCTCATGATGCGACAGGATGCAGTATGGGGCTCCAGGGAGGCGATTCAACCAGCTCACGAGGAGACAGGGTGCAGTATGGGGCTCCAGGGAGGCGATTGTACCACCTCATGATGCGACAGGATGCAGTATGGGGCTCCAGGGAGGCGATAGTACCACCTCATGATGCGACAGGGACAGGGTGCAGGCGGGGCTAGGCGTGGGTGGGGCAGAGCGCGCGGAAGGCGTCGTCGTCGAGCGCCCAGGCCAGGTCGCGCGCGCAGGGCAGGTGCGCGCGGGCGCGGCAGGCGCGCGCGGCGCAGGCCAGCGCGGCGCCGGGCGCCAGGCACGCGGCGCAGCGCTCCCCGCGCGCCACCCACACGGCCCACAGCCCCCACACGCGCGCGCCGCGGGCCACCAGCCCCGGCGCCCACACGGCGCACTCCGCGTGGAACCACACCTCGCTCGAGCCCGCGTACCGTCGGCGGGTCGCCTCGTCCAGTGCCCTGGAACGACCCCGTTCTCGATTAATCGTTTGAAATCAAATTCAATAATATCCTAGATTGGATTAGACTTTTCTCAAAGTACCTTCGAATTACGAAAGTAATTTAAGTCCCAATTTAGAGGAACGATTTAAATTAAACTTTCACGATGTTCTTGTAGAAAATATAATGCTTGAATCGTTGGTTTCTAGAAATTATTTATCTGTTTTTGCAAATATTTACGTCTGTAGTCAAATGTGGAACGCTATCAATGTATGCTACGTACCATATAACGGAACAGTTATCTTAAGGAATAAGAAAGAAAACATCCCATTCAAAACCGAATAATTTTTTAGCTTATCTTCGAGAAAATGGAGCCAGTAACGAGACAACGTAGAGACGGTACCTGTACTCTATGCAGTCGGTGTGCAGCGTGTAGGGCCCGAAGAGGTCCCCGAGGCGGCGGTGGTGCGGCGGGCCCTGGCAGAAGGCGCAGAGCCAGGAGGCGTCGGGCGTGTGCGCGTCGTAGCGCAGCCCCAGCGTGGAGGCGTGCAGCCCGCGGCGCGGCACGGCGCGCCAGCCCTCGCGCCGGCCCTCGCCCTCCTCCTCGCCCGTCCACGCGTTCATCACCGTCACCGACGCCGGCGAGTCGCGCGGACCCCGGATCTGACGATACGATCACCAAACATTTACCACACCTGGGCTATTTGAATGAATTATCAAACCGTTGGAAAGGAACGGCGTGACGATGAATAATAATTTCGGACGACATAATATTTGTAAATGGTATTTAAAATTTTCACAAATTGGCGCAAATAATTTAATCCTTTTTTTTTTAATATATACGTAAACCTACGCTTGAACTCCGTCTGATAAAACGCTACGATCCTTATTTATTTATTTATTAGTGTAAAGGAAACATACAGTTTTATGTAAAATGAATTAAACTAAACACATTTAAATTAAACATAAACCAATTAAGTTTCCAACATACATACTTATATACATACTTCATTAGCTTCATCATCCTCCTGCCCTTATCCCATGTTATTTGGGGTCGGCGCAATGTGTTCTTCTCTTCCATTTCTCTGTATCAGCCGTCATACTTCATTAGCTTCGTACAAACTAAAAAAAATTTTTACGAACCTGTATATAAGGTCCCCTAGATCGACTAGAGCTAGCATTGCTGCCCGAGTCGTAAGCGTCCTTGAGCGCGGGCTCCTTGGGGGGTCGCTTGGGGCGCGGGGGGTCGGGCTTGGGGGGCCGCTTTCGGCGGGGGGCCGACCGCCGTCGCTTGCGGCCCACGCCTCGGGGTGCCTCCTCTTCCAGGCCAGCGAACATCTTCTCTAGCTGGTTCTCCACCTAACATTACAGGATCATATTAGGTAAATCGTTCGATTTAAGCACTTGAACAATTATTTCTGACAAGCTCATGGATTTTGCTAGTCATTCATTACTCCTCGTCTACAAAAAGCCCTGGGATCGATCCCCAGGACGGGCAAAGAGTTATTGGTATTTCCTTCTTAAATAAAAAATACCTTAGACATAAAATAAAAAGTACAATGAGTTTCAAAATTGCTTTACAAATAAATAATAACCTATCAATAACTGACCTCTACAAAACTAGCGGCGGTGGGTTCTGCACTGCGGCCCTCACTTGCCTCGGGTTCCGCCGGCTTGCCTTCCGACGGCGACTCGACGGGGACATTGGTCGCTTCACAATTAGACGTGCGGGCACTTCGTCGCCTCGGCGCCGCGGCTACGGGAGCACTTGAATTGTCCTCTATTTTTTCAGAACTAGGGGTTGGAGCTGGGGGCTCGGGGTCGGAACTTGCGAGAACACTCTCCAGCGTCGCGACGGTGGCCACGGCGGTGGGCAGGGGTAAAGGCGCGGGCGCCGGCCCGTCTGTATCCGCGATCATTGCCGCTATATCTGCTATGGTCTCCGCGGACCCTGACCTGGATTTTCTCCTCGCATGGGGTCGCGGTGAAGGGGGTTTTTCTTCGGGGCCGTTTGATTTAGCGTGTGACGTCACTCCGTTTTCTAACGGCGCCGGTGGTGGTGGGGGCAAAGACGGCGTGCTGGGAACGGGATCCGCCGTTGGAGGGGGATCTTTAATTGGCTGCGGGGAGGCCGGTGGTGGGGGCGAGGGGGGCGGGAGGGGCGGGCGCGGCTCGCTGGGGGCGGGCGGGGGTAGGACCGAGGGCACGCGTAATGTGCGCTCTGGTTTACGTTTCCTCTTCGAACCTGGGGGTGCCCCGCATGAGTCCGCCGAGTCCTGGAATAAAGCATGTCTAGTGTTATTTATTATTCTACTGAACCACATCTCATAACTGCCTAATCTAAAAGATATAGTAACACCTACCTTTAAACGAAAAAGTCGGTCGTATTTCGTTAAATTGTGACAAGACAAAAATATGTGGGATTTCTCAAAACGTTTTTTAGAATCAGACAAAATGGTGAATGGTGAAAACTTCCTCTAGGTAGATTTGGTTCCTTGACCTCACCACAACTTTGAAAATTGTATAAGATAAGGAGCAAAATTGCAACTATGAATATCAAACTACGTAAGTGAGATTGAATTGAGACAAAGAGTCGTAAGTATGAACTACTCATAGTTATTTGAGTCAGTCATCCTAGAAAGGGAGGAGCTCGTGGCACAGTTGCTATTGCGCATATCATTCGATCAGCGAAGTTAAGCAACCATACGCCTAGCCAGTAGTTGGATGGGTGACCGCCCGAGTTCCCTCCGTGCCTCGGAGAGCACGCTAAGCCGTCGGTCCCTGTTGCCAATTTAACATCTTTGGCAATCGTTACAGGTCAGTCAGAGGCCTAAGAGAGTCTGACAACTGGTTTAACCCAGATCACAGATTTTCCTCCTAAATGGGGTTGCGAAGGTCAGATGGCTGTCGCTACGTATAAAAATCAGGTGATCAGCCACATCGGGTTGAATCAAGTGCCGACCCCAACAATGTATGGGATAAGGCCAGGGTGATGTGATGATTCTAGAAAAAGTTTTGACTACAAACCAAAATTTACTTAAAAATAAATGTATAGATTGTACCAACCTCATTAGATGAGGGCGGCGAGGGGGTGGGTTGTGCCCGAGGGTGCACGATGACCGAGTGCGGGGAGACGGGGGCGGGCGCGAGTCTCTCCAACAAGGCGTCTACTCTCGCGTGGGGCGGGCGGGGGGCGGCGCGGGCGATGAGGCTGTTGATGGTAGGTGCGTCGCGTACTGATAGTGCCCCCCCAGCCGCCCCATTCGCCCCCCGACCGCTGCTCAGCGAGAGGTCAACGCCCCCCCGCGCGTACGCTAATAACTCTTCTGCTCGGACCAACTTGTCTGTAAAGAGAAGAGCACCAAAATTAATTAAAAAAAATGTGATTTTATTTCATAGGTGGCTCCGAATATAAAAGTAGCCTAACTTCTTGTAACATTAGGTATCTGCAATTGGTGAAGTCCCGTTAAAGTGGGTCCAACCGTTTTAGAGATTAGCCGACACAAACAGGCAGACAGAGTTTTTTTTTTTATGTGTATACCAAATATACTTTCACGTGCATTTAGTAAAAAGCTGTTAATTTGGAATTACAAACCGACACTTCAAATTTATTATCTGTACGTGTATCTGTATAGATTCTCAGCGTCTTGACTGTATTTTTCCGAAAGCTAATTTCCGAACGTAATTTTTCGACGATACGACGTTCATAAGAGAATCATCATTCATTTTCAATACTTCAAAGTTGGTAAATATAGGTATGTATGTAGTATTGAATGTCCTATGGATACGCACCTCTGGCTGGTCCTAAGTGCGGGTATATGTCTGCTGGAGGCAACGCTGTGCTCGCCTTCATGTCCCCGGGCGACGGGGTGTGCCTACTGGAACCAAACATAACATTAAGAAATTAATACTTCAAGGCTTTGCAATCATCATATAGGTACTTAATACGATTTGTTTTTCTATATCTGTTTTTTGTCTTTCGGATGATGTCTTAAAAATGTAATCTTATACGTAGCCAAAGTATATGATGAACTATCTTTATTTCTCAGATATAACATGACTTTATGGACGCATGCAGGCTTACTCACAATAATTACCTTCAGTGAAAAGATCAACGGATCATAAAAGGGGTTGCAAATGTCAGGTGACAGTCGCTTCGAATAAAAATCAAATCAGAGGACGCGAGTTTTCCACTGCCGCCCACACAAAGCGTCGCGTTGACGTAAGCGCAGATTGGTATGGGATCGAAACAGCGCCATCTGCGCTATACAAATCTGCGTTTACGTCAACGCGACGACTTGTGACGGCAATTTTAAGAAAACTCGTACTTGGCACTCAGCCATATCGGGTTGAAAGTGCCGACCACAACAATGTATACGATAAGGCTAAGGAGATGATGATTTAGGACGCATACCTCATAAGATGTTTGTCCGGCGGCGTGGGCGTGTGTCGGTACAGTTCAGGCGGGGTGGCTGTGTGGCGGAACACCGCGTTGCCCGCAGCCTTCATCGCCTGCAATTGCAACAGACCCTACGATAGGCGGGATCACCGGACGGCGGGCGTTAGTCAGTTATCACCAAAGCACATTTAAAGCACGATTATACATTTATACGGCCAAGGAATTTCTTTACTCTCAACTTAAACCATGGTAAGGCACTTAGGAATATCGAACAGTGAATACTCCTTTGTATTATCTTGTATTGTTCTATGATTTCTAACAAATAGATTTAATATTATTAATGCGAAAGTAACTGTCAATCTGTCTGTTACGCTTCCCATTTAAACCTCTCAACCGATTTTTATGAAATTTGGCACAAGCAATCTTTGTACCCAGAGAAAGAACATAGGCTACCTTTTATTTATTAAAAATATTAGGTTTCCGCGACCTGAAACTAAATCTACGCGGTTGAAACCGCGGGGCACAGCTAGTAGGCTATAATTTATAATTATAGCCTACTAATATTGTTCAAAATATTTTAATCCTGCGCAGATGAAGCCGCAGGCACCAGCTAGTTTTCATAATAGAAATGTTGTTAATAACGGTAAAGAATTTTCTTGGCCGAACTTACTATCACTAGTTATATTTACACTGGTTATTCACCCTTTTACTTGCTGTATTTTACAAACTTTCGATAACCAAGATTAAATCACACTTGTGAATAAAAGTGCCTAGTGCGAGTTTTCTTATAACGTCGTCACAAGTCATCGCGTTTCGCGGCCGCCAGATGGCGCTGTTCCGATCCTATACAAATCGGCGTTTACGTCAACGTGGTGACTTGTGATGGCGGCAGTGAAAAACTCGCACTAGCTATCTAAAGCTAAAATAGACTTATAAGTAAAAGGGTTAAATTAAACACTTTTAATAGGAATGGATGACGGTGACAGTGAAAAGGGATTGATAAATCAATATTACAGATGCTGTTATGAGTGATTAGCGCGCAGCGAAAATAGGGCGGACACTGCGCATGTTTTTATTCGTCTCGCGCCATACATATAGACCGGATCATAAAATGACTACTGTGCATTCAAGGTGAGCGCTAACAACTCGTGACGGGACCTATAGTGGTAAAGAGTGTCCCAAGCCGGCGGGTATGTATAGAGATTCATGAACTTTATTGTTTAGATCTTCCTTGATGGAAGAGGCTTGGGAGCCAACTATGATGGGTTTAAGCAGTGCGTTTTAAGAACATCTTAGAGTTTGCAACAATTTACGTAATCCATACTAGATATTTTTGTTCTATATGGTAATACTAGCTGTGCCCGCTAGCGTCACCCGCGTAGATTTAGTTTCATCCTTATTGTCGCGGAACCCTAATATTTTTAATAAATTAAAGTAGCCTAAGTTACTCCTTCAAACATAAGCTACCTGCCAGTGAAAATCTCGTTAAAATCGGTTCAGCTGTTTCAGAGATTACCCGGAACAAACAGACAGACAGACAGAGAAAAATTTTAAAACTTGGTTTTTTAGTAAGTAGCGTGTAGACTTTCACATGTATTTGTGAAAAGTGAAAAACTGTTATTTTGGAATTACAAACAGACACTTCAATTTTATTTATCTGTATAGATGTATAGATTGCGTGGACAACACCGAGTTATAGATACACACTTCAACAAACTCATAAAACGGGTATATGTACACCTGTTTAGTGGAATAGTACTTTTTCGCCTCTGCCTACCTCGTGGCAAACGTTAGCTGATAAGTATGTATTTATTGAACAATGAAAAGAATGCGGTATGCGGGAAAGCGAAAAAACATCATTTGCAATTCAAATTAATGTCGATTTCATTTTTAAATGAAATAAATGAATAATTCTCATGCCGATGAATCAAACTTGACCGAAATACACAGTTTATGTGAGTGAGAATCGTATTATTATATTATCTACATTAATATTATCAAGAGGAAAGAATTGATTGTTTTTTTGTTTGTTTGCATTGAATAGGCTCTGAAAGTACTTGACCGATCTTGAAACTTCTTTCAGCAATGGATAGCTACATCATCAGCGAGTAACATAGGCTATATTTTAACCCAGTACTCCCACGGGAACGGGAACTACGCGGATGGAACCGCGTGACGTCAGCTAGTATGCGAAAGTGTTACTGTTTTGTCATTTATTAAGTGGGAGTGTGATTTGCGACATTATTTTTGCTTAGATTCGATTGGACATACATACATACATACGTTTTACATATACTTAATTCCAATGTAATTGGGGACGAGTCTATTCCTATTAACCGGGCACTAATCCAGACTCCGGCCTGCTACTGCGAAATTACCGATGGAAAACCAAATAACATAGCCCGCCCGGGGATCGAACCCAGGACCTCGTGTTCCACAGCGTTTGCGACCACTAGACTAGCGAGGCAGTCACCGCTCCTACTGTACTTTGGTACTGAGATAGCTTTAACAACAAAACACACAATATAATTACACAAAAGATTTTGTTCAAACAAAGCCATCATAAATCATTGTTTGGACAAGTGTCACACTAATTTAGTCGCTTGGGTATTGCCATGTTCTGGACTCCTCTTGACAAAAATCTATACTCAATACAGATAAATAAAATTGAAGTGTCTGTTTGTAATTCCAAATTAACAGCTTTTCGCTAAATGCATATGAAAGTATACACGATACAGACATAAAAACACAAATTTAAAAAAAGCATTGTTTGTTCAGGCTAATCTCCAAAACGGCTTGACCGATTTGAACGGGACTTTCACAGGTGGATAGCTATTATAACGAGTAACTAACGCATTTAAATAAATAGGGTTCTGCGGGCCACTGCTATAATTTTTATTGCATTTATATTTTGAATAAAATATAGCTTACATTTACTCAGGGTGAATGTAGCTTTCCGTGGTGAAATATTTTTTTAAATCGGCACATTAGTTTGTAACTATCATTATTTACTGTGTAATGAAATATACATGATGTCAGCTGAGTTTCTTGCCGGTTCTTCTCAGAAAGCTAGTTTCCGAACCGGTGGTAAATTCCTCGACATTCATAAGTGCCTTACCAGGGCTTAACCTGAATAAATCATTTTCATTTTCAAAAATCTTTTCTCTTTATAACAATAGTATAGATTCATGAGTACGGATTAAATAATGCACCTTTAGGCCCCTTGGAATGTAACCTACAAATTATGTTAGTATAATGACGCGTTAATGAGTCCATTAGCCCATTACACATCATTAGAATATCGTTTATCGACTATCTGTGCAATGTAATGACCACACCTAGGAAATTACACTACGTCCCGTCATGAGTTATGAGGGCTCACCTTGAAATACATATATTAGTCATTATCTTCCTGTCTCTGTCTGTCTGTATTGCGCAATGCGAATATCATGCGCGGTAGCTCACTACTTTTCAGAATGAGAACCCATCACAGCACCTATAATAATCTTGCGATACAAATCAAATCAAAAAGTTATATTCAACATAAGGGACACTTGGAACACTTATTGAATGTCATTTCTCTTACGTTAACTTAGGTACATACGAAATGATCTAGGCTCAAACATAGTCCGACTCTCACTTGGTCCGTTTTTTTAGCTAGGTACACACTAGGAACAGCGTATCATTTCATTTTGGTATTTTTTACACTTACATATTTGTGTCGTAATCGTAACGTTTAGCATTTTTTGGCCGTGACGGTTCTCTGTCTGTACCCCAAGTAAAGTCCTAAACATGCTTTTACGTTAACTTTATCGATTGCATATTTTGTTTATTTTGTATGGGACCGTTAGAAAGCTTCCCAAGTCCATATAAAAGAAGCTAAAAACGCAAGGTCAAAACCTATACTTGAGGCACTGAACATACTCTAGTACGCGTATATCGGTCAGACGGCAGCAAATCATTCATACAAGCAGGAAGCTGTAATGAGTGCAGATGAATTGGTATGTATTACGATATCATATGCAAGCCAACATTGAACCAATGAAGATTAACAAGTAATGCCAGGTAATGCAGTAATGCAAGTGACACCTTGAAGGGAAAGACATAAATCAGTCACGTGACATATTATGTCATTCCCATACATGTTGTATCGCTTCTATTAGCGCAAGCGCATGTTACGGTCATAAATGTAGTATTAGGTGTCATATATGTGTGTGCGTGTGGGCGACCGATGCCTATCACTCGACCGGACTCTACCGTTAAGATAGCTACTCAAAATTGTTAATTGTACCTAATAAATGTATGAAACAAAGTGTTTTCATAATTCGCGAGAGACTTTCTTTACGGAACGGATTTGTCTTGGCCTGCAGACAAAGTAACATTATCCTCACGCTTCGCTTATAGACGCAAAATCTATGGTAATGACATATGTCACGAGACTGATTTATGTCATTTTCCATACATTTTGTATCGTTTCTAATAGCGCAAGCGCTAGAGAATGTTACATTGTCTAGGCATACTGTACGGAAATGTCTCGTTTTCTCGCTTTCTCCGAAAAACGAAGTTTCGGCCGAAAGTTCGCAAAGTTCTTACCACGGTTATTATTCGTTCTAAAATTACGTCCGAACGTGGTCCGCTAGAAAATTATTTGATGTTTATATTTTCTAAACCAACTTTAATTAAATTATTAGACGAAGAAAAATTTGAGTATGATAAAAACAAAGCGATAGTGAAACTACGTTTAATTTTCGTTCGTTCACGAAGTTTCGTTTTCGGAGAAAGAGAGTAGACCCCCTGGCCCCAAAAAGATTTCAATACTCCGAGTGTCACTTCTAACCTCTACCGAGACTTATTATTGCCCTCATAGATTGACAATAATTATGAGACAGCTGTATATGACCTTTATAATTCTGTCACTGTCACACAGTGGAGCTATGATGACAATAATTTGACAGTAATCAATAAATAAGTGCTTATAGTAAAGCCTCTGATTTGCGAAAACAGTGTGGGTAACTGAACTGCGCGTGTATTTGATATGCGTCGTTCCATACAGATAGCCTCATAAAATAGTTCAGCGCTCATAACTGTTGACGGCGCCTATAAGATGGTAGTGATGCCCACCTGTAGAGGGTCGGGGGGCGAAGGCGCCGGCACGTGGTAGAGATGGGGCGGCGGGGTGGGCGTGTGCCACGTGACCCCCCGGTCGGGCGCCATGTGCACGGGCGGCGCACGCGCCAAGAAATTCGCCACCTGTAACTGATGGATACATCATTTTTAACATTACCCATGATTTTTGAAAGAGTGAATACGTGTGATGCATACGCAGTAAAGTACATAGGCTTACCACGAGCTCTTATTGCCATGATAGTTTCACTGATTTATGAGACAGATGTATGTGACGTGCATACATCTGTCACTGTCGCACAACTGAATTTTGCACATTGTCACATAGTTATAGACCCAAATTTTGCCAGATATGCTTAAGCCCCTTGTAATAGGGGGTCAGTAATTTATAAGCAGGAAATCTTCTGGTCACACCGATTTGCATGTTCAGCGATACTGGACATCGTGTTGTTTCGAATAGTGACCCAAAACCATTAATGATACCGGGGAACCTCAGCGGTTGGTTAAGTTTATGCCGGCTTAGTGTCTGCCACGTAGGGCAAGTTAGCTTGTTAATTATTCCAATGTGGATATAGGTTTGAATGGAGGGGCTGCTGCCTAGAGCGTAGAATTTAACCTTACAGAAGGCCAGCTGTTACCTATCTTTGGAGGTAAGCGCGTGAAGTATCAAACGTAGTTATGCAAACTAGACGCCACTTTCAAAATATTTAGGAATTAAATATAAGATAAATGACACACATGTTTCTATTAAACATTCTTAAAAATGGTTAGGAAAAATTTGAGCACAAGGCGGGACTCGAAGGACCATGTTCTCTGCAAACCGTGCTCTGCAACTCAGAGCAATTTGTATTTAGATATCTGTTTAAAAAAATTAAATTCTGTAATTTTTTTTAAGTGAAACCTTTGCTGCTTATGAAAGTCGAGGTACCAATAAATCAAACCTATTAGTTTTGTGGGTTAAGATATGTCGCGACGAATATTTATTCGTAGACGGGTTGAGGTTGATTTCCAAAGATGGCTGATCATTGCAATAAGAGCTCATGGTTGGGCCCCAGGTCCCGTCACGAGTTCGATGTCTCATAAAATACCTACACTACTTTAATTAAATCAATAAAACTATATCTATATAGGTAAATACAGTGTCTGTTTGTAATTCCAAATTTACAGCTTTTCACTAAATGCATATGAAAGTACACACAGAAAAAACCATTTTTTTTTGTCTGTCTGTTTATACAGGCTGGATCGATTTTAACGGGAATTTCACTGGCAGATAGTTAATGGAGTAACAACTTAGGCTACATTTATCTATACAGATAAATAAAATTGAAGTGTCTGTTTGTAATTCCAAAATTTCAGCTTTTCACTAAATGCATATGAAAGTATACACGCTACTGACACCAAAAAACTAAGTTTTAAAATTTTTCTCTGTCTGTCTGTTTGGTCCAGGTAATCTCCGAAACGGCTGGACAGATTTTAACTGGACTTTCACTGGTAGGTAGCTGAAGTTTCAAGGAGTAACTTAGGCTACTTTTATTTATCAAAAATATTAGGGTTCCGCGACAATAAAGATGAAACTAAATCTACGCGGGTGAAACCGCGGGGCACAGCTAGTTTTATAATAAACACGGTTCCGCGAAATAAAGCCCTCAATCAAAGGTCTGCGCGGGTGAAACCGCGGGGCACAGCTAGTCTATGAATATGATGTAAATCATCCGAAAATAAGTGAGTATTTAAGTCAAGTGCATTCCTAATTAAACCTATACTCTTCTTTAAATTAAATTGACTGGAACCAAACATAATAATGAAAAACAAACATGTTTTGTTTATGTTTAAAGCAGATGTGTTTCAAATCCATCCTCATAATAAGTACTTGTACTTCCCATTAAGTCTTCTGTGATAATAGTTGTTGAACACTTAGAAATGTGAACAATACGAATCTTGTGATCTAAATAATAAATATATAATTATAGTTATATACCCGCGTAGATTTAGTTTCATACTTATTGTCACGGAACATTAATATTTTTAATAAATTAAAGTAGCCTAAGTTACTCCTTGAAACATCAGCTACCTTAGAGTGAAAATCCCGTTAAAATCGGTCCAGCCGTTTCAGAGATTACCCGGAACAAACAGACAGACCGACAGTCAGACAGACAGACAGAGAAAAAATAAAATATGGTGTAGTAATGTCTGTACGGTGTATACTTTCATATGCATTTAGTGAAATACTGTTATTTTGGAATTACAAACAGACACTTTAATTTTATTTATCTGTATAGATGTATAGATGATACATATATTAATAAAACAAGGATTTGAATACTGTATATATCTCTTTAGTATTACTTGTGCCTGCCAAATTATATATTTTTCAAGAACAGGCATTGTTAATGACATGTAATATGTAAATTTATTACCTACTCCGGTGATTCAAAGTAAATATCTTATTTTACATGTTATAACAATTTAGTCATTTCCTTTTGATTGGATTGGTGTTTGCCTACAAACCAGATCAAACAAGTTAAAACACTTCTAATGCTAGTTTCCTGTAATAAAAACATAATAATAATTATAGCTTCATTTTAAATGCTTGGATTTTCCACTATTCCACAAAGCTATGGAACAATAGACATTTGTTTTGTCTTTTATACCAAACTAGCTGTGCCCCGCGGTTTCACCCGCGTAGATTTAATTTCATTGTCGCGGAACCCTAATATTTTTGATAAATAAAAATCTAAGTAGCCTAAGTTACTCCTTAAAACACCAGCTACCTACCAGTGAAAGTCCCGTTAAAATCCATCCAGCCGTTTCAGAGATTACCCGGAACAAACAGACAGACAGACAGACAGAGAAAAATTTTAAACTTGGTTTTTTTGTGTCAGTACCGTGTATACTTTCATATGCATTTAGTGAAAAACTGTAATTTTGGAATTACAAACAGACACTTCAATTTTATTTATCTGTATAGATAGATAAAAGTCCAAAAAGTGACATTAAGTAGATTATGTTCAACCCAGAAAAATAATGATTCCCTTAGCATAACATTTTTCATACTACATGTTCAATCATCCCATACATTCATACAGCATCATTCAATCAATCTAATGTAACTCATGATCATTTGAAAGTAATGCCTTATAAAAAATGGAATTAACTTACTGATTGAATGAAGAAGGGTCTTTCTATAGTTAAAGATAAAAACAGGATAAAACATTTAACAAAATTAAACAGGCCTTTGAGCTCGTCAAATGTCAGATAGGTTGATGAATATTTATGAATCACATCAAAATACATGCTAGCAGTATCCTTGAAATATTAGTTTTTCAAGCCATTGTGTCTTAAATACAGATAGAAGATTATTCAGTTCTGGGGTCTAGTGTCATTCTCCAAAAACGACACTTCGCAAACGAACGAAAATCAAATGTAGTTCCAGTTTCACAATTTTTGTTGAAACTCAAGTTTACATTCTGTTAATAATTAAATTAAAGTAGATTTAGAACATAGAAACGTCAAAAAGATCTCTAGCAGATCATGCTGGACGTTGTTTTTGAATTAATAAGAACCATGGTAGGAACTTTGCGAACTTTCGGCCAAGCTTCGTTTTACAGAGAAAGCAAGCCCCCAGCTCAAAACATTCGTCTTAAATAAAGGTTTTCTTACACCACATAGGTACAGCAGGGGCCTGCATTAGATTTTCAGAGTAAGCAAAACAATAAGTAGGTAGGCTAAGTACATACCAATGTGTTGTGGCATAGGTACATTCATTTTGGTACACACACATGACACAAGTGTATTCAGTCATCACAAGTGGTAAGCACTGCTTATCTGCTTATATGAAATGCACGCCCCTGAGGTACAGGTGTCATCAGAAGTGATGAATGCCCAGGGAAAATAGTGGGGATAACTGGGGACGCATGTGTTTCGCAACATGCATCATATGCATATATATATATGCAGTCATAACTCCTGAAGACACCTGTACTCTATTGTAATGGTTATTTAACTGGCATTAATTATATACACTGTCAAGTGAATAGAATTGCTACAAAGTCATAAAATAACTTGATAGAACTGCCTATTTCAAGGATTATTTGTAACTGCCGTAATTTCTTACAGCCAATAATTAATTATCATCATTCAAAGATAAAATTTGTGAAGGTATAAGTAAAGTTATTTTACAAATAAACAATGTCTATGTGTGAGTGGTTATGTAAGAAAATACCTATGTGTTTTTAATTAATAATCCTATACCTTTAATTTAATAATCTGGCAATCCCAATTATTTTTAGTGTGTAAATGCAAAATTAAATAGTTGTTGGTACAAATTCTAGAAAAGATAGAGTCTAGGTTCTTTTAGGTATTCATCGTAATTAATGAACACAGTAAGTACTACCTATTTTATGCAGAATTAATTAATCTAATGCTAATGAAGCAGGTATTAGCTTTAAAATAGCAATTGATACTTTTGCTTTTACCTCAATTGAAAAAGCTTGTAAATTTTGTGTCAATAACTTTGTTGAGTTCTTCATATTCCATATTCCACTGAAACTCTTAAAATATTATATATATAATATAAATATGTATGTCCGTTAACTCTACAGATCTATTTGATATAGTAGCATAAAGGTAGTTTAAATCTCAAATTAAAGAATAATAAAGAGGTTAAATATAGAAATAAATATAAAATATATTTTAAAAAAAAGCATTACTTAAGTACTGGCTGTAAATAAATGTATAATAATTAGATACTGTTTAAGATATTTTAAGAACACATTCTATCCCTCTCACATGTGATAATGATGTATGAAAAGGTGAATAAGTTATTTTTAATGTGGGGCACTTAAAATGGGGTCCATTTTGAGGGTGCAGAAATGTAAATTATTCTTTTTTTTTATTTGTGAGGTCACTACATTATTATGAAAAGAGAATATTGCAAAGTTATTAAAAAAATGAAAGTATATGGAACACACATACCTATGGAAAAATCAAACAACCATAAATTCACTCACTGTTTTCATAAAATTTAAAATATAGTAACATGTAAATAAAAACAATATGAATAAGTGACCAATCCCAAACAAAAATACAGTTATGAAATGTTTATTATTATTATTACAATGTTAGTGATTGTAAACAGCTGATTAGTTTGATACATGCATCCAATCAACAGAGTAAGTAACCTAAGAGTAGACTTGCACACAAAGAAACTTTGTTTTTAAGCATTATTCTACTTTGACAACTTTAGAACAACACTAAAGTGCATCTAGTATGAGTAGATGATGTGTGTAATAGTGTTATCATGTAGGTTTGTGTGTATGTTATTGAAATGAGCGAATTAGCACCACCTGCAGTGGACTCCAGGCCGGGCCCAGCTGTGACTGGCGACCATTCGGATTATGCTGCGAGCCGCCAGACATGGTGCGCGGCGCCCTCGACGCACTGTTTACTACACGTATTCAACACTAATCCGACAACACACACTCCCTCAGTCCACCATAATGATGCCGGTAACTTTCAAGCCTTCGCCCGCGTAACTGCGCTCCCTTACGACGTGTACAGAAACTTCTGAAACGTTTTCATACGCGCACGTTAATTTGACAACTATCCAACTCATGCCACATGTACTCCGAACGAGAAATAATACTTTTACACTTTTAAAGCACCCATATTACTACGAAAAATAAAATGATTAATTGCATGGTTTGCTGTTCACGAAACTGATGCTCACTTCGCGTGACATTTTGAACGCATTTAGGTTTTGAAAATAAGCACTTCTACGATGTATTACCGCTTGATTTCGGCTTATGGAAAGTTGGACACTACGTCTTACCGAAGAAAACTTTATATTTCACCGATAAGTATCACAAAAAATGTAAAATCCATCAAACTTTGCTACAAAATCGCCTTCACAATGGTGGCCGATTGGGATTTTGAAAGCAACATCAGAGCCATCTTGTACCGATATTTTGAAAGCATGTCGGTAAAGCAGTTTAGCGGAAGCATGTTTTTATCTTGTCTATGGTTAAAAAAAGATGATAAAAAATACGTTGACAATGAAACAAAGCAATTAATGCAAAATATTATTTAAAAACATCTTGATATTTATTGCAACAAGTAAAGCAATAATTTTTATTTAGTCAATAATTTTATTTCAGTTTGATTAGTATTTGTATTATACATCTGTGGTACTAGTTATTTTTTATGTGGCAGCACTGTGTGCCTATCGTTCCCATGGAAACGAAATGTCTTGTTGTGTTTGCATTATTAAAAAATAATCGGTAACGAATTCATCCGTTTATTGAATTTCAGCAATTCTAATGAAAAATTGTGTGATTACAAAGTTTTTGGTGTCATTTAGTGGCCAGATAGAGTATGCGTGGTTTCCTGGAGGAGTGTTCGATGAGTATTTGTACATTCAGTATGAGTTGGTGTGGGGACCCGATTGGGAGCCAGTTTCTGGCTTATCATCAGGCACTAGTCAGATGGCACGGTGCGGTGCAGACCCTGAAAGGGTGATTTTCAATATGCCAATAGAAATGCTATTTAGCAGTACGAATGTCTCAGGCTGTAAGTTAGTACCTACTTATGTAGAGTACTTAGCTATTCTCAAATTTATACCTTATTTTTTTATTGATGATCGCACACTAAAATTCAGCTAAAGTATGTCATAACATAAGTATACTTCGTTTCATTGAAAAAACTTCGAATTCTTCTGCTTTATGAAAAGATAACTAAGTAGATGCCTTATATAAAAATATTCTAAACAATGTATTTCATTCTTTAATTATGTAGACTAAGAAATTCTTAAATAAATACTTAAACTTAATCAGTTTTTATGAAGATAAAAATTGTCTATTGAATCATGGGTATTAAAGGGCGCACGTCGAGCGCGCAGTTTTGACGAACTCTACATAACTCTACATATTTTTTTTACTGTTATCTGTCAACAGGGCCACAATTAGTGATAACAGTCCGAGCTCAGAACACGTTCACGGGCGATTCACTTCGAGGCTACGCCGTGGCCCTGCTGCCACCAACGACAGGCCATAGAGAGATAGAGGTGTCTGTGTCCCGGCCACAGCCCGCCACGATACTAGGGGAATGGATAGCTTGGATCACTGGCCGGTATCCTGAACTTACCGACCCCAAAATGTTGGCCAATGGCAAGGATAATTACCGTGGGTATCTTTTGAAATTAATGTCTTAGTGGTCAGAAAATATACGGGTTATTTAAGGGTAATTAAGTGGTGACGCGTGTAATAGATACTAGCATACGCTTTGTCCCTATACAAAAAAGTCACATCATATGAACTACATAATATTGTGTTCCCTTGGAACTACATCTAGGATCTTCCCCTACTACCTGATGGGCCAGGGACAGAAGTAAGCTTATTTAAGAATAAAAACATGTTTTACTTGTGGTAGTCCAAAATTATTGCGGTACTTGTTTAGTCTGTTTTTTCGTAGCTACACCACTTGACTTCATCTGTGTGAAATGTCATTAATGAAATAGGCACTTCTAGTTTTGGGATTCTAAAAGGTCAGTTTGGACGATAGTCACAATGTAGCCCAAATATGAATTATCTTAAAAAATCACAAAACGTTTATTTATTTATTGAGAAGGCACGTGATCGTAAATGCCAGTACTTTGTATGTCACTAGATTGTAATTTGTATTGTTGCAGTATTAAGAATGGAGTCATATGGGACCGTGAAGCTGAGTTTCTCGATGGTCTCGAAGGATCTGCGCAAACTGGGATACGATAACCAACCACCTATAGCGGTGTGATTATTTAATGTTGCCACAACAATAAAATTAACAGAATAAGGTCATGAAACTGATTTAGCTACCTGAATAAAATATTGCTACAGCTTAAATTGACTTATTCCCATCTTCCACCCTGGTGTCCAAATTTCAAACCGATCGTGGGTTGGATAGCGGGAATTATTGGTAATATGGCTCCTGTTTTTAATTAAGTAATTAAAAATCGGTCATAGCCAAGATTACATGCCTCTATTTTCGGGTAGGCGCACTTAAAATATTCAGCGTCAAATTGTGAGAATTTCTTACAGCGCCCCTACAAATTATAAATGTGGTTATAATGATGAATTATACTATACTAACGACCCGCTTTCGCTTCACTTCGGCTATCGAATTTTAAGATTATAGGAAACGTTGACAAAGAGAAAATGTTCACCTGGAAATGGAGACTTCAATCTATACATCTAAACAGATAAATAAAATTGAAGTGTCTGTTTGTAATTTCAAAATAACAGCTTTTCACTAAATGCATATGAAAGTATACACGCTACTGACACCAAAAAACCAAGTTTTAAAATTTTTCTCTGTCTGTCTGTCAGTTTGTTCCGGGTAATCTTTGAAACGGCTAGACGGATTTTAACGGAACTTTCACTGGTAGGTAGCTGATGTTTCAAGGAGTAACTTAGGCTACTTTTATTTATTAAAAATATTAGGGTTCCGCGACAATAAGGAAGAAACTAAATCTACGCGGGTGAAACTGCGGGGCACAGCTAGTTTATACTATTAAAATAAAAGATACATGTACGTAGCACAAATCTATTGCTAGCTTTAATATATGAACAAACCTACCTATGTCTACCATAAGTAAGGTATGAATTACATAATTATAATATATTTGTGAATTTCAATATCAAATAAAGTGTAAGCTGTAGTACTTTTCCTAAGTTTCATTCAATATCCTACCTATTTACTGTATACAATGAAATGATATCCACCTAAGTATATGTGCTAGTGGCCGCTTTCAATAACCTATCAAAGTTTACAGATGGATTGCTATCTGTCCGATTTGATCTCTATTATCCATACCATCAATTTGTGTCCTTCAAAATGTTAACTAGCGATTAGTTATTGCAATGAACGTAAGGACAAACTAACAGATAATCTGTTTATCTTGAGTAACTTAAATGACACACGGATACAATAATGAAAGTGGCTGTTAGTAAGTCAATGGGCGTTGCCTCTACGATGTCATTAATGATGATATTTGTACTTATGTTTTAAGGGATTATTTTGAAATCTGACACAACTCTATTTAAGGATAGTCCTACCTTTCTGCTCCCATACTAATATATATTTCCCATTATTATTAGAGAGGTGCTTGTGGCACAGTTGCTATTGCGCATATGATTCGATCAGCGAAGTTAAGCAACCATTCGCCTAGTCAGTAGTTGGATGGGTGATCGCCCGAGTTCCCTCCGTGCCTCGTAGAGCACGTTAAGCAGTCGGTCCCGGTTGCCAATTTAACATCTTTGGCAATCGTTACAGGTCAGTCAGAGGCCTATGAAAGTCTGACAACTGGTCTAACCCAGATTGCCGATTTTCCTCGAAAAAGGGGTTACGAAGGTCAGATGGCAGTCGCTTCGTATAGAAATCAGGTGATGAGCCACATCGGGTTGAATCAAGTGCCGACCCCAAATACATGGGATAAGGCCAGGGAGATGACAACTAATATATATTTCCCATTACACCTTTCCACAGGACTTGACACTTGATTGATATTGTACGTAATGGTCCGGCAGATACCTAAGTAAGTACTTGGAGTTAGTTTTCCTTCTGTTTGTCTTGTGTTGTCGCCTGCAGGGTCGCACGTAGATCGCTGGACACTTCCTATTCCACTTGAATATTATGACGATCAATCAGTGCGTCATCAATGACGGGAACACTTACACATCTACCTACAATAGTTTATATTTCATTCTGTACCTAATACATTAAATAGTTTAAGTACTATACCATTGAGGCACCTAAGAATCCGCCGTTAGGCTCAAACATTCGAAAAGGAGGTATATTATGAGCATCATTATGTTACGGAAACCATTATCGCATTATTTTCGAGAGCACAGCTAATTATTAATTACCTGAGATATGTAGTTATTATTAGTATTATTTACGAATGTTATTTTTTTTAAGAAAATCACATTAGTTCGAACTGCTGGGATTTGAACTTGGGTTGCTTGCGTAGCAGATATTAGGTACTCAAACGACTCTGCTACCTGTTTAAATCCCATGTAATAGGGGGTGAGCCTATTGCCATTAGCCAGGCACTAATCCATTAACACCCCTTGGCGAAATATAGGTGTGCTATAAAAACACCTCTGCCTACCTCTTGGGGGAATACAGACGCGAAATGTATGCATGTCAACTAATAAAGTATCATGAAAGTGACGATTTTCTATGCCGTCACACTATCGCTAAGCATTACACCATACATGGTCATACATAAATAGTTTAACCACCATTGTAACCGACATGCAAAAGAAACAATGGGAATATGTAGGTACACAGGATTTTTTTTTGTTTGAATGATTGAATTAAATGACCATACAATTTCATGACGAACTTGAAAAAATTGTGTCAATTTCCTACCGATTTAGACTTTTTAAGATATATCATCATCTCTCGAGAGCATTTGAGATTGTCCAAAATTAAATAATGCAAAAAAAATTATAAGCATGCTCAAGCCATCCCAAAGGACTGAGAACCAGCTGTGAGATTTCGTTTGCATATTGGCATGGCTCGAGACATATTGATACTTTTTCGAAGTCGGGTTATTGTTGATATATCTACAGATGGTGGATATATCTACACGTCATTTCTATCTATACCAGTTACACCTAATACGCGAGCGAATAAGGGATGGAAAATATGACACATGGGGTGAGGACAAGGGTTGCAGAGGTCATGGGTTCCAATCCAATCTCGTGTTCATATTTTTCCTTACCATTTTAAGAATTAGAATCAAAGCATAGTTTCATCGATTCAAGTAAATCATAAAAATAGGAATCCCAGAAGGGTGTTATACCCACTTTTTAGTGAAGATGATTAAGGGTCAACGTGACAGATGGTGAGTCCATCACAAACGTCTTCGAATTTCTTCTCAATCAGACACACCAGAGTCGAGTCAGAAAGGCCTAGTGCGAGTTTTTCACCGCCGCCGTCACAAGTCACCGCGTCGACGTAAACGCAGATTTGTATAGGATCGGAACAGCGCCTCTGTCGGCCTAAAGATGACAATATTGCGAGCTCATACAAATCTGCGTTTACGACGACGCGATGACTTGTGGCGGCGGCAGTGAAAAACTCGCACTAAGCCTTCTGGGATTTAAACTTACGTCGCTTGCGTGGCAAACAACTCCACTAACATCTCAACGGGACATAGCTCTGATGTATTACTAATCTATACATCTATACTCTATACAGATAAATTAAATTGTGTCTGTTGTAATTACAAAATAATAGCTTTTCACTAAATGCATATGAAAGTATACACGCTACTGACACCAATAAACCAAGTTTTAAATTTTTCCTCTGTCTGTCTGTCTGTCAGTTTGTTCCGGGTAATCTCTGAAACGGCTGGACGGATTTTAACGGGACTTTCACTGGCAGGTAGCTGTTATATCAAGGAGTAACTTAGGCTACTTTTTTAATATTAGGGATCCGCGACATGAAGCAGGAAACTGAATCTGCGCGGGTGAAACCGCGTATGAATATAAAAAGAATTCTTAAAATAATATATACAAGGTACTGGTAAGATAAGGGGGCTGAAGGAAAGGTCGTTGTTTCAGGGTTCCTATAAATAACCATCATCCGACACTTAGGTACGTATGTTATCGCTTCATACTTTACTTGCCTTCGAATAATTAATTCCGCTGTTGAAGGGATTCAATGTGGAGGATGTGAAACAGGTTCTCAACCCTCTTCAAGGGCGAATGACGTCGAAGAATACTTATCTTGAGACCTTCCCAATAGGTTTTCCGAAGGATGGATCTTCCAGTGATGAGGTACCTACCTACTATTTAGTCAGCGTAGAATCACAGTATAGATATATCTACACAGAAATAAAATTTAAGCCTATGTTTGTTATTTCTAAATCAACATAAGTAGGTAATAACTAAAAAAAAAATTAAAAAAAAAAAAATGTTGTCTATTTGTTCCGGTATATATTTGAAATGGCTGGACCGATTTTATCGGGTCTTTCACTGGCAGATAGTAGATGGTACGAGTACTAGTAGTGACTTCGACTAAAATACTCATTAAATTTTGCAACTCAGCAAGCTTTAGACTGTGGCAGAACGCTACACAACTTCACTGGTCTATATTTTAATTGCGAACCCATTCTATGTATACTTCAGTTTTCACCAGCCAATGTAATTTACGATCGAGCTGCCTTTAAGTGTGACAAAGTGGTGAGTCCATCGACGTTTCTTTGAACTTCTTCTGTCCTCATGGATCTTTGCCTTCCTCCACTGTGTAAGTATATCGTTTAGTCCGCTATCAATCAATGTGTAAAGGATGCACGTATGGCTAAAAGTCCGTAAACTCAAGAATATAATGAATAGAACTCTACCGTTCATCTAGTCAATGTGTAATTAATTCTACAATATGTAGAAATGAACAAACGTATGCGTTCTGTCAGCATCTTGCGCTTATTGTAACTTTAGAGTGAGACTTTCGTAATTCTGAAGTATATCTGATACATGCGTCCGCGTCGTCTTCGCCAATATATGGAAGCTGAAGTTATATTAGGTCTCAATTAATAGTTTATCGAAGACCTACGGCACTTTGAGTGTCTCCGCGTGACATGTGTTTGTAGAAATACCCATTCTCTATATGTCAACAGAACACTCGAGAAATATCACAATAGCTACTATATATTGTAAGTGCCCTAGGTAAGTATTTCACTACCATGATGGCGTAACCAATTAATGTGGAATTAAAATTATATTATGCTACTAGCTGTGCCCCGCGGTTTCACCCGCGTAGAGTTAATTTATGGTTGTCCCGCGGAACCCTTGCGAGCGAACCCGGCGAATAGTTGTTTAACTTAGCTGATCGAATCATATGTCATCTGTGCCACGAGCTCCTCCGGAATGTATGATACATGTAAATATTTCATCACATATTCGTTCTATAACCTCACGTGTAACTAAACCTAGATAGATAGCGAGCACTAAACGTCACAGAAAATCCAATTATCCCTTTCGTTGCAAAACAAATCAGTCATCCCAGTTACTTAGGTACAAAGCATGTGAATGAAAATGAAAATGAAAATGATTTATTCAGTTTAGGCCCTGGTAAGGCACTTATGAACGTCGAGGAATCTACCACCGGTTCGGAAACTAGCCTTCTGAGAAGAACCGGCAAGAAACTCAGCTGGCATCATGTACATTTCATTACACAGTAAGATAATAATAATTACAAAAAAAAAAAACATCATAAATTATTCACAATAGTGAAAATTGTATCAGCATGCATGTGTAAAAAATAATAATTAAAAACGTAAAAACAATACCAAATGATTTACATATCATGTTTGCATACCATGTCATTGCCAGGAGCTACTTGTGCAGAGTTTTAATTCCATATGTCTTTATCATTTATGTAATCCGAAATTGTATAATAAGCTTTCTTCATCAGTACAGTTTTAATGTGTGTCTTAAATTTATCATAATTTAACGCGTTTATTGACTGTGGGATTTTATTGTAGAAACGAACACAATTCCCCATGAATGATTTATTTACCTTTGCTAACCTGAATCTAGGAGCTACAATTTTGTGTTTATTTCGTGTTGAAATTGAATGAATGTCCGAGTTTAAATTGAATAGATGAATATTTTTTTTCATGTATAGCAAATTCTCATAAATGTACAGTGACGGTAGGGTGAGAATATTTATTTCTTTAAATTTATCTCTAAGAGAATCTCGGGGGTCCAGCGAGTATATTGCCTTGATGGCTCTCTTTTGAAGTATAAAAATTGAATCTAAGTCTGTTGCGGAACCCCATAACAATACGCCATATGACATGACACTATGAAAGTAAGCGTAGTAGACTAATCTAGCAGTATCAATATCCGTCATTTGTTTAATTTTTCTAACCGCAAACGCAGCTGAACTAAGCTTTTTTGACAATGCTTCAATATGGGCGCCCCATTGTAATTTAGAATCTAAGGTAAGACCTAAGAATACTGTGCTTTCGACCAACTCCAATTGACTCCCAACTAATGATATATTTGTATCTATTTGCGATGTATTAGGTGGTGAAAATCGGATACATTTTGTTTTTTTAGAATTTAAAACGAGATTATTGGCATCAAACCATTTTGAAACAGATGTTAGAGTTTCATTTAGTGCCTTAAGATCTTTGTCTTTTCTACTCACTTTGAAAACTAAAGATGTATCATCTGCAAATAGAACAATATCACAGATATTTTCTACAACAAGTGGTAGGTCATTGATATACGCTAGAAACAGGAATGGGCCTAGTATGGAGCCTTGCGGCACGCCTGTTTTGATTATTGACCCCTTGGATGTTACACCACCGACGCCAACTTTCTGATGACGATTTGATAGGTACGAGGATAAAAGGTCGAGAGCATTTCCGCGAATTCCATAATAGTTTAGCTTAAGAAGTAGCGTACGATGATCCACACAGTCAAAAGCTTTAGAAAGGTCACAGAAGACTCCTACTGCGTCATAGGCGCCCTCCCAAGCCTCAAAAATGTGTTTTATTAATTTTGCTGCCGCGTCCGTTGTTGATCTACCTTTAGTGAAGCCAAATTGGTGATCGTGCAAGATGTTATGTACGTTAAAGTGAGCTAACATCTGATTAAGCAGAATTTTTTCAAATATTTTGCTAAGCGCGGGAAGAATCGATATAGGTCTATAATCAGAAGGATCTTCTTTAGAGCCTGCTTTAAATATCGGTATTACTTTGCTATATTTCATAATATCAGGAAATATACCTTGATCTATACATAAATTGAAAATAGAAGCTAATGCGGGAGCAATCGTTATTATAATAGATTGGATACTTTTAATTGAGAGTCCCCATAAGTCCTCCGTATTTTTAATATTAAGCGATTTAAATGCCTTCATGATGTCAATAGGACGTACATGTTTAAAACTAAAATCTGGGAAGCTTTTTCGTAACGATTGTTTCAATAAGCTTTCAGCTGTATTCGGACTAGAGTTAAGATGTTTGGTAGTCTCTGTGGGAATGTTAGCGAAAAAATTCTCAAAAGCAGTTGCGACCTCTAACTTATCCGATATAATACTATCATTGATTTTAAGCTTACTTACTTGCTCTTTAGTTTTATTTCTACCAGTCTCCCTGTTTATAACTTTCCAAACAGTTTTTATTTTATCATCAGAGCGGCTAATTTCACTACTTATATGTTTTGATTTGGCAATCTGGCAAACTCTTTTAAATAATTTTGAGTACATTCTAACGTGACTATGAAAAGCGACATTAGTTGTTTGGGCTTTCTTGTGGTATAACTCATATAAAGTGTCTCTACTTTTCCTTATGCCCTTGGTTGCCCAGTTGTTGAACTGTAATCTGTTATTTAATTTATATTGTTGTTTAGGACATGCCTTGTTGAATTCTGTACATATGACATCATGTAATTTATTGAAATATTTGTTTGGTTCGCGAGACTCTGCTTTTTTAATTTTTAACTCAACATTATTTTTAAACTTCAGCAGTCTATGGACAGAGAGAGGTCTAGATTCCCTAAAAGATTTAGAAGGTTGCCTACTACATTGCAACTCAACTAGTTGAGCCATGTGGTCAGATCGAATTCCACTTATCTGAGACTGTTTTATTATACTACCATTAGTTATTACATTATCGATACAAGTAGAGGAAGTGGCCGTTATTCTCGTGGGCTCATTAAATACAAAGTCCAGGTTAAATGATTTAAAAAGAGATATAAATAAACGCGCCTCAGAAGACCTTCTTAAAATGTCTACATTAAAATCACCACATATCAATATTTGTTTATTCGTTCGAAATATTTTCTTGACCTCCATTGTTGAACAAAATGAGTGAATATCAGAGGATGGAGGTCTGTATACGCATACAATTATATAATTATCCAACTCTGCACAAGCCGCTTCACAGACTCGCTCTACAGAAAGACTAGTAATATCCTTTCTCTCTTTGGACTTAAAGTTACTATTCAGTAAGATGATGGTACCACCTCCCTCCGCTGAGAGTCTGTTATAAGAACTGGCAATGGTATAATTAGTAATATTAAACATCATGGTATCTGGTTTCAACCAAGTTTCAGTAAAACAGAGAAAATCAATAGGTATTTTGTCTAGTAATAACTCTAGATCAAGAATTTTGCCAGAGAAGCGGTTAATATTCTGGTGTAGCAGACGCATAATACATGCACCTGACTTCTCTGTTGTCTGACTTAATGGTTTAAAGAATCAATAAGATTGGTCACAGTGCTAGTAGAACATCTATCTACCACTGGCTCGTCACTTAAATGTGTCCGACTACTCGCCTACCAAATCGTCATTTAAAGGGTGTGTCAGGAAAAATGGAATTCTAGTAATTGTGTGTGATGTGCACGTGCGATCTTTACGTCACACCTCGTATCCCTATTATAGTACCCAATAGATAAAGAATAAAATTCGCTTACTGCTTACCCCAAGATTTGACATATTTCAACGTCAAGAATTTCGTTTGCATTCACGTGGCACGAAATGTGTTGATACCTTTTAACGTGAGTGTGTTGATAGCTTTTTATACGAGTGTGTTGATACTTTTTGCGGCATGTTGTGACTGAATTCCAAAGATGGCGGATCATCTTTTTATTCATACTAATACGCAACGAATTTCGTGAGTATCGAAGTAATATTATCCTTTAATAGAAGATTTTACTACCTGGGTATGACTTGCGTTTATGTCTTTACGATCGATTTCATAGAGACTTCAAGCGGCCGCTACTTGGAGCTATCCGAAGACAACAGCTTTCTATTTCATACCTGATAAGGTAATAATGACATCCAATGTAAAAAAATATTAACATACTTAGGTAGTAAATAGAAATCTAATATTTTATTAATATGATGTTTATTGGCAGGTACAAATCCCAATGAAACAAAAAAATCAAATAGAAAAGGAAAGAAAATAGAAAAATTTGATATATTTATTTAGTTTGGGCCCTGGTACAGCACTTGTGAACGTCGAAAATATACCTTATTAATTTATTACTTTTTTATTAGGTTCGGAGACTAGCCTTCTGAGAAGAACCGGAAAGAAACTCGCTGGCGTCATGTACATTTCATCAATACATGTATGAAATAAAATAACACACTTGGCCCCACTGACTAAGCAGCTTAGCGACTGGTTTTCCAGTGATTTTTCGTTCGTCGTGTTCGATATCGACTAAACCGTCGTAAAGTGGAGGTTGAATACGTGACAAATATTTCAACAAATCTCTGAAAAATGGTAAAATTTTAATTATCCTTCCCCCTGTCAATTAGGTATTGAAATTCCCCTGAATCGAGTAACAGCTGGGTTTTCAGCCAATGTTTATCACTACAGAATTGGTATAAAAAGGATGCGCGTGCGCCACCTCCGTCAAACGCTTCGAACAATCAGTATTACGGCTAGTCTTGGTAATGCTATAGCCGTTGGTAGACGTACGTCGATCGATCCGAAAATGTTCGTGAGATAAAATAATTTTATTCGATTATTTTTATTTTCATTCAATTAGTGTTGGCTTTAAGTGTAGTTTTTTAAATTGTGTTTGAATTTTGGCGAATCGACCCGGGATTTTATTAAAATGGTAAGTCTTTTTATTATTTCTTAAAAAATATATTTTAGTTTTAAGACGTGAATGCAATTAGGAAGTACTTAGGTACTAATGGTACAAGAAAAAGTTTTGGATGTACGAAAAATATTGTGGTTTGGACAGAAAATATTTTTATTTTCTACATACCGTTGATAATTAAGAATAGTAACATAGGTAATTAAAATAACTTACATTTAATTTTTAAAACAGTTTCATAGTATCTTTAGTACATAAAATATTTGAAAGGTATCTCTAATTTATATTATTCTAAGGGTGATTTTTTATTTATTAAACATAGTTTCGAAGATTTTAATGATTAGAAAAAGGTGGAGGTTCGATCTATATATCAATGTTTGCTTAATAATTATAATAATATAAAATGCAAAACGGTCCGCTCTTATTTGCAGCTGGCACTCTACAATTAAAAAAAAAACGGAAATCTTTTTGACATCTGAAATTGATTCGATCATCTTTTGTCACCTGTAATTACTCGTATTTGTTGCAATATGGAATATTGTAGTGGTATAAGATACCTATGGTTTGCATGACCGCTTTTAACAAAAACCTCATACTTATCAACGTAGGTACACTGAATTAAATAAAAGTAAATGATACTCTGGTCAATATCACAATGCCTGATTCGAAACTTATGAAAATTATTTCTATCCGACAGAAAAAACTGTTAGCATTAAAATATTAACATTTCAAACTTTTTCTTCTATATGGCAATAAATAAATCTTGAAAAAACAACGAAGTATTTACACTTCAAGTAAAAACCTACGTAATTAGACGTATGTCTGGATGCGGTAATTTACCTTTCAACCTTGTCATAATGACATGCGGGTTCATATTTTAATTTCATGGGCATTAAGATAACATTGATTAACTTAACCTCCGCCGCATCATGTCCTTTCGGGGTAGGTTGGAACTCTAGAGCAGTGTTAGGCAAACTGTCTTAATGGGCCAAAAAGTTTAAGAAGTTTTAAAGAAGGGCCAGAACTGTATTTATTATTAATACTAATAATATATTAATTAATCCCCATATCTACATAGTATTTATCTCAAAGTGTAAATTATTATGCTAATTTGAAGGAGCAAAGAACTTTTAACTCGTGTGAATATTTCAAATTAGTCAACGTATAGGTATGTAAACCTCTTCATCAAAGTCTACGCTAAATAAACCACAATGCTTAGAACAGGCGTGAAAAATGTATAGGCATGAAACGATTTTCGATTTTTCTAATATGATTTGCTTAGATCTCATTCATTAAGTACGTATCTATACAGATAAATAAAATGTAAGTGTCTGTTTGTAAATCCAAAATAACAGCTTTTCACTAATTGCATATGAAAGAATACACGCTATTGACACTAAAAAACCAAGTTTTAAAATTTTTCTCTGTCTGTCTGTTTGTTCCGGGTAATCTCTACAGACAGATAGACAGTTATTTTGGAATTACAAACAGATGTTTCAATTTTATTTATATGTATATATATAGATGTATAAATATAGACGTATAGATGTTAATGACAGATTGATTGAAATCGGTGGAACTACAATGACAAGGTAGCACTTTACATTTGTCATTGTAAGCATTATAAGAGGAATACAGGCTTATTTCAACGCTAGCGGATGGCACGCGGTTTCACCCTCGTAATTCCCGTTCCCGTGGGAATACGGGGATAAAATATAGCTGTTATATAGAAGTATGTTACTCGTTGAAAGAATTTTCAAGATCGGTCAAGTAAAAACAAACAAAATAACAATCAAATCTTTCCTCTTCATAATATTAGTGTAGATGACATTAGCAATCGAAATAACAAACATAACACAATACTACGAAGTTATTACTTATTGCTGCGTTATTCACTAAGGTTTCCCAGCGTTGCACTCGTCGAGTGTTGTTTTAAGGTTACGAATTTTAACCTTATCCTATATGTATTGTGTATCAATTTCCTACGATTGAAACCAACGCTTGTCGTCGAGTGCGACACTGAAAAACCTTAGTGAATAACGCGGCTGTTTGCTCTAGTGGTCGCGAGGTCCAGTCAGTCAGAGTTCGATTCCCAGTTCGGGCAAAGTATTAATTGGTTTTTCATCTGTAATTTCCCAACAGCAGCTTGATGGCAATAGACTCACTCCTTTTTACATAGGATTTACTTAACCGGCGAAATGGGTGTACACAGTATATTAAATACTAGCTGTGCCCCGTGGTTTCACCCGCGTAAATTTAGTTTCATACAAACTTTCATCCCCTATTTTATCCCCTTGGGGGTAGAATTAATCAAAATCCTTCTTAGCGGATGCCTACGTCATAACATCTACCTGCATGCCAAATTTCAGCCCGATCCGTCCAGTGGTTTGGGCTGTGCGTTAATAGATCACTATGTCAGTCAGTCAGTCAGTCACCTTTGAGTTATATATATATTTAAATGCCAAATTATAACGTTTGTTTTAAATTTAGCGCTAAAACAGATTTTTTTACTATATAGGAGTGTGATAATCAATTAAGATTAAGTAGGATTACTTGAGAAGTTGAATAAATCCAGTTTTTTTTCAAATGTTAATGAACCACGATTTTTTTCAGTTTATTTTTTGCAACTTGATATTTAACGATTGAAATTAAAATTTTACCTACTCTAAAGATTTGATCAAATCATCGACCAAGAAGGTGTCTTGTGGTTTCACGAATAAGTCCGGTTTTGGCTTAGCATCTAATGTGGATAATTAATTACATATGTTTTTTTGCCTGCAGGTAGTCTTAAAGTTCAAAGTTATTTGAATAAATTTATTTCGTGTTTCGCAAATGACTTGTTTCGAATTTCTTGTAGCCAAAAATGATAGCACATTAGTTTCTATTTAAGTATTCCTTAATATTTGGGAGGAACGTTATGAAGAAAAGTATATTTATGGAACATTTGTGACCAAATTACTTGAAATATGGTACTTATGTGACAGAAACAAAATGTAGAAAAAAAAAAGAATCATATCCAATATTCGCGCCAAAAAGACTTAGATCTTGTTTATGCTAAAACGAATGCCTTAGACATATTTTTTGAAATGAATAAAATACTGCCATAGATACTTTGAACACGCTAGGCATTCGTGGGTTAAACATTGCTTTAGTGAGGACTCCATAAATGTCAGTAAGACTCTTTTGACGCAGAAAGAACACCAATAATTGAAACAATTACGTACGCTATTATAAATTCAATTACCTACGATCGAGCATTATGAAATAGTTATATAAAATGTTAAGTAAGTACATAATATTCGTAATCTCGTTACCATAGGCATATAATATACTGACCCACACCGGTTTGCTTTCAGATCTTGTACACAAGTAGCCTATGCTGCAAGATGTATAAAACGACATACTGAACGACACATACTGAAGTCATGCATAAAATAAAAAAATGTACAGAAGTTCCGCTTCCATGCATAGCAATAATCCCATGCATTAACGCCGTTGCCTTATGCGATATCGAGATAAGACACCGGCTATTACTTTGAATTTGGGGTGGTAGTTAAGCTTATTTGTATAAAACTACAATCTAAGAATAAATTAGAATAGTAGGAATAGTGACGTATCTAGAAAAAAAAGAAAATTGAATTAATCGAAAGTGAGTCAATAAAACAATAATATTATTGTCTATAAATAATTTTATTTAGCTGATAAGGATAATTAATTATACTGTAGGTAGAGTTCGTACCGAGAGGTAAGATATTATTGCTATCTAAAGATATATATCTCCATCCTATCTACTAATAAATATTTTGTCAAGTATTTCTAGTATCATATAAAATTCTATTTAAAAAAGACAATTAACGTTTTAATCACTAATGGCGGCATTAAGTGTAAATTCCATTTACAGAATTAAATAAAGTCGATCAAGAAAGTCCTTTGCACCTCAAATGATAACGAGCTCTATTTTTGTTTGCACATTCAATGTGAAAATTGGCTCTATGATACATAAAACAAGAAGATTCAAGCTATATTTTCATGTAAATTCAATGGAGTTCTTGTTAAAAGTGATAAAGCATTTTGACTTCACTCCCCGTAATTTAAGCCTTCTCATTTTTTCTCCTTCTATTCACCGTCATTTATTCAAAAGCCAGGCTCTTGTCGTTGAAGCAATCGCCAACCCTCTCTATAGTCTGCTAAAACTTTGACTTCCTTGTACGACGTGACGCTGACATGTTCCTTCAGCTGTTGTATGTAACTAATCCTTGGTCTACCCTTCTATTAAACATTTAATTTCAAATATTGCACTACTTACAAATATCGCTTACTCTAGATATTTACGTGAACGTAATTAGCGACCAAATTAATTAAACCTGTTATACATGTTAAACAAACAATATATTTATATTGTAGTATGTTTTCCTGTACTATACCTTCAATTATCATAGGAAAGTAGTAGTGGGTACACTACGTCATCTGATGAAAACCTCAAACTAAGGAATTTGTTTGAGTTACCTATAGATATAATTTTATTGAAATTAGTTTTACATCCATTGTCATTGTAACACAAGCGAACTATCATAGCAATAAGCGCTTATTGTATGGCCTCTGGAGTGTCATGTAGTCAACTCGCCACATTTGCCAAATTAATAGCTAAAACGATTGCTTATTTATTATTTATGTTCCATTCAAAACTGGTTTCGTAATTGGCCAGAGGTAGTCTAACTTGTAGCATTTTTTGTGAAGTTGTAAATATTTTTAGAACTAATTGAAATGCGAATAGGTAAACATGATCTTAGTATAAAAAGGTAACGGCCTATAATAACGGCAAGCTTGAATATTTTGAATAAATGGACTTGATCGGATACAAAAATATAAATTTTACATCATATGCTCATGCCTGTATTCCCCGAGGGTATCCCCTCGGCAGAGGTGCTGTAATAACAACACCCACTTTTTACCAAAGATGATTAACGTGCCAATGTGACAGATGGTGAGTTTATCGCCGTCTGAGGCTATACATACGTGTTTGAATTACTTCTCAGACATATTCAGGTTTCCTCATAATTTTTTCCTTAAACGTAAAGCTCGTGATTGAAAAAAAAAATGATAGATCTACTTTAATAAGTTTTTTACATTTTAATAACAAAACGCAAAAAAACCTTTTCTTTTCTTATCATGTAGGTATTAAATTAGTATAGAATTTTTTACAATTAGAATTGTTTTTTCTTTTTAATTGACATTTGAATTATAGATTCCATGCACACTTCCATTAATGTAATTACAGTGCAAACATTGTAAGGAAATTTGCAAATGTAGCATTAACATTAAAGGAAATGACCTTTAGTTAGAGCATGCTGAGGACAATATGAATCACGCTGCCTTTACTAGTCTAGCACTAACAATGGAGAGAGGAAGATATGATATAAAAACCATTTAAAATGGTAGTGCACATCAAACTGAAATCTATATCAATCGAATCGAATAGCTTTGTAGTATTACGCTTACAAACTATGTATTCATCTTTACCTCACACCTGTATTCCCCGAAGGTGTAGGCAGAAGTGTATTTATAGCACTCTCACATTTTGCCAGATTGTCCCACGGGGACGAGCCTATTGTCATTAATCGTGCTCTCATCCAGACTCCGGGCTGTTTACAGTGAATTTACGGATGGAAAAACCCAATAACGCTTTTCTCGAGTCGGGTATCGAACCGAGGACTAGATTAACCAGGCAAGTGTAGATAGATGACATGATAATATTTATGTATACTTACCTATATAAGAACAAACATAAGGGCCCTAATTTCATAGGTAGGGCTGTTGATAACTATATAAATAAGCACATTGCTAATTACCACCACTTATCTAGTGGTTATTCCAATGAACTCAAGCTAGGTTTTGGCATGTTTTAACGTCGGCAATTTTTCTATTGAAGCTTTTTTGGAGGCGTGCTGTAGTTTGCTTTCAAGGATGGCAGACCAACACTTATCCAGCTACACCAATACGTAATTATGTCGTCAACGTTAAAACGTAACAAAACCTATACTCAGGACACTGGACCAAATTAAGTACATACCTTAGATGTTTATCTACTCAAATCAAAGGAAAAGCTGTGTATTTCCTTATGAAAATCAATGGCCCGTGTACCACTAGATCGCTTAGTTGGCACGTAATAACGGGCACGTACGAATCCGGAAAATAGTCTATTCAACACATTGACGTTATTTTATAGGAAATAAACTGTTTTTGTAAACACCACTCATGCCGTTTTGATCGTGTGATTTGACTTGTTCTCCATTACGGTGAAGGATTCTCTTCTGTATTCTTACATACATCGTGTATCGTAGATAGAGGTGTACTTATAAAAGTACAGTCACATTTTGTCAGTTATGTTTATGTAATGTTAAGCGACACTATTCTCCAGGCTTCGGACTGCAAGAGGGAAATTGGAGATGGAAAAACAAAATTACACTCTGCCCGAACTAGGAATTAATCTCAGGACCTCGTGTTGCGCAGTAGCGTTTGCTAATAGACCAACGAGGCAGTCAGAAATCTTATTACCCTATTTTGTAATCCGTGAACATGCTTGGACAATTTTGACTGCAATTCATTCATGTGTAAGTGACAGGGCGTAAAGAAATCAATTTAAAGCTACCCGAATGGGAATCGCTGAGTTCTTCACCTTGTAACATGTTTCGGCTTAAATTTGGTAACGCTTAGATCTTCTTGTAATGTCATTGAGATATATTTTATTGTCACATTAAATGCGTACAAATAAAAATACTAAGCTACCTATCCTAAGTCTTAAAGTGTGAAAGAACATTCATGGCCACCCTAGTACATGATATACAGAATGATCTAAATGTATGTAAATGAGTCAAAGTCTTTACATAATAAGTAAGTAGATATAAAAATGAAACCATAATTTTTCATACAATGTTGAAAATACTCACGGATTATAGTTTCCTCGCTGATAACAAACAAGGAAGTATTTTTCTGTATTTTTCTTTGACAATTTCCCGAACTCAATGAGCCTTGAGCGCGTTTCACAATAATTGTTTTAATTATCACTGTGGAAGAATGGTCTTCCGGGATTAAGATTTTATTAAGGCTTAGCGAAATTACAGCATAAAATAAAGTTATGGCTTTCAAAAATATACAATATCCATATTAATAGCATAACATGCATTTGCATACATACATTTGCTCACACGCGTCCCTTTATTAAGGCTGGCAGAGACTAATGCCATGCCATGCTTGTCTCAAAAAACTCCCAATAAATAAACAGCGACATCTCGCTAACTGTTTACTATTTAAAGCAGTTTCACGACCAAAGTAAGAAGCCGATCTGCTGTTACTTATTTATTTTAAACACCCTTATTTTTCTAGTACTTTTTTTTTGTTTGCAAAGTCAATAAGCATATTATGATCTTGTCGTAAATATATGAGCGATATTTATATATGATAAGTGTCCATCACCGTCTCAGACACTATACGAACGTCTTTGAAACTTCTCAGACATATGAAGGTTTCCTCACAACGTTTTCCTTCACCGTTAAGCAGTGTCGTAAAAACTGATTTCTAAATATCTGCTTCGAGTTTGAATATTCAACGTTAGAGTAGCAGTCAGGTATTCTAACCACTAGACCAGCAATGCCTACGAAGAACACTTACTTACTACTGTTTCGGAACATGTCCTTCGTAAAATCTATAATAAACATGACGAACTCCATTGACATGGTTGTATCAAGTGTTTACTTAATGAAACTGAGTGGTACTTGTCGCACGTTTGTCTGATAACACTGTTATCTGCTATCTCAGTATATTGTTCGAGTTATTTGCCATTTGATAACATGTCTACCTACACTTTATAACCATCGTATTACACGAAGGGACCTCTCCTAGGCCCCCTATCTTGAGTATCTTTATATCTATACAGATAAATAAAATGTAACTGTCTGTTTGTAATTAAAAAATAACAGCATACAAGGTACAGACATAGAAAAACCAATTTAATTTAATTTTTCTCTGTCTGTCAGTCTGTTTGTTTGTTCCGGCTAATCTCCGAAAAGGCTGGATCGATTTTAACGGGACTTTCACTGGCAGATAGTTAATTTTACAAGCAGTAACATAGGCTACATTTTATTAAAAAAAACATTAGGTTTCCGCGGGCCACCTATGAAATTAACTCTACGCGGGTGAAACCGCGGGGAACTGCTATTTTGACATATAATAAAGTTAATATACTCACGTCATCGTGAACAACATGTTGTAACAACAATACCCACATGTCACCGAATATGATTAAGTACCAACGTGACAGAGGGTGAGTCCATCGCCGTCTCAGGTAATATACATACGTATTTGAATTACTTCACAGACATCTGCAGGTTTTCTCACGACGTTAAAGCACGTTGGGTGCAATTACTGTGGTTACGTTTTAGATGGGATTTGAACTTGCATTGTTTGCGTAGCAGGGGACTCCTAAAACCTAAACCCGCACATCGACTACGGCTCTTGCACAGACCGCTAAGTGATTAATAATCAAAACTAGCTTCTGTTCACGACTTGTTAACTATAGGAAAGTACCATGTTATCCTATATTTAAAACATGTTGGTAACAATAATTTAAGGCAGAAGCTATGAAAGTCGTTTCGCTACATAGCTAATGCTTATAAATCTAATAACCCACCCATTCCAGTTAATATAATGTAAGTCAAAGTCAAAGTCAAAAATATCTTTATTCGATTAGACTTTATACAAAGCACTTTCAAATCGTCAGAATGACACAATTTACAGGATTATACATGCTACCGCCAGGTTCGGAAGGTTGCTTTTACTGAGAACAACCTGGCAAGAAACTCAGTAATTACTCTTTTCAAAAATATTATACAATTTAAAAAAAAAAAACAAAATAAATCATTTGAGATGTATATACAGATATCTAATGTATAACATTATCGTGACGCGGTGTTTGACACCTCCGAAACTGCTGATCCGATTAGTATGAAAGTGTGCATCTAAATGATCAGGGTGATCCACCCCAAAAAATATGTCAATACAACGTTTGCCAGGCACAGCTGTATTTTATATCAATAAAAAAATCTAAGATAAGTAGTCTGTTGCAGTCTTACGATAGTACATAATGTTTATTGCTATTTCGCCAGCTTATAGTAAACAAAGTGATAATTCACATTTTATGGCATGTGAGTATAGGATAAGTACCTAAATATAGATTATCACAAAAATTCTATTGAAATAATTTTGTTCTTGCTTCGCCAAAGCGTTGAGTTTCCTGAAATTTACAATATTACCTACATCCTTAACTCCTTAGGTATCCTTATCCTTATGAAACAAGCACAATAACGAATCCTTACCATATATTTTGATTATGTCGGAAAATACTTTTGTTTTTTTTAAAACTTTATGCTTTGATTCTTAAATGTGTGTTATGCCTGCATCTTAAGGCGGTAGACAGTAGACAGCATAGCCGAGGCCTATGCCATAAGGAAGTGTAAGGAATCTAGGCCAATTTTTTTAAAATCAGAACGTTTGCCCATTTGAGCGTGATGGGTGTCAATCTTAAAGATTTTATTTTTATTTATTGTCATAGCACTTAATGTAGATTCGTAGTTTGAAGTTTTGGAAAAAGTCGGTAAAACACGTAAATTTCGTACTTATTGACGCTACTGCCATTCTGCTTACAATCCCGTAGATGTGCGCGTCTGTGTGAGTTCGAAATTTTGAACGATTTGTTCCCAGATTCCTTACTGCTTGTGCCTATGTCACTGCTCCTTAGTGGTTGAAATTATGGATGCATCACGCGGATTTATAAGTTGGATTACTTATCGTCTCGTAACTTAAATACGTCATTGACTGGACAATAGGTGATTGAGTTCCATTGTGCTACATAGATGGATGGACTTATGGCAATGGAATAGTTTACTTTAAGTTTAAACGTGAGTATGCCGAATCAGACGACAAGTGGGAAGGTTCCGTGCGACGTCTCAATTAGATATGGTATTTTTTTGAATAAGTGTTGCTATAACTTGGACTTCTTCCGTGGTACCTACAAGGATGTTATAAATAAAACATGTACATTGAGATAGATACAAAATATGCTCACGCCATCCCAGAAGGGTCTCCGTAGGGGTAAGCAGAGGTGTTGCAACAACAACAAAAACATTTTACCGAATATGATTAAGTTCCAACGTGACAGAGAGTGAGTCCATCGCCGTCTCGGGAATTAAACATACGTCTTTGAATTACTTCTCAGACATATGCAGTTTCCTCACGATGTTTTCCTTCACCGTAAAGCACGTGGTATGAAATCACTGCACATAAGTATTAGAAAAACTCATTGGTACAAGCCCCACTGGTGTTCGAACTTGCGTCGCTTTCGTGGGGAAAAGTGGGTGTTGTTGTTACAACACCTCTGCCTACCCCTTCGGGGAATACAGACAGGCATGTATGTATGAAGCCTAACTAAAGCGATTTATCGCCCCCGAAACCATACTATATTTCATGAAAACGTTGGCCGTTTCCAAGATTCAGATTATATTGTGCAGATTATTCAGAGGGCCTAGTGCGAGTTTTCTTAAAATCGCCGACACAAGTCACCGCGACGACGTAAACGCAAATTTGTATGGGCTCACAGTAGTGTCATCTTTAGGCCGACAGAGGCGCTTCTCCGATCCCATACAAATCTGCGTTAACTTTGACGCGGTGACTTGTGACGGCGGCAGTGAAAAACTCGCACTAGGCACTCTGATTAGAAGTGCTCCGCGATTTCACCCGCGTAGACTTAATTTAATGGATGGCCCGCGTTACCTTCATGTTTTTTTTAAAATCAAAGGAGCCTAAGCTACTCCTTGTGTCATCAGCTGTCTGTCAGTGAAAGTCCCGTTAAAATCGATACAGCCGTTTCAAAGATTACCCGGAACAAACAGACTGAGAAAAAAATTACGCCTTGCTTTTTTATTTCAGTATCGTATATGTTATGATGTACATTTAGTGAAAAGCTGTTAGTTTGATATTACAAACAGCCACTTCAATTTTATATATCTGTATGTATAGATATAGATGGATATACAAGAATTTCTCGTTTAAAGGTATTAGATTAGATAGATATAAAGATAGGATGATCTCTGACAAGGATCAGTAAGTGCACCAATAGTCACGCATCTTTCTCGGCATTGGGTCGTATCAAGGGCAAGGTCGGAGTCAGTATCCGCAACGTGGTGCGTGCTGACTACTGCTCACTGATTATATTACTATTAATTCATTTACCTTTGTTATCGAAACATTGCAAATGTTGCTAAACTTAAGCTGTACATCTATACAGATAAATAAATTGAAGTGTCTGTTTGTAATTTCAAATTGATAGCTTTTCACTATTCATATAAGGTCGATTTCAGTTTATAATATAGAGTACTGTACTAACATAAACACATTTTATTTTTTAATTTTCGCTGTTTTTCTGTGTCTGTTTGTTCCGGGTAATCTCTGAAACTGGACCGATTTTAAAGGTACTTTCACTGGCAGATACCTGATGTTTCAAGTAGTAACTTAGGCTACTTTTATTTAGAAGAATATTAGGGGTCCGCGAAATAAAGCATGAAACCGCGGGGAACAGCTAGTATATAAATAAATCACACTTGCAATTCTATACACAGTTACAGTTTATTTTTTGCACAGAATCCACTCATTAAAATTGCTGCAAATAGTTTACCTATTAAATAACGTGGTTAAAACTGTAATAATATAATATTATAGGTATCATTATTACCTACACTAATTATATAATATCTTGCAAGTAAATAACACGGCCTTTGATCTGTAACATGCCTTACTTAGGAGTATTATTTACCTTTCGCACGTAATAAATCAAGGCTAGAAGATTATGTGCTTCGATGAAAAAATCGCTGTGGATTATAAACACACTTAATTTTTACATCTATGGTTATTGCGTTGTTAGGAGTGGAGCGATTCCAAATAAGTGTTCCTCATTTTTAGACTGTTGACAAACACAAAAAAATGCTCTTAAACTAATTAATCAAATAACCAGTTTGTTAAAAAAAATCATAATATTATGGTAATTTTTAAATATTTTGCCGGTCTTGTACTTCTTAAATCTTTCAAAGTAACGGGAAAAACCTACTAAGGTTAGAAATGAATCATACATAAATAAAGGTTAATTTTCGCTGTACCTCTATACATAAAGTTTGAATTTCAGTTCGTAACGAGACGTTTTCTCATACACTTTGTGCCACGTCGAGTTCATTCGTGAAATACTTAAATGGCAAACTCGATATAAAACTAAAAATTTGCTAATGAAACTGGCATTCAACCAATGTTATTGCATTAAAAATGCATTTTATTTTAAATCTAACGTGATAATTTGATTTCGACGTTTAAAAAAGTACAACTAACGACTACAATTCGAACGGGTCAAGGTGATAAAAAAAAGTATAAAATATATACTCCATACAGCCAATGCTAATATTATTATCAAGTATTACTAAATGGTATTAGTTCACGGTCAGAATATTAGCTATGTTTGATTTGCAAATCAAAAAACTTACGTTCAAATTTGTATTTTTTAGGTAGGTGACGTCGGCGTCTCGTTACCATTCATTCTCCGCGAAATATTTTTTATTTTCAAGTTTCAGTAATCAATTCAGTAAGAAGGTAAAATTACTTAAGTAATCAATTACAAAACAAATCCATCCTGTTGGTCCCCAATTTTCATCCAAATCTAGTCAGAAGTCAAAATTCAATGTGCGTTAAGAATTAACAAACTAACTTCCTAGAATGTAAATTATTTGTGCGATTTAACTTATGAACTTATAAATATTTATTCTGTTGTGTGGCACTAGCATTTTTTATTTCACACTTTTTGTAGGTTATCGCGCTAACGCTGTGATTAAATTGATTGACTGGTTTCCCATCCAACCGTAACAATAAAAACCTAAATACTTAGCGGATTCAAGCTCGATGGGGCATCTGGTTTTTATTACACATTTAAAAATTTGTCCAATTACAGATTATTTCTCGTACTAAAATACAAATAAAATAAATAATTATGCTTGGCTTAATAATTAATTAAATTTAAAGTGTAATTTGTTTTTGCATTTGGTGTACTAGAGGTTCACAAAATTATTCTTAATCTGTGGCGCAGATCATTTTGTAAAAAAAATGCGCTCAAATAAATCACAATCTCTATGCCTTTGACAAAGATTATGTCAATCTATCCCAAAGAGAATTAAAATACAGACAGAACTATTTGGGCGTGGATATCTATCTACCAAGATTTAACCAAAGAGCAGAGGAGAAAATGAATGCAAAACCCAAGGTGGGTTTTGTGCAAAAAAAAAGTAATTTATGAATGAATGCTTTGTTGATTTCAGATAAAATACGTGTTGTTGGTGGCGGCTGCCGCAGTGGTGTTGGGTGATGACCTGCCTCCGTCCTGCAGCCGACCGGTCTACTGTGACAGCGACCTGCTCCACCACGTCCAGATAGCCAAGATCTACCACGACTCCAAGACCTTCGTCGACCTACAAATGCGCACTGATGAGAATACTACCTTAACAGCATTCCAAGAACTACTCAACAGAACAAACAACACCCCCTCTACAGAAGAGCTTACATCCTTTGTTGGCGAATATTTCGATGAAACCAGCGAGCTAGAAGAGTGGACCCCTTCAGATTATACCACAGACCCTACATTCCTTGCTTCGATCCAGGATGAGACTTTGAGGCAATTTGCTAAAGATATCAACAGCATCTGGCCTTCTCTAAGCAGAAAAATAAAACCCATAGTGTTTGAGAAACCTGATCAGTTTAGCATCGTCCCAGTATCGAACGGTTTCATCATTCCTGGAGGTCGATTCAAGGAGATCTACTATTGGGACGCCTACTGGATTATCGAGGGTTTGCTGATCACTGGGATGAAAGACACTGCGAAGGGGATGATCGAGAATTTGATTGAATTGTTGAATAAGTTTGGACACATTCCCAATGGTAGTAGATGGTACTACCAGGAGCGGAGTCAGCCACCATTGCTCACTGCAATGATTGCTCTCTATCTCCGTTACACGAACGATATCGACTTCCTCCGCGCTAACATCGCGAGTGTCGAGAGGGAAATGTATTACTGGCTGGATACACAAATTGTGACGTTCACCAAGGACGACAGGGTGTTCACGATGCTCAGGTACTACGCTCCGAGTGCCGGCCCACGCCCTGAATCTTACCGTGAAGACTACAACACCGCGCAAACCTTCGACAATCACGAAGACCACGCCGTGTTCTACACTGACATAAAGAGTGCCGCCGAGAGTGGCTGGGACTTCTCCTCTCGCTGGTTCATCAGCCCCGAGGGAGACAACTCCGGTAACCTAACCGACATAAACACGAAGTCTATAATTCCAGTTGATTTGAACTCTATTTTCGCTAATGCTCTTCAAAACACGGCAAATTTCCACGCCCTTCTGAAAAATCCTCGTAAAGCCGCGCACTATGGGTTCCTAGCTGAACAGTGGAGGGACTCGATCGAGGAAGTGTTGTGGAACGAGGATGACGGCGTGTGGTACGACTATGACATACTGAATGACAAGCATCGCAACTACTTCTATCCCACGAACGTTGCGCCTTTGTGGATGGGGGCAGTGAACAAGGTGAATGCTGAAAAACATAGTCAACGCGTGTATGAATATTTGTTCAATTCAGAAGCCGTATACAAGGCCGGTGGTATTCCTTCGTCTCTGATCAACAGCGGTGAGCAATGGGACTATCCGAACGCATGGCCACCTCTAGTGAGCATTGTGGTGAATGCCCTGGAAGCCATAGGTAACACAGAGTCGAGCAAGCTGGCTTTAAAAGTAGCGCAAACGTGGGTGAGGGCCTGTCATAAGGGTTATTCGGACAGCAAACAAATGTTTGAGAAATATGACGCGGAGCAGCCTGGTGCTTTCGGAGGTGGCGGAGAATACGTAGTGCAGAATGGTTTCGGCTGGTCAAATGGAGTAGTGCTGGAGTTCATTAACAAATACGGCTCAGTTTTGACTGCGTACGACTCGTTTGACGAAAGCGCTAAATATTCTTCATCGTCATCAGATTGTAATGAATAGAAGAGGGCAGGGACGGCGCCGGCGTCGTCGCTAAGCCATACTATCCATCTTTTTATAATGTTAAATTAGTGAAAATTTTAATCATTATTTAGTATTTATTTCATAATTTAATAAGACCCATTAAATCAACGTTTTGGGAGTGCCATAGTCAAGTACGAAATATAATAATCTTTACTTACATCATTCTATTAATGTTTTTAAAGTAAATCAATCGTTGGTACAATCCTAATCTTAATGTACAAATAGTAGCTACATACCAATAGGTTTAAATACCAATGTAGTATGTAAATATAGCAAAAAACTAATTGTATAGCAGAAGATACGTACCAAAAAATAAGCGAATCGAGTTGCCTTCTTCCTAGTTAGTTATTTATCAAGTTTAAACAGATACCTTAGTGTAATAAAATGTAGTAACCGTGTTTTTATTACGATTTAGTTATCAATTATGGCGACCAAATAATATAATAGTACAGTGAGAGCATTCACCATGCATTTATAATAATTTTATGACCATAAATTATAATAATTATTTTTTATACATAATATTACGATATCAGATTTTATGTATTTAAGTACACATGTTGTGAAAAATGGGTGTTGTTACACCTCTATCAGGAAAGTGGTAGGATATGTAATTTTTTAGGTAAATAATTAGCAAATGTTTTTAGTTATTGTATCCAAAACGCACATACTTACATTTAATTTGAGACCTATTATAATATTAAGTGATTTGGGACAACGAAATTTCTATGTGATTTTGAAATTGTTTCCTTTCATAATATAAAAGTAATTACATTTATGAATCCTAAGTGAAGTTTGAAGTAATTAAAATATAAATAATTTATCCTACTATGTTTAATATTCAATGGCCATTCTTTTAGTGTAGCTAACAATAAAACGGCTGTGTTAAAAATATGTTTTATTTTATTAATCCACTTTTCTATTAAAAGTATTTAACAACAATTAGTATCGCCACATAGTAATCGGCTACTGCAGCCTATTGACGCATGCAACACCAAGGGTGTCACCTCATGTATACTGGATCACTGACCCAACAGCATTTAAATTCAAGGGTTCCTTACACTTTCAATTCAATTAAAATCTACTTAAACAAAATTAAAAGTCCTGACTCACGAGTAGGTATACATAGTGACATGAACATTTTAAGCGTGTGTTATTGGTGTGATGTAGGTATTTATGAAAGGGTTGTTAGAAATTCCACCCGAACGGGGTTAAATGAGGTTCAGTTTGTACCTACGTGAAATCTTACTGCCACGCGTTCAACATATGTCTGTATGATAAGTCCCCTAATGAAGTATCTTTCAAATAGTCAGAATGACATGATTACAGGGTTTTTTAATTTATGTAGGTAACTCTATAGCTAGCAGAGCCTTTTCATTCTTACTTTTATCTTTGAAAACTGTCGACCCTCACCTCACTTACTACAGAATATAGTATTTGCTTTCTTCCCTAAGATGGAGGCACCTAAGTTTTCACTAAGAAATCACAGCACATACCTTTTTTGATAAAACTCATTGGTACAAACCCCGTTGGGATTCAAACTGGTGTCGCTTGAGTAGCAAACCTCACGGTTACAACGGCCGGTTGGACAGCTCCGAAATTCGGAAATTCTCTCAGATTTTCAGTGCGGGTATTTATCGGCTTGTGTGATGCAGAGAGAGCGCCTGCCAATGAAGTTAAAGCAATAACTAACACAAAACACAATACCTACTCCTTGGTTACGTTTTTATTGATTGTTGATCTTTGATGTTTGTTGATTGTTTGCAAGTTAATTAAAGTTATGTAACTGGATGGACTTGGACTGGGTAAGGTGAGAGAGCAAAGCATATTTTTTCTAATATTTTCTATTACTCGGTTATTATTTATAGGTATGGAGCATTATCACAGAATACAAACTTAAAATACCCTATAAAAAAAGAAGCTAAATCAATAGATAAGATTTTATAAGCAGTAAGTACTTATCTATAGAAAAGTCGAAAATTTAAAAACCGGCTATGCGACAATTTTTTTATTTTAGGCTAGAAAAGTCATTTTTAAATAAACTTTAAATAAATATATTGTTAATCTCCATCTCCATATCAAACACTATCAATCATCTAAAGGTCATCACATTTATCTAGAGGGCATCCACGTAATGGTAACGTAAATTACGCATGTAGACGAGACGACCGCTCTGTGGCTTGTCAGTTTGACAGTCGAGTTGAGCGAACAACAACGAAAGCACGTGTTATTCCAAATATATACTATTATCTAAGTAGTGTATTGCTTACTGGTTTATCTAGAGCAAATATGTGTCTGGCGTCGTGACCTTAAACCGTCGCGCTAGTGCATCGCATCGCACACTATCCGGGAGAGAAAGCTGCAGTTGAACGAAGCGGGCTACTGCATGCGTTACTCGCGGCACAACATCATCGCAATGAGTGCCAAACGTTCTAGCGATGTGTTTAATAACGGGCGCACGCCTGATGCTAGGCCACTCGCCTCGCGCGTCGCCCGATCGAAGGTCTTGCTTATCGCTTCCGCACACTCGCCGGCTGATGCCCGACGGTTTTCGTGATTACTGTTTTGAAGATGCGTCTGCGCTACGTGCCCCTGTACCCCGTGCTAGGGCTGCTGGGTGCATGCGCACAGGCCATTAACGCCGCATCTTACTGCACCTCATCGGTTTACTGCTCCGGCGAGCTACTGCACCGCGTCCAACTCGCACGTATTTTCGATGACTCCAAGACTCTAGTTGATCTCAAGCTTGTCTACCCAGAGAAAGAAACGATAGCAAATTTTGCAAAATTACTGAACGAGACTAATCGAAATCCATCACGGGAGCAGCTCGCTATCTTCGTCGATAAGCATTTTGCAGAGGGCAACGAACTCGAAAATTGGGACCCTCCAGACTACAACCCGGAGCCGCCTTTCCTCAAAAATATTACGGATCCAAAACTCAAACAGTTTGCTAAGAATGTTGTCGGTATCTGGGCTACGTTAGGAAGAAAAGTCACAAGTGATGTGGCCCAGAATCCTGATTTATACAGTTTTCTCTACATGCCGAACGGCGTAATAATCCCTGGAGGAAGATTTAAAGAGCTTTATTACTGGGACTCGTTCTGGACGACACGCGGACTTATTATAAGTGGTATGACTGACACGGCGAGAGGGGTGATTGAGAACCTTTTGTATCTGGTTGAGAAATTGGGCTATGTTCCAAATGGTAGTAGAGTTTATTATTTGGGGCGAAGTCAGCCACCCCTTCTGGCAGCGATGAGTAACAGCTACTTTGAATCCACTGGGGACTTGCAGTGGCTCAAAAGGCATGTGCCTACCCTGGAGAAGGAGCTACAATATTGGTTGGATACGAAAAAGGTGACGGTGAAGGTTAAAGGGAACAGTTACATGCTGTTGCGTTACTTGCCTGATCCGCGGATCAGTGGTCCGCGCCCGGAATCCTACTACGAAGACTACACTAACGGTCAGACTTTACCCACCGAGGCCTTGAGAGAAGTTTTCTACAGGGATATGAAAAGTGCAGCTGAGAGCGGCTGGGACTTCTCTTCGCGGTGGTTCATAACTCAGAATAAAGAAGTGAGCAATTTGACAGACATACGAGCGTCACGGATATTGCCCGTCGATCTGAACTCTATCTTTGCCGGTGCCCTTGAACTTGTTGGTGATTTCCGGCGACTGTTAAAAGATAGACGTCAGGCGAAGAAATGGTGGAGTCTTGCCAAATACTGGCGGAATGCAATCGACAACGTCATGTGGGATTCTAATGACGGTGTGTGGTACGATTATGATATAGAGATGAATTCGCCGAGGAAGCAGTTCTATCCAAGCTGCGTCACGCCTCTCTGGGCAGGGGCGGTAGAAAAGTATGACGCACCGCGGTACGCAGCAAAATTAGTAAAATACCTCTTATCGACCGGAGCTCTGGAATTTCCTGGCGGCATTCCAGCGTCGATGTACAACACGGGCGAGCAGTGGGACTACCCGAACGCGTGGCCTCCGTTACAGAGCATCTTGATTGGAGGGTTAGAGGCAAGCGGATATGAGGAGGCATCGAGCTTAGCACGCGAGCAGGCAAAGTTGTGGGTTAGGTCAAATTATTTAGGTTACACCAACTGGCAGAAGATGTTTGAGAAGTACAACGTCTTGCAGCCGGGGCAGCATGGGGGTGGCGGCGAGTATAAAATACAGGATGGGTTTGGCTGGACCAATGGAGTACTGTTGGAACTGCTTCAGATATATGGCAAGGAGTTGTCTGTCGATGATGGGCCCGACGACACACCTATTGTCAGACAGTTTTGAAGCTTGTGTCGTGTGCAATAAGCGTTAATTTGAGTGAACATTTTACTAAGTGTGTAGGTTGAGGCACTTATTCCAATCGAACGCTAGTGAATTCCAGTGGTACTTAAATTGTTATGGTTAGCATAATGAGATCTTATTATCAAATGTGATATTTGAATTAACTATGTTGTTGTAGAGAATAATATATTTATAAACCTTAGAAACTATCGAAATTTTATTTCAAATCCGACGCTTTGTCGATAGGAGGTGGGTAGTCACTGTATCAGTCCAGCATCACAAGCGACGAGAGTTAAAATCCCTCCGGTCTGTATCTGTCTGAATTGGTATAGAATATACATTTTTAACAGTTGCCACACCACAAAGTTATCAAGGATGATATTGTGAGGAAACCACTGAGGACATATACCTATGTCTAAGAAGAAATTCAAAGTAGTACGTAGGTAGACATCAACAGACCATCCACCTGTCACGTTGTTGGCTAAAATCACATTTGGTGAATAGTGGGTATTTTTGCACATACGACTACCAACCTCTTCGAAAACCCTGATTCAAACATCGCCGGGCGTAATGAAAACAGACAAATTAGTCACAAGTCGATAACAGTAGAGTAGAATTAGTAGGTAAGTAGCCTTTACATTCCTGTTAAAAATAATAATAATAGCATTAATAACACTACCAAGTTACCTCTTAATATAATAACTGTACTTATTATTAAACGCTATATACGTTTAATAATTTACGTTCTATACCGTTGCTATGTTGCAAATATTAACCAATAAGTACCTTTATTAATCATGCATTATGTGCTTTTTTTTTAAAATAACTAGCAAACCCGGCGAACTCCGTTTCGCCATTTTCACAATTTCACAGTGAACGCAATACCGGTTTATCACATGAAATTAACTGAGCAGAGAACAATGAGTAGCTGTCAAACAATGTATCACGCACCGGCGCCTTTGCTATAAACCTCACGGAGCCCGAGACCTTTCCAACGAATGCAAAACCGTGGAAATCGGTTCGTGCGTTCTAGAGTTATAGCGTCAGGAAGGAAAACCCGACTTATTTTCATATATAGTAGATTTAGCAAATGGGCCTACTACGGACTCAATGATCCATAACTTATTCTAAACTATTTTATTTAACATAACTAAATATAATGGATTACCCACTAGTCTAATTTTGACGAAACGTTGTGTTATCAATACGGTCGAAGTGGCTGGCAGAAGCTAGTAACGAATAACTTATTAGATACCTAATCAAGCACGTGCGTATTGCGACGTAATTATATTATACTGCAATAATGTTATGTATTCTAATTACACCAACTCATTAAAACTATTAAGTAATTAAGGTAATTAATTGTGCTCTGCTATTGTACAGTACTATATCTAGCTAGAGCCAAAAGCCGCAGGTTTGCTCATAATAGCATGAAACAAAGGTAGATGTTTGATATCAAAAAAATATGAGCAGGTAAGTACTTAAGTAAATCCTTCCACATAATTTTAGTTCTCACGGTCTTCACTCTTTAATCCTACTTATCTATGCATCATGTTAACATATTTTTAGAATGACTATATCGCTTGCGTATTTTCTTCATTTTGTATGGTAATGTAAAAGCGCCCCTAGCGGCGAGTGTAGGAAGTTTTACGTCTCCACACAGAATGAGGTAAATACGCAATCGATATAAGTACTTCATTAACTTTAAAACATATATTAAGCTTGAAAATCATATACCTATAGATCACTCGACCCATTTATAACCCTTTACACCCACTTTAAAACCTTTACAGACACTCATCTCCACCCACTAATAATAAGAGTGGCGTAAATAATTAGTACGTCAGTTTATCGAAGGCTTAGAGTATTTTTTGTGATAAATATATAAAGCTTTAAGCTGAAAAAGCTAAAGCATGCAAATACATATACGTGTCTTACCGCACCGAAATAGTTATTTGTTATACAAGAGTGCAAAGTTGCTTTTTAACCGCGTGTTCAATTTTCAAAAGAGCACGAGGTGAAAAATCTTTGCACTCGAGTGCAACACGTAACTTTTCATTCCACCTCAGCGAGGAAATGACTAAATGCAAAAAAAAAACGTTTACAATCACAAGATAGGTACACTTTTATTTCAGTTTAGGTATTAATTACTACATTATGACAGGTAAGTATTACAGAATAATCTTTTTAATTCACAAACTTAGTGCGCACGATGTTCTAAATTCAATTTACTTTATCCTCTAGAGAATAAAAACGGCTTTTCCACTCAGATATTGAAGATTAAAAATACTCTTTCCGAGATGGTGGGATGAAAATGATTTTGTCCCATTCGGTGTCGAGACCCTTGGTCCGTGGGGTCCTAGCGCTATTAAGCTTTTTAAAGAAATCACAAAAAGGTTAGTCGACATCACAGGAGACCGAAGAGCTGGCAGCTACCTCGGACAAGGAATTAGTCTAGCCATCCAAAGGGGGAATGCTGCCAGTATCTTCGGAACCTTACCTACCTTCGGAACCTCCTTTTGATAATATATTTTAATTATTAGACTTTTTTTAAGGTTTTTAGTGATCTCTGTGTAATAAAAATAAATATATAGCTTTACCACATGGATGTAAGGACGGATTTATAGTTTATTTTATTTACATAATTTTAATAATGTGACAACTCTACACGTGAGCCCTTGTCAATAATAATATTTGAAACATGATGCTTAGGTCGCGCGTCAGCAAACACACGGAATGCCAACTGAAAAATTCCATCAAAAAGTAAAGTTAGCAAGTATTCATGTAACGAGCAGGTAAGGTTATATTTGAAACTAGCTGTGCCCCGCGGTTTCACCCGCGTAGATTTAGTGTCATCCTTATTGTCGCGGAACCCTAATATTTGTAATAAATAATAGTAGCCTAAGTTACTCCTTGAAACATCAGCTACCTGCCAGTGAAACTCCCGTTAAAATCGGTCCAGCCGTTTCTGAGATTACCCGGAACAAACAGACAGACAGATTTTTTTTTAAACTTGATATGTTTGTATCAGTAGCGTGTATACTTTCATATGCATTGAGTGAAAAGCTGTTATTATGGAATTACAAACAGACACTTCAATTGTATTTATCTTTATAGATTATAGATTATAGGTGATTTCCCCCAATTTATAATGCACTTTCAGGCAGGGCAGCTAGTCAGAAGTAAGTTTGTAGGTAAGATATTGCTATCAAAATTGTTAATTTGGCATTCACCTACTATGAGTGCATTCACACATGGTAGGTAAATACTAAATCTATACAGATATATACAATTTAAGTGTGTGTTTGTTATTCCACACTAACAGCTTTCCTTTTTGCATTTGAAAGTATAAGTTACTTACATTTCATTAAAATAAACTATTTATAGATTTTTTCTCTGTGTGGTCTGATGGAGTGGCAACCTGCATAATAATAATAATATTAATAAAGCCTACAAAAAGGAATTAATTAGGCATCTTTTTTAAATTAGGTTTGAATCAAGCCATCCATGAAATAAAAACAAAGTCTTCGCCTGGCAGTCTAGTTAATAAACAATAATAACATTGCTGTTTTTTTGTGTCGGTGACCAAGATCCTGTTGGGGTCACGGAGTCAGCGAAAATAGAAGCAGAAGTTAATACCCAGTAGAGGTACCATACTTTCCTCTGGTCTTCTGCCTCTGAGTAATTCTCCTTTCAGACACATTCCCTTTGTTCATCGTTTCTATCAATGTAACAGCGACGAGGAACACCGAGGAGCTACTTACCGGGTTATTACCGCTAAGTATACGATAGGTATCACAATGTCGAGTTCAAACATAGGAAATTGATACACAATACATCTACACTAGTATTAGTAATAGGAAAGATTTGTTCGTTTTTTTGTTTGTTTGTTTGCATTGAATAGGCTCCAAAACTACTTGACCGATCTTGAAGTCTTTCAACAATGGATAGCTACATCATCAGCGAGTAACATAGGCTATATTTTATCCCCACGGGAACGGGAACTACGCGGGTGAAAACGCGTGATGTCCGCTAGTACTCGATAAAGTTCAATTTCACTTTACGTCGAGTACGTCGCTTGCGCGGCTAAACTGGGGCGAGTTCGACATAGCCCTTATCCTGCCCCCGCGGTCAGCATAGGTAATAACAGATTTTACCCGTAAAAAAACCAAGAAAACACAAGTAAGTAACGATAAGTTTTAAAATGTATTTAATAAAATGTTTAATTACTTACATTAAATGGTTGAACGCAAAATATTAACTATCTACTAAAATTCAACCTTATTCTATTACATGATAAATTCAAACAGTACAAAAACAAAATATTGCAGCGTTATGAGGTGATTACGGTTTCTGATCACACACTCCTACCCAAACTACACACTATTCTTGTACCTACTTTTATTACAAAATGTTCTCCTTCTCTTCTCCTTCTAATGAGATTGAGCTTACTATCACGGTGTTCAAGGTTGGAGCAACAAGGATTTCGTGGTACAGGCAGTCATGAATTATGAGCGCTCAACGAAAATTGTGGAGTTCATTTATTTATTATTTATTAAAGCATGGCAATGTGTTGCTCACTCTTCTATTAAATTGTACTAAAATAACCCTATGTATAAAAAAGGGACACGTAAAAAATCCGGGGAGTTTGTTTCGCCGTTTCTTCTCCTTTCAGGCTTACATTTGGAAACGGTAGTAAATTAACCTAAGCTAGCGTAAGAAAAATAATTTGAATATTTTTTTTGATTTGATATTCGGGGGGCGCCATATAGGCAGACAGAGACAGACTCATAATATGACTATGCGACGCACTGGCCAGATGGCAAATGGACCTACTGGGTAAGGCATATCCGAAACTACAAGCTCTTCCCCATGAGCAGGATCTGCCGGCTTGTTCAGGGAGTATTTGAGGAGTACGTAGAGCATAAGGGCAAGGGCGCTACAAATGATCCCAAGGGTCGACGTGTTTCCGGGCAACTGGGCCCAATATATCCCACATCAAAGATAAGATAAGATAATATGTCTCTAGCATTCAAGATCAGCGCTCATTACTGATGACATACAAATCTGCATTTACGTCGACGCGATGACTTGTGACGGCGGCAGTGAAAAACTCGCGCTAGGCCGTCAGGTTTAATTCATTCATAATTCACGTGAAAACCTTACTTGGTGTATCAATGAGGTTCTTCCAGAGATATGTTTATAAAGGACTCTCATTCGTTAATGAGCTTAAATCTAATTACAATCTACGGCAGCACAATTGGATCGTTGGTCGGAGGTCAATTTTAGAATTTTGTTATAGTCGTTCATATCCTATTCTGTGGTTCAATAACAATTATTATTTTAAGTCAATTGCTTCTGTTAATTAATTACGTAACAACTTTAACGTAATAATAATGTTTTTAGGATGAACATGAAGGTAATTTTCCGTTAGCAACTCTGCATTCAATTGCGTTCAGCACTTGCAAATTATCAGCATCTAATTTGGTAGTTCTATGCCTGATAGGTAAATAATTTATGTTACTCTATGATTCACCAAACTGTGAATTAAAATGTATACTAGAATGCATCATAAAAGTTAAAACGTTCCTTAACCCTAAACGATCTAAGTTACCCAGCCCGTTCAATAACGTCAAAGCCGCAGTCACTAGCAGGAATGAACGGGACCTCCAATTGGCTCCCGAACTCAGCTTCATATAGCAACTGCTGTATTTTCAAACGCGCCACGGCGTTGTGTTTGGGATTGAGTCGTTTGAGGGTAGGAGCGCAACTTAGGAGGAACAACTCATCAGGATCAGTCCTGTTGCACTGACAAGGGTTATCTTTATCCTCGTCAGTGGAATTGAGGCGAGCCTTCTTCGGCGATGGTTGAGAATCCTCGTCGATATCGTAGTGCTTGTCATGGCCGAAGGAGAGGTCAGGTAGGCTGTGGATGGCGCGCGTGCGAGCCTCTTCCTCTGCGTCTGAATCGTCCAATTCCCGTTTGAATCTGCCGAATAGGATAATTATGAACAATTATCAGATCATAGTTTTTAGTCAGCGATTTAGTCATGAAAACGATACCCTTTCGCATTTTTAATGACGTCATTATTGTGTATTTATTAGCACCAATGTTTAAATATTTGCGGGTTATCCGTATAAATTTCGAAAATGGACTAGTTGTGATTTAATTTAACGTTATAACATAGCATGTTTTAAGTCACTTAATAGCCAATAAACGAGGCCTATGAACACTTGTTGACTTTCCTAACAACAGAAACTTGTTTAAGATGTTATGTAGGTATGATTCAGTTTGAGGACGCTATTTCCGAGGCGTCTGTGTTCGGGTAGCTCCTAAATTTGAACGAGAGAGCCCGATAAGGCTATCTCTCTATCATTCCTCAGGGTATCAATGGTACTCACACGGTGTCCTTGATTTCGATGTGTGGCAGCAGGAAGCGCATGGCCTGGTGGTAAGGCCAACGCGTGCGGCCTCCGTGTGTGCGCTGCAACTTGATGAACGAGTCCCGAAGAGAACGCCATCGCTTCTTGCACTCCGATTCTGAACGTTTACGGTAATGTTAGCTCACACCTTCACAGTGGCAAAAGTAGGTATGAATTTTGTAAACCACGAAGAATTTGTTGCCGAATTTTGAGCGCTGGCCTTTTATAGCACACTTGTATTTTTTGTTTGATTAGCGCGTACGCGAGTAATCACTGCTCACAATTTTTTTATGAACGCTAAAAACAGGTGATCTAATCCAAAACCTATAGGTACTTATGGCAAAGGGTCGAAAGGGCATGAAGATTATTTGGTGAAAAATGCTAGATGATTCGTCCATCCGCTGTCTGTGACACTATAAATGGTATTTCTTTAAATTTATTCTCAAACGTATGCAGATTTCTTCGCAATGTTTTCGTTCACCGCAAAGCTCGCGTTGTGCTTGAGAAATATCAAAGGTATGTGTGTCTCACCTCTTAGGTCCTTAACTACGAGCAGCGTATCGATCGCGACTATCGAGAGTAAGCGAGCGAATGGATTCTAGGTAATCTTTCAACATAATAGCCAGCTGATACACGGTTCGATTGACAACGCGTGGCCGGCACTTTACCAATTCTGAATGTGGTCTACTGCAATTATTACTCATTGAACACAAGTTTAAGTCATTGTGTAGTTCGGGAATTGCGCTATTCTGTCATCTTGGCCATTATAGTCGAACATTATATCGTTAACCTAGCTTTTTGTGCCCATTTCAAATCAAAATATCTTGATTTTTAACAAATTACTTTCAAATCGTCAGTATGATGATTATACAGGATTATATGTGCTATCGCCGGGATCGGAAGGTTGCTTTTACTGAGAACTTACAATCATTATTTATTTGAATCTCGATATGAACTAAATAAAACATCTGACAGTGGCACATAGCGAAACGGTCATTAATAATTCAGTTTACCTACTCTATCGCTGTTGGTGTAATGTAATATTTACAAACCCGATACGTCGAGCGCGTCCTGCACCTCCTTCCAAGCGTCGTCTCTCAGCTTCGTCTTATTGAAACCACTCACTGATTTATCGTACAGAATTGGCCGCTTTTCAACCTCCTTTATTAAATCAACTTCGTTCATTATCACTGGCTGAATTTAAATCAAATAATACCTTGGGAAATTAAAAAGAAAACGAGTGGAGTTGTTTGTGGTATTTTTGAAGGTTATTAAGGACGTGATATATTGGTAAATTGAATTGTAATATAGCAATGTTTTAATTTGTTTTTGTTTTAAAGTGATGTAATACAATGATTGGTGTTGTAGAATGATACACAGGGCTGTGTTATCCCAGTGGCTGGGGTAAACTCACTAAAGATAGGTGCCGCACGGTACGCGCGCGCCGCGCGTATTGACCGGCGCGGCGCGTCGCCGCAACCTTACTTTACTCACCCTACGTATACAATAATGAACTTTAACTCAATTGTTACTAGGTTGCTACTCATTTCATTGTAAGTAAGTAGTCGTGTATACATTATAAGGTATTATAATAATCTCGAATCTAAGCACCTTGGTACATTTTACATAACCTATGGTGCTTTTCTTTTGGAGGACATCGATGCATAATGCACCTTATGCAGTTGGAAGAAGATTTTAAGAAGTTTAACAATGACGGCTAGATGCCACAGAATTTCAAATTATGTTTACCGAATCGATTATATTCAGTCTAATATGTACCTACTAGTGCCTACTTACGTCTTACATCTTTAGGTACTTAACAAAAGTAAGTACAAAAGTAAGCGGTTTGTTTTGGGAATTATTATTGTATCTTCGATACACGTACCCTCGGGTAGGTTATCTATTGACTTTCAAATAAGGTGTAGGTGTAGTGTATCGAATACCATTTGCACCCAATTTGGCTTTTATGTACAGCCGCGTTTTCACTAAAGTTTCTCAGCGTCGAGCTCGACGACGAGCATTGGTTTCAATCATAGGAAATTGATACATAATACATAGATGATAAGGTTTAGTTCCGTATCTTTAAAACCGACACTCGACGACGAGTGCGACGCTGAGAACCCTGAGGGAATAACGCGGCTGGTATAGATGAAAGCATGATTTTCTTTAAGTTAGAAATGTCAGGAACACATTATTGAACCTGCACATTATTCGCTTCTTATAACGCCACCAAAATAGTATAACTACGGATCAATAAGTGATTAAGCATTTAAAGTATAAGTACTTACATACAAAGGAGGGTCGCGTACCTAGTGACCGGACTGTGTGAAATATAGGTTTGTAGGGTGTAGGTACAGCTGCCGCGCTGACTATGAATGCGATAATAGTCAAATTCTAATTCCAAAATATTCTTTACTAGCGGACGTCACGCGGTTTCACCTGCGTAGTTCCCGTTCCCGTGGGAGTACGGAGATAAAATATAGCTTATGTTAAGCAGTGACAATGAAGTATTCAAATGGTGAAAGAATTTTTAAAATCGGTCCAGTACTTTTTAATCCAATTCGTTGCAAATACAAATCTTTCTTCTTCATAATATTAGTATAGTTTTGACTAGACTTTTAACAAAGTACTTTCAAATCGTCAGAACGACATGAGTGCACGGGATATTATATAGTAAAGAACTAGCTGTGCCCTGCGGTTTCACCCGCGTAGATTTAGTTTCATCCTTATTGTCGCGGAACCCTAATATTTTCTTTAAAAAAAGTAGCCTAAGTTACTCCATGAAACATCAGCTACCTACCAGTGAAAGTCCTGTTAAAATCCGTCTAGCCGTTTCAGATTACCCGGAACAAACAGACAGACAGACGGACAGACAAGGAAACATTTAAAAAATTGGTTTTTATGTGTCAGTACCGTGTATACTTTAATATGGCTTTAGTGAAAAACTGTTATTTTGGAGTTACAAACAGACCCTTCAATTTTATTTATCTGTATGTATAGATGTATAGATAGGTATGCTAAATAGACACTAAAAATCATTCCATCTATAAATTTTTCCAATTATCAATTAATTTATTGCATTCATTTCAATACACTTAAAATTAATCGAAGTTATATCAATAACCAATAAAATTTACTTATAACGAACAATTCACAAAAGTTGTTAAACGGAAATGATTACAGGCACTTCAATATTTTGAATTAACTATCATTAAAATAATAAATATATGCCTAAGATACAGGAATAAACAATTATTAATCTTCTATTACCTATAACATTTAAATCGGAGAATTGAATAATCATAAAAAAAATTAATAATCATAGATAATATTTTTTTTAATTATTTGGTCGTTATTTTTAATTATTACATTAATTAAAATCAGGCTTATTTGGAAATTATTTAAAAAATGCCTCAGCTGCTTTCTCGGCAGTCAGCACTATACGTCTTTTCAGGAACATTTCCTCACGATGTTTTCCTTCATCATAAAGCTCTTGGTAGATCACTGCTCCAAGTATAGGTTTTGACAGTGTCGAACGTCGTCGCTTGAGCTTCCGTTTTGAGCTTTTTTTGGATAGAGACGTAAAACTTCCTACACTCGCCGCTTGGGGCGCTTTTAACATCCCCTTACTAAATAAGGAAAAAATGCAGGCGATATTGTCAACGTAAAAGCATGTTAAAACCTATTGAAGGGTTTCCGTATGTCATTATAATATTCAAATACAAATATATACGTCATTCCGAAAGGTCTTATACACCATGTTTTAAAATCATGTGATTCCTAAAGTTATCTATGTCTATAAAGTTTTGATCGCACAGATTACAGCCATGTCTCTTACCGCTGTGCACTTCCAAGTGATTTTCCAGAAATTTCTTGCGCATATAAACCTTTCCACATATCTCACACTTCAGCTGCTTACACCCCTTTAACTTATGGCGTTGGAACTTTTCATCGCTGTAGAACCTAGCCGAACACACACTACAGTACAATAACACCATATGCGTGCGGTGTATGTGTGTTACTAACGAATTTTTGAAAAGGAATCCTTGGCCGCATTCATCACATGTGAATTTTATTTCGCGTCTCCGCGGCTTACTTCTTCTAGGATGCAATATGACATGATCAGCCAACTTTTCCCGATTAGCAAATGTACGCTTGCATATTTTACACGTTAAGCATCCTTTCTCTCTATGCCTGAAGAGCTCGGTTTTGGACATAAATCGCATTGAGCAGCTAATGCACGACTCGGTGGAATGTCTACTAACCATGTGCACAACTAAATAAGATTTGAGGGTAAAATCCGCACCACAGTAATCGCATTCAAACCGAGTGCCGAATTTACTATAGATGTGTTCTTCAACGTGTGAGTCACTAGGACTCCCTGTCCTACACTCTTCGCAGTTGTGGCGATCACCGCAATGGACAATGAGAGCGGACCTGTCTTCAAAGACCTCTTTACATCTAGAACACTTGTTCACCATCGTCATGTGACGTACATACATATGGAGTTGCAGATATTGCTTCAATGCAAACTTTCTGCCACATTCTGGACACTCAAAGTCCTTTATTTCAGTGTGCATCACTCGAATATGCTTTTTCAATAAATCTTTGTTAGCAAATTTTTTGTGACACCGGTGGCATTTCTCCGGCTTGTAGTTCGCATGTCGTCTCCTGTGTACGATGAGGGCGCTAGCGTCGCTGAAGTTTTTAGGGCAAAGAGGACACTGGTAGGGTTTGTGGCCAGTGTGGGTGCGGTTATGGCGAGCCATAGCGGAAGGGTCGCTGAAGGGCTTGTCACAATACTTACAGGTGTAGGGCTTCTCTTTGGTGTGGACGCGCAAATGCAGATTCAGTGCCCCCTTGCTATAAAAACCTTTGTTGCAATAATTACATATGAAGTCCTTAATTCCTTCGTGGCGTTTCATGTGAATGGCTAAAGCGGGGGACTGCGAGAAATACTTCCCACAAATCTTACATGGATAAGGTTTCTCCCCAGTGTGGGTACGTAAATGTACCTTCACACTCGCTTTACTGCTCAATTCTTTCTTGCATACCGGACAGACAAACATATTTTTATCTGTACACTGTAGTAACACATCGTCTTCATTGGGGGTTGTAGTTGTAAAGGACTTTTCATACTTTTTCTGTTTCTTCAATTTAGTTATCTTTGATTTTGTGTATTTGGCTATTTTAGTTTTAACTATGTCTGGTTTTACCAATATCATTTCAGGTTCCGGTTCAGGAATTGGTTCCTTATAATCTGGATGCACTAGTTTCTTGTGGGCCTTTAGGTCATTCTCAACATAATACCCTACTCCACAGTGACATATGTATCGTAATGGTTCGTGGGCTGCTGCGTGGGCAATGAGGGTGCTTTGTGCAACAAATCTCAGGTCACACTCGGAACATTTATATAACTTTATGAAGCTGCCCTCATCATAATACTTGTCCTTACTTGCTTTTAGTTTAATATTTCTGCAAAATAGTTTAATAGAAAATATTATTTAAGCAAAATACAGTGTTGCCATGGTGGTCTTGAGGTTCGAGTAGTCCCCTGCTATGCAAGCGAAGCAAGTTCGTATCCTAGCGGGGCCTGTATAAATGAACTTATGTATGTGATTTCACACCACATGCTTTATGGTGAAGGAAAACATTGTGAGGAAACCTGCATATTATGTCTGAGAAGTCATTCAAAGACATATGTATAGTGCCTGAGATGGTCATAGACTCACCATCTGTCACATTGGCACTTAATCATCTTTGATGAAAGCCGAAAGGCATAGACCACAATTTGCCACATGCTGCAATCCTTAAATCCCATTAACTTTTTATGTATATGTAATCTAGTTTTTATTCAATAAATGTAATAAATAATATTCTGTGTATACTTACGCAGCTTGTTGTATGTGTGTCAACTTATGTAGTTTGTAAGCTCGGCAGTCCTGGAAGTATTCACCGCAATGCTCACATTGAAAGGATTTTGATCGGTCCAACAATACATATGCATTCAAAATCTGAAAAAAAAAACCGTTACTAAAAAAATTTTATAGTCTCATACACATCCTAAATGGAAAATGGGAACATTCAGGACTCTTTTTGCATGAAATGTGTAAGATGTAGTTTTAGATACTTAAAATGGTTGGGTATATATGAATACAAAGCAGGATTCAAACCCATGACTTCCTGCAAACCAGCTATTAGTGTCACAGTAAAATCTTAATTTACTGTGCTAATTGGCTAGTTAAACAAATCCCACCTTGTAGTATTATACAGGATGTCGGGGAAACCGGGACAGCTCTTAAAATATGTGATAGGGTATATTTTTAGGAAACAATTAAAATTATTATGACAAAAATATTATCTTCTGTTTTCGAGTAATTGATGTTCAAAGTTGACCATATCAATACCTTATTTTCGCATAAAAATCAGCTGTAACATAGAGTTATTCACCTGAAATAATCCCATAAAACCATTTTTCGAAACCATTAACCTTACCCTTAATTTAAAAAGTTGAATGACCGCGTACGGAATGTAGGTAAACGCGGCCGCGCGTTCATTCAATCGCTTAAGCCCACGAGCTCTTCGGCCATAGCTTATAACTACGTTATCGTTGGAGCTAGATATTTTACAATATCAATATAGTGATATATTCATAAAATCCTACAACTTCTAGAAGACAACTGTTCCTTTTACTTTGACACCCTGTATTTCCTGACCATTGTAAGTAGTAGGTTTACCAAGACCAAGTAAGGTTTGCCAGTTACTACCCATACTTTCAATCAATTCTTCAACATTCATAAGCAGGGACTTGCATTTGGAGTTTCAGAGGGGTAAGCAAAACATGATTGGCCACCTTGTACGACATGACAGTTTCTTTAAAAACATATTAGAAGGAAAAGTAGAAAGAAAGAGAGGAAGAGGAAGACCCAGGTTAGCATACATGAGACAAGTTAAGGAAAAAGTGTCTGCCATGACGTATAGGGAGGTCAAGGAGATGGCACTGGATAGAGACGAATGGAAGAAGTTGCATCGGTTACACCGACGAGAGGATACACATGTCTACAAAAGCTTATAAAATCTGTGATATTGATAATACTCACATGGTCCAATACTTTTCTGTCATTCAAGTTGATATTAGAAGGATCATGTTTTGCAATGTGTTGATTGAACTCTTCTAGTGATGTGAATGCCTTAGGACACACTCTGCATGGGTGTATTTCAATCCTCTCTAATTTTATATACAGCTCCGACTTCTGAAAAATCATATATACAAAAGTTATTAAGAAAGCCCGTCTAACAATGTAGCTACGTGAAGTATTACTGATGACGATCACGTAACTAAAACTCCATCTCAAAAAAGTATAATTGTACATATTTTCATGCAAAACTAAAATAAGGTATTTTATTCAAAACAGTGGCAGCCCTGGTTTGTTAGGTAATATGAATAATAACTCGTCAGGAAGTTCTTAATAGCCTACTTATTATACCATGCGTAGGGATGTATCTATCTAATTGTAAATATATTTAAAAAAAGTTGATAATTATGTTGTTATTCATGAATTAGAAGATTTACTGACTAGCATCATTCTGGCTTTCTTTGCTGTTACTAATAACAATATCTTCACGTTGTTTCTGTTGCAGTTGGCATTATTTCATGAAGCATTTCTGCTGTAGTCCGCATTATTTCATAAAATTCACATCACTTCACTCGACAATAATACTTAAACAAAATGTATGTATGATAAAAGTGAAATTTTGGTACAATTGCGAAAGATTATTGTTGTTTTGCAAATTTGTAGCAAGTAATTCTTTATTTATTTGATTGAAGTAATATTTTTACGAGTTGGTGCTGTGCATGCAAGCGGTTCCTATTTGTTTGTGACTGGCTTGACTTAGTTGACACTTGACAGGTCTTGACATTACAGTTGACTGATACCAACCATAGAATATAGGACTAACACTACATAAGGGAAAATATTGAAACTAGTACTCATAGATAAAGAAAACAATTCGCTTCTTTATTTTTGTACTATACTATAATGATACTGACGGTCAGACGTCAAACAATTCATGTCCCGTCCGTCAATCAAACCAAAATCATTCAACAAAGTTAGACAAACATAAAGCTCCACCGGTGGATCTATTTAAAAATTGGTGTGATTGAACCATATAAAACATTTTTAATTTGTTGGTTCCTCCGGCAGCGAAGTGAGTTTGTTCTTTATTTATAAACTCTTATCAAATTAATTTAGGTCTAGTGGTACTACGTAAGTATACCTATCCAATAACAAGGGTTGAACTCAGCTGTTAGTTTTTTAGCAGAATCATGTATACAATACATTTCTTTGTAAAAGTTTTTTTTATTACTTCAAAAATATGTTCTTCTATTCACGATCATTCTAGTGTTGTTACTGTTATCTCTCTTGATAAGAAGCTAAAAAGTATAAATTACTTTAACTTCTCTGTAATAAGGTGTAAAATGGTTTGTTAATAATTAACAATTTATTTTTAAGTATTGAATATTCGACTTTAAGTTCTATGAGTGAGGTAATAGGGTAGAAAAAGATTTTCTGAATGTTTTATGGAAGTCTAAATATATCTTTACTTATTTGCTTTTAGTTGGCTGTTATTTGAAGTAATCATCACACAGTGAGTGTAATGTTGAAAATGTCTTCACAAGTAAGTTCATACGCCTTAGCATATAGTATCTATCCCTTGTTTGTGGTTTGCACAATCCTTGCTTACAAAACATTGCCTAAATAATCTTTGGTTTGATAGTAGTTCCATCTCATATTGAAATATGGATTTCAAAAGAGATGGACATAGTTTTAGTCTGAGTCTAGTCTTGGTTTAAACCATGTTTTGTAATAAGGGAGGAAGGGGGAATGTGTTTTCTCTTCTATATCTCTATCGGCTGTTATATCTGTATATTTTGTTGTTTGTTTATTCATAACAATTTTTTTCTGAAAATTATAAATTTATGCTGAATTTTTTATTGGTGTCTATGGTCTCATTCCTTGTTTAAAGTTTTGCGTTTAGAAACTAATGTATTCAGTTTGATTCATATAGTTTGCTGTGACTGTGTACTTTTTTACCATTAACTATAATATTATTTTTAGATAGAAACCATAGTGAATGCATACAAAACCCTGGCCAAGATCCCAGCAGTGGCTGGGGGCAAGCTGAATGCTGCAGGCAATAAGGTTACCGGTACTTGGTCAGTCAGGAACCTTGACAAGGGCAAGAGTACCAAGTACCTCCACAATTACACACTTGATGGTGATCTCAAGGTGGTCTCCCAGAGTGATTTTGGCACAGATGTCAGTAATGAGTAAGTATAAATGCATACACACATACATATTAGAAAATTGAAAATGAAAATGAAAAATAGTTATTCAGTTTAGGCCCACGGGCCTTACCATGAGCTCTTATTGCCATGATAGTTTCACTCATTTATGAGACAGATGTATGTGATGTGCATACATCTGTCACTGTCGCACAACTGCATTAACATTGCAATAAGAGCTCATGGGTGGGCCCCTGGTAAGGCTCTTATGAAAGTCGAGAATTTACCAGATTTACCAGAGACTTCTTGATCAAATAGGTAGAGGTGTAATATCAATATACACCCACATTTTGCCAGTTATGTTTAAATGTTTAAGTCCCATGTGACGGGGGAGTGTTTATTGCCATTAACCGGGCACTAATCCAGACTCTGGGCTGGTATTAAGAAATTGCAGATTTTGTCTGACTCTGTGATCAAACTCAGGACCAGCACTTGCAACCACTACACCGATGGCAGTATTTTATTTTGTTTCAATTTAACTTTTGATAAAATTTGTGCATTGGAACTGTGTCCAATTGTGGGCTTACATTTCTTAAGTGACTTATTTTGAAAATTATTTATAATTTAATAGAGTAATTACTGAGTTTCTTGCCAAGTTCTTATCAGTAAACGCAACCTTCCCAACCCGGTGGTAAAGTGTATAATCCTGTAAAATCCTGCCAATTTCAAAGTACATTGTTGTAAAGTGTAATCTAACAAAGAAAATTCTGAGTGTGGGTTTGAGTTTCAATGAATCAATACGGAATAGTATCTTCATCTGATTTCTGACAACATACATATGCTCACGCCTGTATTCCCCGAAGGGGTAGGCAGAGATGTTGTAATTTTAATCACCCACATTTCACCGAATAATATTAAGTGCCAACTTGACAGAGGGTGAGTCCATCGCCGTCTCAGCCACAATACATACGTCTTTGAATTATTTCTCAGACATATGCAGGTTTCCTCACGATGTTTTCCTTCACCATAAAGTAAACATTTCTGACAATTTAAAATAATTACAAAGTGCTTCCAAATCATCAGATAAATATATTTCAGAAAGTTTCTTTGGCTGAGAAGAACTTAAAAATAGTTGGAATTTAAAGAGTTTAAAACTAATTGGTCAATTAATGTCCAGGCTATTATCGTCAATCTCACCGACGGAGAACCTGAGAGCAGTGATCCGAGAAGAGACGGTGAAGGATGCCAAGAAGCAGTACTTGGAGGTTTGGGGTCGGAGCACGTTGCAGCACTGCATGGACCTCACCGCACTCGACTTACATGGCGATGTCTATGCTGACTGTACATAACTAACATATAAATATTTATTTACTAGCTTTACATTGTATTTTAAATAAAATAAACCACCTTCAAAATGAGAAAAAATTTATAATGGGAAATAAATTACTTACTTTTGAAGTTGGTGTTTCGAAGGCTGTTTATTTTATCGTATAATTTTTTTTTCGCGCTTTTCTGTGCATTTTTGCAAAGTGCACGTACACCAGTCACAACCCATCTAGGTGTATAGTTCTCAGCAGCCAGCTTAGCTATTTGCCAGTAAAACTCCCGTTAGAGTCGGTCCGGCTGTTTCAGAGGTTAGCAATAGATTCGAACCAGTAATAAACCTTAATGGAGATAGAATATGGTCGTAAATACTTTGATTTATTTCAGCGGAGTTCGGCAGCTTGGATTGGTTTCCGGACGCAAGCGCGCTGGTGTACATCGCTGAGAAGAAACTGCCCAAGTCGGAGCCTTACATCAAGAGGAAGCAGGAAAAGGCCAAAGCTGACGGCAGTGGGGAACCGGCGCCTAAGAAGGTATCAAGTCATAAAATACATATTTATATCTATACATCTATACAGATAAATAAAATTGAAGTGTCTGTTTGTAATTCCAAAATAACAGCTTTTCACTAAATGCATATGAAAGTATACACGGTACTAACTATGAAAAACCAAGTTTTAAAATTTTTCTCTGTCTCTCTGTCTTTCTGTTTGTTCCGGGTAATCTCTGAAACGGCTGGACCGATTTTAACGGGACTTTCACTGGCAGGTAGATGATGTTTCAAAAAGTAACTTAGGCTACTTTTATTTATTAAAAATTTTAGGGTTCCGCGACACGAAGCATGAAACTAAATCTACGCGGGTGAAACCGGGGGGCACAGCTAGTTGTATAATATAGCTGTGCCCCGCGGTTTCACCCCAATAAACATAATTTCATGGGTGGCTTTATTTCGCGGAACCCTATATTTTTGTATAAATAAATGCAGCCTCAGTTACTTCTTGTAACATCAGCTATCTGCCAGTGAACGTCTCGTTAAAATCGGTTCAGCCGTTTTAGATATTAGCCAGTTGTAGAACAAACAGTTAGGCGGACAGACAGAGAAAAATAAAAAAAATATGTTTTTTTTTTCTTAATTTAATACCTTGTATAATTCCATATGCATTTAGTGATAAAATCTCCAAAGATTGGTAATAACACGACTGTACATTTTCATATGGTAATCAGACCAAGTCATAATTTAAACAAAGATTTTATCGCCGCTTTTATTTGCAATGGATCTTAAAATTTACCTTAGGAATTATGTTCTATAAGTGTGTAGAAGGAGCTCGTGGCACACTTACTATTGCGCATATCATTCGATCGGCGAAGTTATGCAACCATACGCCTAGCCAGTAGTTGGATGGGTGACCGCCCGAGTTCCCTCCGTGCCTCGGAGAGCACGTTAAGCCGTCGGTCCCTGTTGCCAATTTAACATCTTTGGCAATCGTTACAGGTCAGTCGGAGGCCTAAAAATAATCTGACAACTGGTTTAACCCAGATCACAGATTTTCCTCCTAAATGGGGTTGCGAAGGTCAGATGGCAGTCGCTTCGTATAAAAATCAGGTGATCCGCCACATCGGGTTGAATCAAGTGCCGACACCATCAATGTATGGGATAAGGCTAAGGGAGATGAAGTGTGTTATTTGATTGTAAATTTTGTCTTGTCCCAGGGCGCCGAGTTCGAGTACAAGCAAGACTGGGGCGAGCAGCTAGTGGGGAAGCATTTGTCAGTGATTGTGGTGTTCACACTGCACTCGGAGTCCTTCAAAATACTCGAGGGACTTCCAGAGGATTGGTGTCCGGGACAGGTACAGGGCAATTATCATTTACATCTGTAAATTATACATACATATCCTCACGCCTGTATTCCCCGAAGGGGTAGGCAGAGGTGTTGTAATAATAACCCAATTTTCACCGAAGGTGATGGCCAACGTGACAGATAGTGAGTCTATCGCCGTCTCGGGCACTATACATACGTCTTTGAATTACTTCTCAGACATATGCAGGTTTCCTCACGATGTTTTCCTTCACCGTAAAGCACGTGGTGTGAAATCCACATAAGTTCTTTAGAAAAACTTAATGGTGCAGGCCCCGCTGGGATTCGAACTTGCGTCGCTTTCGTAGCAGGCGGCTGCTCAAACCCCGAGGCCTACACGGCTATGTTTAAGTTCCATGTAATAGATTCGAAATCAGAGCACCACAAGCTCTTCCCCTTGAGCAAGATCTGCCGGCTTGTTCAGGGAGTGTGTCAGAAAGTTCCTGTTTGTGATTTGACGGCTTTTCATAATAAATGCATAAAAAAAAACTATTTGTATATTTTTTCTCTGGCTATTTGTTCCGGCTAATGGCTGAAATGGCTGGACTAAGTTTAACTGGAATTTCATTGGCAGATAGTACAAGGAGTAACATAGAACATAGGCTACTTATAGTTTAAAACTAGCTATGCCCCGCGGTTTCAACCGCGTAGATTTTAATTTCATGGTTGCCCGCGGATTCCTAATGTTTTAAAAAAATCTAAGTAGCCTAAGTTACTCCTTGTAACATTAGCTATCCGTCAGTGAAAGTCCCGGTCAAATCCGTCGAGCCGTTTCGGAGATTACCCGGAACAAACAGACAGACAGACACAGAAAATTTTTAAAATTGCTTTTTCTATGTCAGTACCGTGTATACTTTCATATGCATTTAGTGAAAAACAGTTATTTTGCAGTTACAAACAGACACTTCAATTTTATTTATCTGCATGGATAAAGGCCTTTGAAATTGAGTCTACCGCAGGGCACAGGTAGCAATAATTAAATATTTGTAGGTTCGTGTGTTAAAAGATGGGTCGGGTGTAGTGGGGGTGGCGTGGCCGACGGAGCCTCGTCGTCTGGGACTCATCTTCTGCACCAACAGGCCTGGGTACATCTTCACACTTACCTTCGAAGGCCTACTGTGTGAGTATTACATTGTATCTTCTATATCTATACTGATATATAAAACTCAAGAGTTTGTGTTCACGCTCAGTGAACAGTCGAGTGACAAGGCGGGGACCCTAACCGCTGCGGGGAGCCTAGTCCCGGCGGGGCGTACGAGACGCCTATTATACAGTCCAATCGTTTATTCTTAAACCTGAGCTAAAGACCCCACAGTGGTCCTTCGAGCCGGATTCACTGTGGGGTCTTTAGCTCAGGTTAGGTAGGCAGGCCCGCAGCGGTTAGGGTCCCCGCCTTGTCGCTCGACTGTTCACTGAGCTGGAACAGTTTGACTACTGGTCTGATTTGTAAATTACTTCAGTGTTAGATAGCCCATTTATTGAGGACGGCTATATGCAATATATCATCACGCTAAGACCAATAGCCGGTTGAAGCGGTAACTCAAAGTTAAGATACTCCACGCGGGCTGAAGCTAACGTAAACATAATTATTCAAGTCTGTTTTAGATTTAATTCTACCTTGTGTTCGTATTTTTGACTACATTTAACTGTTAAGTATGGTAATCTTTACATCTATACAGATAAATAAAATTGAAGTGTCTGTTTGTAATACCAAAATAACAGCTATTCACTAAATGCATATGAAAGTATAAACGCTACTGACACCGAAAAACCAAGTTTTAAATTTTTTCTCTGTCTGTCTGTTTGTTCCGGGTAATCTCTGAAACGGCAGGACCGATTTTAACGGGACTTTCACTGGCAGGTAGCTGATGTTCCAAGGAGTAACTTAGGCTACTTTTATTCATTAAAAATATTAGGGTTCCGCGACAATAAGGATGAAATTAAATCTACGCGGGTGAAACCGCGGGGCACAGCTAGTAACTAATAAGACGTGTTTGTTACAGCGAAGCTATCGTCGGAAGGGCATTCAGTGAGATCTCCTCGTCTCAGCCCTAACGGGGACTTGGTGTGGATGCAACGGACCGCTGGAGGGCCGCATCACGCTTGCCATGAACTTGTCATACTGAAGAAGGGCTCTGTGAGTAGTTGTCCTTGAGTTTTACCGTGCCTGGAAATGTGTCCATGGAAGAACTACTATGACCAAATCTATACATCTATATCTATACAGATAAATAAAGTTGAAGTGTCTGTTTGTAATTCCAAAATAACAGTTTTTCACTAAATGCGTATGAAAGTATACACGCTACTGACATTAAAAAACTAAGTTTTAAATTTTTTCTCTGTCCGTCTGTCTGCTTGTTCCGGGTAATCTCTGAAACGGACCGATTTTAACGGGACTTACACTGACAGGTAGCTGATGTTTCAAGGAATGACTTAGGCTACTTTCATTTATAAAAAAATATTAGGGTTCCGTGAAAATAAGGATGAAACTAAATCTACGCGGATGAAACCGCAGGGCACAGCCAGTATAGGATAAGGGCAACATACATATCACAGGCTACTTAAAAAAATAGATTAGGGCTCCACGGGACCCCTACGAAATTAAATCTACGCGGGTGAAACCACGGGGCACAGCTAGTACTGAGCTAAAGTTGGTTGTAGCAACCTTTATTGTGTATATTTACAGACAACACCTTCAACATTAATTAGTGTAGTGGACACAGAAGTAAAGAGTGCAAATGGGTGCAGTTTCCACGGTATCTACGGCCAGTCGCTCCCAGCGCGGTGCTTCACTAACGATGGCAGGAGGATAGTATTCTCCACGCCACAGAAGAACGAAGTCAGGACTTATGTTGTTGATGTTGGTATGTCTATATCTAGAGAAAAGGTTTGTATGTATGTTTGTAACGAATCGGCTCAAAATTACTGGACCGATTTTAAAAATTCTTTCTCTGTCTGAATGCTACATTATAACTGATTAATATAGGCTGTATTTTATCTCCATACTCCCATGGGAACGAGAACTATGCGATTCGATTAAAATAAATATGCTCACGCCATCCCAGAAGGGTAAGCAGAGGTGTTGTAACAACAACCACTTTTCAACGAAGATCATTATGTACGAAAGTGACGTGGTGACTCCATCGGCATCTCAGGCACTATACAAATCACAATAGGAGTGTGTAACGAGAAGACGGGTGTACTTTACTTTACTTTGAACACGTAAGTTGGAGTTGCAGAAAGGTATTGCACGCACAGTCGTTACGGTAACGGCCCGGATTCACAGAGTTCAAAGACATATCCACAGATAAAATAGAAAGAAAAGAAAGAAAGAAATATGTTATTTTCCACAGACGCGAAACGATAAAAAGAATAAACATAAAAAAACTAAAAAAACACGCTTTCATAAAAAATCCAACTAAAAATCAGAAAATAAAATTTAATAAATTTGGATAAAGAATATTGTAAATTAGAAATGAATGTACATTTTTGTAAAAAAGCGTGGGGTGCATAGTGTTAATAATTATAAACATTTTATTGACAGATAATGAGTAGAAGAATCATCACTTTGATAATATAATATCTTAAAAAGCGCATTGAATACACCCCACACTTTTATACAAAAGTGTACATTCATTTCTAATTTACAATATTCTTTATCCAAATTTATTAAATTTTATTTTCTGATTTTTAGTTGGATTTTTTATGAAAGCGTGTTTTTTTAGTTTTTTTAAACTATTATTTATTTTTCATTTTTTAGTTAAATTTTTTAAACTATATATTATTTAGTTCGATTGGCTAACTATCAACCGCCCTCAATACCACAAACCGCCCGCACTAGCTCTATCTCTCTTACTCGCATGCAAAGGATGCGGAAAGAAATTAATTAATCCTGGCGAATCTAATTAGGATAATCGGATGCTTCGATCGGATTATTGCATTGTCATCGACTTTTGACAGGTGTGCAAAGTTTGAATTAAATCTGATCGTACAAAGTAGGACAAAATCGAGCTCAAAGGGGTCGGTTACATACATACATACATACAGGTGAAGCTAATAAAAGCGTGTTAATAAAAGACTACACAGTAATAATAAAATTGATAAAATAAAAAACTAGAAAATACGAAAAAACTTAATACTAATTCAAATCCACATATTATTTATCTATACTAAAAATATTGTGAGCCTATGGAAGTGCATTTGAGTCTGGCTAGTGTTAATGCGCGTTTCCGAAATATAAACACAAATATCCATCCTATTTAGTATACTATGTTGCAAGGAGAAAAAATAGAATGTTTGTACATTTGTCAGATAGTGGTCGGTTGGTGGATATATCGGGCAACATCCCTCGGTCCACGTCGGTGTTGGACGTCAGCAATGACGTCATACTCGCTGCCTGCTCCAATCTGACTACTCCTGGACAGGTATATTATGATAAATCTATACACATAAATAAAATTGAAGTGTCAGTTTGTAATTCCAAATATCCAGCTTTTCATTAGCATATGAGAGTATACACGGTGACATTAAAAAACCAATGTTTAATTTTTTTTCTGTCTGTCTGTTCGTTCCGGCTAATCTCTGCAACGGCTGGAGATATTTTAACGGGGCAACTCTGGAAGATAGCAATATTTTTGAAAAGAGTAATTGTTGAGTTTCTTGCCGCGTTCTTCTCAGGGGCCCAACCATGAGCTCTTATTGCCATGATAGTTTCACTCATTTATGAGACAGATGTATGTGACGTGCATACATCTGTCACTGTCGCACAACTGAATTGTCATTGCAATAAGAGCTCATGGTTGGGCCCCAGTACCTGGTGGTAGCATGTATAATCCTTTATAATTTCGTCCTTCTGACAATTTGAAAGTCCTTTGTAAGAAGTCTAAGCAAATAAAGATATTTTGAAATCAGTTTGGTAATAAAATAAATATTATCGATAGTTAGAGGTAGCCCGCGTACCTCCGCAAGGCGCAGAGAGTGATACACAATGGCTGCGCGTGAGCACACCGGCTGAGGACGATATATTGACGACACTCGCCTCATCCACCACTGAGTACTTGCACTTAGAGCATAAGGACTCCGAAGATAGTGTCAGTAAGTATAATTGTAATTAGGAATTTGATTACGGAATTAAAAAAAAAAAAATTGTCATAAAAAAACTAGACGAAGTAACAGTATTCTTGTGCTTGCACTAATAGAAACGATACAAAATGTGGGAATGACTTACATTTAGCACGTGACAGATGTCATTTTCAAATCGATTCTATAAATTAAGCGCGAGGGACCTATAGGCCTAGACAAAGTAACCTTCTCTCGCGTTTGCGCTCATAGAAACGTTACAAAATGTATGGAAATGACATTAATCAGTCTCGTGACATATGTCATTCTCGTTCAGTATCATTTCTATTAGCGAAGCGTGAGGATAATGTTACTTTGTCTACAGGTCCTGAGACCTATTATGACAGCCCATCACTCGGTTTCGTTTTGATATCAGCTCGTGGCATCTTGTATTTAGCCGGGTACAGGATTAATTTAAAAATTACGAGGACATATTCACGTGTAATAGGTAATTTGAGTAATAAGAGTGTATTTTCAGAGTCATTCTCAGCGCTGTACCTCGCGCCCTCCGTGTCCGCTGGTAAGAAGTTGCCTCTAATAGTCTGGCCTCACGGTGGACCGCACTCTAACTTTGTCAACGCATACTCTTTGGAGGCTGCCTTCTATAACATGCTTGGTGAGTACTTATCCTTAACTTTTTTTTTGACGACGGGGAAACCTTCAAAAGGTCCCCGACCGCCCTGGGAGAGGCAGATCGGGGTATGTGGAATTTTTACCGCACTAAAACCCCCCCGGTGGCCATCCTCAGTGCTCAGGGGGGACTCCGGGTACTCTGATAGATCGCACCGGTGCTGGGGCACATCCCCGGGGCAACTGTCTCCGCCCCTGGAGACCTCGCTGTGATCGGCCCCTCCCCGGGCCCGCGGCTCGGTGGTCAAAGCTCCCACTCCGACCACCAACAGGCCCTCAAGTCCCCTTTTAGTTGCCTCTTACGACAAACAGGGGATACCATAGCAAAATTCTTAAACCCTGGCTATTAGGTGGACTTATCCTTAACTTAACTTATCGTGTCCCAGAAGGGGTAGGCAGTGTTACAATACCCACTTTACACCGAATTAGAAGTTGTCCATGGTCAAGTATGGATCGAAAGGGGATTGATAAGTATTAAAACTCACCACGCATCACCAAGGGACAGGGGGGTGGGCTAAAGAATGCAAAAAAACTTCAAGTGATTAATGGACAGCCCTTTAGGTGCAAACGTGACAGATGGCGAGGCAGGGATCATCAATGCTTATGCAAAACAAAGTGGAAGAGTGAAAAAAATCAGTCTGCTAGAAAATTCTTTGACGTTTATGTATTATTACCTACCTCATTATTATAACCTACCTCAATTCAAATATTAACCGAACGACAACTTGAGTTTGATATATAGAAAGCGATACAGAAACTACTAAGTTTCGTTTTCGGAGAAAGAAAATATACAGGTTAGTAAGGAGGCTAGAACAACGATGTCGTGAAAATTACAGGGTTCGCGAGTATTCAAATCAACTACCGCGGCTCGACTGGTGCTGGTCAGGCTTCAGTAGAATACTTGCCGAAGCGAGTTGGCGACGCAGACGTGAAGGACTGTAAATTGGCAACAGATATAGCCCTTAATAAGTACCCAATAGATGCCAATGCCGTGTGCCTCTCGGGAGGGTCGCACGGAGGGTTCCTAGTGACCCACCTCAGTGGACAATACCCGGATGTTTACAAAGTTGTCGTCATACGGAACCCGGTTATCGATCTCGCTACCATGTACAACTCTACGGATATCGCTGATTGGTGAGTGTTTTTCGGTTGCTCGTGTGATTTTTTTTCAAATTTTGGATTTTTTATCCTTTGTAGAAATTAACGTTACAAAAGTTGTTTTATTCCTATTGAGGTCTGACCTAACACCGTATTATGTGATTATACAGGACCCTTACCATAAGCTCTCATTGCCATTGTGGGAAGAGCGAGCGATCATGCTCATCCCCAGCAAAGCGAAGATCTTCCAGCCAGGCGGGTGTCATGTCTAGGGAACACCGGCTCCAACTGTTCTAGTTGGAAATTTGTATATATACTGCAATGCGCGTGAAAACTCTTAGGGCGCGATTTAGGTTCTCGTGTATTTGTACTCAAACTTCGCATTTGTTAGCGAGTAGCGCCATCTATGTAGCGAGTGGAGAAATGCTGCTACACCATCATAGTTCCACTGGGCGAGAGTGTCAGACACACGTCATATACATATGTCTCATATTAAGAGTCAAACTATCATGGCAATAAGAGCTCATGTGCCCCAGGTCTTGTTCATTAGTGCGTTCAAGGAGTATTTCTATCAAATTTAAAATCCGATGCTCGAATGATTTGACTACTCGCCTGCTACATAAGCGACGCGTTGGCGCCTACAATACAATATGGTGTTACACCCCTTCGGTAACTCCTAGGACAATTTTAAGATTTTACGATGGCTGTTTTTGTGTGAATGTTAATATGAAACGGTAATATCTGCCGTTAAACGTCTGCGTACCCCAAAAATTATACCTACGAGACTACCCCAAAAATTACACTTTACAGATGGCGTCACTAAATATGAATGGTAACCTTGAATGCGCATTATTCATTATTCATACGTGGTCACTATTTACGCTGAGCGTTCATAATTCGTGACGGCACCTGTAGTAATGTAATGTTTTGAAATTGATGAAATGTCAAATCATTTTATTACTCTTCAATAATTATAACAAGTAGAAAACTTGGTCCAAAATCGGTGTCTCCCGGGATCGTGCCAAGAAGGCTAGCATTGCCACGTTGAATAGCAATGCTGATTCTCTGAGCGAAAAAAGCCTGGCTAATGTAATGTTAAATCGGATCAGGGTTGATCTTAATGCAATAGTAATTATTTCCCATAGGATTCGTATCAATTCGAATAAACTTCCGCGGCTCCACTGGTCAAGGCGACGCGTGTGTTCATTCCTTGATACGTCACGTCGGTGATTACGACGTACAAGATTGTTATCTCGCTCTATCCACCGTGTTGGAGCGGGAGACGACTAGTTCCATTGTCCTAATGGGCGGTAGCTATGGAGGTTTGGTTGCTGCCCATTTAGCAGGAAGATACGATGTGTTCAAAGCAATGGTGTTAAGAAATCCTTTGATAGACTTGGCTACTAAAGGAAATTATGCTGATAATTCTGACGGGTGAGTACCATTCTCTAAAAGGTCGGTCTACTGCAACTTTGTAACGTTAATTTCAGTAAAGAGTTATATTATATCGAATGCAAACGTGGTCTATGCTCACTCCCATGAGATACAGACGTGAGCGTATATATTATTACTAACGGACGTCACGCGGTTTCGCCTGCGTAGTTCCCGTCCACGTGGGAGCACGGGGATAAAATATAGCCTATGTTACTCGCTGATAATGTGGCTATCCATTGCTGAAAGAATTTTCATGATCGGTCAAGTAGTTTCGGAGCCTATTCAATGCAAACAAACAAACAAAACAATCATACCTCTTTATCATATTAGTGTAGATATCGAATTTATCGATGACACAAAAATAAATCGTGGGCATAAACTACGAGTATACAGTATTTCCTGAATACGACAATTGCCTGAAGTTAGGACAGCCTTTATAAAACTGTAGGTACTTTACAAAAAAATAAACTGAAGTGTATTCAGTGAGACGTGTCAATGTTTTTTGTCTGTGGTTAAACCAGTGTTATATTAAATGTACGCATTTCAAACCCAGGTGCGCAGTAGAAGCCGGCTTTGAATTCACGGAGCAAGGCCCAGTATCCGAAGATCATTTGTTAGCAATGCGGCGGTGTTCACCGCTGGTGCATGTACACCGAGTGAAGGCACCCACCGCGCTGTTGCTCGGTCTGGGCGATAAGCGCGTACCACACTACCAGGGACTCGAGTATGCCAGGAGACTCAAGGCTAATGGAGTGCCTACCAAGTAAGTCTTATATCTTCGTGGTTTTGGTACGAAATAAAATCCTTTCTACACGAAACCTTCATTTTTTAAATAGACCAGTGTGTATAAAGGTCGTTGCCCTTTGCACACTATATATATACTAGCTGTGCCCTGCGGTTTCACCCGCGTAGATTAAGTTTCATCCTTATTGTCGCGGAACCCTTATATTTTTAATAAATAAAAGTAGCCTAAGTTACTCCTTGAAACATCAGCTACCTACCAGTGAAAGTCCCGTTAAAATCCGTCCAGCCGTTTCGGAGATTACCCGTAACAAACAGACAGACAGACAGAGAAAAATTTTAAAAGTTGTTTTTTTAGTGTCATTAGCGTGTATACATTCATATGCATTTAGTGAAAAGCTGTAATTTTTGAATTACAAACAGACACTTCAATTTTATTTATCTGTATAGATATATATATATATACCTAACGTGCTGTCACTCCACAGAATATACATGTATGAAGACAACCACTCGCTGTCCTCCCCGCCGGCTGAGATGGACAGCATCATCAATGGAGCTGACTGGCTGCTGCAACACATCCAACTATGATCTCATACAACACCAAGGACCACGGTGAACTTCCACGAAATTGATACTTATGCCAATGTAGTGAGGTTCAATTTCAAATGACTCGCAGCGAATTTAGCTTTCTCACATCTCTTCTATACAACACAAAGGACTACGAATGTTGAATCTGCAGTGAAATGAAGTACAAAATTGATACTTATATCAATGCGATGAGGTTCATTTTCAAATGACTCCCAGCTATTTTAACTTTATCACGTCTCTTCTATACTCCAAGGACTAAAGTTGAATACGCAGTGAGATTTAGAAATTGATACTTATGCTAATGTATTGAGGTTCAATTTCATATGAGTCCCAGCGAATTTAGCTTTCCAGATGTTTTCGGTACATTTTGATAACCACAAAACCTGCAGTGGACTTTGTTATTTCAATATTAACAAATTATTACATAGTAAAAGTAGGCGATGTAAGTGTAATTTTGTATACGTTTTAATACTAAAATTAAACGATTTTTATATTATAACTTTTTTATTAAACACTAAATCATCATCCTCCTGGGGCCCAACCATGAACTCTTATTGCAATGATAATTCAGTTGTGCGACAGTGACAGATGTATGCACGTCACATACATCTGTCTCATAAATGAGTGAAACTATCATGGCAATAAGAGCTCATGGTAAGGCCCCAGCTCTTATCCCACGTTATTTGTGGTCGCAATATGTTTCTCTTCCACGTCACTATCAGCCGATATAATATGTATTCACACACTTTCTAACAGTATTCAAAATTCACATTCGGTGGTCAGTTTTCCGACGTCCAGAAATGCCTTGCCAGGGCTAACCTGAATAAATCGTTTTCTTTTTCGTAAAACTGCCTAGGACGTAGTAGCCGCACGCGCTACTGCACACGAGGTCTAGTGTTCTATCCCCGGGTTGGGCAAAGTGCTATTATTGGGTTTGCATTTCACAGTAGCAGCCTGGTGTCTGGATCAGTGCCCGTAATGACAATAGTCCCCACCCCTATTAGTTACATGGGGTTACAGGGAAGTTACAGGTATCCAAAAATAGTAATAAAATTAGAAGGGCAGAGGGTTAACATCCCCCGGGGATGGTAAAACAAAGTGCCAATAAAGTAGGCCCATTCGTTACGCGGACACCTAATAGTGCGTGTGATGGCTCATAGAGAACAAATAGCCAATAACTCAAGAGTTAAAAGAGAATACTACTACGCAAGTGAACCAAGTTCCAATACTCCCCCATACGCATTTACTGCCCATTTTTTTTTTAAACTTATGGCAGTATATCTGTTTCATGATGAAGGAAATATCTTCTTTTTATATATTCTACAGATAAATAAAATATAAGTGTCTGTTTGTAATTCGAAATTAGCAATTTTCACTAAATGAACATGAAATTATATACTGTACAAAAAAGCATTTTATTTATTTTTTCTCTGTCTGTCTATTTGTTCCGATTAATCTCTGAATCTGCCGGACCTATTTACACGGGATTTTCAATGGAAGATAGGAGTAGGCTATTTTTATTTAATAATATTAGGGTTTCATGAAAGTTACCTACTCATGAAATATAATAATGATCTCCTACCGAATTTCGGTTACGGCGGCTAATCTCAACGGGAATTAGCCATGTACGCAGGAGATATTATAGTGAACAAGTGTGTGCGCAAACACAGGTGCACTCTTTATTGCCTCACTCTCATAGTCCGATGGGAGGCAATCCGACACGACCGGAGGGAGATCAGGCGTAGGACCAACGGCTTCGTGCTTTCCGAGGCACGGGGGTGTAAACACCGCTAACTTCCAAACTCCGGGCATTTTATTGTGAATTTCTTGACAGAAAAATCCAATATCTATTTTTGACCCGACCCGGGAATCGAACCCGGGTAACCACTAGACCAACGAGGCAGTCATGAAATATATATGGGGGTGAAACCGTGGGGCAAAGCTTTGTTATAAAGCGCGAGTGCCACTCTTGGTGCTCGTCTCATACAAACACTGCACTAGCCGCTTACCATCAAGCAGACTGTGCGCTTGTCCGCTTGTTCGCCACTGTAATATACAGAGTGCTTCAATCCAAAAGTGCGTACCTAACTGGCGTACTGCGATGAGTTTGTTCTATGCACCGGTCACCCCTCGGACAGGTGACGCGACATGTGCTGTCGTGTCGTTACCCGATCACCCCACAAGTCGAGCAATATGTCCACGAAATGTTTAACTACTCATTTGTTAAAGTGCCTGTAAATTGGACACTTGCTTCAAATTCTCAAGGGTCGAGGGGAGGCGTTAATTTTATTTGCATTGGGCGTGAAAGAGATCAAGTGTATGAATATTGATGGGTTCGAAAAGGATAACGCGATTTTCTCATACCCGTAGCGTAGTCGGAAAATAGAAAATTACGTTCTAAAAGCGTTGAACACGTAAATAAAATCAATTATGTTCTGAAAGAACTAAATGGACTTAAATAATTTAGGTCCTCGTACCAAATTGTATTAATTACCTGCCTACATTTTGTTACTGAATTGATGTGACAAGGAGCCGAGATTATTAAGAACAGTTAAAATTTCATTAGCATAGAGATTACCTATCTATACCTCAAAGTCAAACTCAAAAATATCTTTATTCGATTAGACTTTTTGCAAAGTAGGTACTATCAAATCGTCAGGATGACTTAATTATACAGCATTATACTGCTACCACCAGTTTCGGAAGGTTGCTTTTACTGAGAACAACCTGGCAAGAAACTCGGTAATTACTCTTTTCAAAAATATTATATAATTTTAAGACTATAAAATAAATCACACAAAAAATGTAACCCCATGAACGCGGTTCCAATGCATGTCGATAAATTTTAAATAGAGTAATAGTCTAGTAGTTCTACTTATATCTAAATGCGTAGCTTGAGATAGGCAGCCCCCACAAGTAGCACTTTACAAGTATGACGCGAATACCAGCCATTGTCCTCTTCAACCATTATAGAGGGAAGTGGACAGCCCGTCACCCAGATTCCGCCGCAAGCAAAGGCCAGTGAAAGATTAGAAAAAAAAATCTAAATCTATTACTATAATATATTTAGAATCTTATACACAAAAATTAAGGACTGTCTGATGTAAAACAAACATTTTAAAATATCAGCGTCTTTTTAAATGCAAAGTTTTTGCTCGACGACACCCTTAATAGTGAAGCGGGCTTATAAAATCAGGTTCTTATTGTTACACTATTAGAGACATCATTAGTAGCGACACCTAAATACCAGTATAATCCACGGACGGGGTGTAAGCATGCCAACAACCTTAGAATACCGATTGATCGTGAAAGGTCATTGTTGAGGTCACCCACCCTTGGGCCCGGGGCTATGGACGTGATTTCCATTACAATTTAGGATTTATAAACGCGGGTCAATGTCACTATGAAAATTTAATAAGTTTAATTGTTTCTTTATAGACTGGGATTATCAGAATACTTTTTAACCGACTTCAAAAAATCTAGTTTATCAACGTCTGTGTTTTTGTTTTATTTTACTCTTTACAGGTGCACGCGCAGCGAAAATTGTGTGTCTTGTAAAACGTGATATATTTCATTCACGTCTGATAAACCAGGTCAGCGCTCATAGCTCGTGACTGCACCTATACCTACCGCCAGTAGAGGTTTAGACATTTTTAACGTTAACGATTACGTTTGCGTGTAGTTGTGGCAGGAAATATGTTCGACTTCTTTGGCTTTCAACGACTAGCCACATATGTCTTTGAATTACTTCTTAGACATATGCAGGTTTCCTTACGATGTTTTCCTTCGCCGTAAAACACGTGGTGTGAAATTACTGCACTTAAGTTTATAGAAAAACTCCTTGGTGCAGACCGCTGGGGTTCACACCCAATAGCCAGGGTCTAAGAATTTGGCTATGGTATCCCCTGCCTGTCGTAAGAGGCGACTAAAAGGGGGCCGGAGGGTCTGCTGGCGGTGGTCGGGGTGGGAGCTATGACCACCGAGCCGCGGGCCCGGGAAGGTGCCGACAACAGCGAGGTCTCCAGGGACGGCGACACAGCTGTCCCGGGGAAGGGCCCCGGCAAAGTTGGACACCGGTGCGATCTATCAGAGTACTCGTAGTCCTCCTGAGCTCACTGATGGCTACCGGGAGGTTTTAGTGCGGTAAAAATCCCACTTACCCCGACTTGCCTCTCCCAGAGCGGTCGGGGATCTTTTGAAGATTTCCACTCGATAATAAAAAAAAAAGCCGCTGGGATTCAAACTTTGCTTATTTTTGCTGCTTGCTCATCAGGCGACTGCTCAAACCCCACGGCCACCATGGCTCTTCATTTATTTATACTTCCTGCAATACAATACGCACAGGGGAACTTAATGCCATAGGCATTCTCTACCAGTCAACCTATGGGTGTTGCAGCCATGGTAGTTTTGATTTACGTATTTACAATAGGTATCATTCTTCTACGTATCCAGAAAACAGCGGCCTTACCATTCTTATTGCCATGATATGTAGTTTGACTCATATTATGAGACAGATGTATATGATGTGTATACATCTGTCACTGTCGCACAACAACTACCATTGCAATAAAAGAGCGGCCCCAGAAGCCAAACATTTTGAACTAATAATTTTGCATTATTTATTTTGTTTTTTTTTTATAGTGCAAGTAGGATAATAAACATTTTTGAAAAGCGAAACGTGCACATTATTTTCATACTTTGTGACCAACCATCAGCAAGCTAGACCAAACCAATTCCTTCTTTATCCGTGTGTTTTAAGATTGACAATCGTGTGGCACGGGAATTATGTAATTAGCATTGTAATAACAAGGGATAGATTCGGGAACGGGTGGTACCAGGCGTTCCTCGTCACGGTACGATGCCTGTAACCGTCCCGTTATAGATAGGGGAGCGAAATGCGGGATAGACTACGTTGTACGGTACTAAGATAGGGCATAACGGGGTCTCCTGATATTTGAAAGCTACCTGCACATGTTAAACAGACACTTCAATTTTATTTATCTGTATATGTATAGATATAGACAAGTATTATTTTAGATGTCCATAGTATATACTTATACATATTTGACTGCTTCGTTGGTCTAGTGGTTAGTAGGTTCGCCTGTCGATCACGAGGTCCCGGGTTCGTTTCCCCGGTAGGGTCAAAAATAGATAATGGGGTTTTCTGTCAAGTAATTCACAATAAAATGCCCGGAGTTTGGAAGTTAGCGGTGTTTACACCCCCGTGCCTCGGAAAGCACGTTAAGCCGTTGGTCCTACGCCTGATCTCTCTCCGGTCGTGTCGGATTGCTTCCCATCGGACTATGAGAGTGAGGGAATAAAGATTGCACCTGTGTTTGCGCACACACTTGTGCACTATAATATCCCCGTTTAGATAAGCCGCCGTAACCGAAATTCGGTAGGAGATCATTACTTATACATAGTATGTTCGAATTTTGCTATTAGTTGGGTTTGATACGTAAATGAAATGCTGGGAAAATAAACTTGTTTATGGTTCGTTTTCAGTATACGTATCCTACCTATTGTGTTTCAACTAAGTATTTGGGTGAATTTTTTCTTTCATTGAATACCCCTGACCGATTTAAGAACGAGGGCATATAGGCACATTAAAATACCAATCGGCAAACATTTGGTTAAAGAATACAAATAATATTAGCATTGGCAAATAGTTAGTACCAAGGCGGAAATACCCGCAGCTTATTGAAAGTGTCTTCTTTGATAAGGCCTCCAGGGCCGTATTACGACCTCCATATATGAAAAGACATTTATTTAAAAACCTTTTTTGAAGTCGGTTAAATATACCTTTTTTGCTATTCATTTGAAAATCGACAAATTGATACGTTTTCTGATATTCGGGATGGTGTAGTGGAAAGGTTAAGGTCCATCAGGTTCCATTCCATCCCTGTGGCCTGATAGCCGTGACTAATTGTCCAAAGCTATCGCCGATGCGGGCAGTGGGCCGCCCCACGTTGTCTTGCGGAAAAATATCGATCGGCGGCACACACCTGTTCGGGCCACAATGGGGGCAGGTGAGCTCAGTGCGCACACACGCACCGAGTGCCGCGCTCGCCGGGTCACCACGGAGCATGAGCGAGCCGCGCTGACCGACCCTACGTCACACTGGACACGATCGATCGCCGTCCGGCATCTTGAACTATCGCCGTCGACGACGTCTCTCACTTTTACCCAGGTACTCCAACTACCTTTTCAAATCCACGCCAAGAAGACATTTTCAAAACTTTAAGCACCCTTTCAAGTCCTTATACAAATATTCGCGTGAATCACCAATCATGGCTCAGCCTTTGTGTCGCAATTTCAGACGGCAAGCGATGTAAGCCACGATGCACATAACATCAGGCCTCTCCCCGGCGTCCGGCGAGATGCTGGACAATTCCATCAACTTCTACGGAGACGCGGGCGACCAGTGCGCCGGTGTTTACTTCGCCGTGGACCACACAGTGCCGGAGTCTTCACACACCGTTGAAATTGAATACGTATACGAGCAGCCCGACAGTTACACGATAAATCAAGATGATACAGACTTACAAAAACCGCAAACACAGACAGAGATAACATCAAACGTAAAAATAAAACGCCAAAAGCTAAATACTGAAAAAATGGCTGTCGAAGAGGAATCAGATTTAACTAATTTGACATGGCTGCAAAACATAACGAATATTATGTCAGTGCCACAGTTCCCGATCCCGCCCGTGTCTCCTAGTCCCCAAGCGAAGGTCCAGCCGCAGAACACGAGGCTGCAGAAGTTCAACCAGACCATTGCGAAGTGCCAGAAAGATTTCATGGAGAATAAACAGGCGTACGAAATGGACGGTGAGAAAAAGCCACCATACTCGTACAGCACTCTGATTTGTATGGCAATGAGGTCCAACAACGACAAGATGACGTTATCTGCAATATACTCGTGGATCCGTGAGAACTTCAAGTATTACAGGATCGCCGACCCCACATGGCAGGTGAGTGATACCTCCGGCTCCCGAGCCGATTTAATAAACGATGAACAAACATGATAAGATTAGTTCTAATTGGATTTGGTGAATAGATTGGGTTTTGAGTGTTTGATGGTTGCAATATATTAGATTGCTGATATGAATGGGCATGTTTATGTGATTATAGTAAATGTAGAGAGTGAATGACGACCACGACCTAGATCATACTAGAAACATAAAGGTCAGAAATGAAATGACAAAATATGACGCAATAAAATATGTGAACTGTAGGCTCTAGTAGGTATATACGTTTGCTTGTTATTAAAACAATTATAAACAAATTAAAATAAATATGCCCACGCCATCCCAGTAGGGTCCCCGAAGGGGTAAGCAGAGATGTTGTAACAACAACACCCACATTTCAACGAATATGATTAAGTGCCAATGTGACAGATGATGAGTCTATCGCCGTCTCAGGCACTATACATATGTCTTTGAATTACTTCTCAGACATATGCAGGTTTCCTTACGATGTTTTCCTTCACCGTAAAGCCCATGGGGTAAAATTACTGCACTTTTTGGGAAAAATCAGGTTTTGGGAAAAATTATTGGTGCCGGCTGCTAGGATTCAAACTTGCGACGCTTGCATAGTAGGGGAATGCTCAAACCCCGCAGCCACCACGGCTGTTTAAACCGTTCTTTTTTATAGAAGTTAATAACGCTAGATAATTGAATGTACTTTTCAATTTCAGAATTCCATAAGGCACAACCTATCCCTAAACAAAGTGTTTGTAAAAGTGGCCCGTTCTAAACACGAGCCGGGTAAAGGTGGATTTTGGAAATTGGATCTCGCACATTTAGAAGGCACTAAACGAATTTCTAGTAGACCTCAAAAGAAAAAGAAATCTAATTCAGATGCTAAAATGGACTCTAAGGACGAAGAAACAAGTGTCGTTACAGAAGAACGAGTAGCCGTAGCCAATATACCACAATTGAACACTATCAATGACATAACTATAAGTGATGACAGAAATATAAGTGATGACAGAAATATAAGTGATATGGATGAGTCCGTTACCCTACATTTGCCAGATTTCAATTTAGGCATTCAGAGTCTACCGGACTTGGACATAGAGTCTAATATCGGTGCGAATGTGATTGTGGAGCCTGTAGCTCCGCCTCCTCTGATCCCGGAAGACGACCTGACTGGGTTGCTCCTGAATCCTACGGACTGGGATGATCTACAGCTGGATATGCTGGACAATTATTTGGATTCGTATTTCAAGTAAGATACATTTTAGTTAACGCATTCGGTATCAGTGACAGAAGGCCTAGTGCGAGTTTATCACTACTGCCGTCACAAGTCACCGCATTGACATAAACGCGGATTTATACGGGATCGAAACAGCGCCATCTGTAGGGGGGTCTAAATAATGGCAATATTTAGATCCCTTACAAATTTGCGTTTACGTCAAAGAGGTGACTAGTGATTTTAAGAAAACTCGCACTAGGCATTCAGAACATCTGTGACCGCAAAATTCTTACTCCTATGCCAGTTGACATATTGTGAGTATCAACGGAATTCGAAGTCCTATACCAGTGACACTCATTCATGATTGCGATCATTTGGACCACCACGTAAGGGCTTATTGGAGAGTTGCCGGGGCCGAATGCGTTAATATACATACAACATATACTTAAGAATTCACAATACATATTTGTCAGAAAATATGAGCACTTCCATACTGAGATCATAGCCCAAATGTATAGATTGATCATATAGTTATAGTTGCACTAAAAATGTGTGAAAAATTAAGCATTGGGAAATAAAAATGAATAGTTTCCAATACCGACGTAGGAGTTCAATATTTTGGTCCTAAAGGGTCTATGCAAATCTCTTCTATTACCGTTAACAAACCCTTCTGGGGCCTTACCATGAGCTCTTATTGCCATGATAGTTTCACTCATTTATGAGACAGATGTACGCGACGTGTATACATCTGTCACTGTCGTACAACTGAATTATCATTGCACTAAGAGCTCATGGTTGGGCCCCAGTTCTAGTCCTTCTTGCATCATTTAGATGTCGAAAATTATAATAAAATCATTATTCAATTCCATTCAAAGTCTACTTACATTATATTTCTGTTAATTCTTTAAACCCTATTTTATTATGCAACTATATCTTACATAGACCGAAATCTATTGAATCATTGAAATTATAATTTAACATAGTTATAGGTAAGTACTTATATTTTCATTTAAATAGAATTTGTTTTAAGTTTCTGTGTTATAATAACGAATGATATCATTAGTCTAGTCAGAAGGCTTGAGCGAAAGAACCCAAAGGTTTTAAGATAAGTCGTTAAATTTATTTGTACGTAGATATAGGATTGAATAATAGACAAATACTTAGATCATAGATTACAAATACTAGTGTATCAACTATATAGACACATATTACCGTGTTTGTGTGTATTAGGTAACTTGTTTATTTTTGATTGAAAATAAGTATTGAATACTTACTCTAAAATTGTCTCAATTGTGTAATTATTTTGCTCAAAATAAGCTCAGCTGGTTAATAATAATCGAAGATATATCTGTTTTCATATAATTAGAGCAGTATTACGTAATTCGCACAATATTACCAGTAGGACTAGACAACGTAACATTATTTAATAGAAACGATACAAAATGTATGGAATGACGTCAATCAGTCACGTGACTTATGTCATTTCCTAATATTTTGTATCGTTTCTATTAGCGAAGCGTGGGGATAATGTAACTTTGTGTAGAGGCACTGTATCCGTATTACCAGTTTTGTACCGTTTTTGTAGACTATACTCGATAGCGTCACCGACAATATTTGTATGAGAGATTTTAGTACTTCACGTCACCGCTAGGAGGCGTACAATTTCTCATACGCATAATCGGCGGAGACGCTAGCGAGTATAGATTAGGAAAACGGTGGCAAATCCGTGATAGGAGTACTGTATAAGGGTAGGTACATTAAACTTTACGAACCCGTAAGAAATGTCACGTTCTTGTAACGGTAACTTAGACGGGAAAGATAATTAAGTATAACTTGATTCAATAATGCAACAATTAATATAATTACTTCTAAGTAAAACGACGTATTTACCGCTCAGTATTATCGCGTACACAATGTATAAACGATAAATAGTATTAAATGTGTGGCAATATTATAGAATATATACATATTTATATTTATGTAATAAGGTTATAACGCATTATCAGTATTCCGTCCAGTAATGTTTGCTCACACTTTCTAAGTGCCTATGTATAAAAAACACTATTATATTATTATATACACTACCCGAGGTATATAAACGGAATAATTCTAATAGTTAGCTACAATTATTTTTTAATATTAAGCGAGCTAATATAAAAAAAATATCCCGAAGATTTTTAGGAAGTGTTGACTTTTCTGTACAATGTATAAAAATAATTTGGATTTTTAGCTATAAATATAAAATCGGAGCTCAACTCCTACATGTTAGTAAGAACCGGACTAAGATCTGTGCCCCAAGTATAAGTTTTGACACATTCGAACATCGTCGCTAGACCTTGCGTTTTGTGCTTTTATCTATGGAGACGTAAATCTTCCTACACTGGCCGCTTGGGGCGTTTTTTAACGTTCCCATACAATATGAGGAAAATACGCAGGCGATACTTGGGGCACTGTAACCTAGTTTAGTAGAACGTTGCGTTCAAACACATATGATAACAGACATAATTCTGTATGGAATATCAATATGACGGTATTAATTTATACTATTTAAAGATATACCTTTACAGATATATCGGAAATCGCAGTTGGGATTTTAATAAAAATGTGAGTTTTTTGAGCTCCGTGCCTCGGAGAGCACGTTAAGCCGTCGGTCCCGGTTGCCAATTTAACATCTTTGGCAATCGTTACAGTCAGTCGGAGGCCTAAAAATAATCTGACAACTGGTTGAACCCAGATCACAGATTTTCCTCCTAAATAGGGTTGCGAAGGTCAGATGGCAGTCGCTTCGTATAAAAATCGGGTGATCCGCCACATCGGGTTGAATCAAGTGCCAACCCCATCAATGTATGGAATAAGGCCAGGGAGATGAGTGAGTTTTTTGAGCTTTTTGTCGTCTTCGTCGGTTCGTATCGAATTCAAATGCTAAATATCTTTATTTGATTAGACTTTTAACAAAGTAGTTTCAAATCGTCAGAACGATATCGGTCGGTTATGTCAGATGTAAAATATCCTCGGGCAGTGTATATAATAATTATACACGTTATATAAATGTATACTTAAAGCTTTTGTATAGTTCTGTGTGTCATGTAGGGAATGTATGCATATTGATATAGTTTTGAAATGCACAATATTGTCGTACGTATTTATAGGTGAAAAGGAGGAGTATTCAAATAAAAATTTTATATTATGAACTTTGTAGAAATATAGAAACCTTCCGTCCGTAGATTGTGTCTTAATAAGTAACTGAAAAGCTACGTAACTTAGGTACCTAATGTTGATAAACTTTTCTTTACTAACTTAAAAATGTATGAAGGGTATGTTTTTAATTCCAAATTAACAGCTTTTCACTAAATGCATATGAAAGTATATTATATATACAGGCTGTCGGAGAAAAAGGAACAGGTGTCTTCTAGAAGTTGTAGAGTTTTATGAATATCACTACATTGAAATCGTAAAATATCTAGCTCCAACGATAACGTAGTTATAGGCTATGGCCGAAGAGCTCGCGGCCTTAAGCGATTGTATGAACGCGCGGCCGCGTTTACCTACATTACGTACGCGATCATTCAACTTTTTAAATTAAGGGGAAGGTTAATGGTTTCGAAAAATGGTTGTATGGAATTATTTCAGGATTTATTAGTGGGAGAAAAAAAATAAAACGTAGTTAGATTTCACGTGAATAATTCTACCTTACAGGTAATTTTTATGCGAAAATAAGGTCTTGATATGGTCAACTTTGAACGTCAATTACTCGAACGCAAGAAGATATTTTTGTCATAGTAATATTATTTGCTTTCTAAAATTATATCCTCTCATATATTTTAACAGCTGTCCCGGTTTCCCCGACACCCTGTATATTATTTTTTGTTAGGAATTTATTAATAAAAATGGATGTCGACGAAGAACTTTTTTCTTGTAGTTTTTTAATCTTTTTAATATTCATAGTATCTATTGAAGCCTTCGTTCAACAAGTGTTTGTGCTTTTTATTTTTCAAGATATTTTGTGGAGTTGGTCTGTTTTGGTTGGTTTTTTTTTACAAATAAAATTATATCTAATTACTAGTCATACCAGTGTGTATTTAGTAATTAATCTAGCGTTGGTGTAAATTATTAAATAAATTATTTTCAGCATTTTTCGTACATTTTGCATAAGTACTTAATTTTATTCAAATAAATCAAAATGTGATGTGGATTTATAAATGAATAGAATGTGCAAATTTTGAACTTACATTTTGTTTTCGACTGTACATACACTTCACACAAAATGTACGATTATTTTGAAATTGTTCTACACTGTGTTATACAATTCACACCCACCACCCTACCATGGCCTCCTATTGCCATGACAATTTAACTCATATTATGCGACAGATGTATATGACGTGAATAAGTGTCACTGTCACACAGCAGAACTATGGTGGTAATAAGAGCTTATAATAAGGCCCCAGATGTCTGCATTTAAATAATATGTTGCAACAATTTTATTATATTATACTTTGAGTCGTATGAGAGAAGTAATAAGGTTGTTTTTGGAATTGAAGCTCAAATGGCTATTTCAATAATGTTTAATGTTTAGAAGTGTCCTTAATATTGTCAATAAACGTGTTAAACAAATCGAACTTGTATCATTTATTTGACTTAAATACTTTATTACAAATTCCTTATATACAAATATTCTAAGGCTATATCTAATACCTTCAGCTTTCATGAAAACATACATCAAAAATATATTCAAATAAATAATCATTTTTATAACAAACGCCAATGTTGCTAATCTCATTAATACTCTTTCTACTATTTGTTCTAATTGAAGCTTCATAGAAAATACTACCCATCATGGCAACTGCCGCGTTAATATTACCGCTTGGTAGCGCTGGCAACACCGATGCATCAGCTACATACAAGTTCTGAACCCCTAAAACTCTGAAAGAAGTATCTACAACGGCATTTTTTGACTGTGACAACCCCATAGAACACGTTCCTACAGGGTGGTAACTCGTTAACGTTAAGTGTTTTATATAACATTCTAAATATGAATCAGAAAAAAAATCAAAACTTTCACAATTTGGAAAAGGAATCGGATTTAAATATGCACCAATAGACGCCATTGCTTTGGTTGAAATAAATTTCTTGACTATTTTGAGGCCATTTATTAAAGTGTCCCTGTCTGCTTTTTGGGATAAGAATTTAGGATCAATTAATGGTGGTACCCTAGGATCTGTACTGTCAATATAAACAGTACCTTTACTCTTAGGATTTAATACTATTGGTAATATTGTCGCGGCATGTTGATTAAAAATCTGTGAAAAATAATTATCCCAAACATCGTCTTTGACACCAAGACTTCTTCTTAGCAAGGTCCCTCTATCCGCAGATATGCCTACTGGCATCACCATGAATTGAATGTCAGGCGAAGAATTATTTGATGATAAAAACCCTATAACCTCACAACCTGGAATCGTCCAAGGACCAGTACCTTTAAATATGTACTGAAGGACATTATATGGATTTACCATGATATTTGCATCCAATGCAATTGAATCGTTCATTAAAATCAAATCCATCCCAGAGGCAACATGCTCTAATAAATTTCTACCAACTGGTAGATTTTTTACCACTGGTATACCCAAAGGTCTGAGCAACTCTTCGGGGCCGATGCCTGAGAGTTGCAATATCTTCGGGCTATTATAACTGCCAGCTGTAATAATTACTCCTTTCTTAGCATTTATTATTTTTCTACCGGCAGCATTTGAAAATAAAATACCAGAGGCAGTGTTGCCAGTGAAAAGCACTTTTTCTACTAAAGTATTAGTAAACACATGTGGACTAATGGCTGGGTTGTCTGACGTGGACCACCTCTGTCCATTTCTCTGACTAACCAGAGTTTTTCTGAACCCTTCAGAAAATTCTAGACCTAATAAATTATATCTTAATTCCTTGGCAGCTTCAATTACAGCATTAGCTAAATTACTTTCGTATTGTAACTCGTTTAAGTGTAACATATTGTTTTCAACATATTCAAACTGTTGTCTGATGTAGTCCTCTGTATATTGGCCGTGGAACCAGTCGACATACTGTGATATGTTACCTCGGAAATGTATCATATTGTTCAGTTTTGAAGAACCTCCTTTTATCTTCCCTTGTGGGAGTTTGCATTTCTGTAAAAAGAACAATATCTATACATCTATACAGATAAATAAAATTGAAGTGTCTGTTTGTAATTCCAAAATAACAGTAACAACTAAATGCATATGAAAGTATACACGGTACAGACATTAAAACACTTTTTTTTTCTCTGTCTGTCTGTCTGTCTATCTGTCTGTTTGTTGCCGGTAATCTGCGAAACGGCTGGACCGATTTTAACGGGACTGTCACTGGCAGGTAGCTGATGTTTCAAGGAGTAACTTAGGTTACTTTTATTTATTAAAAATATTAGGGTTCCGCGACATGAAGCATGAACTAAATCTACGCGGGTGAAACCGCGTGGCACAGCTAGTCATATATAAAATAATAAGTTAAGTAAGATAAACTTATTCTGATGTGGTGTTTGATGATTTGATGACATATCTTGTATTACTTATATCATTTCATGTAGTCAAGTACTAGCTAGGTATGTAGGAGCTGCCTGTCCACTGGGACGGAGCGAAGTGGCAGAATGGTGAGTGAGGTAAAAATCCACCAGCAGATTTACAATTGGAGATTCTACTATTTTCGTAATTATTTTATTCCAAATTCCCAATACATTGATTTACAAACTAATTATGTGTTAAGTAAATATTTGCATAAATTTTAATGCTAATGGATGCTAGACTTACTCTGTCTTCCATAGCAAGGCAGGCACCATCCTGTGGTATGGTCTCATAGTGCCAGTCAAACAGAGAGCGATGCATGAATGCCCCTATGACCGGGGTGTCAAGGAGCACATTACCTCTGCTCCCTGCCTCCAATACTATGAAGGTGTAGTTTGTTTCAGTAGCCAACCGGTGTGCAATCACCGAGCCTGCTGTACCACACCCAACTATTGGAAAGGATAAGTATTTTAATAGAAAAATATACAGGTGCCATCGTGAGGTATGAACTCGCACTAAAATATTTGGGTTACTGTGCATGTTTTTATTCACCTTGCTTTATGGAGATAGACACAGACAGACTTGTAAAAATTACTTCTATTTAATTCGCATTCCACTATGTGTATATGTAGATATAGTTTTAGGCTCCTTACTCATGTTTGGGCTGGTCAATGAATGTTGAGACTCCACTGCACAGTGGAGTTGACACTGTCAATATATGACAAAAGGTTCAAAAATTTATACATAATAAGCAAATAAAATCGTAGTTAAAAAGTGGGCACCGCCAGACTTGCTGTTCTATTGGACAATCTTCATGATTGGCATGAGCTTACAAATTCTAATAATAATTTATGAGTATGTATGATAATATAATAAAAGTGGGAATTTGAACTTAATGATTATGTACTTAAAGTAATATTTGATTATGTTGCATTTAGTTACTCTTCTTCTTCTTATTTGTTTAATAAAGGAACATAATGTGAGATAAACTAATTATGTTAGTCTCGAAGAGAAAAATATTGTTAAGTATGAAAAGTTTCAAAGTTATCGACCGAACTTTGAAACTTTATATTCTCTTTGTAAATTTGTGCTAACATACATTTTATGAGGTAGTAGGCTATAACGTGAAATGTGAAAGTAAGAACTTACCGATGATATAATCATATTCCGTCTGAATTTTACCGTAATATAAAGAGGATATTATATTATCTCCATAGTAAACAAAATGAGCGATTAAAGTAAATACATTAACACATAAACTAAATACAAAGAATTGCAAGCAGTGCACCGGTAACATTATTTACGTTTAGAAAAAACTGCATGGTTATAAGTATTAAGTTGATATCTTAAGTTTATCTTCAATTCTTCACACATTAAGAAGTCAGGTTATGTTTACATTTTTTGACATTTGTTTGAATTTGACATACATTATGCATGACAATAACAGTACACGATTTCAGTAAAATTGGAGCAATGAAATATTATATTCAGCCTGCTGAGTAAATATTTTATGGATTGGATTTACCAAAACTCATCAAAGCTATAGACACTACACTTAAAGATATATTATATAAAGAACTTAATATATATATATATATATAATTAATATATATATAAATAATAATAATTGGCCTAGTTCGTGATACAGTTAGCACTGCTGCTTATTCGTTATTTCTAAAAGTTTACAGTTTGAAATACTAAACGTACCCTTGGGCTAGTTACTTTTCTTCGATTACGCTGTTAAAGCTAACGGCTACGCTATAATTATGCACAAGCAATTTTTATCAGTATTTGTGATTTCATTATTTGAAATAAAATGAAACTACATGTTTAATTAAAAGATATATATTACTATGCATTCATATAAATAATGTCGCTTAAAACTAAATATGCAATATCTGTGGTTCCAACTTTAGTCTATCTATTGTTTCCTGTGGCATACAGTATGTGGGGTTGACAGATTTAATACTGGTGTTGCCAAGTAAAGAAAGACCAGCTAAGCCGAATAATGTGTGGAATGGGTCCGGTATGTCTCCAGGGCGATCGCTGAACCCGCCTGTCTCAGAGTCTTGACAGGCTAAAATAAATTGTTCTAGATTCTTCTTATCTACCCAGTGTATCCTATTCAGCATGGACAACGACGACATTACCCACCTGCAAAAAAATTACCTTGAAATATTTGTGTGAAGATAGGTCAAACACCCATTTTTTATATTTAGACTGTTTTTTCCAATTTCGTAAAATGTTTATCATTATGAAAAAATATTTCTAATTTCATTGCCTTGAGCAAATAAATCAAATGACGTTTGATATTGCCATGTGCATTGCCATATAAGTTCACAAATATTTTATTACTTATGACTTCTTCAATGAAAGTATAGTTACCATGAATAACATAAATCAGGCAATTTTTCAGGCCTTCCATTGAGTCCCCCGCTGGGCAGTTGTCTCTCACACAGCCACCATGCGAGCTCATCAGCATGTAGGGCGTCCATACGCTTGCAAATTGACAAGGTGCCCACACAACAGTAGATTAGACCTGGATAATAGACAAAGTTTTATTTCTGAAAACTCTTTGGATATCTAAAGAAATGTATGGGTAAATATGGGTGGGCTGTTTGTAGAAGTATAGCAAATAATAGAAAAAAAAAACATCTCAGAAATGTTTAAGATATTTATAAAGATCATTTCAATTAATCTTCAAAATTTATGTTGACAACACCATTCTCTTATGTTGAAAAATAGGTTATTTTGATGCTCATGGTTAGATTTTTTTTTAATTTTAACTTTTTATTATGATTAATGCCTATGAGAATCCTTGGTTTCACTTCTTATCAATCAAACTATATCACAAGATACAGATTTCAAAATAATTAGGTTTAGTTGGAGTTTGCTAAAATGTTGGTTTAAACCATGTGTAAAGATAAATAAATCAAAGAAACATACCAGCATGACTCTCTGAGCCTGGCTTAGATCCAAATCCACCATCAAAGTTCATACAACTGAGCACAAAGTCAATGGCCTTGTCCACATCTATAGCGTCTAACCTTTGCAGCAAGGAGAGACACATCACTGCACAGAATGAGAACCTTGTGTCCACCTCACCCCATTTGTCACCTGCAATATGTTGTATGCTTTAGTGTTTGGTTGGACTATTGGATATATGGGATTAATGTTGGGATTTACTATTTGATTTAGATTAATAAGTTAAATAATGTATTGATTTTAGACAGACTTTCTATTTTAAATGAAAAGGTATGCAAATGTGCTTGATTTAAGCTGATTAAACAGTTTTATTGCCTTCAAGCTTAACTAGGTTTTGGTGTATATAAAGAGCACTCTAATTATCTTGATAAAAGTAAAAAAAAAAGGTTTTTAAATGGTATCTTTATAGGATTTTGTACTTAATGTGTAAAATATGATCCTATTACTAAGAATGTTTGTCTGTCTGTCCATATGTCTCCAGGCTGTATCTCATGAACCATGAAGACAATTGAAATTTTCACAGATTATGTATTTCTGTTGCAGTAGAACAAACAATTTATATTTTATGTCAATTTTTTTTATACAATATACAATGTGATCTCACCAAAAAAGCTGCCATCTTCCTGCTGCAGTGACACTAGGAATTTGACCACGCCCTCAACATCTATTGCGTCTAACCTGTCATACATTGCTAACACCTAAAAGAACAAAATTATAATAATTCACATGTGCATCACCTAATCTATAGATCTTCATATCTATAGATTAGATGACACACACACAGGACAAAAATGTTGATTGGCTTTTGAAATTTTAGTATTTGTTTTGTTATTGATATAATACTGCTGTGGCCCAGAATTTCACTGGTGTAGTCTTGATTTCATAGATTATTTGCATAAAACCTTTTTTGTCCCAATAAAGGTTGCATATTGTACTCCTTGTACCAACAGCTATCTGCCAGTGAATGTCCTCTTTAAAATTGTTCAACCAATTTCAGAGATTAGCCAGGAAAAGCAGAGAGAGAAAGGGAAATCTTGTATTCTAACCTGTACTGCACTCAGAGTGTATAGCATGTGGGGATCATGGCCAACACTGGCTGATATACCTCCACTCTCTGTGTCTTGGCATGATGTAATGAAATCTATTATGTCTTCCTTCGGCATCCTAAAATATTAAAAAATACTCTTTACTATAGCTTTTTTTAATTCTGTGTTTTGATGCGATGTCTTGCTATTAAGAGAAGGTCATGGTGGGTGAATCATTGCTGATTGCTAAGACTTTGAAATTACTTAAAGGATTTGGATACGGTTTTCAATATCTAAGATCAAAAAAGATCAGAAGATTTGATCAAAGAAGGTTCTCTCCCCAGTTCTGGTTCAATCCCGGGGTTAAGCAGTGTTATTGGTTTTCCCACCTATAATTTCAATGACTATAGGCTCGCCCCCTTGGGAAACTTAAACCTAACTGAAAAATTTTGGTGTAGTATAATATTTCTGCCTACCCCTTCGGGGAATACAGGCGTGAGCATAATATATGTATGTATATATTATTATGTACAGAAATAATAGCTGACAGGTCGACAGTGAGGAACAGCAAAGTTCTTTAAAAACTGCATTAAGTTAGCATGTAGTATTTATAAAGCATGGTGGTTTCTTACCTTGAGGACTGGTCCATGAGCTCCATAGCAGTTAAACTCCAATATATCCCCGACATACGAAGATATTCAGTCATACAATATTCGTAGTCATTCTTGTTCAATCCATAGCTAGCTAAATAGTCGGAATGTTTTTGTAATAGCAGAGTTTTTGGTCTGTCCTCTTTAAGAACGACGTCTTTAGTTGTGAACGACATTTGGTATAATCTCTTATGTTGGTTAAATAGGCTAATACATTTATATACACAGATTTTCTATTGTGATCGTAAATTTTGTGAGTTTTTGGTGTTGGTTTGGTTGAGGTGACATCGATGACTTTGATTCAATTTGAATTTGATAATTCATTTGACATATTGACTTTTAGATGACACCAAAGATAAATAATTTTGATTCTTTATCTATGGGTGACACAACACAAAGTACAATCTGTCATGGAATATCAACAAAATGTCACTTTAGCACGTGTAACCATAGACATATCAACAAAAAAATTCGCTCGTGTAACGGAAGTTTTACTACGAACAACTTTGAAACAAGTAATGGCTATTTTTTTAATTGTTAGCCCATTTTTAAATAGGTATGTCTCATGGTTGTTGGCATGACTTTGGGCTGGGGCAGAATGTGTGAATGCCTTAGCTAACGACCCGAGTATTTAAGACTACTAAATATGGAAATTACTGTGTACCCACGTCTATTCTTTATAGGTATATACCGTACCTACATACTTACCTCCGGCATGCAATGTCCTGCTAAAATCTTGTGGCTGGAGTGAGAGTTACAACTCCGATTTAAGCATGTGGCATTCTCGTTAAATGTAGACAAGTCTAAAGGAAATTATACTGCCGAACGAAATCATCGAAGGTGCCGTCACGAATTATGAGCGCACAGCGAAAATATTGGGAGTAATGTATTTTATTCGTATCATAAAATGATTAGTTACTGCTCGTTCAAGGCCAGCCCTCATAAATCGTAGCGGCACCTGTAGGTACCTAAGTACCTAAGTTTAGAAAAACTTATTGGTGCAGACGAATTGGTGCATGCTACATTTGTTCATGCACCATTGAAAACGAGAGGTCAAAACCATTATAACGAATTAAACGTAAAGACATATAAATATTATTTGTAGGACTTTACGTTACATTCGTTGAATAACAAAACGGATAGCTTCTGTAACAAGCTACTTAATTAAAAAAGTTAGGAAACTTAAACAGAGTACCAACTTAGTTAGGTATTTGTTCTGTGATTGCTTCATACACTGTCTTACTGAAAATTACAGTAAAGTTAACTTAGCGAAATATAATTTATTACAAAACGGGCCGGATTCCTTCTTACCTTCGAAAATCGCTTGGTATGTTGCGTATAAGGCTTGGGCGTAGCAATATAGGCAAAGAGATTGATCACTTATTGATTTCCTCTTCCCGATTAATTTGTAAATTACTTTCCTTGAATTTCTATTCAACCATGTTAAAGACAGCCTTATTAGATTGTAGGCATCTATACATACAGTACCTACATACCTACAGATAAATAAAATTGAAGTGTCTGTTTGTAATACCAAAATAACAGCTTTTCACTAAATGCATATGAAAGTAGGTACATATATAAGGTAAGTAATTAAGTACTTACTGAAATGAAAAGTCCAATTTTTTTTTTTTTCTTTCTGTCTGTCAGTTTGTCCCGGGTAATCTCCAAACCGGCTGGACCAATTTTAACGGGACTTTCACTGGCAGATAGCTAATGATACAATATTATTTAAAAAAACATTACTTAGGGTTCCGCGGGTCACCCATGAAACGAACTCTCTGGTTATTAAAGTTATATTATTAAAGTCAATCAAAATCGACGGATAAGTTGGCAGTCACGTTATTCACCAAGGTTTCTCAGCCGTTGGTTTCAATCATAGGAAATTGATACATAATACATAGACGATAAGGTTCAATTTCGTATCTTGAAAACCGACACTCGACGACGAGTGCGACGTTGAGAAACTCACTAGGTCCATAGCTAGTCTAGTTCCAATTTGGATGCAGGATGGAAAAGCGTAACTTAATTCGTAATTAATAAACACTTAGCCATGCTAACTTAGGACTTGCGTAAGTGCTTGTAGATCTACCGCTTTGGAGAGTGGTTAATAGAAGAAAGGTACGTGACGAAGGACAGCAAATCTATTTGTGGGATAAACACCCTATTTGTACCTTAGTCGTGAATATTTAAGGTCGATTTGGGGTTGTTCACCTTTTAGGGTATTACCTATTATATAGGTTATATATTATATATGCTCACACAAGCACATAAATAAGCGGATAGTATAGCGCGGGAACGCGGGGATAGCGTGCCGACTCATTGGCACGCTATCCACGCGCCCGGCGGATCCCTGTGCGCTACCAATAGTAGGTACGTTACGCGCCCGCGTTCATCGTTTGGCCGCCGGCGCCACAGTGTTCGACCGATACTCATCGTGTGTGTGCGCGTCGTTGCATTGGAATTGTTCTCGGACTCCGCTTGGCGCTTTTTGTTTATTGTCACGCTTTAATTATACACGACCCCTTTTGTGAATATCTTTTAATATACAGTCTTCCGTTTATCCAACTAAAAGTTTTTATTTATACTCTACAGCCCCAACTCGCAAAACTTCGAACTATAATAGGACAACCTATCCGCTTATTTATATGCTTTTGTGAGCATGCATCTTAGGTTTAAGTTAACAAGTTCTACTAAAGGAGCCGTGGTGGCTGTGGAGTTTGAGCCGTCTGCAAGTTCGTATCCCAGTGTTATAGAGTGTAATTAACATATAATAAAATAAGAGATAGACTAATTTCTACAATAACCAGGTACTAAAACTTTTAACGGTTCAAATTGGTTACCAATACTTACTTCCCTGTGCTTCGATTTTTTTTGTTAGAGTGAAATGTGCAAACGTATTTATTATATAAAACTGTGACCTGGCGAACTTCGTATCACCTAATATAAGTACCTACATATTTGTCGTTTTTAGTATTTTGCTTGACTTAAAGTTTGTTTCTCATCGTTTGAGCTTCCATGAAATATATCAAGATCAAAATTACCCAAGTCGGTCCCGCCATTCTCAAGTTATAGCGGGACTAACGAACAGTAGGTAATTAATTTTTATATATATATATATATATATAGATAGACTAGCAGTGCCCCGCGGTTTCACCCGCGTAAATTTAGTTTCAAGCCCTTGGGGGTAGAATTAATCAAGATCCTTTCTTAGCGGATGCCTATGTCATAACATCTACCTGCATGCCAAATTTCAGCCCGATCCGTCCAGTGGTTTGGGCTGTGCGTTGATAGATCACTATGTCAGTCAGTCACCTTTGAGTTATATATATTTACTAGCTGTGCCCAGCGGTTTCACCCGCGTAGATTTAGTTTCATCCTTATTGCCGCGGAACACTGATAAATAAAAGTAGCCTAAGTTACTCCTTGAAGCATCAGCTACCTGCCAGTGAAAGTCCCGTTAAAATCGGTCCAGCCGTTTCAGAGATTACCCGAAACAAACAGACAGACGGACAGACAGAGAAAAATTTTAAAACTCGGTTTTTTTTTATCAGTTGCCTGTATACTTTCGTATGCATTTAGTGAAAGGCTGTTATTTTGAAATTACAAACAGACACTTCAATTTTATTTATCTGTATAGATAGACTGTCATAAAAGTAGATGGAAGCTAAAGTAAATATTTTATGTGACGGGCAGGAACAAATATAACACTACGAGTAAGTACATTATATAAACTTTATTATAACAACAGTCAACATCGATCACAATCACATTATATTTAGTTATATTATACGTAAGTATAAATTAGGTATATGCAATACACGCCATATATGTAATTTGCTTTAGACTACGTGACGCCGGGTTTTCTTAGCTTGATTAGCTATAATGTAGATGTTTATCTGCAATCTTATTACTAGGTGCCATAAGGTTGAGTTTAGAAACGTTGAATTTGTAATCAAATCATAAGATTTAGAGCTTTTTTTAATGTTCCTTTCCCAGTGTGCGTGGAGAGAAACATTAAGGGGGCGTCCATAAATTACGTGAGGTGTTTTTTTTAATTTTCTGTCCCTTCCTCCCCCGTTGGTGAGATGTCGTGAGATTTTGTTCAACCCCCTCCCCCATCCCCCAATCTCACGTGAGATTTTTCAGAATGTGGGTTTCTTACGTAAACGCGTTGGGTTGTTATTGTATAAAGAAAAAAAACAATTTGCTTTGTGCTTTTATTTACGACTCGTTAAGAATAGTAATCAATATTGCTGAGACTTATAAATGTAATAAAAAATTTGGATTGAATGGACCAAAATAGTATAATTGTTTTTGTTTCAATCAGAACAAAAATTGCGTGATATTTGTCGAGACCCTCCCTCTCCCTAACGTGAGATTATATGAGATTTGACTCAGCCCCCTCCCCCACTAAATCATCTCACGTAATTTATGGACGCCCCCTAACTTTGAATAATATTTATTATTAAGGTACTAACTAATAAAAATTATGTTACTTAGGTAGTTAATAGATACATATTCTATACTATTCACAATCATTTACTAAAATGTAAAACAGTGTAATAGAAAATATTGTCATACAAATAACATTCATTCCTTAATGTTTAGGTAGGTATTGATCAACTATCCAAATTTTAATGCAAAAAGGGAATTCGTATTTAAAAATATGTAATTACAGAAAGCATGTTCTTACAAAAAAGTCATAGACACGTAAGTATTTTTTTTATATCTGTGGTATACGTATACCTACCAAATGGTAAGTAATTGATTATTTAAAATGAATACTTAAATTTACAAGTATTATCAAATTGTGAGGGTTTAACCCAGATTGCCGATTTTCCTCTAAAAAGGGGATACGAAGGTCAGATGGCAGTCGCTTCGTATAAAAATCAGGTGATCAGCCACATCGGGTTGAATCAAGTGCTGACCCCAAATATATGGGACAAGGCCAGGGAGATGATATCAAATTGTGAGGGTCTGTCAAGTTCATTCAGAGTCCTCAAATACTCTAGAGACATATTTGACGTCCACGTACTTTTGTTGCCAAGTTTTAATGACATTATTATTGTGCCTCATTCTTCCTAAAAAAGTGAAAGCAAACAGTTTGTGGAGTTATAGAGTAAAACAGTCTAGGTACCTCATGCGTCAGAATAATCATTTTCAATACAATACAGATAAATAATATTTGTGTGTCTGTTAGTTATTTGAAATTTTAACAGCTTTACACTACATTCATAATGAAAGTATATATACGGTACTTGTTTAAAAAAAATCTAAGGATATAAAAGGTTCTAATTAAACTTGTCCAATTCTACTTTGAAATAAGTAGATAATCTAAGTAAACAATGGAACAATGATATGAGGTTTGAGGACTTAGCTGGATTAATCTTTTTTTGCTTAACTGGCAACACAACACAATAGTGCGTTGGATCCTCGTCTCCATTCGAATTTCGAAACAATACGATGAAAAAGCTGCGTTTGACATTTGCCCGGGAGGGCGGGCTAACAATGTTACCATTATGAAAATTGGTTGGATACTCTCTGAATTCAGCGCGGACTGTAAAAAAAAATATCTAGGTGTTTTATTGTAACACACACATTCTACACAATTTTTAATAACACAAAGAACTTGAATACCGCTCTCTCAGATATAAGCATAGGTCCGAAAAACATAAAACATATCATTAATAAACTTTTATTTTCGATTATGCTATATACATAAATAACATACAGATAGTATTTTGATGATTTACATCTTAAATAATTAATTTCTCTTAGATACGTACGAGATCATCTTCCAAAATACTTCGGATTAATACAATGTTTAATATTATCTTAATTAAAATAATATTTTTTAAAAAAAATGCTGTTCAGAGAAATTCTTTTCAAAGTGAAGTAAATCATTCATTATTAATGTTCATAAATTATTTAGTAAGTAATTTGGCACCGATTCATGGAAAACATTTCGTTATTTTATTAAATTTACCTACATTTTTCCTTATTTGTACGGAGGGAAATAAAAATATAAAGAATTAGGTATCCATTACGTGATTCACAATACTGTGATTATTATTATTTAAGTTAAAAGTACGAGTATAAGTATCTACTTACCTATATAATTTCTTTGGTCCGTACGCATTGCTGAATCGGCATTTGTTTTCCACAGACACGTAATGTAATTTCTATCTATGCATTTAAATTTAAATTCCTCTTAAAATTTGTTGAAGATAATAATATTTACTTACGTTTAATTGCCGTCACGAGTTATTTGGGCTGACTTTGTATGCGCAAGAGTTATTTGCACTGACTTTAAATGCGCAAGAGTTATTAGCGCTGACTTTAAATGTGGAAGAGTTATTTGCGCTGACTTTAAATGCGGAAGAGTTATTTGCGCTGACTTGAATGCGCAAGAGTTATTTGCGCTGCCTTTAAATGCGCAAGAGTTATTTGCGCTGACTGTAAATGTGGAAGAGTTATTTGCGCTGACTTTAAATGTGGAAGAGTTATTTGCGCTGACTTTAAATGCGGAAGAGTTATTTGCGCTGACTTTGTATGCGCAAGAGTTATTTGCGCTGACTTTAAATGCGCAAGAGTTATTTGCGCTGACTTGAGTGCGCAAGAGTTATTTGCGCTGACTTGAGTGCGCAAGAGTTATTTGCGCTGACTTTAAATGCGGAAGAGTATTTTTTTAGTTCTTGTTTGAAGCGAGCGAGATAAACTGCTTATAGCCTATGAAGTCGTCATATAATCCTTGTTTGTATTTAGATTTATTCATAATTAATTTACAGGCAATTATTTTCAAGCAGGTTGTTTGAATATAAATACTATCAGATATATTTATTATATACTTAGTTTCATTACCGTATTTTCATACATTTTAATATGCTTATTCGTCTATACGTGACTAGTAAAAACCTTATTTATACCACCATAATTATATTTCCACACAGTGTTAAGAAACACATTTAAAAAAACTACACACAGTTACACAACAAGCTATTACACATTTACTAAGTTTGCGTCGCACAATATTCTTAGACTGTTCATTCACTGAAAAAGCTTTCAGCCGCAGCTTCGTTTACGCGATATTGGCAGGCACAGGTGCCACCACGAATTTTGCGTGCTGGCCTTGAATGCAGTTGTAATTTTTTGGTTTTGTGCTAAAACGAGGTACATTATTTTGTATCTCAGCGATGAGCGAAGGCTTCAATCATAGCCAATTGATACATAATGCCCACGCGATAAAGTTCAATTTTGTATTTATGAAACCGACACTCGACTTCCAATTCGTCGCTGTAGACGATAGCAAATATTAGAATTTAGAGATAGAGAGAGCAGTGAAAAAAGCAGCTGACATTACAGTATTTATTTGACAACTTACTAACTTACAAGTGAGATAAAAAAAGACTAAAGATAAAAAAAACATAAATCATAAATATAACAAAATAGTTTCCAACAGTCGCTGAGATATGATCAAGAATAACGCAGCAGGATAAAACACATGAGCAGTTCTTCCCACTATTTACTTGCTTAAAATTCGTGGGCACCTGTACCCTATGTCCTTTTCTGTACCCCTAAAGCCAAGTACCGCTGTCATAATCAATGCAGTACAGCCTCTTTAAGGCTGCTAGCTTCCTCGCTCTAGCATCAGCATCGTCACACTTAAAATCTATTCCTGTTTCATACACAATCCGATAGGATTTCCCCCTGTCTTCAGCAAATTGACATTCGTTTAAAAAATTTGTAAAATTATAGTTAGCTTCACTATCCACTGCTCTCGCAAAGTCTTCATTAGAAGCACTTATATTATTATTATCATTTGAAATTTCATTCTTATTTTTATCTTCGGAAGAGTTATTTTTCATTTTTAAACGTTGATCAAAGCAGTCGCCTTTCAGCCAGAAAGGCAGAAGAGAAGTCCTTACGTCGGCTCGAAGTTAGCGTCAGTCTTCGCAGAACGTGACGGCGGGGGCCGAATGGTGGTCTCTGGGGGGCACGAAGCACGCGCACGCGGGGGGCCCGGGGGACGAGAGCGCGGAGCCGGGGCCCAGAGACCCCCCACATGACAGTCTGGCACGATCTCTTATGTTCACGATGGATCGCCCCCACCACGGTTCGTCTACGTCTTCTGCGCTGAAGTTTGGTTCTAAGGCAAGGGGAGGAATTTTATTACGATTTAAAATAAATACATTTGCTCACGCCTTCCCAGAATGATCCCCGGAGATAGGGAAGTGTTACAACACCCACAATTTACACAATATGATTAAGTACCAACATGACAGACACCATCGCCGTCTCAGGCGCTATTCAATTCGTCTTTGACTTTCTTCAAAGACATAAATATGCAGGTTTCCTCATGATATTTCCTTCACCGTAATGGTCGTGGATGGAATTCTCTGCACTTATTAAGATTATATCTAGATAGGCGCTGCTTGAGTTCACCTGCATCGCGTGAAAGAAGGTTCAATCCAACCTCTATCTTACAAATGAGCAAATTTTCAATTAGGAATTGCAAAGACAGGCAGACACAATTGAGGAAGACTTATATGTCTAGAGTTCAACGACTTGTTTGTAAATCGGGCATGAGATGTTAATAATATTAATAGTGTAACCTTTGCTTTTTAGATGGGATCTCTTAAGGGTAAGATCAAAGATAGAGGAAAACGTGTAAGTTAATAAATGCTAAGAAATACCTTTTGCATTGCTATGCCTCATGGAGACTCAAAATGGATTATGCGAAACATGTTTAGACATAAAAGCTGGAGGGAACTGCTAAGGTAAAATATATGCTAATCAAATTTGACGCAGGTTGGCGAGGCAACAAAATAAAGCCTTTAATCTGAATTCAAACACAGTGACATTTGTAACTCACGCTGCGCAAACCAAATGACTATACAATCGTTAAATATAAATGAAGTAAAAGGAAAATAATTTTGTCAATGCATCGTTCTTCTAAATTACGTTACGGATCTTGATATGGTTTTTACTAACATGCGCTTATACCTACAAAGAAGAAGACAAATGAACGTATTGTAATAGTCTTAAAATACGTAAGCCGAAGGGCGGATCTACAGTGTAGTAAAGGGGTTTTTGAGACGGGATATCCTTTGTAAATAAAACCTAACTGAGAAGTATTTATTTAACACTTCCTGCAAAACATTTTGCATAGGCGGACTTAAAGCCATAGGCTTGAGCTTGATGAGTTGAGCAGTGGGGAAGTAACGATTAACGAGAATAATAAAGATTTTGATAAATTTTAGTCTATAGGTGACATTAATTATGAAATAAATGTAAAATGCTTTCATTCTGAATCGGTATTGTATTCAATGTTAATTAGAATTTATGAAGTAATTAATGTTTAAATTTCACGGCTCAAGGCCGTGTGTTATGCTGTAAATATTTAATCTACGTTGAAATATAAAAAATACAACACAAATCAAAACTTATGTGCATTGATTTCACACCACGTGCTTTACGCTGAAGGAAAACATATTGAGGATATGTCTGACCATCTGTCACGTTGGCACTTAATCATCTTCGGTGAAATGTAGGTCTTGAAAATTGCAACACCTCTGCCGACCCCTTCGGGGAATACAAGCGTGAGCATATGTATGTACAACACAAATCATAGACATAAAAAACAACTTACGGTATTACATATTGCACACACCATAAACCCAGAGAAAATAGTGAATAAAGAAAAAAATAAGTAGTTATACTCACGATATCTAAGCAAAGAGTTTTTCCTCCTCTCGTGGTCTTCGCCGACTAGCCACCAGGTCCTCATTTCCCCTTTGCCCTGGGGGAGAACAAACAATTGTAAAGTTATATTATTTATCCTATTTTTAGCTTCAATCATTATATTCTTATTTCTGACTTTAGACTTTCTGACGATTCCAAAGTACTTTGTAAGAAGTTTAATCAAATAAAGATATTTTTGAATTTGAATTTAACTGAGAATTTCGAACGTGAGATCTTGCCAAAATTATCCCATGTATTGTTGGGATCGGCACTTGATTCAACCCTATGCGCCTGATAACCTGACGACTGCCACTGACCTTCGTAACCCCATTTACGAGGAACATAGGTAATCTGGGTTAAAACCAGTTGTCAGACTTTCTTAGCCCTCAGACTGACCTGTAACGATTGCCAAAATGTTAAAATTGACAACCGGGTCCGACGGCTTAACGTGCTCTCCGAGGCATGGAGGGATCTCGGTCGATCTCCCATCCAACTACTGGCTTGGGTTATGGTTGCTTAACTTCGTTAATCGATTGATAAGCGCAATAGCAACTGTGCCACGAGCTCCTCTACCTATCTCACCCTTATTCTTAAATAACAACTAGCTAGAACAAGACTTCAAATCCCTATTTCAACGAAAATACCTCGGAAATATTATAGGTGTCATGGTAAAGCCTTACGAAATTATATTATGGTCACGCTTCAGGGCTTAGAGGATAAAATAGGGAGTATCTTGGGCTCCAAGGGCATCGTTTATAACCGGTTTTTTCTCAATAGGGACAAAATGTGAAGGGAACCTTCTACGGATGGACGCTCTTAATCGTGATTTCATATGCATTGTGTCGTATCGTCAAGGACGAAGGGTTTGTGGAAAAGGTGTTTCTATTTTGAAGAAATCAGGTTTGTTGCAAGCATAATATAGTTATATATGTTATAGTGTCTGCATCGATAGATATTCTCAAAGGGTTTTGCTCAAACTGAAAGAAATTTCTGAAAGTTCTTAATTATTACCAAGTTATTACTTATTTGCGATTATGATTATTTGTGACAAAATTTGTGAATCAACCGTTCATTTTGAAATTTGTAACGATGTGTAAAGTTGACAAGTGTAAAAAAGACAAAAAATGCACTAAGTATTCCGAAATTTGAAAATAGTGTCAAATTTATTGTATTTAAATGTAAAATAAAATAGAATTCAAGAAGGTTCGGTCTTATCACTGGCCATCTACAAAAAAAATAAGCATAAATACATTTCAAATTTTAAATTTAGAACTATTTAAGGTTGTCAATTGATTCCCCTTTGTTAAATTGTTGAAATTATTGCTATTGAAATCAGATATTTATTGTGTAAAATACGTATAATTATTGTTTAGATTAATTTAGAATTAATAACTATTATTGTGTGTAAGCCATGCCGTGATTTATATTATCAACTGGCTACACAACTGAGGAAAAGAAGAAGTAAGTAGATATTGTTATGATTCATCTTTGGCTTTGTTCAACTGTTTTTTTTAAGTAATAAAAGTGCACACAATAATATAATCACCTCAAACGTAATGCCGTCATATTTTGGTGCTCTGTTATCTGCAACGGCTTCCGATACCACGGGTACTCCTGCCGTGTTATTCACTAAGGTTTCTCAGCGTCGCATTCGTGGTCGTATGTCCGGTTTAAAGGTACGAAATTGAACCTTATCCTCTCTGCATTTTATATGTATCAATTTCCTATGATTGAAACCAACGCTCATCGTCGCGTTCGACGCTGAGAAACCTTAGTGAATAACGCGGCAGGTACCACCAGTGTTGCCAACTCAGATTTTGAGAAAAGTTGTTAGACGAACTGAGTGTGCGTTTGTTGTGAAACGGAACGTTAATCAACTTTTTTTTAGGTATAGGTAGGTACTGGTAATTACGCCCTATTAGCCTAATGAAAGCTATCTTGCTTTGCAGGAAAGGCCTAAAATACGTAGATCTACCAAAAAATAAGAAGAGTTTGCAACGCTGGGTACCACGGGTATTACGAAAACTAAAATAATTCTCACCTTGATATTAATAATCCCTCTCTCCTTGAACCGGTATCCTCCGTGGTGTTTGAGCAGCGTGTAAGTGTCATGGCTGACGTGGATGCGCTGTGGCTCTCCGCTGGACTCCATACGAGCTGCAGTGTTGACTGTGTCGCCAAATAAGCAGTAGCGAGGCATCTTCACGCCTACTACGCCGGCTGCGCACTGGCCGCTGTGAATACCTAGGGCCCAACCATCGGCTCTTATTGCAATGATACTTCAGCTGTGTGACAGTGACAAATGTATACACGTCATATACATCTGTCTCATAGTAAGAGTCAAACTTTCATGGCAATAAGCTGATGCTAACGACAAATATATGTTTAAAGAATAACTTCTCTGATGCAAGATATAATTTAAATATAAATATGATAAACACTCAAGTTCCTTGTGATTTAAATATTAATGTATTGCTTAAATATTTTTAAAGTTTTACATCTTTGATAACTTTTCAAATATGACTTGCAATATATTATGTTCGTGTGGGTGGAATCTTGCAATTGAATTTTAAATCGATTGAGCTGACTTTAGGTATTTTGGATGAAAACGCATGATTAGCTATGATGTCATCATTTTAATTTCCAATATGGCGGCTCATGCAAGATGGCGGACTAGTTATTTTTTCAGCATTATCACAGTATGCGAATCAAATGGAAGGGCTTGCTGAGGAGAGCACGAAATTATTGTTTTCTTTATTTATCCGACCTTTTATAAAAGTTTTTTTTTTTTATAAAATTACCTCAGTCACTTATAAAAAGACAAAATCATTTATGTATGCGTATATTATTTTAATAGTTTGTAATGTTTTTAATAGAATTCATCTGCTATAAGTAAAAATAAATAATACGGCTTGCAGTTCATATAATTTATAATACCTATCCTGATCTGCATAGGTACAGCGGGGAGGTATCTGGAGCGTATCCTGGGGACCGCTTCCAGCACGTGGAGCGCGAGCGACGCTACCTCCGCGGCGTGGCGCGCGCACCTCTCCGGTATACCACCCACCACCATATACGCGTCGCCAATTGTCTCCACCTGTTGGATTGATGACGCCATTAAGGCAAGTGGGACGCGTATGTATGTTTGAAGTCTCCCTTGGCAACATTTTGAAATTGGTAATTTTATATGGGAATTGCCATTTATCCGTGGCGTGCGAAGACGGATGCGTCCATACCTACATACGACTACATACGTCCATACTATACTCACGCCGAGACCAATTATTACAGACTAGCGGACGTCACGTGGTTTCATCCGCGTAGTTCCCGTTTCCGTGTGTGTACGGGGCCTATATTAATCAGTGATGATATTAATCAGATGATGATAATGTAGCATTCAAAAGGTGGAAGAATTTTTAATTTCGGTCCTGTAATTTTTGAGCATATTTGTTACAAACATAGTTACATACAAATCTTTCCTCTTTATAATATAAGTATAAATAGAGGGTCCATTTGTAATGAATATTGAAATATTGTGGTTGGTTGACGATAACAACCTAATATTATATAGAATACCATACCAAGGCCGATGCTACACTGAATTTGTGACGTACTTATTGTACAAAGATTTTTTTTAACTATGCTGGAGCCTTCGTCCTAGCTACAGTTTGTTATGAAGAGAAGGTGTCACTCACTTCCCCCTCAGGATATAACGTCCCCGCACAATGATAAGAAACCATAGAGAAAAAATATCAACGGAAATTGTCTGGCGGTTGTCATTTCAACTGCCATCGCAATATGTTTGAGGTAGAGTAAAAACATGATTTTCTTATAAAAAATAACGCTTACGAAATATAATGTATAAGATCATTAGAATAACATTATTTTACCTTTCCACGGGGGGATTTTCCAAAGGGATTGAAACTTGATTGAAACCCGTACACAATAACGCGCAGCTCATGTATTATGTAATGAGTTTCAATACAAAAACATACATGATTTTTAATATAAAATTCAAAGACAAAAATAATATCAAAAGAAACGAAATATTTTCCGCATTTCTATTGAAAACTAGCTGTGCCCCGCGGTTTCACCCGCGTAGATTTAGTTTCATGCTTCATGTCGCGGAACCCTAATATTTTTAATAAATAAAAGTAGCCTAAGTTACTCCTTGAAACATTAGCTACCTGCCAGTGAAAGTCCTTTTAAAATCAGTCCAGCCGTTTCAGAGATTACCCGGATCAAACAGACAGGCAGACAGACAGACAGTGAAAATGTTTGACTTAAAATGAAATGATATACTTTCATATGCATTTAATGAAAAACTGTTATTTTCGAATTACAAACAGACATTTCAATTTTATTTATCTGTATAGTTTGAAATAATACAGCGGTTACTATGATACTTTATTTTGTAAATTAAACCTTAGGTATAGCTCTTTAAGATCCACTATAATGGACTGTAAGTGTAATGGAGAAGTAAAGTACTCACTTTATAGACGTTGTAATACGATATAATGGCGTCGCAGCACGTGTACAGCTCGTTTAGAATGTCCACAACCTGTTGGAGAAAGGATATTTTTAGTATTTTGTTGTGGGGTTCCAGAAAACAGATGCCCAGAATACGTTATGCCTGCTTAAGGCTGCTTCTATACGTTTATTAATAAATCTAAACAAAAATTGTCCTTATAAGGTAGGCGATGCAGGAGTCACTGGATTTGGTCACTTCCTTGCGAATCTATCTACCTTAAAAATATAATTATACAAAATTTGAATCTTGGAAACGGCTCCTATGATTTTCATCAAATTTATGTAGGGTTTCGCAGGTAATAAATTAATTAAGCTAGGTTTCGTTTTCATCGTGTTTTCAAGCAATGAAAAACTGCTATCATTTGAAACATCTATTGGCGAGTAGTACTTAATAGTATTTTTATTTATTGTAAGCAACTAACACAGCAACCCAAATATATGGCCGAGATCGAAAATCTGTCAAATATTTTTTTCCAAAAAACACGATATACCCAAAAAAGAGTACCGAGGTCGGTCAGCTAGGTACTTTCGTAGTAGCAATTTTTTTCGTGGTGTACCTGCATGGGAGTGTTGGTGGCAGCCAGTTTGGTAAACCCGACGATATCACTAAAGTATATAGTGACGCAGTCAAAACTTTCCGCCTGGACCCGCTCGCCCCTCTTCAGCGCTTCAGCTACTGTCCTGTTTAACATCAACATTACTTTAACTTGAGAATATTTTTTCTGGAATAGTTAGGTACCCATAATCATTTAAACAATGTAAAATTCTCTCACGCTTGTGGTAATAGAAACTGACATTAATCAGTCACGTGACATGTCATTCCCATACATTTTGTATTGCTTCTAGCGAAGGGTGAGGATAGTATTACTTTGTCTACAGGCTGATGTAACCAGCTGCTGAATAAGAAAACCGCGACCACTATATGACAAACTTTTGCTAGTTGGGTAGTTTACCTGGGCAGCATTCTGTTGAGCAGGTCATCGGTCCTGCGTTTCTCGTTGAGCAATTGCTCGGTCCTGGCTGCCACCAGAGCCTCCAGGTTAGAGGCGTACTTCTCCATCATTGATAGCATGTTGTCGAATATATTTGTTTTCCTACATAAAAAAAATACAAATAATACGTGTTCGAATTCAAAATCGCAATCACAAAAAAAATACAGTCGAATTGATAACCTATTCCTTCTTTTTTAAATCGATTAACAATTGTATTAAATCACTGCGTTTGCCTGAATATTTATCTTAACACCCAATAGGGGAAATTCTCGTCCAGGATATTATATTCTGTTCAAACATATTTATTCAATCTTTGTTATTTATGTTTCCGTACGAAAATAAGGAAACCTCCCTTCATTTAACATACAAACAAATACCCAAATGATCAAAAAATCTTTGCATAATATGTCGGGTTGTACACTTCCCTCTATAATGGTTAAAGAGGACAATGGCTGGCATTTACGTCATAGTTGTGGACACATGCTGCTTGTGGGGGCCGGTCATCTCAAGCTACACATTTATATCTAAGTAGAATTATTGGATTTAATTAATTTTACCTATTGTCGACTTTTGTGCATTTGAACTGTGTCCATAAGCTTATATTTCTCATGCGATTGAGTTTGTATTTACAAATAAATTATAATATTTTTGAAAAGAGTTATTGCTGAGTTTTTTTGCCAGGTTTCTTGTCAAAAAAAGCAACCTTCCTGGCGGTAGCATGTAACCTACATTATGTTATTCTGACGATTTTTGTTAAAAGTCTACTCAAATAAGGATATATTTTTGATTTGATAGATTTTGCTCTCGTCGTCAACATAGCTACAATAGCATTACTTAGAATACTCACATGCCAGCATGCATGTCCTTAAGCCGAAGCCTAACCAGCCTCAGATCAGGTCGTCTCTCAGGACGCTCGCTCCAGCAGGCGTTCAATACAGCCAGCACCGAAGGGCGGGCGACCAGTCCACCAAGCGGAGGGCGGAATAATATCCCCCCAATAGGCTGGCGAACGCGGCCGATGATCTCTACATACAATATACATACATACATTTATGCCCTCCTGTATTGAAGTCTAGCGGACGTCACGCGGCTGATGATGTAGTTATCTATTGCTGAAAGAATTTTCAAGATCGGTCAAGTAGTTTCGGAGCCTATTCAATGCAAACAATCAAATCTTTCCTCTTTACAATCTATACAGATAAATAAAATTGAAGTGTCTGTTTGTAATTCCAAAATAACAGGTTTTCACTAAATGCATATGAAAGTATACACGGTACGGACACTAAAATCCCATGTTTTAAAAAATTTCTCTGTCTGTCTGTCCCTCTGTCTGTCTGTCTGTCTGTTTGTTCCGGGTAATCTCTGAAACGGCTGGACCGATTTTAACGGGATTTTCACTGGCAGGTAGATGATGTTTCAAGGAGTAACTTAGGCTACTTTTATTTATAAAAAATATTAGGGCTCCGTGAAATAAAGCATGAAATTACTTCTACGCGGGTGAAACCGCGGCGCACAGCTAGTATTATTATATTAGTGTAGATATAGACAGAGGTATAATTGTACACGAATATTTCGCTAGTCTATTTAAGACCCATGTAATATGCCTATCCCATGTAACGGGATTGTTGCCATTAACCGGACACTGAGGGATTGATCCAGTCTCAGGGCATATTTGAGAGAAAGAAACGCTCCGGTTAGTAATATTTCCAATTCATTGAAGTTGCGAAGGTTAATAACAACATTCGGGAAACGTAACCGCCAGCCCTGAATTTTGAAAACAATTTCCTTTCAAAGTTTGTTTACAAAGGCTCCGTCTTATAAAAAGATTAAGTTATTATCCCCTGATCTTTTCCAAAACTTAGTTGATGCCTATTCCACACAAATTAATACCCTTTTAAAGCTGTGAAATGTATTCTGACACCTCTGTAGCAGCTAATGACCCATTCAAAGAGCCTATTTAAATATTTGTCCTTGACTTAGAGCAGCGTCACGTTCGCATAGTCCAATGAATTTTGTAAATATTTGGGTCAATTAACGTGCCATGTGAAATACTACAGGCAACATTTAAAACGCCTTTTGGAGTCTTCTGAGTGCCTGGGGCGAGTTTTCTTAAAATGGCGATCAGTATTTTGATCCCATACAAATCTGCGTTTACGTCAGCGGTGACTTGTGACGCAGTGAAAAACTCGCCCTCTTGCGAGTTCTAGGAAGTTGGCGTTTGTGTTGTGAAACGTAAAAAATACACTTTGTTATAGAGATACTGGAATAAGGTAAAAATGAGCATTATGTTAGCTAATTAGAATTTTTCATTTCTTAATATTTTGTTTAATGAGAGCTATGCAAAATATTTGTCTTACCAGCAAAAGTCAGATTAGTGTCTCCCCAGGGTCCGTTCCTGCCCAGTATCTCGTAGAGTATGATCCCGAAGGAGTACACGTCTCCTTTCGGTGAGCCCCGCGCGGGGGGGTTAGGGTCCCGTAGGAATTCAGGAGCACGCCACAGCATGCGTCGCTCCATGCGCAACGCGTCCTCTGCGTCTGCGCAACCACCTGGGATGGAGTGAAAAAAAGTAAATAGATGAATTTTTACCCAAGATGATTGTGACCGATGATAGGTCTGTCGGCGTCTCAAGCACTATACATACGTCTTTGAATTACTTCTCAGGCATATGCCGGTTTCCTTACGATGTTTGCCTTCACTGTAATGCAAATGGGATGAAATTACTGCACTTATGTTTTTAGAAAAACTGATTGGTAAAGGCCCCGGTGGGATTGCAATTATAGTAGCAAGTTTTTTAAATATGTTCCAATAAATTATGGCTTGTCAAATAACTTATGAAGAGGATGAACAGGCATGCAGAAACACTTTCATTTACTGAAGTTAGTTAGAAGAATAATAATTAGTGCGATTGTATGTTTCCAAGCTTCCTAGGCTTTTAGCAATTAGTTCACGCTAACTCCCACTATTATTACACTACAACATTCTATCTGCCCTCCCCAGGAAAATAATATAATTATGCTGCGGTTTATGTACCGTTGGTACACGTGTTTGTTTTTCTGACGTCCTTCGTGCGGATATAACAATGTTCTATATTCCCGTAAGTCCTTTACTTACACTAATATATAAATGCACAGTCCAATTTAAGCATTTATAAATGTATATTTTACAAGCGGACGTCACGCGGTTTCACCCGCGTAGTTCCCGTTCCCGTGGGAGTACGGGGATAAAATATAGCCTATGTTACTCTCTGATAATGTAGCTATCCATGGCAGAAAGAATTTTTAAGATCGGTCAAGTAGTTTCGGAGCCTATTCAATACAAACAAACAAACAAATCTTTCCTCTTTATTATATTAGTATAGATTATCTATGCATGCGGGCATCATCTAGTTTCCCTATATTATTATATTTTATATGTAGTTTTTGTTTAGTAATAAGTGTGGAGTTATTATTTGTTTTTCCTAGTCGTAGCATCTGCCTCTCTATCTTCTCTCTTCGTTTCTTGCTCTTTTGTAAAGGTTGTTTGGATCAAATACTCTTGCTTACACGTTTTATCTTAAATTCGTATTTTTTCCTTTACTTCTGGTGTGTGCAATACTGTGCAATATACATACGTATTGCGTATTTGTATTGTCCTCTTTGCCGATTATTTCCTGTGGTTGATATTTATCGCCGAGCCGAGTACTGTATTTAGGTTCTAAGAATACCTTATAAATGATGTTATTAAAATTTAACAATGAACAAGCATTGTTATAGAACAGGCAATATAAGAAAAGTATGCGTGCTTATTAAAAAATAATCACAGTCAAAGTGGTTGAATGTAATTTCAAAATATAATGGACTGAATATTTTATATTCGCGACGGTGAATGGAGAATTCAACAGGAATTTAATAAAAAACATTTACACTTGCGTACACAAATGGACAGTAGTATCAAATTCATTATTAAATTGGAATGAAATTTGATTAACTTTGTAATTTCATTGGAACTGTGAAAACTTAAAAGACTTTTTTCGTTGTAATCAAAATATTGAGCAATAAAATATCAGATAACACCATCTCACATAATATTTAAATAATCTCATATTATAACGTACGGTTTTAAGGAGTACAAGAAGTAACTTAGAATACTTTTAATAAAAAAAAACATTCATCGCTCACTCATGAAATTAACTCTACGCGGGTAAAACCCCGGGGCACAGCTAGTACATAAGTTAGCTTTAAAAATAACTTGTTCCATCTACACTCAAACACTTACTCTTCAAGTTATGCAATCCATAATCAGTGATCTGGAGTACCCATCGACTGTCAACTAAGCAGTTGCTTGACGTCAGATTCCCGTGAGAGATCAGCGCAGAGTCATGCAGGTACGTCAGGCCCCTCAGCAGGTCAGCTACAAGACTCGCGACGAACATATCGTCTAGATGCAGGTCTCTGTCGGCCAGGACCCTGGCGAGTGACCCCCTTGAGCAGTAAGCTGACACTATACAAGCCGCTCCACTCTCCACGCAGACTCCAACGAAAGCCGTCAAGTTTTCGTGACGTAGGCTTCGGATCTGAAATTGACAGATTTTTTAAATTTCCGTGGTTTACTTGGTATGGCAAATTAGACCAAGAATAACAAGTGCAGTGTGATACATGGGAAAGTGTCTCGGTCTATCTGTTACCTTTTCAGAGCTAAGCGCTGACTACACCTTGGTCTGGTGGTTAGATTACCTGACTGTTACACTAGGTGTCGCGGGTTCGAGGGCAAACATTATACGTGATGAGCAGTGTTGTTTTATATGTATTTAAAAAAAATATATAAGTCTCAATATATCTAACTAGCTATGCCCCGCGGTTTCACCTGCGTAGATTTAGTTTCATGCTGTATTTTTTTAAATAAAATGAGCCTAAAACACTCTTTGAAATTTCAGCAATCTGCCAGTAAAAGTACCGGTAAAATCCATCCAGCCGTTTACGCGTGATGCCGGGACAAAGGGAAATGAGGATTCATTTTTATATATAAAGATATCTTATGACCTATAGTAGAAGCTTTAAAATTAAGACTAGATGACGCTATGTGTAAAAAAAGTATCAACAATAAGAGTCACGGGATAAAGCTAGTCTCTCCATATACGAACTAGTTGTACTCTATGATATGATATATATAAAAATGAATCCCCATTTCCCTTGGTCACGTCATTACGGGTGAACGGCTGGACCGATATCGATGATATTTTTTTGTTGTGTTCGTTATTGATAGGAGATGGTACTTATGAAAGAAAAATCTTAAAATTTGGAAATTTAAGAATACTTAATCACTATATAAAATTATTTATTTCTTTTTAAATCTAACCTTAGCGCTTTGGACTATAAAAACTTTTAGATGTAACCTTATGACGTTTGACATAGAACTGACAGAATATGTGCTGCATTCTCATGTCTGTCGGGTCAGCTAGTACACTTGTTATTATAGATAAATTCAGTTGTTTTGGACTACTTCTGCTTTGGGATCTTGAGCCTAGTTGCATTTTTTAATCCTCATCCCACCGAACAATCTCCGTCGTTTATCCACAACAACCACGTGACATTGGCGGAATAGCTGCACTCAAGCTGGTCGCCAACATTAAAATAAGAAGAAGAACATATGTTTAAAAAGAGGGTTGTAGTAATGATAATTTCCGTAACAAGATATTTACTGGAACAGGGTAATTAAGGAAACTGATACTGTTTATTTTTGATATTCTTTTAAGCCTTTTAGGGGTAATTAGGTAAAAGGCGGGGTTTTCAATGAAAAATTTTATACAGACTGGTAAATTGCCGTATCTCAACGTATACATAAACATCATTTACATTTTAATAACAGCGCCACTATTTATGTTATTAGACGACCCTAGATTGCTATTTATAGAAAGTTGATATTTGATGGAAATCCAAACTAAAACAAATTAAAACTTAGACGATGAATTTTAAAGCATGTTTTTGTAAACTACAATTATAGTCTTGTATTTTATTTATTTACTAAGCTTATCTATACATCTATACAGATAAATAAAATTGAAGTGTCTGTTTGTAATTCCAAAATAACAGCTTTTCACTAAATGCATATGAAAGTATACACGCTACTGACACTAAAACACCAAGTTTGAAAATTTTTCTGAAGAATTTTCTGATTGAAGTGTATGTCTGTCTGCAGTCTGTTTGTTCCGGGTAATCTCTGAAACGGCCGGACCGATTTTAACGGGACTTTCACTGAAAACTTTCACTGGAAGCTGATGTTTCAAGGAGTAACTTAGGCTACTTTTATTTATTAAAAATATTAGGGTTCCGCGACATTAAGGATGAAACTAAATCTACGCGGGTGAAACCGCGGAGCACAGCTAGTTTAAGTAATAAATTAATATTTCCTACCACAATATAATATTTGCATACATACCAAATGTGTTGACAGTATTGAAATCCATTTATGTAATTGAAAATAAATATAGGTATCTTATATTCTCCTTTTAGAATCGATATATGTATTATACAAAAACTGGTCTAACCAAGTTCTAAATAGACGCTTTTTAGATAAACCACTCACTTGCTTCAACTCCTTCTTGATAGCTCTGGTGACGTCAATGCTCTTCTTGTGCAAGTGTTTCACTGCAACAATGTTCCCCCTGTATAACGCTATGGTGGTGTGCGCCCGCCGCGTCTCGACGTCTTGGTGCATGGAGGGCTGGGGACAAGAGTAATGTATTAGGACCCACAGAACATATGTTAAAATTAACAGAACATTTTTAAGGCTAACAGAGTGTATGCTAAGGCTAACGGAGCATATGTTAAGATTAACAGAACATATGTTAAAGGCTAACGGAAAAAATTACGGTCTTTTGTAACCTAATGCGGTAATATAGCAATTTTATGAAGTTTACATACTAGCAACTCTATAATAAGGCAATATACTATATTATGAATAAATAAACTATACCGGGTAGTTCACATTTTCATTTTTAATTAGAAAAAGTATATGAGACGCGGTGCTAGCAATATTGTCATTGTGTTGGCACAGCGATTTCCCTAAAATGTCAGAGAATTGTTTATGGTATAGGTAAAGAGACAATTCTCATAGCTCTTTCGATTCACAGTAGACATATAATCGTAACGTGGAATGCATAATATATCTTACATTCATATTCAAACCACGTACTATATCTTCCGTTAATATGTTGGCACATATCCCAATGAGGTCATATAGTAATTCCAATTGGAACTAGCGTCAAGGATTGTATTGTTATGACCCCTCTTGTTAGTTTGAGATAACCTCAGCTTGTTTTTATAGCTAAGGTGGAGGTTAGGAGGCAAGGTCAAGTGTCTAATAAAACCTAAGTGGTCAATAAGTAATTAATTAAGTGGCTCAGACTGATAAAAACCGTATGGATTAGGTATAGGTAGGTATTTAAGTATCTAATCATTTTCCTATGCGAGTAAAGGTGGCGTCACGAGTTTTGAATGCTGTAATTTTTTGGGTCTTGTATGGCGTGCTGCGATCAAATTGATTGCTTATACATATGTGTATTACAACAGGTATAAAAAATTTCAGGTCATCCGGTATGCCTTTCGACATAAATGCTATCATTAATCCTGTATATTTTTTACAAAATAGGTAGAGCCGTGGTGGCTTTGGGGTTTGAGCAGTCGCCTACTATGCAAGCGACGCAAGTTCATGAGTTTTTCTAAATAACTTAAGTACAGTGATTTCACACCACGTGATCTACGGTGAAGGAAAAATTTGGAAGGAAGCCTACATATGTCTGAGAAGTAATTCAAAGACGTATGTATAGTGTCTGAGACAGCGATAGACTCACCATCAGTTACGTTGGCACTTAATCATCTTCGGTGAAAAGTGGGTGTTGTTGTGACAACACCTCTGCCTACCCCCTTGGGGAGTACAGGCGTGAGTACATGTATGTAAATGTAATAAATTCTCACTCATATTATGTTAAGCGGTTATATTTCTTTCATAATCGTTTGTAAGATTGGAAGTGTTGCGCTCTGCCGAATTTGTGTTGGACAGAATCGCTGCGTCACGTCAGATAATTATATTTGGTTAAACTCGGTGTACCGTAAAACAGGAACAGACCTTCTACAGCTGGCACAGTGCTTCCCTAGCTATAAAACTAGACACAGGATAGCGGTGCTATTCCTTAACTTTTGAGTGATGATCACTTTGCAAAATGTACAACGATCAACTGTCAAACAGGCGTTTTTGACAGTTTTGGTATTCCCGAACGTCAGTGTCTAACTAAAATGACTTCACGAGTGGCTATCCTCTTTGATAGCCACCGTAACCATTTTTGACAGGAGTTTATGTATCGATAAATCGAGAATTGCGATTTTGTAAGCAAAGTGTACAACAAATTGGTACTTATTCGTTGCGCACTTTATTTGTTCATAGCAACTATCGAAGCATGACTTGAAATTGAAAAAAAATAAATAATAACTATCTGCCAGTTAAAGTCGCGTAAAATTGGTCCAGCCGTTTCAGAGATTAGCCGGAAAGACAGACAGACAGACAGAGAAAGATAAAAAATGGTATTTTAATATCAGTACCTATATACATTAATGTGCATGGAGTGAATTGCTGTTCATTTGGTATTAACATTCATTTTATTTATCTGTATAGACTGTATAGATATTAAGTAGGCTGATAAAATAAAAACTGTTTGGAAAGTTATAAACAGGGAGACTGGTAGAAATAAAAATAAAGAGCAAGTAAGTAAGCTTAAAATCAATGATAGTATTATATCGGTTAAGTTAGAAGTCGCGACTGCTTTTGAAAATTTTTTTTCTAACATTCCTACAGAGACTACCAAACACCTTAACTCTAGTCCGAATAGAGCTGAAAGCTTATTGAAACAATCGTTGCGTAAAAGCTTCCCAGATTTTAGTTTTAAACATGTACGTCCTGTTGATATCATTAAGGCATTTAAATCGCTTAACATTAAAAATACGGAGGACTTATGGGGACTCTCAATTAAAAGTATCCAATCTATTATTTCAACGATTGCTCCCGCATTAGCTTCTATTTTCAATTCATGTATAGATGAAGGCATATTTCCCGATATTATGAAATATAGCAAAGTAATACCGATTTTTAAAGCAGGCTCTAAAGAAAATCCTTCTGATTATAGACCGATATCAATTCTTCTCACGCTTAGTAAAATATATGAAAAAAATATGCTTAATCAGATGTTAGCTCACTTTAACATACATAACATCTTGCACGATCACCAATTTGGCTTCACTAAAGGTAGATCTACAACGGACGCGGCAGCAAAACTAATAAAACACATTTTTGAGGCTTGGGAGGGTTCCTTTGACGCAGTAGGAGTCTTCTGTGACCTTTCTAAAGCTTTTGACTGCGTTGATCATCGTACGCTACTTCTTAAGCTCAACTATTATGGAATTCGCGGAAATGCTCTCGACCTTTTATCCTCGTACTTATCAAATCGTCATAAAAAAGTTGGCGTCAGTGGGGTAACATCCAAAGGGTCAATAATCAAAACAGGCGTGCCGCAAGGCTCCATACTAGGTCCATTCCTGTTTCTAGCATATATAAATGACCTACCACTTGTTGTAGACAATATCTGTGATATTATTCTATTTGCAGATGATACATCTCTAGTTTTTAAAGTGAGTAGAAAAGACAAAAATCTTAATGCACTAAACGAAACTCTAACATCTGTTTCAAAATGATTTGATGCCAATAATCTCGTTTTAAATTCTAAAAAAACGAAATGCATCAGATTTTCACCACCTAATACATCGCGAATAGATACAAATATATCATTAGACGGGATTAAACTGGATTTGGTCGCAAGCACCGTATTCTTAGGTCTTACCCTAGATTCAAAATTGCAATGGGGCGCTCATATTGAAACATTGTCAAAAAAGCTTAGTTCAGCTGCGTTTGCGGTTAGAAAAATTAAACAAATGACGGATATTGATACTGCTAGATTAGTCTACTACGCTTATTTTCATAGTCTCATGTCATATGGCGGACCTAGATTCAATTTTTGTATTCCAAAAGAGAGCCATCAAGGCAATATACTCGTTGGACCCCCGAGATTCTCTGAGAGATAAATTTAAAGAAATAAATATACTTACCCTACCGTCACTTTACATTTAAGAGAATTTGCTATACATGAAAAAAAATATTCATCTGTTCAATTTAAACTCTGATATTCATTCCATTTCAACACGAAACAAACACAAAATTGTAGCGCCTAGACTCAGATTAGTAAAAGTAAATAAATCATTCGTAGGGAACTGCGTTCGTTTCTACAATAAAATCCCACAGTCAATAAACGCGTTAAGTTATGATAAATTTAAGACACATGTTAAAACTGTACTGATGAAGAAAGCTTATTATACAATTTCGGATTACATAAATGATAAAGACATATGGAATTAAAACTCTGCACAAGTAGCTCCTGGCAATGACAAGGTATGCAAACATGTTATGTAAATCATTTGGTATTGTTTTTACTTTTTTAATTATTATTTTTACACATGCATGCTGATACAATTTTCACTATTGTGAATAATTTTAAATGTTTTTATTGTAATTATCATTGTTTACTGTGTAATGTAATGTACATGATGCCAGCTGAGTTTCTTGCCGGTTCTTCTCAGAAGGCTAGTTTCCGAACCGGTGGTAAATTCCTCGACATTCATAAGTGCCTTACCAGGGCCTAAACTGAATAAATCATTTTCATTTTCAGGCTACATCATTAGGCCTCCATCATTCTCAGAGGCTAGAAATCTAATGAGCCCAAACCTCGGATGCAAATTAACTTGTACATTTGAGTACAAAGTTAGCGACATTGTTAGTTGGGGAGCTAACAATCGCTTGACGGGACGCACTCTGCAATTAAGATGTTAGGCAATTGATTAAGGGGGCTTTAATTAATACTGGTTAGACTAGTACCAATAATAGATTATATTAGATACCCGAATAGTTTCTGACTCATTGGTCTTGTGGTCGCTAAATAATACTGCGTAATACGAGGACCTGGATTCAATTCCCAGTCTGGTAAAGTGTTTCCATTTCTTATTTCCAAGGAGCAGCCGCGTTATTCACTAAGGTTTCTCAGCGTTGAGCTTGACGATGAGCGTTGGTTTCAATCATAGGAAATTGATACATAATACATAGAGGATTAGGTTAAATTTCGTGTCTTAAAAACCGACACTCGACAACGAGTGCGACGCTGAGAAACCTTAGTGAATAACGCGGTAGTCCAGAGTCTAGACTATTGCGCGGTTAATGACTCACCCTCTATTAAATGGGACTTATATCTGAAATTAGCTGTAGATTACATTTCATGGATGGCCCGCGGAAATTATTTCAAAGTAGCTTAAGTTACTCCTTGTAATATTAGCTACCTGCCAGTGAAAATCCCGTTGATATCGGTCGAGCCGTTTCGGAGATTAGCGGGAACAAACAGACAGACTCACAGATAAAAAAATTATAAATTAGATTTTTTATGTAAGTACCATATATACTTTCATATGCATTTAGTGAAAAGCTGTTATTTTCGATTTACAAACAGACACTTCAATTTTATTTATCCGTATAGCTAAGATTTTAATGTGGATGCTATAAAATATGTACACCTCGAATGAATACAGGCGTAAGCATTAAATTAAATTGTTCCCAGATTATACGTAACTTTAATCCAAGTAACATAACTTAGCACTTGTAGTTGTTGAGACATGTTATTGTAAAAGTCAAACATTGTAAACGTGTTCTTGAAGAGCAATTACAGGATTCTTGCCGGTCTTTTCTCAGTAAAAGTATTGATATTTCAAAGTAATAGGCATTCTGAAGATTTGAAAGTACTTTGAGAAAAGTCAAAGAAAAATATTTTCTTATTTGAATTTGTAGACCAAATATATTTCGAGTAACTATAATTTCACAGAATTAGTCTATTTTATCACGAATTTATGTCCCGACTCTCCAACTAGAAATCTACAAATAAATCAAATAATTACGTTGCTGTGTGACAAAAAGACATAAAATTTCACTCTAGATGCGTTCATTGCTAACGACGCACCTGCGCGTTTATTCAAACTTCCGAATATGCTAACGACGCTAATGTGAGCTCATCGTGCCTTCATTGATTGCTAGCGACCGACTCTGTGCGTCTATTGTTCAATGATTTGCGGCCTAGCTTCGTAGAGCATGCTACGTCGTAGCATTGCTACGGTATTCGTAGAGCAGCTACGGCGGTCGTTGCGTGTTTTTAATGAAATAATTAAACAAGGTAAATAATATTATGCTTTTCTGTATGATTATGAGTTTTTACATACCCTGTCCTTTTTTGGGGTCAAATACCTAGCAAAATCAGTTCAGCGGTTTTGCCACTACATTTTATACATCTATACATACAGATAAATAAAATTGAAGTGTCTGTTTGTAATTCTAAAATAACAGTTTTCACTAAATGCATATGAAAGTATACACGATGCAGACATTAAAACACATTTTTTTTTACTTCTCCTCTGTCTGTCTGTTTGTTCCGGCTAATCTCTTTCACTGACGGGTAGTGAGGTTTCAAGGAGTAACATAGCCTACGTTTATTTATAAAAAATATTAAGCATGAAACTAAATCTACGCGGAAGAAACCGGGGCACAGCTAGTATAATATACCTATCCACGGTGCTCGTACATTCGCCTTCGTGGCAGTAACATTTCACATGAACTCTGAACCCTCATTTCACTATTGCTTAATAAGAAATTGCTACTAATTTGACTGAAGCCCAAATGTCACTTGACCGGTAATATTGGTTGCTATACGTATATTCCTATGGGACTCTGAACTAATCTAACAAGTTAAATAACAGCAAAGTTACGAGTGGATAGTTTAAAAGTTGAACTACGCCACTTAAAATTGCATATTTGAGAGTTTCAGGGCTCCATACGAAAGAGGTAAAACGGAACTGGTATTTTGCCATCCCTACTAATATTATAAATGCGAAAGTAACTCTGTCTGTCTGTTACGCTTTCCCGCTTAAACCTCTCAACCTATTTTGATGACATTTGGCACAGACAATCTTTAGACCCTGAGAAAGGACATAGGCTACCTTTTATTAAAAATATTAGGGTTCCGCGACAATAAGGATGAAACTAAATCTACGCGGGTGAAACCGCGGGGTACGGCTAGTAATTAATATTTTTATAAGGGGCCCTTCGCGGATTTACTCTCGAAGGATTATCAATTAAAACTGTTTTACAGTGATCTTTTGATCTTTTTTCCGCTTCGTACTATTTTTCATATGCTTTTCTCCTATTGGTCGCAGCAGTTTTTAATAAAGCCTAAAGTCTTCCTTGATTAATGAACTAACCAACACAAAAATATTTTTTAAAAATGGTTGGGAAAAATACGAACTTAAGGCGGGACTTATTCAAATCAGTAGCTCTTAAGAGTAGCGAGCTTAAGAAAACAAATAAACAAACTCTTCAGCTTTATTTATTTAGATGAAATTGGTACAGCCAGAGCCAATTGCACAAATTCACGATATAGGTACACTCAGTATAAACGGTTTTACATATAAGAATAAATTATGGTAAATAATTTAGTCTTTTCAATATCCTATCAAAATTGTAACAATTAAACCTTATACAATAGATCTAGAAAAAAAATAACTTAATCATGTAAACGTCAAAGTATTTCTCGACTGCTACAATATATAAGAACCCGTGGCACAAATAAGTTGGCTACTATTGTGTAACCTACATAGCCGCTGCGTAAACTTTTGCGTCACAATATTACGTCGTTTGTGTAAAACTTCGCAGTTTCTCCATTATTACTTTTCTTAAATTAAGGTCAGCTAGTGGAGGGATGTCTATGTAAGGCTTATATAATAATGTCTGTGTAAAGCATAATCTGTTGCTATAAAAATATTTTTTAAGCAATTGTTATGAACTTGAAATTAATTAAAGTAAAAAAATCGAATTTTTTCTCTACTCCTCAGCAAGCCCTTTAATTTGATACCCATATCATAGTAATTTAATACAAATAAATAGTCCGCCATCTTGGATGATCCGCCATATTGGAATTAGAATGACGTCACATAACTCAGCAAGCAGTCAGCATGCATTGTCATCCAAATTAATCGGGATCTAAAATTTAGTTTCATATACATAACAATAACTAACCTTATCTCCACTTTGTCCATTATACGCTGATATGAATGTGAGGTCTTTAGCTTCCAACCGCCAGAGAACAGACGCCAGCTTCTGTTCATAGGTGTAGTGTCCCAGAAGCATGACAGCTGCCAATATAGCAGCTATGATGACAGCCACTATCGCAGCCAAGAGACCAGGGTCGTGTGGTAAAGAGCACTTGCTACCATCGAAGCCGCATGGTGGTTCTTCTACAGGCACCTTGCCGCCTATCCACGCTATCTTCGAACCGCCTACTAGTTCCTGTAGGAATAAAAGAAGAATATAGCCTGGTCTCTGGATCGGAGCAATGGGGAAGCGGTGATATTAAAAAGATTTAGTATGATAACTCTTTTTTTGAAGTGGAGAAGCTGTTATGGATACCCTAACAGCCGCGGGGGTTATGTAGGACTAAAGATTATGTACTCACTGGAAACAAATCAGTGGTGTTCTTGTATCTGAAGGTGGCGACTGGTTGAGCGCTCCAGCCCCCCGGTGCAGCTGGATCCTCCACCAGTCCGATGACTGTGAAATTACCCTCGGCATCGCCTGCACGGTCCATGTTTACCTGTGATGGTAAAATTATTATGCAGTAGATATAAATGGAGGTATTATAGCAGTATAATAATGTTACTACAGGAATTTCTTTCTTGATTCCGTATTGCGTCCCTCTGGGTGATTAATTTATATAATACTAGCTCTGTCCCGCGGTTTCACCCGCTTATAACTACTTCATACATGTAATACCACATTTTATGTCACATTCCACGGGAAAAGGATAAAAAATCCTATGTCCTTCTCCTGGTTCCAAGCTACCTACCCACCAATTTTCAGCCAAATCAGTTCAGCCGTTCTTGAGTTATAAATAGTGTAACTAACACGACTTTCTTTTATATATATAGATGAGTACTCTAGGAGCTTATTTGTAGAAAAACGTTCGAAATTACACAGAGATGCGCGCTTGCACTGCACGTCAGTTACATCGCACATATATTACGATTCATCTCCCTGGCCTTATCCCATACATTGTTGGGGTCGGCACTTGATTTAACCCGATGTGACTGATCACCTGATTTTTATATGAAGCGACTGCCATCTGACCTTTGCAACCCCATTTCGGAGGAAAATCTGTGATCTGGGTTAAACAGTCAGATTATTTTTAGGCCTCCGACTGACCTGTAACGATTGCCAAAGATGTTAAATTGGCAACCGGGACCGACGGCTTAACGTGCTCTCCGAGGCACGGAGGGAACTCGGGCGGTCACCCATCCAACTACTGGCTAGGCGTATGGTTGCTTAACTTCGCTGATCGAATGATATGGGCAATAGCAACTGTGCCACGAGCTCCACGATTATTTACTTAAATTGTTAGTTACATATAAGTGAAGCTAATAATAAAACAGCTTATAAAACATGTACTTAAGCTATTTCTAACATCTAAAGGCGACTATCCTGCACAGATTGATTAAGATACTGATGATATTGATAAATATCTGTACGGCGAACGGCACACCATCAGTCACGTAACTTTAATAAAAGAAGCTCAACAAATTGAGCACCCTAGAGGCCTAAGATCGACTTATTTGATACATGTTGGTGTAACATTAAAGTAAATAAAAATGCTCACGCAATCTCAGAGGTCCCTGAAGGAGAAAGCACAGTTGTTACTTACACACTTCACTCAAAATGATTTAGAGAACATGACAGATGGTGAGTCTAACGCAGTCTCAGGCACTTTAAATTATACATCTCAGCCGAATGCAGGTTTCATCACGATGTTTATCTTCACCTTAAAGCTCGTTGTCTGGAATCTCTTCTTCGGGGGCAACTCAGCCCACACACTACTCAGCCCGCGGTAGTAACCGCCTTGTCAGAATCCCCTCCAACATTAAAATGTATGGTCAATTCAGGCCGTGGGCTATGTTGACCCCGTCGGTTGGCGTCCCAAGTCGCCCCCGACATAAATAATGGTGGTCAATTTAACCTGCGGGCTGAGTTGAATGCGTAGTCCGAGTCACCCCCAACATAAATAATAGTGGTGAACCCGCGGGCTGAGTTGACCGTACCGACCGTATAAAATAAAATAAAATAAAAAAAGTACTATTCGAGTCGCAATCAACGTAAATTTAGCCCAACTGAGAACAGACTGAGTTGCCCCTTAAAGGGTTATCATACTAGGTACTTAATCGTCATAGCTCATCATGTTTGTACGCATCCAGAGGGCGGTAACTACATTTTCTAAATGAACATTGGTTCGCATTAAACGAAGCTATTAAACTCCAGTAAACACGGTATATTGCAGAGCTGCGTCGCACGTGTGTAAATAAGCCTTCCGACGAAGCCTTCAGAAGTGCGACACTCGATCTTTATCAACTAAAGTGCTTAATGAGAAAAGGGTTGACTTAAATCCCTTAATTCTCATTATAAAGTTCTAAATGTAATTTCAATTTTACTTGTTACAACCAATTTAGACCGAAAATATTTAATCGTTGATTAACCGGGCACTCATTTAGACTCCGGACTGCTACTAGGAGATTGCAAATGGAAAACCCGAATAATACTTTTTACTATTATGATGGAACTAATATTACTATTACGATGTATTATTAGGATGGAACCCAGGACCACATGTCTATTGGTCGCAAAACGTTGCTGCGCACAGCAAAGTTTTGCGACCAATAGACCAAAGAGGCAGTCAATTTTAATGAAAATTTTACAAAATATAGCAGATTCATTATAATAATACATAGGCTATAAAAAAAAACATTTTTGTGGTAGTTAGTTTCTCAACCCCGACCTAGGCCAGGGGGCCAACTATGATCGTTTATGTAGCTTTTACGTTTATTTATACGGTATCAAAATGAAATGAGAAATCTCAGAAGTCAATACTGCTTAAACCGATGATGGTAGGCCCCCTGTTGTTTCAAATCACAGAGAAACTCGTTTGTAAGTGATACTAAATATCTGTTTGTAATATGAAAACAGCTGTTTTATTAAATGCACGTAGGGTATTACTGAAAATCTCCATACGGTAATACATGAGCGTTATTACACCCCCGTCTACCCCTTCATGGCACCTTTATGGAAAGTGTGGCACTCCAAATAAGTGACGTAATATTATTTTCTATACTAATATTATAAAGAGGAAATGTTTGTAACAAATTAGCTCAAAAATCACTGGACTGATTTTATAATATCACCGTTTGAATGCTACATTATCACTGATTAATATAGGCTATATTCGATCTCCATACTCCACGGGGACGGGTACTACGCGGGTAAAACGCGTGACGTCCGCTAGTACCAAATATTTTTTACGTACCAAGAATATTATGAACATTATATAAGTACATAGATGCGTAGAGTGAATATTATTTGTCTAAAGTAACTGTAATTCGCTGAACGCTTTGATCTCACGTCGAAGCCTGTCTATGTTTTTTGATGAGTTCTCAGAATAGTGGTCGAGTGGTTGTTGCACCATCCACGTTATTCACTATGGTTTCTCAGCGACGAACGCGATGACGAGCGTTGGTTTCAATCATAGGAAATTCATATATAATACACAGAGGATAAGGTTCAATTTTGTATCTATGAAACCGACGCTCGACATGTGGGCAACGCGGCTGTTATGAAAGCGACGCAAGTTGACTGACTGATGAGGTTCTCTATAAAATCACTCGTATTTGCCACTAGCAGGCTGGAGTCTGGTACCAGTTAATGACAATAGGCTCGCCCCTTACATGAAGCTTAATCAAGTCCGGCGAAATGTGGGTGTACTATAAATACATCTCTGCTTATCTTTTCGGGGAATACAATCGAGAGCATACAAATTTAAATTCAAATACATTTATTTAAATAAATCTGGTCCCAAACAAAGCAAAGCTATGGGTACCAGACCAGAAAATAATAAAAATATAATAAATATACATTATAATATTCTTAATAGTAATTCCCACGTTTTGATGGCGACGACGACGAAAATGAAGTGTCCGTCTTTAATTCCAAAATAAAAGTTTTTAAATAAAAAAAAACTCTGTCTGTCTCTCTATTTATTCTCTACTCTATGCGGGTAAAAACCCTCGGGGTACAGCTGGTTATTATAATAAAAAAGCTAGATCAAATTTATACGCACGTAATTTTGTTAGCTGGTAATTATATTATAAATATATCCACGCCAGACACCGTTTGACAGAATCACCTCCAGACGAGCTAGTGTAATATGTAGCCAGATGTGTAATACTGAATTCGATTACTGTGCTATTGTCGCCATATTTATATGAATCAAGTATATATTTCAGGGAATATATTGTAAGAACCACTCTATTCTGTTTGCCTTAACAATCAATCTATATATCCACAAGGTAAAAGTAATTGACTGGTCTACAGCTATCACATCGACGCACATGACAAGCGCTTGGTAATAATAATGATCTCGTACAGAATTTTGGTCACGAATATTAATTATTGACAGCAGTACTCACATCAAATCCCTGCACAGATCTGTAAGTGGTCGGTCGAAGTAGCTTCATGAGCGTGGCTCCGTCAGTGGGAGGTAGCCCGTTGCGCATCGCGGCGGTCGCGGCACGCGCCCACAATGTCACCGCGTCGTATAAATGAGCCGCTTCTATTGGCACCTAAAGAAAAAAAAATTACAGTTTCAGTAGTCGCCTGTCACGCAAGCGACGCAAGTCGCATCCCAGCAGGGCCTGTACCAATGAGTTTTTCTAAAAACATATGTGCGGTGATTTCACACCACGTGCTTTACGGTGAAGGAAAATATCGTGAAGAAACTTGCATTTGTCTGAGAAGTAATTCAAAGACGTATAGTGCCTGAAACGGCTCTGTACTCACCAATGTCACACTGGCACTTAACCATCTTCTTTACTTCAAATCGTCAGAATAATAATTACATTTTAAAGGATTATTCATGTTACCGCTAGGTTCCGTCCGAAGGTTGTTTTTACCAAGATTAACATTTTGATTCAAATTCACGAATAACAAATGCATAGATTTGAAAACAAATCATTCTATTTGCAATTTATGACAGTTTTATCGCTGTAAAAATACATTAACATATTTTTAGGAAAATTTATGGAATGAATGACTAAAAGCGTAATTTTTATTGGTTTGTAAAGAATGGAAAAGTCATTTTTGTTATTTATGCTTTTAATCTCACGTTAAAGGTCGCATCCCTATTGGCAACCCTTAATAACGAAACCCCAAAAATGTACACAGGATATCTCCTAATAATTCTGTGTAGTAACAGAGCCTGTTTTGTGAGATAAGTAAAACCCATAAATGGTCGTAAAAATTCACAGCTTGCGACTGAAATAAATCGTATAAATAAGTGGCATTATTTGTATTCGTTCTGCCCACTCCTTGTTTACGTAAGGAAGTACGTCTATTTTAATAAAATGGCAGGTCTATACTAGCTTAGCCACTGTAAAGTACTATTTATCTATAAGATGCACGCCACATGGACGAAAACTACCAAAATCTTCTCAACAAAAGCAACCTTCCAAACCCGATGGTAACATTTATAATTCTGTACAGTATTTTTTTGTGTCCTTCTGACGATTTGAGGCAGAGGTCTATTCAGCAGCACTTGTGACCACTAGACTAACGAGTCATAAATAAATATCGCATTAACAATAGCGTGTTCACAATAACAACGCAATAATTCCCCGCAAGGGAAATGTATGTATGTGTTACGGCCTTGTGTATTCTACTCCGATTCTAAGTACTGTAGTGTGACCTAGATACTGGCCAGGTCAGGGGAAACTAATACCACAGCTTCAAAGGCAAAAGGATTTTTGTAAGAAGGGCCGTTTGTAATGTATTTTCCCGAAACTTAAGAAGCATCGGCTGTTTTTACCAATTTAGATAATTTAAAAATAACCTTTCTCTTAACATTGTTTTACTAAAATTTGGGGCATTATTTTTTTTAGAATTTCTTTTGACAACGAAAATATGCATTGTTCCACAAATAATCCAATGAGGATCGAACCTTTTGTAACCTCTAACAACTACACTTTACCACAAAAATAAATAGCAAATATGTGCGCCTAAAACTTCTAGACTCTATATACTCGTACGTGGCCGGCAGTTGACGCAAGTTCCAATCCCACTGATCTGAACTAATCTAATCTAATATACCCCTTTCTGTTCCACTGCTGGGGAAAGATCACACTCCCCATTTCCTAGTTAATCCCGATTTGTGAGTTTTAAGTGAGATTTAAGTTCGAAAAAACTAAATTACAGTTTCACATCACGTGCAATTACAAGTTACCCCGAAACATTGCGAGGTTAACATGTGTAACGTTGACGATATCGATTGAGTATTTTCTTCATTTTGTATGGGAACATAAAAGGGCCCCTAGTGGCGAGTGTAAGAAGTTTTACGTTTCCATACTAAATTAGAAACATACGCAATGATAAAACCTATACTATACAGGGTATCGGAGAAAAAGGAACAGTTGTCTTCTAGAAGTTGTCGGGTTTTATGAATATATCACTATTTTGAAATCGTTAAATATCTAGCTCCAACGATAACGTAGTTATAAGCTATGGCCGAAGAAGTCGCGGCCTTAAGCGATTGAATGAACTCGCGGCCGCGTTTACCTACATTCCGTACGCGGTCATTCAACTTTTTAAATTAAGGGGAAGTTAATGGTTTCGAAAAATGGTTTTATGGGATTATTTCAGGATTTATAGACATCCCCGTAAGCAGAGGTGTTGTGACAACATCACCCACATTAGACCGAAGATGATTAAGTGCCAACGTGACAGAGGGTGAGTCCATCGCCATCTCAGGCTCTATGCATACGTCTTTGAATGACTTCTAAGACATATGCAGGTTTCCTCACGTTGTTTTTCTTTACCGTAAAACATGTGGTGTGAAATCACTGCACGTACGTTTTTAGATAAACTCATTGGTGCAGGGATTCTACCCGGCGTTGCTTGCGTAGCAGGCGATTGCTCGAACCCGGAGGTCACCACGGCTCATAAATATAATTAGAATTATAAAATCGGAAAAATAATAATTAGAATTATAGTGCCTGATACAGCGATGGCCTCATCTGCTTAAATCTAACCAACCGCCGTGAAAAGTGGGTGTTATTTACACCTTTGTCCGTGGCGTGTCGCTAGTTTCTTTATACCGAGGTACTCGTGTGTTTATGTAATGTAAAACAGGTGCATGTGTTTTCGTCAACATCGCAATACATTAATATTAATCTGCATGAAATTAACATGTTCCCGAAGGATCTGTGTGGGCGTGGGGTATTTCCAAGGAATAATATTATGCTTGGTAATTCGTATAGGGCTGTCCCTTTTTATGTGGTGCAAATAGCATGTAAATTTTTAGATCACATGCAATTTATCATCTTTGGCAATCGTTACAGGTCAGTCATAGGCCTCAAATAGTCTGACAACTGGTTTAACCCAGATCACAGATTTTCCTCGTTAAAGGGGTTGCGAAGTCAGATGGCAGTCGCTCCGTATAAAAATCAGGTGATCAGCCACATCGGGTTGAATCAAGTGCCGACCCCAACAATGTTTGGGATAAGGCCAGGGAGATGATGACTATTGTAGCCCTCTGTACAGTGATCGAAAAAGATTAGTAGATTTTGTGAACAGACCAAAATACGATAAAAACAAAACAATGACCAAGCGCGAGTCTAAATCGCGCACGTAGGCCTATTTCATTTTGTTATTTAGTATCGGTTATAGCAGCAACCAAAAATCATCGACCGTGAAAATTTCAAATCTAACCATCACGGTTCATGAGATACTGGTGGTAGACGGACAGACAGCTGGACGGACAGCGGAGTCTTAGTAGTAAGTCCCATTTTACTCTTTTGATACGGATCCCTAAAAATTGTGGCAGACCTAACTAAGATTAATCCGTCGCCATTCATGTCGGATGACAATTTAATATAATTTGCTCATATTAACAAACAAGATTTCACATGACATCATGAATATTTTATCTAGTCCCATGTCTCATCCCGTTTATCAGATTGGGACTACAATGATTAAAATCCTATTATATATCTCAAATTAAAGTCTCGTTGAGATTCTACTGCTGAGAGCCGTGATAGCCATGGGGTTTGAGTAGTCTCCTGTTATGCAAGCGATGCTAGTTTGAATCCCAGCGGCATATACAAATGCGATATTGTAAAGACTAAGTGCAGTGATGTGACACCAGGAACTTTACGGTGAAGGGAAACATCGTGAGGAAACCTGCGGCGATGGACTCACCCTCTGTCACGTTGAGACTAAATCATATTCGGTGAAATGTGGGTGTTCAACACCTTTACCAACCCCGTAAGCATATTTAATTATTTATTTTTATATCATCTGCCATGCTACTTATCTTGTTGTTAATTGGTTACTATGTGCCCCTGTGTCCGTAATATCATGTTAGGCGTCGTATTTGATGTTATTTTACTAATAGGGTATGACGCTGAGACGTCTCTTAACTGATAGGTCATCTTGCTAAATAGATATTGGTGAAGCTAAGGCCTTGTGATACGTAGATAGCTACTGTATAAACTAAGACAAGATTATGTGAGTATTATATAAGGAGGGTGATGGCAGGCACGTTATACTTGAAAATAAAAATGATTTATTCAGTTTAGGACCTGATAAGTCACTTATGAACGTCGAAGAATTGACCACCGGTTCGGAAACTAGCCTTCTGAATTTGTGAACAATGTCCCAAGTATAGGTTTTGACACGTTCAAATGTCGTCGCTTCACCTTGCGTTTTGCACTTTTTTGTTAGGAGACGTTAAACTGCCTACACTTTGCTTGGGGCGCTTAACGTTCCTATGCTAAATGAGGAAAACACGTAGGCGATATCGTTAACGTTAAAATATGTTAAAACCTATTCTTAGGGAGGGAATTTTTATTGACATTTGAGCATTGGAACTGTGTCCATGGGCTTATATATTTATATATTACATATTCATTAAAAAAAAAACCCGTTGTCTCAACGTACAACGTACAACCGTTGTAAAAGCAACCTCCGAACCCGGTGGTAGCATTTATAATCCTGTATAATAATGTTGCTCTCACGATTTGAAAGCATTTAATTATAGCCTGATTAAAAAAAGATGTTTTGAATTTTCATTCAGGTTCCAGTTTCTGATTAGTTTTTATTTAATTGTATCAACAGGCAAGTGGAACTATAGGTTGTAATCCATAATTACAACCAGGGGCATATCTTGAATTTGTGGGGCCCTGGGCTAATACTGCTTAGGGGCCCTACCTAATTACTCAACTAATTGTCATCTTGACAAGAAACTGTTTTCTGTAGTGATTTCGGTTGGGGGCCCTCTGTATTCGCGGGGCCCTGGGCTGCAGCCTAAAAAGCCTATAAGTAGATCCGCCCCTGATTACAACCAGAATTCCATTCTTTCAACTAGTTTTTAGTAGGTACCTACAGTTAAGAGAAAAAGTGGTATATACTTGTTTATGTAAAGCTTAAAGATTAAATTCGTCAATTGAGCTAAAAATTACAGAATAAATATTTCCCCTTTAAATCAACAGCGACAGTAAATTCGTGTTACGGCATTTAAAAGGGACAGACCGCACTGTGAATGCGAAATGATCACTTAGCTAAAACCATGTAATGACTTTGTAGCTTTCATGACGGTAGGTCACGCATTTTTTACGTTAGCAAAGCATATTCGAACCGTGAGCCTAATATTAATTACCATAAGCTACCAAAGAACCATTATAAGTACATGTTTATATCTTTACTAGCTGTGCGCCGCGGTTTCACCCGAGTAAATTTAATTTCATACAAACTTTCATCCCCTTGGGGTTGAATTAATCAAAATTCTTTCTTAGCGGATGCCTACGTCATAATATCCACGTGTTTGCCAAATTTCAGCCCGATCCGTCCAATGGTTTGGGCTGTGCGTTGATAAATCACTATGTCAGTCAGTCCCTTGAGTTATATATATTTAGATTGTAGCATATGTATTATTCTAATGTATAAACTATATTATTGTATAATTTTATCAAAATTAATTTAGTAGATTTTGCGTGGAAGTAAAAAACAAACGTCCATACATACTCTAAGGAGAATATTGTATATATTTATAGAGGCTTACCGAAGTGTCCTGGAATATTTTGTGGTAGTTGGGAACACAAAATGGCGGCGCTGCTGACAGCTCACGAATCATTCCACACAGAGATCTGTAATACATTCATTTATGAAAGAATACGGAAATTACGGCTTATCGTCTATGGGCACATAAATGCTTAGTTTTGCTAGCATAAATAAAAACGTATAATTTCTCACAAAATTAAATTTATTGGATTATCGTTTCACACCATTAATAAAGCACTAGTTCAAAAGGCAAGGGTAGAAATTTAGAGATTTGAAGAGTCGTGGTGGCCATGGGGTTCGTGCAGTACCTGTAACGCAAGCGACGCAAGTTCAAATTCTCTCACACCAGGGGCCCAACCATGAGCTCTTATTGCAATGTTAATTCAGTTGTGCAACAGTGACAGATGTATGCACGTCACATACATCTGTCTCATAAATTAGTGAAACTATCATGGCAATTAGAGCTCATGTATAAGGCCCTTGTATTCCCCGAAGGCGTAGGCAGAGGTTTTTTAATAACAACACTTAATTTCCACCGAAGATGATTAAGTCCCAAAGTTATAGATGGTGAGTCTATCACCGTTCCAGAATCGTCTTTGAATTACTTCTCAGACAAATGCAGGTTTCCTCACGACATTTTCCTTCACCGTAAGGCATGACGTGTGAAATCACTGCACATAAATTTTTAGAAAAACTCATTGGTACAGTCCTCGCCGGGATTGCCTCGCTTGCGTAGCAGGCGATTGCTCAAACCCCCCGCCCACCACGGCTCTTTTGAAGTATAAATATAAAAAAATATACAAATAAAAGCTTGACCTAAATCCGCCATGCAATGTTTTGTTCAGTTATGTATTACAAATCTTTCTTGGAATCCGAAAAAAACTCGTATGAATACATTGAAACAAGGCCATTTTCCTTTTGAAGGATTAAATTATACCTTACACACCTCGGGAATTACACACCGTGGAATTTTGCACAACAGCCTTTTCGTGAAAATGTCCCTGAGATGATAATTATATAGCTTTCTGGGACAATTTCATGAAAAGGCATTACAGGAAACACACAGGATAAAAGTAGCCAAAATGAATACGTATCTAAGTCATATTAATTAAAACACATGTATTTAATAGTAGTGCTCGTAAATTTGAAATTAACTTGGTACTTACTTATAATCAGGGTTGGTCGGAAAGGATGGAGTCAATTTTAAAACTGCTCTGAAGGCCAAAATGTCGCTGGTGTTGTTCTCTCCCAGGAGGTCTAAACAAAAAAGTGAACAATGGATTAATAATTATATTTAGCAAATTATTCGACGGTATGACAGTGACATTGTATACACGTTATAATACATCTGTCTCTTAGTCAAAATAAAGTTGGTGATAATCCCTGATTATCAGTTATTTCTCTGACTTCTTGACTCATTTAAGATACTTACTTGTGTGAGCAATAGCTGTCGCTTCGAATCCATCATATTAAATAATATCTTTATTTGATTAGATTTTAACAAAGTACTTTCAAATCGTCAGAATGAAATGATTATACAGGATTATACTACTACTGGCTACCGCTAGGTTCGGAAGGTTGCTTTTACAGAGAAGAACCCAGCAAGAAACTCAGTAATTACTCTTTCCTCTAATCCCATGGACACAGTTTCAATGTTAAAAAATCGATAAAAATATAAAAACTAAAAGTAGATACTACGTAAATTGGGTAGCTTGGGATGACCAGCCCCCACAAGCAGCACCTGTTCACAAGTATGACGAGAACGCCAGCCATCGCCCTCCTCAACCATTATAGAGTGAAGTGAGCGACTCGATTACAATAATTATATATGCTTGTTTGTCACCTTATTAGCACAAGATATAAAAAAAACAGAAGGTCAACTTCCCACGACGAGAATCTTCAAACGCCCGGATTTAGGGGCTCAAGTTGATCTCGGATCAAAGTAGTCGGCTTATATGGTTTGAACAGAGTGAGGCGTGTGTATGTATTTATAGGCTGACCTTCTGTATGGTTTAATCGGGTTGGTATCTTTTTAAATGGGTTATTGAAGGGTTATAACAGTAAACTGGCGGAAGCATGTATAATCCTGTAAAATTATTCCATTCTGACGATTTAAAGGACTTTGTTAAAAGTTTAATCGAATAAAGATATTTTTGATTAGATTTGATTTTAAACTATCGCTTATTACATTTTCCATGCAAAATGGATCTGCCATATTAAAAAAAATGCCTAGTTATGCACGCAAGAAGTTCAGTTCCCAGAATATCGGATTTCACATTTTAACTAATTTTGTATGGGAGCGTAAGCTTCCTGCACTCGCCGCTAGGGGCGCTTTTGCTTTCTTTTTCTTTCATAGATAATGAGGAAAATACGCAATCGATATCGTTAACGTTAAAACTCACCAGTATGTGTAATTTCCGCAGTACTAGGGTCGTAGATCTCGTCGTCCACGGCAATGATCGCGTACTCCCCGTTCGTGAGCAGTCCTCTCGACTGCAATACCTTCACGAAGTCCACCAGCGCTATGTGCTCGCCCAGGAACACGTAAACTGTTGAACACAGTCATTGCTGAGTTTCTTATCCGGTTCTTCTCAGTAAAAACAATCTTTGGAACGCGAAATCAAACTAATAAGTGCTCACGCTTGTATTCTCCGAAGGGGTAGGCAGAATTGTTATAATGACAACACCCACTTTTCACCGAATATGATTAAGTTCCAAGTGATACATGGTGAGTCTATCGCAGTCTCAGGCACTATACATATGTCTTTGAATTATTTCTCAGACATATGCAGGTTTCCTCACGATGTTTTCCTTCACAGTAAAGCACGTGGTGTGAAATCACTGTACATAAGTTTTTAGAAAAGTCATAGGTACAGGCCCCGCTGTGATTCGAACTTGCGTCGCTTTCGTAGCAGGCGACTGCTCTAACCCCGAGGCCACCACGGCTCTTCTTGAGCCAATTCGTTACAAACATTTTCTCTTTATAATAATAGTATAGATAAAGTACCTAAGTAGTAAGAAAGAAGGTATTATAACACCTCTGCTTACCCCTCCGAGATCCCTTCCGGGAAGGGGTGAGGTTACACGAAATTAATAAAAGGTGCCAATTATCATGTACACATAAATTCGACAAATATTTAATGAGTTCCCGTTAATTAATGGAGCACATTACACACTCATATCAAATAATGTTTGCTTTGGTTTGAAATTGAATAATTATGTTAATAAATGTGTTACGTCAATATTGAATCGTATGAGAACATGAACTCATTATACTTACATATATCTATAATCTATAGCAGAGATGCATTTTCTGTACATGCAAACATACAGATAAATAAAATCTAAGTGTGTTGATAATTCCAAACTAACTGCTTTTCACTAAATGCATATGGAAGTGTATACATTACGGACTTGCACATAAAAATAACTATTTTACATTATTTATCTGTCAGACAACGAAAGTGAATTTCTGAAACGGTTGAACCGGCTTTTCTCGAGACAGTAGCAGATGTTACAAGTAGAAACAAAGGCTACTTTTATCTAGATCTGATCTGAAATAACTAAATCTATAAATGTGTGGACTTAGCTGTAATTATATTAATGACAAAATAAGTACCTAGATCTATATCAACACATACAGATAAATAAAATTTCTGTCTGTTTGTAATTCCAAATTAATAGCTTTACACTAAATGCATAATGAAAGTACAATCGGTACGACTCTCATAAAAAAAACAATTAGAAACGTTTTTCTCTGTCTGTCTGTTTTCGATCGGCGGGAACGATTTGAACGTGAATTTCTCTGGCGGATAGCTTATATTACAAAGAGTAACTCACTTTACCTATGAAATTAAAATCTTCGCGGGTGAAACCGCGGGTCACAGCTGGTAAATAAATAGAAAAACGCTAGATACATGCAAACAATATTAAGAAAGCCGTGTAAGCCGAAAGAAAGAAGTGTAATAAAATGAGTAAGCTGACTTGTTTACTCTAAGATCCTATCCGTACAATTTCCTACCGGCAAGCACTGATGAGCTTACACGAGGCTGTCTTCAAAACGTTTGTGGAATACATAATGTACTTTTTACTAAATCCAATTGTGTTGGAAAATAGAGAAATCATATTTCATCCCACCGACTTCATCCACATGAATTTTGGTATAAGTACTCAACTTCAATCACATGGGAACCATGACTATATCTACACAGATAAATAAAATTGAAGTGTCTGTCTGTAATTCCAATTTAACAGCTTTTCACTATATTTAAATGAAAATATAGACGATATTTAAAAAACAATATTCAGAAAATTTCCCTGTCTGTCTGTCTATCGAGTTCCTTGCCGGTTCTTCTCGGAGGCTATTTTTCCGAAACGGTCAATTCTTCGACATTCATGAGTTCCTTACCAGGGCCTAAACTGAGTAAATAATTTTCATTTTCATTATCCGTCTTAAATAATAGTTTATTATTCATATATAGTCCGTATTACAAGGAGTAACTTAGGCTACTTTTATTTATTAAAAATATTAGGATGAAATTAAATCTACGTGGGTGAAACCGCGGGGCACAGCTAGGTGTATAATATTTTTGAATGCAGTTAATACTGAGCTTCTTGCCAGGTTCTGCTCAGTAAAGGCAACCTTCCGAATCTGGTATCATGTATAATTCTGTATGATCATGTCGTTCTGACGATTTGAAAGTACTTTGTTAAAAGTCTAATCGAATAAAGATATTTTTGAGTTTAAGTTTAAACTGTCATTGCAATAAGAGCTCATGGTTGGCCCCAGAGTGACCCATATTTACCCAATGCATTGTATTGTTGGTAAATATTATCAAAACTTTTGTTTCGTATAACTTTCGTAGCAATTTCAACAATATAGTATATTATCTGGCGTTATTGCAAAACTCAATGTAACTTAATATTGCTTTTGTGCGATTTGTTTAAATGCTTATAGGGAAATGTAAGAATACTTAACAATGTTATTATACAAACAACTGTTTAGAAAACAAACAAGTAAAATTAATTAATGGTTTCACTTATCTTCACTAATATCAATATTTTTTTATGGTAAAATACATTCTTTGTAGATATTAAACATTTTCCTTGCCTTTTTTATTGTAAGTGAGAATTGCCGATCTAATTCTCGTAAAAACGTGAAATTCAAATATCGTTGTAGTTCCAACTTCGATCGATTGCAGTCCTATCGAGACTTGGTATTCACGTGTTTTCCGATCGCGCTTCGATAGGACTACAACGAAACGCTAAAACTGGAACGCAGCTAAGCTTTGTTGTCAACGATTTGTTGCCAGTACCATCATCCTATTTCCTACCAAGTAATTTTAAACATAATTTAAAACGATTGAAGGACAATTTAATTTTCGTGAATACACTTCAACGACACTTCGACCGAACGACTTTAGAAAATACGAAAAAGTCGCTACGATATCGTAACGGTTTTCATTACGAGAATTAGCCTACAGATATTTTATATGTTTCATCTGGTATCATGGTACTTAATCGTCATATAGATGTGAATAAGTTAAAAATAATGTCGCCACGTAAGTTTGCGATAGAGGTATCTACCAATTCACAGTATTTAATAGACGTATCAACCATGGTGCCACTGTTATTGAAGCACTGCTCTAGTTTTAATTTATCCAGTTTCTAGGAGCCTACGGACCAAAATTCTAGCTAAACATTCAAGAATGATTCGATTATCCCCTGTATATATAAATATAAATAAATATTGCCCAAATATATTTCAATTATTAAAGGGAAGGGAAGGGAAGAGGCCTGTGGGCCCACAGAAACTGTCACATCCAAAAAGGATAAATTAGAAAAATAAATGTAATATACGTAAATAAAACACACGACGATCAGGCTACGATGGCCGCTTATAAACTCGTAAAAGCGAGCATTTGGTGTGCGTCATTTCAAACCATTAGGAGTAAATTCCGTACTTACATGTAGTAAGCTTATATTTATTCTGTGCTACTTTGCAATAGAGACGACCCTACTATTATTACTTATGGTACAACATAGACATCTCTCCCACAACGCTCAACTTACGTGCCGCGTCTTACCTCTAGTCTTATCAAAGGTTCGATCGACGATCTTCTCCATGTCAGATATATGAAGAGGAATGTAGTCCGCAAAGCGATCTTCCACAGTCACGCTCATGCCGTTTGATAGCGCTAGTTCCTGAAACAATATTATTTTTATACTCATTTGATTTCAGCTACGAATACTACGATATGGTCGAATTGATAAATTCCAAGTACGATACTTGGAGGATGAAATTTGGGGCTGACCCGACTAGGGACTATACGTCCACCTAATAGAGGATATTGAATCTATACAGATAAATAAAATTGGAGTGTCTGTTTGTAATTTCAAAATAAAAGCTTTTCACTAAATTCATTTGAAAGTGTACACGCTACTGCCACTGAAAAACCAAGATTTAAAATTTTTCTCTGTCTGTCTGTCTGTTTGTTCCGGGTAATCTCTGAAACGGCTGGACCGATTTTAACGGACTTTCACTGGCAGGTAGCTGGTGTTTCAAGGAATAACTTAGGCTACTTTTATTTATCAAAAATACTAGGGCTCCGCGACAATAAGGATGAAACTAAATCTAAGCGGGTGAAACCGCGGGGCACAGCTAGTCGCGAAATAAACGCCTTGGACTAGTGCTACGTTTTACATTGAGCAAGGTCGCTGATGCTTCGTAGGGTGTAGGAAATGAGATTGAGGTGCTGTACCAGCTATATTGGGATCCTTTCGGCTTCCAATATGTTGGTAAAGCGAGTTCTTTAGAGAGTGAGCGACGTGCGAGTGACTCTTATGGGCCTGTAGACAAAGTAACATTTTCCTCACGCTTTGCTAATAGAAACGATACTAAAAGTATGAAAAAGACGTATGTCACGTGACTGATTTATGACATTACCATACATTTTGCATCGTTTCTATTAGCACAAGCGCGAGAGAATGTTACTTTGTCTTAAGCTACTGGTATTACAACGAAGTTTCTTCTCAAATTCTTGTTTTCGATATCCATATGGAATAGAAGAACTTGAGAAGAAGCGTTCGTTGCGTCAGCGTTTGAAGCCGTTTAAAATCAGTCGGATTTACGTTGCAATCAATTCAAAATCCTAAATATCTTTATTTGATTAGACTTTGTACAAAGTACTTCAAAATCGTCAGAAGGACCCAAAAAATACATTATACATAATTGTAAATGTTACCACCGGGTTCGGAATGTTGCTTTTGTTGAGACGAACCAAGAAACTCAACAATTCTCTTTTAAAATATAATACAATGTTTAGTGGTTACAGTATTTATATCTCATAAATATAAGCCCTTGGACAGTAAAAAAACAGACCACTAAATATTAACTTACTTTGATAGCCTCCATCTGCTGAGCTGCAGCCGTCTGCTCATCACCAGCAACGATGGCAAACTTGGACCATCCAAACGCCTTCAGCAATGAAATGACGGATTTGCTGACTTTATACGCAGGTGGGAGGGTCCTGGCGAATGTAGTTCCCAGGCTTGCACTCTTCTCGTGGGAGAAACCTCGATCGCCTGCGCATTTCTGGACAAAATGGTCAAAAATTTAAATTCAGAATTTTTTATTTGATAGACTTTTAACAAAGAACTTTCAAATCGTCAGAACGACATGCAGGATCATACATGCTACCGCCAGGTTCGGAATGTTGCTTTTACTGAGAAGAACCCGACAAGAAACTCAGTAATTACTCCTTCCAAAAAAATATTTTCACTCATGATATAAAATAAATCACAAACATAGACGTCACGTGGTTTCACCCGCGTAGTTCCCGTTCCCATGGGAGTACGGGAAAAATAATATAGCCTATATTAATCAGTAATAATGTACCATTCAAATGCTGCAAGAATTATAGAAATCGATCCAGTACTTTTTGAGCCCACTCGTTACAAACATACTTATATAGACGATAAAGTTCAATTTCGTATCTTTAAACTGACACTCGACGTCGAGTGCGACGCTGAGAAACCTTACATAATAACGCAGCTAGTAACATAATATACCACATCAGAAAGGTAATTTAAAGCGTGTGTGTATTATTATACAAAACTTTCCTTCTTAGCTCGCCGCCTTAAACAAGTCGAGTTTACTTAAAAGTTACCTAATGTTTACCTAAAGTTACCAAGTTAAACAATTAATTATAATACCTACAGTGGGTGCCAGGAACTTGTGCCATTAAACATCTATATACAATTAGCTGCAAGTGCCTCATTCATTAATGTTTTGGTTTTGTGTTTAAGTAACGTTGCACTATTTACTTTACTGTGGCTAAGAAAAGTAATTAAGTACAAGTATTTATTTTCACTTCCAAGCTCAACTATTTAAGTAGCTTCTGCCTTCTTTATCTGCGTCGAATTCACAGTGATTTTGTTTTTTTTTCTGTAGTTCCATAGAGTGAAGAGCTCGTGCCACATCAGCGAAGTTAAGCAACCGTAACCCAAGCTAGTAATTGGATGAGTGACCGCCCGAGTCCCCTCCTTTAACATCTTTCGCAATCGTTACCTACAGGTCAGTCGGAGGTCTAATAAAGTCTGACAATTGGTTTAACCCAGATTATTTATTTTCCTCTTAAAAGGGGTTACGCAGGATAGATGGTAGTCGCTTCGTATAAAATCATGTGATCAGCCACAACGGTTGAATCAAGTGCTGATCCCAACAAGTTATGGGATAAGGCCAGGGATATGATGGAGACGAGTTTCAAGCGAAAATGACGAACCCAAAATTGTTTCAGCATACTTGACTTCGAATATATCGACTTGTTAAAAAGTTCTGGGAACAGAGTAAACAAGTTATACATTTCAAGAATATCAGTCCCGTTCCAGTAAGAAGGAAATAATAGTCATTCTGGAAAAGATTACGCAGCAGCACGTACAGGGAAAGAATAAAGTATGCATATACGCGATGGCCTTGACGCAGACATCTATACTCTAGTACAGTAACTCTATACTCTATACAGATAAATAAATTTGATGTGTCTGTTTGTTATTCAAAATTAGCAGCTTTTCACTAAATGTCAAGTGTAAATTCACGTATGAAACCAAATTAAAAAAAACTCTGTCAGGCTGTTTGTCTGTCTGTGCGCCTGTCTGTCTGTTTGTTCCGGATAATCTCCGAAACGGTTGGATTGATGTCAACGGGACTTCCATTCGCAGATAGCTAATGTTAAAGGAGTAACTAGGGCTACGTTTAATTTAAAAACATAAGTTTATTTTACTTAAATCATTACTACCTAAATAATTTTAAATAAATATTATTGTAATTTACAATGTAATGAAATACATGACGCCAGCTGAGTTTCTTGCCGGCTCTTCTCAGAAGGCTAGTTTCCGAACCGGTGTTCAATTCTTCATAAATGTCTTACCAGGGCCTACACTGAATAAATCATTTTGATTTTATCTGGCCCTTCGGCTGCCTTTGTGGACTCCAAATACGACTTTGTAACCTAATTCACAGAATCAGACATAATTAGTCCCTAAAAGCCCAATTTGTACTTTGACCGGTCGCGTCTAGCATTTTGGTAATATAATATCAAGTCAGGTATAAGTGGACGAAACTTCATCATTAAAAAAACTGAAACTTTTTATTACACAAGTCGGATTTCGAGCGCAAGTTCGAATCCCAGTTGGGCCTGTACCAATGAGTTTATCTAAAACCGTATGTACAGTGATGTCACACCACGAGCTTTACGCTGAAGGAAAACATCGTGAGGAAACCTGCATATATCTGAGAAGTAATTCAAAGACGTGTAGTGTCTGAGACGGCGATAGACTCGCCATCAATTGAGTGTGTGTCTCAACCTCAAAGTGATTAGTCACATAAGTGTCATGGGGACTTTTCTCGTTAAGAAAACTGCTTCAACTCTAAAGTGTCTAAGTAACACTTTACTTACACAATTATGTTTTAAAATTGTGTTTAAATGTAGACTCCCCGTGCTGCGCACATGTAGGAACAGAAAAAACTACATCTATACAGATAAATAAAATTGAAGTGTCTGTAATTCCAAAATAACAGCTTTTCACTAAATGCATATGAAAGTATACACGCTACTGACACTAAAAAAACTAGTTTTAAAAAATTTCTCTATCTTTCTGTCTGTTTGTTCCGGGTAATCTCTGAAACGGCTGGACCGATTTTAACGGGACTTTCACTGGCAGGTAGCTGATGTTTTATTTACCAAAAATATTAGGATTCCGCGACAATAAGGATGAAACAAAATCTACGCGGGTGAAACTGCGGGGCACAGCTAGTATTACAATAAGCTTAAAAGCTAAAGCTCCACTTTTAAAAGTATGAAAAGAGTGATGTTCAGTTGATAGCCGTGGTCATATGCACAACAAAAGGACACATTCTAATAATGTAGTGTCGTGGCATATGACCACGGATATTCTCTAAATATCACTTGCTCCATACATTTGAGAGTGTATTTCCCAACAATAGCCCTGGTGGCCTTGGTGTTTGAGCAGTCACCTGCTACGAAAGCGATGCAAGTTCGAATTACAGCGGGGCCTGTACCAATGAGTTTGTCTAAAAAACTTATGTACAGTGACTTCACACCACGTGCTTTACGGTGAAGGAAAACATCGTGAGGAAACCAGCATGCAAGTAATTCAAAGACATAGTGCCTAAGACTCACTATATATCATGTTGGCACTTAATCACAATCGGTGAAATGTAGGTGATGTCAACACATCTGTTTACCCCTTCGGAGACGTTTCTGGGATGGCGTGAGCATATTATTTATTTTATTTAATGGATGATACTAACATGAGATATCAGAGGTAGATTCCAGGCTGCAGCCAGCTTGGCCTCGGTGTTACAGGTGCCGTCGGGACCGAAGAATGCCACCACACCCAAGTCGCGCATTTGAGTCATTACCCTAAACAAAAACATATTGTAAGCATTAAACTTACTGGTTGGTTTGATGAACAAAGTGTACCGCTATGTATGTCAGTTGATATTTTGTAAGAATCAGTTATAGTATCGAGGCCTAATGCGAGTTTTTCACTGCCGCCATATTGCCATCTGTGCCGACAGATAGCGCTGTTTCGATGCTATACAAATCTGCGTTTACGTCGAAGCGGGGACTTGTGACGGCGGCAATGAAAAACTCGCACTAGGCCTTCACTGTCTGTCAGTGAAAGATCCGTTAAAATCGTTTCAACTGTTTCGAAGATTAGCCGGAACAAACAGACAGACGGAAAAAACGATGTTTTTTTTTATATGAGTACCGTACAAACTTTCATATGCATTTAATGAAAAGCTGTTAATTTCTTATTACACTTACATTTTATATATCCGTATATACAGATCTGTATATACAGATCTGTATATACAGATCTGTATATACAGATCTAGATGAGCTTGAGAACGTATAACTATCTGTAAGTATTATGTCACATACTTAATGTAATATCTTGTATAGTTTACATATATGACGTATTATTTTCTCGCCTCATTTCCCTCATATCGTATTCCCGTGAAGCAGCAAGATATAACTTTTCCTTTGATATTATTCCGGCGAATAAACGAAATAAGATATGAGAGCTAGTAAAGAACGGTCCGGCAGACAGGAAAACTTTCTTTGAACAAAAAATACTTATATCTACTTATTTACACTATTATATTCGTTTTCCTTAACATACGCGAAAATAAGCTCGTATTTATATTATTTACTGAGCCCTAACTTAGACTATTTTATCCGACTGCGGGGCAGCGAAAAGGAGGGCTATGATTTTCACATACATACACAAAAGATATTTTTCAAGGAAAACAAGAAGTTACTAAGCGCGTTTAACCTAGCAAACATATATGCCTGTATTCCCTGAAGGGTAGGCAGAGGTGTCTTAATAACAACACCCACATTTCACCGAAGATTCACGTGCCAACGTGACAGATGGCGAGTACATCGCCGTCTCAGACATTATACAAAATTCTTTGAATTACTTCTCAGACATATTCAGATTTCCTCACGATGTTTTCCTTCACCGTAAAGCACGTCGTGTGAAATCACTGCACATACGTTTTTCAGAATAAGTCATTGGTACACATGTCTGAGAATTAATTCAAAGACTTTTGTGCCTCAGACGGCGATAGACCCACCATCCGTCACGTTCGCACTTAATCATCTTCGGTGAAAAGTGGGTGTTGTTATTACAACTCTGCCTACCCCTTCGCAGAATACTGGCGTGCAGATTGTTGTAATTTCAGCATTTGTTTACTATTATTTTAATTGGGCAAGCATGTCCACGCGAGATTCTTAAAAGAATTCTTAACTATAATATTGCGAAAAAAAACAGCTGTTCCATCAATTCAGTCAAGTGACATTTACCTACGGCTATGAGATAAATATATGATTTATTCTCCTTAGAGGTTTCTTCATCCATCATGAAATTTGGCGAGAAGCCTTGTCGAACAGACGCCAACTATCGAAACAATGGAACTGATTTATGCGAGTTTAACAACCTTTTACTTCTATATATTATATATTTATATTTATACATCTATACATACATACATACAGATAAATAAAATTGAAGTGTCTGTTTGTAATTCCAAAATAACAGCTTTACTGTAAAGCTTTACACTGCCTTTACACTAAATGCATATGAAAGTATACACGCTACCTGACTAGCTAGGCTACTTTTATTTATTAAAAATATTAGGATTCTAAATCTACGCGGGTGAAACCGCGGGGCACAGCTAGTATATAATATTTTCGTATCTATACATATAAATAAAATTGAAGTGTCTGTTTGTAATTTCAAAATTAAAGCTTTTCACTAAATGCATATGAAAGTATACACGCTACTGACACAAAAAAAACAGTTTTAATAATTTTCTCCGTCTGTCTGTTTGTTCCGCGTAATATCTGAAAGCTGATGTTTCAAGGAGTAACTTAGGCTACTTTTATTTATTAAAAATATTAGGCTTCCGCGACAATAAGGATGAAACTAAATTTACGCGGGTGAAACGGCGGGGCACAGCTACTATATAATATTTTCGTATTCTAACTACTTACCTCGTGTAAGGTGGATCATAAAACAAAAGAATAACCATGAGTGAATCAAACGAGGAGATGAGACCGGAATAACTCCTCGTTGGAGTAGTGATTTCAAGCGCTACTGCGAAACACGAGCTTCTGATTTCGATATCCGAGTCTGGTAAACTGATATTGGGTTATTCCATATAATTTCCCAGTAGGTTAATGGCTTTAGGCTCGCCCCTTATTACACGGGACTTAAAGCATAACTGGCAAATGTGGGTGTATTTAAAGTACACCTCTGTCTAGACCTTCGGGGATTTCAGGTGTGTATGTATTTTCTTATTCAAAAATATATTTGTCACGAAAACATTGATCCACGTTATTTCTGTTAAAAACTTGGAATGTGAGAGAGAATTTGGTAAGTAAGTAAATAAGTTGTAAAGTTATAAAAACAACTCTGCAGAAGAATCTAAACTCTGTACTTACAAACAAGACTAAGTACCTAAGTTGAGACTTACTTAGTTTTAAGTTAGCAAGTCGTAGACAGTGTAGGTAGCAATAAACACACCTACTAATCCAAAAACACAATTCTATTAAATTTTATTACGCACCCTTATAAACTTATTGACGAGGCCATGATCAAACACTTTATTAGGAACAATTAAAATTGTTGGAGAAAGTTTGACATTCACAGGTCGAATGTCTTAGAAAATCAACACCCCATCTCAAGGGGAAAGGAAAAATACTATTTGCTTTGTCGTTGCTATTTGACGTAAACCTTCCCTGACAGGTCTTCAAAGGGGTAGGGCCCGATTCAAGTTTCTTAAAAACAGTCTAAATGGAATTTATACACATTGGTAGATAATGCTGACGCCTGTATTCCCCGAAGGGGTAGGCAGAGGTGCTGTGATAACAGCACTCACTTTTCACCGAAGATGTAAGTGCCAACGTGACAGATGGGGATCGAAACAGCGCCATCTGTAGTGAGAATACTCGCACTTGGCCTCCGATTTCATTATTATTTACTCTGCGTGTTGCGTAATCCCATAGATACAAGTCAAACGAATATCGAATTACCCGTAATCTAGGTAGCTAGCGAGTGATGACAGCCGAGTGACGTGAAACACCAGACACATTCCTTTAGCAGATTATTTTCTCCACGGTTTTGTTATTGTTCGCGTGGAGACTTTGAATCCAGGGAGATTTTTTTTCCCTCCGTTATCTTTAAATAGTATGAAAATAAAAATGAAAATAATTTATTCAGTTTAAGCCCTGGTAAGGCACTTATGAATGTCGAAGAATTTACCACCGGTTCGGAAACCAGCCTTCTGAGATGAACCGGCAAGAGTAAAAACTCAATATCTAGTATAAATTCATACAAAATGATTTGTCTTTATAAACACATCGTTCAATCTGATGGGTTACTAGTTACAGAAATCTATATAGATAGTAGAAAAAAGTCAGCTTTGTGTAAGTCTTAAAAAAAATCAGCTGCACAAGAGTCTAACTCTGGGTAACTCTCTCATTTCGTTTTTTGTACTACTACAGATGCCGTTATGAGTTATGAGCGCTGACTTTGAATGCACAGCAGTTATTTTATGAATCTACCTCTGTCTGTATAGCGCGATGCGAATCAAATTGACGCTCAGTTACTTACACTGTTTTCGCTAAGCGCTGTTAACGACTCCAGAGTGCCTAGTGCAAGTTTTCTTAAAATCACCGTCATCTTTAGGCCGCCAGAGGCGCTGTTCCGAGGGCTTAGTGCGAGTTTTTCACTGCCACCGTCACAAGTCACCGCGTCGATGTAAACGCAGATTTGTGTAGGATCGGAACTATTTTGAGCCCATACAAATCTGCGTTTACGTCGACGCGATGACTTGTGTCGACGATTTTAAGAAAACTAGCACTAGGCACTCTGATCCTGTACAAATCTGCGTTTACGTCGACGCGGTGACTTGTGACGGTGATTTTAAGAAAACTCGAACTAGGCACTCTGATCCTATACAAATCTTCGTTTACGTAGACGCGGTGACTTGTGACGGTGGCAGTGAAAAACTCGCACTAGGCCTAGAGGGCCTTCATTTTATTTCAATTTCATAATTTTTTCATGAGCAATATGCCAACTAGAGCAGCAGTGATAAGGTTCAATTTCACATCTTTGAAACCGTCACTCGACGTCGAGTACGACGCTAAAACCTTACAGAATATCGCGGCAGTACGTTATGCTCATTGTTCGAGATATTGGTCTCTTGTGGAATGTGCTTTTACATCCTTATCATCCAAAGAATAAGACTTTATGCTTTCTGACCTTAAGCAATAAAGGATTTATTGGCTTCAAGGCAATTTTATCCGCACGCAATCTAGCTGAGATTATACTATCGGAAATAAAAACGAAGATAGGAACTGGTGTAAAAACATAAGAGCATTTGAGAGTCGATCAAATCCTACAACTTTTTTAGACACCAGAGAGATCTTATATATAAAAATGAACCCTTATTTCCCTTGGTCACAGCATCACGCGTAAACGGCTAGACCGATTCTACCGAGACTTTTACTGGCAGAAAGCTGAAGTTTCAAGGAGAGTTTTAGGCAAATTTTATTAAAAAAACCAGTATGACCCTAAATCTACGCGGTATAAAAATCTAACTAAATCACATTAAATATCCCAATCATCTTAAAGTGTTTAAATCAAATCTATATTTTTAAACTGAGTCTAATCCAGGATTACTTACAATGGGCGTTTTAAATAATATTATGCAAAGGCACGCATGGCTCAACGTCTGAAGGGTTTTCAGCCGAGTGATGTTTACATTAACACAATATTCTTTAGTAAGATTAAATAGGTATCAATAATTAGCAGAGCTTGGTTAAATATTTGCCGAATTAAATTGTAAAATAGTAACTGCGAGTAAATGCGTGTAATAATTTTCCCGTTGTATAGTTTTGTACACTTTTCCTTCGCGTAGAAATAAGTTTCATGCTTAATTTCGCGGAACTCTGATATGTTTTCTAAATATAAAAAAAGTTTAAGTTACTCCTTCAAACACCAGCTATCTGCCCGTTAAAATCTGTCAAGCCGTTTCAGGGATAAGCCGAAACAAACAAACAGACAGATTGATAATTTTTATTTTGTAATCGGTGTTTAAATGTCTGGACCGTATATACCTTCACATGCATTAAGTAAAAAGCTATTAATTTGGTATTACGAACAGACACTTCAATTTTATTTACCTGTATAGATTTGGATGTTGTTGTATTTACCTTAATGTTAAGCTATCCTTATCCATGTGCAGAGGTGGTCGAGACCGGCCGATGTCCGCCGCAACGTAGCGCAGCGTGAGGCCGGGCAGCAGGCTGGGGTCGCGGTTCACATCCGCCACTGCCAATGGCATAGCTCCAAGCACCGTCTGCCAGTTCAATATCATTTCCTATAGTAACCTATCAATCCCTAAAAACTTTTGATTTGTATAACTGTTTCTGAAGGTTTTGACATAGATTAGGCACGTGTCATATTATGTTATTCTCATGTATTTTATATCGTTACTACAAGCAAGCAAAAGCCGTGGTGGTTTTGGGGTTGGAGCAGTCACCTGCTACGCAAGCGACGCATGCGACGCAAGTTCGAATCCCAGCGGGGCCTGTACCAATGAGTTTTTCTAAAAACTTACCTATGTTTTGTGATTTCACACCACTTGCTTTACGGTGAAGGAAAACATCGTGAGGAAACCTGCACATGTTTGAGAAGTAATTCAAAGACGTATGTATATCTAGTGTCTGAGACGGCGATAGACTCACCATCTGTCACGTTGGCACTTAATCATCTTCGGTGAAAAGTGGGTGTTGTTAACACCTCTGCCTACTTTCGGGGAATACAGGCGTGAGCATATGTAAGTTCTACAAGCGAAAGTATTCACTGTACAAACGTAAAAACCCAATTTTGTCAGTCTGACTGTACAATATAAATTCTGTAAAGCCATACTCAAGATTTAAACGATACGCGTGTATGTAGATTTGGTTACTGATATTCTAAGTAAATATTATGTAATTTTTTGTAGTACTTTGTAAGTTTTACGATTCTATTTTCTGGAGCGGCAAATACGTTAACATTCACTCACTATCCATGAGTGATTCCTTTATACATATTTTGTACACAAATTTTCGGCAAAATTATCTTGATCATCAACATAAATGCCGTACTACGACTAGCGATGCCCTGCGGTACTACCCGCGTCGGATTAACAAAAGTAACTTGGTGATCGTTAAAAAGGAAATCTAAGTTACTCTTTACAAATTGCTATCTTTCAATCGTTTTCAGAGATTATTCGGAACAGACATACAGACAGACAGTGAGATAACAAAAATGTTTTTCTTATGGTAGTACCATTTATACTTTCATATGCATTAGTAAAAACCTGTTATTTTGGAATTACACACAAACACTTCGATTTTATTTATCTGTATAGATTATCGAATCTAGTTTCAGTCCATATAAATTCGAAGAAGCTGTGCACACTAGCAAGTGGAGTCTAAATTAGTTCGTGGCAATAGGCTCGCCCACTAAAAGCTGCTCACGCCTGTATTCCTCGAAGGAGCAATGGCATGCATTGCATATAAGCAGGTAAGCAGAATTTACAATTTGTGATCACTGAATACATTCGTGTAGTGTGTGTTTGTTTATGTTCGTATGTGTATCTTTACCAAGACGTACGTACCTACGCTGCGTCACATAGGTATGCACTTAACCTGCCTACCTACCTACTTATTGTTTATCCCTACCCCTCTGAAAATCCAATGCACGCCCCTGCGAAGGAGTGGGCAGATTTGCTTATTTACTTATAGTGTACCCACATATCACCAGTTATGCTTAAGTCCTATGTAATAGTGGCGATACTAATCCAGACGCCAGGCTGCTATTGAGAAATTACAGATGGGAAAACCCAATAACGTTTTGCTCAACCCGGGGACCGAACCCAGGACTCGTCTTCCACAATAGCGCTTACAATCACAAGACCAACGAAGCAATTCCCATTCTAGATGACATCTATCAAAGCTTAGTATGATGTCATATAACTGTCGAGTCACTGCGAGTTTCATGAGAAACTTAAATAAAATCTCTATTAGGTACTCAAGGGAAATGGAGCGTCACCAAGCTTTGGCACAGTATAAATACAAGCAGTATCTGAATCTAGGGTTATCTAAATTCTTAAAAATGTTCAAGAAAAATACGAACACGAGGCGGGACTCGAACCCACGACCTCTGCAAACCGTGCAGTTGCTCTGACAACTGAGCTACTCGTGATCCTACCTCATGCGTTAAATTTTTCCTTCCCTTGATTAGCGGCAATTTTTTTAAATAAGATCTTATACTCCATTAAGCGTAGGGTTGGCAATCATAAAAAACTGAAAATTTACTCTTTTGTTTTCTGCCACAATGATATAGATTTGAGGTTTTGAAAAACTCGGTAAAATATGGAAATTACGTGACTGGTATTTCAATATCTTATACGACGTGGCACCCAGTAATGTAATCCTAGACAGAGTAACATTATACTCACGCTTCCCTAGTAGAAACGATACAAAATGTATGGAAGTGACATAAATCAGTCATGTGACATATGTCATTCCTGTACATTTTGTATCGTTTCTACACGAAGCGTGGGGATAATGTTACTTTGTCTAGGCCTACTGATGCTATTTTGCTCATAATCTCTTAGATGTTCGCGTCTGTGTGAGTGTGTCATTTTGAACTATTTATTCCTAGATTCCTTACTGCATGTTCTTTAAGCTAATATTTATACTGTGGCGTAGGCGTTGTCGAACGCGATCAGTAGGATCTACATTTTGCTATTCCATTATCGTTACGTACCATCAATTCAGTTGAAATGAATTTACGATTACAGAATTTAAATTTAGATAAGTTTATTCTGGTCGTACCTATCTACCAAATGTATTTTATCCTTTAAAGATACATCTTATCTTGCCAAATGATCAATGTTTGTTTATAAATATACCTGCAATTTTGGCTCTAACGATTTGAAATGTGAATGAAGCCGTGAGGTTTGAGTAGTCTTCGCTTCGTAAGTGAAATTCGAATCCCTGCGGGGCCTGACCAATGAGTTTTGGTAAAAACGTATGTGCAGTGATTACACACCATGTGCTTTACAGTGAAGGATAAGATCGTGAGGAAACCTGCATATGTCTGAGTAGTAATTCAAAGACGTATACATATGCTCACGCCTGTATTCCCCGAAGGGGTAGACAGAGGTGTTGTAATTTTCAACACCCACATTTCACCAAACATGATTGAGTGCCAACGTGACGGAGGGTGGTCGCCGTCTCAGGCACTACACATACGACTTAGACTTCAAAGACGTATGTATAGTGTCTGAGACGGCACTTAATCATGGTCAAAGTAATCTAAAAATCGAATTGTTATTTAATACCTACAGCTAAGTTATATGTCGATAGGTAACTAACGATGTGATAACTACAAAAACCGTAACAAGCGACAGGAAAGGATTGGGAAAGTCGATACCGGTAATTAATTCGCTGGACATTGATTTTTTTCGCTCTGGTCTATTCAAGGACAGTGTATAAAACGAACTCTAACGATGTGATTTTTCCTTGTATGAATGGATACAATTAAAACTGTTGCTGTAAAACTTCTCAGAAGGCTAGTTTCCGAACCAGTGGTCTACAGTGGCGAGCATTGCGTTTCTTCAAGTTGTGATGACTGAATACACTCGTGTTGTGTGTGTGTGTGTATTTATGTTTGACGTATATGATGTAAAACGTATGTACCTACTCTGCGCATTGGTATGTGCTTAACGTGCCTACCAACCTACTTACCTATTTATGCCTACCCTTTTGAAAGTCCAATGCACGCCCCTGGTGGTCAATTCTTCGATGTTTATAAGTGCCTTACCAAGGCCTAAACTGAATAAATCATTTTTATTCTCAGATTCATTTAAAAAAATGTATAGTCTCAATATAATAAATACATCAATGTATGCATTTTTATTTTTTATTTTTTACTAGCTTTGACCCTCGGTTTCACGCGCGCAGTTTTAGTTTCATCCTTATTGTCGCGGAACCCTAATATTTTTAATAAGTAAGCCTAAGTTACTCCTTGAAACATAAGCTACCTGCCGGTTAAAGTCCCGTTAAAATCGGTCCAGCCGTTTCAGAGGTTACCCGGACCAAACAAACAGACAGACAGAGAAATTTTTTAAAACTTGGGTTTTTAGTGTCAGTAGCGTGTATACTTTCATATGCATTTAGTGAAAAGCTGTTATTTTGGAATTCCAAACAGACACTTCAATTTTATTTATCTTTATAGACTAGCTGTGCCCCGCAGTTTCACATATTAATCAGAGGAACCCTAATTTAAGAAAAGTAGCCTAAGTAACTCCTTGTAACATGGTCTGTCGGAGAAAGTCCCGTTAAAATCGGTTCAGTTAAACAAACAGACAGACAGACAGAGAAAAATGCTAAAAACTGTCTGTGTATCAATATGTTGCCGAAATGGTTGTCAATAAATGAATACTATTATTATTATCATTATATACTTACTTTCATATGCATTTAGTGAAAATCTGTTTATTTGGAATCGCAAATAGACACTTCAATTTTAGTTATCTGTTTAGATGATCGGGGTAGTTCAAGGCTAACGATGGGACGATACATACAAACTTTGTTCACAAATTTAACAGATCAATTCCAGATTCGCACAAACTAGATTAATTACAGGCTGTCGATAGCTTAAGTCGTTCAGTCTAAACTATTAATTAGGGTTAAGTCCACAGGTTAATTAAATCCTGAGAAATGTATATAAACTAACACTGAATCCTAATGTTTTTTCTTAAATTAAAGTAGGCTTAGTCACTCCTTGTTACATTAGCTACCTACCAAAGAAAGTCCCAGACAAAAAAAAAATATTTGTTTTTTTTTTATGTCCTGACCGTATATACTTTCACATGCATTTAGTAAAAAACTGTTGTAATGGAATTACAAACAGACAATTCCATTTTATTTGTCTGTATACGTATCGATATAGATGTATAGATTAATAGTGGACCCGACATACGTTGTCACGCATAACGACTGCAGCGCCATCTACCAGGCTGATTTTGTGAATCTAAATCATCCAGGGCGCCACGCAAACGCGTATAAAAACATTCAAGTCCTTCCATCCGCTTAGGAGAAGTGCAATGACATACACGCGTATAGTAGAAATATATATATAAAGATTTGTAACTCAGCTTTTGAATTAAATTTAATTACTTATCGTCTCAACTGAGGCACAATTCGAACAAAGTTTTTGTACAAAGAACATGTTGATTTTTCGGTCTAGCGGGCACTAAGAGAAAAGTGCTTTACGCATAGATACCATATTTCAGTTAATTCTATATACAGAGTGTCGGGGAAACCAGGACAGCTGTTAAAATAGGTGATAGGGTATAATTTTAGGAAGCAATTAAAATTATTATGACAAAAATATCTTCTTCCGTTTTCGAGTAATTGACGTTCAAAGTTGACCATATCAAGACCTTATTTTCGCATAAAAATCAGCTGTAACGTCGAGTTATTCACGTGAAATCTAACTACATTTTTATTTTTTTTCTCCCACTAATAAATCCTGAAATAATCCCATAAAACCATTTTTGGAAACCATTAACCTTACCCTTAATATAAAAAGTTTAATTAGCGCGTACGGAATGTAGGTAAACGCGGCCGCGCGTTCATTCAATCGCTTAAGGCCGCGAGCTCTTCGGCCATAGCCTATAACTACGTTATCGTTGGAGCTAGATATTTTACGATTTCAATATAGTGATATCTTCATCAAACCCTACAACTTCTAGTAGACAACTGTTCCTTTTTTTCCGACACCCTGTATATACATCTATACAGATAAATACAATTTAAGTGTCTGTTTGTAATTCCAAATTAACAGCTTTTCACAAAATGCATACTATATGCTACATACAATAAAAAAACTATTTTTAATTTATTTTCTCTGTCAGCCTGACCGTCTGTCTGTTTGTCTGTTTGTTCCAGGTAATCTCCGAAACGGCTGGACCGATTTTAGCAGGACTTTCACTGACAGATTTCTAATGTTACAAGGAGTAACTTTGGCCACTTTTGTTTTAACAAAAAGCACAAGGGTTCTGCGGGACACCCATGAAATTAAATCTACGCGGGTAAAACCACGGGGCACAGCTAGTAACAATTATATTTCGTTTGGACTGGTTAACGTCTACTGTTTCAGAAACAATAATTAAAAATATTCTTTAGGAATAAAGCAAAAGCGTTAAGAACGATGATAAATGAATGCAAAACTTTTTTGATTGATGTTATGAATTGTTAAAATATGCAAAACTTGAAAACTTGTTTTGGACTACGTATAGTTTCCACGACGGATATTAACGAGGATCTACCTTTATCTATACATCTTCTATACATACAGATAGATAAAATTGAAGTGTCTGTTTGTAATTCCAAAATAACAGTTTTTCACTAAATGCATATAAACGTATCTAAGGTACAGAAATGAAAAAACGATGTTAATTTTTTTTCTCCGTCTGTCTGTTTGTTCCGGGTAATCTCCGAAACTGCTGGACCGATTTTAACGGGACTTTCACTAGCATATAGCTAATGTTACAAGGATTAACTTAGGCTTACTTAACTTAGGGTTCCGCGAGTCACCCATGAAAAACCACGGGGCACAGCTAGTATTGCATAATAATGAAATGAATCTAAATAGTTGTCAAAGGTAATTGCTACCTACTTTCAATCAACACTAATGTTATAGAGAGGTAAAGCTTGTGAGCTCGTAAGGTTTTAAGTCTAGATATAGACATCCTCTGAACTGATTTAGACAATGATTTTACCATGGCAATCAAATTATTCATTCCGCTTAGAACCTTTTTTAACGTCAATAAAATTACAACTGAAAATTAAAAATTTTTGAGTCGGTGGAGTAAATGCAGTCTACTTAAAATGTACGGAAAATGCAACTAAACAAAACGCTATCTCAGAGAACTATGTGTGAATAATTACTCCTAAACATCTAAATATATAATTCAAAGGTGACTGACTGATTGACATAGTGATCCATCAACGCACAGTCCAAACCACTGGACGGTTTGGACTGCGCAATTATATAAATTAACACAAGCGCGACAGGATATTACTTTGTCTAGGGCTGCAGACGAGAACAGGAAATTGACAAAGCTATTGCATCTTGCGTTCGATTTATTTCTAAAATTGTTACGGAGTCACACTAAAGCTACAATATATAAAACAATGTGAAGGTTAACAGTTATAAAGGAATATATAGAACCATCTTACCTGACTTCGTCTATATGCTCCAAGGAATCCAATAGTGATGGTCTTGTCACTATTCCAATTCCCGCCATCATTCAGACAAGCTTTAGCACCACCGCAATCACTAGTCACTAGATCGAACAGATTCAGTCCCCCCTCACTAATCTTATCAATTGATACTTTGTCTTTTATCAAATTTGTAGTTACACTTGAATATATATTGTTCAAGTACACGGAATCCAGGGCATTTGATGGTAAGTAATCGGATTCCTCTTCATGCGTTGCGTTCATATTATCGCATTTGTTATTAACATGATCGACATCTTCAACTTGTGGGTCTGTGATGTTGTATACATCTTTATCACTTCCATCAGTTCCATCAATTGTAAAGTCTTCATCGTCGTTGGTTATATCTGCAGTATTATTTGGGCCTATAATTATAGTTGCTTCTTCTCCTGCCGGCTCATTTGCGCTAGGTTTAGCAACCACGCATGCTATAGTTGCAAGCTTGAAGATTATTCTCGCTAGGTGATGCATTTTGACTCTTTATTTCATGTTTGCTGTTCTGAAATAAAATAAAGAACATGATTTATTTCGATTTGAAATTGGGTTTGGGCAGGGTGATGAAACCTGCCGGGAATATTGACGTGATCATAGTGGATTTGTATGTAAGATTAGATGTCAATGTAACATATGGCGTCTATGTATTCATATCTATACATCTATATCTATACAGATAAATAAAATTGAAGTGTCTGTTTGTAATTCCAAAATTACAGCTTTTCACTAAATGCATATGAAAGAATACACGCTACTGACAATAAGAAAACCAAGTTTTAAAAAAATCTCTGTCTGTCTGTTTGTTCCGGGTAATCTCTGAAACGGCTGGATGGATTTTAACGGGACTTTCACTGGTAGCTGATGTTTCATGGAGTAACTTAGACTACTTTTATTTATCAAAAATATTAGGGTTCCGCGACAATAAGGATGAAACTAATTCTACGCGGGTGAAACCGCGGGGCACAGCTAGTTAATTATAATTCTTCATAATCAATTCTCTAGTAGAACTTTGCTTTTGCATGAGTTAATTGAATGTTTTTAAAGGTGCTTCAGATTTTTTCGTTTCATGTTGTTCAGGGACAGAGATTTAAACAATATTATAATGAGTTCGAAGTCCTTCAGAAATAATTAATTATAGAATACAAAGGTAGACTTAGGAGCGACACTTTTTAATTACTCTTATTTAAAAATTGTCAGCATTTAATTGTTAGAGAACAAGATACCACTTAAAATGTGAGTACATTATGAAAATATATTAGGTAAATTATATTAATTATAACATAGACAAGACTAGCTGCTTTTGGGCCTACCTTCATCAGTTTAGGCAGAGCATATTAAGAACTTAGTTTTGAAGTCACTGATTTAACGATGATAGTCTTGCCTTCATAATCACAATAGCAAAATAACTAACATCCGAAAATTATTATACTGTGATGAATGTAGTTTCTTAAAATTAAGATGATTATTATCTAAAATATAAATATACTAGCTGTGCCCTGCGGTTTCACCCGCGTAGATTTAGTTTCATCCTTATTGTCGCGGAACCCTACTATATTTGATAAATAAAAGTAGCCTAAGTTACTCCTTGAAACATCAGTTACCTACCAGTGAAAGTCCCGTTAAAATCCATCCAGCCGTTTCAGAGATTACCCGGAACAAACAGACAGACAGACAGACAGACAGAGAAAAATTTAAAACTTGGTTTTTTAGTGTCAGTAGCGTGTATACTTTCATATGAATTTAGTGAAAAGCTGTAATTTTGGAATTACAAACAGACACTTCAATTTTATTAATCGGTATGTATGTATGTATAGATAAAAAACTACTCTCTTAATTACTTCTCAGAAATAATTATGCAGGTATCCTCACGATGTTTTCCTTCACCGTAGCCACGGATCTAGAGACACTAAAAGTTTTGTATATTTCGGATAACCAAAAAGCCCTGTACAAAATAATAAACAGCAAATAATTATCAATTTTCTTTAGACACTTGATTGAATTAAATTATTTATTCAGCGCCCATTGTAACAAAATCCAGGATAATGGGTAATGTTTTCTAACAATGGCTTTCGTCACGGCAAATCAAATTAACAGTATTGTAGATAAGTAAATCTTAAGAGGAGTGGAAAGGCGACCCTCCAAATTTTTTACGAAGCCTTCCCAAATAATTGTCGAGCATTTCACCGTAGTAAGGGACTTAGGGGATTTATATGATGATTATTGGAAAAGCGTTTTGTACTTGATCCAAATACTTATAGTATTTCTGGTACGTTAAGTTCTTGTAAGTATAATTTTGCCTTATCATAGTCTATTTTGGTTGTAGTTTTGTTCCTGTCATCATCAGTTTTTATCTCCGACTAGTTGTGCCCGCGGTTTCACCCGCGTTGATTTAGTTTCATCCTTATTGTCGCGGAACCCTAATATTTTTAATAAATAAAAGTAGCTAAGTTACTCCTTGAAACATCAGCTACCTGCCAGTGAAAGTCCCGTTAAAATCGATCCAGCCGTTTCAGAGATTACCCCGAACAAACAGACGTAGTGTGTCAGTAGCGTGTATACTTTCATATGCAGTGAGAGAAAAGCCGTTATTTTGGAATTACAAACAGACACTTCAATTTTATTTATCTGTATCGAGTATCTAAATAGAGAGAGAGCTTAGATGTGTAGTGATCAGTGGTAGATGTTTTAATATAGAGATAGAGGGAGATCTATAGATAGTGGGAGATGAACAGTAAATCTTAAGAGGAGTGGAAAGGCGACCCTGTGAAGTTTTTACGAAGCCTTCCCAAAGAATTGTCGAGCATTTCACCGTACTAAGGGACTTTGGGGAAATGATTGGAAAAGCGTTTTGTACTTGATCCAAATACTTCAGAGATTAGAGTGTAGTGCTCTCGTGATATATCTATAACGCCGTCTACCAAATCCGTTGTTTTAAATAACATGTAAAAACTGCAGTAATACCGATGTGACTTTTCAATGACAACACACTTATTTGAGACTTGGACGTAGTTGGATTATTTCCAAAACTATTCAAGGTGTAGAAAATTCGGAAACACAGATCGATAGAATTTTTTCTCTCATTATAATAGCAATAAAAGATAAAAATTTACTAGATGTCGGATAACGGCAGTTTAGTTATACCACAAGATAGAGGCATAACATAGTTCATTTTTAATGAATAAAGGTGTAATGTCCGTCTGTTTATTATTTCTAAAGAAGCCTGTTAATAGCAGCTTATTTCACTGTATCCTCTCGTCTGCTTTGTCACGGATCCGTGTCGAGACGAAATACGTTGAAAATTGAATCTTACGTCAATTGTATTATATTTTTTATAGCTGTGCCCCGCGGTTTCACCCGCATTGATTTAGTTCCATCCTTATTGTCGCGGAACCCTAAAATATTTAATAAATAAATTTACTCCTTGAAACATCAGCTACCTGCCAGTGAAAGTCCCGTTAAAATTGGTCCAGCCGTTTCGGAGATTACCCGGAACAAACAGACAAACAGACAGACAGACAGACAGACAGACAGACGGACAGACAGAAAGAGAAAAATTAAAAAAATTGGTTTTTCTATGTAAATTAAACGTTTGAATTTTGTTGAAAAATAAATTGTATGACTACTCTATTAGGTTTTTTATTTACTAAAAACGTTAGCAGACACGTGTGACAGCTCGAAGCAGACCAGATGATATTCCTTAGAAAGCTAAATTTGATTTACTCAATCTATGTTCGAAAGTATAGAAGGTAATTTTAAGAAAACAAATAACTTTTAATCGTTAAATATCTGAGCAGACTTTCTGTTTGTCTTGCTTTCGGTGTTACAGTAAGGAAGGCATTAAGGAAAAAGAATAAGAGTACTGCGCAATAAAATTAAAATCCATGTAATTGAATCTAAGCCACGATAATAACCATCCTATCTTTTCAAACGAGCTGTAGGTAATAAAATAATATCACATATAATTGTATTACGCGAAAGCTTTATTAAGATTGAATTGAATGATTTCTTTACTAAAACGCAAAAAATATTATCCAAAAAACCAGTGTATCAACGTTTCTCCACATAGCTAGATAGATGGCACTACTCGGTGCCAAATGCAAAGTTTTAGTACAAATACACGAGAACCTAAATCGCGCCATAAGGGTTTTCAAGCGCATTGCAGTATATATACAAGTTTCCAATTAGAACAGTTGGAGCCCGTGTTCCCCAGAAATGTTCCCCACCTGGCTGGAAGATCCCTTTGATGGGGATAACCGTGATCCCTCGCTGTCTCAACACCAGATTAAATTCAGTCCCAAAATTTTCATCATAATAAATGATTACCATGACGCGGGTATCGAACCGCGACCCATGCGGTCCTGACATAGTTCAATTAAATGTATGCAAAGTAGTGATCTACTGAATTTCGGTTAAGGCGCGGCGGCTAATCTCAGCGGGGACTAGCCATCTGCGCAGGAGATATTATAGTGCACAAGTGTGTGCGCAAACACAGATACACTCTTTATTCCCTCACTCTCATAGCCCGATGGGACTTTGCTTACATAGATATGTTAATGTATTTTATGTAAAAAGAAAGTATATATGTATTATACACCCGTAAGTAGATTTGCTAGATGGCGCTGTGTGATAGTGAGCGTTGACTTTAAATGTGTAGTCATTTTATGATTCTGTCTCTATGTCATCGTCCCCCCGTCCTTTAAATATGTCCTCAAATAATACAACTCAGATCCAGCTCCCTAGCTCACCCCCCAGCAACGCCCTAAGCCAAGGTCCGAGCCCAGCACCGGGGCGCCCGCAACTGTATTGCTTAGTTTAGTTTAGATTAAGCTCGGCTGGAGGCCCTTGAGTCTCGCCCTTAAGTCCGGTTAAGCAGTGGAGGTAACTCCCCCCTACCAACTGCGAGAGACCATATCATAAAAAATTATATGATTCTATCTCTGTCTGCCTGTATGTCACGACGCGATTAATATACATGTGTTATCCCCACTATTGTTGCTTAGTTCTCATAACTCGTGACGCACCTGTATTTATTTAAATTGCGAAAAATCATTATAATATTTGTGTCATCTCATCTATACAGATAAATAAAATTGAAGTGTCTGTTTGTAATTAAAAAAATATAGCTTTTCACTAAATGCATATGAAAGTATACACGCTACTGACACTAAAAAACCAAGTTTTAAAATTTTTCTCTGTCTGTCTGTCTGTCTGTTTGTTCCGGGTAATCTCCGAAACGGCTGAACGGATTTTAACGGGACTTTCACTAGTAGGTAGCTGATGTTTCAAGGAGTAACTTAGGCTACTTTTATTTATCAAAAATATTACGGTTTCGCGACAATAATAATGAAACTAAATCTACGCGGGTGAAACCGCGGGGCAAAGCTAGTATGTAATAAGATATGATGTACATTGTGTTGTTTAGTGTTAAAAACTCTTTGATGTATTAACTTTGTTTAGACAGTACTGGCAGGTACACTTTTTTTTATTTTGACATGTGTCGTATTCTTTTCTTTTTCTTACTTCAATAAAAACGATATGAATTGAACAAACACCATATACTATTATTTTAAACAAATAATATTACGATAAAAATAATGGTCCTTAGTAAGCCAGATTTTAATTGTAATCAGTGATTCTAAATTCAGTGATGGCGAAAACTGTAAGTAATTCATATTAGTTACCTACATACTTATACATAAATATGCTGGACGAATTCAACTTACTTCGGGATGGTTATACCCAATTACAACAATTAAAATAGAATTGCAAGCAAACTTAGTAACTGTTGTTAAATCAATACTTATTACAATTTATTCTGTATGTTGCAAATAACAATCAAAATGGAAGGTTATATCACGGTACAAAACGATTTGCACATCAAAATAAATAATGGACTGACCAATTTAAAGAAAAGTCCTACATCGAGAATTACAGAATCGTACATCGAAACTCGATTAGAAATATTGAATGGATATTGGGCTAAGTTTGAAGCAAATCATCATGATATTCTTATGCAGTTCGGAAGTAAAAAAGATATAAATGACCATCCTTATTTCACAAATAAAGTTTACGATGAAGTTGAAGACATATTCATTGAATATAAATGCAGTTTGAAGGAAGCGCTGATCAAGTTAACAATAAATACGGTAGCAACATCAAGCGGTATTGGCAACATAACATCACCTGGTTTACATGACATATCTGGAATTAAACTACCCAACATTGATTTGCCACATTTTTCTGGAAGATACATGGAGTGGCCTACATTTCACGACTTATTTAACAATCTCATTCACAATAATAAGTCATTGGCTGGAGTTCAGAAATTACATTACTTGAAAACTCATCTTACTGGGGAAGCTGAACAATTACTACGCCATATACCTATCACTGACGCCAATTACGAGCTCTGCTGGCAACAATTAATACAAAGATACAACAACAGACGTTACATTGCTAATACTATTCTTACGCGATTGGTTGGTCAAAAGTCTTTGACTACCGAAAGCTCTATCGGAATTAAATCAATACTAGATACAACAAGAGAATGCTTGAACACGCTTTCTAATATCGATATTAGCATCGATTCCTGGGATGTAATTGTAATACATTTGATAAGCCTCAAATTCGATATTGAAACTCAAAAGCAATGGGAACAAAAATTAAGTGATATTTCTGATGAAATGCCTAATTTGAAAGAGTTTTATAGTTTTTTGGAATCACGGTTTAGAGCATTGGAATTTTTGGAACCAATAAAAGAGTTAAGGTATAAAGATAGAGAAAAAATCGAAAGATCAAGAGTATTTGCAGTTACTACCTCTATAACATGTCCTTTCTGTGCAACAGAACATTTCTTATTTCAATGTAAGGACTTCATATGTAAAGATGTCAATGAGCGACGGGAGTTCGTCAAGGAAGCAAATCTTTGCTTTAACTGCTTCGGCAACAATCATCCTGTTACAAGATGCAAAAATCGTACTTCATGCAAATGCTGTAATCGAAGACATCACACACTACTGCACCAAGACGGGAATACAACAACACCAACAGAAGACAACGCCATTAATAATTGTGAGTCTGCTGACATTAATCCTATTCAAATTTCTTCGAATTTTTCTAAAGATACAATTATGTCACCAGGTCAAGTATTGTTGGCTACTGCCTTGGTCAATGTAGAGTATAATGGTATTGTATATACGTTTAGAGCATTGTTGGACCAGGGTTCTCAAGCCTCATTTGTTTCAGAACATGTAGTACAGGTATTAGGCATAAACAGAATTTCCGTTAATGGTGTAGTTTCCGGTTTGGGAGGGTATCAACCAAATATAAACATAAAACATGCTGTCAAACTCAATATACAGTCCACTCGCAATTCATTTACATGTAACGTTCGTGCTTACGTACTAAAAAGGTTATCATCAACTCTTCCTGAAAAAAGAGTTCACATTAACAATTGGCCTGAACTGTCAGAGTTAGTTTTAGCCGATCCAAGCTACGCCATTCCAAATAGGGTTGATATACTTTTAGGTGCTGATATTTATGGTCAAATTCTTATGGATGGTTTAATTAGGAATCCATCAAATACTCTTACAGCTCAGAACTCACAGTTTGGTTGGATTTTATCAGGGTGCGTCTCATCCTCACATCATGTTTCAAATGTGTCTGTAATCAGTCTGCATGTACAAGATGACTCTTCAAATGAATTATTACGTAAATTTTGGGAAATGGAAACGGAGCAACCACGTACAATTTTATCTCAAGATGAAGAAATATGTGAAAAACATTTTCAATCACATACCACTAGAGATTCTGAAGGACGTTATGTGGTTCGACTTCCATTTCGCGATAGTGATCCAATGTGTAAATATGGGGATACTAAAACAATTGCATTGAAACGATTCAAAAGCCTGGAATCTAGATTAGGCAAGGATCCAGCTCTAAAGAATCAATACACTAAGGTAATGAATGAATACAAAGAATCCAATCACATGGAAGAAATAGTTGATAAAAGTGAACTAAATCTTTCTAATTGCGTTTACTTACCACATCACGCTGTAGTAAAGGAGGATAGGATTACAACCAAGGTAAGAGTTGTATTTGACGGCTCTTGCAAGGGTCAAAATGGACATTCACTTAACGAAGATCTTTTAATAGGGCCTCGATTACAACCAGAGCTTAGACATTTGTTGATGCGTTGGCGACAATATCCAATTTGTTTTGTTTCCGATATTGTTAAAATGTACCGACAAATAAAGGTTGCAAAGGAAGATACAGATTTTCAACGAATTTTTTGGCGGGAGACTATTGATAGTAAACTTACCGAATATCGAATGCTACGGGTTACATTCGGATTGTCTTCAGCTCCATATCTCGCAATCAAGTGCTTACAACAAATCGCTAAAGATGAAGGAGAAAATTTCCCTCATGCTAGTGAGCGGATTCTGAATGACTATTACGTGGACGATTTAATTTCTGGATGTTATACGGATGACGAAGCAGTCGAAGTGTATAATCAAATGAATGAATTATTAGCTAAAGCGGGATTTACTCTACAAAAATGGGCAAGCAACAGTATTAAATTGATGAACATAATTCGTGAAACTGAGAATAGTGATAAAGAGTCAGAGACGAAGCAAAATGAAATAATCAAAATATTGGGGTTAAGTTGGGACATAGATTCAGATTCATTTAAGTATACGGTTAAATTACCTTTACAACCAAATGTCATTACCAAACGAATCATTTTGTCTGAAATTTCGCGCTTATTTGACCCTCTAGGATGGACTGCACCAGTTATAGTCAAGGCAAAAATATTTATGCAAAGTTTGTGGCTAACAGGTATAACATGGGATCAACCTATTCCTAACGATATATTAGTACAATGGAATGTTTTCAGGACTCATCTTGAATGTCTAAATGAAATAACATTGCCAAGGTGGATACATTTAAATAGGGTTCAAAATGATGTTGAAGTTCATGGATTTTGTGATGCTTCGTCTGAAGCGTTTGCTGCAGTGGTATACTTACGTATTAAAGATATTACTGGGATACATGTTAATTTAGTGGCCGCAAGAACAAGGGTTGCTCCAATTAAGCAAATATCTATTCCACGATTAGAGCTTTGTGGCGCTGAATTACTCGCTAATTTATTGCATGAAGTATCATCAGTCCTGAACATAGAAAAGTACAAACTGAGGGCTTGGACTGACTCCACAATTGTCTTAGCTTGGTTACAAGGACAGCCAAATCGATGGAAAACGTTTGTAGCTAATAGAGTATCGAACATATTAAACATTTTGGATAACGAGCAATGGTCTCATGTAGAGTCTACACAAAACCCTGCAGATTGCGCTTCAAGGGGCCTAATTCCAAACGAGTTGTCAAAACATGACATGTGGTTCCATGGTCCCAGTTGGTTAAATGATACATTTTATAATATTCCTACTAATTCGGTCCTAGCTACAGAATTGGAACAGAAGAATATTAAAAGTCATTTAGTAACAAACAAATATGATGATTTTAAGCTATGGACCAAATTTTCATCGCTACAGAAATTAATTAAGGTTGTGGCTTGGTGTTATCGATTTATACAAAATTGTCATGGATTTGTTGATGGTACAAACCATTCCATGAAATATATATCTGCAAAGGAATACAATGACTCTCTAAACACTTGTATAAAAAACAGTCAAATGATGTCATTCCCTAAGGAGTTAAACTTTTTAAAAAACTCATTGCAAGTAAGTCAAACTAGTAACTTAAAATCTTTATGTCCGTTTTTGGACAGCAATGGAATAATGAGAGTTCGTGGTCGTATTCAACAAAGCATGGAAAATTACGATGTCAAACATCCCATTATTTTGTGTTCTAAAAATTATCTATCAAAATTGATAGTGGCTAATGCTCATGAACAAACTTTGCATGGGGGCCCTCTCTTAATGCTTAATTATATCCGAAACAAATACTGGATTATTAGGGTTAAACACTTGGTTAGGGCACATATTAAGGGATGTATACGATGCATACGGTACAGTTCAAAATCTCACAATCCATTTATGGGAGAATTACCTCAAAGTAGAGTCAATATCAGTCGTCCTTTCTCTAGATGTGGTGTGGATTTTGCGGGACCGATAAATATTCGTATATCAAAGGGCAGAGGATGTAAAACGCATAAAGGATATATTAGTCTTTTTATTTGCATGGTTACACGCGCTATTCATTTAGAGGCAGTTAGCGATCTCACAACCGAGAGTTTTCTCGCAGCTTTCAAGCGCTTTGTTGCTCGTCGTGGTCAGGTTAAAGAAATATGGAGTGATAACGGCACTAATTTTGTAGGCGCATCTAAAGAACTGCGGAAGTTATTCAAAGCGGAGAAAACGAGTATCATCGAAGAAGTAGCTAGCTCTATTACCACCGATGGTACTGAATGGCATTTTATACCACCACATGCCCCAAATTTTGGAGGTCTCTGGGAGGCTGGAGTGCGCTCCACAAAATATCATTTAAAACGTGTCCTCGATGGCTCTACTCTGACATATGAAGAATTGTCTACAGTTCTTGCTCAAATTGAAGCTTGTCTCAATTCGCGTCCAATGTATAGTTTACCACCCACAGAAATCAATAAAACACCACTTACACCGGGTCATTTTTTAATAGGTGAACAATTAGTTACCGTTCCTGATCACAACTATGAATCTAGTAATATTGGTATTTTACGTAGGTGGCAATTAACACAAAAAATGGTTCAAGATTTCTGGAGAAAATGGTCCCAAGATTATCTTACTACTCTTTATCAGAGACACAAATGGACGAAGGTTACTCCAGAACCAGAAGTAGGAAATTTAGTTTTAGTCAAAGAAGACAATCTTCCCCCTTCTCAATGGCTAATGGGCCTTATCGAACAAACGCACCCTGGTCCTGACAATGTAACTAGAGTAGTAACAATTAGATCAAAAAATTCTACTTTATTTAAAAGACCTATTTCTAAGTTGATAATTCTACCTTGCGCATCTTAATGACATAATTATTCTTATATTTTATAAGTGAATTAATACATGTGTTACAATTTATTTTCAAGTTATCTATTATTGGGTATGTTATATGTAACTATTGTACCTACTAACTTAAGTAGTGTTTTATGTTTGTTGTTTACATATAACTTTGTGTAAGACCATATTTGGTCTTGGCGGCCGGTATGTTTAGTGTTAAAAACTCTTTGATGTATTAACTTTGTTTAGACAGTACTGGCAGGTACACTTTTTTTTATTTTGACATGTGTCGTATTCTTTTCTTTTTCTTACTTCAATAAAAACGATATGAATTGAACAAACACCATATACTATTATTTTAAACAAATAATATTACGATAAACAGTGTTGACGATATTAATAAATAAATGCTTTTTTCGTGAATACAGATAATAATATGGCGGCTGATAGACAGACATGGAAGAGAAAAACACATTGCGCCGAACAAAAATAACGTAGGTCGGGAGAATGATGTAACTTAAATTTATTTTCTTGTTGCGAAGGGGAAGTCATTATGTTTGTTATTGGATGCAGTGTGGTATGAGACTTACTCACTTTTAAATCATAACTGCCCCGCGGATTCACCAAAATGTGCTCACGCCTGTATTCCCCGAAGGGTATGCAGAGCCAACACCCAGTTTTCACCGAGTGAATGTGATAGATGGTGAGTCTGTCGCCGTCTCAGGTAGTATAGATACGTTTTTGAATGACTTCTCAGACAAATGTAGGTTTGCTCACGATGTTTTTCTTCACCGTAAAACACGTGGTGTGTCACTGCACATAAGACAGACATCAGACTTATTTGTTTTTATTTTAAGGAGACAAAATACAGTACTATCAATTCCACTTATTTTTCAAATGTAAAGGTTTATATTCGTAGCAAATATTCATTTCCCTCCTGTAGGAATATAATAAACATATGTACGCACATTTACCTCAAGTGTATCGTGTTCCCAGTACTCTAACACATTAGTATTGACAGCTTCAAAGGAAATGTCTGACGTGAGATGTGTGAACGATACCATCTTATTGCGCCGAAAATAGGTTTTAACGTTTTCACGTTGACGATATCGCCTGCTTTTTTTCCTAAATTTGTATAGTAACGCTAAAAAGCGCCCCAAGCGGTGAGTGTAGGAAGTTTTACGTCTCCATAAAAGGAAGTGGAAAACGCAAGGTCAGTACCTCTGTCACGAGTTTGTCACCATTTAAGTAATCTACACTCGCTAGCGTCTCCGCCGAATATATTTATGAGAAATTGAACGGCGGTGACGTGAAGAACTACCTAAACCTAAGAAACGATGGATGGGATTGTGTGAAAGATGATATGACTAGAATGGGAGTGAATACAGATATGACGGCTGATAGAGAGCAATGGAAGAGAAGAACACATTGCGCCGACCACAAATAACATGGGATAAGGGCAGGAGGATGATGATGGTGACGTGAAGAACTAAAATATGTCATACAAATATTGTCGGAGACGCTAGCGAGTGTAGATTAGGAAAACGGTGGGAAATCGTGATAGGGGTACAGGCGAAGACGTTCGAACGTGTCCAAAAATATACATGGGACATAGAAACAAATAAACATGTACAGGCACCCTACCCTCTTGACCTCTGCTACATAGCACGTAGACATAACTGCCGAAATGTGGGTGACTTATATATCTGCCTACCCTTTCGGAAAATACAGGCTTTTTTGTGGGGTCCGTTTTATCCAAAAGTTTTCTTAACTTGTATACTTACCAATATCTTACGTTATACTATTCACTAATGGTGAAAACCACATGGAAATATGTATAGCTGTTTTTTAAATAAAATCCATTCATATAAGGCTGTAAGGGCAATTTTGATATTTAAATCTATACTACTTAATATAATAAACTGAAGAGTTTGTTTGTTTGTTTGCATAAACGGAACTTGAACTAATCTCAGGAACAACAACCAATTTGAAAAAATCTTTCAGTATTAGATAGCCCATTTATCGTCACGCTAAGACCAATGGCAGGCTAACGTTAGCTTTTGCTTAGACTATATTAGCAATTCCACGTAGACGAAGTCGCGGACAGTTGCTAGTTTATTTATTTGTATATAGTATATACTTGGTAGTTATAGAAATCAAAGGTTGTAGGTCCAATCTTTGTTGACAGCAGAAATGATTAATGAATACAAGTATTAGTAGAACAGGAGGATAGTAAACCATATATAAATAGGTCAAAATACATACCACATAATCCCTGTTATAACAAAACGTGGTGCGAGATAAGTCCAGGCTTAGATATAGTTCCCTCACAATTTGTAATGTGGAATTAAAAGAGCCGGGCTTACTCCAGCCTTAAGGCTTTTGTCACAAGGAATTAGTGTTTCAAACAGAATTTTGCAGGTGAGAGGCAGGGCGTAACGGGATTTTGTTCGCAATCCGAAGCTGCCCGACTGGGGACTGTACCTTCACGTTACAGAAGATCGCAGCCAAATAAAACCTTTGAGTAATGTTGTTCTTGCAGTGAGTAAAGTCGCCATTGCCCCGTAGAGGGGACAGGGAGGAGTGGAGGCGCTGTGGGGAAAATATTATACAGTACTGTAATTAAAATAACATTTTTATTTAAATCTCTCTCCGTTCATGTCTCTCTGTATGTCTGTGTTTATTCCAGCTAATCTTCGAAACGGCTTGACCGATTTAAATGGGACTTTCACTGGCAGATAGTTAATTTTACAAAGAGCTTAGCCTAAGTTTTGTTTAAAAAAATACATTGAGATTCTGCGGGTCACCCATGAAATGAAGTCTACGCGAGTAAAACCGCGGGGCACAGCTATTTGTGTACTACGCAGCTACTTTATTTCGTAGGCGTAACTTAGGTCGAGTGCTACGTGCGGCAATTGCTACGAAATCGTAGCTCGTAGCACATTAGTCTCGTAGCAAATTACATTAATGGTGATTTGTATATATTTATACGTGTATACATCTGTCACTGTCACACAGTTGAACTGTCATTGCAACTAGAGCTGGTAAGGTCCCAGTTCAATACTTTACTCCTCAACACATTAATAGTAATTTAACCAGACACCTTCGAACGTAATAAAGGCATTATTGAAATAAATTGAATGAGATTCAAACACTTGAAATGCTGCATTTGCAGACAATCTTATTTGCTTTTAGAAAGAGAATCGTATTAAAAGTTCTTAGTACCTGGGGCCTTACCATGAGCTCTTATTGCCATGATAGTTTCACTCATTTATGAGACAGATGTATGTGACGTGCATACATCTGTCACTGTCGAACAACTGAATTAACATTGCAATAAGAGCTCATGGTTGGGCCCAGAACTACCTGATATCTATAAATAGTATGAAACTAAACTTTTCATTTGTACTTTGTACGTCATGAAGTTAATTCGACACGAAAGCAATGTGTGTACTTTTCGCTATAATTCTAATATGAAGTAATTTGAAAATAAGAAAATAAAAATGTTTGTTTGTTATTATCAAACGTCGGTTCTGAAAAAAACAGCGCGACGGATCGAAAACGTACTATGAAGTATGTAAGTATATATTTTTAGTAAATGAATAGGTATATATAATTGTGGCAACTATAATCATTATTTCGTGACGAATTTTAACAACAACTTACTTTTGAAATTTGTTTGTATCATCTTTATAATTAAATCATTAATTAACCGTCAAAATAATGTTAATTTGTCAAAAAGAAATTATGAAAAATTTCGATAAAACACGTGAATGACGTATACGCGATCGGCCGACGTGACACCTCTTACTGTCATTACGACTATTCCGATTATTTCCTCGTAGATGAATGTGTCTCTGTGTGAGTGTCATTTCGAACGATTAGTTCCAAGATTTCTAACTGCTTGTATAGCTTATATTTAAACTGAGTTCTAAAGAACATTTTTAATCCTAGATATTAAGTAAAATAAAATATTTCGACGCAACGTATGCAACTTTTCCAAATTTTTGATTGTCGTGTTAATAATTTCTATAAATTATTGAATATATTAGCACAGCAAGTATTACTATTGCTTGTTTATTAAAAAATAAGAATTGAATAACTGCCATTAAATAATTAGCAAAACGTCTAAACTTAATACTTAACATACATTCTCATATATTCTCCAACTCACTCAAGCACAAACATATCACTCAATAGTCACAAAACTTGCACAAACTGTATATAATATATTCAATGATATTTCCCACAAACTAGAGTTACTAGTATTGAGAAAGTAAACTCTGAAATTTCACCCTACAGACACGTGTGTCTAAGGGAGGCGCTCGCGGGACACTGATAATAATTTGTAACGGGGATGGGGTCGACATGAATTGAGACATCGAGACGAACTTTTCTGAATAACAGATGTACCCCGCTGTTACACCCGAATTAGTATTATTTTTGTTTGTTTACTAGCTGTGGTCCGCGGTTTCACCCGCGTAAACTTAGTTTCATGCTATATTTAGCGGAATCCTAATTTTATTTCTAAACTAGCTGTGCGCCGCGGTTTCACCCGCGTAGATTTAGTTTCATCCATATTGTCACGGAACCATAATATTTTTAATAAATAAAAGTAGCCTAAGTTATTCCTTGAAGCATCAGCTACCTGCCAGTGAAAGTCTCGTTAAATTCGGTCCAGCCGTTTCAGAGATTACCCGGAACAAACAGACAGACAAACAGAGAAAAATTTTTAAACTTGGTTTTTCAGTGTCAGTAGCGTGTATACTATCATATGCATTTAGTGAAAAGCTGTTATTTTGGTATTACAAACAGACACTTCAATTTTATTTATCTGTATAGATGAGCTGTGCCCCGCGGCTTCACCCGCGTAGATTTAGTTTCATCGTTATTGTCGCGGAACCCTAATATATTTTTGATAAATAAAATTAGCCTAAGTTACTCACACTAAGAAACATCAGCTACCTGCCAGTGAAAGTCCCGTTAAAATCGGTCCAGCCGTTTCAGTGATTACCCGTAACAAACAGACAGACAGACAGAGAAACATTTTAAAACTTATTTTTTTAGTGTTAGTAGCGTGTATACTTTCACATGCATTTATATTATTTTGGAATTACAAACAGACACTTCAATTTTATTTATCTGTATATGTATATAGATAAAAGAAGCCTACGTGACTCCTTGAAGCTATCTGTCAGTGAAATAAAAATTAAGTGTAAAATCGGTCCAGCCGTTTCGGAGATTACCCGGAACAAACAGACAGACGGATAAACATTTTCATAATGTCTTACATAGCACGGTACGGAACTTATTCCTACCGTATATTCTTTCATATATGTATTTAGTGAAAAGCTGGTATTACATTTGGAATTACAAACAGACACTTCAATTTTATTTACCTGTATAGATTATTTATTTATTTATTTATTTATTTATTTATTGATCACCAACAAGATGTACACCATCACAAACAAAAACAAACATTGTAATAATGAGAGCATGCTTAATGCCATCTTAATTATAGGTGAAAACTGCATGCATGAAAGAAGACAACTAAAACAGTGAAATAATTGATTGAGACAATGAGACATTATGTCATAAGGACCTATTCACAAATGCAACGTAAATAAAAATAATGAATTGTATTGTTTTCGTATGAATGGTTTAAAGTGTTTGATCTTGTCGTGTCTATACTTTAATCCTCTGAGCCATGTAATCGATTTTAATCATTCTTCTTTCAACCTTTTGTGAAGGAAACCCAATATCCATTCACCTCGTAATCGTCGGAATCTTTAAACCCCAATTGAGGACTCTGTAATATTTCTCTCTAGATTATTATTCACTTACCACACTCTTCGGGTTTGCTTGCATTAACTGGGAATTTCACTGGAACCACCAAAAATAACGAGCGTCGGTTTCAATCATAGGAAATTGATATGTAATACAAACATAAGTAGACACGACTTGGTCCTAGCGGAGGATCAGTGATGACTGTCATCATCGTGACAGCCAGGTTATGCTGAGTTCGAATCAATTCGTAGCAACTATAGTCTAATCAGCTATCTGCCATTGAAAATACCGTGAAAATCAGTCCAGCCGTGAACAAAGAAAAGAAAGAAAAAGTAAAAACATATTGTCTTACCGTATTATATGCATTTACTGAAGAGCTGTTATTTAGTAGCCACAAACAGACACAAAATTTCATTTACGTGTATAGATTTTATCTATATTCCATACTGTTTAGTAATCTATTATTTATACTGTGTTGAAATTGACAATATTTTTTGGACTAGAAGTAGTTTCTGTCATTCTCTTATACTTTAGAGTGCTGCCTGCATTTACTAAATTAAAAAAAAAAATTGTTTTTTTTTTTTAATTTAAAGAAGTAAACAAACAGTACACAGTGAGAATTCATAATATTAAAAGGCCTAAGAAACCCGCGTTGCTCAACCATTTTTTCTGTGAAAAAACTAGCCTATGTACATATCTCCGGAACATCTGTAGGTAGATAAATAAAATTGAATCGACTATTTGTTATTCCAAATTAACAGCTTTTCACCAAATGCATATGAAAGTATATACGGTAGATACTTACATAAAACAAAAGAATTTATAAAAAACTCTGTGTGTCTGTTTGTTCCGGCTAATCTTTTAAAAGGCTGTACCGATTTAACCGTACTTACACTAGCAGGTAGCTGATGTTACAAGGAGTGCCTAAGGTTACTTTTATTTAGTTAAAATAAATTGGGTTCCGCAAACGTAGTAGGCGACAATTCAAACCACCGTGGCATACTCAAATTATGCTACTTGGAATTACGGTCACGGCAGAATAAAATATCTTTTGTAAAAATGGTTGCAAGAACGTATTTATTAAAATATCAAAAGCTTGGCCCCGTCGCTCGGCTTGCAAACGAAAAATGTTGGCGTCCCCTTGTAGTGCGTAAGGATTCGCTTCTTCAAACTGTCGACCTCTGCCTTTTTTACCTGCGGATGAAAAATGTATTCGTAAATTCCGTATACAAAAATAATTCTGACATTGTGTGTTACACAGTGAACAAAAAAGAATTTCTTATAAAATAAATAAATTAACATGCTCACGGCATCCCAGAAGGGTCCCCGAAGGGGTAAGCAGAGGTATTGTGACAACAACACCCACATTTCACGGATTAAGTGCCGACATGACAGAGGGTGAGTCCATCGCCGATCCAGGCACTATACGTCTTGGAATTAAGTGAAGCTATTTAAAAACTCTCTTATATTGATATGTCACTTTACTTAAGTATTAACGAAATGAGCGCAATGCTACCCAGTTTTAAGAAATGGCATAACGCCATCTTGTGCTGTGGATTTGAATCGAAAAGTATGCATTTATTTTAAGCAGTCTCACCAAAGTAACAACGCAGCCCCCGAACCCTCCGCCGGTCATCCTCGCCCCATACACCCCTGGAGCACATCTCATGATGTCCACCAGCTGGTCCAGCTCTGGGCATGACACCTCCATCAACTTGCTCAGGGAATCGTGGGATTGATAGAAAAGTTCACCGACCTGAGGAGGAAATTTTCAGTGAAATTAAATAGGCATTTTCTATGATGGTAAAATTAACCAAACTTCCCAAAAATATTTCACAATATTTCAACGTTATTGTTTTTGAGTTGATCTCAGGACAGTATTACAAAGGCGAAATGGAATCTGACTCATCTATACATATCTATACAGATAAATAATTGAAGTGTCTGTTTGTAATTCTAAAATTAGTACAGTTTTTCACTAAATTCATATGAAAGTATACACGCTACTGACACAAAAAAACCAAGCTTTAAAATTTTTCTCTCTCTGTCTGTCTGTTTGTTCCGGGTAATCTCTGAAACGGCTGGACCGATTTAAACGGGGCTTTCACTGGCAGGTAGCTGATATATCAAGGAGTAACTTTTATTTATCAAAAATATTAGGGTTCCGCGACAATAAGGATGAAACTAATTCCACGCGGGTGAAACCGCGGGGCACAGCTAGTAATACATATAAACTGTTCTGACCAAAACCTTCCGAACCTGCGACTCACGGCTATTAAATATGTAATACTGCCAGTTCACCAATATCAGCCATAACGCGTGGACTCATATCAATCAATATTGTAATATGGTCACGCGTCATCAATAAATATTTTATCTAACAGTTTTTATTAATTACCATCGACAGTTTAAGGACCTACAGCATACAGCAAGCGTCTATTCACAGATGTTATGTCCTTTCGGGATCCCTGTGGCCCGTATGTTTCTTCTAAAGCTTTAAGGTTGCGAAACGCTGACAACCTTAAAGCCTTAAAAGAAATCTAGAAATAAGAATGTCAGCGCCAAACATACCCTTTCTAATTTGTTCTCCTTTAATATCTTGGAAACCTCTTCTGTTCGGTGTATTTCCTCAATCACGTGCCGCGCTCGCTTCAATACCAATTCGTCGGTATTTAACCGCTTTAGCTCTGTAAAATTTAATAAGTTAAACAAACATTGCATTTGTCAGAGAAGTAATTTAAAGACATATGTACTTTGGTCTCGGTCACGTTGGCACTTAACCATATTCGGTGAAATGTGGGGGTTGTAACACACCTCTGCATACCCTTCCGGGGATCCTTCTGGGATCGCGTGACCATATTTTTATAATATTAAATAATTTAAACAAAAATTTCATAATTTATTTATACCGGCTCCCGCCTTGTTAGATACTTATTTCCGAGGGAATGTGGTCACGTGGATACAGTACTACAAATTTAGGGCTGCGTTGATCCAATAAATAATTTTGGGTCATATTGATGATGGCCGATTTAACTTCAAAGGGTTTTGCACAAAATTATGGATATTTCTTGAACCTTATTAAATAATTTATTACGCCATCATCCAGTGGGTATATGGGGAATACTATCCGATAGAATATTAACGATCCCAAACTAATATTATATTATACAGAGTAACGATTTGTATTTTTGTAATGAATACATTTCTGCCTCGTTGGTATAGTGGTTGAGTTCGATCCTCGGGTCGGGCAAAGTGATATTGGGTTTTTTAATCTGTAATCTCTCAGCAGCCCGAAGTCTGGATTAGTGACAAATAGACTCGTTCCCGCTTCGCTAGTAGAAACGATACAAAATGTATGAGAATAACACGTGACTGATTTATGTCTTTGCCATACATTTTTTATCGTTTCTATTAGCGCAAGCGCGAGAGAATGTTACTTCGTCTAACGGACTCCTTCCCGGAATGAATCCTACTCACTTTCTAGGAACTTTACTACAAGCTCTTATTGCCATCATAGTTCCACTGTGTGACAGTACCAGACTTATACACGTCATATACATCTGTCTTATAATAAGAGTTAAACTATCATGGCAATAAGAGGTCATGGTAGGGCCCCTGATCTCGGATTATAGCTTCTCTGAGTGCCATACAATGATCGTACCTCCCCTTCTAGTACTGCTAATCTTTACTGGGGGCCTACTCGCTTTTTCCGAAAAACGAAGCTTCGGCCGAAAATTCGCAAAATTCCTACCACGGTTATTATTTGTTCTAAAATTACGTCCGAACGTGGTCCATTACCGGGATGAACGGGGAAATTACTTGATGTTTATATTTTCTAAACCAACTTTAATTAAATTATTAGACGAAGAAAAATTTGAGTATGATAAAAACAAAGCGATAATGAAACTACGTTTAATTTTCGTTCGTTCACGAAGTTTCGTTTTCGGAGAAAGAGAGTAGATCCATTCACTTTCTATTCTCTTTCATTATATTCACTTTCCAGATCGTTTAATTCGATCAGCGAAGTTAAGCAACCATACGCCAGTAGTTGGATGGGTGACCGGCCGAGTTCCCTCCGTGCCTCGGAGAGCACGCTAAGCCGTCGGTCCCGGTTGCCAATTTAACATCTTTGGCAATCGTTACAGGTCAGTCTCAGATGCCTCAGAAAGTCTGTCAACTGGTTTAACCCAGATTTCCGATTTTCCTCGAAAAAGAGGTTACGAAGGTCAGATGGCAGTCGCTTCGTATAAAAATCAGGTGATCAGCCACATCGGGTTAAATCAAGTGCCGACCTCAAATACATGGGATAAGGCCAGAGAGATGATGACTCACTTTCCAGATCGTTGATGGTAGCTCCTCGGAGTGAAGGCAGGCCCAGTCTGTCAGCAGCTTCCTGGCACTGCGCCCTTCTCTGAGGGTACTCGCTGCCAGTCAGCTGGTGCTTCACGTTGGAGTTCGTCACCATTACCACTGCATCCCCAGTCTCCATCGGAATCTGGATGGATTCTAATGACCTATGAACACACACCACTTTATTACATAATGTGATATTACAAAATGCCTGGCTTAAAGGTAGCTCTGTCTCTCTGTGATACGGTATTAAAAAAGGATGGATAGTTTTAGTCCATTTTAACCTACTAAAAAAAGAAGAGGTTGCTCAATTCAACCGTATATTTATTTATTTTTATCTGTGGTCTCGGTGTTGTAACAACAAAACCCATATTTCACCGAATAAGGAGTACCAACGTGACAGAGGGTGAGTCCATCGCCGTCTCAGGCACTATACATACGTCTTTGAATTACTTCTCAGACATATGCAGGTTTCCTCACGATGTTTTCCTTCACCATAAAGTTAAGCAATCACAAGAACTGCGTGGTCGTCGAGTGTTCCCTTATTATTCAGCAACTAGCTGTGCCCAGCGATTTCGCCCGCGTAGAATTTTATGGTTGGCTTTATTTTGCTGAACCATGTTTTTTTTAAATACCTCTTCTAAGTTACTTCTTGCAACATCAACTATGTACCAGTAATAAAAGTCCCGTTAAAATCGGTGTAGTCGTTTCAGCCAAGCTTAGACAGAAGGCGTAAAAAAATCAAAAATCTGTATACATACATAAATAAAATAGTTATTTATGTATCTATACAGAAAGTCTTCAACAAACAGCCACTTTAATTTAAATTATCTGTATAGATGTATATAATAGATTTGTTCACGTCGCGATCATAATTTTTTGTAACCCAAAAAAAATTGGTATTTAATTTATTGCTATAATTTATATCAAGCCTCGGATGGAAGCTACAAATGAATATAAATAGGTACTCCTCAAATTGGGCTACAATTTTAAACCAATTTCGTGTAATTTGATTGGGCCTTTAAACCACGTAATTACAGGAAAACACTGACAAAACACGTAGTACTTATTGGTTTTCTTTGATATGAATGAGGTGGCTCCGAGCTCGGATGAAATTGTTACTGAGGAAACATTTTGGTACTATTATTATACTTGTTTACTTACTTCTACACAAAGAAGAGAGTAGTTTAAAATTAAACCAAGACTATGTTAATTCCGGACTATATCTGTCACTTTACGTTCCATATTACTGAAAGAGAAATTTAGACATTGAAGTCTGGTTAAATTTTTTGGCTGGGATTTTTTTCGCCTTCAGTATCATCATTGTTATAATGCTAGGCTTCGTGGCACGATCCCAACGGATATTATTATTTTTTTATAACCCCTGAATGTCCCCTTAAAATCGGTCCAGCAGTTGTAGTGATTTGCCGAAACAAACTGGCAGAGAGAAAGAAAAAATTAAAAGAAAATTTTTGACGTAATTATTTTTTTTATTACGCATAAGCATTAAGTGAAAATCTGTTAACTTGGAATTGCAAACAAACGCTAAACTTAATTATCTGTAAAGTTCGTAATATTGTTAAATTTTTTAATAATTCGATAAAATTTGTGTCCAATAAAAAAAAACAATTAATTCTGTCTGAGTTGAATTAACACCTAGTATTGGTAGGTTTAAGTGTGGTACTTACCTACAATCTATTAGTAATGCGTGGTTTCTTTGGGCCATCGTGACGACATACTGGTCCATGATGCCGCAAGGCATTCCTGGGAACTCGTGCTCTGCTTTCTGACATAACTTCGCCTTTTGCACCTTGCTGAACATATAGCATTTGTAGTCAATCTGTAGTTATGGCTAGAAAAAAAGCCGTGGTGGCCTTGGGGTTTGAGCATTCGCCTGCTACGTAAGCGACGCAAGTTCGAATCCCAGCGAGACCTGTACCAATGTGTTATTCTAAAGAAATTACGAGCAGTGATTTCACATCACGTGCGTACACGGTGAAGGAAAACATAGTGAGGAAACTTGCAAATGTTTGATAAGTAATCCAAATACGTATGTATAGTGGCTGAGACGGCCCTTAATCATAGCAGTTCAATCAGCAATTATGAGAGCTGGCCTTGAATGTGCAGTAGTCATATATACCCAATATATTCGCTGAGCGCTCAAAACTTTTGACGGCACCTACAGCATGACTTATATCTCCTTATAATAAAATATGCCTCGTAACGTTATTAAAATAAGCATTTAATATAGCCACAAACATTTTATGAATTTTTGTTCCAGTTGTAGGATTTGTTGCACGACTAATCATAACTAGCTCGACCGCGCAACAGAGCAGACGTAAAGCTTTTGATAGGAACCATCTCATGAAAATATGAGTGACGCTGGCCTATATGGCCAACAAATCATTTATTTTTATTTATATTATATATACAAGTCTTGTGTCACATTTTATGCAACAAAACTCCTCTGAAACGGCTTGACAGTTTTATTTATATACACTAGGTCTTTGAATAGGACGTAAACTAGTGTTCATACACTTAAGTAATAAGGATGGAAGCAAAACAACGTCTTCCGGAAACAGCTAGTGAACACATAAAACAATCCAATGCATTGATTTAAATTACGTTGTAAGGTCACTCTTTTGTCACTTACTCAATAATGTTTCCCGTCAGACCCTCCAAGAGTGTGAACACGGCCACCTCCACGGACGCGCTGCTGGATACACCAGCTCCCATTGGTACATCCGACACGATTACCGCGTCAAATCCACTTACTGCACCTAAAACCATCAGTTTCACCCTTGTAGACTTAATTTAATGAATTGCGTTATTTCGCGGTACCCTAATTATATAATACTGAATGCAGTCTTCATGGCTTCATGGCATGATCCCGAGGGATTTAAGTTTTTTTTTATTGTTCACCAAAAGTCCCAAAAGTGGGTTGTACGCTTGTTTGCCGCATTCGATAATAATAAAGAATAAGGTTATCGAACAAAAATACTTGGGGAAAACAATATTGAACTTATTTATTACTAGCGGATGTCACGTGGTTTCACCCTCGTAGTTCCCGTTCCCGTCGGAGTACAGGGATAAAACATAGCCCATATTAATTAGTGATAATGTAGCATTCAAATGGTAAAATAATTTTGAAAATCGATCCAGTGCTTTTTGAGCCGCAACATTACAAACATACTTACATACAAATCTTTCCCGTTATAATATTAGTATACAAATCGCACTAGTTCGCCATGATCCCGCTCCTCGCTTTCTTTTGACACAATATAATAAACTTACTCGGAAAGTTAGCCACAACTCCTTTGATATAATTCGCCCAAGCTGGAGATCCTGGCTTCAAGGGATTCTGTGGTGTTGGAGCGAGGAACGTGGTCTCCAACTCCTCGCCTGATGCGAGCACAGAGAGGACACGGCATTCGTTGGTATCATTCAGAGCCCCGACTACCACTGTCAGGAATGGTAATGCCTGCAATCGAAAAAATTTAGAAGTTGTAAGAATATAAGTCAAAGCGGCTTAGCAGATTGGCCGTGTAAGTTATAAACAGTAAGATATAAGAGCCGTGGTGGCCTCGGGGTTAGAGCAGTCGCCTGCTACGCAAGCGACGCAAGTTCGAATCCCAGCGGGGCCTGTACCTATGAGTTTTTCTAAAACTTATGTACAGTGATTTCACACCACGTGCTTTACGGTGAAGAAAAACATCGTGAGGAAACCTGCATATGTCTGAGAAATACTTCAAAGACGTATGTATAGTGCCTGAGACGGCGATGGACTCACCCTCTGTTACGTTGGCACTTAATCATATTCGGTGAAATGTGGGTGTTGAAAATTACAACACCTCCGCCTATCCCTTCGGGGAATACAGGCGTGAGCATATGTATGTATGTATGTAAGTTATAAACAGACAAACTGGTGCCCGCGACTGCGCAGACGGCGCAGGTTTATTTTTTGGACAATTCACTCAATATCTCTATAAATTATACCTAATATGTTATTCTGATTTAAAAACTATATTAATGTTTTCATTCAAATCCATTCAGTAGTTTTTCATGAAAGAGCAACAAAGATACATCCACACATACTCACAAACTTTCACATTTTAATATTAGTAGGATATTTATTGGCGGGTGTTATACCTGGGGAACCGCGAATCCAACTATTTCAATAAGATACGTGTATACGTATAATACACATGCACATTAATGCGCTCATAAACTCTGATAGCGCGGTTTAGGTTTTCGTCTAGTTGTTCGCAAACTTGTGATTGTTAGCGAGTAGCGTCATCTAAGTAACGAGTACTGGAATCTATGTAATGAGTAGCGCCATCGATGAAGCGAGCGCAAAACCATTATTATAGACGCAGTTGCGAGTATAACCAATTATTATTTAGATGTCTCGTGCTAATCGTTTAATACAATATTTACCAAACCCATAAATTAATTAAAGCAAGCAGCAGTTGTTCGATAATGGATGTGGTTTTATTTAATTACTCTCAATTTCCAGCCTCTTAGAAGATTAACTAAAATAAGATTGAAGAAGCGCCGACGGAGGAATCCATACTATTTTACAAGTACGCTAGTCTGTTTGTTTTTGCTATCGACAGCTCATCTCTCGAGGATCTTCGTCGCTAAATCTAATTATGTGGTGATGCTTAGTTTGAGAAAATTGGAATTTATTGTTTAAGAAATCTGTCTTTGTCTCGATAAGTTTTAAAATAATTAAACTTGAAGTTTCTTTTAGGATCTGTTTACATGAAAAATAATTATAATTATTTGGTTATTTTTATTATAGATACTAGCTGTGCCCCGCAGTTTCACCCGCGTAGATTTAGTTTCATCCTTATTGTCTCGGAACTCTAATTATTTTTAATAAATAAAAGTAGCCTAAGTTACTCCTTGAAACATCAAAGTCCCGTTAAAATCCGTCCAGCCGTTTCAGAGTTTACCCGGAACAAACTGACAGACAGACAGACAGAGAAAAAATTTTAAACTTGGTTTTTTAGTGTCAGTAGCGTGTATACTTTCATATGCATTTAGTGAACTGTTATTTTGGAATTACAAACAGACACTTCAATTTTATTTATCTGTATAGATATATAGATTACTTACGATATTTCGACAGTTTTTTTAATAGCTATTTCTAAATATTGTCTAAGCCTTACTTAAAAATAATCGGTTTAAGTTCCCATAGATCAATCAAGAATACTTGGAATCAAAATCAATTTCTGATTCAATTACGTAATGACTAAACTGGTAGAAACACCTGCTCTCACCCAATTTAATCAATAACGATAAATAAGCATCCTCTTATACAAATTGCGATTACATAACAGCCTTTAATATTAAAGCAAGTCGCTAATATACTCATGTCCTGACTACTTACATCACTGGTAAAATATTGAAACATTTTCGACATCTTAAATTTATCGACAAACATCTTGTAAGCTAGTTTCCGAGCCGATATTCAGTGCCCCAAGTTTTACTAGTTTTTACGTTGTCGATATCGCCTGAGTATTTTCCTTATGAAGTTGGGGAGCGTTATAAAGCGCCCCAAACGGCGAGTGTAGGAAGTTTTACGTCTCCATCCAAAAAAGCGCAAAACGCAAAGTCAAGCAACGATCTTCGAACGTGTTTGAACTGTGAACTGTGAACTTCGAATATGTCTTGAATGGCGCAACGCGAATAAAATTCATGCGTAGTTTACTATTGCCATTTTTGACGAACGGTCATAGCTCGTGACGGCACCTGCACCCATTAAAAATATTTTATGGGGAGAGCGAGTGATCAATGTTCATCCACAGCAAAGTTAGTGGAGAAACACTGCTACAATTGAAACGGGGCAAATTTCAAAATGGATAGATAGATTTTGGCGGGACTTTCACTGACTTATAGCTAATTTAACATGGAATAGTTCAGGTTACAGCACTGTTAGAATTAAGTTAATACAAACCACAGGTAGTACGTATCCTTCACAATAGTCAATATGTTCCCCTATCAGGTTGACTCGGCCCGGCGCGCAGCCCCCAGTAGCAGGACTGCGACCAAACGTTGCGACAAATTTGTCGCACGCCTGTTGCACTAACGCAGTTTCCCCTTTAGGCGTAGCTTCGTTGGACATCTAAGGAATATTATAATAATGACTTTTTAATTTAATAACGTTTTAAATAAATAAACAGGTACCCCTATCACGAGTTTGCCACCGTTTGCGTAAACTACACTCACTAGCGTCTTCCCTGAATATTTGTGTTACAGAAGGCCGAGGATTTTATTTTAATACACAGTTAAAAATCACAAACTCTTTATTACTTTAAAGCAGAACACTCTTAATAACGATTTAACACTGATCTGATTTTGAAAATCAACCGTTACGCTCTCGACTGATCTCTCCTCTCCACAACGCGCCCCTCCACGTCACTCCCACCTCGCCTCCGTGTCAAGTCAAAACACTTCCTCTTCCGTTACATTTGTATGAGAAATTGTACAGCGCCTCCAAGCGGTGACGTGAAGAACTGAAATATGCCGTAGAATTACTGTCGGAGACGCTAGCGAGTCTAGATTAGAAAAACGGTGGCAAACTCGTGATAGGGGTACAGATCAAATTTGAAATGTTGCCGAGGAAGCTTGCGGCCATGACGTGATACCGTTAATGACAGCACTACCAGCGGTGCTTACACCCAACGGCGGATCCAGGGGGGGGGGGTCATGGGGGTCATGACGCTCCCTGAGCTGGTTCCAGGGCTTAGGTGGACCATTAAGTGAAAATAATTATTTTATTTATATATTTTGTCACCATACAGATTTTATGCAACTACATGCCTTCAATATTAAATTAATTTAATATAATATAATAACTTTGTATGATGGCAAACGTTTGGGAACGAACGACTTGTGACCCCCTCCTGGCGCCAAAGCTGGATTCGCCCCTGCTTACACCCATATTCTTAGTCGTTTCTTCAACGATTTCTCGACTCAACTGGTATTCATAATCTACACAAAAATTATAAAGAGGAAAGATTTGATTGTTTGCATTGAATAGGCTCCGAAACTACTTGACCGGTCTTGAAAATTCTTTCAGCAATCGATAGCTACATCATCAGCGAGTAACATAGGCTATATTTTTTCCCCGTAATCCCACGGAAACGGGGACTACATGGGTGAAGCCGCGTGACGTCCGTTAATCGTTAATAATCTCGTCGTCAGTCAATTTCATGTTTGATCGAATAATTCAGCTGAGCGTACTACGCTCATATCATGAGTGCGCATCAAAATGTACGTTTATTGCGACGTTAGCTCCCGAGGGTGTTTTAAGGATTGAGCTATGAATTATTCATTATGTTTTCAAACAACTTACATATAAATAAGGCACCCAAGGCGCTTAACCTCTAATGTTTGTTTACACAGGATACTCGAAACTAACCAACACCTACTCAAACAATTTGGGTCAATTTGTAACATGATAAAAACAGCATTATTTCTTCGCGGCAATGATTTTAATGGTATAAACTCAAGATATAATATTGTTTACCTAATTGATGCATTGATTACACCACCGCATAAATTAGATTATAATTAGACTAGCTGAGTACGAAAAAGACTGAAATTTTCGGATTTTTGGAACATTTTGATAGCCATTAAATAAGGTGTCGTGGATTTTTTTTAGATCTGTTAAAAAGGAACAATTCTGACGAACGTGATTTTTGCATAACGTAAACAGTTTATGCAGCGCACGCTACGGAAGAATATTGGTTCCCGTTTTTGCAATATTTACCAACGATGCTTCGCTCCTATTTATCGCAAATTAATGTTATAATGCCCAAAGGCTTTCTCGATGTATGTATTATAATAATAATAATAATAATAATAAATGATCTTTATTGCTTTTTAGTACTTAAACAAAATATAATAAAATTACAACAAAATAATAAAATTACAACAAAATAATAAAATTACAACAAAATAATAAAATTACAAAACAAAATTATCTAACACAACAATATTTTGTCAATTTAAATAAATAGTTCTTGAGATTAGCGTATTCGAACAAACTAATAAACAAACTCTTCAGCATAATTATACCAAATCAAATCAAATCAAATCAAATCAAAAAGTTTTATTCAACATAAGGGACACTTGGAACACTTATTGAACGTCATTTCTCTTACGCTAACTTAGGATAATACTATTATACCATCCTGCTATTATATTATTTCCTACTAAACGTGAAAGTTCGTAAGAATGTTTGTATGGATGTATGTTTGTTACTCTTTCACACAAAAACTACTGAATGGATTTTGATAAAACTTTCAATAATATAGCTTATACATCAGAATAACACATAGGATATAATTTATAACATTATTGTGTGAATTGACTAGAATATAACGTTAAGTCAAATTCTGCGCAGATGGAATCGCGAGCACCAAATAGCATTCATTACTTTAAATTCGCGGCTTAGATTACGTTGATTTAGTTATCAAAGAAATAGTTTAATATCTATAAAGAAAAATAAAATTGAAGTGTCTGTTTGTAATTTCAAATAAACTGTTTTTCACTAAATGCATATGAGGGTACATAAGGTGAATATCTGAAACGGGTGGACCGATTTTAACGGCACTTTCGCTGGCAGATAAATAATTAAAAAAACCTACGCAGGTAAAACCGCGGGGCACAGCAACGTCCCCGAGGGGGTAGGCAGAACATTATTTATATTATAGCATGGCAATGAGTTGCTCACTCTTCTATTAAATTGTACTAAAACAAGCCTATGTATAAAAAAGGGACTCTTGTAAAAAATAACCGGGGAGTTCGCCGTTCCGCCGTTTCCTGACAGGCTTACATTTGGAAACGGTAGTAAATTAACCTAAGTTAGCGTAAGAGAAATGACGTTCAATAAGTGTTCCAAGTGTTATGTTGATTTTTATTTTATTTTAGAATATGATTTGATAAAGTATTTTTATTTATTGCATAGTAAATCATACCCCAATGGCCGATCTTTTATTATCTTAAGTAAACAACAGTTAATAAATATTTTACTTGCGCAAGTTAACTGCGTACGTACCTACATAGGTACAATTTTACGAGTTGATAAGATCGTCAAGAATAGTTAATTATATTTCTTTAGTATCTAAGAGCCGTGGTGGCCTTGGGATTTGAGCAATCGCCTGCTACGCAAGCGACGTAAGTACGAATCCCAGCGTACCAGAGTTTTTCTAAAAAAAACACATAACTTATGTGCAGTAATTTCATATCACGTGCTTTACGGTCAAGGAAAACATCGTTAGGAAACCTGCATGTTGGCTGAGAAGGAATTCAAAGTCGTATGTATATGTCTGAGATGGTGATAACACCATCTGTTGGCAGTTAATCATATTCGGTGAAATGTGGGTGTTGTTACAACACCTCTGCTTACCCCTTCGGGGACCCTTCTGGGATGGCGTGAGCATTTTTTTTTAATTCGTTTTTTCTAGATATTTGTAGGTAGGTGAAGTTAATACTATTCCTGGCAAATTTAAAACACGGACGATCTCTGTTTCCTTACTCTTCATTGATAATAGCAGCCAAAATTGATTGAGACAGGTTTGAGTTTTTTTTTTTGACAGTCTTGACTGACAGACAGACAGACTGACAACGAAGATATCCTACAAGGGTTTCTTTCTTCCTTTTGAAGCATGGAATGCTAAAAATATAATATTACTAGCTGTGCCCCGCGGTTTCACCAGCGTTATTGAGAACTATTTAGAATTATAATATTTATGATTTATGTATTTTTATTCTTAGTCTTTTTTATACGTTTCACGTGTCAGTAGTTGTCAAATAAACATTGTGATCTTGTTCAATTATAAGCTATCGTCTACAAGCGTACCTAGTTAATTTTATTGGTGTCTTTATTTTTGGGAACCCTAATTTTTCAAAAGAAATCTAGCCTTTGTTTTCCTTAGTAACATTAGCTAGCTGCCAGTGAACGTCCCGTTAAAAGTTATGAATGGACGGACAGACAAAACCAGAGCGTTGAATGTATTTAAAAAAATACGACATAATTAATTTTATACTTTGCATTAGTGAAGAGTAATAGCTCTTTTGGACACGAATATTATAAACAGACGCTTAAAATGTATTTATCTGTATGTACTGGGGCCCAACCATGAGCTCTTATTGCAATGTTAATTCAGTTGTGCGACAGTGACAGATGTGTGCACGTCACATACATCTGTCTCATAAATGAGTGAAACTATCATGGCAATAAGAGCTCATGGTAAGGCCCCAGAATAAGACTTTTGTTTATAAACAAAAATATGAGGTACATTTAAACAAAAATCTTATTGTATCTATCCTCCATTAGAAAAAAATAGCTCTTTTAAAAGGAAAAGCGCAAATAATCGTCAATATATTCGTGATCAATTGTAAGATACCCAACACAGCAAAATATACAATACTGGATGTTTTGACAGTTCTCAAAGATAAATTTAGCCTTGACGAGGAATGCCGGGAATATATAACGAGGAATGGGGACCTCTACACACACGTACATACCAGGAAAATTATAATAAAAAGAAAATCTTCTATGTTATAAAGTAAAAAAAGGCTTCTGCCAAATTTGACCAAATTAATAATATCTTTCAGAAAGGTCAAATTCGAAGCACTCGTAACCGAAGGAAGTGTATGAAGAGATGTATGAATGTGGATGAAGCGAAAGAAGTATGTAAGGATCGTAGCAAGCAGGTAAGCAGAAGTTACAATTTGTGATCACTGAATACACTCGCGTCGTGTGTTTATGTTCGTGTGTGCGTCTTTACCAAAACGTATGTACCCACGTCGCGTCACATAGATATGTACTTAAACTGCCTACCTATTGTTTTTGCCTACCCCTCTGAAAATCCAATGCACGCCCCTAATGGCGAACGGTGGTCTCTGCCTACCCCCACGGTATACAGCCGTGTATGTCTGATGTATTACTTCGTCCGCGTGGAATAGTTAATTTGGGCTAACGCTAACCTAAACCCGAAATTAGTCTTAGCGTGATGATATGTACCTTATAGCCTTCCTCGATAAATTGGCTTTAACACTGAAATATTTATTCTAATCGGACTAGTAGTTCCTGAGATTAGCGCGTTAAGGAAACAAACAAACTCTTCAGCTTTATACATTGAAATAAAGATTCCATAAACTAAGTCAACTTCATAACTTATTATGAACCAGCTGTGCCCCGTTTCACCCGCGTAGATTTAGTTTCATCCTTATTGTCGCGGAACCCTAATATTTTATTAATTTAAAGTAGTTACTCCTTTATATATCAGCTACCTGAAAGTCCCGCTAAAATCGGTCCAGCCGTTTCGGAGATTACCCGGAACAAACAGACAGACAGAGAAAAATTTTAAAACTTGGTTTTTTTGTATTTGTAGCGTTTATACTTTCATATGAATTTAGTGACAAGCTGTTATTTTGTATTTACAAACAGACACTTCAATTGTATTTATCTGTATAGATTATTAAAAGTTTTACTTACTTACTTTTACAAATTTCCTTTAAACCATTTTCTACCAGTCTATCTAAGAATATAGGTAGGTACTTGCTTGTCAAACAACAAAAAATATCCCCTTAATTAACCAACTTCAAAAAAAGGATAGTTTTTACAAAACATAGACGATGATAGCGCTTGCTTTAAAAGTAGCTCCATCTCTGTCTGTGATACAGATTTAAAAAGGAATGGGCATAGCTTATAGTCCGAGTTTGACCGCCTTCGTTTAAACCATGTTTTGTAAGTATTTAATCTTCAAGCATAATAGGTATATTTATGTAAAAATAACGGTAATAAGAGGTAAATATGTGTTCCTTAACTCACCTTTCGTTATTATAAATCCGTCAGCTGTTCACAAAACTGTTATAACGTGCAATAAGTAGAAACACGTACGGTCGCGAGTGCCGCGGAGTGAAGCGATACCAACCGTTTAATAAAACAAAGTGTACATTGTTAGGGCGAGTGTACATTTGATGCGAAAATACTCCCGGAATATTTCTTTCATTATATTTTTTTATTTTAATGTACCTATTATCAGGGCCCCAACCATGAGCTCTTATTGCAATGTTAATTCAGTTGTGCGACAGTGACAGATGTATGCACGTCACATACATCTGTCTCATAAATGAGTGAAACTATCATGGCAATAAGAGCTCATGGTAAGGCCCCAGGTCATCGTACAGCAGAGGTGTTGGTAGATGTTACGAAAGCCATTTTTAATCGAAGAAGATTAGGTGTCGAGGCTACCTTAACATACTTAAAGGTTGACACACTACATTATGTAAGTACTTCTCAATTATTAAGATAATGTAATTGTCTTATAAATATTTTAAAGGTTATATGTTTAAAATTTAAAGGATGTTTGTAACTCAGAAAGTACTGAATGGATTTTAATGAAACTTAGGTAATGATTGATAACGATATTCTGTGAACTGTCAAAAATTTTAAATTGAATCAACTCCTGCCTAGACTGAGTCGCTAGATCAAGTTAAAAAGAAATAAAAAAAATATTCATCTGAATGTAAGATATTCATAATATTTGTAAGTGCTGCTATAAAACTTATGTACAAAAACATGGTAAAAACTAAAAATACTATGGAATTACGAACACTTTAGTTTTTATATTTTAAGAAATTGTATTCTAATTATATTACCTTTTACATTTAATAAAAAAAATTCAAGGAATCTTATTTTATCCAATTAATTAAATTATATTTCGATCTTTAATTATAATTATTATCTTATTAACAGCACGACGGTTAACACGACGTGCACTGATCGAGAAATTGCAGGCAAATTACGCTGTCTTAACACTTACCAAAAACGAACTCGCTAAAAGTAGGTAATGTTAACAAGTACAAAAATTGTGCCAGACGACAGCACGCAATTCAGTTACAAAATTTATTAGCAGAAGGTATTTTGGTAAAGGAGGTTATCTACTTAATTTGGTAAAAGTTGGTTTACCAACAATACATCTGAATATTCTTACAACATACATAATATACCATGATAGTTTCACTCATTTATGAGACAGATGTATCTGACGTGCATACATCTGTCACCTTCGCACAACTGAATTAACATTGCAATAAGAGCTCATGGTTGGGCCCCAGGCCTGTGTTCCCCGAAGATGATTAAGTGCCAACGTGACGGATGGTCTATTGCCGTCACATAATATTAACTATACGTATTTTGTTAAAAAAGGTTAGCTACTTAATTTAAATGTTGTTATAAACAACAAAAATGTCTGAATGTTATCACTACAAATTGGCACACAACCGTTAAACCAAAATAATATTAACAAACAAAAAAACTAGCAACATTTTTTTTACTTTTCTAAAAATGTTTGCATTCTTTTTCATTGCAACCTTTCGAATCCGGCGGTAATATTTTTAAATAGCTATACCCCGCCAGTTTTACCGCGTAGGATTAACCTACCTACTATTTTTAAATAAAATAGTGGTAGGTAAATTAAAGTTATGACATCAAATATCTTTCAGTGATAATCCCGCTAAAATCGGTCAAGCCGTGTCAGGAATACCCGGAACAAACAGACAGACAGAGGAAATATCAAAAATGTCTGTACCGTGTATACTATCATTATGCATTTAGTGAATAACTGTTATTTTGGAATTACAAACAGACACTTACATTTAATTTATCTGTATAGATTTAAAGTCAATATCTTAGAAAAACACCAAGTCTTAAATCACATAGAGAAGAATCTAGGCGTGAAAAGTTAAATGATGTTAAATACTTTTTTGAAGTACATAGAAGTCGAACGCCGGAGTACCTGGCAGCCCTTACTTCGTTATAAGTATTAATTTTGATGAAAGCATTATATTCCAATGAATTTGAGACATATCTTTATATATAAAAATGAATCCCCATTTCCCTTGGTCATGGCATCAAGCGTAAACTGGATGGATTTTACGGGACTTTCACTGACAGATAGCTGATGTTTCAAGGAGTGTTTGAGGCTAATTTTATTTAATAAAAACAGCATGATACTAAATTTACGCGGGTGAAACCGCGGGGCACAGCTAGGAATATATATAAGAAAATAAATTTGTTTCAGCTTTGAATTACGTGATTATGGCAATGTATTTTTTTACCTCCTAAATATTAAACATGTTTATTCCCTTAATAAGTTGTCAAAAGCTGTGAAAGGTATTTGGAGCAAGGAATACAATATTTATCCGACTGACACGGTTCTAAATAAATATTTTTCTTCGCGATGCTCATAAAATATTGATATTCAAAATGTATTTTGCAATCGTTTGATATTCAAATCACAGCCCTTAAAATACATATAAAACGGGAATCCAATTTATTCGCTTTTCTACTCACGTTAATATTATGACAATCTTTAAAACATACATTTCAAAGTTATGATTTTAATTGAAATGCGTTGAGGGAGGCTATTTTGCCATACAAACGTAACACCAAGATAATTTTCATCCCACCATCTCGGAAAGAGCATTTTTAATCTTCAATATCTGAGTGGAAAAGCCGTTTTTATTCTCTAGAGGATAAAGTAAATTGAATTTAGAACATCGTGTGCACTAAGTTTGTGAATTAAAAATATTATTCTGTAATACTTACCTGTCATTATGTAGTAATTAATACCTAAACTGAAATAAAAGTGTACCTATCTTGTGATTGTAAACGTTTTTTTTTTCATTTAGTCATTTCCTCGCTGAGGGCTGAGTGCAACACGTAACTTTTCATTCCACGAAAAGTTACGTGTTGCACTCGAGTGCAAAGATTTTTCACCTCGTGCTCTTTTGATTCCCTCGCTAACGCTCAGGATTCTAATTTTGAATCCTTCGCTTGCTCGGTCATCAAAATTGAACACGCGGTTAAAAAGCAACTTTGCACTCTTGTATAACAAATAACTATTGTAATTCCACATATTTATTTCATTAATTCCTTTTACCCGACATTTCGCTCGCATTGATAAATACATTTTTTCTGATAAAAAGTATCTTATACTAGCTGTGCCCCACGATTTCACCCGCGTAAATTTTGTTTCTAAACATCTACCTGCATGCCAAATTTCAGCCCGATCCGTCCAGTGGTTTGGGCTGTGCGTTGATAGATCACTATGTCATGTCAGTCATTCAGTCAGTCAGAGTCACCTTTCAGTTATATATATTTAGATTAGATATCTCCAAGAATATGCGTTAAAGTTTCATAATGATCAGTTATGGAGCTTTCGCGTGAAAGCGCCGCAAACAAAGTTACATTCACATTTATAATATTAAGTAGGTTATTGTGCAATAACGAGTTTTTACCCTCAACTCCAAAATTCTGAATCAGTTCAATGAAAAGCTAACAGACAGATTATCATTAAATATCAATTAGATTACACAATTAATACACAGGGTTCTAAATTATTATTCTTTGATTCTTAATGTTATTCCCTAACAATCATCATCATGAATTTAAGAGTACTGAGACTCTTGTCGGTGTAACTGATGCAACTCTTTCCATTCGTGTCATCCATCCTTTGACTCCTTATACGTCATGGCAATAGTCTGAAAAAAAAACATTACCCCTTAATTGCTAACCTCGGTTAAACTACCAGTGAGAGCACACCTTAACGACGCACTCGGCTGAATAGTTTATCAGCTGTAATGGCCGTTTATTGCCCCTTGTCGATCTCTGATAATGAGTATGACACAAAATAAGATAAATATACCTACCTACGTAACTATATCACATTTAACTATCTATTGTAAATGTACATTGAGCGGTTGTAAAGTGTTATCAGTTTATTAAATTGTTTGACGAAAGGACGGCGTTAACGTCTCCTATAAAATACTCATAAACTTATCGCCAAAGTAACATTATCCTCACGCTTCGCTAGTAGAAACGATACAAAATGTACAGGAATGGCATATTATGTATGTAAGCCTTTAAGGAATTTATTGCAAGTATTATTCAGTGTTGCCAGACGTCCCGATTACGGCGGGACGTCCTGATTTTGAAATCAAAATTAAATATCCCGCGCGGAACTGGCGCAGTCCCGATTTTCAGAGATAACTCGAGATGAATAAGACTCAACTATGGAACGATTATATTTTCAACTAGCTGTGCCCCGCGGTTTCACCCGCGTAGATTTCGTTTCATGCTTCATGTCGCAGAACCATAAAATTTTTAATAAATAAAAGTCTAAGTTACTCCTTGAAACATCAGCTACCTGCCAGTGAAAGTCCCGTTAAAATCCGTCCAGCCGTTTCAGAGATTACCCGGAACAAACAGACAGACAGACAGACAGAGAAACATTTTAAAACTTGGTTTTTTAGTGTCAGTAGCGTGTAATCTTTCATATGAATTTAGCGAAAAGTTGTAATTTTGCAATTACAAACAGACACTTCAATTTTATTTAACTGTATAGATAGATTAGCTGACCCGACAGACGTTGACCTGTCTTAATTATGATAATGCAGCACGTATTCTGTCAATTCCATGTCAAACTTTTTTATTGTCCAAAGCGCTAAGGTTGGATTTAAGAAGAAAGAAATAATTTTATATGGTGGTTAAGTATTCTTACATTTACAAATTTTCCACGCAATTTTCTTAGTTTTTTCTTTAATAAGAATCATCTCCTGACAATAACGAACACAAAAAAAAAATATTATCGACGACGGTCCAGCCGTTCACCCGTAATGTCGTGACCAAGGGAAATAGGGATTAATTTTTATATATATAGATGAAGTACATTTTCTATGGCTACTTTTGCTATCTATTGTCAGTAATTTTAAAAATTTAATTCAAATAAAAAGATAAATATTTGAAAAATTCAGATTATGTACGTTTTTTTACAATGTCCCGCTTTCGACGAAAGAATCCCGCGGTTTTCACTCAAACGGTTCCAAAATCCCGCCTTGGCAAAAAAATACTGGCAGCGCTGGTATTCTTGTTATACCGTTGTCTGGTACCCATAGCACAAGCTTTACTTAATTTGGGACTAGATGGCGATATTATATGTCAAGTACTTACTTATCTACACTAATATAATATAATAATATAATATATCTATAATTAAAATTAAAATATCCGACAATCAAATCTTTCCTGATTTGATTGTTTGTTTGTTTATTTGCATTGAATAGGCTCCGAAACTACTTGACCGATCTTGAAAATTATTTCAGCAATGGATAGTTACACCATCAGCGAGCAACATAGGCTATATTTAATACCCGTACTCCCACGGGGACGGAAACTACGCGGGTTAAACCACGTGACGTTTTTAATAAACTGATTTGTTTTGATTTGAAATTTCGCTAAATAATGTATCAAACAAGGCAAGCAATTTATGTCTTATCAAGAAAGCGGAGTTATCTCGTGTCGGGTCACCACTATCAGTTATCCGGGTTGGATTATTAAGTACCTTACTTAGGTTGGCTAGTTAGGTAGTCAAAGTACTGATGACTGACTTTCGTATATATCAACACACAACCTAAACCGCTACCGTGTTGTTCTGTAAGGTTTCTCAGCGTCGCACTGGACGTCGAGTGTCAGTTACAAAGATACGTAATTGAACTTTATACTTTATATTATGTATCAATTTCGAATTATTGAAACCGCCGCTCCGTGTTGAGTTCAACGCTGAGAAACCTTAGGTAGTTACAGAATAACATTAAATTTGGAATAAAAGAAAATAATTGAAACTAAGAAAAGTTTATCTTATTAGTAAAAGCAACCTTCCGAATCCGGGGGTAGTATGTATAATCCTGTATAATTATGTCATTCAGACGATTTGAAAGGTTTTCCGAAATTCCATCCCTAAAGGGGCTAAATAGGGGTTGAAATTTTGAAAAAGAACCTATCCATTTTATGAGTTTGTCTGTATGGCGCGACGCAAATAAAATACATGCGCAGTTACCCCCAATTCAATGCGGAGATCAGAAAATTTCATCAGTTTGTCGATGTTTACTTAGGACCATCAAGAGGCTGTTATGCCAAGTGAACGGTTTATTCAAATGTAAATAAATATTATCATTAGATAAACTTCAGGAAATTGCGTCTCAGGTAATGGAATTGGAACGAAGGTTCAGAAATACGACGACATTTATATTGCTCGAAATTTGTTGATCCGCCATTTTTGGTAGGTATTCAACAACAACCCACCTCCGAAAGAGTATCAACACATTTTGCGCCACGCTATAATGCGAGGACAAGCGATGACGTTTGAATGTGTCAAAACGAGAATGAAGTGTTTGAAAGTGTCAGAAAGAGAGTAAGAGCCACACGTCTCGATAGTTTTAGGAAACTTTAGAAAAAAAATATTTCTTATGAAGTTATTACATTTATTTGGGTGGGAGATTCGACTACCAAGCTGCGGGCCCGGGAAGGCGCGATGTGGCTTGCACAGCAAGGTTCCAATTCCATTATACATAATTGAACCTCGCTTCTAATTGCATAGATATCAATTTGGATTAGTTGCTGGAGGGAGATCATAGCATCTATAATATACAAACTAAATTACCGATTAAATTATTTGTTAAGGTTTTTAATAAACAAACTTTTATTCATAATATTACTATAGGTACTACTTACTAACTAAGATTGTAAGAAAATATATTTTCTACATATTCAAGTGAATGCCAGTATCAAACTATTCTTTTAAAATAATTATACAAATATTATACAAATGTTTGACAGAGACGCTAGCGACTATAGATTACGAAAACTGGCAAACTCGTGATAGGTACAGATCCTATGTACAATATATCACCATGTATGTCTTAGAAGTTACTTTTTAAGTCCTCTTAACCTAAGCTCCATTTCCAAATATGCCTTCATTGACGGGTCATCCACCATCTTGAGTATTTTCTCAGCAATCTCCGGGCCCGCAGCTTGCATTTTATTAGCTAAAGCCTCGGCCCACACAATGAACACACAGTTGTTGCAGCCTGACTGGCAACATCCTGATGGAGGGCTGTCTATGGTTGCCTGAAAAAAATAATGGATTTTATATTTAAATAAGTTTGAAACAAAGCAAATTAAATTAAAAAAAACTAATACTAGGGGCACTGGATTGAACTCATTGAAGCATTGATAAATCTCAAGTAAAGAGAAGCTATTAATGATATATTCACCCGCATAGATTTAGTTTCATCCCTGGAGGAACCCTAATCATCTCCCTGGCCCTATCCCATGTATTTGGGGTCAGCACTTGATTCAACCCGATGTGGCTGATCACCAGATTTTTATACAAAGCGACTGCCATCTGACCTTCGTAACCCCTTTTTCGAGAAAAATCGGCAATCTGGGTTAAACCAGTTGTCAGAGTTTCTTAGGCCTCTGACTGACCTGTAACAATTGCCAAAGATGTTAAATTGGCAACCGGGACCGACGGCTTAACGTGCTCTCCGAGGCACGGAGGGAACTCGGGCGGTCACCCATCCAACTACGGGCTAGGCGTATGGTTGCTTAACTTTGCTGATCGCATCATATGCGCAATAGCAACTGTGCCACGAACCCTAATATTTTTAATAAATAAAAGTTGCTTTTGTTACTCCTATAAACATCAGCTACCTGCCAGTGAAAGTCACGTTTAAATTGGTCCAGCCGTTTCATAAATTACCCGGAACAAACAAACAGGCAGACAGACAGAGAAAATTTTAAAACCTGTTTTTTAGTGTCAGTAGCATGTATATTTTTATATGCATTTAGTGAAAAGTTGTTATTTTTGAATTACAAACAGACACTTCAATTTTATTTATCTGTATAGATTATAGTTCACTCATTCTTAGTAATTAAAGACTACTTTTACATACATAAATACACGTACATAAGTAGGTACTCAGTATAGACTTACATTTTCAGCTATTCTAGCTAGTTCCTTCTCTTTCTCTTCTTCGGAGATCTGACCTTCTGATGTACAGCATCTTGTTTGATCTTTGAACGTTTGTAGCTTCCTACTTAGACCTTGCAATGACGACAGTCTCGAATTCTGAAAACATAGAATGATACACTGCTTAACCGATATGCTATGCTTATGCTTTGAAAAATATTGAGTTTGACACTTACAAGCATAATCAATATGATATTATAATACAGCCAAGCTTAAGATACAATTAAAATATTCATTTTCTAGATAATATTTAAAATACAGTCAACAAGTTTGTTTTTGTTTAGTAGAAAAGAAAAGTAGAGTAGATAGATGACAAACTAACTGACAAGCTCACACGTGACAGGACTAAATTGACATTGACAATAGTTTTGACATGAAGAGTTACCAATTTTCTTCCTAACATCTTACTACAATGATAAAAAAAACGTAACTCATACTACCAAAATATTAATATCAAAATAAAAAGTAGATCCCTTTTAGTAGAATCGTAGACAAAAAAAATGCCACTCGTGGGTCGCGTCACGAGTTATGAACGCGTCCCTTGAAAGTGCAGTAGTCATTTGATTAGTCTGTCCCTGTCTATAAGTATGGCGCGTAAGGAATAAAACCTTGCGCAGTATGTCCAAACTATTTCCGCTGCACGTTCTTCTCTATATGCACATAATATATATATTTTTTTAAACTATTGAGTTTAAAAAAAAAAAAAATTAAGTAGGGACTGTGAATTTAAAATCGATTTTAATCATAGACAAGACCATAAACTAGGTAGGACGCCGGAAACGTTAAGTTCCATATCCATACTATCCAATGTGATTAATTATGGCATAAGTGTTGAATATAACAACATAACACTGCCTCTTTTTTATTAAGGTAAACAGAAAAGGTCGGAAATACTGCTAAAAGAGAAGTATATTTCTTTCTTTGTCATACATTGTAAAAAAAAATTGATGCTACATTTGCGCACCTTGAATAAAATTTAAGAAATCTTGGAGTTCGATGACCGCCCGGAAGCGTTTTGTCCGTCATTTTTGATCTATAGATTTTACAACTCGGTAATTTTCGTAAGTGTTGTTTATCTATTTGGTGCTTTAAAGTGCTTGTCTCATAAATTATTGGAGTGGTATTGATTTTGTTTTGTTCAACAACACCAAATAAACCATAACACGTGAGTATTGTTCGTAATATTGACGTTTCATCATGAAGTCTAAATCGAAGCGTATTCGAGTTTCCTTGGTGAAGCCGCTCATGCCGCTATTTGCTTGTAATCTCTCTGCATTACATTTAAAACACGGGTAAATTCATCGACTCATGGTCTGCAATCTGTATGGTACTATAAAACCTATTACCGTTTTTTTATATCCTGTCTTATCTTCTAAGGACACTATACAAGGGCGGTTCCAGCGGCATCCGCTTTATGCATATAGATAAAAGTTATATTCCTGAATTTTCTAAATGTTTATCATTTTTTATTTGTACGTAGCTGAGTGATAATGTCGTCATGATCTTATCATTATTTTATTTTTATCACCATAGAGGTTATGAATCATACTGCTATATCGTATTCAGTGCGTGCAAGCTACGCTGCACTCATGGGACCCTGGTACTTTTGCAATCAGTTGTCACTATTTTACACGTTGATAAAATGAAAAAAATACTCTTTATCACTTAGGTATATAATGTAGGTATAAATAAAATGTTGGTTCATTATTTTGCTTCACAAAAATTACAACTTCACACAATCAGTAAATTATGATGATAAATCTAGTTTCATAATTGCAAACAAACCTGCATTTTATTCATAAAACAAGAAAATTACTTAAGCGTAATCAAACTCAAACTCAAATATATCTTTATTCGATTAGACTTTATACAAAGTACTTTCAAATCGTCAGAATGACACAATTACACAGGATTATACATGCTACCGCCAGGTTCGGAAGGTTACTTTTTTTTTAATCATCATCATCACCATCATCCTCCTGCCCACAACCAATTTTTTTTTCTCCATTTCTCACAGCCATTATATTATTATCTGTACTTACTCAACAACTCTGCTTAATTCAAGTTATATCATCTTTCACATATTCATTATTTCATAGATCTCTTATAACCATCCACATTCACATAAAAATCTTATTTTATAAACAGAAAATGTCCGGAGAACCTGAAGTAACCATGACTCCTGAGGGAGAAGAAGAGGAAATCAAATCCTCGTACAAGCCTCCTCCGGAGAAGACCATTGAAGAGATCCTTGCAGCAGACCAGGAAGATGAGTCATTACGCAAGTACAAGGAGGCGTTATTGGGACAGGCTCAAGCGGGAACAGTTGTTGTTGGTAAGTCGAGATAATAATCTAAACTCTTTTTTCTTCTAATGATCCTTCAACTCTATCACTGAGTTGGGTCTGAGTCTGTTCTGAAAGAGAATGCATTATAATAGTTGTAAAAAGAACTTAAATGATGGCAAAATGTGTTACAACAAGTTCACTGCCAATTAGCAAATTTTGTTGGTATTTTTTGTATGTAAATGTTGTAGCAATAAATTTATCCAGAAGTTAAAGTTAGGGCAGTAACAGCTAACAGTTAAGAGCCGTGGTGACCGTGGCATTTGAGCAACCACCTGCTATGAAAGTAAAAGTTGAACTAGTAAGAGTGCAAGTTCAAATCCCAGCGGGCCTGTACCACTTAGTTTTTCTATAAATGAATGTGCAGTGACCACCTACACCAAATTCTTTACAGTGACATAAAACATTGTGAGGAAACCTGCATAATATGTCTGGGAAGTAAGTCAAAGACCTATGAATAGTGCCCGAGACGGTGATAGAGTCACCATATGTCATGTTGGCACATAATAATCTTGTGTGAAAAGTGGGTGTTGTTATTACAACATTTCTGCCTACCCCTTTGGGGAATATAGGAGTGAGCACTAGAATGCACCCTTAGTTTTACACCATTACAGAAACTATTCCACCCATTAATGCATTCCTTTAGCACTTTGTTCATATGTCTAATGTTTATTTTGGGCACTGTTCAATAAACAAAAATTATCCAAAACAAGTGTAACATGTTATCTGTATATGAATTGTGTATATAGATACACAACAGATAGCTGTCAGATACTAATAGATAAGTGATTATGATATTTTATCTATGGTTTTGACTGTGTTTATCTAATCAATGAATTAGTAAATTGTGTGAAGTGTTTCCCATACACATGAAACTTATGTATAACATTATTTTTTCAATTCTACAGAGTTGGGAATTGGTTAGTCTTTTTTTCTCTAGAGTCTAGTACTATTGTGGCTGATGATAAAGACAAATTCAAAATTTAAAAATACATCTTTATTTGCTAAGACTTTTAACAAAGTATTTTCAAATCGTCACAACATGATTGTACAGGATTATACATCTATGTAAATGTCACTTACTTAACTACTAGCTACAAAAAATGTATTGCCACATATTTTATTGGGGCAGGTGAATCCCTTATCATTAGGGATATGAAAAATAGATGTTCCCAGATTCTCAGACCTATCCAATATGCACACTATATGCACAGAATTTTTTTCTAACAAATCTGTCCAGCCATTTCAGAGGAGTGTGGTAACTAACATTGTAACACGAGAATCCCTACTAATATTATAAATGCGAAAGTAACTCTGTCTGTTACGCTTTCCCGCTTAAACCTCTGAATCGATTTTGATGAAATTTGACACAGACAATCTTTAGACCCTGAGAAAGGACATAGGCTACCTTTTATTTATTAAAAATATTAGGATTCTGCGACCATAAGGATGAAACTAAATCTATGCGGGTGAAACCACAGTGGAACAGCTAGTTTTATATATAAGATTTACCTTTCGACATATTATGACATTACCTCATCACAATCTTTGTTATAACAGAGCCTGATGACCCTCGGAAGGTGATAGTCAAGAAGCTGGCGCTGTGCGTGGTTGGACGAGATGACGTCGAGCTGGACCTTAGCGGGGACCTTACGGACCTCAAGAAACAGGTGAGGGACCTTTGTAAACAGTAATAACATGGGATAAGGGGATGATGATTTATTTATTTTTATTTAACAAAAACGTCGTCCATAATCTTTTAGTAAACTCTAACACTGCTTCGGACAACTTCAGACCATAATACAAGTTAATATATTACAGTTTGAGCAAAACTTCTAGAAAATTCTAAGTTTGGCTTGAAGGCAACTTCAGAGCAAATCTACAAAGTTTCGCCGCAAGGTCGGATATAGAACTAGCTCGAACTTCATCTACATGGAATTCAGCATTATTATTCAAGTTTAGTCGTAAATTGCACCTCTAATAAAGCATTGCCTGCATGCCAGTATGATTTCACATTGTGCTTGTGGGGGTTGGTCATCTCAAGCTACGCATTTAGATATAAGTAGAACTACTAGACTCTTCTTTATGTTAATTTTTATCGACATTTGTGCATTGGAACTGTGTCCATGGGCTTACATTTGACAAGTGATTTGCTTTGTTTTTTAAAATTGTATGATATTTTTGAAAAGAGTAATTACTGAGTAATTCTAATCAAATAAAGATATTTTTGACTTTGACTTTGATATAATATAAACTTTCAACACCTTTCAACACGTTATACATAACTTACCATAAAAGTGACCAAAGAAATGAAATCCTATTTTAATTAGCGTTGTACAATAAATATCCAATAAATAGCTCTGTGGTTAATAAAACCAGATATGCAGGCAGTATAGAGGCAGTGTATGTATTATTAGTTAAATAACTTCCTTCCCGTAATGTGTTATTGTCCCTGTATTGTATTGAACCTCTCCAAAGACAAGTGCTGTCCCACTGCGGCGTACTGTCACGTGTATACACACATACGCATCATAATACATGTGGTCAGTATATAGAACATCCACAATTTGTAAATTTTATGTCTCACTAGCTGTGATGGTTTCATCCCCTATTGTATACCCTTGGGGGTAGAATTAATCAAAATCCTTTCTTAGCGGATGCCTACGTCATAACATCTACCTGCATGCCAAATTTCAGCCCGATCCGTCCAGTGGTTTGGACTGTGCGTTGATAAATCACTATGTCAGTCAGTCAGTTAGTCACCTTTGAGTTATATATATTTAGATAGATATATATAAGATATAAAGATGATTAATTATGAAACATTAAAATATTGAGAAATTGAGGTTTTCGCAGAGAACGACATCTGTTATTTACATGCTGGAGTTAAATATAGAAAATAGGTTTATGACGTCTTGCCTGCGCTTGGCATTTTATAGCCGTATCTACAATAGGTGTTGTCACGCGGAATAATCTTGCTAATTTCTTTCTGTCACGGAGGCTAATTAAGTCTTCTAAGAACACTATTGTTTAAGCTATTTTCATCCAAATGAAGAATTCAATGAACTTTTTTAGCATTTAGAAGCTAGAACCAAATTGTTATTTACATACCTTTATTTAACCTTAATATCTAGTCAATCACTGCCTCGGAGAGCACGTTAAGCCGTGGATCCCAGTTGCCAATTTAACGTATTCGGCAATCGTTAGGTACATGTCAGTCAGCCTAAGAAAGTCTGACAACTTATTTAACCCAGATTACCGATTTTCTGTAATCAGTATAAAAATCAGGTGATCAACCGCATTGGGTTGAATCAAGTGCCAACCCTAACAAGGTATAGGAGGCTATAGATTAGGCCAGGGAGGAGTCGGGGGGACTTTTGGGACCGACACTGCGGACCAACGCCCCTTGGACTCGTGATCGTAGTCCCCAAAGGATCTTTCGAAATTATAATTATTTTTAGTTGTACAATTTTATGCTCGCGGTCCCGATTTCCTCAAATAATGCTTAAGTCCAAGGTGGCTTTGGTCGTAAAAGGGACTGTTTACAAGGGTTCGGAATCACCAGGGGGAGGATCTAGTCAAGACGGACAATCTTGAATATAAAGTGACTGTTGCTTCGATCATCAGAAATAAAACCAAAAATATCTTTATTAGTTTAGACTTACTTACAAAGTACTTGTAAACCGTCAAAGGGACAAAAAAAATACACTGTACAGGATTATAAATGTTACCACCGGGTTCGGAAGGTTGCTTTTGCAGAGAAGAACCAGGCGAGAAACTCAGAAATTACTCTTCATTCATCAGTCTAAAGGTTCCTTTAGAGACCCTTATTATGAAGCTGATATTGAACAAATTGCATAACGCCACCTGCTTCCCCATTAATCATCCGTTAGACAGGTGCAGTTGGCCAATATTTCATAGGCCATAATTCGAGCGCAATTAGCGGTTCACGCGGCTGGCACTGCGCCAATCGACAAAGCAGTAGCCTGATTCACGTAATCAAAAATGTAAAGATATCGTAGTGACTTAGTCTGTGACAGCGTTTGCGTATTTATCTATATAATCTATTGAAGAGTCTCTCTGTAAGTCCTAATTAACAGCTTTTCACTATATGTATAGGAATGTAGGTACCTATATAGGGTGCTTGCTTAAAAAAGGAAAAAAACTATTTTTTTCTCTGTCGGTCTGTTTGATTCGGCTGGACCGATTTTAACGGAACTTTCTCTGGCAGGTAGCTAATGTTACAAGGTTAAACAAATATTAAAATTATATTTAAAAAAAATTGTATCCCTAATATTCAGTCCTGGCTGACAGGAACTACTAACTAAATCAACGCAGGTGTATCCAATGAAGGGTTTTCTAGAATTCCACCCCTGAGCATGGAAAATAAAAGTATGTGTGTGAAATCTTTCGGCCACGCAGACGAAAATGCTGGCGGGAGCTAGTTCAATATATCAACGACGTATGTATATTGTCTGAGACGGCGATGGACTCACCCTCTGTCACGTTGGCACTGAATCATATTCTCTGAAATGTGGGTGTTGTTACAACAAAAGGGTACCCCTTCAGAGACCCTTCTGGGATGGCATATTTATTTAATTTATTGAAAAAACTTTAAGATTTAACGCATTCACTGCTAACGACGCACCTGCGCGTCCAACTGTTAGAGAATTTACGAGGAAGACGAAATTTCAGCAGTGAATGTGTAGTAGAGAAGCCGTATAGTTGCCACATGGATCTAACTATCGTTACGATTGTTTGGTTTACGTGAATCGGGCTACAGGATGTGTTCCACTATTGCAATCACACAGTTGAAAGAGTTCTGCGATTGTTAGTTTTTTCTAATCGTGTACCCTATGACGCGTTTATGTTCGATTTAAATTATTATATTTATCGAACGATCGATTTTATTACGTCATTATTGGGTGATGGAATCGTTTGAAAGTTTGAAACTGATTTCGCTATTCGCTTCACTGTCTGGTTGATGGATTTTGATATAATTTTTGTTATAACCTGCTGTATCCCGCAGTTTCACCTGGGTACAATAAATTTCTTGGGTGGCTTTGTTTTACGGAATCCTAAAAATTTTATTTAAGTATCCAAAGCTTTATGCCAGTGCAGACCCGATAAAATTGGTTTAACGGTTTCAGAGCTAGTGAACAAACAAATAGATAGATTTTTTTATATAGATAGAGTGCACCTGTGTTTGCGCACACACTTGTGCACTATAATAACTCCTGCGCACATGGCTGATCCTCGTTGAGATTATTTAATCTTTCTGTCCTTGTCCCACGTTATTTGTGGTCGCCGCAATTTTCTCTCTTTTGTGTAGAGGACACACAATCAAATCCATTCAAGCCTTGTCATCACATTTCAATCTCAAGGCCAATTATGTTACCAGCTACATTCATACATTTTCATTGAATTAATCCTATGTTACTCCTAATACCTCCAAGAATATGAGTACAAAGTTTCACGATCATCGGTTAAGTAGTTTTCGAGTGAAAGCGTAACAAACAAACTTACATTCACATTTATAATATTAGTATGATTTTTGACGGGAAAATCGCGAGCGTAGAATTTTACCATTAAAAATAATTATGAATTCCAAAGAGCGTCCAGAGACGATGCTCGCGGTCCCATTTTCCCCCTCGAAAATAATCATTAAATCCAAGATGGCGTCTGGGACCGCGATCTTGGTCTCAGAAGAGATTCAACTCGATTTAAGGACTCCTAAACATTATAGTGCAACTTTGTCTATGATAAGCGTCATCTTAAATAGCCTCACATGCTGCAAACTTCTTAGAGTACAGTCGGAATACACCCAATGATGCAACAGAGAGTATTTGAGTTATACCACTGGTATTAATAGGTAAAAACGTCACAGCCGTAGACGTGTTGCCACATGTATAAATCCAGTGACGTGGGTATGTATAGTTCAGTCACTAAATAAAAACGTAACACAAGGCCGGCTTTCTATATTGATCGAGTATCCGCGCGGGACGAGGAAGTGTAGATACGAAGTTCTTGGATCAAGTTGATGATATTTGTTTGTCTTTTAATTCGTTTATTTATTAATTTCTTCATTTAAGAGTTAGACTCTTGTCGGTGCAGCTGATGACGCTCCCTCCACTTGTTCATATCCAGTGCAGCTTCTTTGACCTCCTTATACGACGTGACGGTTATTTTATATTTTTCTTGAATGGTGTAGCTGATCCATAGTCGGCCCCTGCCTCTCCTTCCTACTATTTTACCTTCCAAAATGGTTTTTATAAAGCCGTCATGCCGTATAAGTTGATAAATCTATTAATTTATTATAATAAAATTACGCTTTCATTACGAACATCATAGAAGGGAAGATAGAAGGAAAGCGAAGAAGAGGGAGGATTAGTTATGTACAACAGCTGAAGGAACAAGTCAGCGTCATGTCGCACAAGGAAGTCAAAGTGTTAGCGGACAATAGAGAGGGTTGGCGATTGCTTCACCGACAAGAGCCTAGCTATAAATGATGATGAATAAAATTCAAACTAACCTTTGAAAATGAAAAAAAAAATTAAGAATATTTATTCAGTTTAGGCCCTGGTAAGGCACTTATGAAAGTCGAGAATTTACCACCGATTCGGAAACTAGCTTTTTTTGAGCACCTCCACAATGAGTTTCTCCTCGTGACCCATACACAACCCCGAGCAACCGTTACATACATTTGGGTACCTGTAGTTGGCAGACAAGCTTTCAACTTACTTGTGGGTAAGCGGCTTCTGCAGTTTATGAACACTTGCAACGCCAAGGTTGTCACTTTACAAAAAAATAATCTCTCTGGCAACATTTGTTTAACGTGGAGAATCCGTGATGGATACACCTTGGGATATGACTGACTGGTACCGCCTAAACTCCTCGGTATTCATCCTGTGCTCCATGTATAGGTTTGTTAAATTCAAACGTCGTCCCTTGACCGTGCGTTTAAGCGTGGCTCAAAATGTATCGATCATTGGCATTGACACCTATATATTGGGCTTTAAATTTCTACTTTCATATGCTTCATTGTGACCCTCCAGCCGTGTCGGTACCAAGTGAAAGAGTATGTGAGCCGTCCTTCAGTATACAATTATTTTCTAGTTCACTGCACACAGTTGAAATGAATGGTATACAAATATACATCCGTGTGCGCTGAAAATTGCAATTCTATGCATGTGTAGGCATCGGGTTATTGTTATCCTATCCCATGGTAAAAAGGTTACGCCATGTTATCGTAAACGAAATGTCAACAAAAAAAAAACAAAATAATTCCCTCCTACGGCAGTTGGATGCATAAACAGTAATTTTTTACTGTATACCCATAAATTTGTTTTTTACACCAGATTGTCGGGTGTAAAATTAACTGGAGAATAATAATGTATTATGTTCTTGAATCATTAAGATAAAAAAAAGCTCCGTGAAAAAAAATCGCTAAGCACAGTTTCTCATTCACAAATGCTTTCTCCTGCCACGAGAATCGAACCCGCGACACAGCATATCAGAGGACCGCTGAACTAACGGTGCCATATCTAGTTTATAATAGTATGGATTCCACGTGGACGAAGCTGTAAACATCCAATTTAAAGCTAACAATGATATTATACAAGTTTTCCGAAGCCATAAGTTACAACAAGCATTATACTATCAAGGTTGCGCCGAGGTCCTGAACAATGGGTTATACGGTTCCCATTGGTCCTTGCCCACAGGATATTATACTATTTTCCTCAAACAACTACGCTTCTAAAGACTTACAAGGAAAGAAATTAAATAAATAATGTTGCTAAGTAAGTAGTTTCTTTCTAGACACACGCCTGTATTCGGGAGAGGTGACCAGAGGTGTACCAACAACACCCACACCGAATATGATTAAGTGCCAATGTGACGGATGAGTCTATCGCCGTCTCAGGCACCATACATATGTCCTTGAATTAATTCTCAGACATTTGCAGGTTTCCTCACGATGTTTTCCTTCACCGTAAAGCACGTAGTGTGTAATCAATGCACACACGTTTTAGGAAAACTCATTGGCACAGGCCCGCTGGGATTTGAACTGGCGTCGCTTGCGTAGCAGGCGACTACTCAAATCCGGCAGAGGTTTGCCTTGATGCGGGAGTCGAACCCGCGACACCTAGTGTAGTAATTATCTCACCTACACTCTTATCTCATCTACAAAATCCTCTCTTGTTGTAGGTGTTTGTGATAAAGGAGGGAGTGCAGTACAGGATAAGGATTGACTTCATAGTGCAGCGTGAGATCGTGCACGGGCTCAAGTACGTGCAGAAAACATACCGAATGGGAGTTCCAGGTAATTACATCACTTATTTTTATAGTTTTTGAGTTAGTCATTTGGAGCCTTCACGAAAAAATATTTACTTAATTTAATATTCATAAATAATATAAACCTTTTAAGATATTTTTGATTGAGTAACTAGATTGTAAGCTTATAATATTGTATCTAATATAATAATTTGTGTTCTACCATGCTCGCCGTACAGTGCCGGGTACGTAAAATTGTAATGTGTCATCCTTGATGCTTCGTGTATTGTATGCAATGCGTTTGATTAAGGTGCTCTTACACTAGTGATGTATTGCACAATTTTATATTATTCATCCTTGGTACGTGAACTACATAATGCAATGTAATTATGTACATTTCACAGATACGTGTTGTCGCCAGTGTAAAAGCAACTTTATACTAGTTCTACACATGGGTAAAGCTGGGTATAGGTCACATTAAATCTAAGAGACATATGCTCACGCCTGAATTTCCCTATGGGGTAGGCAGAAGTGTATAAATAGTACACCTACATTTCATATGTTATAGAAGGCAAGCCTTTTGCCATTTATTGCGCACTAAAATACATTACTGGAAAATCCAAAAACAAATCTATATATATAAAAGAAAGTCGTGTTAGTTACGCTATTTATAACTCAAGAACTATAGGCTGAACCGATTTGGCTGAAAATTGGTGGGGAGGTAGCTTAGAACCAGGATAAGGACTAATAGGATACTTTACACCGTTCTCTTGAAACCTGAAAAAAATCGTCATATAACACACTAAAGTCTGCGCGGGTGGAACCGCGGGGCACAACAAGTTTAAAATGAAAATGAAATTCTAACAATAGATATAGTCTGAAGCCCGATTCATGTAATAGAACTCATAACAACGTGGTATCCACTTAGTTGTTGACTGTTTTTGCGTATTCATTATATCAAAGAAAAAACGGAATAGCTCAGTCGTGGCGAAAACGTCCTATTGAGATGAAGTCCTTTCGAACTACGATTTCAAATCACGTGAATACAACACTGCGAGAGGATTTCGATGGCTAATCATTCAACGTTATTTTGAAGAGCTGTGGTGGCCGTGAGGTTCGAACAAGTTCGAATTCCAGCGGCATGTACCGATGAGTTTTTCTTAAAGTGCCAGCCAACGTGCGTTACGGTGAAAGAAAACACCGTGCGGAAACCTGCAAATGTATGCAAGTGCCTACGACGGCGATGGATTCACCATCTGTCACGTTGGCACTTAATCATATTTGGTGAAATGTGGATGTTGTTGTTCAAACACCTCTGCCTACCCCTTTGGGGTCCCTTGGATGGCGTGTCCATATATATAATTTATTTATTATTTTGTTTGTTGGTTTTGTAGAACCGGCATCGGTGGATGTCATTGGACTATACCTTATAGTCTGCACGCGGAATAATAACTAACGTACACAATGCTATAGATATGCATCGAAACCTTAAATGTGTACTGATATGATAATTTTAACCATATTGTTTACCCTTTAGAGTTCTATATTATGCACAGGACAATAGGATCTTATTTATTATATGATATCTCAGTTTTTTGACTGTGTTTTTGATATTGTCATATGTTTTATATATATTTTTTATTGCATGACATGTGATATGGTTTAAGCCTGTTTGTGGTCTATTGAATTTCCTTTATCATCTATAAAATATACTTTTTTTTTGTAGGATTTGGTTCACAATAAAGCTATTGAAGTTCAATTCCTATGTAGTAAAAATCGTATCAAGATTAGTAACGTAGTTTAGAATTTAACACTGACATAATACTGTAATGTATGTCAACGGCGACTTCAATCTATACTTCTATATTAATATCGTAAAGAGGATTTGTATGTAAGTACGTTTGTAACGAATTGGCTCAAAAAGTACCGGACCGATTTGAAGAATTCTTTCACCAATGCATAGCGAGAAATATAGGCTATACTAGCTATGCCCTGCGGTTCATCCTCATGGTCGCGGAAACCTAATATTTTATTTTTATTAAATAAAAGTAGCCTTAGTTACTCCTTTTTATATCAGCTACCTGCCAGTGAAAGTCCTGTTAAAATCGGTCCAGCCGTTTCGGAGATTACTCGGAGCAAACAGACAGACAGATAGACAGAGAGAAATTTTAAAACATGGTTTTTTAGTGTCAGTATCGTGTATACTTTCATATGCATTTAGTGAAAAAGCTGTTAATTTTAAACAGACACTTCAATTTTATTTATCTGTATAGATGTATAGATATGTTTGTTCGTCACGTCCTATCTTTTGATACTGTGTCACTATTTGTGTTTTAAGTGTTTCTTTGAATTGTTTATTGGAGTTTATAATATAAATATATATAGAGTTTAGTATATATTTATATAGAGTTTATATATGAACTATATAATATATTTCTATACTTGAAAATGTCAACTGTATGTTTTTCTATACACTTTTATTTGTTAAACGTTTCAGTTGACAAGATGACCCATATGGTAGGGTCCTACCCCCCTAAGACTGAGATCCAGTCATACACCACTCCCCCCGAGGACGCCCCCTCCGGTATGATGGCGCGAGGATCGTACTCCGTCAACAGTCTCTTCACAGACGACGACAAACACGTACACCTCCAATGGGAATGGGCGTTTGAAATCAAAAAGGACTGGAAAGATTAAAAGGCTCGGCTTCAATTAAAAAAAAATACTGGATTGGACCTTTGGCTGTATAATTCGTTACCCTAGCTTAAAAACAAAGCTGTTTGTTATCTGTGCCATAGTAACGAAATTCTTTGTCTATTGGACGAGCGCACAGAATTAGATTTTATTGTCCAATCCAGTTTGTGTCGATAATGGTGGCTGACTTGTTACATTTGACAATTGTAGTGTTAAGTCAGTATTATAATGCAATATACACTTTGTATTTGACAAATGTAATCGTTTATATTGAACCTACAAAAACAAGCCTTACTGTTATACACTTAGAAATTATAATCGATAGTCACTTGTGATGGAATACTGTTTGAACAATTTGTAACCTTCCCCTAGAATATTTAAAGTATATTTTCCCATAGATATCGTAAGATAACCAAACCTCATTGAAAAGCAATAGTAGCCTCGTATGCTAGTTTTTATATCTGAAAATATGTACTGTAGTGTTTATAAAATGTATAATCAGGTTGTCTAATATTAATACCTATTGATATCACTATAAAGGTAATTTTCCCTTGACATAATTAGTAGACTAACGATCCTCTGAACTGTGAATGATGCCTGCATACAAATATTTGTGATATCTTAAATAATACCTACAGTGTAAGTGAAAATCAATGATTCCTAGTATTATTAAATTGTCTAACCGTTCCCTAACGTGTACGCCACGATATTATGTGGATTGGTTTTCGAACAAATGTTTGAGGGAGATTTTTTCTCGTGGCATACATGGTAGGCTGAGATGAAACGAAAGATGAAAACTAAACGCATTTATATAAACACAAAAGATTAAAAATCCCAAAAATATTAACATTCTAAAGTTATAAAGTTTATATCCCAAACCTTTTAACTTAAAACAGTCTTTAAAAGTCGATGATAGGTTCATATAATATTTAAAAAAAAACATAATACACAATATTAAAAAAGTATATTTTACCCGCGTTTAAAAAAAAGTCAGTCCACTGTTTAAATGTGTAGTCGACACAATGCTATCACCAGCATTCCTTAAGCATTTGAGCCAAGCTGTTTGTAAATTGACAATGTTCGGTGACGCTTGCGCGTTATATAGATTATTGGTTCTGATAGCCTCGTATTAAGTTGGATTGTCATTTTAATTTTAATTACAGATGTCTTTCAAGTCAGTTCATAAGATGAGCTAATGTCAAACTGACATTGACAGCTCACGTCATTAATGACATCTGTTGACAAAATGTCACTCCCGTTGATAATTTGTAATGGCATATTTTGTCAATGATTTTTTTAAATATTTTATTGTTTTATTCATAAAATAAACAGTAAATAAATGCATACGTAGTCGAAATTACATAATGGATTGAGTTCTTTAAATACGCCTACAGCTATGCGTGAGTAAGATTGATAGGAGTGAAGGCATTTTAATAAAATAAAGATAAAAATCAGTGTGTAGTACCAAAAGTTAGTATTAAAAACATATTGTAAGGGTATCGGTGCACCAAGACAAAGTAAATAATTATATTTTTAATAAATACACATATTGCTTCTATATGTAACATAATCGTAGTGCCAGACGTGGAATCGAGGCAATAATTAAAAAAGTATTAAATATACGGAGCACAGCTGTTCCCCATTTATAGAGTAAATTAGACCTTAAGCGTTTGCAATAAAGTACATTATTAAACATGCAGGCTGAATACTCAAATACATTTAAATATATAAATGTGTTGGGCTGAATATGTATTGCTTGTGCCGCCTTAGGAGTGAATTCAGAAGAGTAAAAACTATAAAAACAAATGAATGCGTATATTTGATACATTTTTATCATCACAACTTTTTAAACTCATATGAATTCTTCTGAATTTATCCTTAAATAAATTGTTACAGACATTTTCAATAGGAACATTATACAATTCGTTAAACTTGTAATATTCGAACTCTTATTTTTCATATTTTTAAGATTTGTAGTCAATCAAAAGACATGTTGTCGTGTAGTTTCAAGCTTAGGTATAAGGAATACATCTTCCTGCTAGATATATATTTCGATTATGAATATAAACCCTATTGATATGTCTGTAAAGTTCATATTTATAATCCTGTATAACCTATACAAATTTTAAGTACAGACGATATAGAGATTTTCTTAACATACAGTTGAGTTTGGATATACCGGCCAACAGATGGCGCAAGGCGGCCCCTAAACCGACAAAAAACAAGGGAAGGAAAAATACGCATGAGGTAGGTTCACGAGTAGCTCAGTTGGATGAGCAACTGCACGGTTTGCAGAGGTCGTGGGTTCGAGTCCCGCCTCGTGTTTGTATTTTTCCTCACTGTTTTTAAGAGTTGGTAACACAATCTCGCATGAGGCAAATAAAATATTACGCTATGCTATATTTCTATGATAATTTGACTGTGTGACATAAAAATACATGTAATTAATATCTCGTTGGTCTAGTGGTTGCTTGCCTTACTAGAGAACACGAGGGCCTGGGTTTGATTCCCTGGTCGGGCAAAGTGTTATGTGGGGATTTCTGCAATTTTCCAAGAGCAACCGAAGCACGGGATTAGTGCTCGCTTGGCAATGGGATTTGAAAGTAACTTAAATACGAAGTGTATTCATACACTATTCCTACCCCTTCGGTGAATACAGGCGTATATGTATGTATAACATCTGTCTCATAATATAAGTCAAACTATCATGGTGATAAGATCTCATGGTAATGCCTTAAAATGTACCGTGTTTTAATGCGTTTTGAGTACTTTTGAGGTTGTATGGGATTATAAATATGTATATAAATATAAAATATGTATAAGGTGCTTCAGTGTGTACACTGGTGCTCTTAAATATACATTTAAGGCTTCCCTTATTAACTCTTTACTAATAAAAATGCTTATCCCATATATTTTTGGGGTCGGCACTTGATTCAACCCGATGTGACTCCATGTTAGTCGCAATCAACTTATTAACTCCTTGTCCGTTATGTGCGCCTGGTACTTCGTGTACCATATCATCATCTCCCTGGCCTTATCCCATACATTGTTGGGGTCGGCACTTGATTCAACCCGATGTGGCCGGTCACCTGATTTTTATACGAAGCGAACTGCCATCTGACAGAAATACTTATCTAAATGTCTTAAGGGAAATCTATGAGGAATAGTCTGCATTCCCCTCATGTTTTTGTGAACAGGTGCTGCCAAATACTGCTATGATCAATAAATATAAAATTACTAGCTGTGCCCCGCGGTGTCACCCACGTAGATTTAGTTTCATGCTTTATTTCGCAGAACCCTAATATTATTTCTAAATAAAATTAGCCTAAGTCACTTCTTGAAACACCAGCTATCTGCCAGTGATAGCGCGATGGCGTGACCAAGGGAAATAGGGATTCATTTTTATATATATAGATATAGATGAAAAAGTTCACTAACGTGTAAGAGTGCGAAAATGTCAAGCAAAAACAGTCTTTAATGCAGATTTGCCTATGTATGCTTTTTATTAGTAAAGAGTTAAGTTATATAAGAGTTTTAATACAATTCATATTCCACGGTCGATTAAGTAGGACCCAATGTTGAAGATAACTATTTTCATACGTAAATAGTCTCTAAATATTATCTTTGATATATTTCCAGTTACGCCGTTATTAATTACTTTGGGTCTGTACACGTGGTATTATTTTATAATATACTTAGTGGTTATTTCTTTCTTGATAAAATTCAATTATGGATATATTCTTACAATAGATTGTAACGTTTTATGCAATGTAATAGTTTGGCCAAAAATAAAGCTTATTTATTCATCTAAAAGTATTTTATTTTTATTATGCTATTGCTATTTTTTTTTTGTGTATTGTGCTATATTTTTATTATCTTAGTAGCTATAATAATAATACATAACATAAATAGACTACCCCAAACTCGGTCTATAACTATGTCCATCCCTTTAGAAACTCCTATTACAAAAAGAGATGAATCTAATATTTACATGATATATGCGATGTATGTATAATTTAAATAACATTTTTAGCTACCATATTTACACCCAAAAAATACTCTTGTTCTACTTTTAAACGAAGGATTATGTAAGAAGATGTTAGACATGGTTTAAACTATAACTAGACAACTTTTTTAAATCCGTATCACAAAAAAGCTAATGCTGCTTTTGAACCAAAGAATTATTATAAATCTAGTTCATAATAGTTCTAGTTTTAGGTCCTAATTTAATATCTCTTCCAAATTAACATCATAGAGCCTGCTATCACGTTTGCGTGGTTCAAGTGAAGCCTTCCTGATGGTCACCACCACTTCCTTGTTGGTTTTAGACGTCGGGCAGAAGGCGGTCAGTCGCGTCGGTACGTAGTATGTGTTCAGCAGCTTCAAAGGCATTGCTGTAGCCATGCAGCCTTGCTCTGGAACGAAGAGTAATAGGTGCCGAGTTATGAAGGTTTTTACCATGGCCCCACTGCTATTGACTCACAGAGGGTCCATGGGTAATATTTTACCCATAGACCCACAGCATTTATCCTGTTCAATATGTCAGTTTCTGTGAGCCCACGGACAAAACTTCTAGCTTTTCAAAAAAGATAAATTAAAACTAGATCAGTGGGTCTACGGGTAAAAGGAGTGTGGACCCACTGTGGACACACGACATTCATCCTTTCTCGCAAAACACCATGTTAGAGTGCATGGTGTTTTGCGAGAAAGGATGAATGTCGATTTTCCTTTTTTTTTTTTTTCTCTTCATAAATGTTTTTTTTAATGGATTATATTTATATGTATCTTTATTACCTGTGTCTAATTAGTGTAATTGGCATTGTATGCCGTTCTAATTATCGAATAAATAAATAAATCATGTACATTAAATAAATAAATAAATCATGTGGGGTCAATAGAAGTGGGACCACGGTTAATACGTCGTTTCCTCGTGGCTAGACGGTAACGTGGGTATTCATAGGTAAATTGCAATTACAAATAAAAGAATTTCAAACGATCCATATTAATATTATAAGAGGGAAAGTGTCTCTAAGCAAAATAGTGGAGGTAAATTATGATGTATTTTATTCGCGTCGCGCCATATAAACCAGATCATCTCTTTGGCCCCATAAATTGTTGGGTTCGGCACTTGATTCAACCCGATGTGGCTGATCACCTGATTTGTATGTGAAGCGACTGTCATCTGACCTTCGTAACCCCTTTTACGACGTAAATCGGTAATCTGTCAACCTGTTGTCAAACTCTCTTAGGCCTCCGGCTGACCTGTAACGATTGCCAAAGATGTTAAATTGGCAAACGGGATCGACGGCTAATCGTGCTCTCCGAGGCACGGAGGGAACTACTAGCCTTGGGTAGGGTTGCTTACAGACAGACAGACAGGTACAGACTTAAAAAATGCTACTCCGCATTCAAGATTTAATTCATTCGTGACGGGACGGAACCTGTAAACTGTCATACCAGGAATTCTTCTCTTCATGTTAACGTTCTCGATCATGTAAATGCCGCTTTTTCCGAGCACGTTGGAAACTGTTCTGGTGAGGAACTCCCTGGTTTGCTCTGACTCCAGGGTAGGAGCATCAGTCGCCACGCCCACCACATGACTGAGGTTCGCTGCTATCCACTCTGCTAGTTCGTAGCTTAGGCCTGGAAAATGAATACCAATAATAATTTAAAAGGAGGTACCTACTAACATAAAAAATCCATATATTTTTTTTCTCTGTACGTCTGTTTGTTCCTGGTTATCTATGAAACGGCTGGACTAATTAAAACGGGACTTTCTCTGGCAGATAGCTGGTGTTACAAGTAGTAACATAAGTTATATTTCCCAAAAAAATTGAGGTCCAAGAATAAAGCCACCGAAACCGTGGGGCATAGCTTAAAGCATGACATAGATTAAAAGTATCTTACCAGGCGAGTTACATACACAGCTTCTTATCTTCGGGTTGTTAGAGTCCTTCCATCCAAACTTGAAGAGTAGAAGGGTCGGTTCCTTAGGGTCATGCTTCAGAGCCATCCACTGCAGAGCGACGTCCAGTGTCAGCACCACGCTAGGGGTTTTCTTAGCCAGTTCGCTTACGTCAATTACTTTTACTGGAAAATTATGCTACAAGTAAAATAGCTAGCTGGTACGCAAGGTCAAACGACGACCGAAAAACAAAGTCTTTTAAATTTAGCGCCAAACCAATCCAAAAACTATATATACTATTAGGTACTTTATGAGGTTAGAGTTTAATTGACTTATTAATTTTTTTGGTGCCCAATACAACAAACCCTATAAAAAACCGTTTACAATTTCATAAATTAATATTTTTCACTCACGTTCCATTTGCCACGGTCACAAATTTATTGGGTCAGAGAGTAAGTATACATGTGTCTCTCAGACCCACGTAATTTATATGAAAAAGTCAATCGTTAAACAGTATTAGGTACTAACCTCAAAATTCCAGGGGCCCAACCATGAGCTCTTATTGCAATGTTAATTCAATTGTGCAACAGTGACAGATGTATGCACGTCACATACATCTGTCTCATAAATGAGTGAAACTATCATGGCAATAAGAGCTCATGGTAAGGCCCCAGAACTGAATTTATGGTAAAAAATATTTGAAAAAATTCAAAATCTAAGTAAAAAGTGAGTAAGTGACAGAAGAGATTCAATATAATTTCGGTATATATAAGTCTGATCGAGGCACAACTAGTAGCTCAGGAAACAAACTCCAACACAGAAATACTAACACCTGGTTAGCAGAAATTCCGAAGGTATGACAGCAGGGTACATAGATCCACTAGACGCCGAGTACTCCAGGTGCATGCCTGTGCCAAGTCTTGGAATGCCACAGTTCAGGCAGATTTTCCTGAAAGTAAGAAGACAGTTCTTTGTGAACAATTTGTGGTTGGTTCAAGGAATAGAATTCAGAGCTCCCCGCCTGGGATACTTAAACCTTACAGAAGATGGCAGCGAAATAATGCTATTTTAATTATTGTAATTGGTAAGTCTGTTACAATCTATACATCTATATCTTATCTTAAAGAGATAAATAAAATTGAACTGTCTGTTTGTAATACCAAAATAACAGCTATTCGCTAAATGCATGTGAAATTATATACCGTAATAACACGAAATATTTTTTTTTAATTTTTTCTGTCTGTATGCTCCGGCTAATCTTTGAAACGACTGCACCGATTTTAACGGGACTTTCACTGGTAGATAGCTAATTTTACAAGGAATAACTACTTTTATTTTAAAAAAACCTTGGGGTTCCGCAAGTCACCCATTAAATTAACTCTACGCGAGTAAAACCGCGTGGCACAGCTAGTTAACTATAACTCATCGTCCTGGCCTTATTTCATACACTGTTGTTGTCGGCACTTGATTCAACCCAATGTGGCACACCTTCACGACCAACAGACCTTCGCGACCTAGGTTAAACCAGATGCTAGACCGACCAAGTAGTTTAGGAGCATATTCAATGCAAACAAACAAACAAAAAAACTATCAAATCTTTCTTCTTTATAATATTATTGTAGACTAGCTGTGCCCCACGGTTTTACCCGCGTAGATTTAGTTTCATGCTTCATGTCGCGGCACCCTAATATTTTCAATACATAAAAGTAGCCTAAGTTACTCATTTAAACACCAGCTACCTGCCAGTGAAAGTCCTGTTAAAATCGGTCCAGCCGTTTCAGAGATTACCCGGAACAAACAGACCGAGAAAAATTTAAAACTTGGTTTTTTAGTGTCAGTAGCGTGTATACTTTCATATGCATTTAGTGAAAAGCTGTTAATTTGGAATTACAAACAGACACTTCAATTTTATTTATCTGTATAGATGTATACATAAATTCTGTACTATAACTGCTTTTGCTTTCTCTTACCATCTCTTCTCCAAAGCTTGGAAGTGATCATACATGTCCTTCCAAGTAGTAGGGTTGGTCAAATCGATCACATTTATTAATTGGTCTATTTCGTCTGTATCGAGGCGGTCTTGCGTAACACTTTTCAAATTGATTAACAGGAAAACATACGCGGAAAGTTTTCTATTCATTTTGTTGAGTATTTTAGCAGTTTGTTACACATAAAAGGTTTTGATCTTTATTTGATGTCAATTCAATCGGTTAAGTGTAAAGAATACTTATTCCATGGTTCAAGGCACTATAATGCGGTGGTATTTATCATCGCTTTCATTCACTTGAACTAATTTAGTTATAATGAAATGTAATCTATCGTAGTCTGAATCTTAAAGAAGACTATTTGATTTGGAATTGATTTTAGAGATGTGTTGAATATCATTGTTAAATATTTGTTCATTGTTTACAAATCATATTTGTATGACTAGCTGTGCCCCGCGGTTTCTCTCTTCCCGCAGCTTATTGTCGCGGAACCCTAATATGTTTAGTAAATAAAAGTAGCCTAAGTTACTCCTTGATACATCAGCTACCTGCCAGTTAAAGTCCCGTTAAAATCGGTTCAGCCGTTTCAGTGATTACCCGGAACAAACAGACAGACAGACAGAGAAAAATTTTAAAATTTAATTTTTTGTGTCACTAGCGTGTAATACTTTCATATGCATTTAGTGAAAAGCTGTTATTTTGGAATTACAAACAGACACTTCAATTTTATTTATCTGTATAGATGTATAGATTATCTCAAATGATCTAATGTTTAGATCATCTAGATCGAGATGATGCATCTGGCGATGTAATCTATATATATATCTATACAGATAAATAAAATTGAAGTGTCTGTTTGTAATTCCAAAATAACAGCTTTTCACTAAATGCATATGAAAGTATACACGGTACTGATATTAAAACATCATTTTTTTTTTCTCTGTCTGTTTATTCCGGGTAATCTCCGAAACGGCTGGACAGATTTTGACGGGTCTTTCACTGACAGGTCGCTAATGTTACAAGGAGTAACTTAAGCTACTTTTCATTAAAAAAAAACATAAAAGTTCCGCGGGACACCCATGTAATTAACTCCACGCGTGAAACCGCGGGGCACAGCTAGTATAGAATATTTTCTGAAATACATACCTACATATGCTCACGCCTGTATCCCATGGGGGTAGGCAGAGACCACCGCTCGCCACAAGCTACGATCCTTACATACTTCTTCCGCTTCACCCACATTCATGTTTCTCTTCATACATTTCCTTCGGTTTCGAGTGCCAAAGAATTTGACCTCCCTGAAAAATACTATTAATTTGGTCATAGTAGTTCTTTCTTGAACGCTCACATTCCCTCTATAAATTTGTTTCGTTAATCACCTTTCACTCATCCTTTCAATATGTCCAAACCATCTCGACATCTCTCTTCTTAGTCGGTCACTCTTGGCAGAGTGGTCGTGGTTGACGATGGTGCAACTTGGCTAACGCAGCCCCTGCGATGCGTCTCCACTTGTTGCGGTCGTTAGCATCTCTGGAACTCTGAACTACGGAGGTTTTAGTCGTAGCTTTAATGATGTCAGTCCAACGCGTAGGTGATCTACCGCGCGACCGCTTTCCCTCCACCTGTCCTTGGACATCCATCTCGACATAAGTACTGAAATACTAGCTGTGTAAAGGTTTCACCTTCGTAGATTTAATTTAATTCCCGCGGAACCCTAAGTGTTTTTTTAATTAAAAGTAGTTTAAGTTTCTCCTTGAAACATCAGCTACCTGCCAGTGAAAGTCCCATTAAAATCGGTCCAGCCGTTTCAGAGATTACCCGGAACAAACAGACAGACAGACGGAGAAAAATTTTAAAACTTGTTTTTTTGTGTCTGTTGCGTGTATACTTTCATATGCATTTAGTGAAAAGCTGTTATTCTGGAATTACAAACAGACACTTCAATTTTATTTATTTGTATAGATTAAACCTAGTATGTTCCAATTATAAATATTCGCTAAATACATAAGCCAGGATATATAGATAAATAGTCAAGATATTGTAATCCCATTAATCACCATGGATTAGGTATGTTTTTGAACTTACTATAACGTAGAAACAAAAACTTCTGACAGGGTGATTATACTGTATCTACTTACTTATCTGTCGAAGTCATAAAAGTTGCAAACTACAATAAAAATAGCTTCAGTTTGCGCTAAAATGTCCCTACCCTCGATAATGGTTGAGAACTCGGCTACTCCTCCCCTCCATGCAACCCTGGTATTTAGCGTCGTTTCTCATGTAAATAAGTAGTTTCGCTTTAGTACATAAGATGGCGTTGTACCTTTCTAAATCACGCTATTGAGTCTCTTTCAACATTTTATATACCGCATATCTTCATTTATGTATTAAGGTGGTCAAAAATCGAGGTTTGGCAAGCCAATACGTTCATCCAGAACTATTTGCAACGGTAACATTTTTTTGGTTACGATGTCTTGTGATTTATGTTTGACACACATTATATTTTACAGGTGTCGTCACCAGTTTTGAGCGCTCAGCGAAAATGGTGGGAATAATTACGCTAGTGTATGTTCACGCTCGCGCCATACAAGACCCAAACACTTAGGTACTATACGCTTTTAAAAAAACTATGAAAACTCGAGTCGGCACCTGTATGTTGATAGCTTTACTTACAGTAATCTTATTTTTGTTGGCGACCCCGCTAACACCTGTTCTATCTGCAAATATAACGTGAATGCCAGCCATTTGTAGATTATCATCACAAGATACTAACCAAATGAGCCACCGCGCCTATTACGCAAATGTTTAGTGTACGTTTTATATCAATCAAATCAAATTAATGGTGAATACCCTAATTTGCGACTGAATCAATCATTGATATTTTGTATGTAATTGATTAATAGACTGAATTTGTGTCTGCTGATTGAAATCTGATCGACTCAAACGTCATTAGACCGGAAATTGTATCACAAAACCTTCACGAGGTATATCTACCTACTCACTACACACAAACTTATTTTAAGTAGTTACTACGCGTCATATCTTATGCTTAGCACTGTAAACGTACCTGACCGACAGAAGCACTAGGCATCTATGTGTAATTTTTTTTTAACAGTGCTGACTGGGATCCTATTCAAATGTTCTCAAAAAGGTCCACGAAACACAAAAACAAGAGGTCCGAACCTTGGGTCAGGAAAAAAAAAAATTGCCAGTAGTAGCCTGGAGTCTGGATTGGTGCCCGGTTCATGGCAATAGATTCGCCCTCTATTGCATGGGCTTATATTGCTTGTTTGGCAAAATTTGGGTGCACTACTATACTATAAGTACACGTCTGCTTACCACTTCGGAGAATGCAGGCGTATGTATTCGAATATTGTAAAAAGATTTCTGATGATACTTGATTGATCGCTGACACAAAGATTATAAATCTCACAGGTAGGTATTGTTTACTTTACAACATTCCGATAAAGGGCTTAGAATTTTGTTAAAACATTTATCAGTGTATTAACAATCCAATAGCGATTATCATTAGATTGATAATCCGAGTGTTTGAATAAATTTCGTGACGTTACATTCGCGAGATAGTGAGGGAACAAAAGTGGCTGAGTAGCGTTGAACTGAATCACACGTTGGATCACTATACACAGAATGCTACGGAGTATAGTCTTGGCTCTGGCCGTAACGGCTGCGGTCGCAAGAAACTCCCCCAACGCTGATGGCGCAGTCAAGAAATTTGGCAAACTTGCAGACGCCAATTTATTGGAAGATGCTCAACTCGACGTCGTGAGTAAACCTTTTGATATGCTAAATTTTGTGTGTAAATTGCTATTCACTTAGAGTGGGTAGCGAGAAATGGTTTAAATAATTTCCTTGAATTTGAAGGGTAACCTAAATTCTTCAGTCAAGTTCAGGGGCATAATTCGCACCTGACTGAGATAAAAGTATTAAGTAAGTAGTGCACTAGAGCCCTAATATTTCTGTCTGTCTGTGTTCGAATGGCTAAGCCGCTAAATTCATTGGAAAAAATTTGGAATAACACAAAATCTTTGACTCAAAAACCCAAAGGAGAGGGTACTTCAATATGTAACCCAAATGTAAATTATTTCTGTCCGTAATTTTTGTTAGTTATCAGTAGGTACGTAGAATATAATTAACATTCATACATATGCTCACGCCTGTAGCGTGTATCCCATGGGGGTAGGCAGAGACCACCGTTCGCCACAAGCTACGATCCTTACATACTTCTTTCGCTTCATCCACATTTATGCATCTCTTCATACACTTCCTTCGGTTACGAGGGCTCCTAATTTGACCTTTCTGAAAAATACTAATTCATTTGGTCACAATAGTTCTTCCTTGGACGCCCTCTACCGACACTTCCACTCACATTCGCTCTATAAATTTATTTCGTTAATCGCCTTTTACTCAATATAATTTAACAGTTTCTATATGTTTATCTCTTAGCCTGGCTTGCTCAATAAATACGGATACCCCTATGAAGTCCACAACGTGATCACCTCGGATGGCTATATCTTGGAGATGCACCGGATCCCACATGGTCGCGACCAATCTCCTCAGAACGGCACGCCTGTGGCCTTCCTGATGCATGGACTGCTATCTTCGTCTGCTGATTTTCTCGTGACTGGTCCTGGTCTGGCTCTTGGTAAGAAAAGGAGGAATAATAGGCTCTTAATAATAGTGTAAAATTTTTACTAATTTGATTAACGGTACCAATATTTTAGCGTGTTGCACTCCAAAAAGATGGAGACGAATCTTTAGACACTTTAATCATCACACGAAATCAGATTTAGAGAAAGTAAGAGATGTGAATTGACCAAGTGAAATTATGTTAGATGTGGATAACTTAAAACTAAACATTGACCCCTTGCAAAAAATAGTTTAAGCCAAGACTAGACCAAACTCTGACTAACACCATCCCTTTATAAATCTATATCGCCAAAGAGATGGAACTACTATTCAACTAAGGATTATCTTCTACGATGTTTTGTAAGCGACCAAACTGACATTTTGCCATTTTGGTGGTAAATAAGTTGGCACTCTGTCCCTTTTACAGCAGAACTGATTGAGTTGAACTAAGAAATTTCTTGAATATTTGAGCTGAATTTTTTTTGAAAAACTTTTTCAAAAACTTATCCACCTCCGCAGGTTACATTCTAGCCGACGCCGGCTACGACGTGTGGCTGGGCAATGCTCGCGGCAACTACTACTCTCGCCACCACAGGTCGTTGAGCCCAGACAGTATCCTAAACCAGAACTTCTGGAAGTTCAGCTGGGACGAGATTGGAAACATTGACCTGCCTACCTTCATCGACTACGTATTGGCAAGGACTGGACAGGAGAAGCTGCATTACATTGGTCACTCCCAGGGTGGCACCACCTTCCTCGTCCTCAACTCCTTGAAGCCGGAGTACAACGACAAGTTCATCTCCTTCCAAGGTCTCGCCCCTGCCTCCTACTTCGACAACAATGAACATCCTATGTTCATTAGCTTGGCGCGTTTTGAGAGTGTTTTAGAGGTGGGTTGAATCTTTCTTGTTTTTATTCAACAAAGATTGTAAATTAGCCTGATACCAAAAGTATCACGCGTGTTACCTATCTCATAATATGCTCACGTAATCCCAGAGGGTTCTCCGAAGAGGTTAGCAGAGTTGTTGCAATAACAACCACTTTTCACCGAAGATGATTAAGTACCAACGTGACAGATAGTTAGTTCGTCTCCAGCAACAGGCGCGTACTCAAAATGCCCGGCCACCATGACTCTTTATTCTCTGTCTTGAAACTACTCTGATTTTATATACGTCTTCATGCAACAAAGGTGGTAAACAAACTTACTGAACGCTTGTTGGAAGAGCTATGCATGGACAAACATTAAGTATTATCATAGTACTGCAATAATATATAGTCACCGAAACGATTGATTCATTCAAAATAGATAGTCCCTTTAAGTACCCACCATGAGGACGTTAGATGAAATATAACAGGGAGTCTACTATTATCGATTTAAGCAGAGCGTATTATGAACTTCTGAGCTCAGCATTCACGTTTCATTTTGTGTCAAAGTTAAAGTTAGTAAGACGTCACCGATATAACGATGATAGTAGGTCGCCTGTTCCTTATTATGCCAAATAACTTTATACTACAAACATTTCCTATCGTGAATCATTCGTTACAGTCACCCTAGTTGCAGCCAGTGTTGATTATTATCGAAGCAATGTATATTGAAAGAAAATTCAGTTATCTTTAAATAAACATTTCCGCTTCTGATAATGACACATTTAAAGGTGCGGCTTGTCAATAAATTGGAACTGTGACAAAAGAAAATACTCATGTTTATCATTTTGGTATCACTAGACACCTAGATCTACCTTTTAAAGTTTTTCTCAGAGAGATATATGAAAACAATGTATAATACTAATGTTTGATTTGGTAAACACACAACTTTATCACACAACGCCATCTAGTCTCAAATTAAGCTAATTTTGTAATTACTATGGATACTAGCCCTTAATCATCTTCGGTGAAAAGTGGGTGTTGCTATTACAACACTGCCTTCTCCTTACGGGAAATAAAGGTGTGAGTATGCGTATGCGTATAATCCTATAATACATAAATGCCACGCACATAAAATGCTTGCCCTGACCCGAAAATTGAACCCGCGAAAAATAGCGTAGCAGTCAAGTATATGAAACCGCAAAATATACGTACGAAAATATCCATATCTCTATCCTATAACTAATTTCAATTGCTAGATACCTGTAAACACAGCCTATGGTATATACAAAGATCGATCGAAGGACATAGAAGAGTGATTACATAATATGATAATTGACTTTTCTATAATAACTTCCAGAACCTTGCCTCTGCTATGGGCATCAACGAGATCTTCGGCACCAATGATTTCTTCAGCCGAGTCTGTGACGGAGATTCCGTCATCTCTTCGCTTTGTGCTGGGATATCTGATGGCGTTGATTATGAGAAATATGTAAGTATATCTTTAGTAAATTAAAAGGATTTTTTTTTTTGAAAAACCAGCCTTAAAGGCAGTCAGAGTCCCTATCATCGTATTGCGATAGTAATGCGACTGAGTGATCGTGACAGAAGTATACACGTCTTATACATCATATAGATTTGTCCCTTACAGTGAGTTGAACTAATGACACGATAAGATTCGAAGGTATGGCACGAGTGGTTCTTCTACAAATTACACAAAATCTGACGTACCTAGATATAAAATCCCTATACATTTGTCTACAATTCAAGCTATAAGTACAATTCCAGTGAGCAGACAGAATCTCTCATAATTTATTGATCCATAAAAGCGAAAATACCTCTAATTGACAGCATGTGGTAGCCACAAAAAAACTAAATGCATTTATTAATTCACTAAGCTGTTTAAATTGTTTTTTTCAGCCCCACGCAGTAGTAATCAACGGCCACACTCCAGCCGGCGCCGCTCTCCGTCAAGTCTCCCACTACGGCCAAAGCATCAAGAACAAGTCCTTCCGCCGCTACAACTTCAATGCTTTCACCAACATCGCTGTCTATGGCAGGACCTCTCCACCAGACTACGACCTGACCAAGATCACCGTCCGTTCCTACATCCATTACGGTCTAGCCGACACGTTGGTCGACTACCGGGATATCCACAAACTAGTCGGCATTCTCCCCAATTCTGTTGGTGATCTACAAGTGGCACGACCTGATTTCAACCACTACGACTTCCTATGGGCTGTGGATGCTAAGGAACTTCTCTACGACAATGTCCTGAAAGCTATGAAGGAGGCTGAATCGTATTAAATTAAGACACTATCTAATAAAGGGATTGCTAATGTGATGATTGTAAAAAATGTTTCTATTTATTATCTATCTATACTTACAATAAATCTGAATGGTATCGAATTATATACATTGTTTTTTAAAATATATTTCCGGCTAGCCGACGTCACGCGGTTTCACCCGTATAGTTCCCGTTCCCGTGGGAGTACGGGGATAAAATATAGCCTATGATACTCGCTGATGATGTAGCTATCCATTGCTGAAAGAATTTCTAGTTTTCACCCGCATGCTGAAATTACTTGATGAATTTGGCATTGTGGGAGACGCCAAGGCTCTGTGTGCTACGCACATGTGCTAACGGTAGGTGGTTTCGATGCAAGCAAAAAAAGACATAAATAATGATTTAGTTGCTACCCATAGTCCTATATCAATGATGGTGCTGAATTAAAATTGTGAGAGAAAAAAAAACCTTGTAGTATAATTATCTTCAGTCAGGCCAAAGGTAAAAGAACGGTCGACCTCATCGACATGTCACTTGAATAAAAGTACCAGGCGAACCAAACAATGGAGGAAGTAAAAGATATATTAGGTTTGTTATGTCACTGTGCTTAAAAGTACTAGGCGTACAGAATATTGCAGGAGGTAGCTAATAGCAATGTTAGGTTAGCAATATTATGTCACAAGGCTTGAAAGTACTAGGCGCGCAGAACATCGGAGCAGGTAATGGCAATGTTAGGTTAGCGATATTATGCCACCTCCTCCGATGTTCTGCGCGCCTAGTACTTTTGTCCCAAGTCACATAATATTGCTAACCTAACATTGCTATTACCTCCTACAACGTTCTGCATGCCTAGTACTTTTGTCACAAGTGACATAATATCGCTAACCTAACATTGCCATTACCTCCTCCGATGTTCTGCGCGCCTAGTACTTTTGTCCCAAGTCACATAATATTGCTAACCTAACATTGCTATTACCTCCTACAACGTTCTGCATGCCTAGTACTTTTGTCACAAGTGACATAATATCGCTAACCTAACATTGCCATTACCTCCTCCGATGTTCTGCGCGCCTAGTACTTTTGTCCCAAGTGACATAATATTGCTAACCTAACTTTGCCATTACCTCCTCCGATGTTCTACGCGCCTAGTACTTTTGTCACAAGTGACATATTATCACTAACCTAACATTGCCATTACCTCCTCCGATGTTCTGCGCGCCTAGTACTTTTGTCACAAGTGACAAATTATCGCTAACCTAACATTGCCATGACCTCCTAGGGCGCCTAGTACTTTTAAGCCGAGTAGCATAATATCGCTAACCTAAATTTCCTTGCAGCGATGTGTACTCTTCCGGCACTGTTTATGTTGCAAGAGTTTATTGGCTGCAGTAGTCGCTTACCATCAGACTCATTATAAGCTTGTTTGCCACCTTTATTGTATACAAAAAATCTTTAAAGCTTAAGTGTCTAAGGCAATAGACGAACTGACAAGAGCAACGTGTCTGGCGTGATAATTATCTCAATCAAGATTGACGCGAAACAAATAAGACGTTGATAAATTATTATTAAATTTGTATAAATGGGTTTTTATAGCTTTACTGAGATAAAGTGTTGTAATTACGAGTAGCTCATTAATTATTAGATAAATTACTTGATAGAGACTTTAAGGATTTAGGATTGGCTTTTTGAGAGAAGAATCTAGGCAGGATGCCTCGAGTCACGTTATAAAGAACGCGCAGCGAAAAATAGTAGGGATACTGCGCATATTTTTATTCGCCACACATAAAGATAGAGATAGACTTATAAAATTACTGCTACTTATTCAAAGCTGAAGATGTAGCTATCCATTGCTGAAAGATTTTTCAAGATTGGTCTATTAGTGTCGGAGCCTATTCAATACAAACAAACAAACAAACCTTTCCTCTTTATTATATTAGTATAGATTTTGAATAATATTAGCGAACAGAGTCTACCACCAGTTCATTCCCGGGTGTAAGTGCTATTAGACTTTTCCATCTGCAATATCCTGGTCTAGTGGTCATTTCATACCAATAGGCTCGCCAATAATTTTGAAGTCTTAACATACTCTAACTCGAAACAGACGCACATGTTCGGACAGACAATCATCATATAAAGCAATCACGGGAGGTAAAATAAAAAAATAAACAATTGAAAAATATATTTATTTCATATTTTTACAAAAGACTTTCAAGTCGTTAGAATAATGTGATTATACACAATTAACAATGGTACCTATAAGTTCGGGGGTTCACTTTTACTGAGAAGAATCCGCTATTGATAGCAACTAGAAAAGTGGTGCCTTGTGTGATCCAAGTGTCCTGAAGTCCCGATTCTGCGTTATTCTGTAAGCTCGATGTCGATTGCCGACGAAATTGAACTTTATCTTCCATGAATTACGTAACAATTACCCATGATTGAAATAGACGCTACTAATGTTACCTGAAGAAGGAGGTTCTTTAGTCGATCCTTATTTCTTTGATACCTCACATTGAATATTAATTCACAACAGTTTACATATTAGATGATAATCTATTATAAAATATAGTACTAACAAAAAGCCATAAAATTTAAATATATTATTAAAGGGAGTCTCTGTAGACAAGGTTCCGAAGCAGCTTTCTTTCTTTGATTATGTTTTATGTTCTTTTTACATAATATAGTAAGTTATTCTAAGCCTTAAATTAGCAGTACCCCTCCCCTATCACGGGTTTGTCACCGTTTTCATAATCTATACTCGCTAGCGTCTCCGACAATATTTGTAAGACATATTTTAGTTCTTCACGTCACCGCTAGGTGGCGCTGTACAATTTCTCATACAAATATTCGGCGAAGACGCTAGCGAGTGTAGGTTAGGAAAACGGTGGCAAACTCGTGATAAGGGTACTGCTATCATTTTGTTACAGTACGCGGAATTATGACCACAGCTATCCTCTGAACATCATTCTTGTTGCATACTTTTGGGACGATTCCAAATATATGAGACCATAATACAATTTCTTGTGTTTTTGAATAATTTTCAATAGGTCTAGTGATTCCTTCAATGTTACGATTGGAGTAAATTTTGACGTCAATGGAATTACTGTAATTAATATAATTAATCTCATCAACAGATCTACAAATCTCTAGACAAACAAAGAAAAACAACTTTATCACTTTTATGTTTTGAAGATAAATAATGATTTTGCATATTATGTAAGTACGTATTTTAAATTAAGGGAGACTTGGTTGCCGAGTGGATCGAATGATTTGCAATTTCAGATTATTTACATTTATAGTTTTGAGAATATTTGTAGCAAACGGTGGTCTCTTTCTAAGACCATGGAATGCAGGCGTGATAATTATGTTTGTATGTATGAATGATTGAAAAGGAATATAATATAAAGGTTCTTAATGTAAGAGACTCCCGTTGAGTCCTATACTGGTTCTTCTCACTAACAAATTTTCTTAATATCCAAGTCCTACAAAGGCCTAAACTGATTTGTTGTATCTAAAACTGGGATTGTTCCCAAACTAGAAAAATCACAAAGTCACGCCACCTCTTTCTAAAGATCACATCATAATTGATTCGATAGCTACGATTGATAGCGACATAGGGGGTGATAAGGGTATTAAGCAGATAAAACTAGGATACAAAAGAACGGAAGACAACGGATTGTCAATCAGTGTCTCACTGATAATCAAAGGTGATGATTCGTTTATTGGTCCTGTTGACCGCGGTAGTGGCGGCTCTTGCCAGGGAGTCGCCCAATGCTGGTTTTGTCGAGAATCTGGTGAAATCCCAATCGGGTGTAAGATTCTCTGATAATATTCTGGAAGATGCGGTACTTGACGCTGTGAGTACAATTTGATAACACTATAATGTCATCTAGGTATATTTATACGTCTAGGACCTTCATGCAGTGGTAGATTTTTTTAAAGTTAGCATGAATAGACTTAGCATGAGTGCATTTTTTTTTGTTCTAAAAGGTTGGCAGTTGTCCTAACAGTGTAGAACAAAAAAATATAAAAAATCAATTGAATTTTTTTAGACATTTGAAATCTGTACAAAATTTTGAAGTTCCTACTAGGCTTTTTAGTTCTTAAGCTTAAATAACTGCAAATAACTACAATCTCATACAGACAGAGAAGTTTTTTAAATCTTAATTAGTGCCCTTACTAAAGTCGCTTAACCTACCCAGCCGGGTTTGATCGCGAAGTATGGCTACCCGTACGAGATCCACAACGTGATAACTTCAGATGGGTACATCTTGGAGATGCACCGGATCCCTCATGGTCGCGACCGCAACAACAAGCCAGGCCCCAGGCCTGTAGCCTTCGTCATGCACGGCCTTCTATCTTCTTCTGCTGACTTCTTGGTCCTCGGACCTGGAAACGCTTTGGGTAAGGATTTTTTTTTGAGTTACTTGTCAACTAGCAAATCTATGTGGCTTCAGTAGCCGCATTGATTTGAACCCTATGAACATGACCAACAAAAATATTCACTAAACAAAGTAAGAGACGCGTTCGAACGGTGGGATCCTAGTGGCACGGGTGATCCTATTATACCTTTCTCTTTTAAATCTTTTAGTACTTAGATCTACTTAAATAATTACCAAAAATTTTAAGGCTTGATATATGCACATGATTTTAAACTTTTCAATCTAAAAATTGCATTTCTAAATTGCATAATACCTCAAGTCTAGCAATATTTTGCGTATTTATTTTTAAAATAAGTCTGTTGATTATCTTCTGAGATTGACAAGCAAATCATCAGATTAATACTATCGATTGATTAATTACTTTTGTGAGTGACTTGACCAAAGCTTATCTTAAGTATATTTATAAGTTTGTGTACCTACTTTATTACCTGTAGAAACAAGTAGACTTGCTCAAAATTATTTTGGTCGATGCGCAATGTTAGTTCTTCTTAGGTGTGGGAGTCCACTCTCTTACTCCATCCAAACGAACGAAAATGAAATGATGCTTCCATGTCGTTTGGTTTTAATCAAAGTCAAATATTCGTTCGTTAAATAATTTAACTAAAGCAAGCTTGGAATCAATAAAACTATCTGCGGAAAAATAGAAATAAATAAATTTTTCGAGGACCACATTGGGCGTAATTTAAGAACGAATAAGAACCATGGTAAGAACTTTGCGAACTTTCGACAGAAACTTCGTATGTCGTTGAATGCGGTACCCACTCAACAAGCTTTCTGTGCTGGTCGCCAGACACCTAATGTGTCGTTAGCTTGACAGATATACGGTTTCATAATAAACTAATTCTTATATAGCAATGTTTTTATCCTACTATTTGATTAATTTACATTGCAATTATTTTTCTCAGCATACGTCCTTGCTGAAGCCGGCTATGACGTTTGGTTGGGCAACGCCCGTGGCAACTACTACTCACGTCGCAACACCCGTCTCAACCCCGACAGTATCCTTACCCAGAACTTCTGGAAGTTCAGCTGGGATGAAATAGGCAGCATTGACCTGCCCACCTTCATCGACTACATCTTGGCAAGGACTGGACAGAAGAAGCTGCATTACATCGGTCACTCCCAGGGTGGCACCACCTTCCTCGTCCTCAACTCCTTGAAGCCGGAGTACAACGACAAGATAATCACCTTCCAAGGTCTCGCTCCAGCCTCCTACTTTGACAACAATGCGCATCTGATGTTCCAAGTTTTGGCTCCTTTTGAGAGTATACTTGAGGTATGTTGATCGAAATATTTTTTGCCACAGTAGTGAGCAAATGTCAATATTTGATAGTGATAGTGTTTCTTCATATATTCACACGGTTACAACTTAATACAATTCTGTATACCTACTGCATTTAATTAACTCAATTTAATGGGCGGCTTTATTTCGCGGGACGGAGATTAGTTCTTAGCTGAAACAGCCAGACAGTCTGAGATTTTTTTTTTGTTTTAAGTACCATGTAATCTTTCATAATAATATTATGCATTTAGTGAAAAGCTGTTAATTTGAAATTACAAATCGACAGTTCAATTTTATTTATCTGTACTAGTAGTGGGTTTTTAAAGGAAGCAACCAACAATTACAATATATCTATGGTCACAAATATTTTCAGTCTGCTGCGTTCAATATGCGCATGGGTGAAATCTTCGGCAACCGAGAGTTCATGCAATGGTTCGGAACTACCTTCTGCAATGGAGAGTCCATCGTCTCCAGCATGTGCACCACTGCTTTTGGATTCACATCTGACCCTAGCCTGTTCAATGCTGTAAGTTCAAATTGTATTTTAATTAAATTTACTATTGCATAAGTCCCTGATATAAGTTAGTGAAGCTACTGCCCTGGTTTGATCCCTATTGAAGGTGAATGATTATATCTGGAATACACAACGATAGTTTAAACCTAGACCAAACTCGAACCCAAACTATCGGCGATGTTTTGTAATGAGAAAACCAAAGTCTAAAATGTTCTATGCATATTTCTAGTATTATTATTTGTATTATTATCGAGTACCAATCTTCGATTAGTTTCCGACACTCTGTGTGGAAAATATGTTAAATCAATTCTCGTTTTCAGACCATGGTGCCAATCTTTTTGGGCCACTCCCCGGCCGGGGCATCAATCCGTCAAGTCGCCCATTACGGTCAGTGCATCAAGTTCAACAGATTCCAACGTTACAATCACGGTACCCTTCAAAACTTGGTGACTTATGGCTCAAGAACACCCCCAGAGTACGACCTTTCCAAGATCACCGCCCCCGCTTACCTCCATTACGGCCTGGAAGATCTCGAGGTCGACTATAAGGATATCTACATCCTAGCTGAGAGATTGGGCAACACAGTCGGTTTATACCGCGCCGATAGGCCGAGTTTCAATCATTATGACTTCATTTGGGGTATGGATGTTAAAGTACAGATCTACGACAAAGTAATTGCACTCATGAAAGATGCTGACCGTCGTGAAAAGTAACTGAATTCAAACCAAAATGTGTACCTCCGTGTAGAAATTGGATAAGCATCTAAAACACTGTCTTTTATAAATATATTTTTTGCACATTTTTTTTTTCTTTTATTAAAATTTTTATATCTTGTTTTACATAAAATATGGAGTTATTAAGAGAGGTAATAATTATAGTAAATTCTTTAATAAATCAAAGTCATTATAAAGAATCGAGAAAGGTTCGAATATAAAATTAAAATAGTTTAAAATATTTACAATTATACATAAGGATCGTTGTGATCAAATAACTGCTCAGCTGCTCTATACTAATGAATAAGGCGAAGATAATATTAAGAATACATGCACATAAATATAGGTGGTCATAAGAAAGGACTAAATTTAAAAATCAACAAGAACCAGCATTGTTGAAATCCGAATCGAAATCTTAAGTAAATTTTGCTACTAAACAAAATTACCAAGATTCTACAAAAAACACAATCGAGTAGTTTATCAATAAACGAGTGAAAGACACGAAAGACTCGTAGTACGGTCAAATTATGAAAACATTGCTTCAGAACAAATAAAAACAAAAGAGATTATTATTTACTTACGAATAGTTATGGGACAGCAAATTTTGATACTGATTATAAATTTTGAGAACTTTCAAAATTCAAAGATCAAGTAAATAATTTTAGAAAACCCTTTTACATCTTTAAAACTAGCTCCTTTATAATGCTATATTGCACTAGTCAAAATAATTAGGTACGAAATACTTAAATTAGTCGTTGGTTTTCATTAAACATAATTCGAAGCTTCTGTTTAGTAGAGTCCAGAAGGCATATCTGTAACTTTATGTATGCCGTAATGGCTTGAAGCCGAACCGATTGGGGATAAGGTTCTTTTCAAATCTGCGTGGCTGTGTGTACCGTTCATGACTAAGCTAGTCAAGCTTGCTGGAGCATCTCTTAGCATGTGCTGTCCACTATAAAAACCTGCGTTGCTATGTCCTCTTTTTACTAAAAACGTAGAGCTGTTGAAAGCCGATTGGTTATCAAAGGACCCCGAGCTGAGTTTGGAGTGAGGTAAGTAAAATCTTTGCTGGGGTTCTGGTTTTATTAAGTCTTCCTTTTGGGAACGAGCGTTTTGAAGGCTACTCAGCCTGCTGCTTGATCTCGAGACTGGCACCGGTAGTTCCCCTCCAGCATCACTGCTAGTTCGGGAACATGATCTCTGCCGTTTCTCATAAGGCCATGATGGTTTCTTAGATTCCGAAAGTACTACAATATCAACCATTGAGTTTAAACCCTCGTCGATCCTATCCAAACTTTTAGTCAGCTTTTTCGATTCAATTAAGCTAACTATCTCATCAACGCGACTGCATTTTGAATTAGTTCTCTGTACCGGTGTTATCTGGTCATTGAGTGGCATATGCGAGTCATAAAACATACTATCAATATATTCGCGTTGACGTGAGCCTTTTTCAGACGTCTGGAAAGATTCGCTTCGTTTTACGGAGGTTTTTCTACTCTCCTCTTTCGATCGAGTCCTCGACTTTGTTTTATTAGTGCGCTCATTATCAGTTAGAGAGTTGAATACTGCTCGACATTCACCAAAATCGAAACTGGAGACAGGTTGGATATTAAGGTTTTGGCAACGAGAAGAACTGAGCAAGGAGTCTGATCCTTCGTCACTTGAGAAGAAATTGTCGTCGTATAAGTCTGGAGGCTTATTGTAAAGTCCTTGATCATTTGGTGGGATGAATAAATGAGCCAAACTCTTTGACTTTCTTGGTGGATGTGGTAAGATTTTGGTGGGTACTATTTTATTTTCCTCTTCATCGTCTAAACTCTCATCTAAAAATTCTCTGCCCTTTATTTCGATACTGTGTTTTGTGCTTGTGATAGAATCATCTTTATCAATATCCTTGTGCTTGTGGCATTCAACTGGTACGTTGATTTCTGAGTTTTGATTGCATCTTGAAGACCTGTCTTCTCTGTAAGCCTCTCTAGCGTATTGTTCAGATTCAGCGTGATTGACTATGTTCCTCAGCTCTTGTATAACTTCGTCTATAGTTGTTTCATCCTCGTCATCCGAGGGTTTCTTTTGCTCACTAGTTCTCTTAGTTGATTCAAGTTTCTTGTGTGCAATACGCTTGTTTCTCATTAGATCGTATGATTCATTTTTCACATTGTACACCTCATACACCATGGATTCTCTTTGAGGATCTGTTTCGGGGCTAAGTGATCGTTCTGATGAACTAATACCTTCGTCTTCTGGAGGTGATGATTCATCTGGAATTGAAAATTGTAATAAGTTAACTGCAACTAATTAAAATAATATTTACTTCAAGTTTATGTTGATGATTTAATTATAATATGTTATAGTAAGGTAAATAGTTTTTGAGAGTATGATCACCTACCTCTATTTTTATGCGCCGGGTTTTTTTTCTTCATGACAAAAGATTTCTTGCGGTTAGAGTTACCGTGCTCTGACCGCAGCGAAGACACTTCTTCCTGAAGTTCACAGCATTTCTCTTTCAAACATTTCTCCAAAGACAGTAGTATTCCTTTCTCTTCTTGAAGGATCTGAAAATGAATTAGGAAGCAATCAATATCAATCACAGGCACAGACTATTTAGGTAGTTTAACTAGTGTGTGTGTACCTAAAATTTTATTCAGTAAAACTAAAGTTACCTTAACTCTCTTCTCCAGTAGTTCCAGCTTGTTTCTCAAATCATCCTTCTCTTTAAGAGCTTCATTAGCTTGTTCACTAAGAGTATCAATATCTATTAACTGCTTCTCGTAATGCTCTATCTCTTTTATTACCTGCTCATTTGCAGTAGGCAGTTTGGCTACCATCTGGAAGAAGAATGAAGCGGAATTAAAATTTGACCGAATTCTGTGTTTTTTTAATGGGGTTCATCCTTTTTTCAATTAGTATATTTTAATATTTATCAGAATCCCTGAGAGTTGTTATTTTGTCCTTATCTATACAGATAAATAAAATTGAATTGTCTATTTGTAATTCCAAAATAACAGCTTTTTACTAAATGCATGTGAAAGTATACACGCCACTTATACAAATAAAAAAAAAACTCTCTGTTTCTGTCAGTTTGTTTTCTGAAACGGCTGGACCAATTACAGCGGAACTTCACTGGCTGGCAGCTGATGTTCCAAGGAGTAACTTAGGCTACTTATATTTTAAAAAATCATTTAGCGTTCCGAGGGAATAAAACTAAATCTACGCGGGTGTAACCGCAGAACACAGCTAGTTTATTTATATATATATACCCAGTGTCTTGCTGTTAGACCTGTGATATGGGTTACAACATAAAATTAAAGTTAGCTGGGAGGTGTAAACTTAATGCAGTATATTTTTGAATTGAAATATACGAGTAGAACTAAGCAACGAGGCTGCTCAAAAAAACTTGCTAGTCATTCAAATTACTTGAGTTAGTAAGATCAGGAACACTTACTAAACTAAATAAATATTTAAAGTTGTATGTCTTACCTTTTTCAAAGTAACAATATCAAAACCAGCTTGCTCCAGCTCAGCTTGTATGTACAACTTTCTCTGTGGAGTTGGAGCACTGATCAGAAGACCATTGATGAAGGACAAGCCAGCAGCCTGCAGGTCACCAGATCCTCCAGCACTTTGCAGCATTCCCACTAGGAACCTGAAGCGCACTGGCTCTCCATAACGTAGTCGGAGGGTCGAAAGTGCTTCGGAAATAATATTATGTCCACTCGCTGGAGGATAGCAGGCTTTTGTTAGGAGCTGGAATGGAAAAGAACAAGACTTAGACAGCCTAGTATTATGACGTAATTTCCTGAAAACAGCCCGTTTCGGGTTCCCTGATGTCTATAACATTCTTGGGTGCTTTTTTTATACCCATCCCGAAGACAAAGACTGTTGGAAGCTAGGGCAAGCCAGGTCGAATATAAACAAGCAAGCAACAAGGTCGCTTGATGATTATGTTACTAGCATTATGGCGATAGTGCTTGCCCAGTGGTATGTTCACCACATTTTTCTTCTTTTGCAACTGGCTATACTAGATGTCTCAGCTTCGAGTTGAGCGTCATGGCAATTACTTTGTGTGATGAGAATTTGCCTTGGATTTTCCAAATCTATACAGATAAATAAAATTGAAGTGTCTGTTTGTAATTCAAAAATTACAGCTTTTAACTACATGCATATGAAAGTATACACGCTACTGTCATTAAAAAACCAAGTTTTAAAATTTTTCTCTGTCTGTCTGTCTGTCTATCTGTCTGTCTGTCTGTCTGTTTGTTCCGGGTAATCTCTGAAACGTCTGGACGGATTTTAACGGGACTTTCACTGGTGGGTAGCTGATGTTTCAAGGAGTAACATAAGCTAATTTTATTTATCAAAAATATTAGGGTTTTGCGACAATAAGGATGAAACTAAATCTACGCGGGTGAAACCGCAGGGCACAGCTAGTTTTTATATAAATTAAATAACACCACATCCAAACAAAGCAATTTGACATCACATTCTGTCATACCTGTAAGGCTATTATCCTAGATTTGTTGACAGTGGACATGATGCAGACAGTGAGTGTGTACACCCCATTGGAGCCCGCCACGAGCCTTCTCACGCAGTCAGGGTATCGGCTGCAACAGCTCCAAAGGCATTGCCTGGAAAAATAGGAGAAAATATGACGAGCATGTTACTTTTTAACCGACTTCCAAAAAGGAGGAGGTTCTATGTTGGCCTGTTGTATACCATTGAAGCAATAACGAAGTTGAAAACCCACGTTTGAAATGACCGTGGACCAACCCAATTTTTCTTTGAACCTTATATGATCAAACATTCTCGATTAAACCCATTAAAAACCCCCATTTTGACCACCTACAAGCCCGTCAACCCCTATAAAGTACCTCTAGCGAGCATAGTGGAATTCTTGAACGTAAGCTGAATATTTTGCCAGCCCCATAAAATCTCTTCGTTATTTAAAACTATCTATCTAGTACCTCATACTTCCTTGGCCACATCAGGAGCTCTCGATTTGAAATTCCAAGGAAGATCCTCTTAACCTCTGGTCTGATTCGAGCTATCACGCGTGTCTGCTTATGTTTTTAGTAAATAGAAACCTAATAGATTTGACCTAAGATTTATTTTTCAACATATTTCGTCGCGACACGGAACCTTGACAAAACAGACGAGAGGTTAATGGCTACTATGAACACACTTACAAACAAGCCAGCTCATCTAGCAAGGGCCTTCGTCTGACAGCTGGTGGGCCCCTCGCGCCTTCTCCTGATTGGCTGAGCTGCACGTTGCGCAGGAGTTCCAACAAGAGAGTCACGCCATCTAGCGGCTCGCAGGCGAACTCTTGGACAAAACTGTGGACAATAATTTGAGATTTAGTAAGAAGGATTTCCAAGGAACTTAGGCTTTTCTTAAGACTACCAAAATTATGTATATCTATACAGATAAATAAAATTTAAGTGTCTGTTTGTAATTCCAAAATTACAGCTTTTCACTAAATGCATATGAAAGTATACACGCTACTGACACAAAAAAATCAAGTTTTAAATTTTTTCTCTGTCTGTCTGTCTGTCTGTTTGTTCCGGGTAATCTCTGAAACGGCTGGATGGATTTTAACGGGACTTTCACTGACGGATAGCTAATGTTACAAGGAGTAACTTAGGCTACTTAGATTTTTAAAAAACATTAGAGATCCGCGGGCAACCATGAAATGAAATCTACGCGGGTGAAACTGCGGGGCACAGCTAGTTTCTGTATATATTCTGATGAAGTCGTGAATTTTAAAGTATTGATTACATGACTGTATTATGTAACGTGATATAAAACACTCATTATTACTCTATCCACAAATATATATGTACCTACGCTCGTTTACGTTTTTAGAAAAACTAATTAGTACATAGATATTAAATTGTATATGTTGGTTTGCATCTAAATAATCCAAGGTGACTGCAATAATCTTGGTGTAATTTGAAGACATAAAGGGAATTGCTACAATTGCAGCTCCCGGGGAATTGTCCTGCTAATTTGATATATAAGAAAGCTTACAAGTGTGGCCATAAAGCAGGCGGGAGATTTTATAATGCTTATAATTTTCACTTCTCTTGTACGCTGTTTTATTGCATTTATTTTATGATTCCAATACAAAGTTCATTTACAGGACCAGAATGTAACACACCTATGTAAAATCAGTATTAGTAATTCAAAGGATAAAGAAAAGCAGTGTTAAAATCGGCGATATCTTTTTATGTTGAACGCAATAAGCGTAAACTTCATGTCTTGAGTATCTTTAGCACGATAAAATATTTTATTCACTTACTGCCCACTTTGTTATTATGTTCTTTACGCATTAAATCCGAGATAGTTTTTTTAACTCTGAAGTAGAAGGTTAGAAATCAAAATACTAATCAATATTAACTCTTTTATCAATCCGTTTTTGTGTTTGTGGATTGGACTTTAAAATAATTAAATTAATATGCTCACGGCATCGGGCGCTTTCCCATTGCCACAATATCGTCCGCCGATACGTGACTACAACGATACAATGTGAAAGCGTTCAGTAGTAATTGTATCAAACTACTAGTCCCACGATACCGTGTCGTTATCGTTATCGTCCAATGTGAAAACGCCCATCCCCGAAGGGTTCCTGTAGGGGTAAGCTGAGGTGTTATAACAACAACACCCACATTTCACGGAACATGATTAAGTGGCAACGTTACTGGACTCCTTGCATATATCTTTGTATTAGTTCATTTCAGTAAAAGCAACCATCCAAACCTGGCGGTAGCATGTATAATCCTGTATAATTATATCATTCTGACGATTTGAATGTACTTTGTAAAGAGTCTAATTGAATAAAGATATCAATTTGAAGATTCCCAGTTAGACGCCAATGACTGTCTCGCTTGCCTCGTGGCCACACACCACTAACAATTCCCAGAAACAACCGCAATCCTTATTACGAGTGTATGTAAGTAAAATGTAATTATCTACAGTACTACAGGTAGCGAACAATTCTTAATTCACCATCATTGTCAGTTTGTACTTGCTACCTTACAATGTCTACATTTAAATATAAGTTAAGGTTTTTTTACGAGAGAGAAAGTTTAAGACCTCCCGCAATGATTTTAGGCGCCTATCTTAATATTTAGGTGGTTAATGGTGTGCATCTTATTCATGATGTTGCCATTTTAAAATTTAATGTTCTCTGATGACTGATAAATTGTGTAAGAATAACACTTTCGAACTGTATTTAAAACTATTTGAATTGAATAAATTTTAAGAACATTTTTGTTTTGCTAAGTTTTGCTAAATTTGCTCTCAATTAGACTTTTTTTTATTTTTAGTTATTTCGGTGCAAATAATTTCTCAAGGTAAGTGTATGTAAGTGTATGTGAAAATAATTCATAATAACGAAATCAAATAAATTTGTATCTATTGAATGTCAAAACAAAATAAAGCAATGCATAGCAAAAACATAATAATAACTAGCTGTGCCCCGCGGTTTCACCCGCGTAGATTTAGTTTCATCCTTATTGTCTAATAATATTTTTAATAAATAAAAGTAGCCTAAGTTACTCCTTGGAACATCAGCTACCTGCCAGTCAAAGTCCCGTTAAAATCGGTCCAGCCGTTTCAGAGATTACCCGGAACAAACAGACAGACAGACAGAGAAAAATCTTTGTGTCAGTAGCGTGTATACTTTCATATTCATTTAGTGAAAAGCTGTTATTTTTGAATTACAAACAGACACTTCAATTTTATTTATCTGTATAGACATGCTGAAATTATAACAATAACTAATGTTTAAGGCTTTGTCCGTGTGTTTCAGTGAATATCCGAAATGACTGGTAACCTACCAGTAACGTACCAGATATTCATTGCAAATGGCAATACTTAATGCACTTCACCTGGTGTTGCAAGTTTCATAAGCTGTGGTTACTATAAAAATCTTAATTGCCATCTAAAAAAAACATGATACCAAAAACCCCATCGTAAAATAGCTATGAAAATTAATTTTTTTTCGTGCGACCACAATTTTTGCTGCATATAAAAGTACTTCAAGTTTTATTACTCAAGTTATTTTAAGATGACTTCACTCGCTTATGTGTGATGCAGCTTAGTTAACTCGAACTACTTCGAGATAGTTAAGATCAGTTTGAATTCCTCAGCAATATTTAAGATGCTATAAAATTTAATTGAAAAATGTATTCGCTCTCGTGTTTACTGTTATATTCTGTGGCGTTATTTTATATGTTACAGTTATGGCGTATCATTATTTTTGATCTTATTTTAATTATGAAGTATCTTACAAACATACGAGTATTTTTTCTATCTTGCTTGGGTTTCCAACCGACTTGAGCGAAATGAGTAAGTTTTATAAGGTCACGTTATTTTTTTTGTAGGTACGAATCGAAAAAGGCTGGATCGATTTGGATAATTTATATAATTTTGTACCGGAGCAAAACAGTCCGTCTTTTTCAGAAAATTTCTGTTAATAATGTGTAACATTCAACGACTATTGATTTGTGCACACATTGACATCGAAATATATACGTCACTAAAAGAAAATCTCAACATTGAGATATAGAATAGTACAGCGCCATCTTGTGAGAATATAGTTAACTACTTGAATATAAAGTACGTTAAACAAGTATGTTTTTTACCTTTTTGCGACTAAAGTTGACATTTTTGCGTTGATATAGCTTCTCAAGTATGCGCTGAATAGTAATAACTTGAACTCTAAATAATGTTGTAACCTTACCTCGGAAACGAGAGCCTGAGATCAGCCCTCAGCTTTGTGAGCAGCTCACTCGGAGTCCCAAACTGGCGCAGGCTCATCTCTTCACCAACTCCTAGGCAAGGGTTCCTAGGGCAATGAAAGTAAAGAGCATTTAATGAAAATGAAAATGAAAATGATTTATTCAGTTGGGCATTTAATGAAAATGAAAATGAAAATGATTTATTCAATTGGGCATTTAATGAAAATGAAAATGATTTATTCAGTTGGGAATTTAATGAAAATGAAAATGAAAATGATTCATTCAGTTGTGCATTTAATGAAAATGAAAATGAAAATGATTTATTCAGTTGGGAATTTAATGAAAATGATTTATTCAGTTGTGCATTTAATGAAAATGAAAATGATTTATTCAGTTGGGCATTTAATGAAAATGATTTATTCAGTTGTGCATTTAATGAAAATGAAAATGATTTATTCAGTTGGGCATTTAATGAAAATGATTTATTCAGTTGTGCATTTAATGAAAATGAAAATGATTAATTCAGTTTAGGCCCTGGTAAGGCACTTATGAACGTCGAAGTACTGACCACTGGTTCGGAAGGCCTTCTGAGAAGAACCGGCATAGTGATTTATTACCCACTCATCCACGTTAATTTAATTCCACATACATCCGCATTGCTATGTTCTATTGCAATTATTCATCCTATATTAATACTAGCTGTGCCCCGCGGTTTCATCCGCGTAAATTTAGGTTCATACAAACTTTTATCCCAAATTTTATCCCCTTGGGGGTAGAATTAATCAAAATCCTTTTTTAGCGGATGCCTACGTCATAACATCTACCTGCATGCCAAATTTCAGCCCGACCCGTTCAGTGGTTTGGGCTGTGCGTTGATAGATCACTTTGTCAGTCAGTCAGTCAGTCAGTCACCTTTGAGTGATATATATTTAGATTGATTTAACCTATAGCATAGGTCGTCATCTGACCTTCGTAAGCTCTTTTACGAGGAAAATCGGTAACCTGGGTTTTCTATATAAAGCTAATTTATTTAGGTTTTTTAAGCTAATATTTTTATCACCACAGAAAAATTATACAAAGACCTAAGCTCTTACCTGAAATCCTTACTACCCTGACTGGGTAAAGTTCTAGACTTGTTCGGGTCCAGTCCTGGGTCAAGGTCGTACAAAGTACCCCCGTTCCCTTTCTTGCCCCATTTCTTAAGCGACGTGGCATAGTCTTCTGGGTTGTAGACCGGAGGTCGCTGTTTTTCCTGAAACAAACAATTTGGATGAAACGTAAATATTTGGCATATTCTGTTTAAACTTCCCCATTTTTGGAAGTTGGTTAAAAATTAAAATATATTTGATTCAGGCGCAACTAGACTTATTTTGTTTAAACCATTGAAACCAATAGAAAAAATGGTTAGACCAAAACGATTCCAAAATTGTTACATTATTCATCGTAATGGATATTTTGATACATCGATTATATCGAGTTTCATAGTAGTTCTAAGGTTGCAATCCTTCCTCAATTGGTCTCCTGTCTAAACGGATATACACACATACGAAAATACCATCTTTATTGTATCAATTCTTTACGGATATTAATGAATAAAATAAAAAAAATTAAGATGTCATTGTTTCTGACCATAAACCATACATTTCAAAACAAGGGAACAAATACGTTTACTTTTATAAACAAACTTTTTATTCTATACTAATAATTTATGGTATTTTTTTACAAATAATATAATATTTTTCATACTTTCTATATAAATAACGCTGAAGAGTTCGTTTGTTTGCTTGAACTAGCTTTTCAGAAACTGGTCCGATTTAAAAATATTTCAGTGTTCGATAGCCCATTTCTCGAGAAAGATTATCATGCGACGTAAACGAAGTCACAGACAGAAACTAGTTTTTTTTTTAGAAATTCAATTTAAAAAAACTAACATAATATCCCAGCTGATAGGCATTTATAAACGTAAAATTACCATCAGAATAAAGTTAAACTTGCCGGTGTAACCGCTCACCGCTTATTCTGGTACCGTACCCCATCATTAGCAACGAAAACCACGAGCTCATTAATCACCGCGAACAATAACACTGTTATGACAACAAGGTGTAGAGAAAGCCCTGTAACTGATGATGGAAACTTAACTATTGAATTTCAAATATTTCCTTCTGTTTTTGTATCGAGCAATGCTTTTCATAAGTTGCAATTACCGCTAATTAGTGTTAAGAATGCTTCAAACAAAATTCCACTTGCATTTCAACCGACTGCTGTATGAAAACATTACGTACCAACGTATTATGAGACTGAGAATTTGCAACGATGTATTTTGGTGTACCTATATACATTAGGTCGAGGAAAATAGGACAGCTGTTAAAATATGTGAGAGGGTATAATTTAGGGTAGCAAATAAAATTATAATGACCAAAATATCTTTTTCCGTTTTCGAGTAATTGACGTTCAAAGTTGACCATACCAAGACCTTATTTTCGCGTGAAAATCAGCTGTAACGTAGAGTTATTTACGTGAAATCTAACTACGCTTTTATTTTTTTTCTCCCACTAATAAATCCAGAAATAATCCCATAAAACCATTTTTCGAAACCTTCCCCTTAATTTAAAAAGTTTAACTATGCGTACGTAATGTAGGTAACGCGGTCGCGCGTTCATTCAATGGCTTAAGGCCGCGAGCTCTTCGGCCATAGCCTATAACTACATTATCGTTGGAGCTAGATATTTTACGATTTCAATATAGTGATATATTCATAAAACCCTACAACTTCTAGAAGACAACTGTTCCTTTTTCTCCGACACCCTGTATATGTTTGTTCATTTCAGTAAAAAGCAACCATCCGAACTTGGCGCAAACATAATCCTGTGCAATCGTGTCGTTCTGACGATTTGAAAGTACTTTGTTAAAAGTCTAATCAAATAAGGATATTTTGAATTGAATTGAATATACCTACATATAATAGCGGTAGCATATATAATCCTGTATAATTCTGTCATTCTAATGATTTGAAAGTACTTTGTCAGAAATCCAATCAAATAAAGATATTTTTGAAATTGATTATTATTTATTATTATGCTTACGTACACGTCTGTTCTTACAACACTTCTGCCTACCGCTCCCTTCTCCCTTCGGGGAATACAGGCGTGAGCATACGTCTGGCTGCGTTTCTTGCCGGTTCTACTCAGATTATATTCTTAGCTAGCTGTGCCCTGCGGTTTCACCCGCGTATATTTAGTAATATTAATATGTTTAATAAATAAAAGTAGCCTAAGTTACTCCTTGAAATATCAGCTACCTGCCAGTGAAAGTCCCGTTAAAATCGGTCCAGCCATTTCAGAGATTACCCGAAACAAACAGACAGACAGACGGACAGACAGACAGAGAAAAAAAATATAACTTGGTTTTTTAGTGTCAGTAGCGTGTATACTTTCATATGCATTTAGTGAAAAGCTGTTATTTTGGAATTACAAACAGACACTTCAATTTTATTTATCTGTATAGATGTATAGATTTTACTTCCGTACTATTTATGTGTCCTAATTAAGTTTAACTTATTATTTCTGGTTTCATATCAGTATTTTATCTTACTTTTCCACATTTTAATATTTTCACCGTATTTCTGTATTTTAACTTTTTAGAAAGATTAGGCAGTGAGCAGCATTAGCTCGGTTCTCACAAGTAACTTTGACAGTAATAACTCTTTGCGCGGCGATTAAGATAATTTGGCTACTTTCATTTCTGACGTCTCACTCGAGCATCGAATAACAAATCGCTCGACATACATCACCACGCTGATCCCGCTTCAGTAATTACATCTCTACACCGCACATAGATATACGTTATTAACCGCCTTGGTTGCGTAAAATAATCTATACATCTATATCTATATCTATACAGATAAATAACATTGAAGTGTCTGTTTGTAATTCCAAAATAACAGCTTTTCACTAAATGCATATGAAAGTATACACGCTACTGGCACTAAAAAACGAAGTTTTAAAAAGTTTCTCTGTCTGTCTGTCTGTTTGTTCCGGGTAATCTCTGAAACGGCTGGACCGACTTTAACGTGACTTTCACTGACAGGTAGCTGATGTTTCAAGGAGTAACTTAAGCTACTTTTATTTATTAAAAATATTAGGGTTCCGCGACAACGGCATTGGGACGGCAATCCGACACGACCGGAGAGAGATCAGGCGTAGGACAAACCGCTTAACATGCTTTCCGAGGCACGGGGGTGGAAACACCGCCAACTTACAAGCTCCGGGCATTTTATTGTGAATTTCTTGACAGAAAAACCCAATATCTGTTAATGACCCGACACGGGAATCGAACCCGGGACCTCGTGGTCGGCAGGTGAACCTACTAACCACTAGACCAGCAAGGTAGAGAACCGCACATATATACGATGTTAACCGCCTTTGTTCCGTAAAATACGTATGTAATAAATAGCCAATTAATACAGAAAGTAAGCTGAAATGCTTTTTCCAGGTTGATGCACGGAAAGGTATTCCGAACAGGTGCAATATTGCTTACACAGCTGCTAACATGGTATTTATAGTATTGGAAACCAAATAGTAATTCTTTGTTCCTGTCATTTGAACCAATTTCAAAACAGGAGGCTCTCTAAATATTCCTGTCAGTTTTAAAATTAAATTAACTCTATCACTGCGAATTTACAAGCAAGTAAGCTGCCTTCTTAAGCACCCAACATCTCATATATCCGTCCACAAAATTTTACGTATACCATAAAACAAGTTAGATTGTGAACCAAGTAGATATTACCTTTTGTATTTTGGTCTCAAGATGGTATCTGTCAATTGTATGTAACAGTTGCATTATTTAGGCGGAAATCTAATTATATATCTATTGTAATAACAGTTTACGTTAGTTTTTGAGATTACGACGCGTGTAAAAGAGAAAGGTTGATCGCTATCTGGTCTGTTTTGATTGCGTTTGTTATTATCATAATTGGAGTATAACTACGGATGATTAATGCTTGCTTTATATCGGGATTTAATGGCTCGTGTTTTGGACAATTTTGTTCTACTGATCTCTTTAAATTGACGCCAAGATCTGCCGCGTAATACTCTACGCGTAATACTCCGCGTAACACACTAAGGTTCCTCAGCGTCAACTCAACGACGAGCGTTGGTTTCAATCATAGGAAATTGATACATAATACATAGTTTATAAGGTTCAATTTTGTATCTTTAAAACCGACACTCGACGACGAGTGCGACGCTGAGTAACCTCAATGAATAATGTGTCTGATGTTAATTTTCCTTCATCGTAAGTAATGCACGTGGGGTTGAAACACTGCGCATCAGTTTAGGAAAAAAAACATACATTCGAATTGATATCTTCCTTCTTTTGAAGTCGGTTAAAAACATATTGGAGTAGGGATTCGAACTGACGCAAGTTCGAACTACTCAAAAACCCAAGGCTATTGGTGACACAAAAACAAATCGCAGAGATTTACAGGCTATTTTATTTTAGCATTGAATATTCCTGAATAGAAGGAGGCTCTGTGGTGAAGTTTCCGTAGTTTCAGAAACGAGTCTTCAGAGAAGAAAAAATACGGGAGAACTTGGTAATCAGCTAGTCCGGGCGTCGACCCCTACAATGTATGGAAAAGGTATAAAAAATCATGCATTTTCTTATAACTGCTAATTAATTAATGGTATTGTTCGATGTTTTCATAATTTCACCATTGACAATGTTTTCCCATAATGCTCTCATGCATTTAATTGGCTGAAATACAGACAAATTGTTTGAAAAACTTGACATCAATTTCTCATGATACCGTTGTTTTGACATTGATATGCTGAGCTATTTTTCATGTTTTTGTAGCCTGAATATTTTAATGACCCACTCACATGAAATTATAAAAAAAAACAAATTTGTTAAAAATTAAATGCTCGTCTTGCATGTATATATTCCAATACAAAGCTTAGAAGTTCTTAATACGCGGTGCTTAAAACGATTATAGTTAGCCCTTGCATAGGTGCCGTCACGAGTTATGAACGCTCTGTGAAAATAGTGGGGATACAGTACATGTAATACTGTCGCTTCGTCTACATTCATGCATGTCTCCATACTGTTATTTCGGTTATAATATGAGTTAGCATAACGCTCACGCCATCCCAGAAAGGTCCCCGAAGGGGTCAGCAAAGGTGTTGTAATATCAACACCCACTTTTCACTGAAGGTGTGTGCACTCCGGGCTGATGCACATAAATTACAGATGGAAAAACCCAATAACAATTTGCCCGACCTGGTGATCAAATCCAGCTGGCCTAGAAAGTAACATTCTCTCGCGCTTGCCCTAATAGAAACGATACAGAATTTATGGAACTGACATAAAACATTCATGTGACATATGTCATTCAGTCGTGGAAATCGTTGGGGGAAGCCTATGCCCAGCAGTGGGCGTCTGTCGCCTGAAATAAAATGAAAAAATCATTCCCGTACGTTTTGTATCGTTTCTACTAGCGAAGCGTGAGGATAATGTTACTTTGTCTACAGGCCCTGGGGCCTTACCATGAGCTCTTATTGCCATGATAGTTTCACTCATTCATGAGACAGATTTATGTGACGTGTATACATCTATCACAGTCGCACAACTGAATTATCATTGCAATAAGAGCTCATGGTTGGGCCCCTGGACCTCCTGTCCCACAGTAGCGTTTGTGATCACTAACGCGAACGCGAACAAAGTCGGCGATAATAGCTAGTTCTCTATATGGTTTACATTTGCATGTTGAAACATTGCAAGAAGGCTGCGAACAGAACGAGAGCGTGAGACCGATACCGTTATAATTGTTTTAGACGGTTCAATGGAGTTACATTGAAAAACTGTTCCAGAATTGTGATTACGTAAAGCGATATGATTTAAGTGTGTGGGTGAGTAAAAAAAAAAAAAAGATTCCGAACCAATCTCTCACATTTAAATAACCAGTACCTGGTTGACCGAGCTGTGCTCGGTTTCTTTTTCTCACAAAAAAACTAAACTTTTTCCCTCAAAAGAAAAAACTTAACGTTTTCTCAAAAAAGCTAGTAGAAAAAAAATCGAACCGGTGAAACGTCAGTCTCGAACCGGGGTACTCTAGTTTCGTTATCACCTCGCAAGCTGACAGCCTCACCTCTGAGCTATCATAACTTGACAGTTGTCGGCGAAATTTACTGTCGTATTGTATTGATATTTTATGAGTTTTCCAGTGCATGAAAACATGGTCAAAACTTTGTTTTCTGAAAGTGAAACCTAGCTAGATCAATTTTTTGCCCCCGAAACCCCCCACATACAAAATTTCATGAAAATCGTTGCAGCCGTTCCCTAGATCCAGATTATATTAAACAAGAATTGCTCGTTTAAAGATATAAGATAAGATAAGATAAGATTTCAGTTCCGAACCGATGAATTGAAATGTGAATCTATTTATTGAAAAGCTGTTGTTTTGGAATTACAAACAGACACTTCAATTTTATTTATCTGTATTTAGATATAGATAATAGAGTGTATATCGCTGAGTATTATTTATTTACCTTAGAGACTGGCTCCTCGCTCCACCCTCCACAGTTGGCCATCCCCTCCAAAGTCAATTCACTGTAACAAAAAGAAACATAAATATAATGTTGTTCACTGGACACAGTACTTATACCTAATTAATAGTGATTGTGGCAAGAATGCTGGCAGCATTGCCATGGTGAAATTGCAATGCTGATTCTCTGAGTGCCTATAAGTGCGAGTTTTTCGCTGTCGCCGTCACAAGTCACTGCGTCAAAGTTAACGCAGATTTGTATGGAATCGGAGCAGCGCCTCTGTCGGCCTAAAGATGACACTATTGTGAGCCCATACAAATCTGCGTTTACGTCGACGCGATGACTTGTGACGGCGATTTTAACGAAACTCGCACTAGGCACTCTGAGCGAGAAAAGTCCCAGCCTGCTTGTCCCTAGAGGCTTCTACCGGACGATGTGAACCTCTTCAACAAGTTGCACAATCAGGCCCCATGGCATTGATCACAGTTTTAAAATTTTAAAAGAGTTAGGGTATAACAGAATTCGATTCGCTATTTAGAGCTGTCAGATTGGGATTGTATCTTAACCTTAAGGAAGATCGCCGGAAAATATTTCATAGGCCGAAATATTTTACGGCGAGACAGACACATAGATTTTTTTTAAATTATTTTTTTCATGTGATTATCGTATGTACTTTAATTATGCATTTAGTGAAAAACTGTTATTTTGCAGTTACAAACAGACACTTCAATTTTATTTATCTGTATAGAGTATAGATATAGATATATCGTTCCGCGGGCAATCCTTGAAATTAAGTCTACACAGATGAAATTGTATCAGTAAGGAGTTGTAAATTCAAATGTAATTAACATTAAAATACCTCGTAGTGACGTCACTCTCGCATCATAATCTAAAATGTCTGTTTCAAAATCACTTTCACGCGTCAAAGCAAAACTGCACAATAAAATCCATGTTCCACCGTGCGATTAATGGAAACCGCAAATATAATAGTTATTGCGGTAGGTCTAATAACAATTTAGTGAAGCGTAATGGTTGATGTCACCATAAATTGACGGTGAGAGATCTGATGGTGGACCTACTAAGGCATCGGCGGAAAATCTAAAAGTATGGCGCGATGGAATTTAAAGCAATTTGCGGCTGGTCTAAATACTAAGCGAAAGCGATATTATTTTAAGGGAAGCGTGGTTGCGTTGGGGTAAGTTCGACGCTGGTATAAGACCGTGTGATAGATATAATTCTACCGAAACAAATTATATTGGATACGGAATTATTGTGGGTTGGAGCTGGATTAAATGAGGTTGTATCCGATGTTGCCCACTTCACAAAATATGGTCTATACCGCTGGAAATGTCTATCAAAAATAACGATGGCTGGCATTCTCGTCATACTTGTGAACAGGTGCTGCTTGTGGAGGCTGGTCAACTCAAGCTACACTATTATACGTAGTCCACTATTTATTTATATTTTTTGTTTTTTAACGACTTTTGTGCATTAGAACTGTGTCCATGGGCTAATATATCTTATGTGATTTATTTTGTATTTTTAAAATTGATTAATATTTTTGACAAGAGTAATTACTGTTTCTCTTGCCTGGTTCTTCTCAGTAAAAGCAACCTTCCGAACCTGGCGGTAGCATGTATAATAAATCCTGTATAATCGACTATTCTGACGATTTGAAACTAGTTTGTTAAAAGTCTAATAGAATAAAAATATTTTTGAGTTTGAGTTTAAGTTCTAACTTAAAGTAAGATGGTTAAGTTAAACTATAGTACCTGGGTCAGTAAATATAAAAACAATGAAAAAAGTTTTCTTTACAACTTGTACCACAGCCTTAACCCACTTTCATCGAAGCAAATCGTCACTTATCAAACATCTTATTGGAATCACCGCGGAAAATCGCATTGCCTTAGAGCGAACTACAGACAGACCTCTAATTTCCAATTAACATATAATAATCAGAGCTCTTATTAAATTGGGTATGTTAAGGCCATGCCATAAGGTTTATTTTACGATTGCTTAGTTAAATAGTAATGTAAGTTTTTATATCACCTGTAAGTAAAGGATTATCTTCACTTTCTCTGATCTCATACAAATTCTGGTTCTTCTTTAGCGACTTTAAATACTGTTCTATGTTTAACTGTGTCAATGACGTCATCATTTTGGTGAATTTTTAGTTAAGCTTCGGGTTTTTTTTATCATTTAATTTGTTGTAACATAGAAGAGGTTTATATCTACAAGTGGACTCTTAGGATTAGTGTGCGGTTAGTGGCAATACGCTCACCCCCTATTACATGGGACTTACACTTACAATAGCTGGCGAAATGTGAGCGAAGAATACAGGCGTGAACATATATGTATGGACTCATAGTAAGCTAATTCTGTTAGTCTGTAATATGGTTTTAACCTGTCAGGGGAATATATTTTTAATTTGCTTCCTCCTGTTCTGACAGTCCCTTGTGTCTGACACTGTAATTGTTCGTTCGTATAAACCATATACAATAAATCCTATATTTATCCGGCAAATCACGACTTCTTTTACAATATTGCCTGGCCTTATCCCATACATTGTTGGGGTCGGCACTTGATTCAACCCGATGTGACTGATCACCTGATTTTTATACGAAGCGACTGCCATCTGACCTTCGCAACCCCTTTAACGAGGAAAATCTGTGATCATAGTAAGCTGCTGGATTGATTAAAATTTCGTGTTTCTTTTCAAATCATCATCATCCTCCTGCCCTTATCCCATGTTATTTGTGGTCGGCGCAATGTGTTCTTCTCTTCCATTTCTCTCTATCAGCCGTCATATCTGTTTTCACTCCCATTCTAGCCATATCATCTTTCACACAATCCATCCATCATTTCTTAGGTCTTCCTTTCCCCTTGTAACCACATTCATAATAAAAACTTTTTTGGTAACATTATCCTCATCCCTTCGCATAACACAACATTTATTTTGAAACCTAATAATTCAATTTCTTAACATTGAGTGTATCGTGATTTTACTGCTGTATAGTGACACCCCAAAATAATACACAGATAGACCCGAGAACGTTACGTCAATGAAACATATCACGTCTCAAAAATATCTCATTAATAATATTAATGATCAAAATTAAGTATTTAATACGAATGCACTCTGCATTAAATATTCATCAGTTTCCAATAAATAAAATAAGAAACTCGCAATGATTGATAAACGATTGCCATTTGACACGAAACTTTTCACCCAGTTTTTACACTTCCGATAAGCTTTTTTTTTTTTTTTTTTTTTAGGATATGGTCTCTCGCAGTTGGTAGGGGGGAGTTACCTCCACTGCTTAACCGGACTATAGGGCGAGACCCAAGGGCCTCCAGCCGAGCTTAAACTTAAATACTAAGCAACACAGCTAAGGGCGCCCCGGTGCGGGGCTCGGACCTCGGCTTAGGGCGTTGCTGGGGGATGAGCTAGGGAGCTGGATCTGAGTTGTATGATTTAGGGACGTGTTTAAGGCTAGTGGCTCGGCGCGCGCCGGCCCTAGCAGGGGACGGGGGGGACGATGACGTAGAGTTCGCGACGGGCCTCGCCGGCGAGGACGGAACAATGGTCGGTTTGGTGTGTGCTTTTGAGACATTGCTTGCTGAAGCAATGTGATATCGTCGTCAGGGTCAAGGAGAACGTGCCTCGGACGGCGTCGGGAGGAGATACGAGATGGGGTATATCGGGCGGCCGATACGATTAGTGGGTTCGGGTGTTTTTCGGCAGATTCGAAAAAGCGCTTAGAGGCTCTTTTCATGAACTGCTTGATGGTGGGAATTTTGAAGTCTACATGGAGTTGACTATTGCGAACATACCACGGGACTCCCGCGGCCTTTCGCAAGAATTTGTTTTGGAGGACCTGCATTCTATGGATGTTAGAGCTGGCCGTGTGTGCGAAAACAACACTGGCGTATGTCATTATGGGACGGATGCACGAGAGGTAAATTCTCAACTTGGACTTAAGTGACAATTTGCTCCGTGCATTTAGTAAGTAATGGAGTCGACCAAGGGCAAAGGAAGCACGTGACCGTGCTTTCTTTGTGTGGGATGCAAAGGACAACCTTTGGTCGAGGATGACGCCTAGGTATTTGGCCGTGGATTCCCAGGGAATCGGCTGGCCGAACATGGTTACAGAAGGCGGAGGATCGTGATATCGGTCGCCAGAGCGGCAGAAGAGGACAGCTGCGCTCTTATCTGGGTTGACTTCAAATCTCCATTTCCGAAACCATTTGCCGAGGGCATTGGCTGCGGTTTGGAGATGTTTGGCGATCGTATGACGGTCTCTGCCTCTATAGTAGATAGCCGTGTCATCGGCGAAGAGAGCTAGATCGGCATTGGGACTTTTGGGGATGTCGCTGGTGTACAGCGTGAAAAGGAGTGGGGAGAGCACGGAGCCTTGGGGGACTCCAGCACGAATGCGGCGAGGGGAAGATAATGAGCCCTCGATGCGATATTGGAAGGTGCGATTCGATAAGAAGTCTCGTATGATGAGCACGAGTCTGTCAGGCACACCGATTTGGTAAAGCTTATATAATAAGCCATTGTGCCAAACTTTATCGAATGCTTTCGCTATATCGAAGAATAGGACACCCGTTTGCTGTTTGACTTGGAACCCCGCACTTATGTGTTCAACGATGCGGTGCACCTGTTGAACACACGAGTGCTTGGCTCGGAAGCCAAACTGCTCATTCGGGATAAGTTTGTGGGATTCAGCGAAGTCCTTAAGTCTTTTGAAGATCAACCTTTCGTAGATCTTCGCGAGAGTTTTAAGGAGACTAATGGGGCGATAAGTAGAGGATTCGGATTTGGGTTTACCAGGTTTTGGTATCCCTATGACAACTGCTTCTTTCCACGATTGTGGGAAGATGTTGTTTGAAAGGGCAGCGTTAAAAATGGCTGTCAGGAAGACAATGATGTGGAGGGGAAAGAGTTTGACAACTTTATTTGTTATCCCGTCGGAGCCAGGAGACTTCCTAGGGTTAAGATCTTTGATGAGGGATTGAACCTCATCGACTGTAACTACTGGGAGTGGATTGTCTGGGTCCTCTATTGGGGGCTGAGCTACCCTTCGTTCGACCTCGGCGTCCACCTTTGTGAGATGGGCCATGTCTACTTGTTGGGAGCTGGGAGAACATTGGGATTCTAGATTGTCGGCTAGACATTCGGTCTTTTCGTCGTCGTCGAAGGCGGGACTACGGCCAGGACGATTAAGAGGAGGGATGCCGCAGGCTTCTTTGACTCTGAGCTTGCGTTGCAAGTGCCAGAAAGCCTGGTGATTAGGGGTAAGGTTAGCCAAGAAGTTGTCCCAGCGAGCTTCCCTCATTTCATTCATGCGCCTTCTTACTTTGGCTTGTAAGTGGTTCATGAATGATCGGTTGGCTGCTGTGGGGTAAGTCCTGTAGGCTCGGATGGCCGCGTTTTTCTCCGTCACCAGTTCGCGTACATCGTCCGGCAGCCTCCAGCGATGGTCGTCCATCGCTGGGACCTGCCGGGAGCAGTCGTTGACTGCTGATTGTACGTGACTGGTGAGGGAGTCAATTGCGTTCACCGTGTCTACAATGGAAGTTGGGGTCGGTTCGGGGAAGGGCAAGGGAGTAGACTTGAGGTTTTCCTCTAGTTTCCTCCAGTTAGTTGCCGTTTTCATGGGGGTGGGAGTACTCGAGTCAGGGGGACCTGTGCGGGGGGTAAGACTGAGTACAACGGGACGGTGATCGGAGTCAAGCTCGTCTATCGATTCCATAGAATTTAAACGAAGGTTTATATTCTTTAGAATCGCCAGGTCGAGGACGTCCGGACGGTGGTCTATAATAGCTGGGTAATGCGTCGGATGCATGGGAGCTATAACGTCGAAGTTATGGATGCTACTGAGGTAATTGAGTTGATTACCTCTGGAATTTCGAGTGCGGCTATTCCACGACTCGTGTTTGGCGTTTAGGTCTCCTGCCACGATGACAGAGTTGCCTAAGCTAAGAAGTTTTACGATATCAGGAGCGATATCGCCTTGTTTGTTGGGTGCGATGTATGCCGATACTATTATGATTGGTTCGTGTCCAGTCATGCCTAGCCGACATATTGATGTCTCGATTTGAGAGAGGTTGGGGGGATCCATAGGAATGCAGTAAAGAGATCTTTTATAATAGATGAGGGTGCCTCCTTTGGCGGAGTGGGTTCTATCGTTGCGTACTATTTGATAGTTCGCAATTTTGGGATCGCGGTTGGAGGGTTTGAGGAAGGTCTCTTGGAGGAGAAAGATGTCTAATTGGTGTTGGCGGAGGAAAGTGGCGATCTCGTCGCGTTGGGTGTTAATGCCATTGGCATTGAAGAACCCTACTTTGAGGGACCTGGGTTTGATTTTTCCTCCTAGGTTGTGGCTCTCCATTATTGGACCGTACTAAAGAAAGAGGTGAGGGCTGTGGTTACGTGAGCGAACTTGCTCATCGTAGCCATGACGGAGGCAATATTACCGCGTGAGGCGCGGAGTTGCTCGGCCATCTGGTTCAAGCTATGGATGTCAACCGCGTGGAATAATTGGCTCAGATAAGCCATATTATCGCCAGTCGCGTTGGCTTCCGGGGCTTGGGGAAAGGGACCCTTAGGTGTGGGTGCCAGAGGGGCTGCTGGCGAGCGGGGAGCTGCCGCGGGAGAAGGGCCTTTTGGCTTAGGGGGTTGCACGGTGGGAATGGCCATTAATGGGGGGATGACCGTGGACTGGGGAGCTCTTGGAAGAGCGAGTTTGGGGAATGCGCGCTGATGGTTCAGTGCGTTCCAGGGGGAAGGTCTTTGGGGACTAAGGCGCTCGGGGAGAGCGGAGGAAGGGAGGTTTTCCCTGGTGTTGCGAGCTTGAACTCGCTTTACCATTTTGGGGTGAGGACGAGGGGCTTTTGGGCAGCCGCGATAATTCGCAGGGTGGCCCGATTGACCGCACAGAACGCAACTAGGCGGCTCTGTGCAGAGTGAGATATCTTTGGGACGGGGGCAATCGCTTGTGCCGTGGTCACCTAGGCACTTAACGCACCTGGGTACCGCAAAGCAATTGCGGGAAGAGTGGCCATATAACTGGCACTTGTGACATTGGCCGATTTGGCCGCGTTTGTTGGGGGCTTCGACCTTTAAGCCAGATAAATGGCATACGGTCTTAATATTGTAGATGTTTTTTCCGGCGGGGGAGTGCTTACATACGACAAAGACCATGTCGTATATGGTACTGTTGCGGGCGCCGTGCATGCGGTGCACCTCGAGGGCGGGGATGTCTTGCGATTGAAGATCGCATAAGATAGATTTTTCGTCTATCTCTTTAGGGATGCCGCGGATTACTACTCGGAGGAGACGGTCCTCGGGGAGGTCATATGAGTGAAAGGCTACTTTCCTAGCCTGTAGCATTTTGGTAAGAGACCTGAAGTCGGTGGAAGTAGGCACCGTGACTTTAATACCATTTGCGGTTGTTCGGGCATTTGTGTAAGCAATGCGATTAGCATTGCACCATGCCGAGATGTCGGTCCATTTTGCCTTATCTTGGATGAAGATAGGCGGTGGGAGGGGTTCTTTCCTCGAAGATGAGGCTACGGACTGAGAGGGTGTGGTTGCGTCGGAGCGGTTTTCCTCCGAGGGAGAGGCCGCCTGCGCAGATTGGGAGGCTACGGGTTTGGCAGAAGTCTTGAGAGACTTTGCCGGGGTCTGGTCAGAAGAAGCTTTGGTCTTGAGAGACCGCTTCTTCTTGCGTCCTAAGACGACATTGAAGTTTTCGTCGGCGGAGGAGTTGGAGTCCGAGTTGGACTCAGAGGGCATATCCGCGTCGATAATGACGGGACGGCTGGGAGGGCAATCGGGACTTGCCGGGGACTCTTCGAACCTTATTGGGTTCGGTTTGAGAGGGACAGAGGGCGCCGCAGGGGCGTATGTGGGGGGCTCGATGGCCGGGGAGGGGCTTGGTTCGCCGCAGAGGTTGGCGAAATCCTCCGGAGAGAGGACAGAACTGGCTACGGCCTGGTTGGCCGGGACTTTGAGCAGGGCCCGAAGGAGGGCGCGGAGGGTGGAGTCGGCCATTTTAGGAATGGCAAAACAACAATTGGGGGAGCAAAAATACCACGCGGTATTTAATTTATTTATTTTCGCGCCTAATCCCCAGGTTGGACTGGCCTGGGGTTGTGTGCGTGTGTGTTGGTCCCTTCACTACCGGGGGTAGGCAGTTAGGGTTGAGTAGGGTGTGCCCTAAGCTTGTAATCCCGCTGCCAATCTTAATGTGCAGACGGGTTCCTAACAGCCTTAGTGCAGAGGAGTACTTTTAGCCGAAGCTTAAAGCAACCAAACAACACTAAGGAATGGGATGGTAGGGAAAGGGTAGGGTGGGAGGGAGGAGATGGCTAGCGTCGGCGAGGGAAGCCCCCAAGGCCGGTGGTTCTAGCCCCGTCCGATTTGTGTTTTTGCCCTGAGGGGGCAAAAACGGGTGTATCGGGTCCACACCCCACTCGGCTTCGTTGGCACCGCTAGGTATCCACCGAGGACCACCAAACAGTGGTTTTTACCTTAAGGGTCACAACTAGCGAGACTTGTCTCACACAGAAACAGAGATGGCCGAAAAAACCCGCCTTGAAAAAGGCAAGTTCGGCGAAGGGTTCGGTGCGCAGGTAGCAGCACGCAGGTAGCAGCGGGCGGCGACTGGACAATGGGCAGCGGCGGAGCGCGGCAGGAGAGCGCTTCGAGACGTCCGTACGGGGCGGAGGTCGGAGCGCGAGTCTGCTTCCGATAAGCATTTCCGTTCGTGTCTTATAAGCGTTTCGTATTATAGAAACGATTACATAAATAAGCGATCAACGATCACACATGGTTACCTAACTGTGTAATTTACTTGGTTTCATAAAATCGTGTGATTTATCAACTTGACAAGATGATGAATGGGGTATATTAATCAGATGGTAGGCTTCTAATTGCGAAATAAGAAAATGACATTGTATTGCGATGACAAAGTTTATATTACGGTACGGTATAATAATTGTTCTGTGAAACGCTCAATTTTATTGTAGCTATGGACATTTTTGGTACAAATTAATCTATTGGTTAGCGTTTCTATACAAATGAAATACTTAAACACTATATTATTGAACTGGGGCCTTACCACGATCTCTTATTGCCATGATAGCATTATTCTTATCATGAGACAGTTGTATATGACGTGTATAAGTCTGTCACTGTGACACAATGGAACTATGATGGTAATAAGCGCTTATGGTTAGGCCCCTGGACCGGCTACCAGCGGTCCGACTATTGTGCATATTACATGGGCACACACTTTGTGCACTATAATATCTCCTGCACAGATGGCTAGATCCTCGTTGAGATTAGCCGCCATAACCCAAATTCGGTAGGAGTTCATTATTTATTAGATGGGCGCCATTCTTACGCTGTTCAACGTCAAATTAAGTTCCGGAGACGCTCGATGGTGGCGCTTCAAATCGATACAAAATGTAGTAATACTAGGTGTTAATGTCATCAAAAGATCTCCATTTGATAAGATTTCTTACAAAGTACTTTGAAATAGTCAGAACGGCACAAAAAATGATACTGTACAGGATTATAAATGTTACCACCGGGTTCGGAAGGTTGCTTTTGCTGAGAAGAACTCGGCAGCCTATTGTATAGCGTGTGTATAGCCAGTCCAGCGCACTTGTGTTGTAGGCGTCAGTGTTTCTCGGCATTTATCTAATCGCCTATGGGGATGAACGGTACATACAGATAGCTAAATGATTGGTGTTGAGTGATAAAGTCTTGGGGCGTGCAGTAGCGAATATCCTCGGGATATCTAATGCTCTATTCAATATACAAGGCGTCCTCAATAAAAGCTATTAAGTCGAAAGCTGTGGGTAGCATAAATACTGGACGTTCTTACACATTTAACATAACATACCTAGTTACTTTTATATATATACATTTGTGTAAAAACATCTGGGGGCAATACCACAATTCCTAACTGCTTATAAATATATACTTTACTAGCTGTGCCTCGCGGTTTCACCCGCGTAGATTTAGTTTCATCCTTATTGTCGCGGAACCCTAATATTTTTAATAAATTAATGTTGCCTAAGTTAGTCCTTGAAACATCAGCTACCTGCCAGTGAAAGTCCCATTAAAATCCGTCCAGCCGTTTCAGAGATTACCCGGAACAAACAGACAGACAAACAGAGATTTTTTTTAAATCTTGGTTTTTTAGTGTCAGTAGCATGTATACTGTAATTTTGGATTTACAAACAGACACTTCAATTTTATTTATCGGTATAGAAGATATATGGATTAGGCCTAGTTTTGTAACTGCCTGTAAAGTAGGTATATATTTAAACTGTGTCAATCACAGATATTTAGATTGAGATTTATGGTGTGGCGTTAGTACTCAGTACTGACAGGTGAGGTTCAAACATGCGTCGTTACAGGCGACTACTCAAATCATACGGCCACCACGGCTCTTCGCTTACGGCGTGCCTACGCATTCGATGGTAGTATTATTCATTCTGCGGTATTAGCTCCCGTTAGTGCCGTCCAGTTGGTCTAAAAAGGTCACTTTAGGAGAATCATAATTTGAACCGAATATGTTCATCATCGAAACGACAAAATGGTCACTTAGGTGCAATTCATATCACGATTCACGAATGATTACAGTAACTGTAAAATGAAAATGAAAAATATTTATTCAGTTTAGGCCCTGGTAAGGCACTCATGAAAGTCGAGAATTTACCACCGGTTCGGAAACTAGTAGATGTTAGTCCCTAACTAACTTCTTATGATGCTATTTGTCCCAAAAGCAATTCATATTTTGTGGACCATTTTAGGAATCTTCATAGGAAACTGTCAAACATGTGTATTGCGAAATATTAATCATTCGTGAATAATAATATGAATTGCAATAAGTGACCATTTTGTCATTTCAATGATGAATCATATTCGGATCACATTATGATTCTGCCAAAGTGGCCTTTTTAGACCTACAGGTCAATGTTCTGTTATCAGACTTGTGTTTCCATGATCGTTAATATCGAACTTTAATTTGTTTAAACAGTCTATAAGTGTAGCAATAAATGTTAATGGTATTTCCAAATGTTATTTGAGAATTCGCTTTCGACGCAAATAAAATCCCAGCGGTTAATGGGTTTATTAGAAAACTAGCTGATGGCCACGACTTCGGCTGCACCGAATTAGGTTTTTTTGTCCAAAAAGACAACGCGAAAAATGAGCATATTTATTTATGTACTAGCTGTGCCCTACGGTTTCTCCCGCGTAGAGTTAATTGCATTATCCCGCGGAACCCTAATGTATTTTTTAAATAAAGTAGCCTAAGTTACCCCTTGTAATATTGGCTACCTGCCAGTGAAAGTCCCGTTAAAATCGGTCCAGCCGTTTTGGAGAACAAACAGACAGACACAAAGATTTTTTTTAAAAACTTGTTTTTTAGTGTCAGTAGCGTGTATACTTCATATTATGCATTTAGTGAAAAGCTGTTATTTTGGAATTACAAACAGACACTTAAATATTATTTATCTGTATAGATGTATAGATTTACACAATATTAGTACTTAGTGACACTGTAAATTGTAGGATCGTGCGTGGCTCACGACGGGTCATTCCGTAACGGTATTGCGGGATATTAAATGTTATTTATTGGAATTCGATGTCACACGGAAATGTGAAAAAGACACATTTCGGTACACGACTTTCCAATCAGTATAACGGTACTTTATATTTAGACTAGCTTCCGCCCGCAGCTCCACCTGCATTTCAGTGAAAGGGTGGAATTTTGGACCTCGACTTGGATACTAGTTCATCACAGGTAGTCGGTATCTTAAAGCATATATACATATGCTCATGTATTTCGATTTTGCGCAGTTGCTATTGCGCATGTGATTCGATCAGCGAAGTTAAGCAACCATACGCCTAGCCAGTAGTTTGATGGGTGACCGCCCGTGTTCCCTCCGTGCCTCGGAGAGCACGTTAAGCCGTCGGTCCCGATTGCCAATTTTCTGTATTTGGCAATCGTTACAGGTCAGTCAGAGGCCTAAGAAAGTCTGACAACTGGTTTAACTCAGATTGCCGATTTTCCTCGAAAAAGGAGTTACGAAGGTCAGATGGCAGTCGCGTATAGATATCAGGTGATCAGCCACATCGGGTTGAATCAAGTGCCGACCCCAAATACATGGGATAAGGCCGGATGATGACAGACATGAAGGAAGCTAAAACATGGTGAGGAAAAGACCAGTTTTAAGATTGAACATAAAGATGTAAGTAAAAATAATATTATATTTGTCTGTCGTGTTATGGCCTTTTTACTGCATTCTTATCATAAGCCGTTAAAACAAGCTAAATCTAGAAACCAGCCTTGTAGATTTTATAAAAACAAAGGAACTAGTTTTTTGTTGATTTTTTCGTGTACTTACTTTTAGCTTTATTGTAGAGATTTAAAGGTTTAAGCAACAATTTATAACGAGCATATAATTTGTTTGAGATAAATCAAAGCAAAAACAAGGAAAATGTTTCATTTTATCTGTTGTCGGTTTGTGCAATGAATTATTTTTTACGAAGCGAATTTTTACTCTATCTTTTAAAGCTTCCGCAAAAAACTTTGAATCAAACCTGCTTTTTTATTTCACAGAAGGGACTTTTTACTTTTCGTATCGTACTGGTTCTATGCCATTTTCAATCAGTAGGTACGCAACGTTATCTATACAGATAAATAAAATTTAAGTGTCTGCTTGTTCCATAATAACAGCTCTTCATTAAATGCACATGAAAGTATACTCGGTACTGTGTAAAAAAAAACAATTTTAATTATTTTTTTTCTCTGTCTGTCTGTTTGTTCCGATTAATCTCCGAAACAATTACCAGCAGATAGCAAATGCAGGAGTAACGAAGGCTATTTTTATTTCATAAAATCGTTAGAGTTGGAATGAACCCTACGCGGGTAAAACCACGGTCACAGCTAGTTTTCATATAAATTACTGATTATATGCCATTTTCATTCAGTACGCAATGTCATAAGTCATAACAGTGTTGGAGCACCGCAATGCATTCCGTGAATTTATAACATTTGCATTCAAGACATCGAATGTATTCGTTTGGTTTGCGGTACTTCTTATAGGAATTTGAAGTTGAAAATAAGATTAGCCATCGTGGACGTGGTGTTTGAACAGTCGCCTGCTAGGCAAGCGACGCAAGTTCGAATCCCAGCGGGCCTGTACCAATGAGTTTTTCTAGAAATATATATGCAGTAATTTCACCCCACGTGCTGTACGGCAAAGGAAAATAACCTGAGGAAACCTGCATATGTCTGAGAGGCAATTCGAAGACGTATGTATAGTGCCTGAGACGGCGATAGACTCATCCTCTGTCACGTTGGTACTTAATCATATTCGGTGAAATGTGGGTGTTGTTACAACACCTCTGCTTACCCCTTCGGGGACCCTTCTGGGATGGCGTGAGCATATTTATTTTTATTTAATAACTAGTGTCCCGAGGTTTCACCCGCGTAGATTTAGTTTCATCCTTATTGTCGCGGTACCTAATATTTTTAATAGGTAAATAAAAGTAGCCTAAGTTACTCCTTGATACATCAGCTACCTGCCAGTGAAATTCCCTTTAAGGTAAAGGATTACCCGAAACAAACAGACAGGCAGACAGAGAAAAAAATTAAAACTTGGTTTTTTAGTGTCAGTAGCGTGTATACTTTCATATGCATTTAGTGAAAAGCTGTTATTTTGAAATTACAAACAGACACTTCAATTTTATTTATCTGTATAGATAATGTAGTTTATGCAGACACAGAAACGGGTGTAGGCTACTTTTAAAATGTCTTAAGATAAATCGTTGTGTGTGAGATAGTTGTGTGTTTTTGCAACATCATATAACTGAGATAACTAGATTATAATTCCATAAAACTTTCCAAGGCAAGGATGACACCAGTTATTTTTATTACCCCCAAGTTTTTTGCATTGGCAACTTATTCCACACTTGCACCATTTAAAACTGGTAATACCAGATCAAATGCGTGTTAGCGAAATGCAAATATATGGCAGATTTCAAATTTATTAATCTACCGTTTTAAGATCGCTACTGATCTGTTTGAATTTATTTGAATAATCCTCTATATTTTATACCAATATCTAATATATATATCTATACAGATAGATATAATTTAAATGTCTACTTATATTTAAAAAAAATATACGGTAACTACTCAGACAATTTTTTTTTCTGTCGTCTCTCCTTTTGGTTGTTCCGGCTACTCCGAAACGCTGGACCGATTTTAACGGGACATTCAATGTTATAAGAAGTAACTTAATCTACCTACTTAAAAATATTAGGGTAAAACTTGGTAACCCAAGGTAAAACTAGGGCGGTAGACTTCTTTTTTCTTTTTTTCTTCTGTACTGAGTGCTTTCATTTCGTCAGAACACATAATATAACTGTAGAGGATCGGAAGGTTGCTTTTACTGAGAAGGACTTACTAAATACTAATATATACAGGGTGTCGGGGAAACCGGGACAGCTCTTAAAATATGTGATAGGGTATAATTTTAGGCAGCAATTAAAATTATTATGACAAAAATATTTTCTTCCGTTTTCGAGTAATTGATGTTCAAAGTTGACCATATCAATAACTTATTTTCGCATAAAAATCAGCTGTAACGTAGAGTTATTCACGTGAAATCTAACTACGTTTTTATTTTTTTTTCTCCCACTATTAAATCCTGAAATAATCTCTTAAAACCATTTTTCGAAACCATTAACCTTCCCCTTAATTTAAAAAGTTGAATGTAGGTAAACGCGGCCGCGCGTTCATTCAATCGCTTAAGGCCGCGAGCTCTTCGGCCATAGCTTATAACTAAGTTATCGTTGGAGCTAGATATTTTACGATTTCAATATAGTGATATATTCATAAAACCCTACAACTTCTAGAAGATAACTGTTCCTTTTTCTCCGACACCCTGTATATAGCTGTGCCCTACGGTTTCACCCGCGTAGATTTAGTTTCATCATTATTGTCGCGGAACCCTAATATAAATTAATAAAAGTAGCCTAAGTTACTCCTTGATATATCAGCTACCTGCCAGTGAAAGTCGGTCCGTTAAAATCGGTCCAGCCATTTCGGAGATTACCCGGAACAAACAGACAGACAGAGAAAAAATTTAAAACATGGTTTTTAGTGTCAGTAGCGTGTATACTTTCATTATGCATTTAGTGAAAAGCTGTTATTTTGGTATTACAAACAGACAATTCAATTTTATTTATCTGTGTAGATGTATAGATAACTTTTCTATTAGTCACAGTTTTTTAGGTGTCTGACAGAATAATAATACCATAATGATTGCTATTATGAACATAACTTTTATCTTGTGCTACATATAATTGATCGACATAGTTTACTTAAACGATATTCTTTTGCTGTTGTTCATCAACTTTTCAAAGAGGTTGCACGTCGTCAGGTAGAAGCCTCTCGTGACAAGCGGCTTTTCTCGCTCAGAGAATCAGCATTGCTATTCAACGTGGAAATGCTGCCAGCTTTCTTGGTACGATCCCGAGAGACACCGGGGGCCAAGTTTTCTATTTGTAATTAGATTTGCGTACTGTTCCTTGTATATACAAAGAAAATAAAGTTTTTATTTAATAAACTAGCTGTGTCCCGCGGTTTCACCCGCGTAGATATAGTTTCATGCTTATTGTCGCGGAACCCTAATATTTTTGATAAATAAAAGTAGCCTAAGTTACTCCTTGAAACATCAGCTACCTGCCAATGAAAGTCCCGTTATAATCGGTCCAGTCGTTTCAGAGATTACCCGGAACAAACAGACAGACAGACAGACAGACAGACGGACAGACAGACAGAGAAAAAATTTAAAACTTGTTTTTTTTGTGTCAGTAGCGTGTATACTTTCATATGCATTTAGTTAAACTGTTATTTTGGAATTACAAACAGACACTTTAATTTTATTTATCTGTATAGATGTAACTATTCGTCATATGAATCGCATGCAATCCCTAAATAAGAAATCTTCAATCTCATTATAATAATTATTAACATACACTCAATCAACTCTAATTTACAAATATAATTATTATCATTAATTAGCTATTCCACGCTATTTTTAAAACGGATCACTTTCTCGATGTTTCCTAAAATCTGAATACTCAATAAACAAAACTTTCAAATGTTCGTGTAAGTTTATTTGTCGTAGAAATTCCGTCGTCTTTGTAAACAGGGTTATTATTATTTTTCAAAGTATATATATGCAACTAAATATATACAGCAGGGCCCCTGCTTCGCCTGCGTGGCAGTACGATTTCACATACAAACATTCTACCCCAATTTAACCCCCTTATACCTCACTAAGAACACATCCTCCAAATTTCATGTCTCTAGGACCAGCGGTCTAAGTTGATATCAGTCAGTCAGTCAGGAATTCTGTAAAGCGGCGGAGAAGGCTAAAGCTAGCAAATACAGGGGTCTGGGCACCGAATATGATTTTGTTCCATTCGGTGTCGAGACCCTTGGTCCGTGGGGTCCTAGCGCTATAAGGCTATTTAATGAAATTACGAAAAGGTTAGTCGACATCACCGGAGACCGAAGAGCTGGCAGCTACCTCGGACAAAGAATTAGTTTAGCTATTCAAAGGGGGAATGCTGCCAGTATCTTCGGAACCTTGCCTACAGGGACTCCTTTTAATAATATATTGTAGGTATCAGATTATATATTTCTTTTTATGGTTTTTAGTTTATAATTAGGGGTTTAAATATAGTTAATCGATAGTTTATATTTGTGAAGTACATAATAAAAACTACGAAGTGGCAGGATTCTGTACGTATTTATGTCACTGAACTCCTCCTTTGACTCCTCCCGATTTGAATGAAATTTTTTGTATGCGTTTGTGTGGCTTTTTGTGTATAGATTCACAAATCAACCCGGCAGAAGGCGCTGCAGTCGGTACGCAGGACAACGTCTGTCGGGACCACTAGTGTATAAATATTATTAAAAACTATTTATACCTTTACTAGCTGTGCCCCGCGGTTTCACCCGCGTAAATTGTATTTCATACAAACTTTCATCCCCTATTTTATCCCCTTGGGGGTAGAATAAATCAAAATCCTTTCTTAGCTGGTGCCTATAACATCTACCTGCATGCCAAATTTCAGCCCGATCCGTCCAGTGGTTTGGGCTGTGCGTTGATAGATCACTATGTCAGGTGACTGATTAGTCAGTCACCTTTGAGTTGTTCTGAATAATCTTCTAAAGAATTCTTCTTTTTTTGAAGTCGGTTCCGATTAAGATTGCAGTGATGTAATTTATTGTTTTTAATTATAAATCTGGGTGTTTATCGATATATGTCTAGATATATATGAGACGTGGACTGACATCCAACATAGACTAATAAAATGACTTTCTAATAATATCCGTTAGACAAGATTAGACGTCGCTTATAACGACAATTTATTCAAGACTTGCTTTCCGTTCGCGGCTTCGTTCGCGTTATTAAGGATCCCTACATTATATCGCTTAAAAATAAAGCTTCCTTACTTTAAACGTACACCGTGATAATTTTGCATCGCACTTACAATAAAATTTCTTAACATAACAATTAAATTAATTACCATAATCATTATTTTTATTAACATAACAATTAATTGTATTAACATACTCATTAATTTTATTAACATAACAATAAATTTTAAGAACAATTATAATCCCAAAAAAAAGATTTAAAATAAGAACACTAATAAGAACATGAAATGTACATGATGCCAGCTGAGTTTCTTGCCGGTTCTTCTCAGAAGGCTAGTTTCCGAACCGGTGGTAAATTCCTCGACATTCATAAGTGCCTTACCAGGGCCTAAACTGAATAAATCATTTTCATTTTCATTTTCAAACAAAAAAGTAATTCCTTAAATTCCAGTACAGTCTTCTGCGAAAAACAACTACGATGTACATAAAAACGCATTGATGCATAAATATGTACCAAGTTTAAAATTCCTCTCGCGTCCCAATGTCAAGTCAGTATGGTAATTTATTCGTACTATAAAAATATGGACAACAACGTAAGCCCGAGAAATTTGTTGGTGGCATTCGTGTGAATTTGTTTGTGTCATTGTTTTTACGTTGACCTTAATAGTGTTGTGCTCTGCTGGGTTTTCTCATGATTGTTTATCGATAAATGAGATACAAAATTTTGCCGTTATTATCGCATACCATTATTTGGTTTGCTAATGCTATGTTCTAGTTTGTAGATTCAGGTTACGTCTGACAAAATTAACCGCACTATTTACAATATTAAATACTTTCTAGAATAAATGAAATTTTATATTTTTTTGTATTTTATTTCGTTGATAACCATTTTAATTTGTACTAACAACAAGGTCATTTAATTATTACCTCGGTGAGGTAGTAGTCGCAAACGTACTGCAAAACACGAGACTTAAAGTTCGATACCCGGGTCGGGCAAAACATAAATGGGTCTTTTTCATCAGTCATCGGTAGCAGCCCGGAATCTAGATTAGTGCCCGGTTAAGTGGCAATCGTCCCCTAAGGGGCTCAAAAATAATTGCCCAAAAGTGGATGTACAAGTAAGACCACGCCTATTCCTTCGGGGAATATGTAACATATTGTCACGCTGGTTTTATATCTACATGGTGCTACACGGTTTCACCCGCGTTGGTTTAGTTTCATACTTCTAGTCGCGGAACCCTAATATGTTTAATAAATAAAAGTAGCCTAAGATATTCCTTGAATCATCAGCTACCAGCCAGTGAAAGTCCCGCCGCAGACAGACAGCCAGACGGACAGACAGACAGAGAGAGAAAAATTTTAAAACTTTGTTTTCAGTGTCAGTAGCGTGTAAATTGAAATTACGAACAGACACTTAAATTGTATGTATCTGTATAGATGTATAGATATTTATCTATATAAAAAATCATCACCCTACTGTTTAATAATGAGGTGCATGTACTATATTATTATATAATGAGTATTCGATCATCGATCGACAAAATATATTAATTATAACATTATCGTGTCGATCGTGTTCACCGTCTAATGTGACTTGTTTCACTGAATCGATTTGACTTTTTAATTAAATTTACATATTAAACGTATGGTTTCCTTTTTAATTACGACGACAAGTATAATATTAATTACTATTCCGATATTTTATCGACACTTCACATGTCGTGATGCAAACAGCCTAATTTTTACTAGAATTGAACAAAATAAAATCTCAGAATAAAGAATCAATTTCTAAGATCGTCCTAGAAAAATAAAACTATGTATAAATAATAATAAGATAAGTGGTATTTAAAATGAATTTCTTTTATTTATGTTCAATATCGATAAAGATAAATATCGATAAAGGCAATGCCCTTCAAGGACGCTGACAACTCAAGTGAAGTTTAAGAGCTGCATCCATAATTCGATAGGGATTAAGTCACCGCTTAAAGTTTTATGTGGTTGACTGTACATAAATATTTTATAGGAAAAAACACATGCTCAAGCCTGTATTCTCCGAAGGGGTAGGCAGAGGTGTTGTAATAACAACACCCACGTATCACCGAAGATGATTAAGTGCCAACGTGACAGATGGTGAGTCTATCCCCGTCTCAGCCACTATACATACGTCTTTGAATTACTTCTCAGATATATGCAGATTTCCTCTCGATGTTTTCCTCAGGTCACTCGCGCTCCGACCTCCGCCCCGTACGGACGTCTCGAAGCGCTCTCCTGCCGCGCTCCGCCGCTGCCCATTGTCCGGTCGCCGCCCGCTGCTACCTGCGTGCTGCTACCTGCGCACCGAACCCTTCGCCGAACTTGCCTTTTTCAAGGCGGGTTTCGGCCATCTCTGTTTCTGTGTGAGACAAGTCTCGCTAGTTGTGACCCTTAAGGTAAAAACCACTGTTTGGTGGTCCTCGGTGGATACCTAGCGGTGCCAACGAAGCCGAGTGGGGTGTGGACCCGATACACCCGTTTTTGCCCCCTCAGGGCAAAAACACAAATCGGACGGGGCTAGAACCACCGGCCTTGGGGGCTTCCCTCGCCGACGCTAGCCATCTCCTCCCTCCCACCCTACCCTTTCCCTACCATCCCATTCCTTAGTGTTGTTTGGTTGCTTTAAGCTTCGGCTAAAAGTACTCCTCTGCACTAAGGCTGTTAGGAACCCGTCTGCACATTAAGATTGGCAGCGGGATTACAAGCTTAGGGCACACCCTACTCAACCCTAACTGCCTACCCCCGGTAGTGAAGGGACCAACACACACGCACACAACCCCAGGCCAGTCCAACCTGGGGATTAGGCGCGAAAATAAATAAATAAAATACCGCGTGGTATTTTTGCTCCCCCAATTGTTGTTTTGCCATTCCTAAAATGGCCGACTCCACTCTCCGCGCCCTCCTTCGGGCCCTGCTCAAAGTCCCGGCCAACCAGGCCGTAGCCAGTTCTGTCCTCTCTCCGGAGGATTTCGCCAACCTCTGCGGCGAACCAAGCCCCTCCCCGGCCATCGAGCCCTCCACATACGCCCCTGCGGCGCCCTCTGTCCCTCTCAAACCGAACCCAATGAGGTTCGAAGAGTCCCCCGCAAGTCCCGATTGCCCTCCCAGCCGTCCCGTCATTATCGACGCGGATATGCCCTCTGAGTCCAACTCGGACTCCAACTCCTCCGCCGACGAAAACTTTAATGTCGTCTTAGGACGCAAGAAGAAGCGGTCTCTCAAGACCAAAGCTTCTTCTGACCAGACCCCGGCAAAGTCTCTCAAGACTTCCGCCAAACCCGTAGCCTCCCAATCTGCGCAGGCGGCCTCTCCCTCGGAGGAAAACCGCTCCGACGCAACCACACCCTCTCAGTCCGTAGCCTCATCTTCAAGGAAAGAACCCCTCCCACCGCCTATCTTCATCCAAGATAAGGCAAAATGGACCGACGTCTCGGCATGGTGCAATGCTAATCGCATTGCTTACACAAATGCCCGAACAACCGCAAATGGTATTAAAGTCACGGTGCCTACTTCCACCGACTTCAGGTCTCTTACCAAAATGCTACAGGCTAGGAAAGTAGCCTTTCACTCATATGACCTCCCCGAGGACCGTCTCCTCCGAGTAGTAATCCGCGGCATCCCTAAAGAGATAGACGAAAAATCTATCTTATGCGATCTTCAATCGCAAGACATCCCCGCCCTCGAGGTGCACCGCATGCACGGCGCCCGCAACAGTACCATATACGACATGGTCTTTGTCGTATGTAAGCACTCCCCCGCCGGAAAGAGCATATACAATATTAAGACCGTATGCCATTTATCTGGCTTAAAGGTCGAAGCCCCCAACAAACGCGGCCAAATCGGCCAATGTCACAAGTGCCAGCTATATGGCCACTCTTCCCGAAATTGCTTTGCGGTACCCAGGTGCGTTAAGTGCCTAGGTGACCATGGCACAAGCGATTGCCCCCGTCCTAAAGACACCTCACTCTGCACAGAGCCGCCTAGTTGCGTTCTGTGCGGCCAATCGGGCCACCCTGCAAATTATCGCGGCTGCCCAAAAGCCCCTCGTCCTCACCCCAAAATGGTAAAGCGAGTTCAAGCTCGCAACACCAGGGAAAACCTCCCTTCCTCCGCTCTCCCCGAGCGCCTTAGTCCCCAAAGACCTTCCCCCTGGAACGCACTGAACCATCAGCGCGCATTCCCCAAACTCGCTCTTCCAAGAGCTCCCCAGTCCACGGTCATCCCCCCATTAATGGCCATTCCCACCGTACAACCCCCTAAGCCAAAAGGCCCTCCTCCCGCGGCAGCTCCCCGCTCGCCAGCAGCCCCTCTGGCACCCACCCCTAAGGGTCCCTCTCCCCAAGCCCCGGAAGCCACCGCGACTGGCGATAATATGGCTTATCTGAGCCAATTATTCCACGCGGTTGACATCCACAGCTTGAACCAGATGGCCGAGCAACTCCGCGCCTCACGCGGTAATATTGCCTCCGTCATGGCTACGATGAGCAAGTTCGCTCACGTAACCACAGCCCTCACCTCTTTCTTTGGTACGGTCCAATAATGGAGAACCACAACCTAGGAGGAAAAATCAAACCCAGGTCCCTCAAAGTAGGGTTCTTTAATGCCAATGGCATTAACACCCAACGCGACGAGATCGCTACTTTCCTCCGCCAACACCAATTAGACATCTTTCTCCTCCAAGAGACCTTCCTCAAACCCTCCAACCGCGATCCCAAAATTGCGAACTATCAAATAGTACGCAACGATAGAACCCACTCCGCCAAAGGAGGCACCCTCATCTATTATAAAAGATATCTTTACTGCATTCCTATGGATCCCCCCAACCTCTCTCAAATCGAGACATCAATATGTCGGCTAGGCATGACTGGACACGAACCAATCATAATAGTTTCGGCATACATCGCACCCAACAAACAAGGCGATATCGCTCCTGATATCGTAAAACTTCTTAGCTTAGGCAACTCTGTCATCGTGGCAGGAGACCTAAACGCCAAACACGAGTCGTGGAATAGCCGCACTCGAAATTCCAGAGGTAATCAACTCAATTACCTCAGTAGCATCCATAACTTCGACGTTATAGCTCCCATGCATCCGACGCACTACCCAGCTATTATAGACCACCGTCCAGACGTTCTCGACCTGGCGATTCTAAAGAATATAAACCTTCGTTTAAATTCTATGGAATCGATAGACGAGCTTGACTCCGATCACCGTCCCGTTGTACTCAGTCTTACCCCCCGCACAGGTCCCCCTGACTCGAGTACTCCCACCCCCATGAAAACGGCAACTAACTGGAGGAAACTAGAGGAAAACCTCAAGTCTACTCCCTTGCCCTTCCCCGAACCAACCCCAACTTCCATTGTAGACACGGTGAACGCAATTGACTCCCTCACCAGTCACGTACAATCAGCAGTCAACAACTGCTCCCGGCAGGTCCCAGCGATGGACGACCATCGCTGGAGGCTGCCGGACGATGTACGCGAACTGGTGACGGAGAAAAACGCGGCTATCCGAGCCTACAGGACTTACCCCACAGCAGCCAACCGATCATTCATGAACCACTTACAAGCCAAAGTAAGAAGGCGCATGAATGAAATGAGGGAAGCTCGCTGGGACAACTTCTTGGCTAACCTTACCCCTAATCACCAGGCTTTCTGGCACTTGCAACGCAAGCTCAGAGTCAAAGAAGCCAGCGGCATCCCTCCTCTTAATCGTCCTGGCCGTAGTCCCGCCTTCGACGACGACGAAAAGACCGAATGTCTAGCCGACAATCTAGAATCCCAATGTTCTCCCAGCTCCCAACAAGTAGACATGGCCCATCTCACAAAGGTGGACGCCGAGGTCGAACGAAGGGTAGCCCAGCCCCCAATAGAGGACCCAGACAACCCACTCCCAGTAGTTACAGTCGATGAGGTTCAATCCCTCATCAAAGATCTCAACCCTAGGAAGTCTCCTGGCTCCGACGGGATAACAAATAAAGTTGTCAAACTCTTTCCCCTCCACATCATTGTCTTCCTGACAGCCATTTTTAACGCTGCCCTTTCAAACAACATCTTCCCACAATCGTGGAAAGAAGCAGTTGTCATAGGGATACCAAAACCTGGTAAACCCAAATCCGAATCCTCTAGTTATCGCCCCATTAGTCTCCTCAAAACTCTCGCGAAGATCTACGAAAGGTTGATCTTCAAAAGACTTAAGGACTTCGCTGAATCCCACAAACTTATCCCGAATGAGCAGTTTGGCTTCCGAACCAAGCACTCGTGTGTCCAACAGGTGCACCGCATCGTTGAACACATAAGTGCGGGGTTCCAAGCCAAACAGCAAACGGGCGTCCTATTCTTCGATATAGCGAAAGCATTCGATAAAGTTTGGCACAACGGCTTATTATATAAGCTTTACCAAATCGGTGTGCCTGACAGACTCGTGCTCATCATACGAGACTTCCTATCGAATCGCACCTTCCAATATCGCATCGAGGGCTCATTATCTTCCCCTCGCCGTATTCGTGCTGGAGTCCCCCAAGGCTCCGTGCTCTCTCCACTCCTTTTCACGCTGTACACCAGCGACATCCCCAAAAGTCCCAATGCCGATCTAGCTCTCTTCGCCGATGACACGGCTATCTACTATAGAGGCAGAGACCGTCATACGATCGCCAAACATCTCCAAACCGCAGCCAATGCCCTCGGCAAATGGTTTCGGAAATGGAGATTTGAAGTCAACCCAGATAAGAGCGCAGCTGTCCTCTTCTGCCGCTCTGGCGACCGATATCACGATCCTCCGCCTTCTGTAACCATGTTCGGCCAGCCGATTCCTTGGGAATCCACGGCTAAATACCTAGGCGTCATCCTCGACCAAAGGTTGTCCTTTGCATCCCACACAAAGAAAGTACGGTCACGTGCTTCCTTTGCCCTTGGTCGACTCCATTACCTACTAAATGCACGGAGCAAATTGTCACTTAAGTCTAAGTTGAGAATTTATCTCTCGTGCATCCGTCCCATAATGACATACGCCAGTGTGGTTTTCGCACACACGGCCAGCTCTAACATCCATAGAATGCAGGTCCTCCAAAACAAATTCTTGCGAAAGGCCGCGGGAGTCCCGTGGTATGTTCGCAATAGTCAACTCCATGTAGACTTCAAAATTCCCACCATCAAGCAGTTCATGAAAAGAGCCTCTAAGCGCTTTTTCGAATCTGCCGAAAAACATCCGAACCCACTAATCGTATCGGCCGCCCGATATACCCCATCTCGTATCTCCTCCCGACGCCGTCCGAGGCACGTTCTCCTTGACCCTGACGACGATATCACATTGCTTCAGCAAGCAATGTCTCAAAAGCACACACCAAACCGACCATTGTTCCGTCCTCGCCGGCGAGGCTCGTCGCGAACTCTACGTCATCGTCCCCCCCGTCCCCTGCTAGGGCCGGCACGCGCCGAGCCACTAGCCTTAAACACGTCCCTAAATCATACAACTCAGATCCAGCTCCCTAGCTCATCCCCCAGCAACGCCCTAAGCCGAGGTCCGAGCCCCGCACCGGGGCGCCCTTAGCTGTGTTGCTTAGTATTTAAGTTTAAGCTCGGCTGGAGGCCCTTGGGTCTCGCCCTATAGTCCGGTTAAGCAGTGGAGGTAACTCCCCCCTACCAACTGCGAGAGACCATATCCTAAAAAAAAAAAAAAAAAAAAAAAAAAGATGTTTTCCTTCATCATAAAGCACGTGGTGTGAAATCACTGTACTTTTAAGAAAAAAACTCTTTGATACCTGTCGCGCTGGAATTCGAACTTGCGTCGCTAGCGTATTAGGCGACTGCTCAAACCCCACAGCCACCACGGCTCCTTACTTTATACAAACTTAAGAAAAAAAAAAATTAAAAAAAATTGCGTGACTTATAAACGAATGGATAACTATTCAAAGATATGTATACAAAAATATCGCATGTCATGATATTAATTCTGCATAAACGAATTTCCACATACATTTCAATACACGAGCAATTACCATTAGCTGTTGTCTATGTGACGGGACAGATTTATACACGTCATATCTGTCTCATAATCACCGAAAACTCTTTCAAACGAGTGAAACCACGGGCTTGCTTAACATATGATAAAAAAATATTTAATACACTTCAATTATTTTATGTGTATCTATACAGATAAATTAAAGTTTTGAATTTGAAGTGTCTGTATGTAATTCCAAGTTAACAGCTTTTCACTGGAACGATTTTAACGGGTCTTTCACAGGCAGATAGCTTATGTTACAAGGCTTAGGCTAGTTTGTAGGAAAACAAATCTCAGAAACATTGTTTTTTTTGTTAATCATACACGGGTATAACCGCGGGGCACGCCTAGTTGAATAAAAACTAAATTACAATGGTTTACTCTGTAAACACAATTAATTATACGAGAATCTAATTTATTTTAAAATCTTATCAATTCTTGTTCCATTCAGCCTATTCCGCAACGCAAATTAACTTACAATTACTTACTTTAATTAAATAGATTCTTCCATCCTTCCGCTGAATTACAGTGCGTTTTTGTATCTATTTATTTCAGTCGTAAATATCCGATAGTCAATTAAGCGCGCCTAGAAAACAAACCGTAAGAAGTTTTTCTCATAATTTAACTGTAGATTACACACGCAGATATCTAGCGAATATATCTATTGCTGTGGCTCTCAAACTTTCGAGTTTTAGAAATAGAACTAAATTGTTTGAACATATTTAGAATTTTTGCTGGAATTCAAAATCATTGTATACCAAGCCTTGCATCAACTAACGCTATAACACATTCATAAAGTTTTGATCTATACTAATATTATAAAGAGGAAACGTTTGTATGTATGTTTGTAACGAATTGGCCCAAAAAGTACTAGACCGATTTAAAAAAATATTTCACAATTTGAATGCTACATTATCACTGATTTATACAGGCTATATTTTATCCCCGTACTCCCACGGGAACGGGAACTAAGTGGGTGTAATTACGCGGTAAGTTAGGAATAAAAATGTTGCACCTTTTTAAAATTGTCGCCGACGTCATCACTTTAGCTATCATCTTCAACCGCCTAAATCATCTTTAGGTTCTACATACAAATAATGACACTGTCAGAAAAATTGGCCAATTTACAGCGTCTAAGTTAAAAATCATTGCCATAATGGCATCGTTAATTTGCCTTAAGTTTTAGCTTTTGCAACTATTACCAGAAACTTGCAACCGTAAGTTTGAAAACGAGATGGCGGAGAGGAGACGGCGATATACGCACCATCTTTCACGTTATCACTAATCACTCGCGCTCCGACCTCCGCCCCGTACGGACGTCTCGAAGCGCTCTCCTGCCGCGCTCCGCCGCTGCCCATTGTCCGGTCGCCGCCCGCTGCTACCTGCGTGCTGCTACCTGCGCACCGAACCCTTCGCCGAACTTGCCTTTTTCAAGGCGGGTTTCGGCCATCTCTGTTTCTGTGTGAGACAAGTCTCGCTAGTTGTGACCCTTAAGGTAAAAACCACTGTTTGGTGGTCCTCGGTGGATACCTAGCGGTGCCAACGAAGCCGAGTGGGGTGTGGACCCGATACACCCGTTTTTGCCCCCTCAGGGCAAAAACACAAATCGGACGGGGCTAGAACCACCGGCCTTGGGGGCTTCCCTCGCCGACGCTAGCCATCTCCTCCCTCCCACCCTACCCTTTCCCTACCATCCCATTCCTTAGTGTTGTTTGGTTGCTTTAAGCTTCGGCTAAAAGTACTCCTCTGCACTAAGGCTGTTAGGAACCCGTCTGCACATTAAGATTGGCAGCGGGATCACAAGCTTAGGGCACACCCTACTCAACCCTAACTGCCTACCCCCGGCAGCGAGGGACTAACACACACGCACACAACCCCAGGCCAGTCCAACCTGGGGATTAGGCGCGAAAATCAATAAAATAAATACCGCGCGGTATTTTTGCTCCCCCATTTTGTTGCCATTCCCAAAATGGCCGACCCCAATCTCCATGCCCTTCTTCGGGCACTTCTAAAGATCCCGGCCAACCAGGCCGTAGCCAGCTCGGTCCTCTCTCCAGAGGACCTCGCCAAATATTGCGGCGAACCATGCCCCTCCCCGGCCATTGAGCCCTCTACTTACGCCCCTGCAGCGCCCTCTGTCCCTCTCAAACCGAACCCAATGAGGTTCGAAGAGTCCCCGGCAAGTCCCGATTGCCCTCCCAGCCGTCCCGTCATTATCGACGCGGACATGGCCTCTGAGTCCAACTCGGACTCCAACTCTTCCGCTGACGACAACTTCAATGTCGTTCTAGGGCGAAGGAAGAAGCGGTCTCTCAAGACCAAAGCTTCTGCTGCCCAGACCCCGGCGAAGTCACTCAAGACTTCTGAAAAGCCCACTGCCTCCCTGTCCTCGCAGACGGTCACTCCCTCAGAGGGAAACCGATCTGACATCATCCCACCCCCTCAGTCCATAGCCTCATCTTCGAGGAAAGAGCCCATCCCACCGCCTATCTTCATCCAAGATAAGGCGAAGTGGACCGACGTCTCGGCGTGGTGCAATGCCAATCGCATTGCTTATACAAACGCCCGAACCACCGCCAATGGCATAAAAGTCTCGGTGCCTACATCCACCGATTTCAGGTCTCTGACCAAAATGTTACAGGCTAGGAAAGTAGCCTTCCACTCCTACGACCTCCCTGAAGATCGTCTTCTCCGCGTCGTAATCCGCGGCATCCCAAAGGAAATAGACGAGAAGTCTATTCTCAGCGATCTTCAATCGCAAAATATCCCCGCCCTAGAGGTGCATCGCATGCACGGCGCCCGCAACAGTGCAATATACGACATGGTTTTTGTCGTATGTAAGCACTCCCCCGCCGGAAAAAACATCTACAATATTAAGACCGTATGCCATTTATCTGGCTTAAAGGTCGAAGCCCCCAACAAACGCGGCCAAATCGGCCAATGTCACAAGTGCCAGTTATATGGCCACTCTTCCCGCAATTGCTTTGCGGTACCCAGGTGCGTTAAGTGCCTAGGTGACCACGGCACAAGTGATTGCCCCCGTCCCAAAGATACCTCACTCTGCACAGAGCCGCCTAGTTGCGTTCTGTGCGGTCAATCGGGCCACCCTGCGAATTATCGCGGCTGCCCGAAAGCCCCTCGTCCTCACCCCAAAATGGTAAAGCGAGTTCAAGCTCGCAACACCAGGGAAAACCTCCCTTCCTCCGCTCTCCCCGAGCGCCTTAGTCCCCAAAGACCTTCCCCCTGGAACGCACTGAACCATCAGCGCGCATTCCCCAAACTCGCTCTTCCAAGAGCTCCCCAGCCCACGGTCATCCCCCCATTAATGGCCATTCCCACCGTGCAACCCCCTAAGCCAAAAGGCCCTCCTCCCGCGGCAGCTCCCCGCTCGCCAGCAGCCCCTCTGGCACCCACCCCTAAGGGTCCCTCTCCCCAAGCCCCGGAAGCCACCGCGACTGGCGATAATATGGCTTATCTGAGCCAATTATTCCACGCGGTTGACATCCACAGCTTGAACCAGATGGCCGAGCAACTCCGCGCCTCACGCGGTAATATTGCCTCCGTCATGGCTACGATGAGCAAGTTCGCTCACGTAACCACAGCCCTCACCTCTTTCTTTGGTACGGTCCAATAATGGAGAACCACAACCTAGGAGGAAAAATCAAACCCAGGTCCCTCAAAGTAGGGTTCTTTAATGCCAATGGCATTAACACCCAACGCGACGAGATCGCTACCTTCCTCCGCCAACACCAATTAGACATCTTTCTCCTCCAAGAGACCTTCCTCAAACCCTCCAACCGCGATCCCAAAATTGCGAACTATCAAATAGTACGCAACGATAGAACCCACTCCGCCAAAGGAGGCACCCTCATCTATTATAAAAGATCTCTTTACTGCATTCCTATGGATCCCCCCAACCTCTCTCAAATCGAGACATCAATATGTCGGCTAGGCATGACTGGACACGAACCAATCATAATAGTTTCGGCATACATCGCACCCAACAAACAAGGCGATATCGCTCCTGATATCGTAAAACTTCTTAGCTTAGGCAACTCTGTCATCGTGGCAGGAGACCTAAACGCCAAACACGAGTCGTGGAATAGCCGCACTCGAAATTCCAGAGGTAATCAACTCAATTACCTCAGTAGCATCCATAACTTCGACGTTATAGCTCCCATGCATCCGACGCATTACCCAGCTATTATAGACCACCGTCCGGACGTTCTCGACCTGGCGATTCTAAAGAATATAAACCTTCGTTTAAATTCTATGGAATCGATAGACGAGCTTGACTCCGATCACCGTCCCGTTGTACTCAGTCTTACCCCCCGCACAGGTCCCCCTGACTCGAGTACTCCCACCCCCATGAAAACGGCAACTAACTGGAGGAAACTAGAGGAAAACCTCAAGTCTACTCCCTTGCCCTTCCCCGAACCGACCCCAACTTCCATTGTAGACACGGTGAACGCAATTGACTCCCTCACCAGTCACGTACAATCAGCAGTCAACAACTGCTCCCGGCAGGTCCCAGCGATGGACGACCATCGCTGGAGGCTGCCGGACGATGTACGCGAACTGGTGACGGAGAAAAACGCGGCTATCCGAGCCTACAGGACTTACCCCACAGCAGCCAACCGATCATTCATGAACCACTTACAAGCCAAAGTAAGAAGGCGCATGAATGAAATGAGGGAAGCTCGCTGGGACAACTTCTTGGCTAACCTTACCCCTAATCACCAGGCTTTCTGGCACTTGCAACGCAAGCTCAGAGTCAAAGAAGCCTGCGGCATCCCTCCTCTTAATCGTCCTGGCCGTAGTCCCGCCTTCGACGACGACGAAAAGACCGAATGTCTAGCCGACAATCTAGAATCCCAATGTTCTCCCAGCTCCCAACAAGTAGACATGGCCCATCTCACAAAGGTGGACGCCGAGGTCGAACGAAGGGTAGCCCAGCCCCCAATAGAGGACCCAGACAACCCACTCCCAGTAGTTACAGTCGATGAGGTTCAATCCCTCATCAAAGATCTCAACCCTAGGAAGTCTCCTGGCTCCGACGGGATAACAAATAAAGTTGTCAAACTCTTTCCCCTCCACATCATTGTCTTCCTGACAGCCATTTTTAACGCTGCCCTTTCTAACAACATCTTCCCACAATCGTGGAAAGAAGCAGTTGTCATAGGGATACCAAAACCTGGTAAACCCAAATCCGAATCCTCTAGTTATCGCCCCATTAGTCTCCTTAAAACTCTCGCGAAGATCTACGAAAGGTTGATCTTCAAAAGACTTAAGGACTTCGCTGAATCCCACAAACTTATCCCGAATGAGCAGTTTGGCTTCCGAACCAAGCACTCGTGTGTTCAACAGGTGCACCGCATCGTTGAACACATAAGTGCGGGGTTCCAAGCCAAACAGCAAACGGGCGTCCTATTCTTCGATATAGCGAAAGCATTCGATAAAGTTTGGCACAACGGCTTATTATATAAGCTTTACCAAATCGGTGTGCCTGACAGACTCGTGCTCATCATACGAGACTTCCTATCGAATCGCACCTTCCAATATCGCATCGAGGGCTCATTATCTTCCCCTCGCCGTATTCGTGCCGGAGTCCCCCAAGGCTCCGTGCTCTCTCCACTCCTTTTCACGCTGTACACCAGCGACATCCCCAAAAATCCCAATGCCGATCTAGCTCTCTTCGCCGATGACACGGCTATCTACTATAGAGGCAGAGACCGTCATACGATCGCCAAACATCTCCAAACCGCAGCCAATGCCCTCGGCAAATGGTTTCGGAAATGGAGATTTGAAGTCAACCCAGATAAGAGCGCAGCTGTCCTCTTCTGCCGCTCTGGCGACCGATATCACGATCCTCCGCCTTCTGTAACCATGTTCGGCCAGCCGATTCCTTGGGAATCCACGGCTAAATACCTAGGCGTCATCCTCGACCAAAGGTTGTCCTTTGCATCCCACACAAAGAAAGTACGGTCACGTGCTTCCTTTGCCCTTGGTCGACTCCATTACCTACTAAATGCACGGAGCAAATTGTCACTTAAGTCTAAGTTGAGAATTTATCTCTCGTGCATTCGTCCCATAATGACATACGCCAGTGTTGTTTTCGCACACACGGCCAGCTCTAACATCCATAGAATGCAGGTCCTCCAAAACAAATTCTTGCGAAAGGCCGCGGGAGTCCCGTGGTATGTTCGCAATAGTCAACTCCATGTAGACTTCAAAATTCCCACCATCAAGCAGTTTATGAAAAGAGCCTCTAAGCGCTTTTTCGAATCTGCCGAAAAACACCCGAACCCATTAATCGTATCGGCCGCCCGATATACCCCATCTCGTATCTCCTCCCGACGCCGTCCGAGGCACGTTCTCCTTGACCCTGACGACGATATCACATTGCTTCAGCAAGCAATGTCTCAAAAGCACACACCAAACCGACCATTGTTCCGTCCTCGCCGGCGAGGCTCGTCGCGAACTCTACGTCATCGTCCCCCCCGTCCCCTGCTAGGGCCGGCGCGCGCCGAGCCACTAGCCTTAAACACGTCCCTAAATAATACAACTCAGATCCAGCTCCCTAGCTCATCCCCCAGCAACGCCCTAAGCCGAGGTCCGAGCCCCGCACCGGGGCGCCCTTAGCTGTGTTGCTTAGTATTTCAGTTTAAGCTCGGCTGGAGGCCCTTGGGTCTCGCCCTATAGTCCGGTTAAGCAGTGGAGGTAACTCCCCCCTACCAACTGCGAGAGACCATATCCTAAAAAAAAAAAAAAAAAAAAAAAAATAAAAACGTTATCACTAAATCATCTTCGGTTAAATGCGGGTGTTATTAACCACACCCGTTCATACACTTTGGGGACCTTCTCGGAAAGCTAGAGCATATATTTTTGGATTTCAGAGTCTTCAAAGATTGAGATCCACAGCCTTTAACCAGTTAACGCGGCACATTGTTTCTAGATACCCGTCGTTAAGTGTTAATAACGCATTAAAATTGCCCGGCTAGTATTAAGATCGAATATCGTGCACCTTGCGTACGCGCCGACGGCCTGGCATAATGGCTGGCTTGGAGCTTGCAACTTATCCACTTGAAACGACCGATATTTATCAAGACTTACGGAATAGTATTTGTATCCAATTCTAATTCAAAATATCTTTATTTGATTAGATTTTGAGAAATGGAAAATGAATGATGAATAGACAGAATTACATGACGAGGCGGAGGCTTATAAAGCTAGTTTATTTCAAACTCTCTACAAATTATACGACTTACACTACATAATAAGTATATAACATTATCAATACAGAAAAATAAAATTGAAATGCCTGTTAGTCTTTCCAAATCAACAGCTTTTAAGGCTCAGGTACCTACTCCATATGAAAGTATATACGTAACTTACATCTATATATATATATATATATAAAAGAAAGTCGTGTTAGTTACACTACTTATAACTCAAGAACGGCTGAACCGATTTGGCTGAAAATTTGTGGGTAGCTTAGAACCAGGAGAAGGACATAGGATACTTTATACCGTTCTCTTGATACCTGAAAAAAAAAGTCATATAACACACTAAAGTCTGCGCGGGTGAAACCGCGGGGCACAACTAGTAACTTATACATTTTAATCGTTTTCTCTATGTGTCTGTATATCTGTCCGTCTGTTGGTTTCGGCTAATCTTTGAAACGACTGCACTGAATTTAACGGGACTCATAGGTCGACGTAACATTCAAGCATTTGTTTTTAAATGAGTCTTTCACGAATTAAGCGCACCCATGTAATGTACTCTACGCTAGTAAAAGCGCGGAGCACATCTTACATTTCATAATATTACCCAGTGTCTTCTATCCTATCACATGTAGTGAAAATTTTACTTTTACAAATGTACTTCTAATATTCACACACTTACTTACATCACACATCTTCTATACATACTAAATAAAATTGAGTGTCTGTTTGTAATACCAAAAAAAAAGTTTTTCACTAAATGCATATGAAAGTGTACACGCCACTGACACTGAAAAACCACGTTTAAAAAAATTTCTCTCTCTGTCTGTCTGTTCGTTCCGGGTAATCTCTGAAACGGCTGGTCCGATTTTAACGGGACTTTCACTGGCATGTAGCTGATGTTTCAAGGAGTAACTACTTTTATTTATTAAAAATATTGGGGTTCCGCGACTGAAGCATGAAACTAAATCTACGCGGGTGAAACTCCGGGTCACAGCTAGTCTAACTACTAAAAATACTCACCATATTAGGCACAAATTGACCACATAGACCGCAAGCAGTTATTCAATAACCAACCTTAGCGTATGCAAATTAGCTATCATCATCTCCCTGGCTTTATCCCATACATTGTTGGGGTCGGCACTTGATTCAACCCGATGTGGCTGATTACATGATTTTTATACGAAGCGACTGCCATCTGACCTTCGCAACCCCATTTTAGGAGGAAAATCTGTGATCTGGGTTAAACCAGTTGTCAGATTATTTTTAGGCCTCCACTGACCTGTAACGATTGCCAAAGATGTTAAATTGGCAACCGGGACCGACGGCTTAACGTGCTCTCCGAGGCACGGAGGGAACTCGGGCGGTCACCCATCCAACTACTGGCTAGGCGTATGGTTGCTTAACTTCGCTGATCGAATGATATGCGCAATAGCAACTGTGCCACGAGCTCCTCAAATTAGGTGTCATTATAATTAAAACAATATTTTAGATGCGTCATGTACGTAGAATTAGCTGAGATAACATCAAAACGTAGTCAATAATAAATTGACATGTCAAACGGTTGTAATCCAATCGTTTCCATAAACGGCAACTACATTACCATTTACATTCAACTTTGGAATGGTCAAAGAATATGAGCGCACATATTAAATGCTAGCTGTGCCTTGCGGTTTTACCCGCGTAGGATGAACAATAAAAACTATGTGACATACTGATTTTTTTTCCCGTTTTTGTAACATTTTTCATTGAATGAAGTATCCATCAAAAAATATGTTTTTAATTCAAGCAAAAAGCAGGTACAATCAAACAAACAAACACACTCTTCAGCTTTGTAATATTAGTAGGTACACAATTACATACAGGTACCACCAGAATAAATGAAATTGATCTGACTGTATGTAAATTCAAATTAGTAGCATTTATAAAATAAAAATCCCCGTCTATCTGCTGTGCCGGCTAATCTCTGAACCCCGAAGGGGTAGGCAGAGGTGTTGTAATTTTCAACACCCACATCTCACCGAATATGATTAAGTGCCAACGTGACAGAGGGTGAGTCCATCGCCGTCTCAGGCACTATACATACGTCTTTGAATTATTTCTCAGACATATGCAGGTTTCCTCACGATGTTTTCCTTCACCGTAAAGTACGTGGTGTGAAATCACTGTACCTAAGTTTTTTAGAAAAATTCATAGGTACAGGCCCCGCTGGGATTCGAACTTGCGTCGCTTGCGTAGCAGGCGACTGCTCTAACCCCGAGGTCACCACGCTCTCTGGAACATTTTGCTTGTTATTTACAGACCTTACCATCTACACACACGTAATCTATGCCACCTGAAACATGGGACCGGTTTTTAATAGAACCTACATTTTATCCCCGGGACGCCGCGTCCTGTTAGCTATTTCCAGGAATGCCGGGACATCGCCTCCTATGCGAGGGATGGCATGGAACTTAGCGGGATTTATTATTCTATGGCTCAAGAATAGGTTGGTATGGAGACGCAAAATCTTCCTACACTCGCCGCTGGGTGCATACAAAAGGGAGATAATGCGCTGGCGATTTCGTCAACGTAAACCATGGTTTCTCAGCGTCGCATTCGTCGTCGAGTGTAAGAATTATAGATACGAATTTGGACTTTATCCTCTATGTATTATGTATAGGAGCCGTGGTGGCCTTGAGGTTAGAGCAGTCGCCTTCTTTAGCAGATTAGTAGAAGCCCGTAGTCGGGATTAGTGCCCGGTTAATGGCAATAGTCTCCCCTCTACGTCTCAAACATAGCGAAATGTGGGTGTTCTATAAGTACATATCTGCTCACCCTTAGGGGAATACAAGCGAGTACATGTACGTATGTTTTTATGTAAAAGTAGAAACTCGCCTTCCGTGGGTGGTAAGAAAGATCCTATCATAAAACTTCCGTTTGATTCATACTCTATTGAATCCCGAGAATCGTTTGGATCTCCTTGCTCGTTATTTATTTATTGTCAAACAGGGGCCCAACCATGAGCTCTTATTGCAATGTTAATGCAGTTGTGCGACAGTGACAGATGTATGCACGTCACATACATTTGTCTCATAAATGAGTGAAACTATCATGGCAATAAGAGCTCATGGTAAGGCCCCTGGTCTAGCATTTTATAATTCTCTTTATTTCCTTCATACGAGATAGGTAAGCAGTTTTATATTTTTATCTCCGTTAATTGTGATAAAAAAAATTTTTTTGCCTTTTTTTATTACTATAAAGTAATACTGTGCCCGCGGTTTCACCCGCGTAGATTTAGTTACATGTTATTTTTAAAAAATAAATTGCCTAGAACACTCCTTGAAACCTCAGCTGTCTGCCAGTAAAAGTCCCGGTAGAATCGATCCAGCCGTTCAGGCGAGATGCCGTGACCAAGGGAAATGGGGATACATTTTTCTATATAAAAAGATTGTACATAAATTTAGTGCTTGGGACATTATCATAAACCAAGTCGTGGTTGGTGTGTCAATGAGTTTGCATAAAAACTTAAGTGTAATAATTTCACTCCACATGCTTTACGGTAAAGGGAAACATCGTGAGGAAACCTGCATATGTCTGACAAGTAATTTAAAGACATAATGTGTAGTGCCTAAGACAGCGATGGACTCACCCTGTGTCACGATGACAATCCTATTCGGTGTAATGTGGGTGTTGTTTGACATCTTAGAGTACTTAGTGCGAGTATTCTTAAAATCGCCGTCACAAGTCACCGCGTTGACGTAAACGCAGATTTGTGTGGGATTAAAATACTGCCCTCTAAGCCGACAGATGACGCTGTTCCGATCCTATACAAATCTGGGTTTACGTCAACGCGGAGACTTGTGACGGCGGCATTGAAAAACTCGCACTAGGCACCCCTTCGGGAAGTTCTAGGATGGCGTGAGCATATTTATTATTTTACTAGCTGTGCCCCGCGGTTTCACCCGCGTAGATTTAGTTTCTTCCTTATTGTCGCGGTACCCTAATATTTTTAATAAATAAAAGTAGCCTAAGTTACTCCTTGAAACATCAGCTACCTACCAGTGAAAGTCCCGTTAAAATCCGTCCAGCCGTTTCAGAGATTACCCGGAACAAACAGACAGAGAGACAGACAGACAGACAGAAAGAGAAAAAAAAATTAAAACTTGGTTTTTTAGTGTCAGCATCGTGTATACTTTCATATGCATTTAGTGAAAAGCTGTTATTTTGAAATTACAAACGGACACTTCAATTTTATTTATCTGTATAGATGTATGGATTTTATTAATGTAAGTGATGTATTAAGGCCAACCGCTACTCATCATCATAATGATGTAGGTGATGAATGTTTACAGTTCAAAGCTCACTCGCTCATTCGTTATGCCAACCGGACGGCGGTGGCGGCTCAAAGGCAACCTTAAGTCGTTCTTCGCTAGAAGATTCAATAATTATTTCTGGAAAGCTACATACTGTACTACTATCTACTTTGTTGAAAACAAGAATTTTATTTACGCTTCTTTGAGTTGATGAAAGGTTATTGCTTGTCATACAATGTATGAACATTTAACGCGCTTACATAGTAAAGTTTTCATTTAGAATAACTAGTGTACTGGGACCCAACCATGAGCTCTTATTGCAATGATAATTCAGTTGTGCGAAAGTGACAGATGTATGCACGTCACATACATCTGTCTCATAAATGAGTGAAACTATCATGGCAATAAGAGCTCATGGTAAGGCCCCTGTACGAGTTGTTAAAAAGAATTTACCGTACTTAATTATTATTGTACTAGCTGTGCCCCGCGATTTCACCCCCGTAGATTTAGTTTCATCCTTATTGTATAAATAAAAAAAATATATAAATAAAAGTAGCCTATATTATCCTATATAGCTGATATTTCAAGGAGTAACTCCTTGAAATATCAGCTACTGCCAGTGAACGTCCCGTTAAAATCGGTCTAGCCGTATCAGAGATTACCCAGAACAAACAAAAATTTTAAAACTTCGTTTTTTAGTGTCTGTAGCGTGTATACTTTCATATGCATTGAGTGAAAAGATGTTATTTTGGAATTACAAACAGACACTTCAATTTTATTTATCTGTATACATTGATAATGAGTTTATCTAAAAACGTATGTGCAGTGATTTCACACTACGTGCTTTGCGGTGAAGGAAAACAGTGAGGAAACCGTTGGCACTTAATCTTCGGTAAATAGTGGTTATTGTTATTACAACACTTCTGCCTACCCCTTCGGGGAATACAGGCATGAGCATATGTAGTGTTTAAATTGCGTCGTCCATTGTAAGGCCGGTTCCTGTGGACTGAGAAATGTTTAGCCTGATGTGTAGCCATATGTATAATCCTTCCGTATTCCGAGGTACAATCATATCGAAGAAAATACAAGAGAAATACAAAGACATCACTCAGAACCGATCGGTAGAGACATTAGCTCTCACAGTTAGTCCGAACCGTGTTATGCGTAGCTGTTGGCAGATGGGATGGTTTACTGAACTGAACCTAATGGCGTCAATATCTTGTGATGGAGTTAAATTGCTCTGATAACATGATGATAGATTAGGTTAAGTATAGTAGTTATAATAAAACATACAGTTGAATTGATAACATCATTATTTTTCTGAAGGCAGTTAAAAGGTCTTCTTGGAAGGTTGTGTGACTCAATTTCTGCATATATTTATATATATTTATTTTACGAGGAACTCGTGGCACAGTTGCTATTGCGCATATCATTCGATCAGCGAAGTTAAGCAACCATACGCCTAGCCAGTAGTTGGATGGGTGACCGCCCGAGTTCCCTCCGTGCCTCGGAGAGCACGTTAAGCTGTCGGTTTCTGTTGCCAATTTAACATCTTTTGCAATCGTTACAGGTCAATCAGAGGCCTAAGAGAGTCTGACAACTGGTTTAACCCAGATTGCCGATTTTCCTCGAAAAAGGGGTTGCGAAGGTCAGATGGCAGTCGCTTCGTATAAAAATCAGGTGAACAGCCACATCGGGTTGAATCAAGTGCCGACCAAATACATGGGATTAAGGCCAGGGAGATGATGATTTATATATATTTATTTCTGCGTATTTTTATCGACTTTTGTGCACTGGAACTGTGTCCATGGGCTTAAATATTTTTTTGAAAATAATTACTGAGTTTTAAGCCGGGTTCTTCTCTGTAAAAGCAACCTTCATAACCTGGCGGTAGCATGTACTTATAATCCTGCATAATCATGTCTTTAAAGTAATTTGTCAAAAGTCTTATCAAATAAAGAAATATTTAATTTTAAAATAGTCCATGAGCATTTTGAAGTCCAGCGCTCAAACCTCGCGACGGCACCACATAAGTTTCACTAATCGCCCTTCATTCATAAGTGGCCTAGAATATTTTCAATGGAAATCGAAGAAAGTGAGCAAGTATGTAATGTAGAAAGTGTTTAAAGATGACTTGTATTTCCATTGAGTGCAATGATCAGCAGATCAGCAGCTTCGGATATTGTTAAGTAATCCCATGCTTGGTGATTCTAAGTGCTACGGTCCGAAGAACTTAGTCAATTAGAACAAACGATCCATGCTATTTAAAAGAAATAAAGAAAGCCAGAATTTATATATCTACGTATATTATACTCTATACAGCTGCCTCGTTGGTCTAGTGGTTAGTAGATTCGTCTGCCTATCACGAGGTCCCGGGTTCGATTATAAACAGATATTGGGTTTTTCTGTCAAGAAATTCACGATAAAATGCCCGGAGTTTGGAAGTTGGCGGTGTTTACACCCCCGTGCCTCGAAAAGCACGTTACACCGTTGGTCCTACGCCTGATCTCTCTCCGGTCGTGTCGGATTGCCTCCCATCGGACTATGAGAGTGAGGGAATAAAGAGTGCACCTGTGTTTGCGCACACACTTGTGCACTATAATATCTTCTGCGTACATGGCTAATCCCCGTTGAGATTAACCGCCGTAACCGAAATTCGGTAGGAGATTATTATTATTATTATTACTCTATACAGCTGACTTAATTGAAGTGTCTTTTTGTTACATAAAAAACCCAATTAAAAAAATCGCTACTTGTCTGTTTGTCTCGACTAATTTCCGAAACGGCAGAACCGATTTAATTTAAGACTAGTTATGCCCCGCGGTCTTATCTTCGTAGACTCAACTTTACGCATGTAAAAATTCTTATCTTTAAAACCGACTCTCGACGACGAGTACGACGCTGAGAAACTTTACTGAATAACGTAGCTGGCTTTGATCCCCGGGTCGAATTCATCAATTTCAATACATTATTCGATACAAAGTCTTTATGGATTTTCCTGCTGTAATTTCCCGATAACAGTCCGGATTCTGGATAAGTGCCCGGTCAATGGGCTCTCCCCCTAAACCCTTCATGGGACTTAAACATATCTTCCTATCCCTTGGGGGAATACAGACATGAGCATACTATGTTTAATATTACTTATGCTAAACTTTATAAATCATTTTCATTTTCATTTTCAGGCCTAGCTGAAGATAAGATGGTTGTCATCAAGCCAGATTATGCTGAATTGGGTCCAATTTTTAACTATTACAATCTACTGATACGACAATCCTTTTCGCATCTTTATGTATGTTTATTTTATTCTTTCTAATACACAGACAATTCCACAATAATAATTAATAACAAGAATCATATTTGCATGTACACGATGCATTTAGTGATGGGCGCGAGACTTTCTATCGATATGCCGACGATACGCCACGGTGACTACCCGGCAATCCAATTAAAGTCTTAATACCCTGTTATTAAACCACACTTTCCGGCGTTACGTGTGAATAGCGAAAGTGTCAATGAAATTTGATTACCCGTTCGTGATAAATGAAGTATGAAAAATGGCCAAGAACTCTGTTTGACGCGATAAAGGTGTATTCGTTACTTTTTATTTTTTTGTAATTAATCGTTCAGTATCGGTTTAATTTAATCACGGCAGATTGGTTGTCATTAAGATGTTAACGTTGAATGATTAGGAGTTTGAATTAAAGCAGATGTTTTATATCGGGTACTTTTCTCAACACCCAGAGAAGGGAAAATTCTACTTTTACATCATCTCCCTGGCCCTATCCCATACATTGTTAGTCATCATTAATCAAATGCCAACCGCATTTGATTAAACCCGATGTGGCTAATCACCTGTTTTTTATACGAAACGACTGCCATGTGACCTTCGGAACCCTTTCGCGAGGAAAATCGGTAATATAGGCCTCCGACTGACCAGTAGCGGTTACCCATTCACCTTCTTGCTTGGGTTAGGGCTTCGCTGATCAAATGATATGCGCAATTAGATTCTAATTTTCCATTCATATATAACATGCTCACGAATGTAGGGGTAGGCAGAGTAAACCCACATTTCACACGTTGTATTATAGTCACATATCGGTGATGTAGGCACTAGAAGGCAAGAGCTATTGCCATTCACTATTTTCTGATTCTTAGTTTATTTAAGCGCACTTACCCCATGAATCATTCGGATTTGAAAAAAGCTTTTTATAATCAGATTCATATAAAAAACTGTAAGTAACCAAATTATGTAGATGATAACTAAGGAAGGGGTTTTCCGAAACCCCCAACCTCATATGGATGCATGGATGTTGAATGTTTGGTTGTGAAATCTTACTGCCACGCAGGTGAAGTTGCGAGCGGAAGCTAGTTTTGAAATAAACACAGATTAGAGTATTCAAGCAATCTAATGAAGCCTGCATAAACGTACCATTAAAGTGTCCAGTTTCAATTTAAAATAATGAAATGGACGTAAATCTTTGTAATTATACAGTGGGGTACCTATTTAACGTTATAACTGTAACGCCTAGAGACGCTAATGAACTATTTATATATAAATGACTAACGCTATTCTACTTAACGATGTATTTTACGACGTAAAATGGGTGCCCTCGGGTGATTTCAGCTGAAATTATAGTTTATAGGTTATTGATATTTGCATTAATGACGTTCAAGATGCCCGTATACATGCATCAAGCTAGAAATTTCCAGTTTAAGCTGCGTTAACAGTGTACCAAAAGCTTATACAAAGCGAGGTCAACTTATACTGGAATTTCTTTATTAATAAACTTAGCATGAGGTACTTAAGCACATCCTAAAATTTTCTTTCTTTTCTTCCTTTTCTCGCTCAGAGAATCAGCATTGCTATTCAACGTGGCAATGCTGCCAGCCTTCTTGGCACGAGCCCGAGAGACAATGATTTAGGCCAAGTTTTCTACTTGTAATTAGTTTGAACTACTGTTCCTACATAATTAACTTTCTATTCAATTAAAGAAGGTACATTTACTGCTCAATCTAAAGTTAATTATTTTATGTATTTTTCAATACTATCGACCTATCGATACAAGTGTAACAGGTGTCGTACAACACTAGTAATATAAGGTTCTCACAGTCATTGTACTTCACGCCACGTGCACACGTCTTACGTTCATAGAAGGGCCAATGTTTATAATAATAGTCATATTAAGGGAGCAGAGAAGCAAGAATTGTGTGAGGGAACTAGAATGTCATCTATGTTTCAAAGAAAATTTAATTTAAAGGCGAGATTTAAAATACCATATCTTCTATACTGATAAATAAAATCGAAGTGTCTGTTTGTAATGCCAAAATAACAGCTTTTCACTAAATGCATATGAAAGTATACACGATACTGACTCTAAAAAACCAAGTTTTAAAATTTTTCTCTGTCTGTCTGTCTGTCTATCTGTCTGTCTGTTTGTTCCGGGTAATCTATGAAACGGCTGGACGGATTTTAACGGGACACTGGTAGGTAGCTGATGTTTCAAGGAGTAACTTAGGCTACTTTTATTTATTAAAAATATTAGGGTTCCGCGACAACAAGGAAGAAACTAAATCTACGCGGGTGAAACCGCGGGGCTCAGCTAGTCTATACATAAACAGAAATATGATATGGACTATAAATAAAGTTGAAGAAGGAGCCGTGGTGGCCGTGAGGTCTGAAAACGTATATACAGTGAACTCACACCACATGCTTTACGGTGAAGGAAAACATCGTGAGAAAACGTGCATATGTCTGAGAATTCAAGAATTGCCTAAGACGTCGATAGATAGATCTTCATTGGCGAAAAGTGGGTGATGTTATTACGCACCTCTCCCTACCCAGGCAATACAGGCATGAGCATATGTCGGTATGTAAAAAAGTGTCTGTTTATATAATAATGCCTCAAAAATTTGTTAATAGTGATTTTCTTTCTAAACTATTGCGGTTTCCAACCTACTACTGGCTTGGGTTGGGGTTACTTAACAATGTTAATCGAATTATGCAAGTGTTACCAGCCCTTTGATGCGATGAAATTGAAAACGCCACGCATCTTTTGTCCGAAGTTTACAAACCTACAATAGTCTGTGGTCACGGTGAATCGTTGTGTTAAGTGACAAAACGATGTGTTCGATTTTCTAATTGCTTCAGGGGCCTACTCTCATACTCCGAAAAACGAAGATTGATGAAAGTTCGTAATGTTCTTACCACGGTTCGTATTCGTTCTAAAATCGAACGTTATTTTATATTGAATGAAAAAAATGTTTATTCAGTTTGGGCCCTGGTAAGGCACTTATGAATGTCAAAAATTTTTCTCTGGTTAAGAAACTAGCCTTCAGAGAAAAACCGGCTAGAAACTCAGCCAGGCAACATGTACATTTCATCGGTACTGTACAAATCATATGAAATCATCATCGGTGTAAAGTATTCACAATAGTGACAAATTGACTCTGACATTTATATATCCTAAACAAGCTCTAATTTAATTATTAAACGTACGAAAATCTAAGTGTGATAAAAACAAAGCGATACGGAAAATACGATTGATTTTCTTTCGTTTACGGAGAGAGTAGACCCCCTGTTTCCTAATAGCGTACGCTTCGTCACATTGTCCACACAATGTGTTTCCATTGTGCAATACTGCGAAACGACACTTCCTTCCACGTAGCCCTATTGTTCTCTCTAATGAAATTTGTTATTTGGTGTCGGTTTAGTTCTTTGACACCAATGTACTACCTCCACCGTGACTTATTACAGAAAAGGGATAGCGGACAACGATTTGTATACAAAGCACTTTTTCTTTTCATTTCGTCCAATAATCAAACAAGTATTTATACAGTCTTCCCGACTATAAGCGCTTACAGTCTACAACGCAGCACACAGTTTTAATAATAAAAATATTTTTTTGTGTATCACACTATCCATAACTCATATTTATTGAAAATGATTACTTATATTTTTTATTCAGATGAATAAAATTTACGTGTCTGTTTGTAATTCAACAGATTTTTACCGAATGCATAATTATATTATAAAAGTATATACGGGATCCACATAGAAAACCCAATTTTTATTTTTTTTCTCTGTCCGTCTGTCTTGTCTGTTTGTTCCGGATAATCTTTGAAGTGGTTGGACCGATTTAAACGGGACTTTAGCTGGCAGACAGCTGGTGTTACGAGGAACAACATATACTAACATTTTTTTAACTTAAATTTGGCACAGATATTTTTTAAGACGTGTGTTTTCTATAACTTCGATAGGTGTAAGTTGCAACCGAAAACCAAAAGATCTTCAAAATCGATGTTTGAACTACTCGTGAATCACATTTAACAACTCTGTTACATAAATCTCGCTACTTGACTTTCAATCAGACGAAAAGTAGGTCACATACAGCAAAATTAATTACGATTCTTTCCGGACAGATATTCACGTAAAATTTTAATTAATTAATTAATTTAAAGACATTCCACGCAGACCAGTTCCAGCAATCTGATTTAGCTGGTGCGAGAAACGGTAAACTTCGGTAATTCAGTTATGTGTGAGAATAAAAATAAGGTCATTGCTCTTCTTGTTTACTTAATTTCTGCTTTATCTACTTATTAGTGCCGTCACGAGATATGACCAATGCATAGTAGTCATGTTTCCTTCCTACTATCCTACTAATATAAACGTGCTGCGGGTAAAAGCTAGTATTTATAAATCTGTGTCTGAGTATGTATAGAGCGAGGCGAATAAAAACATGCGCTGTATCCCCACTATTACCGGTAAGCGCTCTTAACTCATGATGACAGCTGACCTCTGGAATATAAGACTTGCAATGAATTTATTCAAAGACGTGTGTACAGTGCCTGAGACGGCGATGAACTCACCCTCACTTAAAACTCACGTTGGCACTCAATCATATTCGGTGAAATGTGGGTGTTGTTACTACAGCACCTCTGCTTACCCCTTCGGGGACCCTTCTGGGATGGCGTGAGCATATTTTATTTATTATTATTATAATGAATTGCCTGTTTCAATAAAAATGTAGTTGCATTCTACAGCAAGCAAAATAATTTATTCTGTAGACAATTCTTTCGACATTCGCCATGGTCTTAAATGTTATGAATGATAAATGGATAAGTATTTTTTTAATAAAAACTTAAGTATATATACAAGGACAGTACTTAAAACTAATTAAAGGTAGAAAACTTATCCCAAGTCGGTGTCTCTCGGGATCGTGCCAAGAAGGCTGGCAGCATTACCTCGTTGAGGAGTAATGCTGATTCTCTGAGTGAGAAAAGCCCCAGCTCTCGTGTCATGATAAATTGTGCTATTAACCGGTAACAATTTGACAATCAATAAAGTAATCTATCAGTTATTTGTACAAAACAATTAACTGTCAGATTCCAATTATATTTTGACGGTGCATGCACCTACAACTCTCAACAAGTTGATTACAGCTCAATTTATATTCTGATTTTCAAATCGATTCGAGTGCGTAAGTAGTTATCTATACATCTATACAGATAAATAAAATTGAAGTGTCTGTTTGTAGTTCCACATTAATAGCTTTTCACTAAATGCATATGAGCGTCTGTCCGTCTCGGCAAACGACCGATTTTAACGGGAATTTCACTAGCCGATTGTTAATGTTACAAGGAGTGGCTTAGGTAACTTTCATTTTTTTTTTAAACTTTAGGATTCCGAAAGCCATCTATGAAATTAAGTCTAAAACTAAGGTAGAACCGCAGGACAAAGCTAGTCTATACATACAGATAAATAAAATTGAAGTGTCTGTTTGTAATTTCAAAATAACAGCTTTTCACTAAATGCATAATAAAGTATACACGCTACCGACACTAAAAAACCAAGTTTTAACATTTTTCTCTGTCTGTCTGTTTGTTCCGGGTAATCTCTGAAACGGCTGAACGGATTTTAACGGGACTTTCGTTGGTAATTGCTGATGTTTCAAGGAGTAACTTAGGCTACTTTTATTTATTAAAAAAAATATTAGGGTTCCGCAACAATATGGATGAAACTAAATCTACGTGGGTGAAACCGCGGGGCATAGCTAGTAAGTAATAAAAACCGATATTCGATCCGAATACATGTGTCATGTTGAGTTATTACTTCCTAAATTACGAAATTCATTCAAACTCTTGTTTGAGAACGAGTTTTAAAGGCCTGACCAAATTCAGCTGATACGATTATTGAAATTATTGTTACGAAAGAACTCGTTGAGAAAAGTCGCTCGTAGGCTCAGCGGCTTTAGTTTGGAACGTCGAGGTACTGAGTTTGATCTTCTGATCAAATATAGATATACATCTATATAAAGATAAATGCCGTGTTGGCCGTGGGGTTTGAGCAGTCGCCTGGTACGCAAGTTCTGAAATACCTATGTACAGTGATTTCACACCACGTGCTTTACAGTGAAGGAAAAAATGGTGAGGAAACCTGGATATATCTGAGACGTATGTATAGTGCCTGAGACGGCGATGGACTCACCCTCTGTCACGTTGGCACTTAATCATATTCGGTAAAAAGTTAGTATTGCTATTACAACATCGGCCTACACCTTTTTTTCTCTCAATTTTCTCTGTCTGTCTGTCTGTTTGTTCCAGGCAATCTCCGAAACGGCTGGACAGATTTTAACGTGACTTTCATTAGAAGGTAGCTAATGTTACAAGGAGTAACTTAGGCTACTTAATGTAAGTAATTAGGGTTCCGCGGAACACTCATGAAATAAATTCTACGCGGGTGAAACCGCGGTGTACAGCTAGTTTTAAATAAAAATTTAAAAAATAACCTACGCAGGTAAAACCGCGATACACAGCTAGGTTAACCCTAAGTCGCGTAAAGTACAGAACAAAGAGCTAACTGCTATATATTACAGCGACCTCTAGCTAAACTAAATGGCTGGGACAATGGTTCTTTGTCAAACGTTCTCACACACTTGATTTAACTGTTTCCTTGTTTCAAGTAATGGTGGTCGGAGAAGTGCTTTCGTTAGTTTTACGTGATTGAATTTGCTTGTAATACTAGCGCTAGAAGAATATTTTCGATGGGATTGTACCTACTTGCTTTTAAATGTGTGTTCAACTGTCAACTAGCCATCAACAAAACGTCAATGAACAATAAAGATTTTCGCTAAACGTATTTACATGTCAAAAAGGTTTGGTTATTGTTGAAAAATTGTTTTTTTTAACAAATAATATAAATTTTCTGTACACATTAATAATGTTTTTAGGAAAGAAGGACTAAAGTCCTTCCAAAAAAATTTACTTCGGAAAAAATATTATAAATCTAGATATAAATCAAAACTCATTTGGACAGTATCAGACACCAAAATAAACAACACAGTTAAATGATATAAAAATCTTAGAATTTACATTCGTTTTTCCTATTATTTGAAAGTACTTAAACACCATATGCACTTGTGTTAACAATTGTACGAGAGCGAATCGAAAAGGTTAATCCAGAAATTGTAGCTCCACATTGTTCCATTGCAAGATTTACAACAACAATTTGCAATTAAATTCAATTAAGTACTTATTTTATACGTTGTAAGAAAATGTAGAGTAGTTACTTATGTCATAGCATGGTAAACATCCCTACTAATATTATAAATGCGAAAGTAACTCTGTCTGTCTGTTACGCTTTCCCGCTTAAACCTCTCAACCGATTTTGATGAAATTTGGCACAGACAATCTTTAGACCCTGAGAAAGGACACAGGTTACCTTTTATTTACTAAAAATATTAGGTTTCCGCGACCTTAAGGATGAAACTAAATCTACGCGGGGCACAGCTAGTATCCTATATTCTTCTGATCTCAGTAAAAGTAACCTTCCGAACCCTACAGTAACATTTATTATCATTTGTATAAATTAAAATATATGTATGAAAAAAGTGGTCTTAAACATGTTCAATAGCATTATTTTATTTACGTCGCCGTTTCGACCAAGATGCATTGGCCGTGCACACGAGCTGACTGCTTCGACTGCGATTAAACCGTACGATCCGCTTGGTACGCCTATAAATTATTGAAAAATTAACTAGTCTGATTCATAAATAAATTCACTATATCACCATAATTTAATAATAACGAAACGAACAAAGACCTATCTTAATATCTTCAATAAAAGCGACCTTTGTAGCCAAACCTAGAAAATATAATCCCACAAAGTTACAACTCCTACTCAAATATAGAAAATCATTATGCTAACAAGTCAGAAAGCTTTAACTTTCGGATCATATTGATGAAAGCACTCCAACGAGATACTGGGGCCTAACCATGAGCTCTTATTTCAATGATATTGCAGGTGTGACAGGGACAGATGTATACACGTCAAATACATCTGTCTCTTAGTAAGAGTAAAACTATCATGCCAATAAGAGCTCATAGTAAGGCCCTGATTACATACAATGCAGTATCTCGGGTTGTAATTCATAACATTATCGGTAATTGGGTCGTTACTGCTGAGGAGACGGAAAATGACATAGAAAGCTGCTATACTTGTTAGTGCAGATTTCCGTCCATGCTGTGATGATAATTTAATGTTTATATGTGATAGTGTTTTCTAGCTAATTAGTATTATTTCTTTCGTATTATTCATGTGTTGGTTCTGGTGTGATGTATTTTGTGCGAAGAATTGTTTGAGATGATGTCGCTGCCAATTTTTACTATAATGTTTTCAAGCGACCCGCCATCGTTTCTTCTGCTTCGGGTTACAAGAAAATATACAATACGTAGATTTTTCTTTACTATCTATAAATATACATACTATTGAAATGTCTGATTTTAATCTATACGTACAAATTGAAGTGTCTGTTTGTAATTCCAAAATAACAGCTTTTCACTAAATGCACATACATTTTTTAAAACTTGGTTTATCTTCTTTTTTAAACCAAGTTTAAAAAAAAATCAGTCTGTCCGTCTGTCCGTCTGTCTGTCTGTCTGTTTGTTCCGGGTAATCTCTGAACCGATTTTAACGGGACTTCAACTGGCAGGTAGCTGGAGTAACTTAGGCTACTTTTATTTATTAAAATATTAGGGTTCCGCGACATGAAGCATGAAACTGAATCTACGCGGGTGAAACCGCGGGGCACAGCTAGTTCCAAATAAACAGCTTTTCACTAAATGTATATGAATGTACATGCGGTACTTGCATCAAAAAACCATTTTTTTTTATTTCTGGTTGAAAATTTTGGACCGATTTTAACGGGACTTTCACAGACTGAAATGTTTCAAACTATTTGAACAAACAAAATACACATGAATGACATTAAGTCTACGCGGATGAAACCGCGGGGCACATCTAATATTACAACGAAGGAAAAACTACATCTTAAGGGTGGAATGAATAGAACACGGTGTGAACTTAACAGTTATTTTCTTCGCGATCTAAACCATTTTTTATGTAACTAACAATCTCGTTACCAGGGGACCATGACTTTGAAAGAGGTAGATGACCGTTCGAATTACCAATTTATTATACATTTTACCATCGAAAACAGACTCTATTCCTTACTAGTTAAGGTACAAGCAAACCGTAAAACAGATTAGTAGATCGAAACACTGCGTAAAAGTGATAAGCAAATATAAACTTTATTAGCTTGTGTTAAGGTATAACTAATTTCTCAATACATTTGTTTATATTTTAAGTGAGCAGTTTGAATGAAAACTATAACAAGTATGCCATTAAAATTGGTAGCTCTACATCATTTCCAGCACAATACGCAGCTATATAAAACTGTACTAGCTAACATTCTGAATTGTTATATAACAGAGTAATCTGTAAGAATGTAGGTTGCCTATTCAAGAACTAAGTCACAGTATAAATATATGATACTACAAGCAGTATGGAATCTAGGAACAAATCGTTCGAAATGACACACTCACACAGACGTGCTTATCCAAGAAATTAAAATAATAATAATGATCTCCTACTGAATTTCGGTTACGGCGGTTAATCTCAACAGGGATTAGCCATGTACGCAGGAGATATTATAGTGCACAAGTGTGTGCGCAAACACAGGTGCACTCTTTATTCCCTCACTCTCATAGTCCGATGGGAGGCAATCCGACACGACCGGAGAGAGATCAGGCGTAGGACCAACGGTGCAACGTGCTTTCCGAGGCACGGGGGTGTAAACATCGCCAACTTCCAAACTCCGGGCATTTTATTGTGAATTTCTTGACAGAAAAACCCAATATCTGCTAATGACCCGACCCGGGAATCGAACCCGGGACCTCGTGATCGGCAGGCGAACGTACTAACCACTAGACCAACGAGACAGTTATTATAATAGAGTAATGCCAAGAAATTACAATAGAGTATCAGAGAGAGTCAGGGGCCTTACTAAAAGTTCTTATTGCTATCATAGTTCCACTGTGTGACAGCTCAAACCGCAAGGCGACCACGGCGTCCAGCGGCGTAAGAGTTAAACTATCATGGCAATATGGTAGGGCCCCAGTAAGGGGTGTCACGACGTGGTCGATCGCGCATACGATATTTACGCGTTTTATAGACATTGATCTATACTTCAAGTCGAAAAATTGACATTACCTACTTTACTGTCAAAGTCAATTACGCGCTCAATTGCGCAAGCGTTCTTATTTCGAAAATTCAGTCTAGATTCCATACTGCTTAATAAACTTATATTTATACTGTGACTAAGTTGTGATATTACAAAGAGTCTACTAATTTCGCAAACTAATTTAAGAACTATTCAATCTGCAATCTCTGCTTTGATGGCATTTGGTTCGTCTATATAAACTTTTACATAATCACAATGAAACAAAAGCATGTCTGTACATTAATACTAAGGTGTCCGAATTAAATGGTTGTTTGGTAACTAAACATTATCAGGCAAGAAAAAACAATGGTAGACAATAAAACTTTAAATCGAATTTTTGAAGTTATTGATTCACGACTAAAGGAGGTTAGATTAAAGCCAACGTTTTATATGTGGTTGCGAAGGCAATTGATTCGTTGCATCAACGTCGAGGTATCTATAATCATATTATGAAGACGAAAGATTTTTTTGTTTGTTTGCATTGAATAGGCTCCGACACTACTAGACCGATCTTTAAAATTCTTTCAGCAATCGATAGCCACATCATCAGCGAGTAACATAAGCTATATTTTATCCCCGTACGCTACCGGGAACGGGAACTACGCGGGTGAAACCGCGTGACGTCCGCTAGAATGTTATAGAATAACTTTCGTGTTCTGTCCTGGGGAACTACATACATGAATAATTCAATTTTCTTAAATCAGTATAATTTCTCTTCACCTAACCACTATCATGACACTTCTCCCGTTTTGATATAAATATGGGTAATGACACAGCTATGCTATTGAAATAGCCGCCGTATGCGGCCGCGCACCGGTCACGTCTGTTGACATAACTATGTGCACGTCGTGTGACCGTTGAGCAGTTGTTTAGTGCCTTGGGTAAAAATAACTTAGCTAGGCGTATATAAGTTTAATGACCTTATATGGGTGCAAGATTACTATGGATTTTATCAAGATCTTTCCAGAACTGTTTTTCAAAAACTACCTACTTATTCAAGTGTGTCGATGATCGTTTAAGCAGCGCGTATTAAGAACTTCTTAGCTTCGATATTTAAATTTACTGTACAATTTATTACGGTACAGAAATGAAACCTCTAAGCTCGGAAACTCGCAATACGCTCTGCTTTAGTCGATGATGGTAGGCCCCCTTAGTCCTCTTTCAGCTACAAGCTAATATACCAAAAGTGCAGTAAGCGGAAAAGCTTAGGTGCTAAACAAATTTGTGCCACAATAGGAATAATCCGTCACAACACCCACTTTTCAACGATCATGCTTGGTTCACAATACCCCAAGTATAGGCTTAAACATGGTTTTAGATCGACGATATCGAATGCGTATCCTCCTCCTTTTTTTTGGGGACTTAAATGCGGAAGTTTTTTTAGGAAGTTTTACGTTTTACCATACAAAATGCGCAAATACGCAATCGATATCTATATTAGATATATATCGATATATTCTTTCTTTTAAGTCGTAACCTCATGACTGAGGGACGTGATCATGGCGCGACGTCTGCACCAACATTGCCTTCCATGCCTCTCTATTTTGTGCCATCTGGATGGTAGCTTGAAGTGTGGTCCTCGTTGCAGCCTGGGTCGCATCCGTCCATCGTATTGGCGAACGACCTCTGCTCCTCTTGCCTTCGACTCGTCCCGTGATCATCAGCCTTTCTAGACTGTCTGGATCGCGTCTTGCTGTGTGCCCGAAGAACTTAAGGACTCTTTGTAAGCAGGTTGTTGATAGTCTCGTCGTCGATATATTAGAACATGATAATACCTACACTTGGGTGTTCATACTCGTCTCAAATGGGACCATAATGAAAACGATCAAAATGCATCTGTATGTAACGCACTTTAGTGTCCAATTTCGAGTAGCGAAATCCAAACAAAGACGAATGATGGTTGCAAATTAAATTTAATTCTCTTCTCAAAACCAAGTCTCACGGGAGATCGTTCATATTGTTCTGCGATGCCGTTTTATCACTGCAACAAAATCTTTCCGTTTACAATCTGGGACGAAAGTTTTGTATGAATGTCACACTGTTTTGTCTGACTCTACCATGACACCCAGAATTCTGCGGATACAATTGTCAATGTAAAATACATTGCGCGCTCTGTAAGGAAGTATTCGATAAGTTCGGTTGTAAGTAAGTCATGTACATCGTACGAATAAACGATGGATTCTTGGCTGAGATTAAATTAAAGGAATTCTCGCATCGCGTGTGATCGCGAGAAATAGAATGCGGAATATGGAGAAACGTGTTTTGAAGTAAGCGATGACAATTTCTGAGTAAGAAGACTATAATATTCTGGTATTTATAAGACGAGTAAAAGTACTTTGACGACATCCGCAACTATTATGCTCTATAAGATTTACTGGATAGTTAGATATTATTGATGGAGTGGTCTAGTAAGTGATTTAGTACCTACATGATCATATTTTGTTTAAATAAATTTTAGGTTGGAGTAGCTTTAGTAAAAATAATAATAGTAGGTACTACTACTCGCCAATAAATGTCAGAAAGAGTCATAATCTAATGATTTTATAGCAGATTTTATTGACTGAAAACACGTTTAAAAACGACGTTTTTTCGAAATGAAACCTAGCTAGATCAATTTATTGCACCCGAGACCCTCTTCGCGCAAAATTTCATGAAAATTTTTGTAGCCGTTTCTGATATTCCGATTACATCATATGTATCGTGTATATACTTAAATAGGGAAAGATAGATGATATCATATATATTTTTGCAATATTGCAATATCCATCAGACTGGTGTTAAAGGATAGCCTGCGATGCCATTCTATTCGTCCGATGTCAGAGTACTGAGGGCCTAGTGCGAGTTTTTCACTGCTACCGTCACCGTGTCGACGTAAACGCAGATTTGTATAGGATCGGAACAGCGCCTCTGTCGGCCTAAAGATGACACTATTGTGAGATGATAAATAAAGAACAGCCGTGATGATAATTGTGACTTGTGAGCCCATACAAATCTGCGTTTACGTCGACGCGATGACTTGTGACGGCGATTTTAAGAAAACTCGCACTAGGCACTCTGTACCCGAGACAGCGATGGACTTAGCATATGTCACCGTGACAGGTTATCTTCAGTGAGAAATTAGTTTTGTAATACGTCGACTGGGTTGCCCTTCTGGGAAAGGGTCTACTTAAAAATGATTTTAAAAGATACCTTCTAATAAATCTCCTCACACCACCCACATACCTGTAAACAACAGAATAATAACATCATTAGTAGTAAAAAAAAAACCCTCTGCCTTAATATATAGGACTTAAGCATAACGCGAAATGTGGGTGTAATATAAATACCCCTTCGGGGGGTACTGCCGTGTTATTCACTAAGGTTTCTCAGAGTCGCACTCGTCGTCGAGTGTGGGTTTTAAAGATACGAAATTGAACCTTATCCTCTATGTATTATGTATCAATTTCCTATGATTGAAAAAAAACGCTCGTCGTCGACGCTGAGAAACCTTAGTGAATAACGCGCCAGGCGTGAACATAATATTATATACCTACTAGTTGTACCCCGCGGTTTCACCCGCGTAGATTTAGTTTCATGCTTCATGTCGCGGAATCTTAATATTTTTAATTAATAGAAGTAGCCTAAGTATCTCCTTGAAACAAACAGACAGACAGACAAACAGACAGCCAAAAAAATTTTAAAATTTGGTTTTCTGTGTCAATAGCGTGTATATTTTCATATGCATTTAGTGGAAAGCATTTTAGAGTAACAAACAGACACTTCAATTTTATTTATCTGTATAGATGTAAAAACGTAAACATTAACTTAATGCCCACGCCACAATTAACTTGCACGATGTATACCTATGATAATACTCCACATCGATTAAGAAACATATCGATTCTTTTTAAATCGAGCACACTCGTGTCGTGACTGGTGATGTAATATATAGGTACTCGCATTGTGATGTCAATCAAACGAATATGACGGGTATCGAGAACGATTTGCTGACAAAAACTATTTGGTAATTATTGTGTTTTGAAATAGGTTTGAGTTTTATCACGATGAACGTGGTTTTTTTAGGATGTAGTTTTTCGTATTCAAAATAATGGAATCACTGACTCAAACTCAAACTCAAATATATCTTTATTCGATTAGACTTTATACAAAGCACTTTCAAATCGTCAGAATGACACAATTACACAGGATTATACATGCTACCGCCAGGTTCGGAAGGTTGCTTTTACTGAGAAGAACCTGGCAAGAAACTCAGTAATTACTCTTTTAAAGAATATTATACAGTTTTAAAAAATACAAAATAAATCACTCAAGCAACTATAAGCTGTGTAGTAATATAGTAATGTTTCAAATTAAATTAAATTCATAATATCTTTATTTAATTAGATCGCCTTCAGACACAGAAAAAAATACACTACACAGGATTATAAGTTTTACCGTCGGGCCCGAGGGGTTGCTTTACTGAGAAGACTCAGGCAAGAAACTAAGCAATTATTCTTTTCAAAAATATGTATACAATATATCTCTTGAATATACTCTTGGACACAGTTCCAATGCAAATAGTCAAAAATAAAATATGAAAAATATTAGCGAGCATGGCAAATCCTAGTACTTGCCTTGGTTTGTTGTTCAAGAATATAAGTTGCTTAAACCCGTCGGTGTTGATAAAGGTAGCAATATAATATTATTATAATATCGTGTGAACAGTTTTGTCATACATTACACGAGTGTCTGACCGAGACGTGACAGATATCCACTCATGCGCACCTTTTTAATGCCTTCATACCTTTGGAGGTGATTATTTATATTATTACTAGCTGTTCCCTGCGGTTTCACCCGTCTTAATTTCATGGGTGGCCCGCGGAACCCTAATTATTTTTTTTATTAAAAGTAGCCTAAGTTACTCCTTGAAACATCAGCTACCAGCCAGTGAAAGTCCCGTTAAAACCGGTCCAGCCGTTTCGGAGTTTACCCGGAATAAACAGACAGACAGACCAACAGACACACAGACAAAGAATTAAAAAAAAAATTGGTTTATCTATTTCTGTACCGTGTATAGTTTCATATGCATTTAGGGAAAAGCTGTAATTTTGGAATAACAAACAGACACTTCAATTTTATTTATCGATTATAATTATAAATAATATATTTATAGATTATAAAGTAGATAGCAGGAGCAATAAATTATAAACAAGCTGTTTATACAAGCCTATTTATAGCTTAGACTTTCAGCTATAAATTTTTAACTATACTATGATCGATCTATTCAGTGAAAGTCAACATAAAATGAGTAAGTAAAAAACGTGATTATGCATGATATAATGTGTCACTTGGTTTAAAGCGAAAGAACTTTCGTTTGCAAACCTTCTTTATGTTAATATATCTCAAGTTTATAACAATAATGAGTATCCAATTAAAAAGAGAGTTAGAACATAACGTAGAAAGCGGTATACACGTCCCATCACAAGCTAAGTGTGCAGTGAAAATAATGGGGAATCTGCGCATGTTTAAGTTATAAAATCACTGCAACGTATTTAAGGTATAAAGAGCCTAGCAACTAAGCAAAGTGCTTAAATAAGTAGAATAAACTGCAAAAAAGGACTCAAAGACAAAGTCAAAGTCAAAAATATTCGATTAGACTTTCTACAAAGTACTTTCAAATCGTCAAAACGACATGGTTATACAGGATTATACATGCTACCGCCAGGTTCGGAAGGTTACTTTTACTGAGAAGAACCTGGCAAGAAACTTAGTAATGACTCTTTTCAAAAATATTATACAATTTTAAAGAACAAAGTAAATCACTTGAGAAATGTAAGCCCATGGGCACAGTTCCAATGCACAAATTCTACTCATATCTAAAAGCGTTGCTTGAGAAGACCAGCCCCCACAAGCAGCACCTGTTCACAAGTATGACGAGAATGCCAGCAATATTTTCTACCAAAACTCTGTACCGATTTCTTCCAACTGCCTGGTTGATAACCAAAATGCCATTGCATACATTCGTATGTAGTGCCCAAAAGGGTTAACAGAGGTGTACTTTTGGGACATCCACATTTCGCCAGTTATGTTCAAGACCCAGTTTAAAGTCGCTCAGCGAGTTATGGAAAGAGCTATGCTGAAGAATAGGATTCGTAAAGAATACATCCGACAGAGAAACAAAGTGATCGACATAGCTCAAAGAATTAGCAAGCTGAAGTGGCAGTGGGCCGGCCATATCTCGCGAAGAACCGACAACCGCTGGGGTAAACGAGTTCTTGAGTGGAGACCGCGCCTCGGCTAACGTAGTGTAGGACGCCCTCCGGCCAGGTGGGATGACGATCTGCGAAACACTGCAGCCATATGCTGGATGCGGCAAGCTGAAGACAGGCCGCTATGGCACTCATTAGGGGAGGCCTATGTCCAGCAGTGGACCAAGATAGGCTGATGATGATGAGGACCTATTCATACGGGCGAGCGTTTTGACCTATAGACGAGAAAAATTCAATAAAAATTTGCCCGACCCGGGATCGAACTCAGGACCTCGTACGGTAGCTAGGTGTTTGCAACCACTAAACCAAAGAGGCACTTATATGTTATGTCGGTGAATATGACGCTTTCGTACATAGGAAGTCCTATCTATACATCTATACAGTTAAATAAAATTGAAGTGTCTGATTGTTATTCCAAAATTAGCCAACAGCTTTTCACTAAATACATATGAAAGTATACACGCTACTGACACTAAAAAAACAAGTTTTAAATTTTTTCTCTGTCTGTCTGGCTGTCTGTCTGTTTGTTCCGGGTAATCTCTGAAACGGCTGGACCGCTTTTAACGGGACTTTCACTGGCAAGTAACTTAGGCTTCTTTTATTTATTAAAAATATTAGGGTTCCGCGACAATAAGGATCAAACTAAATCCACGTGGGTGAAACCGCAGGGCACAGCTTTTAATGTAATTAAAAATTATCTGACTTCCCCACGGGATACTAGCGTGACCTATTGCATGTATGAATTGAAATGTCTATAAAAAGCAAGTTTACGTCTTACGTCTCCGTAGTTTATCACGAAACGGTCCATAAAATCGCAATAGAATAGAAAATAGCATGCGAAAAACGATTACTAGCTAAAACATTGCAACATTACCGTTTTTATGGGCACATTGATGGAATTACTGTTTCTTTATCTGTGACTTTGAGTAAATTGATAATGTTAACTTTATCTTTTATTAGCGGCACGCAGGTCATTTTATGCGCGTGGGTTTTGACATGATAAAAACTAATAAAATTGAGTTTGAATTCATACTTTCGTAGCAACTTTTTGGTTCTATATTTGCTCAGGAACAGTATCCATGGGCTTATATTTTGTTTTGGATAAATATTTATAACAAAAATAGCTTCTGTCCGCGACTTCGTCCGCTTGGAAAAGTAACTGCTAACGCTCACTTTAACCCGCGATTGGTCTTAGCGTGATAATAATATTATAACACGCTAATCTCAGCAACTACTGGTCGGATTTGAAAAAATCTCTCAATTTTAGATAAGCTATTATTGAGGAATGGTAAAGGCTATATCATCACCAATCGCTAAGGGTTAATGTTAGCCCAAAGTAACTAAAGTCGCGGGCAGAAGTTAGTTGCGACTGTAAATTGAGATGTTAGCTATCCTATCTTTCAAATTGCAAATCAAATTTGAAATCGGTTCAGTAGTTTAGGGAGTCCATCGCGGACAAACAACGTGACACGTAATCTAAATATATATAACTCAAAGGTGACTGACTGACTGACATAGTGATCTATCAACGCAACAGCCCAAACCACTGGACGGATCGGGCTGAAATTTGGCATGCAGGTAGATGTTATGACGTAGGCATCCGCTAAGAGATTTTGATTAATTTTACCCCCAAGGGGATAATATAGGGGATAAAAGTTTGTATGAAGCCTTGTAAATAAGAATTTTATTTACAAGACTTCAAAATGAAAGGCACGTATTTCACAATTCACAAAACGCAGTGTCAAATTTCCACAATTGCTGTTAATAAAGTTAAATCTCTTATAATAACAGCTCTGAGGCTTATATTAAGACATACCTTTCTCACTCTTGAAACGTATACGGTAGAAACTTTTTTATCATTAATCCAACAACGTTATTTATTTATGACTAGCTGTGCCCCGCGGTTTCATCTGCGTTCAGTTAATTTCACGGGTGTCCTGCGGAACCCTTTTGTTTTTTTTTATTGAAAGTAGCCTACGTATTTAACATCACCTACCAGTGAAAGTCCGGTTAAAATCGGACAGACAGACAGACAGAATTGTTTTTTTATGTCAGTACCTTTGAAAGTGTATAACTTTCATATGCATTTAGTGAAAAGTTGTTATTTTGGAATTACAAACAGACACTTCAATTTTATTTATCTGTATAGAGTATAGATATAGATGATGCGAAATGATTTACTGTGATATGATTTATGGCTACAAATCTAGGAGTGCCTCGTTGGACAAAATTCAAGATATCATCTCTATTTGAGAAGACTTCTTACAAAGTACTTTCAAATCGTCAGAAGGACACCAAAATACATTATACAGGATTATAAATGTTACCACCGGGTTCGGAAGGTTGCTGTTCGGCAAGAAACCTAACGAAATTCCCGGGTCTGGCAAATTGTTATTAGGGTTTTCCTTTCGTACTTTCCCAGTAGGAGGAGCTCGTGGCACAGTTGCTATTGCGCATATCATTCGATCAGCGAAGTTAAGCAACCATACGCCTAGCCAGTAGTTGGTTGGGTGTCCGCCCGAGTTACCTCCGTGCCTCGTAGAGCACGTTAAGCCGTCGGTCCCGGTTGCCAATTTAGCATCTTTGGCAATCGTTACACGTCAGTCAGAGGCCTAAAAATAATCTGACAACTGGTTTAACCCAGATCACAGATTTTCCTCCTAAATGGGGTTGCGAAGGTCAGATGACAGTCGCTTTGTGTTAAAATCAGGTGATCAGCAACATCGGGTTGAATTAAGTGCCGACCCCAACAATGTATGGGATAAGGCCAGGGAGATGATGACTTTCCCAGTAGCAGCCCAGAGTCTAAAGTGTTACATGGGACTTAAAAATAACTGTACACGTGTATTCCCCGAAGGGGTAGGCAGAGGTATTGTAATAACAACCCCACTTTTCACCGAAGATGATTAAGTGCGAACGTGACAGATGGTGAGTCAGTCGCCGTCTCAAGCACTTTACATAGTACGTGTTAGAATAGCCCGAGAATGTGTCTTATATTATAGGTAATAGAAACTAGACTCCTGAATAGAACCGTTGAAAACTATAAGCTACAATAACCGTTTATCATTCAAATTTAAATTCAAAGTATTTTTATTTGATTAGACTTTTAACAAAGTACTTTCTAATTGTCATAACGACACGATTACGCAGGATTATACATGCTAGCGCCAGGTTCAGAAGGTTGCTTTTACTGTGAAGAATCTGGCAAGAAACTCAGTTATTACACTTTTAAAAAAGTACAATTCTGAGTAATCAGTCACTAAATGCATATGATGATACACGGTACTAACATTAAAAAACCAAGTTTTAAAATTTTTCTCTGTCCGTCTGTCTGTCTGTCTGTCTGTTTGTTCCGGGTAATCTCCAAAACGTCTGGACCGATTTTAACGGGACTTTCACTGGCAGGTAGCTGATATTTCAAGGAGTAACTTAGGCTACTTTTATTTATTAAAAATATTAGGGTACCGCGACATGAACCATGAAACGAAATCTACGCGGATGAAACCGCGGGGCACAGCTAGTATGTAACATAAAAACACCCACTTAAATTACCGCAATAAATCATATCATGGTAAACATTTTACGGATTATCATTAATAAATAACGGTGTTATGTTAATTACGATTGTATGTTGGCGTGCTTATAAACTGGCGTAACTGTTACATATTATAATGATAGCTTATTAATATTCATTGTATGAAAGTTTTGACTATAGGGTTTTGGTATTATGTAATATAATTGGATAGTGCTATGTTAATTATGAATAGCGGACGTCACGCGGTTTCAACCGCGTAGTTCCCGTTCCAGTGGAAGTACGGGGACAAAATGTAGCCTATATTACTCGCCGATAATGTAGCTATCCATTGCTGAAAGAATTTTCAAGATCAGTTCAGTACTTTTTGAGCCAATTTGTTACAAACATTACATACTAATCTTTCCTCTTTACAATATTAGATTTAGATTATGTAAAATTATCACAGACCAATACGAAACTACTTTTATGCGAAAACATGCGTATAATATGTACTAGTTATTATCTGACATCATATTGAGTAAGCGAGTAAAAAATCGTGAAGCAAATTTGTAATTTTTTGCCTTGACAGTTGACGCTTAGCGATAAAATTAGCATAATGCGGCTCGAAGGACCATTTCATATTCCAATTCTTGCTAATAATCACTTTGGTATTTTTTTAATCAATAGGATGATTTTTAATGATGTATTAAATAATATTTTTATTTTTCCTTTTCTAGTCTTATCATAATTTACCAATTCATTTTCTACTTCCTCAGTGTTCCTGTTGTAGTCATCCACATTCTTTTTTTTTTTTTTTTTTTTTTTTTGGATATGGTCTCTCGCAGTTGGTAGGGGGGAGTTACCTCCACTGCTTAACCGGACTATAGGGCGAGACCCAAGGGCCTCCAGCCGAGCTTAAACTTAAATACTAAGCAACACAGCTAAGGGCGCCCCGGTGCGGGGCTCGGACCTCGGCTTAGGGCGTTGCTGGGGGATGAGCTAGGGAGCTGGATCTGAGTTGTATGATTTAGGGACGTGTTTAAGGCTAGTGGCTCGGCGCGCGCCGGCCCTAGCAGGGGACGGGGGGGACGATGACGTAGAGTTCGCGACGAGCCTCGCCGGCGAGGACGGAACAATGGTCGGTTTGGTGTGTGCTTTTGAGACATTGCTTGCTGAAGCAATGTGATATCGTCGTCAGGGTCAAGGAGAACGTGCCTCGGACGGCGTCGGGAGGAGATACGAGATGGGGTATATCGGGCGGCCGATACGATTAGTGGGTTCGGGTGTTTTTCGGCAGATTCGAAAAAGCGCTTAGAGGCTCTTTTCATGAACTGCTTGATGGTGGGAATTTTGAAGTCTACATGGAGTTGACTATTGCGAACATACCACGGGACTCCCGCGGCCTTTCGCAAGAATTTGTTTTGGAGGACCTGCATTCTATGGATGTTAGAGCTGGCCGTGTGTGCGAAAACAACACTGGCGTATGTCATTATGGGACGGATGCACGAGAGGTAAATTCTCAACTTGGACTTAAGTGACAATTTGCTCCGTGCATTTAGTAGGTAATGGAGTCGACCAAGGGCAAAGGAAGCACGTGACCGTACTTTCTTTGTGTGGGATGCAAAGGACAACCTTTGGTCGAGGATGACGCCTAGGTATTTGGCCGTGGATTCCCAGGGAATTGGCTGGCCGAACATGGTTACAGAAGGCGGAGGATCGTGATATCGGTCGCCAGAGCGGCAGAAGAGGACAGCTGCGCTCTTATCTGGGTTGACTTCAAATCTCCATTTCCGAAACCATTTGCCGAGGGCATTGGCTGCGGTTTGGAGATGTTTGGCGATCGTATGACGGTCTCTGCCTCTATAGTAGATAGCCGTGTCATCGGCGAAGAGAGCTAGATCGGCATTGGGACTTTTGGGGATGTCGCTGGTGTACAGCGTGAAAAGTAGTGGGGAGAGCACGGAGCCTTGGGGAACTCCAGCACGAATACGGCGAGGGGAGGATAATGAGCCCTCGATGCGATATTGGAAGGTGCGATTCGATAAGAAGTCTCGTATGATGAGCACGAGTCTGTCAGGCACACCGATTTGGTAAAGCTTATATAATAGGCCATTGTGCCAAACTTTATCGACACATCCACATTCTTTTTTTTTTTTTTTTTTTTAGGATATGGTCTCTCGCAGTTGGTAGGGGGGAGTTACCTCCACTGCTTAACCGGACTATAGGGCGAGACCCAAGGGCCTCCAGCCGAGCTTAAACTGAAATACTAAGCAACACAGCTAAGGGCGCCCCGGTGCGGGGCTCGGACCTCGGCTTAGGGCGTTGCTGGGGGATGAGCTAGGGAGCTGGATCTGAGTTGTATTATTTAGGGACGTGTTTAAGGCTAGTGGCTCGGCGCGCGCCGGCCCTAGCAGGGGACGGGGGGGACGATGACGTAGAGTTCGCGACGAGCCTCGCCGGCGAGGACGGAACAATGGTCGGTTTGGTGTGTGCTTTTGAGACATTGCTTGCTGAAGCAATGTGATATCGTCGTCAGGGTCAAGGAGAACGTGCCTCGGACGGCGTCGGGAGGAGATACGAGATGGGGTATATCGGGCGGCCGATACGATTAATGGGTTCGGGTGTTTTTCGGCAGATTCGAAAAAGCGCTTAGAGGCTCTTTTCATAAACTGCTTGATGGTGGGAATTTTGAAGTCTACATGGAGTTGACTATTGCGAACATACCACGGGACTCCCGCGGCCTTTCGCAAGAATTTGTTTTGGAGGACCTGCATTCTATGGATGTTAGAGCTGGCCGTGTGTGCGAAAACAACACTGGCGTATGTCATTATGGGACGAATGCACGAGAGATAAATTCTCAACTTAGACTTAAGTGACAATTTGCTCCGTGCATTTAGTAGGTAATGGAGTCGACCAAGGGCAAAGGAAGCACGTGACCGTACTTTCTTTGTGTGGGATGCAAAGGACAACCTTTGGTCGAGGATGACGCCTAGGTATTTAGCCGTGGATTCCCAAGGAATCGGCTGGCCGAACATGGTTACAGAAGGCGGAGGATCGTGATATCGGTCGCCAGAGCGGCAGAAGAGGACAGCTGCGCTCTTATCTGGGTTGACTTCAAATCTCCATTTCCGAAACCATTTGCCGAGGGCATTGGCTGCGGTTTGGAGATGTTTGGCGATCGTATGACGGTCTCTGCCTCTATAGTAGATAGCCGTGTCATCGGCGAAGAGAGCTAGATCGGCATTGGGATTTTTGGGGATGTCGCTGGTGTACAGCGTGAAAAGGAGTGGAGAGAGCACGGAGCCTTGGGGGACTCCGGCACGAATACGGCGAGGGGAAGATAATGAGCCCTCGATGCGATATTGGAAGGTGCGATTCGATAGGAAGTCTCGTATGATGAGCACGAGTCTGTCAGGCACACCGATTTGGTAAAGCTTATATAATAAGCCGTTGTGCCAAACTTTATCGAATGCTTTCGCTATATCGAAGAATAGGACGCCCGTTTGCTGTTTGGCTTGGAACCCCGCACTTATGTGTTCAACGATGCGGTGCACCTGTTGAACACACGAGTGCTTGGTTCGGAAGCCAAACTGCTCATTCGGGATAAGTTTGTGGGATTCAGCGAAGTCCTTAAGTCTTTTGAAGATCAACCTTTCGTAGATCTTCGCGAGAGTTTTAAGGAGACTAATGGGGCGATAACTAGAGGATTCGGATTTGGGTTTACCAGGTTTTGGTATCCCTATGACAACTGCTTCTTTCCACGATTGTGGGAAGATGTTGTTAGAAAGGGCAGCGTTAAAAATGGCTGTCAGGAAGACAATGATGTGGAGGGGAAAGAGTTTGACAACTTTATTTGTTATCCCGTCGGAGCCAGGAGACTTCCTAGGGTTGAGATCTTTGATGAGGGATTGAACCTCATCGACTGTAACTACTGGGAGTGGGTTGTCTGGGTCCTCTATTGGGGGCTGGGCTACCCTTCGTTCGACCTCGGCGTCCACCTTTGTGAGATGGGCCATGTCTACTTGTTGGGAGCTGGGAGAACATTGGGATTCTAGATTGTCGGCTAGACATTCGGTCTTTTCGTCGTCGTCGAAGGCGGGACTACGGCCAGGACGATTAAGAGGAGGGATGCCGCAGGCTTCTTTGACTCTGAGCTTGCGTTGCAAGTGCCAGAAAGCCTGGTGATTAGGGGTAAGGTTAGCCAAGAAGTTGTCCCAGCGAGCTTCCCTCATTTCATTCATGCGCCTTCTTACTTTGGCTTGTAAGTGGTTCATGAATGATCGGTTGGCTGCTGTGGGGTAAGTCCTGTAGGCTCGGATAGCCGCGTTTTTCTCCGTCACCAGTTCGCGTACATCGTCCGGCAGCCTCCAGCGATGGTCGTCCATCGCTGGGACCTGCCGGGAGCAGTTGTTGACTGCTGATTGTACGTGACTGGTGAGGGAGTCAATTGCGTTCACCGTGTCTACAATGGAAGTTGGGGTCGGTTCGGGGAAGGGCAAGGGAGTAGACTTGAGGTTTTCCTCTAGTTTCCTCCAGTTAGTTGCCGTTTTCATGGGGGTGGGAGTACTCGAGTCAGGGGGACCTGTGCGGGGGGTAAGACTGAGTACAACGGGACGGTGATCGGAGTCAAGCTCGTCTATCGATTCCATAGAATTTAAACGAAGGTTTATATTCTTTAGAATCGCCAGGTCGAGAACGTCCGGACGGTGGTCTATAATAGCTGGGTAATGCGTCGGATGCATGGGAGCTATAACGTCGAAGTTATGGATGCTACTGAGGTAATTGAGTTGATTACCTCTGGAATTTCGAGTGCGGCTATTCCACGACTCGTGTTTGGCGTTTAGGTCTCCTGCCACGATGACAGAGTTGCCTAAGCTAAGAAGTTTTACGATATCAGGAGCGATATCGCCTTGTTTGTTGGGTGCGATGTATGCCGAAACTATTATGATTGGTTCGTGTCCAGTCATGCCTAGCCGACATATTGATGTCTCGATTTGAGAGAGGTTGGGGGGATCCATAGGAATGCAGTAAAGAGATCTTTTATAATAGATGAGGGTGCCTCCTTTGGCGGAGTGGGTTCTATCGTTGCGTACTATTTGATAGTTCGCAATTTTGGGATCGCGGTTGGAGGGTTTGAGGAAGGTCTCTTGGAGGAGAAAGATGTCTAATTGGTGTTGGCGGAGGAAGGTAGCGATCTCGTCGCGTTGGGTGTTAATGCCATTGGCATTAAAGAACCCTACTTTGAGGGACCTGGGTTTGATTTTTCCTCCTAGGTTGTGGTTCTCCATTATTGGACCGTACCAAAGAAAGAGGTGAGGGCTGTGGTTACGTGAGCGAACTTGCTCATCGTAGCCATGACGGAGGCAATATTACCGCGTGAGGCGCGGAGTTGCTCGGCCATCTGGTTCAAGCTGTGGATGTCAACCGCGTGGAATAATTGGCTCAGATAAGCCATATTATCGCCAGTCGCGGTGGCTTCCGGGGCTTGGGGAGAGGGACCCTTAGGGGTGGGTGCCAGAGGGGCTGCTGGCGAGCGGGGAGCTGCCGCGGGAGGAGGGCCTTTTGGCTTAGGGGGTTGCACGGTGGGAATGGCCATTAATGGGGGGATGACCGTGGGCTGGGGAGCTCTTGGAAGAGCGAGTTTGGGGAATGCGCGCTGATGGTTCAGTGCGTTCCAGGGGGAAGGTCTTTGGGGACTAAGGCGCTCGGGGAGAGCGGAGGAAGGGAGGTTTTCCCTGGTGTTGCGAGCTTGAACTCGCTTTACCATTTTGGGGTGAGGACGAGGGGCTTTCGGGCAGCCGCGATAATTCGCAGGGTGGCCCGATTGACCGCACAGAACGCAACTAGGCGGCTCTGTGCAGAGTGAGGTATCTTTGGGACGGGGGCAATCACTTGTGCCGTGGTCACCTAGGCACTTAACGCACCTGGGTACCGCAAAGCAATTGCGGGAAGAGTGGCCATATAACTGGCACTTGTGACATTGGCCGATTTGGCCGCGTTTGTTGGGGGCTTCGACCTTTAAGCCAGATAAATGGCATACGGTCTTAATATTGTAGATGTTTTTTCCGGCGGGGGAGTGCTTACATACGACAAAAACCATGTCGTATATTGCACTGTTGCGGGCGCCGTGCATGCGATGCACCTCTAGGGCGGGGATATTTTGCGATTGAAGATCGCTGAGAATAGACTTCTCGTCTATTTCCTTTGGGATGCCGCGGATTACGACGCGGAGAAGACGATCTTCAGGGAGGTCGTAGGAGTGGAAGGCTACTTTCCTAGCCTGTAACATTTTGGTCAGAGACCTGAAATCGGTGGATGTAGGCACCGAGACTTTTATGCCATTGGCGGTGGTTCGGGCGTTTGTATAAGCAATGCGATTGGCATTGCACCACGCCGAGACGTCGGTCCACTTCGCCTTATCTTGGATGAAGATAGGCGGTGGGATGGGCTCTTTCCTCGAAGATGAGGCTATGGACTGAGGGGGTGGGATGATGTCAGATCGGTTTCCCTCTGAGGGAGTGACCGTCTGCGAGGACAGGGAGGCAGTGGGCTTTTCAGAAGTCTTGAGTGACTTCGCCGGGGTCTGGGCAGCAGAAGCTTTGGTCTTGAGAGACCGCTTCTTCCTTCGCCCTAGAACGACATTGAAGTTGTCGTCAGCGGAAGAGTTGGAGTCCGAGTTGGACTCAGAGGCCATGTCCGCGTCGATAATGACGGGACGGCTGGGAGGGCAATCGGGACTTGCCGGGGACTCTTCGAACCTCATTGGGTTCGGTTTGAGAGGGACAGAGGGCGCTGCAGGGGCGTAAGTAGAGGGCTCAATGGCCGGGGAGGGGCATGGTTCGCCGCAATATTTGGCGAGGTCCTCTGGAGAGAGGACCGAGCTGGCTACGGCCTGGTTGGCCGGGATCTTTAGAAGTGCCCGAAGAAGGGCATGGAGATTGGGGTCGGCCATTTTGGGAATGGCAACAAAATGGGGGAGCAAAAATACCGCGCGGTATTTATTTTATTGATTTTCGCGCCTAATCCCCAGGTTGGACTGGCCTGGGGTTGTGTGCGTGTGTGTTAGTCCCTCGCTGCCGGGGGTAGGCAGTTAGGGTTGAGTAGGGTGTGCCCTAAGCTTGTGATCCCGCTGCCAATCTTAATGTGCAGACGGGTTCCTAACAGCCTTAGTGCAGAGGAGTACTTTTAGCCGAAGCTTAAAGCAACCAAACAACACTAAGGAATGGGATGGTAGGGAAAGGGTAGGGTGGGAGGGAGGAGATGGCTAGCGTCGGCGAGGGAAGCCCCCAAGGCCGGTGGTTCTAGCCCCGTCCGATTTGTGTTTTTGCCCTGAGGGGGCAAAAACGGGTGTATCGGGTCCACACCCCACTCGGCTTCGTTGGCACCGCTAGGTATCCACCGAGGACCACCAAACAGTGGTTTTTACCTTAAGGGTCACAACTAGCGAGACTTGTCTCACACAGAAACAGAGATGGCCGAAACCCGCCTTGAAAAAGGCAAGTTCGGCGAAGGGTTCGGTGCGCAGGTAGCAGCACGCAGGTAGCAGCGGGCGGCGACCGGACAATGGGCAGCGGCGGAGCGCGGCAGGAGAGCGCTTCGAGACGTCCGTACGGGGCGGAGGTCGGAGCGCGACAGGACATCCACATTCATAAACATAACTCTATTTATTCCTGTCACGGACAATGTGGCCAGAAAGGGATGGTGTCACGAACAACAGAGATAGCTATTCCCAAATCTTCCCTCTCCCTCTTTCTTGTAATGCGCGGTACGCGGGGCGCTAGTTGTGACCTTTAGTTTTATATAAAAATGCGCTAGCGCCCCCGTACTTTGTGTCCACTCAATTCAGCGAAAACAAGGCGAAGCTCTGCCCTAGAGCTCGCTCAAAGTAAAAAGTGTTATTAAGTGAAATGTAAAATTAAAGTGTAAATACAGTCCATTTTAAATAAAACAATATTTCGGAAAGGTGTAGTTTTTAATTTAACCAACACAATTGTTGGTCCGTTCGAGCCGCATTGAAGACACCAGCACGACAGTTACTTGTCCGGGTGAAGAAGTGAAGACACCAGCACGACAGTTACTTGTCCGGGTGAAGAAGTGAAGACACCAGCACGACAGTTACTTGTCCGGGTGAAGAAGTGAAGACACCAGCACGACAGTTACTTGTCCGGGTGAAGAATCGAAGATACCAGCACGACAATTACTTGTCCGGGTGAAAAGTTTGAAGACGAGTGGAACCACGAAGAGAAGAAATCTTCCATCAAGAAAGAAGAAGCTTAGTGAAGACGAAGATTTCAGAAAGAAGAAATCAGTCAAGAAAGAAGGAAACTAAGCGAAGATCGAAGATTTAAGAAGAAAAAGTAAAGAAGAAAGAAGCATCATTAAGAAGAGCTAAATTAAATCCTGAAGAGAGAAGAGGATAGCAGTATATTGAGGTTCGGCCCATCACCTCCTCCGTGCCAGCGTGCCCGCGTGCTTCGTGTCAAGAGGATAGCAGTTAATTGAGGTTCGGCCCATCACCTCCTCCGTGCCAGCGTGCCCGCGTGCTTCGAGTCAAGACGTCGAGTCATCGAGCACCGAGCAACGAGCTTCGCATCGTGCGCCGTGTCATCTTCGCCATACGTGTAGCGATAGGGGCCTCGCTCTGTGCCACCTAACGGTGTCAAAGGTGCAGGGCAGGCAAGGTGACACGCCGATACAAAGGCGGCCTGGTACTTTGTGCGGTACCAGCCGGTCAGTCAAGCGCGCCTCTTTCGAGGCGCTGACCGTGCGTGCACAACTGCGCCGGTAAGGCGTGCACACTGCGGGGGCCGGACTGTAGGCACTGCCGACGCGGCCGAAATTCCCATCGGTCGTCGAGCACCCCGTAGCGTGTACGACCCTCTGCTGGGTAGTGCCTCCCTTCCCTTACCCTACATCCATCCCTGCGGGAGCGAACGCCACTCCCGGCACCTCCCAAAGGACTGCTAGGGACGTTAGGAGTAGGGGCACGAAGAGCCGAAACATGAACACGAGAAGCAAAGCCGGAGGAGAGAAGCCCACTCTGCAAGTGTACGAGGATTACCCCGCGTCCCCGTCCGTCGTCGCCGCGATACCGTCCCACATACAAGCGGATCGCGCACCCGCCATGACCACCGTCGAGGAAGAAATCACAGGCCCGCCGCGCGGCGCCGCTTCACCCCGAGCTATGTCGACCCGCTCGCACCAATCGACCGCGAGCGCTATAGCTCGTATAAGGCAAGCCGAATTCGAAGCTGAGGAACGACTCGCCGCCATTCAGAGAAAGGAGCTGCAGTTGGAAGCAATGCTGGTGAAAAAACGGTTGGCGTTAGACGTGGCTACAATAAGGGAAGAAACCGATCGAGAAAGCGAGGTGGACGACACAGATGCAGGCGGCAGAGTAGATGACTGGCTACACCGCGCCCGAATCGCGCCAAGAAAAAGGGATTTAGATTACGAGTCTTCAGACATGCGTGCACCGGCCCCGTACCCAATACGGGGGGAGAGACCCGGACGCGCAGAAGCGGCAGGACGAACGACGGCCGATGTACCCGCAACGAACGAGCGGAGAGAAAATACAGAGCGCTGCCAGAACGATTTCGTCATGCCAGAGAGTGAGAGGGAACGACATAGGCATCTCACTCCCCCGCGCGGTACTACGCAACGACCGCGATCACCCACACCGACCGGTTCGAGAGGCCGAGGAATAGAGCGTTTAGCGGAAGCGTTAGAGAAGATGACCCAGAGGCAAGCGCCACCGTCGCGACAGATCCACGAGTTACCGATCTTCAGTGGCGCCGCAGGGGAATGGCTACCGTTCAAAGCAGCCATGAGAGATTCTTCATACCGCTACAACTTCTCACCGGTAGAAAATATAGCTCGACTTAGGGCGTGCCTCAGAGGGGAGGCGCGTGAACTTGTGTCGGCGCTATTATTCACGGCGACCGATCCCGCCGTTATTATGAAAACGTTAGATCAATGCTACGGCCGGCCCGAAGTAATCATTGACAGAGCCTTGGAAGATATAAGGAGATTACCGCGCCCAGGAATGGCCGCCAGCGAATTAAACACGTTTGCGGTAAAGCTACAAAACATCGTGCACGTTATTGACTCCGTTGACGAGCGAGGATACTTACAGAATCCAATGCTGGCTCGGCAGGTGACAGAGAAACTTAGTCCACACATCAGATCGCGGTGGTGTGACTATGCAGAAGAGTACGGAAGTAGGGAGGAGCCTGAAATAGTGACGCTGTCCCACTTCCTCATGAGAGAGGCCGATCGTGCCGTACGCTTCACCTACGCACCTGTGACGCAGACAACAGCCAACATCGGAAATCGCATCGCACCGGTTGGCAAGTACACAGAGCAACGCCGCCAAACCGCGCCGATGAAAAGGAGCGCAAAAGTATACACTGCAACCACAGAAGTAACATCGAAATCATCGTGTTATTGTTGCGGAGAAAAGCACGACGTACCGAAGTGCACAAAGTTTGCTTCAATGAGCCTAGATAAAAAGTGGGAATGGGCCAAAGAGGCAGGGATATGTTTTCTCTGTCTGAATAGCAAACATAGAAAGTTCCGATGCAGAGCAAAAAAGTGTGGTGTAGACGGATGCAACTACGCGCACCACGCACTGCTACACTCGTCGCGAGAACGAGACAGCGAACGAACGAGCGAGAAAGAAGACTCTGAAACCACGGCGGCGGCGCATACGCGATTGAGTGACAGAGAGGTCCTACTGAAAGTATGCCCGGTCAGTATCAAAGGGTCAAATGGGAAGGAAATTAACACGTTCGCTTTACTCGACGAAGGCTCGACAATAACGCTCATAGACGAAGATATCGCGTTGGAAATCGAGGCGCAAGGACCGAAACGCCCCTTGCACATCCACGGCGTCACGACGAGCCAAAAGGAACCGAATAGCCGTCGGGTGAGGATATCAATACGAGGAACGAATGAAAATGAGTCACACGCCATCGAAACACGAACGGTACAGAGTCTCTCTTTGGGAGGTCAGAGCATATCAGGAGAACATTTACGATATGCGCATCTCGACCCGATACAAAACAAGGAACTGCGTTTTGACTATGCTAAGCCGCGGATACTGATAGGAAGTGACAACTGGCACCTGATTGTGTCTAGACGGTTGCTCACTGGAAAGAGGAACGAACCGGCCGCGTCACTCACCCACCTAGGATGGGTCATACACGGCACAGTGCCACGTGTGATACATGCTGCGCAGCGAGAGACAGTGTTGCACATGTATACCACAACGCGAGGAAGCTCCGCCGACGAGGACTTAGATAAGCTGGTCAGAACACACTTCGATATCGATGCTCTGGGCGTGTCGACAAAGAGGAAACCGATCGCCGAGGAACAAAGAGCGCGAGAAATATTTGACGCTACGGCCAAACACGTCGACGGTCGATGGCACGTAGGTTTACCATGGAGGAATGACAGCGACAACATGCCACCGAGCTACGATATGGCGCTGAGAAGACTACACACGATCGAGAAGAAAATGGATAAGTCGCCAGAGTTTAAAGCAAGCTACACTGCACAAGTAAATAACCTACTAGAAAAAGGGTACGCCGTACGATGTGAAAACGACCAGTCTCACCCACGAACATGGTATTTACCGCACTTCGCTGTAACGAACCCGAATAAACCAGGAAAGGTGCGGTTGGTCTTCGACGCTGCAGCGCCGTCGGGTGGTGTATGCTTAAACGACAAACTCCTCGATGGCCCGGATTTGTTGCGCATGTTGAACGGGATTTTGTTCCGTTTTCGAGAAAAAGATGTCGCTGTCACCGCTGACATACGTGAAATGTTCCTTCAAATTAAAATACGTGAAGAAGATCAGGCGGCTCAGAGATTCTTGTGGCGAGGTGACAATCGCGACGAGCCACCTGTGAAATATACGATGCAGAGTATGATATTCGGAGCACGAAGCTCGCCTTTTTTGGCACATAGCGTGCGAGACAGAAACGCGGAAGAAAATAGAGAGACGCATCCATTGGCATATGAATCCATCACGAAGAACCATTATATGGACGACTGGGTGGAAAGTTTCGACAATGATGAGTTAGCCGCACGCGCCATACAAGAAGTACGCGAGGTACACTTCAAGGCGGGTTTTAAGCTAGCGGGTTGGGACTCTAATCACGCCCACCTATTGAATAATATAAGCGAGGAAGACAAAGCTCGCACTCCAAAAGAGCTCGGATCAAATGTTCACCCCTACGGAAAGACGTTGGGAATGTTATGGTTGCCAAACGAAGATGAATTGGCATTCAATACGGCACTACATCGAGTACCCGAAGAGGTGAAAAACGGGTCGCGGCCACCTACAAAGAGAGAAGCGCTAGGAGCCGCCATGTCGATATTCGACCCGCTTGGATTGTTGAGCCCGTACACTATTACCGCCAAGGTCATCCTACAAGGTTTATGGAAACAGAAAATCGGCTGGGACGAGCCCCTCCCAACTGACGAAGCCGCGGATTTTCAAGTATGGATGGACGACCTAGAGGATGTGAGCAAAATAAAACTCCCGCGGTGCTATGAAAGAGAAGAAGTCATCAATAGGCAGCTGCACGTTTTCTGCGACGCGAGCGAGCAAGCGTACGCAACCGCCATCTACTGGAGATGTCTGAAAAGAGATGGCACGATAAATGTAGTACTCGCAGCTGGAAAAGCGAAAGTCGCACCGATAAAGGCCCAAAGCATACCTCGTTTGGAGCTACAAGCTGCGCTCGTTGGCGCACGATTGGCTGTGGAAGTACAAAAGGAACACCGTTGGAAGGCAGACAGTGTGGTTTTGTGGTCCGACTCGCGCACGGTATTACAATGGATAAGAAGCGACGCAAACTACACCCCTTATGTTGCGCATCGGTTAGGAGAGATAGCCGAGCTAACAAAGGAAGACCAATGGCGATGGGTACCCACGGAAGCAAACGTAGCGGACGACGCAACTAGATCGGGAAGAGGCCTAAAAAGCGACGATCGATGGTTTACAGGACCGCCGTTTCTATACGAAAGAGAGGACAGATGGCCCTGTGAAAATGCGAACGAACAAGAACGAGACGACGAGACAGTCGCTCATGTAAGCGAAAACGAGACGGAACTCATCGATATACGCAAGTTTTCATCGTACAAACGACTCGTGAGAACGTGGCGCGCGTATACGTTTTCGTAAATAAGTGCAGACGAAAAGCTAACGACCACAGGAGGGAACACGTCAACATCAAAAAGGGAGATGTTGTTGTAATAGCAGACGGCCAGCTACCTAGAAATGTGTGGCCAAAGGGAATAGTAGAGAACGTGCATCTTGGACCCGACGGTATCGTGCGGAGTACGGACGTGCGGACGCGTGGAGGAATATTCAGAAGACCCGCGAGGCGCCTCATTGTCCTGCCAGTAGAAAAAGGCTACGAAGCTCTACGCCGGGGGGAGATTGTCACGGACAATGTGGCCAGAAAGGGATGGTGTCACGAACAACAGAGATAGCTATTCCCAAATCTTCCCTCTCCCTCTTTCTTGTAATGCGCGGTACGCGGGGCGCTAGTTGTGACCTTTAGTTTTATATAAAAATGCGCTAGCGCCCCCGTACTTTGTGTCCACTCAATTCAGCGAAAACAAGGCGAAGCTCTGCCCTAGAGCTCGCTCAAAGTAAAAAGTGTTATTAAGTGAAATGTAAAATTAAAGTGTAAATACAGTCCATTTTAAATAAAACAATATTTCGGAAAGGTGTAGTTTTTAATTTAACCAACACAATTCCTATTATTATATTATAACTACCTGTGTCCTGTGTCCCGCGGTTTCACCCGCGTATATTTAGTTTCATCCTTATTGTCGCGGAACCCTAATATTTTAAATAAATAAAAATATCCTAAGTTACTCCTTGAAACATCAGCTACCTGCCAGTGAAAGTTAAAATCGGTCTAGCCGTTTCAGAGATTACCTAGAACAAACAGACGGACGGAAAACAAATTAAACTTGGTTTTTTTAGCGTCAGTAGCGTGTATACTTTCATATGCATTTAATGAAAAGTTGTTATTTTGGAATAACAAACAGACTTCAATTTTATTTATCTGTATAGATATAGATGTATGGATAAAAATGTATAGATTAGCTTGCAGCTTAGCCACGCACTAACTATACCTTCACCAAGTTCCATATCTCTAGGATAAGATGTTGTGCGTAAATCTAGATTGTATGGAATTGAAAATGAAAAATGAAAATGAAAAATGAAAAATGAAAAATGAAAAATGAAAAATGAAAATTGAAAATTGAAAAATGAAAAATAAAAATGATTTATTCAGTTTAGGCCCTGGTAAGGCATTATAATCTCTTTTCCCTTAAGGAACTTGTTAAGTAAGGAATGTGTTAAGTCTAAAAAGTGAAATTTCCACTCAAACGTGTAAAAAAGTGCCTACATTATTTACTTTTAATTTCATCGCATAATCCCTGACCTTAGAAACCGAACATAATAGTTTCTCACTTCAACAAAAAGAATCTGTATCTATCCATCCCACTCTAAGTTTAACTGAAGATGATCAGCCGATATTTTTAGTTAGCAGTGACTTGCTGGTTCTTGGAGAAAGTAATTTTGAAGTGACAATAGCCGATACGTGTAAGATATGTGTCAGATAATGTAGTGTCATAGTTAACTATTCAAAGCTGCTTCACACCTATTCATTAAGATGAGTTAGAACGCATTAAAGGTGAATAAAACACATCTTTCGCTACTTAAGAAGTTGTGTTTATGATAATTTTACGTGATAGCAAAATAACCCTATATAAAGCTGTAAAACACTAACGGATGTCACGCGGTTTCACCCGCGTAGTTCCCGTTCCCGTGGGAGTACGGGGATAAAATATAGCCTATGTTACTGGCTGATGATGTAGCTATCCATTGCTGAAAGAATTTTCAAGATTGGTTAAGTAGTTACGGAGCCTATTCAATGCAAATAAACAAAAAAAATTATCAAATCTTTCCTCTTTTACAATATTCACTTAACAATCTCTTTAAAAAGAACTGACTACGGAACAAACAAAGTAATGTACTCAGTATTTGATATTAATTTCAGCTAGATACCGCCATACATTCATAAGAAGATCTAGGCAGAAAGACGGACAGACATACAAGCAGACAGGCACACAGACGGACGGACAACGAAGCGATCCTGGGGCCCAACCATGAGCTCTTATTGCAATGATAATTCAGTTGTGCGACAGTGACAGATGTATGCACGTCACATACATCTGTCTCATAAATGAGTGAAACCATCATGGCAATAAGAGCTCATGGTAAGGCCCCTGATATAGGTTCCTTGTTTCCTGAGGCTTAATAATGGAATATTCTAATACGAAAGGATAAAATATATTAATTTAATTTTATCAAATACTTGAACTCGTCCAATAACCGAACTATAAGCCTAATTAACCCAGAGTTTCGCTAGGGTAGATTGAAATCAAGCAACCAACCAGTCAATCTAACATCTCTAGTAGGCCACATATAGCCAAGTCATTTATCGTATCTGTTGAGTTCTAAGACATGTTTGGTCTAGTTTTTTTACCTTGGTTTTTGCTTCAAGCACGCTCATGTACCTGGTATGGCTAATAGCCGTAAAATTTGGACCGATTAAATTTAAATAATGGCGAAATTGTGTTCAATTGATTTTTTAGCCCGCTATGGAACGGGATTTTAAATTAAGATACATGTGTTCGTTGTGGAGTTGTGTTGATGCAAAATTGTATCGTCAGACTAAATTCGTTTGGAGGAATAGTTTCATTAAATTTTGTATGAAAGTTGTTAATTGGAAGCTGAAATTATATTATCGGTTAAATTTCGTGTAGCTTTCCTTTTGAAAAGGAAGTTTTTACCAGCCTGAAAAGTCTTCTTCAAATCTCTATAGCCAATTTTAACTTGGTAAGGAAATGCAATTAAGTATGCCCTATCTTTGCTTTATAAAAAACTAGCTGTGCCCCGCGGTTTCACCCGCGTAGATTTAGTTTCATCGTTATTGTTGCGGAACCCTAATATTTTTAATAAAAGGTGAAAAGCCTATGTCCTTTCTCAGGGTCTAAAGATTGTCTGTGCCAAATTTCATCAAAATCGGTTGAGAGGTTTAAGCGGGTAAGCATAACAGACAGACAGAGTTACTTTCGCATTTGAAATATCGGTAGGGATATCAATTTCAATTTTCGGGATATATTTCTGTGGAGCACTTTGTTATGGCTATCGTGTTAAAACACTTAAAGTATTATTTTTATACAAGTTTTATTATTCAAACGAAATAAAGCCAGTGTGAAGTAAACCATATGGGATAAGTTATGGTGGAGTTGAAAATTACAAACATCACGTACACATGAACTTTAAAATCAACCCATTCCTTTAAAATCGTGAAAAAAATAAGATACAAATACATACATATGCTCACGCCTGTATTCCCCGAATGGGTAGGTAGAGGTGTTGTAACAACAACATCCACATTTCACCGAAGATGATTAAGTGCCAACGTAACAGATGGTGAGTCTATCGCCGTCTCATACATCCGTCTTTGAATTACTTCTCAGATATATGCAGGTTTCCTCACGATGTTTTCCTTCATCGTAAAGCACGTGGTGTGAAATTACTGTACATAGTTTTTTTTTTTTAAGTTTTTAGACAAACTCATTGGTACCGGCCCGGATTCGAACTCGCGTCGCTTGCGTAGCAGGCGACTACTATAACCCCAAGGCCACCACGGCTTAAGATACAAATGAAGATGGAAATTATATAAAATTAATAAAATACGAATCAAGTTTTGAACTTACTGCACCGTTCGTGGCTAAATCGTTACAAGTATCAAAGAAATATGTCGACCCATTTAATTTACAACCACATCACTTGCTAATATCAACTCTTCCGCATCGTAATAAGATCGATATTGACGCGATAATTGTTTATTTATCAGACGGAGAAAGCCACGTGGGCATAGATGTAGTAGTTTGATAGAATTTTCGTGATTTACAACGATCATTATTGCTCCATAACGGAAAATAATTGCAGATCCGTGATCCGAGTGAGTTATAGATGTAAAATTGCGCAGGCATTTTTTGCAGATTACTTTCATCTCTGTAGAGCGTGTTACGGAATTTAATCGGAATATACTTAATCTACTTATGTAACTAGCTGTGCCTCTCGGTTTTCCCTGCGTAGGAGATACAGTAAAAAACTGAGATATTAACCGTGGTCCCACTGCTATTTCCCACCGTGGGTCCACGGGTAATATTTTTACCCGTAGACCCACTGCTTTAGTTTTAATTCATCCTTTTCCATATACCAGTTTCTGTGAGCCCACGGACTGAAATTCTACCTAAACATTCAAGAATTATTAGGTATCCCCTAACATAAGGTATCAATGTTTTCAAAAAAGATAAATTAAAAGCAGGACAGGCAGAGCAGTGGGTCTACGGGGAAGAAAAATACCCGTGAACCCACGGTGGGTCAATAGCAGTGGGACCACGGATAATAACCCAAATAACTGATATTTTTCCCGGTTTTGTAACATTTTCCATTGATGCTTCGTTCCTATTGGTCACGGCGTGATGATATAAAGCCTTAATCCTTCTTCGGTGAATGAACTATCCATCACAAAAGTAAATTTTCAGTAGTTCTTGAGATTAGCGCGTTAAACCAAACCCATTGCTTTTCAGCATTATAATATTATTATAGACTAGCTGTTTCACTCGCTTAGATTTATTTTCATCATTATTGTCGCGGAACCGTAATATTTTTAATGAATAAAAGTAGCCTTAGTTACACCTTGAAACCTCAGCTACTTGCCAGTGAAAGTCCCGTTAAAATCAGTCCAGCCGTTTCAGAGATATCCCGGAACAAACAGACAGACAGACAGAACAATTTTAAAACTTGGTTTCTTAATGTCAGTAGCGTGTATACTTTCATATGCATTTAGTGAAAAGCTGTTATTTTGGAATTACAAACAGACACTTCAATTTTATTTATCCGTATAGATTACTAGCTTCTGTCCGTAAATTTTATTGAATAAAATGTATATGTGCTTTTCATCCAAATTCGTTTAGTAAAGTAAGCAGGATATTATCCTTAACCGTGAATTTACTTTTAAAATACAATTAACAGGAACGTAGGAACGCCATCTTTGTCAGCAAACTTAAATAAAGTTGGATAGATAATAAAACAGAAGATTAAAACATGCGCAAGCGCAGCTATCGGATGGACGTTATTCTGTAAGGTTTCTCAGCGTCGAACTCGACATCGAGCGTTGGTTTCAATCATAGGAAATTGATACATAATACATAGAGGATTAGGTTAAATTTCGTATCTTTAAAACCGACACTCGACGAAGAGCGCGACGCTGAGAAACCTTAGTGAATAACGCGGCAGGTGGAAGATTCCATAGGTATTATTGCCGGCGTATTAGTCTCACATCCTGTGCAAAACACAAATTACATACATAAATTACAAACATACGTACATTCAAACACGAGTCTAAGGGAATTGAAATCTCTTTTATATGATAATCTAGCAGATGTTGATATTTCTGGAAGAAGGGAGAGTCTACAATCAACATGTTAGTCATTCGGACACGAAATATTCGGACATAGCGTTCGAATTGACATATGATTTTTTTTCACTGTCCATTCGGACTCTATTAAAATCATCGAAGCTGTTTAATACAGGCAGACGATAAAGTTGAAAAATATATGTATACTAGCTGTGCCCCGCGGTTTCACCCGCGTAGATTTTAATTCATGGTTGCCCGCGGATCCCTAATATTTTTTAAAATCTAAGTAGCTTAAGTTACTCCTTGTAACATTAGCTATCCGTCAGTGAAAATCCCATTAAAATCCGTCCAGCCGTTTCGGAGATTACCCGGAACAAACAGACAGACAGACAGACAGACAGAGAAAATTTAAAAAAATTGGTTTTTCTATTTCGGTACCGTATATACTTTCATTTGCATTTAGTGAAAAGTTGTTATTTTGCAGTTACAAAGAGACACTTCAATTTTATTTTTCTGTATAGATGTATATATGTGGGAAGAGGTTTTATGTTAGAATGATAGGCAACGTGTGATCGGAAAGAATAAAAGAAGAAGTAAGAAGTGACGGATGACAGAACGATGGTGGAAGACGTGAAAGACGGACGACGAAAGACGTCAAGATTATTTATTATTTAAAGATGTGTTTATTTAAGTTATAGTAAGAAGACAAAGTAAAGAAGTCCAGTTCCATTCCATTTCTCGTTATATTTTATTCAATCCCACAACTTTGGGGGCTCGTCCGGGATCGATGTGAAAAATATTTCGAGTTTGATATGGAAAAAAATGACGATCGCAATGATGAAGATGGCGTCGTGAAGCAAAAAGGCGAACAATTTTCACGAAGATGACGATGACTAATACGATGCAGTTTACGGAGCGGATGGTGCCTGTATTCAGCGGAACAGATATCACACAGACAGCAGCGCAATGGATTGAGGAGTTAGAAGAAAACGCTTTAATTTATAGATGGACGCTGCGACAGCAACTAATAGTTGGAGAGAGAGCGTTGGTCGGGTGTGCAGCCTTATGGCTCCAAGCCCAACATCCTTTTAAGACGTGGAGTGCGCTAAAGGATGCTCTAGCTGAGGAATTTCCAGAGTATATAGACCCGAAGATTATTAGAAACATAATGACGCTAAGGAAGAAGCACCCAGATGAATCCTGTTTACAGTATATGTACATTATGAAGGCAATAGGAAGACGAGGGGAGATACCGGAGAATGTCATTATTAAGTGTATCATCGATGGCATGGTCGACGACGAGGCTTATAAAAATGTATTGAACGGTGCATCTACATTTGTTGAGCTGAAGGGAAAATTCAAAATTTATGAGAAAGTAAGAGGAAGGTCGGAGAAGCACGAGAAACCAATATGTAAGGAGGAATATTCGGAATATCAGGTTCAGAGTATAATGCAGCAATACTACAGTCAGCGGATTCAAAGAATAAATAATAGTGACAAGACCGATAAGAAGGATACAATACTGACGTCAGAGGTGACATATGAATTAGATTCCACAGTTGGCATTATTGACAGCAAATCCGACAATATGACAGTTTCTAATATGGCGGATCTGAGCAATGACATGAATGACGTGATTAAGATGACGGACGGTTGCGATGGCAACAACATCAACATAAAAGTCACAGACGACAATGAGAACAAGCAGAAGGAACCAATAATGATTACGTTGGAAGAAAATATGGATGGCGGAATTATTGAAGCTGGAACCATGATGAGGAACAGTGATGTTTATAATAATGTGTATTGTAATGTTGTAAATAAGTTGTATTTGATTACCGGTAGAAAGATAGATCAGGAGTGTGTAGAAGGTGTGTTTCTGGTGATGAATTATGAGTGTTATAAGTTGAATGTAAGGGATGATGTTGTATGTTCAGAGTATGAAAGTTTAATGGGTAAAGTGAAGAAAAGAAATAGGAGTTTAAGAGTGAGTTATGATTTCAAGAAAAGGAAGAAGAATATAAGTTGTTTATAGTTGTAAATACGGTGTACGTTGTAAAGTTATTATTCTTTAAGTTGTGAATTGTTGGAATGTCTGAGGACAGACATTATTTTCAGTGGGGCAGTGTGGGAAGAGGTTTTATGTTAGAATGATAGGCAACGTGTGATCGGAAAGAATAAAAGAAGAAGTAAGAAGTGACGGATGACAGAACGATGGTGGAAGACGTGAAAGACGGACGACGAAAGATGTAAAGATTATTTTATTATTTAAAGATGTTTATTTAAGTTATTATTACATTAGGACGAAGTACAGAAGATCCTTTCAAACATTCCTCGTTATATTTTATTCAATCCCACATATATGTATATAGATATGAAAAAAATTTAACCAAAATAGCTTTAAGACAATTTTGACAACCTGCAGTTTTTAGCATTATATACCTTGTGGATGACAGATTTACCTACAACTAAGTGATCTTTGACAGTATTTTATCTGACCTTACAAAACACGTTTTTTCATTAGTGTCCGAATCGTCAGGAAAAAAAATATTGAAATAAGAATATGTCAATTTGGACACTGAATCTGAATATATTGTGTCCGAATCATATATTGAGTCCTCCTTTTTTTAAGTCAGTTAAAACATAACTGTGGACCTACTATGTATAAGTACACTTCTGCTTGCCCCTTCTGGAAATACAGGCATGAGCATATTTTTACGACCTGGAAATACAAATCAATTTAAAAAAAAAACTCTTTCTGTTCGTCTGTCTGTTTGTGTCGGCTAGTCTCAGAGGACTCAGAGCGGCCTTCACCAGCAGATAAATTATGTTACAAGGAGAATTTTAGGCTATTTTATCATAACAAAATATGCTTCCGAAATAAAGCCACCTATAAAAATTCGTCTACGCGGGTGAAACCACGAGGTCCAGCTAGTCAGTATACAAACTAGAACACCCATAACGATAACCCATATATGGTTATGACATAATCTAACTAAAAGGGCAGAATAGTCCCTTTAGCTCTATAATTATTCTCATATTCTCCACTCGACACCTATCCCTTAGCATGTAATTGGTAGCCATTTGATCCGCCATCTTGGGACGCCATTTTCTATTATATTCAAATTAGGAATGCACTGCTGTTCCATTCAGATTCAGTGTTGTCGTAATATAAAATGTTCTATAGAGATTATAGAACATGACATTGACTGGTTAAATTTTATATTTTTAACATTAGTTTGGAAAAAAATATGTAACTAACAAATTAAAAGATAAAAGATTTCTGAAAAGGATCAATCACCCTTTTTCAATGACACGTCGATGACAATATTAAGCTTAAAATGCATCTACATAAAATGTTTCCGACAAACATATCCCTACTAATATTATAGAATTAATCCTTGAAACATCAGCTACCTACCAGTGAAAGTTCCGTTAAAATCCGTCCAGCCGTTTCGGAGATTACCCGGTACAAACAGACAGACAGACAAAGAAAATTTTTAAAACTTGGTTTTTTTGGTGTCAGTAGCGTGTATACTTTCATATGCATTTAGTGAAAAGCTGTTATTTTGGAATTACAAACAGACACTTTATTTATCTGTATGTATCAGACTGATTGAATAAAACTAATCATTTCAAATCTTACGTTACAAACCTCAGAAGGAACCCTAAGAGGATATGTGTGATATAAGCACTATAATTAATGTTACGACACATCCAAGCACCTTTTTAAAAAGGGATAAATTAGATTCCATTCCATTTGAGTAGAAGTAATGTCGCTTAAGTAAGATTTCCGCAGTTCTTTACACTCATTCATCTAACGACCCGATGAAAAGCTAGTAGAGAGTAATTGCACTAAATAAAAACACACATAAGGGCATCTCACATACATTCAACGGTACATACGCGTACACGCACTTGCTGCGTGCAAGTGCGTGTACCACTCTAAAGTTGACAAACTAACTTCAATTATTTTGGAACCTTCTAAAAGGTAAAGAAAGGAAAATCGTCAAGTTTGTAATTATTAAACCAAATGTTTTTCAATAATATGAAGTTTATTATGATTTAATATCGTTTTGAAATAAAATTATAATATTTTATTAAAAGCAGATTATTTTCCATCGTTTTCTATATCCATGAGCAAAATGACACAGGATTCTATTCAATATACTTTTTCATTGAATATTCGTGTCAATATTCACGAAAATCCTCAACAAAAATGGTAAGTTTACTTGAATTAACCAGAATGGTGTTTGCACGGAACTCGGAGACTGCTTGCGCGGAAGCAGATAGACTCGTTCACCGATCATCAGTGAGCGAAATGCAATCGCTCCGATATTTGACAGGACGCATGGCCTTTGCAATTGACAACTGCGTTTTGTCACCGTATTACCAGCAATCATTTATTATGGTAACGGAACAACTGGACTATCGTATCTACATGCATACGTATACGCATGAAGATCTCGAATCAAATCCGACGCTTGTGACTTGAAAGTCAAAGTCAAAGTCAAAGTCAAAAATATATTTATTAGACTTTTTACAAAGTACTTTCAAATCGTCAGAATGACTCAATTTACAGGATTATACATGCTACCGCCAGGTTCGAAAGGTTGCTTTTACTGAGAAGAACCTGGCAAGAAACTCAGTAATTACTCTTTTCAAAAAACAATATTCTTTCTTTTAGTGACCCCCACAATTTCCTTGAACGCTCATAACTTGTGTCGGAACCAATACAGAACGGCGACTTCATACATAAAGTCGCCTTTCTGTTACATTTCTATTATCCGGTAATTACGTCAACACAAGTTGGTATCTCCATCCACTAGTGCTAATTGAGGAAAGCCGTGGTTTAAATTGACACCTGTATCCTCCCATAGTGATACGCAGAAGTGCGAACTGTAGTCAATGATGATAGATTTATTTAATTTCAGGGAGCCGTGGAGTTGTAAAGAACTTAATTGCTACGATGTCACTGCATCACTAGCGATAGGACGTAAGGCTTGGAAAAACTGTGCTCAAGGGTTTTGACACGTTCGACCATGCGTTTTGCGTTTTTTGTGTTTTTGACGTAAAACTTCTTACACTCGCCGCTTGGGGCGCTTTTTAACATTCCCATCACAAAATGAGGAAAATACGGAGGCGATATCGTTAACTTGCGTCGCTTGCGTAGCAGGCGGCTGGCCAAACCCCACAACCACCACGGCTCGCATTTACAAAACATTGCAAGATAATCTTTGGTTTAGTAATTCAATTTATATTTTCTCTAAGAGCTGTGGTGGCCTCGGGGTTAGAACAGTCGCCTGCTACGCAAGCGACGCAAGTTCGAATCCCAGCGGGGCCTGTACTTATGAGTTTATCTAAAAACTTATGTACAGTGATTTTCACACCACGGGTTTACGGTGAAGGAAAACATCGTGAGGAAACCTGCATATATCTGATAAATAATTCAAACACGTATGTATAGTGCCTGAGACGGCGATGGACTCACCCTCTGTCACGTTGGCACTTAATCATATTCGGTGAAATGTGGGTGTTGAGAATTACAACACCTCTGCCTACCCCTTCGGGGAATACAGGCGTGAGCATATGTAAGTCTCTAACTGTGTCAGAGGCTAGCGCTAAAGTTTTGACAACGCCACGCTAGTGACATATCTACTTCTTACTGAAAAAGTGTTATATCAGTTCAATTATCAACACGTGTCTCGATACAAATACACCAATTGGGCCATCAATTAGTGGGTCCCGCCTGGTAGCGAAGGTACCGTTTTAACAACGTACTGCGGTACTGGGCCGGTAGCTACCGGTATTTTGTAATTGGGCGCTCGGGACTGAGACGGGTAAAATGTAGCACTTAGACTGTAAATTTGTGGTTAAGATACGTAATTGTAAGTCCTTAAATGCAGGATAGCTTCATTTTAGATTTATCTATACATACAGATAAATAAAGTTGAAGTGTCTGTTTCTAATGAACCGCTTTTCACTATATTACTACGCATTTAAAAGTATCTACGTACTACAAAAATACCAATTTAAAAATCTTTGTCTATCTGTCTGTTTGTTCCAGGTAATCTCCGAGACGGCTAGACCGATTTTAACAAGACATACATATGCTCACGCCTGTATTCCCCGAAGGGGTAAGCAGAGGTGTTGTAATTTTCAACACCCACATTTCAGCGAATATGATTAAGTGTCAACGTGACAGAGGGTGAGTCTATCGCCGTCTCAGTCACTATACATACGTGTTTGAATTACTTCTCAGACATATGCAGGTTTCCTCACGATGTTTTCCTTCACCGTAAAGCACGTGGTGTGAAATCACTGTACACACGTTTTTATAAACACTCATAGGTACAGGCCCCGCTGGGATTCGAACTTGCGTCGCTTGCATAGCAGGTGACTGCTCTAACCCCGAGGCCACCACGGCTTAATTTAACAAGACATTCACTGGCAGACTGTTAATATTACAAGTTGCCACATACTTTTATTTAAAAAACATTAGGGTACCACGGGTCACCCATGAATTGTACTCTACGCGGGTAAAACCGCGGGGTACAGTTAGTGGTCGTAACTACGGAACATGATGAGGCCCAAATTACCTCACTAAGCCCTAAGTTTATTAAATTAATGCCAATTTCCTTAGTGCTTCCCCGATCATTCAGAACCGTTAGCTCAAATCGCTAATAACCATAAAGTCCAACCAATAATTACAGTTATTATAATTAAGAGACATATGAATGAGATCATATTGGAACAGACATAATACATTCATACATAAATTATGCTCACGTCTGTATTCCCCGAATTAAGTGCCAGATGATGAGTTGTGATTTTACAATTACATTTGGCCTTATATAAGGCCTTAGTAGCCATTAACCGGGCACTAATCTAGACTCCGGGCTACTAATCCAGGGTTACTACTGGGAAATTACAGATAGGAAAACCCATTTTATACTCTGCCCGAACCAGGGATGGAACTCAGCGACCACTAGACCAACTAAGCAGTAAGTATGTGTAGTTGTAACACATTTGTATTCACTTACAGTATATTAACGGCAGCAGATGCAGTAGATTACCATTAGATGGTTGTATATTTATAAGCCAAAGTAAAAAAATAAATTTACGTCATTTGAATAGAACATGTGTGTCTTAAAGTATTCCTTAAGACATGTGTAGAACCTTTATACGGTGGTATTAGACAGGTGCGTATCTTAACCGCAGCTATATTTCTTTTTCAATAAACCAGTCGCATTCTATTTCTATTCATAGACTAACTTATGTTTAGAATCACCATAACTTATGTTACTTAGATGGCATACCGTCTGCCTGATGAAATGGTAACTTCCACCTGGGGCCTTACCATGAGCTCTTATTGCCATGATAGTTTCACTCATTTATGAGACAGATGTATGTGACGTGCATACATCTGTCACAGCTGAACTATCATTTCAATAAGAGCACATGGTTGGGCCCCTGTTGGCCTAGACAAAGTGACATTATCCTCACGCTTCGCTAGTAGAAACGATACAAAATGTATGGAAATGACATGAATCTGTCACGTGACATATGTAAACATGAAACAGGGTGCCGTGAAATTAAGACTACGTGAGTGAAACCGAAATAAAATTGAAGTGTCTGTTTGTAATTCCAAAATAAAAACTTTTCACTTAATGCATATGAAAATATATACGGTATCTACGGACATAAAAAAAAACATTTTTTCTCTGCCTGTCTGTCGATCTGCCTGTCTCTCTGTCTGTCTGTTTGTTCCGGGTAATCTCTGAAACGGCTGGACCGATTTTTACGGGACTTTCACTGACAGACAGCCATATGATAAGGAGTAACTTAAGCTACTTTGAATTTAAAAATACATTTGGATTTCGCGGGTCACTTATAAAATGAACTCTACGCGGGTAACGCCGCGGGGCAAAGCTAGTCTTAAATATAATGCCAGTTCCATTCGTAATGTAGCTCTACTTGGCGTGGGCACGCGTCCGTGCTCACCGCATATTCTGTGACGGATGATTGCTCGGCAAAAACTCTTGAGCGTTCCTGTCCGCCTAGTACTTCCACTGTATTGTTATTAACTTTCATTGCTTTTTCTGCCATTTCTACTAATATTGCTAGTATTGTAAGTGTAAATTACACACTTAGGTGCTAGGTGGAAAATTATTTGAACAATTTGGAAAAAACTAATCTCTCAATCTATACAGATAAATAAAATTGAAGTGTCTGTTTGTAATGCCAAAATTACAGCTTCACTAAATGCATATGAAAGTATACACGCTACAGTCACGAAAAAACCAAGTTTTAAAAATTTTCTCTGTCTGTCTGTCTGTCCGTCTGTCTGTCTGTCTATCTGTTTGTTCCGGGTAATCTCTGAAACGGCTGGACCGATTTTAACGGGACATTCACTGGCAGGTAGCTGATATATCAAGGAGTAACTTAGGCTACTTTTATTTACCAAAAATATTAGGGTTCCACGACATGAAGCATGAAACGAAATCTACGCGGGTGAAACCGCGGGGCACAGCTAGTAGTAAATAAGTAGTGTTGGTAGATGGCGTCCAAGGAAGAACTACTATGACATCTATGCAGATAAATACAGTTGAAGTGTTTGCTTGTAATTCCAAATAACACTTTTTCACTAAATTCATATAACAATAGTAGCTGTGCCCCGCGGTATCACCCGCGTAGATGTAGTTTCATCCTTATTATCGCGGAACCCAAATATTTTTTATAAATAAAAGTAGCCTATGTTACTCAAGACAGCCATTTCAGAGATTACCCGGAACAAACAGACAGATAGACAGACAGACAGAGAAAAATTTAAAAACTTTGTTTTTTAGTGTCAGTAGCGTCTATACTTTCATATACATTTAGTGAAAAGCTGTTATTTTGGAATTACAAACAGACACTTCAATTTTATTTATCTGTATAGATAGGTCCTCACATAAAAATACCAATTAAGGAATAGAATCTCTGTCAGTTTAATCTCCAAAACGGCTGGACTGATTTTAACGGGACTTTCTCTGGCAGACAGGTGTAAAATAGCCCACTTTTATTAAAAAAAACATTTCACACTTATGAAATTCTAAGAAAAACTCTACGCGAGTCAATCCGCGTTATTTACTTGCATTCCAAAATAAATATCAATTTCCTTATAGTCTATGTGACGTATTATTTATAACTCATCGACGTCACATAAACGTCTATAAAAAACGACAATCTTAAAACATCAAAAACACACTTTCGCATACAAATATTAGCGTAAAATCTGACTACTTTATTTACATAAAAGGACTTTCTTTACATGGAAATAACATACCGAGAAGTGATCTAGTTTTCATTTTTATTGTCGCGTTAACAACCAAATGTATTATTATATAAGATCTTCATATATTTTGCCGATAGAGAAATTTGTTTTCGCACGTATCGATAATTTATTCTCAAATTAATTGGTTCTCAACTTATTTGCATAGATAGTACAAGCTAATAAAAATGCAAAACAGGATATGTTGTGATATAATGTAACGTCGGTTTTAGAAGGGTCTCTAAAGGGGTAGGTAGTTTTACAACATCTATACAGATAAATAAAATTGGAGTGTCTGTTTGTAATTCAAAAATAACAGCTTTTTACTAAATGCATATGAAAGTATACACGCTACTGACACTAAAAAACCAAGTTTTAAAATTTTTCTCCGTCTGTCTGTCTGTCTGTCTGTCTGTCTGTTTGTTCCGGGTAATCTCTGAAACGGCTGGATGGATTTTAACGGGACTTTCACTGGTAGGTAGCTGATGTTCCAAGGAGTAACTTAGGCTACTTTTATTTATCAAAAATACTAGGGTTCCGCGACAATAAGGATGAAACTAAATCTTCGCGGGTGAAACCGCGGAGCACAGCTAGTTGTATATTATAACGTTCCAGTGTTACAACATTATCTTGTCAGACAAGATGCTTAGTTGTCAAATTGACAGATTTATTCAGTACTAGCTGTGCCCTGTGCTTTCACCCACGAAGATTAAGTTTCATGCTTTATTTCGCGGTACCCTAATATTACTTCTAAATAAAATTAGCCTAAGTTACTCCCTGAAACATCAGCTATCTGCCACTGAAAGTCCCGTTAAAATCCATCCAGCCGTTCACGCGTGATGTCGTGACCAAGGGAAATGGGGATTCATTTTTATATATAAGATTATAGAGAGATAAATAGGGCCTGGTAAGGCACTTATGAACGTCTAAGAATTGACCATCGGTTCGTAAACTAGCCTTCTGAGAAGAACCGGCAAGAAACACAGAAAATTGGATATGATACTTTTTATCTGTGGCAAATACACTGCATACTTTTAAAAATACGTGCAAATATACGTTAGTTTTAAAATGAGAAAACTCCCATACCTCCAATATAACGGGAACACGTAGAGTAAAGAAATTTGCGGCGACTTGATGCGAAGACGTGTTTGATTCCGAGAAAACGTGGTCAAGTGCATTTAGACTGTGACTTGTATGCGTTCACTAATATTACTCGGGAGAGTGCCTTTGTTTATAATCAGAAATATCCCCAAGGGGATAAAATAGGGGATGAAAGTTTGTATGAAACTTTGTCAATTTTAAACTGATCGGACTGAGACTTTCCATGCAACATTCATTTATAAATAATATTTCGGTGCCACGAATTAAGCATGAAACTAAATCTACGCGGGTGAAACCGCGGGGCACAGCTAGTGTTATATAAATGAGAAAGAGCATCACTAAGGAACATAATTTTTATGCTTGAACCTACGTGGACGGGACCGCGTGACACAGCTAGTAGGTGTATATAGTGAAGAAAAACATCTTAAAACATGCATCGAAAATATACTATCAGTACTTATTGTATCGATTAATCAGATTTCGTACTATCAAATCTAATCTGCAGTAATAAATCGACTGTGCAAGAGAGACAGATATATACCCGTCGTATACCTCTATCCCTTACAGTGAGTAGAAAAACCTTCTCGTTAAGAGTTGATGGTAAAGTCTCAGAGTTTGTCATATTAATTGAGTTATCATAAAACCGGATATTTTATTATGGACGGTAGTTAATCTACACTCATATTATAAAGAGGAAATATTTGTTTGTTTGTTTGTATTGAATAGGCTCCGAAACTACTTCACCGATCATGAAAATTCTTTCAGCAATGGATAGATACATTATCAGCGAGTAACATAGGCTATATTTCATTCCTGTACTCCCACGGGAACGGGAACTACGCGGGTGAAACCACGTGACGTCTGGTAGTTACATATAAATCGGTAAACTTTATTATGCAATGCTAAGTTGTGTGATGTTTTATTCATTATGTTATTTTCATAGAAAATAACTATTGCGTCAATCATATTAGTTATTGAAGCCGTAGAGGCCGTGGGGTTTGAGCAGTCGCCTGATACGCAAGCGACGCAAAGTTCGAATCCTAGCGGTATGTACCAATTAGTATTTCTAAAAAAAAACTTTAGTACGTGCAATTATTTCACCCCACGTGCTTTACGGTGAAGGAAAACATCGTGAGGAAACCTGCATATGTCTAAGAAGTAATTTAAAGACGTATGTATATTGTCTGAGACGGCGATAGACCATCTGTTACGTTGGCACTTAATAATCTTTGAAAAGCAGGTGCTGTTATTACAACACCTCTGCCTACCCCTTCGGAGAATACATAGCATAGTTTTCTTAAACCTGTTATTTCTGTCGTCATTTGACAATATTTTCCTTTTAGTAATATTAGTATTATTAGATTACATAGATGGTAGATAACTGGGAAAGTTTGTTAAGCGATGTAGGTCATAACGGGATTACTCGTTCGAAATTTAGAGCTGCCTGACTGGGGACCGTACCTTACAGAATATCACAGACAAATAAAGGAATACAGTTTATTCATTTATTTATCAACTAGCTGTGCCCTGCGGCTTCACCCGCGTTTCAATTTCACCCTCATTTCAATTTCATGTGTCATCTTCAGGCCGACAGAGGCGCTGTTTTGATCCCATACAAATCTGCGTTTATGTCGACGCGGTGACTTGTGACGGCGGCTGTGAAAAACTCGCACTAGGCACTCTGAGTTGTTTCCTAAATTTTTTGATGATGCATTCAAACAGACATAATAATTTTGTATGGGAATAGACTTCAATATGCGATTAATAAATTTAATTATTATTATCATTGTAATAATAATATTAATATAAATTACCTTGAAAAGCCGGGACGGGGAAGCCATGTATTATGAATTCGGATGTACCGCAATTATGTTTGCAGTATCCGACGTTCCTAATTAATTATTGAAAGTTGAGTTAATTAAACATTAGGTAGTATTATGTAGTTTGGCTAATTAGGTACTATTATATAGGATAATAGCTTATTAACGTAAATATTTGGTACATACCGTTGTAAGTACTAAAACCACTCGGTGACCGCGGCTTTAGGTGAATGTATACTTTGTGTGAATATATCCATCGATATTTTTTACAACTAAAGAGGCATATAAAGTCATAGTCTATGATGAATAGTGAATGAAGACTCGAAAAGGTCCCAATCGGTTCGAATAATACCTATACACGTAACATATCTAGTGCTACAATATCATTGGTATCTAAGTGCTTTACCATTACATTTTCACAATAAAACAAAATGTGGCCCTTACGTGTCAATAACAATAATAATAAAATAAAACAATAAATAAAAAATAACGACTGAATAAAAACAATTTAATTTTTGATCATTCATAAAACTATTTTGATTATAGAATTTACAATTGCAAACACGCGATTGTAAATTGCATTGTTATATAAAAGTACAATTTATTCGTACTACGTAATAGCCTTCATGTTACCAAAATTGTGGTACCATTAAATTGTACTATGGTACAATTAAAGTACTTGTTAATTATCTCGTGAGAATAGCCTGTGTTATTGCAATATGAAGCTTATTATGACATATTTAATGGTGAGATTGAATTAATTAAGAATTGTTAAGGGACGAGTAGATTTACAGATAAAATATTCAATGGATTAAAATCCCTAATGTGGTTGAATCAATGTTTTCCGAAAGGCTAGTCTGTGCTGAATTATAGTATATCAAACGGATGAACGGAAATAGACATATGTACATTGGAACTGTGTCCATGGGCTTACATTTCTCAAGTGAATTATTTAGTTTTTTTAAATTGTATAATATTTTTGATAAGAGTAATTACTGAGTTTCTTGCCAGGTTCTTCTATAATAGCATGTATAATCCTATAAATTTGTGTCATTCTGACGATTTGAAAGTACTTTGTAAAAAGTCTAATCGAATAAGATATTTTTGACTTGGTTTTTTTGTGTCAGTAGCGTGTATATTTTCATATGCATATGTGAAAAGCTGTTATTTTGGAATTACAAAGAGACACTTCAATCTTATTTATCTGTATAGATGTATAGATTTGTAGTGTAGTAGTCTTTTCTCAAAGTACATCTTGGTTCAAGCCACAAAGATAAAATGCATAAATTGCACCGACAGAAACGGGATAGGAACATCTTTCAGGGGCCCAACCATGAGCTCTTATTGCAATGTTAATTCAGTTGTGCGACAGAGACAGATATATGCACGTCACATACATCTGTCTCATAAATGAGTGAAACTATCATGGCAATAAGAGCTCATGGTAAAGCCCCAATTATTTTATGGAATAACAGTATAATGTCACTAAGTATTATTTTACGACACTATTCAGATTAAACGAGTAAGAACATTTGTCTAAACAGGCGATTTGTTTAAATTTTTGGAAACGGCATTATTAAATGACATAAACTATACATACTTAATGAGGTATTAGAAAAAAATTTTTTTTGAATAATTCACAAGTTATTACAAAAATAAATGTATGGAAGGTCGTTCTTATCACGAAATAATGCTATTCCTAATTATTTATTAGCCTTGTGACTTCGTTCGCATAGTATAATTGGTAATTTTTTTATAAAAGATAATATTAAAAAAAAAAATTAAACTTGCTAGGTCCTCCAGTTCCAGAGAAACTTGGTTTTGACTCACACAGGCGGACGGCCAGATGGAAAAGAGAGTGATCTTTTACGGGTTTTTTTTACCTATTATATTACATAATTAGCCTACATATATCCTAAAATTTCATTCAAAATTATTGATTAAAAATGTTTGCTGTAAAAAAAAAAAAAAAACAAACGTAAAACTTATTATTTAGTTTATAATTATATAAGTATTGTAAAAAAAACGAAATCATAAGTTTTTTTACAATATTCAATAAGTAATGAGACATATAAAAACATGAAGGAAGTAAACAGTAGTCTAGCAAGTTTAAGTTTACCGTAAACTGCAATAAGCGCAAAGCATTGTTTCATAAAAGCTTGAATAACTTCGAAATCATAACAAAAAACTTACCAAGAAATCCACAATCAATGGTCAGAATATCTCCATCAGTTCAAAAATAAATTCACACAAAACCACACACACAATAAAAAATCCCAAGTGCGAAAACTTATCGCTAATTCTCCACCGCAAAATCGCTTTTCGCTCACGGACGCGGACGTCGTATCAGAACGCTCGCTACGCACTGACTGTCGTAACTTGGTTGAACTTGAGATTCAAGTTTACGGGCGTATTGAAGTGGCGACTACTGCTACACCACAGTATAAAATATAAGCTTTACTAACAGTAAGGAATCACTCGCGCTCCGACCTCCGCCCCGTACGGACGTCTCGAAGCGCTCTCCTGCCGCGCTCCGCCGCTGCCCATTGTCCAGTCGCCGCCCGCTGCTACCTGCGTGCTGCTACCTGCGCACCGAACCCTTCGCCGAACTTGCCTTTTTCAAGGCGGGTTTCGGCCATCTCTGTTTCTGTGTGAGACAAGTCTCGCTAGTTGTGACCCTTAAGGTAAAAACCACTGTTTGGTGGTCCTCGGTGGATACCTAGCGGTGCCAACGAAGCCGAGTGGGGTGTGGACCCGATACACCCGTTTTTGCCCCCTCAGGGCAAAAACACAAATCGGACGGGGCTAGAACCACCGGCCTTGGGGGCTTCCCTCGCCGACGCTAGCCATCTCCTCCCTCCCACCCTACCCTTTCCCTACCATCCCATTCCTTAGTGTTGTTTGGTTGCTTTAAGCTTCGGCTAAAAGTACTCCTCTGCACTAAGGCTGTTAGGAACCCGTCTGCACATTAAGATTGGCAGCGGGATCACAAGCTTAGGGCACACCCTACTCAACCCTAACTGCCTACCCCCGGCAGTGAGGGACTAACACACACGCACACAACCCCAGGCCAGTCCAACCTGGGGATTAGGCGCGAAAATCAATAAAATAAATACCGCGCGGTATTTTTGCTCCCCCATTTTGTTGCCATTCCCAAAATGGCCGACCCCAATCTCCATGCCCTTCTTCGGGCACTTCTAAAGATCCCGGCCAACCAGGCCGTAGCCAGCTCGGTCCTCTCTCCAGAGGACCTCGCCAAATATTGCGGCGAACCATGCCCCTCCCCGGCCATTGAGCCCTCTACTTACGCCCCTGCAGCGCCCTCTGTCCCTCTCAAACCGAACCCAATGAGGTTCGAAGAGTCCCCGGCAAGTCCCGATTGCCCTCCCAGCCGTCCCGTCATTATCGACGCGGACATGGCCTCTGAGTCCAACTCGGACTCCAACTCTTCCGCTGACGACGACTTCAATGTCGTTCTAGGGCGAAGGAAGAAGCGGTCTCTCAAGACCAAAGCTTCTGCTGCCCAGACCCCGGCGAAGTCACTCAAGACTTCTGAAAAGCCCACTGCCTCCCTGTCCTCGCAGACGGTCACTCCCTCAGAGGGAAACCGATCTGACGTCATCCCACCCCCTCAGTCCATAGCCTCATCTTCGAGGAAAGAGCCCATCCCACCGCCTATCTTCATCCAAGATAAGGCGAAGTGGACCGACGTCTCGGCGTGGTGCAATGCCAATCGCATTGCTTATACAAACGCCCGAACCACCGCCAATGGCATAAAAGTCTCGGTGCCTACATCCACCGATTTCAGGTCTCTGACCAAAATGTTACAGGCTAGGAAAGTAGCCTTCCACTCCTACGACCTCCCTGAAGATCGTCTTCTCCGCGTCGTAATCCGCGGCATCCCAAAGGAAATAGACGAGAAGTCTATTCTCAGCGATCTTCAATCGCAAAATATCCCCGCCCTAGAGGTGCATCGCATGCACGGCGCCCGCAACAGTGCAATATACGACATGGTTTTTGTCGTATGTAAGCACTCCCCCGCCGGAAAAAACATCTACAATATTAAGACCGTATGCCATTTATCTGGCTTAAAGGTCGAAGCCCCCAACAAACGCGGCCAAATCGGCCAATGTCACAAGTGCCAGTTATATGGCCACTCTTCCCGCAATTGCTTTGCGGTACCCAGGTGCGTTAAGTGCCTAGGTGACCACGGCACAAGTGATTGCCCCCGTCCCAAAGATACCTCACTCTGCACAGAGCCGCCTAGTTGCGTTCTGTGCGGTCAATCGGGCCACCCTGCGAATTATCGCGGCTGTCCGAAAGCCCCTCGTCCTCACCCCAAAATGGTAAAGCGAGTTCAAGCTCGCAACACCAGGGAAAACCTCCCTTCCTCCGCTCTCCCCGAGCGCCTTAGTCCCCAAAGACCTTCCCCCTGGAACGCACTGAACCATCAGCGCGCATTCCCCAAACTCGCTCTTCCAAGAGCTCCCCAGCCCACGGTCATCCCCCCATTAATGGCCATTCCCACCGTGCAACCCCCTAAGCCAAAAGGCCCTCCTCCCGCGGCAGCTCCCCGCTCGCCAGCAGCCCCTCTGGCACCCACCCCTAAGGGTCCCTCTCCCCAAGCCCCGGAAGCCACCGCGACTGGCGATAATATGGCTTATCTGAGCCAATTATTCCACGCGGTTGACATCCACAGCTTGAACCAGATGGCCGAGCAACTCCGCGCCTCACGCGGTAATATTGCCTCCGTCATGGCTACGATGAGCAAGTTCGCTCACGTAACCACAGCCCTCACCTCTTTCTTTGGTACGGTCCAATAATGGAGAACCACAACCTAGGAGGAAAAATCAATCAAACCCAGGTCCCTCAAAGTAGGGTTCTTTAATGCCAATGGCATTAACACCCAACGCGACGAGATCGCTACCTTCCTCCGCCAACACCAATTAGACATCTTTCTCCTCCAAGAGACCTTCCTCAAACCCTCCAACCGCGATCCCAAAATTGCGAACTATCAAATAGTACGCAACGATAGAACCCACTCCGCCAAAGGAGGCACCCTCATCTATTATAAAAGATCTCTTTACTGCATTCCTATGGATCCCCCCAACCTCTCTCAAATCGAGACATCAATATGTCGGCTAGGCATGACTGGACACGAACCAATCATAATAGTTTCGGCATACATCGCACCCAACAAACAAGGCGATATCGCTCCTGATATCGTAAAACTTCTTAGCTTAGGCAACTCTGTCATCGTGGCAGGAGACCTAAACGCCAAACACGAGTCGTGGAATAGCCGCACTCGAAATTCCAGAGGTAATCAACTCAATTACCTCAGTAGCATCCATAACTTCGACGTTATAGCTCCCATGCATCCGACGCATTACCCAGCTATTATAGACCACCGTCCGGACGTTCTCGACCTGGCGATTCTAAAGAATATAAACCTTCGTTTAAATTCTATGGAATCGATAGACGAGCTTGACTCCGATCACCGTCCCGTTGTACTCAGTCTTACCCCCCGCACAGGTCCCCCTGACTCGAGTACTCCCACCCCCATGAAAACGGCAACTAACTGGAGGAAACTAGAGGAAAACCTCAAGTCTACTCCCTTGCCCTTCCCCGAACCGACCCCAACTTCCATTGTAGACACGGTGAACGCAATTGACTCCCTCACCAGTCACGTACAATCAGCAGTCAACAACTGCTCCCGGCAGGTCCCAGCGATGGACGACCATCGCTGGAGGCTGCCGGACGATGTACGCGAACTGGTGACGGAGAAAAACGCGGCTATCCGAGCCTACAGGACTTACCCCACAGCAGCCAACCGATCATTCATGAACCACTTACAAGCCAAAGTAAGAAGGCGCATGAATGAAATGAGGGAAGCTCGCTGGGACAACTTCTTGGCTAACCTTACCCCTAATCACCAGGCTTTCTGGCACTTGCAACGCAAGCTCAGAGTCAAAGAAGCCTGCGGCATCCCTCCTCTTAATCGTCCTGGCCGTAGTCCCGCCTTCGACGACGACGAAAAGACCGAATGTCTAGCCGACAATCTAGAATCCCAATGTTCTCCCAGCTCCCAACAAGTAGACATGACCCATCTCACAAAGGTGGACGCCGAGGTCGAACGAAGGGTAGCCCAGCCCCCAATAGAGGACCCAGACAACCCACTCCCAGTAGTTACAGTCGATGAGGTTCAATCCCTCATCAAAGATCTCAACCCTAGGAAGTCTCCTGGCTCCGACGGGATAACAAATAAAGTTGTCAAACTCTTTCCCCTCCACATCATTGTCTTCCTGACAGCCATTTTTAACGCTGCCCTTTCAAACAACATCTTCCCACAATCGTGGAAAGAAGCAGTTGTCATAGGGATACCAAAACCTGGTAAACCCAAATCCGAATCCTCTAGTTATCGCCCCATTAGTCTCCTTAAAACTCTCGCGAAGATCTACGAAAGGTTGATCTTCAAAAGACTTAAGGACTTCGCTGAATCCCACAAACTTATCCCGAATGAGCAGTTTGGCTTCCGAACCAAGCACTCGTGTGTTCAACAGGTGCACCGCATCGTTGAACACATAAGTGCGGGGTTCCAAGCCAAACAGCAAACGGGCGTCCTATTCTTCGATATAGCGAAAGCATTCGATAAAGTTTGGCACAACGGCTTATTATATAAGCTTTACCAAATCGGTGTGCCTGACAGACTCGTGCTCATCATACGAGACTTCCTATCGAATCGCACCTTCCAATATCGCATCGAGGGCTCATTATCTTCCCCTCGCCGTATTCGTGCCGGAGTCCCCCAAGGCTCCGTGCTCTCTCCACTCCTTTTCACGCTGTACACCAGCGACATCCCCAAAAATCCCAATGCCGATCTAGCTCTCTTCGCCGATGACACGGCTATCTACTATAGAGGCAGAGACCGTCATACGATCGCCAAACATCTCCAAACCGCAGCCAATGCCCTCGGCAAATGGTTTCGGAAATGGAGATTTGAAGTCAACCCAGATAAGAGCGCAGCTGTCCTCTTCTGCCGCTCTGGCGACCGATATCACGATCCTCCCCCTTCTGTAACCATGTTCGGCCAGCCGATTCCTTGGGAATCCACGGCTAAATACCTAGGCGTCATCCTCGACCAAAGGTTGTCCTTTGCATCCCACACAAAGAAAGTACGGTCACGTGCTTCCTTTGCCCTTGGTCGACTCCATTACCTACTAAATGCACGGAGCAAATTGTCACTTAAGTCTAAGTTGAGAATTTATCTCTCGTGCATTCGTCCCATAATGACATACGCCAGTGTTGTTTTCGCACACACGGCCAGCTCTAACATCCATAGAATGCAGGTCCTCCAAAACAAATTCTTGCGAAAGGCCGCGGGAGTCCCGTGGTATGTTCGCAATAGTCAACTCCATGTAGACTTCAAAATTCCCACCATCAAGCAGTTTATGAAAAGAGCCTCTAAGCGCTTTTTCGAATCTGCCGAAAAACACCCGAACCCATTAATCGTATCGGCCGCCCGATATACCCCATCTCGTATCTCCTCCCGACGCCGTCCGAGGCACGTTCTCCTTGACCCTGACGACGATATCACATTGCTTCAGCAAGCAATGTCTCAAAAGCACACACCAAACCGACCATTGTTCCGTCCTCGCCGGCGAGGCTCGTCGCGAACTCTACGTCATCGTCCCCCCCGTCCCCTGCTAGGGCCGGCGCGCGCCGAGCCACTAGCCTTAAACACGTCCCTAAATAATACAACTCAGATCCAGCTCCCTAGCTCATCCCCCAGCAACGCCCTAAGCCGAGGTCCGAGCCCCGCACCGGGGCGCCCTTAGCTGTGTTGCTTAGTATTTAAGTTTAAGCTCGGCTGGAGGCCCTTGGGTCTCGCCCTATAGTCCGGTTAAGCAGTGGAGGTAACTCCCCCCTACCAACTGCGAGAGACCATAACCTAAAAAAAAAAAAAAAAAAAAAAAACAGTAAGGAATCTATCACACTCGCGCTCCGACCTCCGCCCCGTACGGACGTCTCGAAGCGCTCTCCTGCCGCGCTCCGCCGCTGCCCATTGTCCAGTCGCCGCCCGCTGCTACCTGCGTGCTGCTACCTGCGCACCGAACCCTTCGCCGAACTTGCCTTTTTCAAGGCGGGTTTCGGCCATCTCTGTTTCTGTGTGAGACAAGTCTCGCTAGTTGTGACCCTTAAGGTAAAAACCACTGTTTGGTGGTCCTCGGTGGATACCTAGCGGTGCCAACGAAGCCGAGTGGGGTGTGGACCCGATACACCCGTTTTTGCCCCCTCAGGGCAAAAACACAAATCGGACGGGGCTAGAACCACCGGCCTTGGGGGCTTCCCTCGCCGACGCTAGCCATCTCCTCCCTCCCACCCTACCCTTTCCCTACCATCCCATTCCTTAGTGTTGTTTGGTTGCTTTAAGCTTCGGCTAAAAGTACTCCTCTGCACTAAGGCTGTTAGGAACCCGTCTGCACATTAAGATTGGCAGCGGGATTACAAGCTTAGGGCACACCCTACTCAACCCTAACTGCCTACCCCCGGTAGTGAAGGGACCAACACACACGCACACAACCCCAGGCCAGTCCAACCTGGGGATTAGGCGCGAAAATAAATAAATTAAATACCGCGTGGTATTTTTGCTCCCCCAATTGTTGTTTTGCCATTCCTAAAATGGCCGACTCCACTCTCCGCGCCCTCCTTCGGGCCCTGCTCAAAGTCCCGGCCAACCAGGCCGTAGCCAGTTCTGTCCTCTCTCCGGAGGATTTCGCCAACCTCTGCGGCGAACCAAGCCCCTCCCCGGCCATCGAGCCCTCCACATACGCCCCTGCGGCGCCCTCTGTCCCTCTCAAACCGAACCCAATGAGGTTCGAAGAGTCCCCCGCAAGTCCCGATTGCCCTCCCAGCCGTCCCGTCATTATCGACGCGGATATGCCCTCTGAGTCCAACTCGGACTCCAACTCCTCCGCCGACGAAAACTTTAATGTCGTCTTAGGACGCAAGAAGAAGCGGTCTCTCAAGACCAAAGCTTCTTCTGACCAGACCCCGGCAAAGTCTCTCAAGACTTCCGCCAAACCCGTAGCCTCCCAATCTGCGCAGGCGGCCTCTCCCTCGGAGGAAAACCGCTCCGTCGCAACCACACCCTCTCAGTCCGTAGCCTCATCTTCGAGGAAAGAACCCCTCCCACCGCCTATCTTCATCCAAGATAAGGCAAAATGGACCGACGTCTCGGCATGGTGCAATGCTAATCGCATTGCTTACACAAATGCCCGAACAACCGCAAATGGTATTAAAGTCACGGTGCCTACTTCCACCGACTTCAGGTCTCTTACCAAAATGCTACAGGCTAGGAAAGTAGCCTTTCACTCATATGACCTCCCCGAGGACCGTCTCCTCCGAGTAGTAATCCGCGGCATCCCTAAAGAGATAGACGAAAAATCTATCTTATGCGATCTTCAATCGCAAGACATCCCCGCCCTCGAGGTGCACCGCATGCACGGCGCCCGCAACAGTACCATATACGACATGGTCTTTGTCGTATGTAAGCACTCCCCCGCCGGAAAGAGCATATACAATATTAAGACCGTATGCCATTTATCTGGCTTAAAGGTCGAAGCCCCCAACAAACGCGGCCAAATCGGCCAATGTCACAAGTGCCAGCTATATGGCCACTCTTCCCGAAATTGCTTTGCGGTACCCAGGTGCGTTAAGTGCCTAGGTGACCATGGCACAAGCGATTGCCCCCGTCCTAAAGACACCTCACTCTGCACAGAGCCACCTAGTTGCGTTCTGTGCGGCCAATCGGGCCACCCTGCAAATTATCGCGGCTGCCCAAAAGCCCCTCGTCCTCACCCCAAAATGGTAAAGCGAGTTCAAGCTCGCAACACCAGGGAAAACCTCCCTTCCTCCGCTCTCCCCGAGCGCCTAAGCCCCCAAAGACCTTCTCCCTGGAACGCACTGAACCATCAGCGCGCATTCCCCAAACTCACTCCTCCGAGAGCTCCCCAGTCCACGGTTATCCCCCCATTAATGGCCATCCCCACCATACAACCCCCTAAGCCAAAAGGCCCTCCTCCCGCGGCAACTTCACGCTCGCCAACAGCCCCTCTGGCACCCACCCCTAAGCGTCCCTCTCCCCAAGCCCCGGAAGCCACCGCGACCGGCGATAATATGGCTTATCTGAGCCAATTATTCCATGCGGTTGACATCCATAGCTTGAACCAGATGGCCGAGCAACTCCGCGCCTCACGCGGAAACATTGCCTCCGTCATGGCTACGATGAGCAAGTTCGCTCACGTAACCACAGCCCTCACTTCTTTCTTTGATACGGTCCAATAATGGAGAACCACAACCTAGGAGGAAAAATCAAACCCAGGTCCCTCAAAGTAGGGTTCTTTAATGCCAATGGCATTAACACCCAACGCGACGAGATCGCTACTTTCCTCCGTCAACACCAACTAGACATCTTTCTCCTCCAAGAGACCTTCCTCAAACCCTCCAACCGCGATCCCAAAATTGCGAACTATCAAATAGTACGCAACGATAGAACCCACTCCGCCAAAGGAGGCACCCTCATCTATTATAAAAGATCTCTTTACTGCATTCCTATGGATCCCCCCAACCTCTCTCAAATCGAGACATCAATATGTCGGCTAGGCATGACTGGACACGAACCAATCATAATAGTTTCGGCATACATCGCACCCAACAAACAAGGCGATATCGCTCCTGATATCGTAAAACTTCTTAGCTTAGGCAACTCTGTCATCGTGGCAGGAGACCTAAACGCCAAACACGAGTCGTGGAATAGCCGCACTCGAAATTCCAGAGGTAATCAACTCAATTACCTCAGTAGCATCCATAACTTTGACGTTATAGCTCCTATGCATCCGACGCATTACCCAGCTATTATAGACCACCGTCCGGACGTTCTCGACCTGGCGATTCTAAAGAATATAAACCTTCGTTTAAATTCTATGGAATCGATAGACGAGCTTGACTCCGATCACCGTCCTGTTGTACTCAGTCTTACCCCCCGCACAGGTCCCCCTGACTCGAGTACTCCCACCCCCATGAAAACGGCAACTAACTGGAGGAAACTAGAGGAAAACCTCAAGTCTACTCCCTTGCCCTTCCCCGAACCGACCCCAACTTCCATTGTAGATACGGTGAACGCAATTGACTCCCTCACCAGTCGCGTACAATCAGCAGTCAACAACTGCTCCCGACAGGTCCCAGCGATGGACGACCATCGCTGGAGGCTGCCGGACGATGTACGCGAACTGGTGACGGAGAAAAACGCGGCTATCCGAGCCTACAGGACTTACCCCACAGCAGCCAACCGATCATTCATGAACCACTTACAAGCCAAAGTAAGAAGGCGCATGAATGAAATGAGGGAAGCTCGCTGGGACAACTTCTTGGCTAACCTTACCCCTAATCACCAGGCTTTCTGGCACTTGCAACGCAAGCTCAGAGTCAAAGAAGCCTGCGGCATCCCTCCTCTTAATCGTCCTGGCCGTAGTCCCGCCTTCGACGACGACGAAAAGACCGAATGTCTAGCCGACAATCTAGAATCCCAATGTTCTCCCAGCTCCCAACAAGTAGACATGGCCCATCTCACAAAGGTGGACGCCGAGGTCGAACGAAGGGTAGCGCAGCCCCCAATAGAGGACCCAGACAATCCACTCCCAGTAGTTACAGTCGATGAGGTTCAATCCCTCATCAAAGATCTCAACCCTAGGAAGTCTCCTGGCTCCGACGGGATAACAAATAAAGTTGTCAAACTCTTTCCCCTCCACATCATTGTCTTCCTGACAGCCATTTTTAACGCTGCCCTTTCAAACAACATCTTCCCACAATCGTGGAAAGAAGCAGTTGTCATAGGGATACCAAAACCTGGTAAACCCAAATCCGAATCCTCTAGTTATCGCCCCATTAGTCTCCTTAAAACTCTCGCGAAGATCTACGAAAGGTTGATCTTCAAAAGACTTAAGGACTTCGCTGAATCCCACAAACTTATCCCGAATGAGCAGTTTGGCTTCCGAACCAAGCACTCGTGTGTTCAACAGGTGCACCGCATCGTTGAACACATAAGTGCGGGGTTCCAAGCCAAACAGCAAACCGGCGTCCTATTCTTCGATATAGCGAAAGCATTCGATAAAGTTTGGCACAATGGCTTATTATATAAGCTTTACCAAATCGGTGTGCCTGACAGACTCGTGCTCATCATACGAGACTTCTTATCGAATCGCACCTTCCAATATCGCATCGAGGGCTCATTATCTTCCCCTCGTCGTATTCGTGCTGGAGTCCCCCAAGGCTCCGTGCTCTCCCCACTCCTTTTCACGCTGTACACCAGCGACATCCCCAAGAGTCCCAATGCCGATCTAGCTCTCTTCGCCGATGACACGGCTATCTACTATAGAGGCAGAGACCGTCATACGATCGCCAAACATCTCCAAACCGCAGCCAATGCCCTCGGCAAATGGTTTCGGAAATGGAGATTTGAAGTCAACCCAGATAAGAGCGCAGCTGTCCTCTTCTGCCGCTCTGGCGACCGATATCACGATCCTCCGCCTTCTGTAACCATGTTCGGCCAGCCGATTCCCTGGGAATCCACGGCCAAGTACCTAGGCGTCATCCTCGACCAAAGGTTGTCCTTTGCATCCCACACAAAGAAAGTACGGTCACGTGCTTCCTTTGCCCTTGGTCGACTCCATTACCTACTAAATGCACGGAGCAAATTGTCACTTAAGTCTAAGTTGAGAATTTATCTCTCGTGCATCCGTCCCATAATGACATACGCCAGTGTTGTTTTCGCACACACGGCCAGCTCTAACATCCATAGAATGCAGGTCCTCCAAAACAAATTCTTGCGAAAGGCCGCGGGAGTCCCGTGGTATGTTCGCAATAGTCAACTCCATGTAGACTTCAAAATTCCCACCATCAAGCAGTTTATGAAAAGAGCCTCTAAGCGCTTTTTCGAATCTGCCGAAAAACACCCGAACCCATTAATCGTATCGGCCGCCCGATATACCCCATCTCGTATCTCCTCCCGACGCCGTCCGAGGCACGTTCTCCTTGACCCTGACGACGATATCACATTGCTTCAGCAAGCAATGTCTCAAAAGCACACACCAAACCGACCATTGTTCCGTCCTCGCCGGCGAGGCTCGTCGCGAACTCTACGTCATCGTCCCCCCCGTCCCCTGCTAGGGCCGGCGCGCGCCGAGCCACTAGCCTTAAACACGTCCCTAAATAATACAACTCAGATCCAGCTCCCTAGCTCATCCCCCAGCAACGCCCTAAGCCGAGGTCCGAGCCCCGCACCGGGGCGCCCTTAGCTGTGTTGCTTAGTATTTAAGTTTAAGCTCGGCTGGAGGCCCTTGGGTCTCGCCCTATAGTCCGGTTAAGCAGTGGAGGTAACTCCCCCCTACCAACTGCGAGAGACCATATAAAAAAAAAAAAAAAAAAAAAAAAGGAATCTATGCGCTCCGACCTCCGCCCCGTACGGACGTCTCGAAGCGCTCTCCTGCCGCGCTCCGCCGCTGCCCATTATCCGGTCGCCGCTCGCTGCTACCTGCGTGCTGCTACCTGCGCACCGAACCCTTCGCCGAACTTGCCTTTTTCAAGGCGGGTTTCGGCCATCTCTGTTTCTGTGTGAGACAAGTCTCGCTAGTTGTGACCCTTAAGGTAAAAACCACTGTTTGGTGGTCCTCGGTGGATACCTAGCGGTGCCAACGAAGCCGAGTGGGGTGTGGACCCGATACACCCGTTTTTGCCCCCTCAGGGCAAAAACACAAATCGGACGGGGCTAGAACCACCGGCCTTGGGGGCTTCCCTCGCCGACGCTAGCCATCTCCTCCCTCCCACCCTACCCTTTCCCTACCATCCCATTCCTTAGTGTTGTTTGGTTGCTTTAAGCTTCGGCTAAAAGTACTCCTCTGCACTAAGGCTGTTAGGAACCCGTCTGCACATTAAGATTGGCAGCGGGATCACAAGCTTAGGGCACACCCAACTCAACCCTAACTGCCTACCCCCGGTAGTGAAGGGACCAACACACACGCACACAACCCCAGGCCAGTCCAACCTGGGGATTAGGCGCGAAAATAAATAAATTAAATACCGCGTGGTATTTTTGCTCCCCCAATTGTTGTTGTTGTTTTGCCATCCATAAAATGGCCGACTCCACTCTCCGCGCCCTCCTTCGGGCCCTTCTTAAAGTCCCGGCCAATCAGGCCGTAGCCAGTACGGTCCTCTCTCCGGAGGATTTCTCAAGCCTCTGCGGCGAACCAAGCCCCTCTCCGGCCATCGAGGCCCCCACATACGCCCTTGCGGCGCCCTCCGTCCCTCTCAAACCGAACCCAATGAGGTTCGAAGAGTCCCCGGCAAGTCCCGATTGCCCTCCCAGCCGTCCCGTCATTATCGACGCTGACATGGCCTCCGAGTCCAACTCGGACTCCAACTCCTCCGCCGACGACGACTTTAATGTCGTCGTAGGGCGAAAGAAGAAGCGGTCTCTCAAGACCAAAGCTTCTGCTGACCAGACCCCCGCGAAGTCACTCAAGACTGCTGAAAAGCCCACCGCCTCCCTGTCCTCGCAGACGGTCACTCCCTCAGAGGGAAACCGGTCTGACGTCACCCCACCCCCTCAGTCCATAGCCTCATCTTCGAGGAAAGAGCCCATTCCACCGCCTATCTTCATCCAAGATAAGGCGAAGTGGACCGACGTCTCGGCGTGGTGCAATGCTAATCGCATTGCTTACTCTAACGCCAGAACTACCGCCAATGGAATAAAAGTCTCGGTGCCTACCTCCACCGATTTCAGATCCCTCACAAAAATGCTCCAGGCTAGAAAGGTAGCCTTCCACTCCTACGATCTCCCTGAGGATCGTCTTCTCCGCGTAGTAATCCGCGGCATCCCCAAAGAGATAGACGAAAAGTCTATCCTTAGCGATCTTCAATCGCAAGATATCCCCGCTCTAGAGGTGCACCGCATGCACGGCGCCCGCAACAGTACCATATACGACATGGTCTTTGTCGTATGTAAGCACTCCCCCGCCGGAAAAAACATCTACAATATTAAGACCGTATGCCATTTATCTGGCTTAAAGGTCGAAGCCCCCAACAAACGCGGCCAAATCGGCCAATGTCACAAGTGCCAGCTATATGGCCACTCTTCCCGCAATTGCTTTGCGGTACCCAGGTGCGTTAAGTGCCTAGGTGACCACGGCACAAGCGACTGCCCCCGTCCCAAAGACACCTCACTCTGCACAGAGCCGCCTAGTTGCGTTCTGTGCGGACAATCGGGCCACCCTGCGAATTATCGCGGGTGCCCAAAAGCCCCTCGTCCTCACCCCAAAATGGTAAAGCGAGTTCAAGCTCGCAACACCAGGGAAAACCTCCCTTCCTCCGCTCTCCCCGAGCGCCTAAGCCCCCAAAGACCTTCCCCCTGGAACGCACTGAACCATCAGCGCGCATTCCCCAAACTCGCTCTTCCAATAGCTCCCCAGTCCACGGTCATCCCCCCATTAATGGCCATTCCCACCGTGCAACCCCCTAAGCCAAAAGGCCCTTCTCCCGCGGCAGCTCCCCGCTCGCCAGCAGCCCCTCTGGCACCCACCCCTAAGGGTCCCTTTCCCCAAGCCCCGGAAGCCACCGCGACTGGCGATAATATGGCTTATCTGAGCCAATTATTCCACGCGGTTGACATCCATAGCTTGAACCAGATGGCCGAGCAACTCCGCGCCTCACGCGGTAATATTGCCTCCGTCATGGCTACGATGAGCAAGTTCGCTCACGTAACCACAGCCCTCACCTCTTTCTTTAGTACGGTCCAATAATGGAGAGCCACAACCTAGGAGGAAAAATCAAACCCAGGTCCCTCAAAGTAGGGTTCTTTAATGCCAATGGCATTAACACCCAACGCGACGAGATCGCTACTTTCCTCCGCCAACACCAATTAGACATCTTTCTCCTCCAAGAGACCTTCCTCAAACCCTCCAACCGCGATCCCAAAATTGCGAACTATCAAATAGTACGCAACGATAGAACCCACTCCGCCAAAGGAGGCACCCTCATCTATTATAAAAGATCTCTTTACTGCATTCCTATGGATCCCCCCAACCTCTCTCAAATCGAGACATCAATATGTCGGCTAGGCATGACTGGACACGAACCAATCATAATAGTTTCGGCATACATCGCACCCAACAAACAAGGCGATATCGCTCCTGATATCGTAAAACTTCTTAGCTTAGGCAACTCTGTCATCGTGGCAGGAGACCTAAACGCCAAACACGAGTCGTGGAATAGCCGCACTCGAAATTCCAGAGGTAATCAACTCAATTACCTCAGTAGCATCCATAACTTCGACGTTATAGCTCCCATGCATCCGACGCATTACCCAGCTATTATAGACCACCGTCCGGACGTCCTCGACCTGGCGATTCTAAAGAATATAAACCTTCGTTTAAATTCTATGGAATCGATAGACGAGCTTGACTCCGATCACCGTCCCGTTGTACTCAGTCTTACCCCCCGCACAGGTCCCCCTGACTCGAGTACTCCCACCCCCATGAAAACGGCAACTAACTGGAGGAAACTAGAGGAAAACCTCAAGTCTACTCCCTTGCCCTTCCCCGAACCGACCCCAACTTCCATTGTGGACACGGTGAACGCAATTGACTCCCTCACCAGTCACGTACAATCAGCAGTCAACGACTGCTCCCGGCAGGTCCCAGCGATGGACGACCATCGCTGGAGGCTGCCGGACGATGTACGCGAACTGGTGACGGAGAAAAACGCGGCTATCCGAGCCTACAGGACTTACCCCACAGCAGCCAACCGATCATTCATGAACCACTTACAAGCCAAAGTAAGAAGGCGCATGAATGAAATGAGGGAAGCTCGCTGGGACAACTTCTTGGCTAACCTTACCCCTAATCACCAGGCTTTCTGGCACTTCAACGCAAGCTCAGAGTCAAAGAAGCCTGCGGCATCCCTCCTCTTAATCGTCCTGGCCGTAGTCCCGCCTTCGACGACGACGAAAAGACCGAATGTCTAGCCGACAATCTAGAATCCCAATGTTCTCCCAGCTCCCAACAAGTAGACATGGCCCATCTCACAAAGGTGGACGCCGAGGTCGAACGAAGGGTAGCTCAGCCCCCAATAGAGGACCCAGACAATCCACTCCCAGTAGTCACTGTCGATGAGGTTCAATCCCTCATCAAAGATCTCAACCCTAGGAAGTCTCCTGGCTCCGACGGGATAACAAATAAAGTTGTCAAACTCTTTCCCCTCCACATCATTGTCTTCCTGACAGCCATTTTTAACGCTGCCCTTTCAAACAACATCTTCCCACAATCGTGGAAAGAAGCAGTTGTCATAGGGATACCAAAACCTGGTAAACCCAAATCCGAATCCTCTAGTTATCGCCCCATTAGTCTCCTTAAAACTCTCGCGAAGATCTACGAAAGGTTGATCTTCAAAAGACTTAAGGACTTCGCTGAATCCCACAAACTTATCCCGAATGAGCAGTTTGGCTTCCGAACCAAGCACTCGTGTGTTCAACAGGTGCACCGCATCGTTGAACACATAAGTGCGGGGTTCCAAGCCAAACAGCAAACGGGCGTCCTATTCTTCGATATAGCGAAAGCATTCGATAAAGTTTGGCACAATGGCTTATTATATAAGCTTTACCAAATCGGTGTGCCTGACAGACTCGTGCTCATCATACGAGACTTCTTATCGAATCGCACCTTCCAATATCGCATCGAGGGCTCATTATCTTCCCCTCGCCGTATTCGTGCTGGAGTCCCCCAAGGCTCCGTGCTCTCCCCACTCCTTTTCACGCTGTACACCAGCGACATCCCCAAAAGTCCCAATGCCGATCTAGCTCTCTTCGCCGATGACACGGCTATCTACTATAGAGGCAGAGACCGTCATACGATCGCCAAACATCTCCAAACCGCAGCCAATGCCCTCGGCAAATGGTTTCGGAAATGGAGATTTGAAGTCAACCCAGATAAGAGCGCAGCTGTCCTCTTCTGCCGCTCTGGCGACCGATATCACGATCCTCCGCCTTCTGTAACCATGTTCGGCCAGCCGATTCCCTGGGAATCCACGGCCAAATACCTAGGCGTCATCCTCGACCAAAGGTTGTCCTTTGCATCCCACACAAAGAAAGCACGGTCACGTGCTTCCTTTGCCCTTGGTCGACTCCATTACCTACTAAATGCACGGAGCAAATTGTCACTTAAGTCCAAGTTGAGAATTTATCTCTCGTGCATCCGTCCCATAATGACATACGCCAGTGTTGTTTTCGCACACACGGCCAGCTCTAACATCCATAGAATGCAGGTCCTCCAAAACAAATTCTTGCGAAAGGCCGCGGGAGTCCCGTGGTATGTTCGCAATAGTCAACTCCATGTAGACTTTAAAATTCCCACCATCAAGCAGTTCATGAAAAGAGCCTCTAAGCGCTTTTTCGAATCTGCCGAAAAACACCCGAACCCACTAATCGTATCGGCCGCCCGATATACCCCATCTCGTATCTCCTCCCGACGCCGTCCGAGGCACGTTCTCCTTGACCCTGACGACGATATCACATTGCTTCAGCAAGCAATGTCTCAAAAGCACACACCAAACCGACCATTGTTCCGTCCTCGCCGGCGAGGCTCGTCGCGAACTCTACGTCATCGTCCCCCCCGTCCCCTGCTAGGGCCGGCGCGCGCCGAGCCACTAGCCTTAAACACGTCCCTAAATAATACAACTCAGATCCAGCTCCCTAGCTCATCCCCCAGCAACGCCCTAAGCCGAGGTCCGAGCCCCGCACCGGGGCGCCCTTAGCTGTGTTGCTTAGTATTTAAGTTTAAGCTCGGCTGGAGGCCCTTGGGTCTCGCCCTATAGTCCGGTTAAGCAGTGGAGGTAACTCCCCCCTACCAACTGCGAGAGACCATATCCTAAAAAAAAAAAAAAAAAAAGGAATCTATGGTTATTTTTCGAAATATAAACGTTGCTCCATTGACCGTGAGTCAATCTATACAGATAAATAAAATTGAAGTGTCTGTTTGTAATTCCAAAATAAAAAAAAAACACTAAATGTTTATGAAAGTATAGACGCTACTGACACTATAAAACCAAATTTAAAAAAAAATCTCTGTCTGTCTGTCTGTCTATCTGTCTGTCTGCTTGTTCCGGGTAATCTCCGAAGCGACTGGACCAATTTTAACGGGACTTTCACTGACAGGTAGCTGATGTTTCAAGGAGTAACTTGGCTACTTTTATTTTTATAAAAATATTAGGGTTCCGCGACAGGACGCATGAAACTAAATCTACGCGGGTGAAACCGCAGGGCACAGCTAGTCTTAAATATTTCTTTGAAAAGAGCAGGGTCTCCTAGCACAGGCATTATTATGCTTAAAAGGAGACTCTTTTTAAAAAAAAAGTTTGTTACTGGGGGTCTACTCTCTTTCTCCGAAAACGAAACTTCGTGAACGAACGAAAATTAAACGTAGTTTCATTATCGCTTTGTTTTTATCATACTCAAATGTTTCTTCGTCTAATAATTTAATTAAAGTTGGTTTAGAAAATATAAACATCAAATAATTTTCTAGCGGACCACGTTCGGACGTAATTTTAGAACGAATAATAACCGTGGTAGGAACTTTGCGAACTTTCGGCCGAAATTTCGTTTTTCCCCCCCCTGAATATAGATCACTTTTTCGAACTAAAGCAAACAACCAGATTGATTTCCAAGTGACCGTACTTATGAATACTTTTTTGTACAAAACCCTTCAAAATTCGTTCTTATTTTTACTATAAAAAAAGGCGCAGTAGCCCACTATGGTAGGCCTCACGTCTTCATTGATTACTCACGGTTGGGATTACCGTTGGTAACTGAGTGCCTAGTGCGAGTTTTTCACTGCCGCCGTCACAAGTCACCGCGTCGACGTAAACGCAGATTTGTACGGGATCGGAGGGCCTAGTGCGAGTTTGTCACTGTCGCCGTCACAAGTCACCGCGTCGACGAAAGCGCAGATTTGTATGGGAACAGCGCCTCTGTCGGCCTAAAGATGACACTATTGTGAGCCCATAAAAATATACGTTTACGTCGACGCGATGACTTGTGGCGGCGATTTTAAGAAAACTCGCACTAGGCACTCTAGTAACTTGCACGGTTTTCACTTAATCTGCCGCTTCACTAAGGTTTCTCAGCGTCGCAATCGTCGCACTCGTATCGGGTTTAAAGCTACGAAATTGAACCTTATCCCTTATGTATTATGTATCAAAAAAAAATCAAAAAAAAAAAAATCAAATATATCTTTATTCGATTAGACTTCATACAAAGTACTTTCAAATCGTCAGAATGACACAATTACACAGGATTATACATGCTACCGCCAGGTTCGGAAGGTTGATTTTACTGAGAAGAACCTGGCAAGAAACTCAGTAATTACTCTTTTAAAGAATATTATACAGTTTTAAAAATACAAAATAAATTGTTCAAGCAACTATAAGCCCATGGACACAGTTCTAATGCTCAATTGTCAAAAATAAAAACTAAAAATATAGTACAAATATATGTGAGCATGGCAAATTCCAGCCAGTCAAAGCAAAATTAAGATTAATTAATTGTAGCAAAAGTACAGTGCCAATGGGATTATTTACAAACATTATCAGGTACATCCCAGGCTCCCTTATCACAAATATAATCACTTACAGTATAATATCCTTTTTCAAGCAAAACTGATTTAATTGTTTCTTTAAATTTGTTGAAGGGCAAGTTTACAATTTTTGTTGGTAATTTATTATAGAAGCGTGTGCTCTGTCCTAAAAATGAGCCATGCACTTTTTGTAGGCGATGCGCAGGCACTACAATTTTATGTTTGTGTCTTGTGTTTACATTATGCACATCACATTTCCTTTGAAACGATCCAATGTTTTGATGCACAAATAATAAGTTAGCTAAAATATACTGTGAGGCCACTGTCAAAATTCCAATTGATTTAAATTTTTCCCTTAACGATTCTCGCGGTCCCAAAATATATATAGATCGTATAGCCCTTTTCTGTAGTGTAAATATAGAGTCTATATCAGCAGCTTTGCCCCAAATTAAAATAGCATAGGACATAACGCTATGAAAATAAGAAAAATATACAAGTCGAGCTGTTTCTATGTCGGTGAACTGTCTAATTTTTCTAATTGCATAAGCTGCGGAGCTGAGTTTTCCTGATAACTTGGATATATGTGGGCCCCACTGAAGTTTATTATCAAGGGTTACACCTAGAAATACTACAGAATCTACTATTTCCAAAGTTTCACCATTTACCATGACCTTTGTATCAACAGGTTTGACGTTTGGTAAAGTGAATTTAATACATTTAGTTTTTTTGGCATTTAAAACTAAGTTATTTACATTAAACCATTTCAATACCTGATCAAGTGCACTGTTTACATCTTCATAATTCGTTTTGGCTCTGTCGACTTCAAACAAAAGAGATGTGTCATCAGCGAACAGTACAATATCACACGTATTCTTTACTAAATTTGGTAAATCATTAATATATACTAAGAATAGAAATGGTCCTAGGATTGAACCCTGTGGGACGCCCATTAGTACTGGAGAACCGGAAGATCTGACCCCATTTACTTCGACTTTTTGAATCCGTTGACAAAGATATGATTTGATTAGGTCGAGTGCCCTACCTTTGACACCGTAATAGTTTAATTTAACTAATAAGGTTTCGTGTTGTACACAATCGAATGCCTTGGATAGGTCGCAGAATACACCTATCATGTCGTGAGCGTTTTCCCACGCTCTATAAATATATATATCAATTTCCTATGATTGAAACCAACGCTCGTAGTCGAGTTTAACGCTGAGAAACCTTACAGAATAACACGGCTGAATAGATTTTTACTTTGAGGTGAAGATGCATTCCTTGATTATTATAGTGGAGTTCACGTAATTAAAGTGTATAGCGAGATTAAATGTGAATCTATACAGATAAATAAAATTGAAGTGTCTGTTTGTAATTCCAAAATACCAGGTTTTCACTGAATGCATATGAAAGTATACATGCTACTGACACTGAAAACTCAAGTTTTAATTTTTTTCTCTGTCTGTCTGTCTGTTTGTTCCGGGTAATCTCTGAAGCGACTGGACCAATTTTAACGGGACTTTCACTGGCAGGTAGCTGATGTTTCAAGGAGTAACTTAGGCTACTTTTATTTATTGAAAATATTAGGGTTCCGCGACATGAAGCATGAAACTAAATCTACGCGTGTGAAACCGCGGGGCACAGCTAGTTCGGTATAAAATATTGTGTGCAAGGTATGTACATTTTTTTGACGTTCAAACTGACAGCGCCCACGTTATAATTATTAGAAAGTTGTCATTCCAATGGATGCTAAAGGTCGCTATAGTATTTTATCCGTTCAAACTCAAACTATAGCTAAAAAAATATTTGAGTAAACTATTGACAAAGTACTTTCAAATCGTCAGAACGACATGATTAAAGTCAAAGTCAAAAATATCTTTATTCTATTAGACTTTGTACAAAGCACTTTCAAATCGTCAGAATGACTCAATTTACAGGATTATACATGCTACCGCCAGGTTCGGAAGGTTGCTTTTACTGAGAAGGACCTGGCAAGAAACTCAGTAATTACTCTTTTAAAAAATTTTATAAATATTAAAAAAAAAACAAAGTAAATCCCTTGAAGAATGTAAGCCCATGGACACAGTTGCAATGCACACATGTCGATAAAAAATAACATAAAGAAAATAAATTATACAGGGCTATACATGATACTGGGTTCGGAAGGTTGCTTTTACTGAGAAGAACCTTACAAGAAACTCATTGGTTTCTATTTCAAAAATATTGTAGGTACTCTACTAATATTATAAGGAGAAAAGATTTGATTGTTTTTTGTTTGTCAGTTTGTTTGTTTGCATTGAATAGGCTCCTAAACTGCTTGAACGATCTTGAAAATTATTTCAGCAATGAATAGCTACATTATCAGCGAGTAGCATGGGCTATATTTTATCCCCGTACTCCCACGGGAACGGGAACTACGCGGGTGAAACTGCGTGACGTCCGCTAGTATTTTATAAATACAAAATAAATCTTAGATATTAATAAATAAAAAAATCATTCGAGTACTTTGTGACTTCCACCGACCAGTGGTAGGTTATATACGGTAGCGGTCCAATCACGCAATACCGTTGGATATTTATCCCTGGCATCGCCTAAATAGATTGTTATCGTGATGCTTGTATAGATACTCTGTCGTTTGAACTCCACTATTTGTTTTATTGTACAGTTGAATTAGAAGGGTATGTAAGTGTATAATCATCTATACAGATACAGATAAATAAAATTGAAGTGTCTGTTTGTAATTCAAAATAACAGTTTTTCACTAAATGTATATGAAAGTACACACGGTACAGACATTAAAACACATTTTTTTTTAATTATACTCTGTCTGTTTGTCTGCCTGTCTGATAGTCAGCTAGTCTCTGAAGCGGCTGGACCGTTTTTACCGGGACTTTCACTGGCAGGTATCTGATGTTACAAGGAGCAACTTATAGCCTAAGTTGTAGTATTAATTATAATTATTAAAAAAAAATTTGGGTTCCCATGAAATAAAGTCAACGCGGGTGAAACCGCGAGGCACAGCTAGTTATTCATATAATATGTAGTCTTCTGCATCAAAAGTGACGGAAGTTACAATGCCAGTGGGTACAGTTGAGTTTTTGCAGTGATGTAACGCCACAAGCATTACGGTGAAGAGAAACATCTTGAAGAACTCTGTTTATGTCTGAGAAGTAATTCAAAGGCGTATGTATAGTGCCTGAGACGGCGATGGACTCAATATCTGTCACATTGGCATCTTAAATTTTTAGGTGAGACAGTCTAACAGTTTTGAGATCCATTGGTGGAAGTATAAATATGAGTCTATTGCCATCTCAGGCACTATACACACGTCTTTCAATGACTTCTCAGACATATCCAGGTTTCCGCACGATGTTTTTCTTTACCGTAAAGCAGGTGTGAAATCACTGCACATATCTATACAGATAAATAAAATTGAAGTGTATGTTTGTAATTCCAAAATAACAGTTTTTCACTAAATGCATATGAAAGTATACACGCTACTGACACTAAAAAACCAAGTTTTTTTTTTTCTCTGTTTGTCTGTTTGTTCCGGGTAATCTCTCAAACGGCTGGACCGATTATAACGGGACTTTCACTGGCACGTAGCTGATGTTTCAAGGAGTAACATAGGCTACTTTCATTTATTAAAAATATTAGGGTTCCGCGACGATAATAAAGAAACTAAATCTACGCGGGTGAAACCGTATAAATAAACTAGCTGTGCCCCGCTTATTGTCGTGATAACATGGAACAAACAGACACTTAAATTGTATTTATCTGTATAGATTTATTTATAAATGTATTCATTAGAACGGCCAAAAACCAATTACACTAATTAAGAGTAATATTAATATATACAAAAACACATTCATTCACTCCATTCACAATACTCCAGGCATGCTGACATTATTGTCTGCACATAAGTCTTTCAGAAAAACAGGGATTTGAACATGCATCGCTTGTGTAGCAGACGGCTGCTGAAACCCCACGGTCACCACGACTCTTACACTACACATGACGACAATATTGTACTAGATCGTACGAGTATCTAGATTGGAAAGGCGACCAAGCCACCATATATTATTTTTGCCTTACTACATTTAAGAGGGACCGTATCGGAGTGTATTATTAGACTATTATTATGTTGTCATATAATGTAAGTCTTTTTTCATTGCAGCATGTAAATTACGAACCTTCGTGTTACATAGTAGATTGTCAGACTATTTTTAAAGATAATTACCAAGTTTCTTGAGTTCTTCTCAGTAAAAGCAACATTACGCATGCGGCGGTTAAAATAGTAAGTCCATATTATTACTTTAAATGGGAAGTGTCCTATGGATAGCTCCACTCACACACATTATCTATACAGATAAATAAAATTGAAGCGTCTGTTTGTTATTCCAAAACAGCTTTTCAGTAAATGCATAATGAAAGTATATACGATACTGAAATAAAAAAAACAAACTATTTTAATTTTTTTCTCTGTTTGTTCTATATTTTATATTTCTATATATAACTAAAAGGTAAAAGGACTGACTGACTGACATAGTGATCTTTCAACGTACAGCCCAAACCACTGGACGGATCGGGCTGACATTTGGCATGGATTTTGATTAATTCTGCCCCCAAGGAGATAAAATAGGGGATGAAAGTTTGTATGAAACTAAATTTACGCGGGTGAAACAGCGGGGCACAGCTAGAAACGACGAGTCGTCGAGTGCTATGCTGAGAAACCTAAGTGAATAACGCGACAGGAACACGTATGAAATATCACACTGTTTTCAACAAACCTGTATATAACGTGCGTTTCATGAACCCATATTTACAGTTATTCCATTACCTTAACTTCTATTCAAGTTTCGGATTAAGTTCCGAGATTCGAACAATACGTCGTTTGGTATAATAATAAAAATAAGAACAGAAGATCAGCTTTCGTCACCGACGCGACGACGCCTACAATACGCAGGCTCCAAAATAAAATAAAATTTTCAGTAAAGATAATTATTAGCTTTATAGTGCTTTACATCACGAATTAAACGAAGAAGATTACATTCTAAATCTGTTAATAATATTATGTCTGGGATATTCGTAGTGTCTGAGATAGCATTCGCATCTAATAATAATAGGTGAAATGTGTTGTAAGTCAACTTCCCCCGAAACCTTCTGGGAAGGCTTGTAAGCTTTCCCACAAATATACAAATATTATTAGCATTAAAGTTTGTGCTTATGCATGTTTGTTACTCTTTCACGCAAAAACTACTGAACGGATTTTTATAAGACCTTACTATCTTTATATATAAAAATGAATCCCTAAATCCCTTGGTCACGGCATCACGCCTAAACGAATGGGTGGATTTTAACGGGACTTTCACTGGCAGATAACTGATGTTTCAAGCAGTGTTTAGGCTTTTAATTTTATTTAAAAAGCACACCCACGAAATTAACTTTACGCGGGTGAAACCGCGGGGCACAGCTAGTAATTTATAAAGATATAGTGGTGAATTATCCAAGGTAAGCAAAATCCCGCGCAGATGGAGTCACAGATATCAGCTAGTAATTAATAGAAATATTTTAGACTAGCAAGCGTCACGCGGTTTCAACCGCGTAGTTCCCGTTCCCGTGAGAGTACGGGGAGAAAATATAGCCTATGTTACTCGCTGATGATGTAGCTATCCATTGCTGAAAGAATTTTTAAGATCGGTCAAGTAGTTTCGGAGCCTATTCAATACAAACAAACAAAAAAACAATCAAATCTTTCCTCTATATAATATTAGTGTAGATCAAAGCGTCGTCGATGACCTCACTTACGGCCACTGTGTGGGAGTTGACCTTCCATTAATTTTTATTTTGTGGTAGAGTTGGAAATGAAATGCAATTCAAAGGCTATTCAGCATTGCTTTGAGATCAAGTTGTTCAGGAGCCGACGGTAAAGTTTCTCTTGTGGTTTTAGAAATTAAGCAATTTGGTTTGAATGGCCTTGGTACTGATCTTGTTGAGTATCTTAACAATACAATTCTTCGTGTTTCATGCTAGCTGCGTCCCGCGGTTTCACCAGCGTAGACAGTGTCGGATTTACAGGTCTTGGGTCCAATTTTTTTTTTCAAATTATTTTCCTACTTAAAATGTTTTTTTCTTAAGTATTGTGGTGGTCCTTTTTTTTTTTGGATGCCCTGGGCTGTAGCTCCAGTTACTCTCTCCTATACCCGTGCTTAAATCTATCTAGACGTTTCAAAGATTAGCCGGAACAAAACAAACAGACAGTCGGACGGTAAGAGAGAAAAAATAAAGATAGATTTTTGGACGTGTATAATATAGTTAAGTATTTATACATAATTGTAATATTGATTGCACGCTTTAAGTGATTTGGGCTATTGAAATAATATAACTATAGTGAAAAAAATATTTAAACGCGTTGTTCTTTATTTAGTAAAACTAAAAAGGCATCAACGCTGTCTTAATTAAAACCCTTAATTCAATAGAACTTTAAAATAAATAGTAATTTGAATTTAATCTTAGAAAAAAATATTTATTAATAAATAAAAGTAGTCTAAGTTACTCCTTGAAACATCAACTACCTGTCAGTGAAAGACCCGCTAAAATCGGTCCAGCCGTTTAAGAGATTACCCGGAACAAACAGACAGAAAGAGATTTTTTTTTAAACTTGGTGTTTTAGTGTCAGTAGCGTGTATACTTTCATATGGATTTAATGATAAGCTATTATTATGGAATTACAAACAGACACTTCAATTTTATTTATCTGTATGTATAGATAGATTATTATGAAGAAAGCAGTGCCATCTGTAGCAATATTTTTCAAACATTATTCCAAATTACACATTTACGTTCTCTAAAAGTAAAAGACTTTGCTTGTCTAGTGTATGCAGACTTCGAAGTAGTTCGGCTCACGCCCGATAGATGGCAGTTCTTTTATGTTTTAAATCCTATGCCTTTCCAAGAGGGTTCCTGAAGGCGTAGACACGTGTGCCAAGAGACAATTTTTTTTTTTATATGACTTTATTGTAAAAAAAACAAATTAATAATTTTCATGATCACGACTGTATTTCTCGATGGGGTAGGCAGAAGTGGGCTAATAGCACACCAGCATTTCGTCAGTGATGTTTAAGTCCCATGTAATGAAAATAAAAATGAAAATGATTTATTCAGTTTAGGCCCTGGTATGGCACTTATGAACGTCAGGAATGGAGACGTTCCTTGAGAACCGGCAAGAAACTCAGCTGGCATCATGTACATTTCATTACACAGTAAACAATGATAATTACAATAAAAACATTTTAAATTATTCGCAATAGTGAAAATTGTATCAGCATGCATTATTTTTTACACATTAATAATTAAAAAAGTAAAAACAATACCAAATGATTTACATAACATGTTTGCTACATTTGCAGAGTTTTAATTCCATATTATGTCTTTATCATTTATTTAATCCTAAATTGTATAATAAGCTTTCTTCATCAGTAATAGAGGGTGAGCCTAATGCCATTAACCGGACACTTATCCAGACTCGGGGCAGCTACTGGGAAATGACAGCTATAAAACCTCAATACTTAACTCTTTCCCCGATCGAACCCAAGACCTCATGATTCGCAGTAGCACCTTGGTCTAGCGATGGTCAACGGTTCTTTTGCTATACGGAACCTCAAAAACAAAATAAATATTATAACAACCTACTTGAATAACACAAAGTAAAATAAGCCTTAAGCATCGAGTTCAAATGCAAAGAAATACTTTTTTAACATCCAAAAATCCCTTTGATGCCTCTTCGAGGAATTCCAAATAGCTGTCGGCTCTAACCTTTGCATATTATTATAATGGATGAAATTATTCTGAAGAGATTTTCAAATATTTACTCAACAAAATTAGCGTAATTTTTGTGATCAGCATTTTCATAAAATTACATCCTACTGCTTAGTATTATTACACGGATATTGATATAACCTACAATATATTTTCTATAACATGATATAAAGTACACAATCCTGTGTTTTCGCTAGCTCGCGGAATCTACTGCCAAATTTGCACTAAAATTTGCCCGCAAAAATCATCACATTCGAAGACTTGCTACAGGCTACTAAGCAAAGCCAGCTACAAGCACGATGGTCAGTAAGTATTGTCCTAGTTATTTTTCATCACAGTCGATCAATGTTGCATATATAAAGATATTTTTGCAAATCTAAGTTAAGCTTATGAATTAATCTTCGGGCAAAGTTTTCCTTGTGGCCATTCTTGGCGTGTTTGACGGTACATTGGAAGTTTAAAACAAATTAACAGACAAGAGTAGGTAAATGACACAAGCACATCGGTAAAATTACCTCTGGTTCCAAAACTAGCCATCTGAGAACAACCGGCAAGGAACTCAGTTGGCAGCTTGTACATTACCTACATCAAACAATTCCAGGGCAAAGCACTTAAGTTCTGAATACAAATACTAACAAACAACCGGAACACTTTCAAACTCTTAGCGAATGAAAACTTATTTTCATTACGAAGTATCCTGCGGGCGGCTAATATACGAGAGCAAAACACTTTATTGCAATCTCGATTACTGGGGCGGATAGTCTTCGATTACGCTATTTACTAGGTTCCTGTCTTCCTTTAATGAATATCTTTATACAGATGTATTAAATTGAAATGTCTGTTTGTAATTCCAAATTAACAGCGGTGCACTTACTAAGGCAACTTTTTTTAAATGAAGTTTCGAGAAATACAGCGACCCATCAAATACTCAAGTGAAACCGCGGGATGGTAACAGTGTTCTCTATATATGTTTTATTTATTTGAATGCAGGGGGGCTTGATTTACTAAGTTTAGAAACTCATTTCCTGCGAATAACACAGAAACGCCTATAAAACAATGCTTAGCAACAAAATTACATTTGCTATATCATTTTGTGTAGGCGTTAGACTACCTTAAGGATACGATTATTTAAAAAAATATGGTCCCGCGAATGAATGCTTCTCATGAAATTGAATCTACGCGGGTAAAACCGCGGGGCACAGCTCATCATCATCTCCCTGGCCTTATCCCACACATTGTTGGGGTCGACACTTGATTCAACCCGATGTGGCTGATCACCTGATTTTTATACGAAGCGACTGCCATCTGACCTTCGCAACCCCATTTATTTTATTACCTTTCCAAATTGGCTAGTTAAACATTTCAGGCTCCGTTTGGAAGGTTTCAAAGGCTTTCAATGAAATTAAACTGGAGCTTTGAGCGGGTTTATTTTCTCTGCACCGTGTGAGCTCATCAGGGGAACTGTTTGAGAATTCAAAACTGTGGAATCCTACTTAAACTAGTGTCTTTTGAGTTTATACAAGTTTTAGAGGAGGAGCTCGTGGCACAGTTGCTATTGCGCATATCATTCGATCAGCGAAGTTAAGCCAATTTATCATCTTTGGCAATCGTTACAGGTCAGTTGGAGGCCTAAAAATAATCTGACAACTGGTTTAACCCAGATCACAGATTTTCCTCCTAAAATGGGGTTGCGAAGGTCAGATGGCAGTCGCTTCGTATAAAAATCATGTGATCAGCCACATCGGGTTGAATCAAGTGCCGACCCCAACAATGTATGGGATAAGGCCAGGGAGATGATGACAAGTTTTAGAGAATACTTTGACGATCTGTGTGTACATTCACCTATCTATACATACAGATAAATAAAATTGAAGTGTCTGTTTGTAATTCCAAAATAACAGCTTTTTTAACAGGAATTAGAAACAGACACTCAATTTTATTTATCTCTATATAGGTGTATAGATGTATAGATATCACCTGCATACCGGCAGGAACCTATCTTTTATTAAGTAGTAAAGTTTAACTGGAATAATTTTCACATGACAAAGGAAATTCAACCCTAATGAATGTAAAAATAAACCAGATCTATTTACATTTCCCCTACACTCGTTTCTAACAGCTAACATTGAAATTCAAATAACCCACTCAACGGAAGTGCATCCCGTTCAGGTGAAGATATCCGAGCAGACTATCCACTTATGCAAAACTCGACTTACCTGCACCGAAAATAGGGTTGTGGTTAGAATTGCATTAGATATCTATACAGATAAATACAATTGGAGTGTCTGTTTGTAATTCCAATTACAGCTTTTCACTAAATGCATATGAAAGTATACACGCTACTGACACAATAAAACCAAGTTTTGAAATTTTTCTCTCTCTGTCTGTCTGTCTGTCTGTTTGTTCCGGGTAATCTCTGAAACGGCTGGACCGATTTTAACGGGACTTTCACTCGCAGGTAGCTGATGTTTCAAGGAGTAACATAGGCTACATAGTATAGACATATAAGTATACTAGCTGTGCCCCGCGGTTTCTCCCGCGTAGATTTAGTTTCATGCTTAATTTCACGGAACCCTAATATTTTTGATAAATAAAAGTAGCCTAAGTTACTCCTTGAAACATCAGCTACCCGCCCTTGAAAGTCTACCTCCAATCTCCACAATACCAATGAGTTATTATAAAAACTTATGTAGGTACAGTGATTTCACACCACGCGCCTTACGGTGAAGGAAAACATCGCATACTTATGTCTCAGAAGTAATTCAAAGACGTATGTGTGCCTGAGACGGCAATAGACTCACCATCTGTCACGTTGGCCCTTAATTCTCTTCGGTGAAAAGTGGGTGTTGTTATAACAGCACCTCTGCCTCCCCTTCGGGGAATACAGGCGTGAGCATAAATTTTCTCCCAATCGGTAAGCTTACCTGATACAATCATGCGCACACTCCCGCAGCCGGCAGTAACTGCAGCTGCAGGTGGAATAGCAGGAGCCAATATCAGAGTCGGCCAGGCTCACTGAATCGAACCGGTTCGCCAGCCCCTCCCCTGAACTAGGGACCGTGTGAGAACCACGCCATCTGAAATATTCATAAAAATATTACTCTAGATGTAGTTAACATCTTAGAGCTGAAGAGCTTGTCTTGATTGAACGCGCTGATCTCAGGACGTACTCGTCGTATTTGAAAAATTATTTCAGTGTTAGATAGTTAATTTATTGAGGAAGGTTATACAGGGTGTCGGGGAAAACAGGACAGCTGTTAAAATATGTGAGAGGGTATAATTTTAGGAAGCAAATAAAATTATTATGAAAAAAATATCTTCTTCCATTTTCGAGTAATGGACATTCAAAGTTGACCATATCAAGACCTTATTTTCGTATAAAAATCAGCTGTAACGTAGAGTTATGCACGTGAAATCTAACCACGTTTTTATTTTTTTTCTCCCAATAATAAATCCAGAAATAATCCCATAAAATCATTTTTCAAAACCATGAACCTTCCCCTTAATTTAAAAAGTTTAATGACCGCGTACGTAATGTAGGTAAAATCGGCCGCGCGTTCATTCAATCGCTTAAGGCCGCGAGCTCTTCGGCCATAGCCTATAACTACGTTATCGTTGGAGCTAGATATTTCACGATTTCAATATAGTGATATATTCATAAAACCCTGTAACTTCTAGAAGACAAATGTTCCTCTTTCTCCGACACCCTGTATATATGCTATATAATATATCATGACGCTAGGTAACGGATGTCGCGGGTAAAAGTTAGCATTAGCCCAAAGGTACACGTGGAATAAGTGGACGAAGTCGCGGATAGAAGCTAGTCTATACTATATAATTATATAAAATTCAAAGTCATGACTGACTGATTGACTGACTCATGTCAAGGCACTGCGTAAGCCGCTGGTCCTAGGATAAGAGGAGAGGGTTTCTGGTTAGGTATTCACTAAGAAAGGGTTAGAAATTCCACTCCTAAGGTATTTAAATGGGGGTTGAAAATTTGTATATGAAATCCGACTCCCATTATTCGTATCGTAATTTTTACGTTAACAGAGTCCAATCAGGCTGTTCCGAATTTGCGATATCTTGTTTTACGCCGCCTCTTAAAGTCTTAAGCCTAACCATATCTATGGAAGGTTGACCATGAGAATGCTTCACTAGTTTCGACACTAAAGTTCGCCAAACAAAAATTTCGCTACGCCTCAATGAGATAAAGAAAAAATTCTCCATGGCTTGTTGAATACCAGTAAAATAATGTTATACGTCATAAACACAATTAGTCTCATTGAATACGTTAAGGAAAAAAGGTCTATTTAAATAAAATATTCTGCTTGAGGTCCAGGGTTCGACCCCCGAGTCGAGCAAAGTATTATCGAGTCTTTATATCTGTAATTTCCCAGTAATAGCCCGGAGTCTGAGTATATATAGTCTGGGAATACAGGTGTGAGCATATATATGTATTATTAAATTAAAAAAAATACATCGAATTGAGAACTTCCACCTTTAATTGAAGTTGGTTAAAAAAAAATATACTCACGCCATCCTAGAAGGATGCCCGAAGGGGTAAGCCCACACTTTTTTTACACCGTAAAGCACGTGAGGTGAAATTACTTCACTTACGTTTTTAGAAAGACACATTGGCAGAGGCCGCTGGGATTCGATCTTGCTTCGTAGTAGCGGTCGCGTAGCAGGCGACTACTCAAACCCACGGCCACCACGGCTCTTCAATTTATATTTAAACACTAGCTGTGCCCGGCCATTTTACCCACTTGGAGTAAAGTTCATGGGTGACGCGCGAAAAAGTCCCGTTAAAATCGGTCCAGCCGTTTCGGTGATTACCCGGAACAAACAGACAGCCAGAGAAAAAAAAAATTGGTTTTTTCATGTCAGTATCGTATATACTTTCATATGCATTTACTGAAAGGTGTTATTTTGGAATTACAAACAGACACTTCAATTTTATTTATCTGTATAGATGTATAGATTCTCACCTGGAACTCTTAGCGTCCACATGTTCAACAACAACATTCCAGGTGCGATGGATGAGGTACAGGAGGAAGAGGACTCGCGAGGACTCCGCGTGAGGAGGCGCTTCCCTCCCCGCCCACTTGCGACTGCTGGTACTCAGGCCACTCCCCATGGTTACGTTTCTGAGTCACTTTTTCATTGTTTCTCAGGCCGGTCGTGTGGTCCTTGAAATATAAATTAAAAAAGCTGTCAGTTTCTTATTTTGAATACAATCAAAACACACGTTGGTTTATAAAGCATTAAGAACTTCTGTAGGCCTAGACAAAACTGACATTCGATACGATACAAAATGTGCGGGAATGTTTTTTTTTGATTTTGTCATGTGACTGATTTATGTCATTTCCATACATTTTGTATCGTTTCTACTAGCCAAGCGTGAGGATAATGTTACTCTGCCTAAAGCAACTGAGCTTCAAAGCTAAGAAGTTCTTAATACGCGCTGCTAAAACAATCATAGTTAGCCCCCAGTTCATAGTACGTGCGACGTACGTGATTAAGAATTCACTTTATTAGTTTGTTATTATTTGTATCGAGTAAAATGTTTGATAAATCCTACGCTAAAGTGAAAAAATCCATATTAAATAGTATGTGACATAAAATAAACTGGTATATTGCATCAACACGGGTAAAACCACGGGACACAGCTAGTAATTAATATATATAACTAATATGTATAACAAATTAACAAACGACGTTAAGGAGTGTTACAGTATCCCATTATTCAAAAGTAGACTTAAGAACCATGTATACACGATATAGACTTATTGTAAATCAGAGCACTTATTTGTAAATATTGCTACCTACATATTAAGAATTCTTTCTGTATCTCATTGTAAGTGAACTTGTTAGTTTTTATGAGAATAAATTCTTTTAACTTAAACCTATAAATAGGGGCGGATTTGATACGTTGGCTGCTCTAGGCCTACGAAAGATTGCTGCACCCCCCTATATGCTGTAAAGCATGCTAAAGTAAATCAACTATAGAAATTAAATTAAAATGAAAAAAAACTAATAACGATAGTCAGTAAATGATTTTATTATATCAATCAGTATTTCAGATACTGATTCTAACCACGCGGAGCAACTACTTAAAAAAAACACGACCAAATTTTGCCGTCCTAGGCCCGGGCCTACTCGGACTATAGGGAAATCCGCCCCTGCCTATAAAGGTATCAACGCAGCACTTATATAAAACAAAATATTTTTATGTGCAGTAAATACAATACCTGATTATGTCAATCTAGTTCCAATCAAATAAACTTAATTCATTAAAGGAACTAGTTAAGCATGCATCTAGGTAATCTAAATACCTATACCGGGAGAAAGTGCCCAGGTCTAGCTTAACAGGTGCCACAAACAACCCGTTAGAAAGCCTGAGGTTAGTTAAGTACGGACTAAGTAGTTCTAAGGAAATCATTCACTATTTATTACAATCCATGTAGTTATTCAAACGTGCAGTAAACTCACTATATACACCGGTGTGTATTTGAACGCAAAAGTTAAAAAAAATTTGTCTTATTTTTTTGGCTAATCTCCGAAACGGCTTGACCGATTTCAACGGGAGTTTCACTGGCATATAGCTAATATTACAAGGAGTAGTAGGCTACTTTTATTTTAAAAACGATAGGGTACCGCGGGTCACCCATAAAATTAACTCTACGTGGGAACAACCGCGGGGCAAAGCTAGTTGATTTATATATTTATGAATTAATCACATTCTTGCAATACTTATGTTACACTATCTGTGCCCCGCGGTTTCACTCGCGTCGATTTAGTTTCATCCTTATTGTCGCGGATCCCTAATCTATACAGATAAGTACAATTGAAGTGTCTGTTTGTAATTCCTTGAAATATTAGCTACCTACCAGTGAAAGTCCCGTTAAAATCCGTCCAGCCGTTTCAGAGATACCCGGAACAAAAAGAAAAACAGACAGTCGGAGAAAAATTTTAAAACTTGGATTTTTAGTATCAGTAGCGTGTACACTTTCATATGCATTTAGTGAAAAGCTGTTATTTTGGTATTACAAACAGACAGTTAAATTTTATTTATCTGTATAGATCACATACTTACAATACTTATGTTACATTACGCAACAACAAACATATTATTAATAATTATACTATCCAAATTACATAATAATATAATTGTGACATAAGATTTAAGTAGGTACTGCACTTTCTGTGTTAAGCACTTTCATTACATATTGAAAGTAGAGTAGGTTTTTGTTATAATACATACTCTTAATTATTTCGAAAGTCACGCCTTACAAGGTTCCCCGAATGGGTAGACAAAAACATTACGAAAATGTCATAAGTATCAATTAAAAAAATCTTTTAGGTGTTTCCCTCTGCAAACCCTTTCATTTGATACTATGGTAGGTACTGCAGAAGATATTTGTATACCTTTTCCGCCATCTTGGATGATCCGCCATATTGGTATTAGAATAGTACTTATTGACAGTTTAAAATATCGCTAGATAGATTCACGTAAAAGAAACAGTAAATATATCGTACTTTAACAATTAAAGTTGTTTGATCAAAGTCCTATTAAATGTGGTTCAAAAATTCACGTGTTCCAAAATTATGGTTCAAAAAAACCTCAACTCTTTTTCTTTGATATACCCAGTCACTGAGGTCGAGGTTGCCAATTTAATATCTTTGGCAATCGGTACAGGTCAGTCAGAGGCTTTCGAATTTCCTCTAAAAAGGGATTACGAAGGTAAGATGGCAGTCGCTTCGTATAAAAATAAGGTGATCAGCCACATCAGGTTGAATCAAGTGCCGACCCTAAAAACATGGGATAAGGCCAGGGAGATATCCAGTCACTGAGGCTACTGACTCACAATCAAACGTTGCCATAAGATATTTTACTCTTAAAAGCATGTAGGAATGAAAGATGTCTGCATTGGTATAAAAGGGAGTGATAAATTTCTGAAATGCACTCCAATCACGTTTCAGAAGGTAAGTAATGAACGTGGCTGAAAAGTTTTGGCAAGTATCCACAGAAAACGTTTCAAGTAACCTAGTAGCCGAGAACATGGAGAAATTTATCAAAAAGCGCTATGTAAGGCTAGTTGACTATCGCTAGCTATTATTGTGAAGCTATACAAATGAGAAATACTACATCATTATTGTCGCGGAGCCCTAATATTTTTAATAAATTAAAGTAGCCTAAGTTACTCCTTGAAACATCAGCTACCTGCCAGTGAAAGTCCCGTCAAAATCCGTCCAGCCGTTTCAGAGATTACCCGGAACAAACAGACAGACAGACATATAGACAGACAGAGAAAAAATTTTAAACTTGGTTTTTTAGTGTCTGTATCGTATACTTTTGTATGCATTTAGTGAAAATCTGTTATTTTGGAATTACAAACAGACACTCCAATTTTATTTATCTATATGTACTGGATAGATTTGACAGCTAGGAATAGTTTCTAAGGGAAAGCGAAATTGTTTTTTTAAGTATATTCCAAGCATTTTATTCATATTTACTAACCTTTTAAACGTTATATAGACATCCACAAATATTGCAAAAACAAAATTAGCCAAATCATTCCAGCCATTCTCAATTTTTAGCGAAACTAACGAATAGCAATTCATTGTATGCTCACGCCTGTATTTCCCGAAGGAGTAGGCAGGTAGGTGTTATAACAACAACACCCACATTTCACCGAATATAATTAAGTGCCAACGTGACAGGAGAGTCTATCGCCATCTCGGGCACTATACATACGTACTTGAATTACTTCTCAGACATATGAAAGTTTCCTCACGATGTTTTCCTTCACCGTAAAGGTGTGAAATCTCTGCACATAAGTTTTTAGAACAACTCATTGGTCCAAACCCCGATGGGATTCGAACTTGCGTCGCTAGCGTAGCAAGCGACTGCTGAAGCTCCATGACCACCACTGCTTTTAACTAACTAATTAAATGAATGTAATAGCGTAGCATAGCAGTGGATAAGGTTCATACATTATGAACTCTTCAATCAACCCTAACGCTCAACCGTTTAAATATAAACTTAACAAGCAGTTAGAAATCTAGAAACATATGACCAAATGACACACTCACACAGACGCGTGAATCTACGAGGAAATAATCGGAATAGGCGTAATGACAGTAAGAGGTGTCACGTCGGCAGATCGCGTATACGTCAGTCACGTGTTTATCAAAACATCAAAGTGACAAATGTACATTATGTAGACAGTAAAGCAAATGGTATATTTTTGACCACCCACACACAGTGCAGCAATCGTTCTTAATTAAAAACTAGGCCTATATTCCTTACTACTTATATCTATATGTACTGTGGCTCTACGGTAAATAAATGGCATGTACAATCAATTATACGTGGCACATTATAAATTAATAGTATTCAACATCCATCCTGCTTACTCCATACGTCAGTGAAGGAGAAAGATATAAACAATCGAACTGGTCATGGAATTGCATAGCGGGAATCACAATCTAGTAAAATTTATCTTGTATCATGTGAGTTAGTTACTATTAGCAGAATCTATATCTAAACTTATGTATGTATAAGGCTGAAAAGTTCGTCTGTTTGTTTGTTTGAAAGAACCTCTGGTCCGATTTGAAAAAACATCATCACGTTATGACCAATCTCCTAGCAAATTAAGGGGACGAAGCTGCGGGCAGCTAGTGAACGTATATTTTTCGTTACATTTAATCCTATCACGAGTTTACCACCGTTTCCAGTTTAAACTCCCTAGCGTCTCCGAATATATGTATGAGAAATTGTACAGCGCCTCCAAGCGGTGACGTGAAGAACTAAAATATCTCGTATAAATATTGACGGAGACGGTAGCGAGTATAGATTACAAAGACATAAAAAAACTCATACAAGGGTTACAGGACGCATTATGCAAATTAGCGTGGATGACCAAAATCTGAAATTATGCGAAATAGCGAAAAATACTTGCATTGTGATGCAGATTAAGGTGCACCGTTAAATCAATGTTCCTAACCTGTTGGGGATTTTGAAGATTTCCAAAATCAATCCAAAAATCTCAAATTCAATCCAAAAATGTCTAAATCAATCCAAAGATGCCTAATCAATCCAAAAATGTCACTAATGAGGATCGAATATTAAGAAGCTTGGATAAGAGGCCGTCAGTAGGTATTTCTAGGCTATGTTACTAATTGAAACAACTTTCACGTTAAATACAAAAAGACAAAATGGCATTCACACGACAACAAACCTTGTATTTTTCGCCTTTTCACTATTTCTCACGACGAATTTTTATTTGATATTGTAAAGTTTAGAAATTTTACAGTTAACACCATTTAACTTGTTAAGTGAATCTTTACTCACTTAATACTATCAAATTATTTGTATATGAAGCTTTGTATTAACCTATGTATCGTTTGATATATTTTATATAAGACCAAAAAAATATTGGATAAATTTACAGACGAACAATTTTAAAGTGATCAGTGTACATAGGACGTTATTTTTTTCACAAAACGTACGCTATACGTATGCTTCGAATATAAAATCTAACCATCTTTAGCATTCAACAACCCACCTCCTTAAAGTATCAACACAAATTAAGCTACACTAAAGCGCACGGTCAAGTGACGAGAAAAAAAAAAGTGGTAATTCTAAGAGAATCATAAATGCCTTACTGACATGTATAAGTCTGTCACTGTCACACAGTGGAACTATGATGGCAATTTTGGTAAGGCCCCGCGCCTAAACTGAATAAATCATTTTCATTTTCGAACGTGTCAAAACTTATATTTATCACAAAAATTCATCCGATTTAGGAAAATACATTTTTTTATTATTTTTTAGCTAGCAGTTTAGTAGAGCCAAAATATAAAACCAAAATTCGTGATTCTTCGCTCTGTGAATAATGGACGCTTTCGTGTTATAAGCCAAAGAACATTTTGCATTAGCACGGAAATTTTCCAGTTTTATATCAAGGATATACAGCACAATGACGATGTGTATATATTACTGTGTTTATTCTTTTACTTTTTTAATGTTTATTCTTATTTTAGGGTTGCGTATCTCCAATAGAACCCTTTCTTTCTTCACGTTACTTTTAAACATTTTCTCAAGAAGAATAAATATCAGAAATTAATATTTAACATTTAACAAAATTTTTGAAACTGAGAATTATCATACTTTTTAGTAACATGGTCAGTTTAAGTAGTATATTAAGAACTTCTGAGCTTTGACGTTTCGTCTTGGTACCGCATAATGAAACGTCAAAGCTATGGAGTTCTTAATACGCGCTACTTAAATCCTCATAGTTGGCCCCCAGAAGGGATTATGTCGCATAATAACACATTGATATAAGCTAAATTTATGATTCTAGAGCAACGACTAAAAACGATTTATCTATATCTTATAATGAATCTTATATATAAAAATGAATCCCCATTTCCCTTGGTCATGGCATCACGCCTAAACGGCTGGACTGATTCTACTGGGACTTTTACTGGCAGATAGCTGATGTTTCAGGGAGTGTTTTAAGCTAATTTTATTTAAAAAAAACTGCATGGAACAAAGTACACTACACACACACATATACAATATACAATATAACACAGTATACAATATAACACAATTTTATACGGATCCTCCTTGCGCGAACTCGACATGGTTGGTAAAAAAATTGTGTTTCCGTTGCAACATAAGTACGTCGCTTTTTCAAGATTCTTGCAATAACTTTGATACTAAAATCATACGGAAAAACACTGTTTGCTTCTCTGAATGTTGCAAGTATATAGTTTCAATAAAGATCTTAATATAATTGACAAAGTAAGTATAATTATTGACTAAAACCAATTTTTGCCAATGGTTGCCAATTTAACATCTTTGGCAATCGTTACAGGTCAGCCTAAGAGAGTCTGACAACTGGTTTAACCCAGATTGACGATTTTCCTCGAAAAAGGGGTTGCGAAGGTCAGATGGCAGTCGCTTCGTATAAAAGTGATCAGCCACATCGGGTTGAATCAAGTGCCGACCCTAAATACTTTCACCCGACTCTTTCACCCGACGCAAATAAGACGTTATATATTTGTTTTATATATATTTTTTTTAATTCAGTTGGACTTAGCTATTCTCTAGCGGTCGCATTGTTTCCTTCCGTACGCTAGTTTATGACACCGTGATATTTGTAAACGCTTCAAAAGACGCGACTGTGTAAGACACGAGCTTGAAGCGGTTTTCAATATTACCTGCATAATTAATACTCCTTTAAATTTTGGCGCCCTAGTACTCTTGGTCATGAGGACGACTTATTTCCGTGTCCGTATTATATTATTATTACGAATATATGTTATATATTTCATCTTTGTTGCGTTTAGACGAACATAATTATACTAGCGGACGTCACGTGGGTGACGTCACACGGTTTCTGCCCCGTAGTTCCCGTTCCCGTAAGTGTACGGGAATAAAATATAGCCTATATTAATCAGTGATAATGTAGCATTCAAATGGGGTAAGAATTTTTTAAATCGATCAAGTACTTTTTGAGCCATTACGTTACGTACATACATACAAATCTTTTCTTTTTATAATATTAATTTGGATATATTATATTTTTAATCAATTTCCTGAGCGCATCCGAATGGTTGCATTTCGTGGAAGCCACAAAGCACAGTATAAATAAGAACGTTTGCTCCTTTGAGCGTGAGGGTTGTCAAAGATTTTAATATTTACTCTTTTACTGACTGTCAAAATTATATAGACTTTGTCATTTCGATTTTTTTTAAATGAAAGTCAAACACGTGAATGACGACAAATTTCATTCTGACGATTTGAAAGTACTTTGTATAAAGTCTAATCGAATAAAGATATATTTGAGTTTGAGTTTGAGTTTGACGTATACGCGATTGGCCACGACGTGACACCTCATACTGTCATTACGACTATTCCGATTATATTCTCATAGATACCCGCGTCTGTGTGACTGTGTCATTTCGAATATTCGTTCCTAGTTTCCTAACGGCTTGTAAAGCTTTATTTTTGACTATGACATTTTAAAATAATCAACTACTTTTCAAAAAATCCCATAGTTTCCAAACTATAGTTAGTACCTTACTAAGAAAGTAAATGAAAAATCGCTGTAGCTTAAGACTTACGCACTCAATCACTTGGAAAGTGTGTTCACCACAATCGGTGCGCGAACGCATAATAACTGTGGAACTACATTACGTGTTTATTGAATTGTAAACTGTTTCTTGATCAATCTACACTATCCAGCTTTTACTATTGAGACATATTATAGTTTTTTTTTGTGATTGATGAATTAAATGTAAGACATTGTCAAATGGTAGGCCATACATAATATATTTGAGTAATTACATTTATAAAAACAGCCATTCATTAAGACGCATTTTTGAAAATATATATGGTACTTACATTAAAAAAATTACATTTATATTTTTTTTTCTCTCCCTGTCTGTATGTTTGTCTCACCTTTAATATCGGAAACGGTTGGACCGATTTTAACGGGACTTTCACTTGCAGATATTTGATGTTATAGGACTTAAAGAACGAATGGTTCATTTATTTTAGAAAAAAGTATCACTTCGTTTAACATAGTTTTTGTACACCTCCTAATTATTTTTCAACAAGCGGACGTCACGCGGCTTCACCCACGTAGTTCCCGTTCCCGTGGGAGTACGGGGATAAAATATAGCTTATGTTACTCGCTGATGATGTAGGTATCCATTGCTGAAAGAATTTTCAAGATCGGCCAAATAAATCAAATCAAAAAGTTTTATTCAACATAAGGGACACTTGGAACACTTATTGAACGTCATTTCTCTTACGCTAACTTAAGTTAATTTATTACCGTTTCCAAAAGTAAGCCTGTCAGGAGAAGTAACGGCGAAACAAACTCTCCAGTTTTTTTTTTTACATGTGTCCCTTTTACATATATACATGCAGGGGCGCGCATTGGATTTTCAGAGGGGTAGGCATAAACAATAAGTAGGTAGGTAGGTTAAGTACATACCTATGTGACGCGGAGTAGGTACGTACGTCTTGGTAAAGATACACATACGAACATAAACACACACACACACACGACACGAGTGTATTCAGTAAACACAAATTGTAACTTCTGCTTACCTGCCTGTATGCAATGCACGCCTCTATATACATGCATACATATTGGCTAAACTATTTGTTGTTACCAAACAAAAAAAACAATCAAATCTTTCCTCTTTATAATATTAGCGTAGATTAAGGTAAATATCAAATTTTGGCATAATGTCAAAAATATCGTGATGACAGTTCGGCGTGGAACATGACAAGTTCAAAGTTATGCAATCAATAACAAATGCGCAATGATCTAACTCATGCAGATATTATGTCGTGTGCATCAGATATCGTAATGTCAAATTATGACATTTTAACTGTCAAGGCTTTAAGCTTATTTATTTAAATAATATTCTGAACACAGAAGATAAAATCATAAAATTAAGATATTATATAGTTATTTTTCGTATCTGCTTAAAGCATTTTTTTTATAGTTTTTTAAAAATGTTTTTATTTGATTCTTGTGCTCGTTACATATTTAATAGGTGTATTAATTAATAATGTATTAATATTATATTTCCATGAGAATATATTAGAACAAAATGTAAGGTATACGTCTCAGGCCCTATACATACGTCATTGAATTTTATTTCAGACGTAAGCATAATAATTATTCCAGTTAAGCTGGTAAACTAAAATTGCAGTCAAATAAGCTATTGAAAAAAAAATATGATATAGATTAGTAGGACTATAACTTGCGTCATTCATCTAAATATATATAACTCAAAGATGCTCGACTGTCTGACATAGTGATCTATCAACGCACGGCCCAAACCACTGGACGGATTGGGCTGAAATTTTGCATGCAGGTAGATGTTATGACGTAGGCATCCGCTAAGAAAGGTTTTTGATTAATTCTACCCCCAAGGGGATAAAATAGGGGATGAAAGTTTATATGAAAACCACGCGCGTGAAACCGTGGGGCACAGCTAGTATTCCAAATTCCTTTTTGAATAATAAAAAAAAATTGAAACCATTCGTTCACTACGCATACATTGTATCAATATTTACCTGGCTTGAAACAACTAGCCATTTACAGAACATTTCAAGCGGACAGCAGGAAGCGATGACATTTCGTCCCATCCGTCCACGGTCCAAACATAGACAAACGTTCCAAATTTAAATTTCAAATTGCTCGCGAACGCCAACGGTTGTTGACATTCTGACAGTTGACCCGTTGGATTACCATGAAAAAGGTATTCCGAGCTGGCATTTAGAAAAAAGTTACTTTACCTTATTATAACAGCACTTTGAATTTAGAAGTGACATCTGACAGAATAATAAGAACCTGTCATTCTTTACTGTTTATTTTGTTTAAAAATCATTATGAACTATTTGACTACGTACGCGTTCGCCCTTACTTTAACATTTTCTATATCTATAAATATAAAATAAATTGAAGTGTCTGTTTGTAATTACAAAACCGTTTAAAGCTTCGTTAAGCGTTTACTGCCAGACTGGCTTATTTCGTTGCTACTTGCAAAAATAATAATTACCGGTCACTAAAACTGACACGCAAGACAAAACAATCACATCACATTTCACGTTTATGTATGAAACTTGCTGTGCCCCGCGGTTTTACCCGCGTAAAGTTAATTTCATGGGAGACCCGTGACAGATAGATTATTTTTTTTAAACTGGGGGTTTAGGCCCTTAACCGTATATATATATACTTTATATGCATTTAGTGAAAAGCTTTTATTTTGGAATTACAAACTGACACTTCGATATTATTTATCTGGGGCCCAACCAAGAGCTCTTATTGCAATGTTAATTCAGTTGTGCGACAGTGACAGATGTATACACGTCACATACATCTGTCTCATAAATGAGTGAAACTATCATGGCAATAAGAGCTCATGGTAAGGCCCCTGTATAGATGTGGTAGTAGTCTGTAAAGTATCTTAAATTTATTTTTATTTTAATTAATCTTACAGTCCTACGTATTTATGAAAGCAAGTACACTTCGATATCGGAAACTGTCAAAATCAATTAGCAACAGTATTCGTCACATTGATATTGCAGTTTCTACTCTCTGCTTGTTGATTCTAGGCCCATTTTTGATTACATCTTAAATTAATTCACGTTGCTTTCAATTTGACAAATAGTACGGAGCTTTGAGAAAGTTGTTGAGGCTAGTTACTCATTAATTACGTGTGTTTAAGTAAGTTAAAAGGTGTAAAGCGTTAACATGTTTTTTACCCGCGCGACGTTTGGGAGGGTATTGGGTTTATCAGTCACGTTTTTCTGTAAGGTTTCAGTTTCGAACTCGACGTCACGCGTTTCAATCAGAGGAAATTTATTCATTTCTTTACTTCTTCAAAGTTCATCATCATGAATTTAAGAGCTGTGACTCTTGTCGGTGTAGCTGATGCAGCTTCTTCCATTCGTCTCTATCAAGTGCCATCTCCTTGACCTCCCTATACGTCATGGCAGACACATTTTCCTTAACTTGTCTCATGTATGTTAACCCGGGTCTTCCTCTTTCTTTCCTTCTACTTTTCCTTCTAATATGTTTTTAAAGTTACGAGTTCAAAATCTAGAGTAGCTCTAATCTTCCTAATAAGCTGACTGTTACAGTCACTTTTCAGAATTCTAGTCTAATAGACACGTTTAGTTTTTACTAGCTGAGCCCCGTGGTGTCACCCGCGTAGATTTAGTTTCATCCTATTATCGCGCTACCTTAATATTTTTAATAAATAAAAGTAGCCTACGTTGCCTACCTGCCAGTGAAAGTCCCGTTAAAATCGGTCCAGTCGTTTCAGAGATTACTCGGAACAAACAGACAGACAGAGAAAATTTTTAAAACTTGGTTTTTTAGTGTCAGTAGCCTGTATACTTTCATATGCATTTAGTGAAAAGCTGTTATTTTGGAATTACAAACAGACACTTCAATTTTATTTATCTGTATAGATTAGTCAAAATACCAACGTAGATAATAATGTCGTAAATCTGAATTAACAAATACATGTTGATGACACGAGTGCGAGAAACGGTACTTTAAAATTACATTTTGTATTAAGACTTATTTTTGGAATAAAGAAACAACCAACACCTAGTAAAACACGATTAATCTATACATATATATCTATACATAAAGATAAATAAAATTTAAGTGTCTGTTTGTAATTCCAAAATAACAGCTTTTCACTAAATGCATATGAAAGTATACACGCTACTGATACTAAAAATCCAAGTTTTAAAATTTTCTCTGTGTGTCTGATTGTTCCGGGTAATCTCTGAAATGGCTGGACTGAGATTAACGGGATTTTTACTGGCAGGTAGCTGATGTTTCAAGGAGTAACATAGGCTACTTTTATTTATTAAAAATATTAGGATATTAGGGTTTCACGACATGAAGCATGAAACTAAATGTACGCGGGTGAAACCCCAGGGCACAGCTAGTAATGTCATAAATATGTATTATCAAATACATTTGATGACACGACTGTGAGAAACGGTACTTTAATATAAAAAACATTTATTAAGACTTATATTTATATACTAGCTGTGCCCCGCGGTTTCACCCTCGTAGATTTTGTTGCATCCTAATTGTGTGAAATCCTAATATTTTTAATAAATAAAAGTAGCCTAAGTTACTCCTTGAAACATCAGCTACCTGCCAGTGAGTCCCGTTAAAATCGGTTCAGCCGTTTCAGAGATTAGCCGGAATAAACAGACAGACAGACAGAGATTTTTTTTAAACTTGGTTTTTTAGTGTCCGTAGCGTGTATGCATTTAGTGAAAAGCTGTTATTTTGGAATTAAAAACAGACACTTCAATTTTTTTTATCTGTATAGATTAAGAAAAAACTAGTTTACCATTAAGAAATTTTAAAATTAAACTGTAAATCCTCCTTTCATTGCACTGAATGTAGTCACATTCAATTAGAGAAAATATGTTTTTATTAACGCCATTGAAAGTCTTCAAAACCTTTTATTTTTATTTGGGGTCACCACCTGGTTTACTTGTGCGTAAGTTTTTGTGACAATTATTCATCTAAAAACAAGGTTGAATCGGCGAGAGATTTGAACCGCAAAAATTATCGGTCAATACTTTTTCACTTAGAAGAGTTAAAGTCCAGCGGCACAACCAAGGTTGGCTTTCTGGGCTATATTATGAGACATGCCAGATTCAAACTGCTGCAACTTATAATCATGGGCAAAGTGGCTGGGATGAGACCGGTTGGCCGTAGAAGAAAGTCGTGGCTGCGCAATATCCGCGAGTGGACTGGCATCAGCAGTGCTGCTGCACTCTTCCGCCTCGCGAAGGATAGACCGAACTGACAGCCAACCTTCAATAGCTGGAGAGGCACTACAAGACGAAGAAGGCACAACTATGAGCTCTTATTGCAATGATAGTTCAGCTGTGCAACAGTGACAGATGAATACAAGTCATATACACGTGTCTCATAAATGAGTGAAACGATTGTGGCAATAAGAGCTCATGGTTAGGCCCCTGATATCGGGCAAAATTTAAATGAGTTTTTTTATCCTTGATTTTTCAGATTCTTATTACATAGGACTAAAACATACTTGGCAAAATGTACACACATATGCTCACGCCTGTATTCCCCGAAGGGGTAGGCAGAGTGTTGTAATAACAACACACATTTTCACCGAAGATGATAAAGTGCCAACATGACAGTTGAGTCTATCGCCGCCTCAGGCACTATACATACGTCTTTGAATTATTTCAGATATATGCAGGTTTCCTCACCATATTTTCCTTCACCGTAAAGCACGTGTAATAATAATAATACTAATAAACGTTTATTGATTCCAATAAGCAGCAACAAAACAAATAAAACTGATACAAAAAAAATATACAAAAAAGAATACACAAAAGAAATAACTAGTGTTTTTATGGTGCAAAGTGGTTCGCACCAGTACATCGGGTGTTGCCGCACATTGTCATCAAAGGGCCACAACTCAACTATACCCGCAGACCTAACTGGAGTCCAGTTCAATCTAGCGGAGCTGATTTTCAGTGTGACAACTGCACATACGTTTTTAGAAAATCTTATTGGTACAGGCCTCGCTGGGATTTGAACTTGCGTCGCTTTCGTAGCAGGCGACTGCTCAAACCCCACGATACCATCTCTCTCTGTTTTCAAAGAATATCTTTAGCGAAATGTAGATGCAGTTTGCCTATCTTCTATACAGATAAATAAAATTGAAGTGTCTGTTTGTAATTCCAAAATAACAGCTTTTCACTAAATGCATATGAAAGTATACACGATAATGACACTAAAAAACTAAGTTTTTAAATTTTTCTCTGTCTGTCTGTTTGTTCCGGGTAATCTCTGAAACGGCTGGACGGATTTTAACGGGACTTTCACTGGCAGGTAGCAAATTTTACAAGGAGTAACTTAGGCATCCAAGAAATTATCTCTACGCGGGTGAAACCGCGGGGCACAACTAGTATCTGTATACAGGCGTGAGCAATGTGTAAATGATGATTACCCTACCTGTACTTTCCTGAGATATTTTCATTTAAAATGAACTACTTCTAATGTATCCCTACAATTCATTACATCCATACACCATCGTTCCTGCATGTTAATGCGTCTGCATATTACCTGATCATTATCTACGATAAGTTTTCCAAGAAACACGGAACACCGCGCCCCGAGACTGTAATGCGTGTTGGTAATTACAACTCGTCTCAAACAAATGCATTGCAGGCGTAAATGAGAGTTGGAATTTTATAATAACCAAATGTATAACACCAATACCCATTCCTGGTGGGATTAACCATTATCACTTTGAGGTATGAAAAATAGTTCACGTACTATTCTTAAACCTACATTTGGTATAGGTATTTATACGCAAAAAAAATTAAAATCGGCTGGTCCGATTTTAATAACAGGACTTTCATTGGGTTCCGCGGGCCACCCATGAAATTATGTGTACGCGGGTAAAACCGCGGGGCACATCTAGTATATCATATATGGTTGTGTCTAAATTCTTGGTGTAATAAGGTGTATTATTAATTCTAATAAATAATATAAAAAAATAATTCTTTCTGGATCCCGCAAACCAAAAACATCAAAAAACCTGTTCGCTCTTAATAAATATCATTCTTAATATACTAAGAAACTAGGACTGCCCCCTCCAACATGAACGTCAATTATCAAAGTTCCACTAATTTTGTATTGTATAGTGTCGCTAATCAATAAACTTCGCTAATCTTAAATCAAATCTACCCGCAAAAAAACCAATAACTTGTACCCTCATGTTCATCCATTTTCCTTGTAATATCTATACATCTATACAAATAAATAAAATTGAAGTGTCTGTTTGTTGTATCTATTCAATAAATCTATGATTTACAAACAAAAAAATGAAAACAAAAAAGCTTAATTCTAAAAAAATATTACCTTTTAAATGTGTAAAAAAATATCACATATTTTCGAATCACTGCACGAAATCCGACATTCAAAACTTGACCCACACACAACACTGGTCTAAATCCATTCGATTGAAGTAAATCACTATCCGTAACAGTAAAATGTTCTAAAAATAAAAACGGTATGTTTCGATTTTATTAATATTCGAGATGCGATTAATAAATCGATTGGAACGTCCGTGCGTATTGGTCTGACCTACACAACTGATACGCGATGCGCTCACGCAGCAATGCAACGCGAATCGGACACACGGACTCTTGGATTCACGGTCTTGATACGTTTTTATCTTAATCGAGAAGATTTATTCATTACAATGCATTTAATTATACCCAACATCTTAACATTTAAAAACTATCCATGTGGGTATGACAACGTTCAGCCTAAGCCACTGTTTCTAGAGAGAATTTTTTTATTAGTGTTTGGGGGTAGACATTCCACCCCTAAGGGAGTAATTTTTTTATTTTGGGGTTAAAAGGAGGCGTTGAATTTTTATTAAAACATTCTCGGGTCGAATATCACATCATAGGCAGAAGGTATATACTAATAATAAAAAGACGAAAATATACCTTTCCACCGAGCCGATATGGCTGAAATTTTGGTTAAGAGATAATTAACTTCAAGGCATGACATAGGGTATTTGAAAATCATTATGCGAACGATGTCGCGGGTAAAAGCTAGTTTATAGTAAATTATTAATTACAAAACAGTTTTTTACTATCCTTGTAACAAACTCCTGGGTACAAAGTGTAATAACCCAAAAATAAATTTTTGATTGTTTTTCTTTTTATCTATCTTTTGTTTCCGGATGAGCGGCTGACTGATTTTGACGAGATCTTCACGGAACGGTACATAAGCTTAGAGGTTAATTGTGTGACCTCGAATCTAACAGACTTTTTGAGACAGTTGTTTTCGAATTGAACTCATACTTAACACGTAGATGCTCTGTTTATCAATATTTGATACTAGCTGTGTCCTTATTATGTGGCTTTTTAACGGAACCTTAATTTTTTAAAGTAGCCTAAGTTACTCCTTGTAAAATTTGCTATCTTGCTTGTATAATATATTAAAGTCCCGTTAAAATTGGCCCAGCTGTTCCAGAGATTACCCGGAATAAATAGACAGACAGTGATTTTTGAAATTGTATTTTTTATGTCAGTAACGTATAATTTGATATGCATTTAGCGAAAAGCTGTTATTTTGGAACTAAAAACAGACACTTAAATTTTATTAATCTGTATAGATGACCTATTTTCTTTAAGTCTAACTATAAAAAAACCGTACACATCTTCCTCGATTCATAAAAAACAAATTCCTACTCCTGCATTTTCTAATTTATTTTTTTAGACATGCTTCATATTTTTAATAAACAAAGGTACATAATTCACAAGCAAGGTTGAGTAAACACCGTATTATTAATAATTCAGCATTATTATTCCCCAGGTAATTTTGGGCTTTATGAAACTGGTGAAAGAATATTATTTTGTTTATGTTTTTTTTTATTTTGTACTCAGAGCAGTCTTTCTGAGAAAATAAATTTATACAAACAGACATATGGTCACGCCTGTATTCTCCTAAGGGGTAGGTAGAGGTGTTGGAATAACTACACCCACTTTTCACCGAAGATGATACACGTTGGCAACTTGACAGATGGTGAGTTTATTGTTGTCAGGGCCGCGCCAACCCCCCACAGCACCTGTGTGCGAAACCTATGAAGCGCCTTTTTTCACAAATCTTCATGTTTCAATTTATGTATTACTAGCTGTGCCCCGTGGTTTCACCCGCGTAGATTTAGTTTCATGCCTCATGTCACGGAACCCTAATATTTTTAATAAATTAAAGTAACCTAAGTTACTCCTTGAAACATCAGCTATCTGTCAGTGAAAGTCCCGTTAAAATCGGTCCAGTCGTTTCAGAGATTACCCGGAACAAACAGACAGACAGACAGACAGACAGAGAAAAAAATTAAAACTTGGTTTTTTAGTGTCAGTAGCGTGTATACTTTCATATGCATTTAGTGAAAAGCTGTTATTTTGGAATTACAAACAGACACTTCAATTTTATTTATCTGTATAGATTTTGACCGAAATAAATGTTCTCCAGTTGTATATTCTTGAGTAATATTTTCCTAAATAGGTAAAACTAGTTTTTTTCTAGTTTCCGCTTGTTGTCTGTTGTTGCGTAAGTGTTCGCACATAGGGGCAGCGTAGCCCTACGTCAGGCACTATACATACGTCATTGAATACTTCCTAGACATATGCATGCAGGTTTAGATTTCAGCAGTTTCAGAAAAGTTTTTGTAAGATTTTTCAATGATGCCACGCTCATATTGGTCGCAGCTTCATATTATAAAGTCAGCCTTTCTCTACGAATTAACTATCCAATACAATAATTTTTCAATTCAAACTAGTAGTTGTCTGAGATTAGTGTTTAACCGAAAATACAATCAATTTCATAGCTTTATAATATTAATATAAACGATTTAATCTGAAACAATAATATACATTCAGTACCTGCGTCCTCATAAAGAAAATAACAACAAGCTCCGTCAAGTCAAATATTAAGTTACCTAAGAATTTATATACACATAACCTTAGGAGCAAGCATAAGTTAAATCTCGGCAACGACTATCGAACCAATTACGGTAAAAAAAACATATTATTTGAGGGAGTACAGCTGTATAACAAATTACCAAACGACGTTAAGGAGTGTAACAGTATCCCATTATTCAAAGCAGACTTAAGAACCATGTATACACGATATCGACTAATTGTAAATCAGAGCACTTATTTGTAAATATTGCTACCTACATATTAAGAATTCTTTCTGTATCTCATTGTAAGTGAACTTGTTAGTTTTTATGACAATAAATTCTTTAAACCTAAAACCTAATATAGACTAGCGGACGCCACGCGGTTTTACCCGCGTAGTTCCCGTTCCCGCGGGAGTACGGGGATAAAATATAGCTGATATTAATCAGTGATAATGTAGCATTCAAATGGTGAGAGATTTTTTTAAATCAGGTCAGTACTTTTTGAGCCAGTTTGTTACAAACATTACATACAAATCTTTCCTTATTATAATATTAGTATGGATAAAATGTATTCTCAAACGCAAATCGATGGTTTTATGAGTGTGAGATATGTTAATGGAATATATGAAAAAACTAACAGTGTATTTAGTTAGCAATGACATAAATAAAGTAGTTAGACTCCAGGTCCGGTGGCAGTAGGGTACCGGGTTCGTATATTCTTGTTAACCAACTGTAATTAGCGTTCACTTCGGTGCAAGGCACGAGAGATAAAGATAGTTTATTAAAATTTCAATTACTTAGTCGTAGAATGAATTATTATATCAAACACGTATCCAAATCTATATCCAAACAGATAAATAAAATTTAAGTGTATGTTTGTAATTTCAAATTAACAGCATTTCACTGAATTCATATGAAAGTATATCCGTTACTAATATAAAAAAAAAAACAATTATTAAAAAAATGTCTGTCGGTCTGTTTGTTCCGGCTAATCTCTGAAACGGCTGGACCTATTGTTACAAGGAGTAACGTAGGCAACCTACTTAATTTTATAAAAAAAATATATGGGTCCCGCGGGTCACCCATCAAATTAAGTCTACGCGAGTGAAACCATGGGGCACAGCTAGTTGTTATTATTATAGAAGATAGATTTGCTATCACCATTATTAAATAATTAAATCTAAATCTAAAATTAAATCAATATCAATTTTATTCTGTACGTCTTATAATTTAATCTGTGAGTTATGCGAGTTTGCACCACAGCCCCTCGAGACAAAACTGCTAATAAATGCTTATTAAGGCTTCACAGTGTTGGAATATTAGAAATGCGGTGAAATATGTGTGCTAGCAACACCACCTCTTGCAGGATTAGTCTTTGTTATTTTGCTAACGTGAATTTACATTGAAATAACGATTTTATGCTCCGGTTATAGAGTTGAAAGCAGTAACGAGAACCTTCTGGGACGGCACTAGCTCAAAGTATTAAGGGTAGGGCATAAGGGTATCTCCCATTTTATGATTGGAACTGCCCGACTGCGGACCGTACATCAACCTAACAGAAGATCGCATCAAACAACTACATTTAAGTAGTGTCGTATTCAAAGTCAAAGTCAAAAATATCTTTATTCGATTAGACTTTATACAAAGCACTTTCAAATCGTCAGAATGACACAATTTACAGGATTATACATGCTACCGCCAGGTTTGAAAGGTTGCTTTTACTGAAAAGAACCTGGCAAGAAACTCAGTAATTACTCTTTTCAACAATATTATACAATTTAAAAAAAAACAAAATAAATCATTTGAGAAATGTAAGCCCATGGACACAGTTCCAATGTAGAAATGTCGATAAAAATTAACATAAAGAAAAGTCTAGTAGTTCTATTTATATCTAAATGCGTAGCTTGAGATGAGCAGCCCCCACAAGCAGCACCTGTTCACAATTATGACGAGAATGCCAGCCATCGCCCTCCTCAACCATTATAGAGGGAAGTGAGCGACCCGTCATCCTGACGCCGCCGCATTCATACATATTAGTGTGGGGAGTAACGTCGACTGGGCTCCATGAAGGGGAGTATGAGCGGAGTCGCTGTTTTAGCAGCCGTGGTGTTCAAGTTCAAATCCCAGCGGGGCATGTATCAATGAGTTTTTCTAAAAACTTGTACATACATACTGCATTCCCCGAAGGGGTAGCCAGAGGTGTTGTAATTTTCAACACCCACATTTCACCGAACATGATTAAGTGCCAACGTGACAGAGGTTGAGTCCTTCGCCGTCTCAGGCACTATACATACGTCCTTGAATTATTTCTCAGACATATGCAGGTTTCCTCACGATGTTTTCCTTCACCGTAAAGCATGTGGTGTGAAATCACTGTACATAAGTTTTTAGAAAAACTCATAGGTACAAGCCCCGTTGGGATTCGAACTTGCGTCGCTTGCGTAGCAGGCGACTGCTCTAACCCCGAGGCCACCACGGCTCAGCATCAAAACTTGTGTGCAGTTATCTCAAACCACGAGCTACAGTGAAGTAAAATATCGTGAGGAAATTGTATATATCTGAAAAGTAATTCAAAAGACACTTGTATAGTGCCTGAGACGGCGATAGACTCCCTCTGTCACGTTGGCACCTAATAATCTTCGGTGTAAAGTGGGTGTTGTTATTACAACATCTCTACATGAGGGCTAGTGATTCGATTCTTTATAAGGTAGAAAATGCGCGGGTGACACTTGGTATGTATAGGCTGCGGTAGTCACTTACGTTTAAGCAGAAGTTCGCTAACTAATCTTCTGAGAAGAACCTTTTACAATTCTAAGAAGTCCAAGAGAACAAAGGATACAATATGATTTTTCTACTGGATTATAACGAATTCGCTGGAATATTTAAAATTCGTCTCTTGTATTTGATGTGTTGCGGTCAGAATGTATATTCTGTTGTTTAGGGAAAATTCCAGAAATAGGACTTAACGGGATGCCTTTCTGGGAATTGAACTTGTTAAAAGATAGCACTCAAATATTGGAACTTTAAGTAATGTCATGTTTCTGAAGTGAGGGTCGCTGTGTCGCTCCCCATGGAAATGGGGGATGGGGAATGGAGAAGGTGCCTACCATGATTTTAAAATGCAAATAATCATAAATTGATAATGAAATTTAAGTGTCTGTTTGTAATTCTTAATTACCAGCTTTTTACTACATGCACATGAAAGAATATAAGGTGTAATTACCTTACATTATTTTTTTGTCTGTCTTTTTGTGCCAGCTAATCTCTGAAAGCAGAACCGCTTTAAACGGGGCTTTCACTGGTAGATAACTGTTTTATAAGAAGTAACTAACGCTACTATTATTTGAAACAATCATACGTGGGTGAAACGGCGGGACACAGCTAGTGCATGTATAAGTCTGTCGCTGTCACAGCCAATTATTAAACTATTATGATTCTTTTTACTAAACATTATAACATAATTTTTAGTAACTTAGATAAAATACTGAATGTAAACCTTTTACCGCAACTAACACCATCACGTCTTTGGGCTTCGAAACCGTCGCACAGATGTCGGTGAATAAACAAAACAAAGTACGTACAAAATATGAAAAATTCTGTTTCGAAAATTCGTTTGCTACTTTATATGTGGACGGCGTGTAAGGACTGCGGAACGAATATGCCGGTTCTCAGTCGACGCCGGGACTATTTGTAATAGCTTAGGTTTTGACAAGGATATACATTGGGATGTTAAGCTGAGATTTAGCAGATATACTGTCGTTATTAGAGATATGATAGTTTGGCTTAACTTGAATGGGACGATGTTGGAAGCTATTTTGTATTATAATACTAGCTGTGCCCCGCGGTTTCACCCGCATAGATTTAGTTGCATCTTTATTGTCGCGGAACCCTAACATTTTTAATAAATAAAAGTAGCCAAGTTACTCCTTGAAACATCAGCTACCTACCAGTGAAAGTCCCGTTAAAATCCGTCCAGTCGTTTCAGAGATTACCCGGAACAAACAGACAGACACACAGACTTTTAAAAATGTTATCTTGGTTTTTCTATATCAGTACCGTATATACTTTCATATGCATTTAGTAAAAAGCTGTAATTTTGGAATTACAAACAGACACTTCAATTTGATTTATCTGTATAGATGTATAGATAAAGATTTATGAATTATGTTTTTTTAATTGTTTATTTTTTTTAAAACCTGTCAGTGTTATAGTAGAAACGGCGAAACAAACTCCCCGGTTTTTTTTATTGACACTGTTTTAGTACATTTTAATGGAAGAGTGAGCAACTCATTGCCATGCTTGGCTGTCATCACTAGTTACACTATAATATCACAAATTTGTTGCTTAATGCTTGTCTTAAAGCTCAAAAATGGTAGTTCACACATTTTTACCTATTACATAGGAGTTGAAGATAACTGGTGAAACGTGAATTTACTATTAAGTACATTTCTGCCTACCCCTTTGGGGAATATGTTCCTATGAGCATATGTCACGTAATTCGTTCCAAAAATAGCCGTATATTTGGACCGAGTTACAGTTATGTATAAGAAACAGGCGCGATCAAAATATGGAAATTAAGTGATCGTGCGTGATTCACGAAAAGCATCCAATTGTGTAATAGCTCGGCAATTTGAAAGCTTTGTAAGTGGTTCCAAAGGTTGATGGATTAAATAGCTGATGGCTTATTCAGTAAGTGTAGATTGTGAGTCGTCAAGTGAGCTTGGTTAGTCAACTATAAAGATTGTGGAAAAATACATTGCATCTACACTAATATTATTAAGAGGAAAGATTTGAGTGTTTGTTTGTTTGGCTCCGAAACTACTTGACTGATCTTGAAAATTTTTTCAGCAATGGATAGCTACATCATCAGCGAGTAACATAGTCCATATTTTATCCCCATACTCCCACGGAAACGGGAACTACGAGGGTGAAACCGCGTGACGTCCGCTAGAATAAAACCTAGGATGTGCGATAAAATCTCACATAAATAAAATGGAAGTGTCTGTTTGTGAAATATGAACATATAAACAGTATTTACCCTAAAAAAAACTATTTCTAAATGTTTTTGTCCGTCTGCTTTTTCCGTCCTATCTCTGAAGCGGCTGGACCAATTGTAACAGGAATTACTACCAGAGTGCCTAGTGCAAGTTATCTTAAAATCGCCGTCACAAGTCACCTCGTCGACGTAAACGCAGATTTGTATGGGCTCACAAAAGTGTCATCTTTAGACCGACAGAGGCGCTTTTCCGAACCTATACAAATCTGCATTTACGTCGACGCGGCCACTTGTGACGGTGGCAGTGAAAAACTCGCACTAGGCCCTCAGGTAGCTGATTGTTATAAGGAGTGACTTAGCTTATCTAGATACTTTTATTTTAGAAAAAGATGCAGTTTTTACTGTATTTCCATTGCCGGTAAAACCGCGAGGCACGATTAGTATAACCCTAAACTTAGCTCAGTAAATTCACAAGATCAAAGATTAATCTCCTCGTGTATTGGCTTAGAACTAGCGCTCAATAAAAAAAAAGCTTTAAGTGTTTGTATTAAGGCAGACGTTCCAACTGTACTCCCAAACGGGAATTTCTAGACGTACCGCGATGTCTGATCGCGTTCAGAATTCGATTAGTGTACTATGCGCCCATGTTTGCTGATTAAGGTTCCTTCACCTTAGAGCTGAGATTTCAGTGAAAATATTGGGGACCTGAGTGCCTAGTGCGAGTTTTCTTCAAATCGCCGTCACAAGTTATCGCGTCGACGTAAACGCATATTTTTAGGGCTCACAATAGTGTCATCATTAGGCCGACAGAGGCGCTGTTCCGATCCTATGCAAATCTGCGTTTACGTCGACGCGGTGACTTGTGACGATGGTAGTGAAAAACTCGCCCTGCGGTTTCACCCGCGTTGATTTAGTTTCATGCTTCATTTCGGTTCGAAATATATTTGTTTGGAACTAGCTGAGCAAATTTACTTTCGTGAGCACGCGGAAACCCATTTTTTTTTTATAAAAAAAGTCAAATTTACTCCTTGAAACATCAGCTACCTGCCAGTGAAAGTTCCGTTCAAATCGGCCCAACCGTTTCACAGATTAGCCGGAACAAACAGGCCGACAGGCAGAGATGCAGGTAAATTTTTCAAAATTGTTATTTTCATGTAACTACCGTATATTCTTTCATATGCATTTAGTGAAAAGCTGTTATTTTGAATTTACAAACAGACACTTCAATTTTATTTATCTGTATAGATATAGATAGATTATAATAGCTAGCATTTTCTGTTCATAAAATGTAGGAACAAAATGATCGTAATTGTAAAATAACTTCCAATTCGCACTTCATTATAAGCTTGCCCGGATATGAGTGTAATGATAGCCATTGGAGCGTATAAGATTTACTAGGAAGTAATACTGGCTATATAATTACTACGTACGTACGAACAGTTTATAGTTTCACTGGAAGTAAAAGCGCGATAATATATTTGATTCCGGCTCGAAGGACCAACATTTAATTACTTCGCTATATGGAATATATATCTTCACTTTTTTATGTTTATTTACAACTAGCTGACCCGACAGATGTTGCCCTATCTTGATTATGAGAATGCAGCACGTATTCTGTCAATTCTATGTCAAACGTCATAAGGTTATATCAGAATGTGTTTAATGTCCAAAGCGCGAAGGTTATATTTAAGAAGAAACAAATAATTTTATATGCTGGTTAAGTAATGTCAAAATTTTAAATTTTTCACCCAATTTTCTTAGTTTTTCTTTCACAAGAGCCATCTCGTGACAATAACGAACACAACAAAAAAATTAGTATCGAAATCGGCCCAGCCGTTCACCCGTGATGTCGTGACCAAGGGAAACGGGGATATTTATATATATATAACTGGACTAAGTGTAAACGGTTAGGTACTGCAATTAGTAAATTAGTACTTGCAACAGCATGAGGATCAGCACAGTATATTTATAAGCTTACTAGCTGTGCCCCGCGGTTTCACCCGCGTAGATTTTGTATCATGCTGTTTTTTTTAAATAAAATTAGCCTATAACACTCCTTGAAACATCAGCTATCTGCCAGTGAAAGTCCCGTTAAAATACATCCAGCCGCTTACGCGTGATGCCGTGACTAAGGGAAATGGGGATTCATTTTTATATACCTATTAGATGTGCCCCGCGGTTTCACCCGCGTAGATTTAGTTCCATCCTTATGGTCGCGGAAACCTAATATGTTTAATAAATAAAAGGTAGCCTATGTCATTTCTCAGGGTCTTAAGATTGTCTGTGCCAAATTTCATCAAAATCGGTTGAGAGGTTTAAGCGGGAAAGCGTAACAGACAGAGTTACTTTCGCATTTATAATATTAGTAGGGATAGGACTAGTAGTATAATATACAATTTCCATAGCGCCCAAGTAAATTACCGAATAAGTAATTCGTCGTGTACTAACTGCTTGATATCCGTCAAACACCACATTTCACGGTTCTTACTTCGTGACTGGCGTTGTCACATGAAATTACATGATTTACATAAAACGTACGCAGAGACAGAGTAAAAACCTTAAGACTGTAATATTGGTACTTACTATTTGGTTTTTGAGAAGAAATACATTAATTACGGTTAAAATATCTTTTTTCGGCTCATCATCTTTTCAAACAGCTTGCACGTCGTCTGGTAGAAGCCTCTCTTGACAAGTGAGCTGGGAGCCTACTTGCTTTCTCCGAAAAACGAAGCTTCGGCCGAAAGTTCGCAAAGTTCCTACCACGGATCTTATTCGTTCTAAAATTACGTCCGAACGTGGACTGCTAGAAAATTCTTTGACATTTATATATTTTAATCCTACTTTGACAAACATATTAAACGAACGAAAATTTGAATTTGATAAAAACAAAGCGATACTGAAACTACGTTTAATTATCGTTCGTTTGCGAAGTTTCGTTTTCGGAGAAAGAGAGTAGACCTCCTGGGGCTTTTCTCGCTCAGAGAATCAGCATTGCTATTCAACGTGGCAATGCTGCCAGCCTTCTTGGCACGATCCCGAGAGACACCGACTTGGGACAAGTTTTCTACCTTTAATTAGTTTTAAGTAGTAAGTACGTCCTTGTATATATAATTAAGTTATTTTAATATCTTTAAATAGTTTCAATGGAGACCAAGAGACTCACTTATGATTTGACTTGTCATGGTTTTTTTACTGCTACCTTCAATTAACATTATAATTATTGTACTTTTTTGTACACGTGGTTTCACCCGCGTAGTTCCCGTTCCCGCGGGAGTACAGGGATAAAATATAGCCTATGTTACTCGCTGATAATGTAGCTATCCATTGCTGAAAGAATTTTCAAGATCGGTCAAGTAGTATCGGAGTCTATTCAATGCAAACAAACAAAAAAACAATCAAATCTCTCCTCATTGTAATATAAGTGTAGATGTGTATTAACTGTTCTGTCAGTTGTCAGATGATGACAGAATTAACATATTTAAAAGAAAACGTAAATAATACAAACATTTTTAGGGGCCAAAGCAGATTTTAATGCGGGACGATCGTGCGTGGTCCAAGTACGAATAAGTATGCAATACTTAATTTGCCATCTTGTCTATACAGATAAATAAAATTGAAGTGTCTGTTTGTAATTCCAAAATAACAGCTTTTTACTAAATGATAATGAAAATATACGGTACTGACACAAAAAAAAAACAATTTTTACATTTTTTCTCTGTTTGTCTGTTTGTTTCGGGTAATCTCTGAAACGGCTGGACTGAGTTTAACGGTACTTTCACTGGCAGGTAGCTGATGTTTCAGTGAGTAACTTAGGCTACTTTTATTTATAAAAAATATTAGGGTTCCGCAACAATAAGGATGAAACTAAATCTACGCGGGTGAAACCGCGGGGCACAGCTAGTTTAAAATATTTTTAAATGTGAATCAGTTGTTTGCTATCTTCTGAACCGATTACGCTGAAGTTAGGAACTTACATTTTGCTGGAACCCAATGTATCCTTACATTACCTTACTTACGAACATACTTACGTACCTGAGTCACATACATAAATGCTTCCTTATTATATTATGCTTTCCTGTTTCCCCCGAAGGGGTAGACAGAGGTGTACTAATAGTACAACCACATTTCGCAAGTTATGTTAAACTAGCTGTGTCTCGCGGTTTCACCCGCGTAGATTTAGTTTCTTCCTTATTGTCGCGGAATAATATTTAGTTATAATAATAGTTAGATATTTATCTGTATATATATAGATTCCATGTAGGTAGGTACTAATCCAGACTCGAACATCGAACCCGAAACCTCATGTTTCGCAGTTTGCGATCACTAGTAGATGCAGGCAGGTATTAAAAAAAGGAATAAAAATATTTTTTTTTTATAAAATCTTTAATAATACTCTTACTCCATTTGTATCTAAATACAATATTTACAAAGCTTCACTTAATTTAATTAAAACTAAAGTATAATGTCACATTGTATAAAAAAACTTCTATTATTCGAAGTGGCAGTAATATAGGGCAGTGAATTAGCTGATTTGAGTATTCAGTTATGTTAAAAAATAAAAAAAAGCTTTAAAGTCGTACCTTAATTTTAAAATACTGTCCCAAAAGTACACGATATTAAAAATAAATTGAGCACATTTTTTATTTAAACGTAGAACGTTTCAAAAACAAAAAATCGTTACCGACTGTAGGCCTAGACAAAGTTACAGTCTCTCGCGCCAATAGAAACGATAAAAAAAATATGGGAATGACATAAATCAGTCACTAGACATATGTCATTCCCGTACATTTTGTATCGTTTCTACGCGAAGCGTGGGGATAATTTTACATTGTCTACGGGCCCTGGGGTCCTACCATAACCTCTTATTGCTATCATAGATAGACAATGATTATGCGAGTATATGACGTGTATAAATCTGTCACTGTCACTCAGAACTATCATGGCAATACGATAAGGCCGTTGGCTATTCATATAGTGTACCTTTGAGAGAGTAAGTATCTAGTAACTACTATTTATAGAACTAAAGAGTATAATTTATCGATACATAAAACTACAAAATATATAGGTACAGAGGTACTTCTATTCTATACCTATGTATTTTGTGAAACTATAATAATATATCCATTAATAATGTTAAAATTACATTATATCACACAATATCCTTTCATTCAAGAACCAAAGTCGACTAACGCCAATAAATAAAAAAAACATAATATCGTGTAAGTACCTATTATATTGGTGGTCGTATTTTTAGTTTTATTAGGATAAATTGATCTATTAATGGTCGAGGGATAAGGCCGGGTATACGTGTGAGGCTAGTCAAAGAAGAAGGAGGAAGAAATCTATAATGATGATTGAGAAAAATATACACTACTGTACCGCCGCTTAGCGCCATCTATTGATGCAGAATGACAACTTTTGGACGCCAACTTCACGCTGCTTTGTGATTGGATGTTGGTCTATGACTAACGTCATGTGAAAACAGTATGTGAATCCTTTTTTTAATTGTTATTATTGAAATACTGATACACTGCTGAGTTAAAAAAAACAGTTTAGATGGTAAATACGATACCAATCACTCAATCCACGAAATAGGTTATATGATTAATTTTTTACTTGACATCTTGATATACGCAGCAATCAGTCTACGAATTAGCAGTTAACCAAACTTTAAAACATCTGGTAAAGTAAATGTCTATATTTTAAATATAATCAGGAGTTATTTTGCATAAGTCCATGTTTATGATTGTACAAATAATAATCGGGCTGGACTGCACTTCATGAAGATTGCTATCTTATATTTGTAAGGGCGGAATAAACAATTTTAGTATATTAATGTTGCAATGCATTTAGTTTGTGTGATCAAGGTCAGGCCCAGCAAAAGGAAGATCTTCCAACCAGGTGTTAAGAGAAGTTTTTCACAAACTTGCATTTGTCAGAAATAGCGCCATCTATGTAGCGAACGGAGCGACATTGCTGCAGGCTTATCGACCTACCAAGAGTCCTTTAGGTTAAATATTACACGCATTATAGTAAAAAACTATAACATAATGTTTACATAAATTTTGAACACTTAACCTTACTGCTATTTACATAGCTGCATCTATAAGATAAATAGGCTTATCGTTTCGCGGCAGGAGCTTGAGTGTGATGCTGACACCCTTCGACATTTTCTGGCCAATCGCAGACGTTTTCGTTGTAGTTAAAGACCAGATTGACAGGACAGGGCATGTGGTGTTTCCTTTCTCCCTCACACATGTAGTACATGGTACAATCAGCCTTGTCAGGATGGTAGGAAATATGGCCGTCCTCTTCTTCGCAGGTGATTTCATTGGCTGGAAAGAGAGAGATAATTTTAATCACGTATGGTCTAGTAAGGGGCTCGTAGCACAGTTGCTATTGCGCATATGATGCGATCAGCAAAGTTAAGCAACCATACGCCTAGCCAGTAGTTGGATGGGTGTCTCCTTGAGTTCCCTCCGTACCTCGGAGAGCACGTTAAGCCGTCGGTCCCGGTTGCCAATTTAACATCATTGGCAATCGTTACAGGTCAGTCAGAGGCCTAAGAAAGTCTGACAACTAGTTTAACCCAGATTGCCGATTTTCCTCGAAATAGGGGTTACGAAGGTCAGATGGCAGTCGCTTCGTATAAAAATCAGATTATCAACAGCATAGGGTTGAATCAAGTGACCTCAAATACATGGGATAAGTCCAGGGAGATGAAGGTCATGTTTTCCTAGAAGCGTTACCGAAAGCTAAGAAGTTGTGTGAGTACCCACAGTTTTAACTGACGACGATTAAGAGTCAATGAGACGAGGGCGAGAAATATCTCTGGGGCCCTACCATGACTTAATACCTACCATGATAGTTTAACTCTTATTAGACCTGATATTCATAGGCTGGTCACCGCAGCCTAATAATGATTGTAACTTGCTTACCATCAAGTGGGCGGTATGCATGTTTAACATCTTAGTGGAATGAAAACAACAATGATTTTTAGTACTTACGATTCTTGGTAGTGTACTGTCCAGAAGAGCTAGAACTCTCATAAGGTCCATCAAATTCCAGTGTGACCTTGTAGTCTCCCAACTCCTGCTTCATGGCAGTGATGAGAGGGAACTTGCCAGTGCCGCAGGAGCCTCGGAAGTCATCCATGTCGATGGACCAGACCATGATGCCGCCAAAACCTTCTTCTTTGAGCCAAGCCATCTGGGAATTGAAATAGAGATCAGAAATTGAGTTAACTTTAGAAAACTTTGGAATCCATGCGTATGTTCGATTATAAATACAGGAATAGGGGATAAAAGGGAGTAAAAGTAAGAAATGTTCGTGAACATCGAATTTGGATGTTTTTTTCCAAATATAAGGAATCTACCCGTTTAAATAGTTTGAAATGAAGGGGGTAACAGGGGGTGATTCAATCTGGACGCAACTAAACGACCATTTGAACTCACTTTAGTCTTCAGCGATCTCTCGTCATCAAAGCCAACCCATTGGTCGTCTCTGTACGCGAACGGCACCATCTGCTCATTGTCCCAGACCAGAGTGGTGTTGTCTTCACGGAGGAACTCGCAGATTTCATAGTAGGACATGAAACCAGCTTCGTTTGTGTAGCGGCCGGCTGAACCTGAAATAGGGGTTAAATCTAATCAAATGACATACCTATAATGGACAGAGCAGATTTGTTATTCTCTCCGGTCGTGTCAGAATGCCTCCCATCCCACTATGAGAGTGAGGCAATAAAGAGTGCACCTGTGTTTGCACACTTGTGCTGTTTTTCAGGCACTAGATTTAAGAGAACTGAGTACAAAAATTAACGCGTTCGCTGCTAACGACGCACCTGCGCGTCCAACTGTTAGAGAATTTACGAAGAAGACGAAATTTCAGCAGCGAATGTGTTAAAGGTCCTTCAAACCAACTTTGAAGAACTTCTTAGAATAATATGCTCACGACTGTATTCTCCGGAGGGGTAGGCAGAGGATTATTACAGTACACCCACATTTAGCCAGTTATGTTGAAGTCCCATGTATTAGGGGGCGACCCTCATGCCACTAACCGGGCACTATTACAGACTGGGCTGGCAACTGGGAAATTATACCCAATAACACTTTGCACGACCCGGGGATCGAACCAAGAACCTCATGTTCCGCAGTTCTCAAGTGCTAACATGAGACCACTAGACCAACGAGGAAGTCTTAGGCTATTGCAGAATATCTCCTATAAAGCTAACATTTCGGAAGGTATTAGTAGCCAAACCTAATCTTCCCCCTTATAAAATACATTACAAAAGATAACCCTCGGTTTAAAAGTAGTTCCATCTCTTTTTGGAATTCGGATTTCAAAATGGATGGACTTAGGTTTACTCCATGTTTCATCTAGTCTTAGCTTAAACTATGTTTGTAATAGGGCGGTTTAAAGTTTGTATTGTAACAGATCTGCCTACTCCTTAGAAAATTATTCTGGTATGTGAGGATGCGTACGTCAACAAATCAAAGACATTTCCATTTATAATCACCAAAGTAAGAGCGAAAGTGAACTTACCACCACCAGACGCGGGGGCTCCAATGTCGAATTGAGTCTCATTGATGAGGGTGAACGACCTTCCGTAGGTAGGCATACCGATCATCAGCTTCTCTTTAGGCGCTCCTTGACGGACCCATTCGCGAGCTGAATAGTCCTGTGGGAGCATTACCATGAACGAATAAACAATATTATTAATATGTCCTGGATAAGCTCATCGTCTCCCTGGCCTCCCATACATTGTTTGGGTCGGCACTTGATTCAATCCGTTACGGCTGATCTCTTGATCTTATACAAATCGATTGCCATCCCACCTTACGTGATAGATATCACACATAAAAGGTTTTTATGCATTTTACATATTATTTCTGTCTCAATTTTTAATGATTGTGAAGTACTCGAGATGGGATTCGAACCTTCGTCTAACCTCCTACTACTCATCATAGCTGGTGAGAAATACGTACCACAGTAAGTTTCTTCTGGTGGCTGGTGGCAGTCTCTAGAGGGAAGAGAGGGCTGTTGTGTCCAACTTGGCGTTCCCACTGACCGTGGAAGTCGTAGGTCATCACGTTGATGAAGTCCTGATGAAAAATCAAACGCTTTTACCATTGTCCTACAGATTATTAGAGACATGTATGTAAAATAAGTAGGTATATAGAATTAGTTTGAGGTGGTGAAGTCTGTTCAGAAAGAGATTGTGGGATGAGAGGGCGCTGCTGCTCTTAATAACCTCTAAATGTAACCTACACATAAGTAATCAGTAAACTTTGAATTTAGAATTCCAAGTCATGAAAATGTATTAATTCACCACTTACCAAGTATTTGGAGATCTCAGGAACGTCGTAGCCAGCAGCGATAGCTTCGAAGGACGCTGGCACTGCAGCAGTCAACAGGAGTCTAGGTTGGCCTGAGGTCTTAGCTTCTCCTTCGAACGCTAGACGGAGTTCTTTCAGCAGTGATACGAAGGATGCACGGTCGTCAGCACCCCTAAGAAATAATTACAAGCCTTTTATTAACTTGCAATATTTATGTTTCGCTGGTGGAATCTTACAATTGGATTTTAGATCAGAGGGCCTAGTGCGAGTTTTTCACTGCCGCCGTCACAAGTCACCGCGTCGATGTAAACGCAGATTTGTCTAGGATCGGAACAGCGCCTCTGTCGGCCTAAACATGACATTATTGTGGGCCATACAAATCTGCGTTTACGTCTACGCGATGACTTGTGACGGCGATTTTAAGAAAACTCGCACTAGGCACTCAGTTATCTCTAACCTATTGAACGAAGATTTGGTATTCACGCTTATTTCGGGTGATAATGCGTGCTTAGCTGCGAGACGTCACACTAATTCCAATATGGTGGAGCATTCAAGATGGCGGACACATATTTTTTTCTACACTACCACAGTGTCCATAATATATTAAAATTATATATAAATCTAGAGATCGCCAATTCTCATTATGTAACTAAATACATAATTACGTTTCAAAGTGTAAGTAAATGAATAAATTTACGTTTAGAATACAATGTAAATAATTTGGTTAGTGAACGGTCGGCTCCTGTTATAATGGATTCATAAATATTCAACCTAAATTGTTCAGGATCAAATCCTAAGTAAATAAGTTTTCCACTCCCAAGATCTGAAATATCATTATAAATGTATGGACTTTAATAATATTGTAGGGTGAATCTATCGGTAAGGACTAACCTAAGCTAGAGTATTTCAGTTACATAATATAACATATTATATATTATATAAGAGCCGTGGTGGCCTCGAGGTTAGAGCAGTCACCTGCTGCGCAAGCGGCGCAAGTTCGAATCCCTGCGGGGCCTGTAGGTACAGGATGAGTTTTTCTAAAAACTTATGTACAGTGATTTACGGTGAAGGAAAACATCGTGAGGAAACCTGCATATGTCTGAGAAATAATTCAAAGACGTATGTATAGTGCCTGAGACGGCGATGGACTCACCCTCTGTCACGTTGGCACTCAATTATATTCGGTGAAACGTGGGTGTTGAAAATTACAACACCTCTGCCTACCCCTTCGGGGTATACAGGCGTGGGCATATGTATATTATAACATACGAACATATGCTCACTCACGCCTGTATTCCCCGAAGGGGTTAGTATCGTTATAGTGCAAACGTAACAGATGGTGAGTCTACCGCCTTCATACATTAGTCTTTGAATAACTTCTCAGACATGCAAATTTCCTCACGATGTTTTCCTTGCACGTGGTGTGAAATCACTACACATACGTTTTTTGAAAAACTCATTCGTAGAGGCCTCTTGGATTAGAACTTGCGTGCATGAGTAGCAGACGACTACTCCAACCGACTGTCACCACGGCTTTATGAAATATATAAATAACAGAAATTTTAATAGGTAACCAACCAGTAAATGCAACCAGGTTAAAATTATTGAATAGTTATAGTTAGTATCTACTAAGTTATGCTTGAACGAATGAAGCTATTGAGCACTTACCTAGGGTACTCCCAGTCTACATCAAGGCCGTTGAACTGGTAATCCCTAAGGAATTCAATAGCTTCGTAGACGAACTGGTTCATACGGAACACGTTGGATGTGAGCTCTTTGAACGGAGTGGAACCAAATGCCCAACCACCGATTGCGAGAAGAATCTGAAAACAAACGAAAAATATCTTAAATCAGACGATCCGTTGGTCAGATAGTTCAATGACTAGTTTTAAGACAAAGCTATGTAGAATTCGGAGTTTCTAAGGATTTAAAAAGATAAGATCTTGCGTCTCAGTTACTGTTTAAAACATGTTTTGAATAAGTATGATTTGAATTTACTCCTCTATCATACGATGTTTGATACAAATTCTAGGGAACGTATATCTTCGAGTCTATCCAGAAAGGTCTATATAGGCGTAGACAAAGTAACATTCTCTCGCAAGCGTGAGAATGTATATAATAAAATATATGGAAACGACGTAAGTCATTTCCATACATTATGTATCACTTGTAATGTTACAATACAAATTTACACCGAAGAGATTTTGGTGGCAACGCCCCTGAAGATGATATAAGCACAGTCTGATATACACAGGTTTCACCGTAACACTCATAGCTAAGCGTCGCTGCACTTAAGTTCTTAGAACATTTGGCTAGTGTTACTTGCGATCCAGGCGACTGCTTAAACGAATTCTTCAAATTACTAGGTATAATTTTATAATGTGTCAGAATAATACCTTCAGATTAGGGTTTTTCTCTCTCAAAGCGACGACCTTCTCGTACATATCACCGTCTTTCTCATCTCCTTCAGTGAGTTTGTGGTCCTTGAGTGTAGCGAATGCGTAGATGATGTGTGTGCAGAGAGTAGGGTCAACATTCTCAGGGTTGAAGCGACCAGCACTGGGCCTCTTGGATGACCAGGACGTCAGATAGCATAAGACTTGAGGCTCCCGCTCTGATGAAGAAGAAATTTGAATCAAAATAAATAATTTAGTTCGGATATTCTCGCACCGTCTAGTCTCAAACTAAACAGTACTATGGGTACCAGTTAAAGCATCTATGCCACTTACAATAATACCCAAACAATCAGATCCAAAGCCTACACAAATGCTCATCACATAAAATGTTTGCCTTGACACAACGTTAAGTAAATATTCAGGTAATATCCTATATTATATAATACCCACTAAATTGTAGTGAATTTTATTAAAACCACAAAGAACGTTTTTTTTAATCTTATTATGTAAAATGTGAACAATCAACAGTGTAACAAAATATGTTTTGCCAAACATCATTATATATAACATACTATAGTCTGATATTTTCGTTTAATAATTTAAATTTTTTAAGAGATTTTTGATCAAACACGAAATATGATTAAAATTTTAGACGAAATTAAATCGATCAATCTTCGGCTATTGACAGCGACAATCAAAATTCAATATCAGAATCTTAAATCAGCTGAGTTGAAATTGATTTTAGAACTGCCAGTGATTGATGTTAGAATTCTGGTTGGAATATAGTAGATATTTTATTTGATGATTATAAAATTCACTAATGATTATACAATTCGCCAGCCACACGTTAAAAAGTGTGAGTTTTCTTAAAATCGCCGTCGCAAGTCTTCGCGCATACAAATCTACGTTTACGTCGACGCAGTGACTTGTGACGGCGGCAGAGAAAAACTTGCACTAGGCCCTCAGGTCTTCTTGAGATTAGCGCGCTCAACCAAACAAACTCTTCAGCTTCATCCCTACTAATATTATAAATGCGAAAGTAACTCTGTCTGTCTGTTACGCTTTCCCGCTTAAACCTCTAACCGATTTTGATGAAATTTGGCACAGACAATCTTTAGACCCTGAGAAACGATATAGGCTACCTTTTATTTATTAAAAATATTAGGTTTCCGCGACCGGATCAAACTAAATCTACGCGGGTGAAACCGCGGGGCACAGCTAGTAAATATATAAGGTTAAGAAAAAGGCGTATAATAAGAACAAAGTACGCTGTAAAAACTTCACTCTAACAATAAATTATAGCAAGTTCTAAGAACGAAACGTTAGACTACTTGTAAAAATTGTTCCTAGGTTATGGCAACTTGAAGGTATTAAATCAAAAACGCCATTTGCAACTCGCCGCTTTAACTTGATCTTCCTTTTCACATTACTCTAAAACTAGTTTCTGCTCGTGACTCCTACGAATATTACATACTGTGTTCCCTGAAGCGGTAGACAGATGAGTATTAACAACACCCACATTTCGCCGAAGATGATAAAGTGACAATGTGACCGTTTCAAGCACTATACATATGTATTTAGAATTATTTTTCAGACATATGCAGGTTTCCTCACGATGTTTTCCTTCACCGTAAAGCACGTGGTGTGAAATCACTGTACATAAGTTTTTAGAAAAACTTATTTGCATAGGCTTTGCGATTTGAACTTGCGTCGCTTGTGTAGCAGGCGACTGCGCAATCTCTACGACCACCACAAATATCATAGAACACCACAAAATGAACCATATTTTATCGCATAGAGTTTAAATACTCAGACAGTATTTTTTGCATCTAATGAAAAATTATATGATTCATAATTTACTATATCCCTGGGCAATCTCAATTTAGAACTATTTGTGAACCAGAAAAGGCAATCAGATTTTGAAACGCAAGTATTTCATGTGCACTTGAAACAGCTTACTAATAATGATCGTGAGTAGCGTAACTACAGAGTTCAAACAATGCTGGCCAAGAAAATACTTGAACGCGAAAACAGTCGATGTTTCAAACTTTTAGCAACCATGTCGCGCTGTGAAGTTCCCTAAGTCGTTCTTGGCAGTTGGGAACAAGTGAGGGCCTAAAAGTGACCCTTGTGGCACTCCGGCAAAAGATTTGTAGCTTTTAGTGCCAAATACAATGCCACTTGTCTTTGAAGTGTGAAAGTTGTTTTTGTATCGGCACGGTTGTGGCATCTTTAAGAAATATTTGTTGAAAATTTTGTCAAAAGGTTACAAAGAAGCTTATAACTTTTATACTTAAACAATGGGTTGGTTTTGTCATACTTTAAGTTGCTGGGTGTTTACTTCTGTTTCTTAATTCAATGTTGAGGTATTTTCAAAATGAATTTCAATTGATTTGAACAATTAACAACAAATCAAGGAATATAATGATGTTGGTAGCTTATATTTCTTTTTTTTGATATGGCATCTGATAAAGTAGTATAGCTTTATACTGAAACATTATTTATAGTGAACGCAAACTCTTTGGCGGACTACGAGGGTTTATTCCCAGATATCGAACCTCGAATTGGGCAAAGTACCCGGTTCATGACAATAGACTCGCCCCCTATGAGACATAAACATAGCTTACGAAATGGATGCACAATAAATAAGCATTGTATATTTACACATATACATACAATAGAATACGTATGCCCACGCCTGTATTTCCCGAAGGGGTAGGCAGAGGTGTTGTAATAACAACACCCACTTTTCAACAAAGATAATTAAGTGCCAACGTGATAGATAGTGAGTCTATCGCCGTATCAGGCACTATACATACGTTCTTTAATTATTTCTCAGACATAGGATTCCTCAAGACGTTTTCCTTAATGGTAATGCACGTGATGTAAATCATTGCTCGTAAGATTTTTTTCTTTTATTTATACCTTTTATTATTTAATCAGAGATGAAATTTTATCTCGTATCCCATATCATTGTTTTGTTGTTATTAGTTTAAAAAAATCAAAAACAAATGATTAAGTGCCAACATGAGAGTCTATCGCCGTCTCAGACACAATACATACAATAAACCAAAATACATTTTCACAGAACTATTTACCTTCCGAATTTCCTTTTAAAACTGTAGCCTTTCTGGGAATTACTCTCGGAAAATCACAACTTGTTTCTACAAGACTGTCTCAAGACATTTTCTTGTCTTGAACATGTGCTCGGCAAATTCCTTCTTTGAGAAAGGTAAAGTATTTGCCTAACATGTTTACGCTTAGCTTTGCACTTGACATGTTTGGAATGCTAACTTTTAAGGGTTCTTTCTACGAGTTGTATTGAGCCTTTATTGAAAAGTTTTGATCCCTGTCATCTTAACTTCTACTGTATGTTTAGAATAATTTTCCATACTGTCAGATATTACCATCTACAGCTAAAAGCTAGAAATAAAAATTTGACTCATCTGCCTGACCTTATCCCATACTTTGTTGGGGTTACTGATCACCAGATTTTTATACCAACGGACTTGCCATCTGACCTTCGCAACCCCTTTAACGAGGAAAATCTGTGATCTGGGTTAAACCAGTTGTCAGACTGTTTTTAGGCCTCCAACTGACCTGTTACGATTGGCAAAGATGATAAATTGGCAAAAAAATTTGAGACTGCTGGGTATAGAAGAAAACAGTATTGGCACGGATAATTGCGATCCTCAAACGATGTCCCGATATATTTACAGTAGTAATATAACGGGCTTAACGTTTCCGAAGCACGGGGGTGGCAACACCACCAACTTCCAATATCAATTTTTGATCCGACCCGGGACCTCGTGATCTATAGTCAAACGATCTTTGTAGTACGACTAGCATAGATGAATGTGTGAAAAAAACTCACTGTTCTTGTCCAAAACCGCTGCGTTCTTGTTCTTGATGATGAGTGTTTTAGCCGGTTTCTTGACACGACTGATGACATCAGTCAGGCTTATTTTGATGGGCTCCGGTTTCTCGGTCTCCTCGATGACTACACTGGATGCTACTGATGCCCAATCCACGTCCTTCGCGTCTTTACCACGAGAGATGCCGCGGAGTTCTTCCCTGAGAATCAAATATGATATTAAATATAATCTTTATGGAACTGGTTTTCTATCGAACTCCAGATTGGGTTACATAAGTATAAATACAAGATTTTGGTACTTGCCCGCAGTCCCCGGTTGGGTACCACTAGCAAATTTTCTTGCCAGAGGAATCTCCAGGTAATAAAGGGGTACTTTGAGCAAACTATTTGACGTAAGGTATCAGTTAATAACCTAATATGGTTTAGTTGAAAGTTATCATGAAGTGAGAAAATAAATTACAAATTATATTTTTTTAAATAATAGACGTTTGATATCTAAAAATATATTAAATGAGAAGATTGTTATTTCGGCGGTTCAGTCTAGCAAGAATATTTGCTCGTGGTACCCCACGAAGGACTGGCCTGGGGACCACGGGCGAGTACCGAAGGAATTTCGTTTCGCGCAGCAGTCGAAGGGATAAGATTAGATTGTAATCAAATACTTGTTATGTATATATTTTTGTTTTAGATTTCACCCCTTTTCCTTACCTCATAGCTCCAATAAGCGGGTACTTGACGTCACCACCGCAGACAGTTCCAGCGAAGTCATCCATGTCTACTGTCCAAGCCATAGCTCCTCCGAAGCCATTATCCTTGATCCATCTATCGTGAGGGAGAAAAGCAGGAGTCATTGAATTGACATTAAAGACAGTAGAATGGAATTTTGAAACCTCTTTTATGACACTGGTTTTCGCTTGCAGCATCAATGGAGTGGTACATGAACGTCACTAAGTAAGTCTTTTCTCAAAATATCGTGCAAGATTTGAAAAATAAGTATGCACTATTTTGAAGATTAATAAAAATCACAACGTATTAATCGAGATGACGCTTTGGTCAGATGTCCCTTTGAGAACAATTGGACATCCGATCTCGGTTCTGATGTTGCAGCGGTAATTTAAAAAAAATTCTGTTTTTCTATCTGTTTGTTGCGACAAATCTGTAAAACGGCTGGACCAATTTACGAAACATTCACTGACAGATATCTGAGGAGATAAGGAGTAACTTTGGCTACTGTTAATACAACAAAAATAGGGGTCCGCAAAATAAAGCCATCCACGTCTTAACCCTTGGCGGGTGAAACCGTAGTTTTAAATATTAGTCTTACCTCATTTTTATCCTAATGGACTTCTCGTCATCAAACCCGATCCACTGGTCTCCATGGATGCAGTAAGGCACCTTCATCTCATCATCCCACACATACGCACCGCCGTTACGCAAGATTTCACACACCTAAACAAATAACACACACATAGTTATTTGACTGTGGTGGCCGAGGGGTTTAAGTAGTTGCCGTTGTGTTGAAACCCTTCTAGGAAGATATGAGCTTACACGAAAAGATTACAATGCTATAGCATCATCATATAGAGTCGTGGTGGCCGTGGGGTTCGAGCAGTCGCCTGCTATGAAAGCGACGCAAGTTGGAATCCCAGTGGGGCATGAACTAATGCGTTTTTCTAGAAACTATGTGCAATGATTTCACACCATGTGCTTTACGGTGAAGGAAAACTTCGTGAGGAAACCTGCATATGTCTGAAAAGTAAATCAAAAAGTATGTTTGGTGGTTGAGACGGCGATAGACTCCATCTCTGATACGTTGGCAAATAATCATCTTCAGTGAAAAGTGTGTGTTGTTATTACAACACCTCTGTCTACCCCGGTGATTACAGGGATGAGCGTATGTATGTATGCATCACGTTATTACATATTTTTGTAAAGTCTCTCTCAAATTAGAGTAAGGTCCGCCCAAAAATAAAACGTACCTCATAATAGGCGAGGAAGCCTGATTCCTTTGTGTACTCGCCGGCCTTGCCGCCCGCACTCGCGGGTGAATTCACTTTGAAGTTGCTCGGGTTCGACAATGTGAAGGTACGGCCGTAGGTCGGCATTCCTGGAAATAACATTAGTATATTTTAATGTGCGTGGCCGCTGTTTGTAGTTTACATGGGAATGTCATCTGTTATCATGGAAAATTAATATATTTTACAAAGGTAAGTATGGTGTTAAATTTTCAAATTTCACTAGAGTCTTTGTAATTTGAAGCAGGGCCTACTCGCTTTTTCCAAAAAACGAAGCTTCGGCTGAAAGGTCGCAAAGTTCTAATTCGTTCCAAAATTATGTACATTTCTATATTCTAAACTGGCTTTAATTAAATTATTAAGAGCACGAACATTTTTGCTGGCGACTTTACCTCCACCGAGTGATCGGAGCCAAGTAGTTCTACGAGAGTGGAGTTAAAAGTACTATTTATAAGTCTAATCTATACAGATAAATAAAATTGAAGTGTCTGTTTGTAATTCCAAAATACCAGGTTTTCACTAAATGCACATGGAAGTATACACGCTACTGACACTGAAAAACCAAGTTTTAAAAATTTTCTCTGTCTGTTTGTCTGTTCTGGGTAATCTCCAAAACGGCTAGACGGATTTTAACGGGACTTTCACTGGTAGGTAGCAGATGTTTCATGGAGTGACTTAGGCTACTTTTATTTATTACAAATATTAGGGTTCCACAACATGATGCATAAAACTAAATCTACGCGGGTGAAACCGCGGGGCACAGCTAGTGTTATAAATATATTTAGAATTTAAATTTGCATTAGCAGCTTACCATCAGGTGGACTTCACCCCAAGCTTTGTAGTACAATAAACGGTCCTTACCAATAATAAGCTTTTCCTTAGGAGCTCCAAGTTTGACCCAAAGATGGGCAGCGTGGTCCACGGACAGCTGTTTCCTCCACTCGGAGTCAGATGACGGGGCGTACAGCGGAGCGTTGTGGCCGACCTGCTTCTCCCATTTGCCGTGGAAATCGTACGCCATGAGGTTGATGAAGTCCAGGTAGCTGGAGAAGAAACCAATGTTGAGCGTATTGCACTTGAAATGAGGAGGGTGATTGGCTCCATAGGTTGAGCAAGTATTTTTGAATGCAGTGGAGGGGAGGAGTAGGAGTCGTGTCTGTCTTCTAATTTGAATTATGTAACTAATTACAATTAGAAATTGAGTCATTCTGACGATTTAAAAGTGCTTTGTAAAAAGTCCAATCGAATAAAGATATTTTTGACTTGACTATAAGAGCTTATGGTAAGGCCCCTGTACATATACTATATGGCTATCTATACATTTATATTTATACAGATAAATAAAATTGAAGCGTCTGTTTGTTATTCCAAAATAACAGTTTTTCACTGAATGCATCTGAAAGTATACACGCTACTGACACTAAAAAACCAAGTTATAATTTTTTTCTCTGTCTGTTTGTTCCGGGTAATTTCCGAAACGGCTGGACCGTTTTTAGCGGGACTTTCACTGACATTTTACTAATGTTACAAGCAGTAACTTAGGCTACTTGTATTGAATAAAATATAGAGTATTTTCTTGCGATTCATCCACATTCATGCATTACTTTATAAATTCCTTCGGCTACGACTACAAAGTCGTAAAATAACTCACAATGTCATGTTATTATTTTGTTAAGTTTGCTCAAAAGACTCCTTCGTTATGATAATAATGTATACCATTACAGTTTCATCTCGTTATCCAAACAGTATAAAGCAAAACGAGATCAGAGGGGGTTCTCTTGCAATGATAGCTTTCTTTTCGTTAGTTGATCATATTATCATGACAAAGAGGAACTACATGTGATGTTCAAATAATGCTTCTATTATCACATTTACATGCATTGAGTTGCTAATAAGATGAAATAAGAAAAAAGGATCTTTTTTTTATTTTGCACGAATAAATTGGACGCTTTTTTTAATTAAATAATAAGTAGTAAAAATAAAATTAATTTAGAAACAAATTCACTCTTGGACTTTTCCGCAAAAATATTTGAGACTTCGCTAAAATGTATTATTAGAACCTAATATAAGAAAAATGTGTCTAATTCCGTTTTAAAAAAAGATATAATTTATAAGAGACAATCTGACCAAACTCAAAAATATTTAGTTCGGAAAAATAAATTTTTTCTGAATATTTTTGTAATTTTTCCGATTTTTTTTATTAGACAGGTTTAAATATTAGTGCTGTGAGCTGAGATTAAAATGATAGCTCACCTGGCGACAGCAGGGACATCGTATCCACTCTTGATGTTATCAGGACCCACTGGCACAGCGGCTGTCAGCAAGAGCCTGGGTTTCTTCACTTCCTGGGCTTCAGCTTCGAAAGCCTCACGCAGTTCTGTAGCAAAAGAAAAAGGAGTTAGTTAATAGTCTCAAATGTCAGCTGGAAGGAAAGGGTGTCTATAGAGTTTCATCATCTCCCTGGCCTTATCCCATGTATTTGGGGTCGGCACTTGATTCAACCCGATGTGCCTGATCACCTGATTTTTACACGAAGCGACTGCCGTCTGACCTTTGTAACCCCTTTTTCGAGGAAAATCGGCAATCTGGGCTCAACCAGTCAGACTTTCTTAGGCCTCTGACTGACCTGTAACGATTGCCAAAGATGATAAATTGGCAACCGGGACCGACGGCTTAACGTGCTCTCCGAGGCACGTAGGGAACTCGGGCGGTCACCCATCCAACTACTGGTTAGGCGTATGGTTGCTTAACTTCGCTAATCGAATCATATGCGCAAAAGCAACTGTGCCACGAGCTCCTCCTCTATAGAGTTTGATTCCACTAAAATGTTTAGCCCAGAAAGGATTACAAGGAAGGTTTAGTTAGGTTTTGTAGCACCCACTTTTCACCGAAAATTATTAAGTGCCGTAAGATATGGCACTGGACTGAGACAAATGGAAAGAGTTGCATCAGTTACACCGACAAGAGTTGACTCTTTAATTCTTGATGATGAACAGATGGTGAGTCCATTGTCGTCTCAAGCTTCTTATGTCTTCGAAAATTCTGGAAGGTTTTCTATCGATGCGATGTTTTCTTTCGCCGTAAACCTCATGGTTTGACATTTTTAGAGAATCTCATTGGTTACCTACCAAGATTGGAAAGGTTGCATCCATACGAATAAATATAAATTGAAGTGTCTGTTTGTAATTCCAAACAGCTTTTAACTAAATGGATATCATTACAAAAATCTTTTTTTGAAAAAATCTCTGTCTGCTTGTTGATTCCGGTTAATGTCTGAAACGACTGGACCGAGTTTAACGAGACTTTCACTGGCAGCAGATGTCACAAGAAGGCTTTTTTTGCGTAATAAAGCCACTTAATAAAACTCTACGCGATCATGAAAAGTCCACGCGGGAGAAACAATAAAATAATAAAACCTATTCATTATTTCGCCACATTCAGACCTCAACCGCAAATTCAATTGAAGTAGTGATATGATCTGAAATAAGAACAATAAATCACAAAGATGTTCATGAATTTGTTCAAAGGTATTTTAGAAAGGGATTGAACCGCTCTAAATGTAGCAAGGACACCAGCTGGAAGGTTAGTCTAGTAATTTATGTTCTTTGGTGCATTGTAATTGTATGGAGGTATAGAAATAGAATAGACGCATCAAATAGAACCTTCACAGAACTTTTATTTCGCTTCAAATAATGGAATAATAAACTTAATATTTGCAATTGCTATTTGTTATTGAACTGATGTTAGGACAGCCTCCAAACATAGAACATAGCCTCCAAATTTAATATCTGTTAAACTGTTTAAGAAATCTAAATATGTATAACTCAAAGGTGACTGACTGACTGACATAGTGATCTATCAACGCACAGCCCAAACCATAGGACGGATCAGGCTGAAACTTGGCATGCAGGTAGATGTTATGACGTAGGCATCCATTAAGAAAGGATTTTGATTATGAGTCTAGTCACTAAAGAATTAGAAAGGCCTATATAAAAAAAAAATACAAAAAAGTTTTTGTAATCGCAAATTTTTTTTTATCAGTGTCGTTGCTAAATAGCTTACCCAATCCCGCCGGCTCACGTACATTATCAATATTTTTTTTGTAACAGTTCAATCATTCCGTTACTATCAGATCTTGCATTTATCTTGTTGTAATTGTATAACGACTGCCTCTTTGGTCTAATGGTCGCGACCTACTGCAGAATACGAGGTCCTGGGTTTGATCCCCGGGTCGGAAAATTGTTATTGTATCACAGTAAAAGCAACACTCCGAACCTGGCGATACCATGTATAATCTAATCAAATATATTTTTCTATATCTATGAATTTAGCGGCGTTTCTCCACTCGCTCATAGATGGCGCTACTCGCTAACAAATGCGAAGTTTGAGTACAAATACACGAGAACCTAAATCGCGCCATAAGGGTTTTCAAGCGATTTCCCAACTAGAACTATTGGAGCTGCGGTTCCCCAGACTTGACACCCGCCTGGCTGGAAGATCTTCCCTTTGCTGGGGATGAGCATGATCACTCGCTCCCCCCCAGAAATTGTTTAATGTTACCTTATGATGATTGACATAGAATTGACAGAATGCGTGGTGCAAATATCGTCAAAAACTGAATACCATTTACAACAGATGCTTCGGTTGGAGTTATTTTATTGACAAATACATAAGGCAGGACAACGTTTGTCGGGTCAACTAGACTGGTATTATTATGTCTTCAGTGTTCTGACGATGTGAAAGTACCCTGTTAAAAATCTAATCGAATAAAGATATTTTTGAGATTGAGTAACACTATGCGACTCTAAGGTAGCATTATTTGGTTGCGATCTTCTGTAAGACGGTCCTATTATTCAATACCATACATACAGATACAGACGTCTACTTAATACCTACACCTACATTACACCAGTTATATTTAAGTCCCATATAATAGGGGGCGAGCTATTGCCATTAACCAGGCACTAATCCAGACCGGGGGCTGCTACTGAGACATACAAAAAAGCCAAATAACTAGCCCGGGGTAGGTAGCCAAGACCTCGTTTTCCGAAGTGGCGTTTGCGACCACTAAACCAACGATGTCTTAATACAACTAATTATGGTTCTGTGACATAACTGTATTCTGTGCCTGCTTAAAACAGTGTTGCTTACCGAACGCAATCTTTAGAAACATTAAGTAATGCCAAATTACTAAAATGTGTGGATTAGCAATTTGTAGTTGTTTTGTACTATTTTTAGCATTGTACACATAATGTCACAATACGCTTCAAATTAAATGAGTTACATTTTATGTAATAAAAACGAGATTGAAGTTTTAATTCTAAATACTATACAGATAAATAAAAAGAACTTCTCTGACTGTGTGCCCATCTGTCTATTTGTTCCGGCTAATCTCCGAAAAGGCTGGACCGATTTTAACGGGCCATTCACTGGCAGATAGCTAATATTATAAGGAGTAACTTCAGCAAATTTTATTATAAAAATATCAAGGTTTCGCGGGTCTCCCATGAAATTAACTCCACGCGGGCAAAACCGCGGGGCATAGCTAGTTTATATATAAAAAAACCATTATAAGGCGCACTAGGCACTCTGAGTGCCTAGTGCGAGTTTTCTTAAAATCGCCGTCACATGTGATCGCGTCGACGTAAACGCAGATTTGTATGGGCTTACAATAGTGTCATATTTACGCCGACAGACACGCTGTTCCGATCCTATACAAATCTGCGTTTACGTCGACGCGGTGACTTGTGACGGCGGCAGTGAAAAACTCGCACTAGGCACTCTGATTATTAGTTAGACCAAGTATCATTCACGCTACCTTATAAAGAATTAGCGGACGTCACGCGGTTTCGCCCACGTAGTTCCCGATCCCGTAAGAGTACGGGGATAAAATATACCCTATATTAATCAGTAATAATGAGGTGTTCAAACGGTGAAATATTTTTTAAATCAGTCTAGTACTTTTTGAGCAAATTCGTTACAAACATACTTACACACAAATCTGTCCTCTTTATAATTTACTAGCGGACGTCACTCAGTTTTACCCGCGTAGTTCTCGTTTCCGTGGGAGTACGGGGATAAAATAGCCTATGTTACTTGTGGATTGTGTAGCTTTCGAATTATGAAAGAATTTTTAAAAACGGTCCAGTAGTTTTTGAGTTTATTATAATATAAGTAATGATTTATTTGTATAGAAGTATAAATGAAATCCCTATGCTAAAATGACAAATATTGCTATCACAGCAACTACACTCTTACGCCTCCCCTCCATGGAGTTCTGGCGACCTTACTCACCAACATTTCAAGACATATAGCATAACAGAGGTTACTTATCAGCGATGTCAAAAGGACGCACTCAATGTCAGATGTCAAGGCGAGTCTCATATGACATGAGACCAAAATAACTGCAAAATCATTGACATCAATGATTTATTATCGTCTTATTTATAAGCACATGGGTACTTTTTAACAAATTTATATCTATACAGATAAATAAAATTTAATTGTCTGTTTGTATTTCCAAAATAACAGCTTTCCACTAAATGGATATGAAAGTATACACGCTACAAACACTAAACAACCAAGTTTTAAATTTTTTCTCTGTCTGTCTGTCCATCTGTCTGTCGGTCTGTCTGTCTGTTTGTTCCGGGTAATCTCTGAAACGGCTGGACCGATTTTAACGGGACTTTCACTGGCAGGTCTTAAAAATATTAGGGTTCCGCGACAATAAGGATGAAACTAAATCTACGCGGGTGAAACCGCGGGGCACAGCTAGTTCAATATAAATAAGTAAATTATGCTTTTAATGTAAAACTAAATGCATTTAAGAGTATATCCAATTTTTTATAAAACCTTAATGTTTAGTTTGTCTGTTTGTTCCAAGCATTTATTACACAAGACGGGCATTTATTGATGATCTGTCATTGTAGTAAATATTAATAACTATAAAAGTATATATTATTCGTATCGTATAATTGGCACCGTTTAGTTTCTCTAGTTACATTGTTAATTTCTTGAGCAATAATTTTATTGTTAGAAAAGATTGCTAATCGATTTTTCCCATTTTGTATGGGAACATAAAACTTCCTTCACTCGCCATTAGGAACGCTTGTACGTTTCCATCTATACATACAGATAAATAATATTGAAATGTCTGTTTGTACATCCAAAATAACAGCTTTTCACAGCATATGAAAGTGTACACGCTACTGACACCAAAAAACCAAGTTTAAAAATTTTTCTCTGTCCGTTTGTCTGTTTATTCCGGGTAATCTCTGAAGCGGCTGGACCGATTTAAACTTTCACTGACGGATAGCTTATGTTACAAGGAGTAACTTAGGCTACTTAGATTTTTTTAAAACATTAGTGACCCGCGGGCTACCATAAAATTAAAATCGACGCGGGTGAAACCGCGGGGCACAGCTAATTAATAATAATTATAATAAATACATGACATGTTATTAGTTTAAATTATTGTAGCCCAGAACTTGGCTACTTCAACAACATTATTGGTGGCAGCCATTAGATCTTCCCGCGTACAGCTGGTGGGGCACGCTTCTAGGCTTAAAATACAAACAATGCAATTTCTGGCTCTCATATGTCCTCAAAAGCTACCAAACTAACCTTAACGTAACGTCACAGATACGGTACACACACAATCCCTTTCCACGTCGTATATGAATAAAACCTGCAGGAGAGTAATGTGATAGCGGGGTTACTATGACGATTGAACATTTGGATGTGACATTATTAAATTAGTGAGAAAGTACGCACTCGCTTGATATGAAGTAGCCGGCAATTGTTTTTAACTCGACATAGCACGAGTCGACATAGCGCGAATCGACATAGCCCGACTCAACACAGCGCGACTCGACATAACGCCACTCGGCGTAATGCTATTCGGCGTGGAGGGAATCGACGACACGGGAATGATTCGTGCAAAATATGGCTTGGGTGGGATTGAGTGAGTGTGTTTAGATAGCCTTCTAAGAAACTGACAAACTAACCACCATTCCCTGTTTGTTTTTAAACTAGCTATGCCCCGTGGTTTCACTGATGTAAACTTAATTTCATGATATAAATAATAAATTTATTTAAGTTTAGCTTAAGTTACTCCTTGTAATATCAGCTTTAGCCACGGACAGATAGACAGACATTTTTTTTAAATATATTCCTTTTTATAAGTACAGTAGGTATATACCTTTCCATGTACTCGTATGTAGTGAAAAGCTTTCAGTTTGAAATTACGAACAGACACTTCAAATGTATTTGTTTGTATAGATAGCATAAAGTGCAAAACTGAGTCACGGTGTGTCTTGATAAAAGTAGCGAGTCCAAAGTTTCACGCATCTATGTAAAGTAACACACAACTTAATATATTCAAGCGAGAATGGTACTTTCCTAAATATAATTCTGTATACGAGCCATTTTATTTATCGCCACTTTGTGTTTATCCTGGACACGGTTTATGAAAGAATTTTTCTGAATAATAATGGCATCGTAAAAAGAAAATTAACCATACAGTCATTCTACCGAATATTTTTTATAACATACTAGCTTCCGTTCGCGGCTTCACCCGCTTGTTATAACAGTCCTTAATTAGCCTCGTTTGATAATATAACCTATGTTACTCGTTGAAGATGCAGTTTTTGACGGTGAAAGAATTTGAAAGTTGGTTGAGCAGTTTTTGAATTAAATCATAACAAACAATCTTTCGTGCTTATACTTCTGTATTATCATAGACTAGTTGTGACACGGGGTTTCATCTGCATAGACTTAACTTAATAGTGACTAGCTGTGCCCCGCGGTTTCACCCACATAGATTTAGTTTCATCCTAAGTTACTCCTTGAAACATCAACTACCTATCAGTGAAAGTCCCGTAAAAAATTTAAGCCTTGGTTTTTCAGTGTGAGTAGCGTGTATACTTTCGTATGCATTTAGTGAAAAGCTGGTATTTTAGAATTACAAACAGACACTTCAATTTTATTTATCTGTAAGTAAACCAAATCTTTCACTTACTAATTACTCGTAACGTATTTCTGTCACTGATAATCCTGTTAAAATTGGTCCAGCCGTTTCTGAGATTAGCCCGAACAATCAGAGAGACAGGCAGACGGATGGAGGAAAAAAAATGGATATTCTAGTTAGTTTATTGTATAGTAGTTAGTATTTCACTGAGAGAGTAAATTTGGCTCCAAGTATCAAAAAAAAACATAAGGGTCTACGCGGGCTTAACCGCGGGGTACAGCAATGTAGTAACAAATAACAAATTACTATGAACATTTTAGTTAGTGATAAGATACACAAAATGGCATCTTGCCAAGGTTTCAAAGTAAAGTGGCTGTTTAAGTGAGATTAGCTAAAGTTACAAAGTTAGTGTACATACCAACAAAATGCATTTCAAAGCTAGTTTCATGTTATACCTACATTCTGAAAACTGCTTTATTTCGAGAAAGGAAAAGGGAACAAAAAGAGAAAATCATTTATTTTTCGCAAAGGTTATGAAGTAAATATACAAAATCTATAACATCTATACAGATAAATAATATTGAAGTGTCTGTTTGTAATTCCATCATAACAGGTTTTCACTAAATGCATATGAAAGTATAAACGGCACTGACATAAAAATATCAATTTTTATCTCTGTCTGTCTGATTGTTCTGGCTAATATCAGAAACGGCTGGATCGATTGTAACGTGACTTCCACCGGCTGATAACTAATTTTACAAGGAGTAACTTAGGCTACGTTTATTTAAAAAACATTAGGGTTCCGCGTCTCATCCATGAAATTAACTGTATGCTTTTAAAAGCGGGGATCAGGGGCCTTCCCATGAGCTCTTATTGCAATGATATGTCAGTTGTGCGACAGTGACAGATGTATACATGTCATATAAATCTCTCTCGTAATATAATTAAGACTATCATGGCAATAAGAGATCATGGTAAGGCCCCAGCTAGTGTGAAAATAAGAACAATACTTTGTTTTTTGATTAATGTTAGTACGAATTTTATAAATCTCTGTGTTCCGGAACGATAAGTTACCTGGATTGAGTAAGAGAGATTGGATTCGCAAAAAAATCTAAGTACATAAATCTCGGAAAACCCTTCATTAGTAAAAGTCGGTATAAATAGCCGGTATTGTAAACGTAGGCTGTGCCGCAATTAATAAGGTTTTTCTCCATCAATAATTCTCACACTTACGGCCGTGGCCCAAATAGAGCGCCGTCGGAGTATTAAAAAAAAAAAAACGATATTTTCGCTAGCGTTGGCAACAAAATGGTAAAAAAATTATTATTTGGTACTTACTTAATCTTATCCATGTTTATACAAATAAATAATATTAAAGTGTCTGTTTGTAATTTCAAATTAACAGTCTGATTGGGTATGAAATATACGATACTGATGACATTTTTCTCAATAAAAGCAACCTTCCGAACCTGGCGGTAGCATGTATAATCCTGTGTAATCATGTCGTTCTGACGATTTGAAAGTACTTTGTTAAAAGTCTAATCTAACAAAGACATTTTAGAATTTTGAATTTGAATTTGAATTAAAAAAAAAACAATTTAAATAAATACTTTGTCAATCTGTTTGTTCCAGCTAACCTCTGAATACTTTGTTGATCTGTCTATCAACCTCTGAAACGGCTATCACAGCAGATAGCGGATGTTACAAGGAGTAACTTAGGCTATTTTCATTTAAAATGAAACTAGCTGTGTCCCGCGGTTTCACCCGCGTAGATTTAGTTTCATCCTTATTGTCACGGAACTAATATTTTTAATAAATAAACTTAGTCTAAGTTAGATACTCCTTGAAACATCAGCTGCCTGCCAGTGAAGGTCCCGTTAAAATCGGTCCAGCCGTTTCAGAGATTACCCGGAGCAAACAGACAGACAGACAGACAGAGAAAAATTTTAAAACTTGGTTTTTTAGTGTCAGTAGCGTGTATATTTTCATATGCATTTAGTGAAAAGCTGTTATTTTGGAATTACAAACAGACACTTCAATTTTATTTATCTGTATAGATATAGATTAGTGTTCTGCCAATCATGAAATTAAGGCTATGTGTGTAAAACCGCGGGGCAATGTTAGCTTTATAAATTAATACATATTATTATGTATGTATGTATTCACGCCTGTATTCCCCGATGGGTAAGCAGGTTTACTAATAATACATCCACATTTCGCCAGTTCTCATGTAATAGGGGCGAGTTTATTGACATGAACTGAGCACGAGAAATTACAAAATGTGATCTCAATAACATATCGTATTCCGTAGTAGCGCTTGCCACCACTAGACTAACAAGTCAGGCATTATTTTAATAAATAATATTACGATATCCACACTATTTTTGTTGAGCGCTAATAACTCATGACGCCACCTTCAACAGCTAAACCTTCCGGGTAATGATAACTGAACTGATGATACTTGACCTCCACTTCCGGTGCATAAAAACCTTCAATGATCAGGTTGAACTTTATTATGTTAAAAAACATGACGTCATACGAGTATTTAAGAGGTTAAGATCATGAAAAGTCGTGTCGGTCGATTGGTATTAATATCCGTAGCCTGTCTTCAACACCACGATTTTTATGGTGAAGGAAAACATGAGGAATCATACTTTATATTATGTTTGAGAAGAATTTCTTAAGTCTTATAGTGCCTGAGATTACGATAGACTCACCATCTGTCGCGTTGGTATTCAATCATCACGGTGAAAAGTAGTTTGTAGGACATTCAAGTGCCTAGTGCGAGTTTTCTTAAAATGGCCGTCACAAGTCATCCCGTTGACGTAAATGCAGATTTATATTGGATCGATACAGCCCCATCTGTCGGCCCACAGATGGCACTATGACAGTGAAAAACTCGCACTAGGTCGGTTGTCTTTTGGGAACCCGTTTGTGTACTTAACTTAGTAGATTTTTTTTTGCGTAGAAGGCGACATCTTAAAATACTCGGGCGCAAGTCCTTGTCATCTGTTTTATTACACTACTACCGGATATAACGCGGTTTCACCCGCGTAGTTCCCGTTCCCGTGAGAGGCCGGAGATAAAATATAGCCTATATTAATCAGTGATAATGTAGCATTCAAATGGTGAAATATTTTTAGTAAATAATTTATTAATAGGTACTATTTTGTTTGGACATTGCGACTTCAATTTATACAGTTTTAAAGCGGTGATATCTCGCTTCCTCAAGAAACTTCGGTGACCTTTCCTCTGACACGTAACTACAAAGTTTCTTGGCACTAAATAATCTGGAAAAACCACACAGTTGGAAAAGCCAACTCCTTTCTCTCACAAGGAATCCGGTAAGTAACAACTTTAAGTCCGCTTTAAGTTAAAGGAACTATAATTTGTTATAGTAGTGAAGTACTCTAGCCGTGGTAGCATCGGGGTTTGAGCAATCGCCTGCTACGCACGCGACGCAAGTTCCAATCCCAGTGGGACCTGCACCAATGAGTTTTACTATAATACATATGTACAGTGATTTCACACATCACGAGCTTTACGGTGAAGGAAAACATCGTGAGGAAACCTATATATGTCTGAGATTGGCAGACTGCGATTTAGGTACACAGCAACTAAATGTTAATATCATGGGTATGTTTGGGTAGTTTAAGTTACTGCTGCAATGTGAGTATCGATGCAGTTACTCAGCTATCTACCAGTGTAAGCGCTGTTATCGGTCCAGTCATAGCAGGGTTTAGCCAGAACAAAGAGACATACAAAGAAAATAAAATATTGTTTTTTTAGATTTAATGTAATGTTCACCTAGGTGCGTTTGAAATAATTCGCTCAGGTGTGACCAGAGCTCTAGATTCAAAGCTAGACTAAAGTACTAACTGGCTCACAATCTCTGCGTACGGTTTGAGAGTTAATTCTACTGTAATCAATGTGAGAGCTTGACGGTGGGGCTGCTTTGATAGCGAGAATTTGAACTGGGTAAGTGTCAGATCTATTAATAGTTTATGGTAGGCATGTACTTTAGGGTTATATGCCGAAGCATGTGCAGATTGCCTATTGCGAGTCTTTTTAAATTTCCGTCACAAATAATCGCGACGCAAACGCAGATTTGTATGAGATCACGATAGTGCCATCTGTGGGCCAACAGGGATTTTGAAGGTGATGGCACTGAAAAACTCACACTAAGCCCTCTGATTACTTTTTGTGCGACAAACCCTGTGTTCCACTCTGTTCAATTAATTGAGCCTGCGATGCGGATTATGATTTTGACTAATAGATATGTTCACTCCAGAGAATCTGCAGGAACATTAATTTGTCCTAAGAGTAGTTTTTTTGTCCTACAAATGCAATCTTGAACGCTAAAATATAACTCTGTTTTGCTCAGTAGGTCTAAAAAGGCCACTTTGGGAGAATCATAATGTGATCCGAATATGATTCATCACCAAAATGACAAAATGGGTGCAATTCATATTTATGATTCACGAATGATTACAATAATTGTAGATGTTAGTCCCTACGTAACTTTTTATGGTTCTGCTATTTGTCACAAAAGCAATTCCCATTTTGTGGACCATTTTAGGAATCTTCATAGGAAAGTGTCAAACAGGTGAATTGCGGTGATCACATTATGATTCTCCCAATGTGGCCGTTTTAGACCTACAGTACTCGATTCATGTAAAATGGGGTTAAAGAACGCTCGTATATAAACAATATTAGTATAATCTTAGACTGGTTTGACGAGTGAGTTGTCGTCGTGAAAAACATGATTTTAAAAACGTAGCTTGTCATTTGAATATGTTTTCTAGATTTTATTGACGTTTGTCCTTTACGCCCACCTTGGAAATAATCCCTACTAATATTATAAATGCGAAAGTAACTCTGTCTGTCTGTCTATTACGCTTTCCCGCTTAAATCTCTCAACCGATTTTGATGAAATTTGGCACAAACAATCTTTAGACCCTGAGAAAGGACATAGGCTACCTTTTACTTACTAAAAATATTAGGTTTCCGCGACCATAAGGATGAAACTAAATCTACGCGGGTAAACCGCGGGGCACAGCTAGTACAATAAAAAACGTATTTTAAAGAAGATCTAAATAAACTCAACTCGCTGCAGAAACACTTCATTAAAAATACTTATAATTTTGTTTGCGTTCACTTGACATTTTATAACCAAAACCAATTTTAATTCTGGAACTAAATCAGTCGCTAATTTCTTGACCAGACCAAATCGAGTCTTATAATTGTAATTTGTTTTAAGTAATTAATTTGGAATTCATACAGTAAATTAAATTAAAGCCGTTCTGACCGAGGGCTTGAACAGTTGCTTACTATGCAAGCGACGCAGGTTGTAAACCCAAAACTCAAGTGTCAATTTTCTCACCACGACCTTTACGGTGAGAGAAAATATCATTGAGGGAATCTGCATACGTCTGTGACGAAGCACATGCCTGCAGACGACTGCAGACTTATTGAAATGTGGACCTCGTTGAAATGTGGGTATTGTGCAACAGTTACATTCTTTTCAAGATAAGTTAAGTGCAAGTGACCTCTTACTATAAAATAGGCTTGTTTGCCATTATTGTAGTAATAAATTGTTAAAAAAATTTAAGCTGAACAAATATTTTCCCATCTCGCCGACAGTAGCACCCCACCCCTATCCCCGTGTGTCAATGTTTGTACTGAGTATTGGAGTGATCTCATGGTAAAATGATCGAGATTATTTCAGATTGATGATTTGAGAATATGAGTTATATTTGTGCAATCATAATACTGATTGAGTGGAATAGAATGATTGTAACATTTTCAACAACTTTCCTTTACTGTGTGACGTCATCGATCGCACTTAAGTTTATATTAGCTCTTTCTATATATTTTTTAAATGAAGCTTTAATGAAAATATCGTATCAATTCAAAAAAATCGTGTTCTTCTCAGCAAGCCCTATCTTATCCTTACTGTGATGATGCTTAAAGAATAACTCCGCCATCTTGGATGAGCCGCCATATTGGAATTAGAACAACGTCACATAGCACAGCAGTGTCATTTATAATAAGAATGTATACCAATTTCTGTTAAATCGGTTTATGATAATTCAGTTGCAAGATTCCACCCGGACAAACATACAAACATTGCAAGTTATTAAAAAGCTTGTAAAGTTAATTGAATCAGACCAGTGAGTTTGAAACATCAGTTGCTTGCTTTGCAGTTTTCAAACTAAACTTGTCGTATTGAGCAAAGTTATCTATACAGAGAAATAAATTTAAGTGTCTATTTGTAATTCCAAAATAACAGTTTTTCACTAAATGCATGTAAAAGTTTATACCTACGTTACTGTCATAAAAAACCAATGTTTTTATTTTTTCTCTGTCTGTCTGGTTGTTCCGAATAACTCCGAAGCGGCTGGACAGATTCTAACGTGACTTTCACTGGCAGAAAGCTAATCTTACAATAAACTTACGCTACTTTTATTTAAAAAGAAAACATTAGGTGTCCGCGGGTCATTCATGAAATTGACTCTACGCGGGTAAAACCACGGGACACCATTAGTACTTATATAAGTATTTTTTTAATTCCTATCTCATGGGATACATGGTTTAAAAGTTTGTATTCAAAACCTTAATTTTTTAGCAGACGCTAAATTTGTATTTGAGTGTTTTCCATAGCATTATAATATAGCTGAAGAGTTTTTACATAAGTGTTAATCCGCAGGGCTTAGCCAGCAATATCCTAAATTGATTTGGTATATGATGCGCTGTTTGGTTCCAAATAAGACCCCGTATACCAATTCACACTACATTTTTATTCCTAACATAATGTTATATTGAGTCACAGACTTGTCCTCGACATTTTACGTAAGGTCAGAATGATCTAAACTTGAGATATTTTTGTATAATATTACGACTTCGCATTGTTTTTGTATTTATAACATGATTTATTGTATAATTTAACGTTCGCTTATTTTTTCTTTACATAATATTCGCGGAATCAATTAACTAGTTATTGTCTATTAGAAATATCCTTATATATTTTCATTCGTTTTGAAATCGGCCCAAGTCTTCCCTGATGCGTCGCAAAGAAGCAAGCAGAGGTGATCAGGAGCTAACGTGACAGATAGTGTGACCAGCGCCGTCTCAGGCACACATACATCTTAGAATTACTTCTTATATGTCAGCTTTCATCACTTTTCTTCCAAAACTTAGCTCGTGGTGTGTAATCACTGCACTGCACTTAAGTCTAATAGAAAAAGTCATTGTTACAGACCAATAAGATTAGACTTTTTTATGTGGAGAATCCGTTATGGATACACCAAGGATCGCGGGGGCAGCGGAAGGGTTATGTCGGTCTTACACCGACTGAACTCCATGGTGTTCTTCAAAGTCGCTAAATGGAGGGGTGCACGTGTTATGTAATAAAATAAGATTGGACCTAGCATCGACTAGCGTAGTAGGTGACAACTGAACCACTCCGCCACTACGATCGTTCCCCTCCATCATAGACGTTGCATTGACTAGCCGACTGTTGCGAGCGATAACTCAAACCGCTTGGCCACCACAAACTCTTCCTCTCTATCATTATGTGTGTTTTAAGTCAATTGTCTCTGTCAGGTAATCCGAAGTAACACAAGCCCAGGGATAAGCTAAAGCAATCCAATTAACTTGTGTGAGACCCTCTATTTGTTATCCTTGGAGTAATTAAACTGCCGGCTTTTCTTAAATAATGACCCATGGTTTTGGCGGCTTGCAGTTGAAAATGTCGTTTATGTTATTTATGGTACAGGGTTTTATTTTGACTGACAATTGAATTAATTATTTGGCAATTAATTAATTGTGTTGGGAAGATAAGTCCGTAAACGTTTTGTAAAGTAATGCACCATTTTTTTAGACTCACCACTATGATAATGATTTAAAATAATCGGGATGAATTAAGGCCGCAGTTAGATTACCAACTGAAAATATATGTATACTAGATTCGTGCTTTATTTCAAGGAACCCTCACACGTTAACTCATATATTTCATTAATACATCTGTTATATGACAATGAAAGTCCCATTCATATCGATTCAGCCGTTTCAGAGATTAGCAAACAAACAGAAGGACAAAAAAAGCTTGTTTTTTTTCATGCATAGATAGTAGTAGATAAGTAAGTTAATATTTACAAGCCGTAAAATTGGGTGAAATATGTAATTCACGTGACCTTTACGAGTATAAGACCTATTTTGTACCATATTTCATGTGAATAAATATTAGTTCTATGTCTATACATTTTCATATGCATTTAGTGAAAAGCTGTTTATTTTGAATCACAACACAAACATTTTATTTATTTGTTAGCACTCACAGGTTTAAAGAAAAAAAAGTGATTGCAAAATGTGATTTGTTGAAAAATATTTTTCTTGGGAAGTCCGTTTCTACACAGTAAGACAGTACTTCGTTATAGGGCTGTTCTAAACCTATAATCGTTATTGAAGCAACATGCTCAGGAATAGCAGTTGTGGATCTATGGACGGTTGCAGTTTGCTGGTGGCTGCTCACTGAATTCGGGACGCTGTGTCGTCACTATTATCGGCTGAAACAATGCCAAAAGTGGACTCCTGCGTGGTTCAATCAAGTTGCAAGTGTTAACCCTATACCACGAGTTATTCTTTAATTATCCACCTCACCGCGTAATGTGCTCTAATATGTTAAAAACGCTCCGCCCATAAAAACGCCGTCACTACCGCCTGACCCTACTTAACGCACCGACTACCTAAGCTTACTAACGAGTGTGTTGCGCCCTTAAAGGCTTGCCACACCACGTGACATGTAATTAAAGGCTCTAGACAAATGTAAGACCAGGCTCCGAGGCTCCGTAGCAGGGTAAGGTTCACCTTCTAATCATGTGTTGAATATTCATTTATCCGTCAACTTTGTTGTGTAACACCACTGTAATGTTGCCAACTCAAATCTCATAGCTTTAAACTTGTAATGCTTGTAATCAGAAAAATAAAATTGGAGTATCTGTTTGTAATCCTTAAATAACTTTTCACTTTTCATATGAAAGTATAAATACGGTATTGAAATAAAAATAAAAAAAAATCTATATCAGCCTGTCTGTCTGTCTGTTTGTTCCGGATAATTTATTCTTTATTCAAATATTTATTATATATTTCGAATTTAACGAGACTTTCACTGACAGGTAGTTAATGTTACAATGAGTAACTAAGGCAATTTTTTTTAAATTGCGGTTCCGCGGGCCTCTCATGAAATTTAGTCTACGCGGGTAAAACCGCAGGGCACAGCTAGTGTATATATATAGTGACCTCGGAAACAGCGTGGGGCGTTTGACTCCAAAAACGCACTATAAAATGTATCTATATAATTTTGCCATAAAACATTATAAAATGTATGTATGTAAAATATGTTATTTATTAAAACTATTAGAGTTCCGCGACATGAAGCATGAAACTAAATCCACGCGAGTGAAACCGCGGGGCACAGCTAGTTTATAATAATAATTGTGTGGATAGTCCAAAATATATGAAGATAAATCAAACCCTACGCTGTCGGAGTCACCAGCTAGGCTAGTTAAAAATTTTGCTGGGCTTATTCTATACGTTACAAATACGAATTCAGAACAAACTGCCTTAAAAACAAACGCCCTTGCTTTAAACCTCGATTTCTAAATTATTTCACTAAATTATTAGGCTAATTTACTGGAAATGTTGTAAGTTTTATAATCAGTTCGTTGTGATTAGTAAAGGCTGTGTTTTTTTTGATTTAGGAAGTCATAAGGCATAGGCGTTACGTTCCAAATGATTGAAGTACATACATAAATATGCTCACGCCTGTATTCCCCGAAGGGGTAGGCAGAGGTGTTGTTATAACTACACCCACATTTCACCGAAGATGATTAAGTGCCAACGTGACAGATTGTGAGTCTATCGCCGTCTCAGGCACTATACATACGTCTTTGAATTACTTCTCAGACTTATGCAGGTTTCCTCACGATGTTTTCCTTCGCCGTAAAGCACGTGGTGTAAAATCACTGTACATAAGTTTTTATTAAAACTCATTGGTACAGGTCCCGCTGGGATTCGAACTAGCCTCGCTTGCGTAGCAGTCGACTGCTCTAACCCCAAGGCCACCACTCTTGATTTGATGATTGAAGTGCAAGTAAATTTTCACATCAAAGCAAAAGACTATTAGAAAACCTACGATCGTTCATGTTGCTTTACTCGGCAATCTATATCTATACAGATAAAATTGAAATATGATCAAATTCACAACTTTTCACTATTTATGCTTAATATGAAAGTATATATAGTAATCTGTCACGTTGGCACTTATTAATCATCTTCGGTGAAAAGTGGGTGTTGTTATTAAAACACCTCTGCCTACAGGCGTGAGCATATGTATGTATATATGGAATTTACATAAAAAACTTATTTTATAAAATCTCCTGTCTGTCTGTTTGTTCCTAGAAATTTATAAATAAGTAGCTGTGCCCCGCGGTTTCGATATTTCGATAGTTTGATTGACGTGAATAGGAGCACAGAGGCCTAACTATGAGCTCTTATTGCAATGTTAATTCAGTTGTGCGACAGTGACAGATGTATGCACGTCACATACATCTGTCTCATAAATGAGTGAAACTATCATGGTGAGCATATGTATGTATATATGGAATTTACATAAAAAACTTATTTTATAAAATCTCCTGTCTGTCTGTTTGTTCCTAGAAATTTATAAATAAGTAGCTGTGCCCCGCGGTTTCGATATTTCGATAGTTTGATTGACGTGAATAGGAGCACAGAGGCCTAACTATGAGCTCTTATTGCAATGTTAATTCAGTTGTGCGACAGTGACAGATGTATGCACGTCACATACATCTGTCTCATAAATGAGTGAAACTATCATGGCAATAAGAGCCCCAGATCCATCCCTAGCTAGCATATTGTGATCCCATTTCCACACTCATTTAAGTGCCTTACCCCAAAGTAATATAAATGCCAGCCAAGCATTTCGCTGATCCCACACAATTTTACTTAATTTTCTGTTAATATTACACCACGAAACCTAAACAACAAACAAATTACATCTCCGCACCTAAAAGAGTTTAAAACACATTTTTTTGCAAGAGAAATTGAACACTATTACGAAAGCACAGGGTATGTTTCCATTTGTGATTGTAAGGATAGTTACGATGTTTTTGGGTAGGTCGGTGGTAAATATTGCACGTCTAGGAGGTTCAAGCAATCAACACTCGTTGTTTGAGTTAGTTTCTGCAGTTATCTCGTATCTCTAAAACAAAAACACTGACGGAATTTCAACAAGCTATTCAGTTTCATACATAAATGAAAAGCACTTTGCAAAGGTACTTCTTAAGCTGTTACTAAGCATATCTGCCAAATGTGTAAAGGTGAAGAGGATTTTAATTGGAAGCCGAATGACGAAGGCTTAACCCGCATCTCGGTACCGAATTAGGCACGTGTCGTCGATTCCCTGTACACCGAGTTGCCTTACGTCGTTTCAATATGTCAAGCCACAAACAATCCGCTGCTACGTCTTGTCGAGTGTGGTAATTGTACATACTGAGTGCCTAGTGCGAGTTTTTCACTGCCGCCGTCACAATTCACCGCGTCGACGTAAACGCAGATTTGTATGGGCTCACAATAGTGTCATCTTTACTATACAAATCTACGTTTACGTCGACGCGGTGAATTGTGACGGAGCGGCGGCGGCAGTGAAAAACTCGCACTAGGCACTCTGTTAGAAACATAATTACAGTATAAATATAATCTTTACACACATTAAAGAAGGAACGCTCATATTTCTTAACTGCTCTGTATTTTTAAAGTTGTATAATATTTTTAAAAAGAGTAATTCCTAACTTTCTTGCCAGGTTGTTCTCAGTAAAAGCAACCTTCCGAAGCTGGCGGTAGCATGTATAATCCTGTATAATTGTGTCGTGCTAATATGAAAGTGCTTCGTGAAAAGTCTAATCGAATAGAGATATTTTTGAGTTTCATGTTAACTCCATCGCCGGCTAAGGCACTACACATAAATCTTACTAAACCCTCAATCTTTCGTCATTGACCCAAAAACGGATAAAAACAGCAAAATCGTGCCTAAAATACACATTAAATAAACCTTTGTCTGTCCATCACGGCGGCGTGTTGCAAAATATACTGATAATTTTCATACTAAGCCCCTATTTTAACAAAACATGACTAACTTTAGTCGTGATGCGAAATATTGTCGAAACGTGGCGCGCCTCCTGATTTTACAATATGAAAATACCCTTTAGTAATAATAGTGATGGGATGATGGCATATCGAATTGTTGAATAAGAAAAAATTATAAGATTTATTAATATTAAAATTCACGAGTATTTGGATAGTACAAATTATACCTCTGGGACTACAAATTGTATTGGAAATAATAATTTCGGATATTATAACAAAATTTATAAATTTTGTTGGTATCATCAAGCTACAGTGCTAAAGTAATCTTTGATTTTTGTCAAGTTATTCGACGTAGCACAGTAAATTATATGAATTGGATCATCTCCCTGGCCTTATCCCATACATTGTTGGGGTCGGCACTTGATTCAACCCGATGTGGCTGATCACCTGATTTTTATACGAAGCGACTGCCATCTGACCTTCGCAACCCCATTTAGAAGGAAAATCTGTAATCTGGGTTAAACCAGTTGTCAGATTATTTTTATGAATTGGATACAAAATGGAATACGATAATTTAATATACCTATTTTATTTCGATTAGTTACATACAACAGCTGACAGACAAAGTCAGCGTCATGTCGTACAAGGTAAGGCAAGGCCTAAAAAATTTTGACAGCTGGTTTATCCCAGATTGCCGATTTTCCTCGAAAAAAGGGGTTACGAAGGTCAGATGGCAGTCGCTTCGTATAAAAATCAGGTGATCAGCCACATCGGGTTGAATCAAGTGCTGACCCCAAATACATGGGATAAGGCCAGGGAGATGATGTTGTACAAGGTAGACAAAGTGTTAGCGGACAATAGAGAGGGCTGGCGATTGCTTCACCGACAAGAGCTTAGCTCTTAAATAAATGATAATGATGATTTAATTTTGCTCAATCAATAACATTATGATTTAGTTTGATTAATAAAACGCAGTTGAGTCGAGAAGCGAATTAGAATTACGGTTTCTTTTATTGACATTTGACTCGAAATCAATCAACATATTTATTACGAATTAATTTGATAGCATTGAATAATAATGTGTGATTGATTCAGTATATTTATAAAACGGAACTAAGATATCCAGTGGTAGTCAAAATTATACTCTAGCAATACTAAGAATAAGATATAAAATTAATGTTCATTAAAAATTAACTTTTGGAAATTGTGGTCATTTGATTACCTTGACCCAATAGTATTGTATAGACGTATATAATATTATTATTATTTAGTTCTTTTATAAATCTGTTGTTTTGTACAAAAAATATTACCAATATTTTGAAATATTTTAAAGGAAGATTGCAATTTACTATGATCGAAAAAATTGCTTGGAAAGAGATAATATTTGACTGAAATATTTTGCAAACAAAATATACGCGGAGTGTCCTCACGCGATCACTGTGTATATAAATTATTTTTATCGATGAAACTTGCTATATATTTCACTTGGCAACTCTGCCCTGCTGGTGACAGGTGCAGTCGAGCACACCGCCGCGACGTACACTATCGATATAATACATTGAGATATCGATAAAATATTTCGATGTTGCGACATGCCTTTAGCGAGCGTAGAAGTGTCACCATCCGTAAGTAATTACGTTTTACACTTAAAACATTTGAACTTTGCCATCAATAAGAGTTACTTAACATTAATAATTAGTTAATTACGAAAATGGGAATATTATACTGGTTTAATTGAGATCCTTTAATTATCAAGAGGCTCGTTTCATCTGGAGGAATTGTAACTTTGTCATTAGCATTGATTATTCATTCACTTTAAGTTGTTTGTGAAGTATTAGCCTCTGAAACTTGTCTGGGATAAGTCCGTCAGACAAGCTTCAGCTTAAGATATCTGTACTGGAAATATCAGTTATACCAATTCAGTGTAACGACTACAGATAAACTCTTTTCATCGTCATCATCTCCTTGGCCTTATCCCATGTATTGTTGTGGTTGATCACCTGATTTATTATACGAAGCGACTGCCATCTGACCACGTCATAGACATATGAACATAAAAATTCAAAGTTCTGACTCGTTGGCTCACTTTAATAATTATCAACGCACAACCTAAACCTTTGATACTAGAGACATGAAATTTGTAGGTTAAATTCTTCTTGGGGTGAAATTCTAACTAGATTTTATTACATTAGAGCTAGAATGTGAAATCTCTTTTTCTTTTGTTTCTTTTGTATTTTACTATAATAATATTATTGTTAATTAATAAATGGATTTACGGAGATTGAATTCACCTCTAACACAGTAGTAACTCTACCCGAACGGCACCTGTCCACGACCCCAGCTCGATATTTGCCAATATTTAGCTGAACTGCCGCAGATATTGCAATTTCGACCAAACGATTACACTTTGGGTCAGATGTAGTTAAACTATCATTTTAGAGAGGTGTTCTGTCCAAATTTAATTGAAACCCTGGTTGTACATTTATTAATAACTAGCTGTGCCCCGCGGTTTCACCCGCGTAGATTTAGTTTCTTCCTTATTGTCGCGGAACAATAATATTTTTAATAAATAAAAGTTGCCTAAGTTACTCCTTGAAACATCAGCTACCTACCAGTGAAAGTCCCGTTAAATCCGTCCAGCCGTTTCAGATATTACCCGGAACAAACAGACAGACAGACAGAGAAAAAAAATTAAACTTGCTTTTTTAGTGTCAGTATCGTGTATACTTTCATATGCATTTAGTGAAAAGCTGTTATTTTGGAATTACAAACAGACACTTCAATTTTATTTATCTGTATAGATGTAGAGAGGACGTGGCACAGTTGGTTTTAAGGTTATCATTCGAGCAGCAAAAGTAATTAACCTGGACCTAACAGTAGATGGGTGACCTGAGTTATTTTGGTGCATCAGAGGAGCGTTAAGCCGTGGGTACCAGCTGAACACCTTTATCAATTTAGAAAAATAGTCTGTAATAACATTTGATTGATTTCCCTCGAAAAAGGGCTTACGAAGGTCAGATGGCAGTCGTTTCGTACAAAAATCAGGTGATCAACCACAACAATACACGGGTTAAATCAAGTGCCGACCACAAATACATGGGAGATGAGTCTGTAATAACATATTCTAACAGATTGTTAATTGATCCTTATCTTTGGTCAATGTCCAGTACTGGTATGGTTTATAGCCACGTAAAATCCATTACACAATATCAGGGGCATTACGAGCTCGTCACTTACTTTTTAACAACATAATAGCACTCTTCTTGACTAGCTATAGGGACAAGTTTTCTACCTTTAATTAGTTTGAAGTAGTAAGTAAATCCTTGTATATATAATATTTATAATTAAGTTATTTTTATAAAGTATTTAACTAGTAATTAATTCATCGCTCATTTCACAGCTTGAAAGTCCAAGAAATCGGAAAAATATCTTAAAAACTCACCTTTCAACAACAGCACAAAGTTCTTCTTATCATCACCACCCTTGGGGTACTCCCAGTCCATGTCCAGACCGTCAAAGTTCCTGTCTCGAAGGTAGGGGATGGCTGAGTAGATGAACGTCTGGCGAGCGTAGCGCGATGTCGACATTTCCTTGAACTTCTGGGTACCGAAGGACCAACCACCTGTAGAAGAATGGAGTCAATTAGTTCTTCCAAATGAGAAGAAAATTTGATTTGTTTTAAAGAGGGTGCAGTAGTCTGGTGAAGGTCAGAAGACTACACCCTTATCTTCCAGGTGATCAACAATGATGAGAAGACAGATGTATAATTACGTGCTTAATTCTGACACTGCAAAAAAAGGGCCCTGCCGTGACAGGTGAAAAGAATCAGCATGGTGATACAGCTGCCAATGCTGCTAGCAAGAAGATCTTGAGATACCGATCTAAGTCAGGGTTTTTATTCGTAATTTGTCCCTATATGTAATTCGAGTTATTGTCAAATAAGATAAAAATAATTACATGAACATTTCTAATCTTAAGAAATATACTTGAAGTAGCTATGCCCCGCGGTTTCACCCCCTTAAACTTTCATCCCCTATTTTATCCCCTTGGGGGTAGAATTAATGACAATCCTGCCTGCGAATGCCTAAGTCGTAACATCTACCTGCATGCCAAATTTCAGCCCGATCCGTCCATTGGTTTGGGCTGTGCGTTGATAGATCACTATGTCAGTCAGTCAGTCAGTCAATTTTGAGTTATATATCAAAAACTGCAATCTAAATAAGATTGCAGTTTTTGAAGACTTCACTTAGGTTTTTTCTCAGAATTCGGAGATTGGACGATCATGGAATCTTTAGAAAAATTATGAAATCTATAACAACACCTATTGCAGCCGTTCACAAGATTAACACAAATGCTAGCTCCCATTATAACACTATACACTTTTGCTTTTGAAACACAAATCTTACAAATTAAAAGCTCCAAATTACAAGATTACGAAACAATTCTATTGCATTTTTCACAAGATCCATTAATATTATTAAACCTAAATGCTACACAATACTAGTGAAGTTGTTAGTAGAACAAATTATGTCGATATTATTATTTGAAATTGTACACGTTCTTTTGCTCATATGAAAACGGGTTCGGTTTTTGCTGGCATTCTCGTGAAAATAGGTGAAAATGCCGGCAGCTGTGCTTTGTATCGTGAGAAAAGCGGCGCGTTCGCACACTGCCTAGTAACGGTGTCTTGTCGATGAAATTGAGTCGATAAAATTATTTTACAAAGTAAGATTTTATCGGTTGAACTATTTCCCATACTCGTAAATGATACAGTTTTCTAGATGAGAAACGTAATGTAATTCTAAATTAATGTACGATTATAATTTTAAGCGCTAAGCTATTTTCAATTAGGTGACTATAGTGCAATAAATTATCGAAGTTTTAGATCTGGACTTACTGTATAAAGTTTAGTAAGTGTGAATGTCTAACATTATGTTTTTCGTTTCAGAATAATTATAATCTACTTATCTACTAGATACTCGACTACTTTGTGCATTAATGAAATCTATACAGATAAATAAAATTGAAGAATCTGTTTGTAATTCTTCGGACGTTGTCAGACTTTCAGTGGCAGATAGCTTATGTTACAGGGAGTATCTTAAACTACTGTTATTTTAAAAAACATTAGGGTATCGCGGATCATCCATGAAATTAACTACTCTATTAATACAATTTGAATACGTATTCAAACTTGACATTAGAAATTTTTATCGACACCTTTCCTTTAAAGTACACATCACTACTCAGTATTGTATAACCTATTGGTTTCAGAACTTTATTCGCAGTCTAACATACAGTGTGTTTCTTGTATAAATAAGCTAGACGTATTGTTGCTTGAGTAACAGAGGAACTTTTATTATTGTATCGATGACCATCCAATCGTTCTTAATCGTGTCTACTCGGGCTTGAACCGGATTGACTAAACAACTTATTTATTTGTTGCTTTAGGAAATAAGGAGTAGATGTTTTGTCCTCGACAATCGAGTAATTTGTACAAATGTTCCTTTAAATGTTTAAGCTTTCACCTGATAATCTAGCTGGCGTAGCAAACACAAATGAGATCTTTTATTCTTTAGATGCTGGACTCTAAGGTAGTGTTGTAGTTTCTATAGGCGGCTTAACTTCATTGTTTTGTTTTTGATAACCCAACAACTTACATTTTAGGTTAAATAATAATTAGGTTACTATTAATAGTATCTTGTGTTTTCATTCTAATTTCATCCGAATTCGTCAGTCGTTTTCGCGTGACAAAAGCAATAACAAAGATAACATCTAAACTGACACATTTAAAATATTAATGGATAATGAGAGCTTAAGAATGGACGCACTATGGGAAAGACCTAAGTCTAGCAGAGGACAACTATGACAGGTTGAAGATGAAGATCTAATAGTAATAATCAAACAACTTACCAATAGCCAAAAGAGTCTTCAATTTCGGATTAGCTTTCTTCAAGCCGTTGATTCTGTCGTACAAGCCTGTCTTGCCATCCTTAGTTTCATCGTTGGACTCGAAAGAACTAAGCTTCCCCTTTTTCAACCAGCCGAAAGCGAAGATGATATGAGTACAAAGATCAGGTTGGATGTCTTCAGGCACGAATTTACCGACCTTGGTGCGGTACTGGGACCAGTTTGTGTAGTAGCAGACGATCTGGTGGAAATGAAAGTAAAAGTTAGAAACAAATTTATAGGTATATTTATTTGTATTGAATCGGCTCCGACACTACAGGACCAATCTTGAAAATTCTCAGCAATGGATAGCTACATTATCAGCGAGTAACATAGGCTATATTTTATCCCCGTACTCCTATGGAAAAGGGGACTACAAAATATTCTACTAAAGTGAATAATATTCATTCAATGGCTATGAGAGTTATTACCTATATACCCATTTGGGCAACTCCTAGTTATAAAAGCATCAAAACAGTTTTCAATTTGGGAAAATCTTAAACCGAAATAGTGACCATCTTTCACACTGAATACGCAAACGAAACTTGGCGCCAACTATGATCGTTAAAGCAGCGCTTACTTAGCTTTGACGTTTGATTTTACGGTACAAAAATGAAACGTCAAAGTTCAGAAGTTCTTAATTCGCAATGCAAATTGTTTAAAGATGGTGTAGGATGCTTTAGATTTCTGAAGTATTCTAAGCAAACTTTTAAGTAAATTGAATTCCATGTACTTCAGACTAGTAGTTAGACTATAAGATAATATAAACTATTGTTTAAGTATGTAGGCATTTAATTTAACGATGTGCAAAAGTGGCGTGAATCCGTTAAAGGTATTATTTTATTACCTGATAACATCACGATTGAACTTTACCATTGCTATTATAAGGAAGTGTGGGAATTCAGAATAATTTAATGAATCACGAAGCTCACATGATTCACATTGGGAAGAAGTTTTGTTCTTTAATTAGCGTTCGATTCTCTTTAACACAAGTCACATGGAAGTATTTCATACAAAGCGCCACTTTTGAGTGCAATAATACATAATTAAAACACTGAAAAATGTACTCTATTACAACGTGTAAAAGTCTATCAAAACTGCATTCAAAGCAGGCAGACGCATTTTGAAGGTCAACAACTTCCCTTTCGCGTTCGAAATGCTCAATCACATCCGCGTTGTTTTATGCATCGGATAAATTACAGTTTCGAATTGTAATTGGGTGTATTAACACTTAAGTGCAAAGGAATAAAGTTTAAATTAGAACCAAAAACATAATTATCAGTCGGAATGTAAGTTTGTCTACAGGGTTCCGCAAGGTACTGTTCTCAGCCCACTGTTGTACAAATATTTCTTGTATATGAATGAGATTGAAATTAATCTATTGTCTTAACTATGCCACTCTATGTATACAGTTGAAGTGTCTGTTTGTAATTCCAAATTAACAGCTTTTCACTAAACGCATATATAGAAAGTATAGACGCTACTTTCATAAATAGAAAATTGTCTGTAACACTTAAATGACATATTATATGCAATCAGCCACGACGTTACTCCTTACTGACATTACACCAGAGCCGTTTATAATCTCGTAGATGTGCATGTCTATGTGAGCGTCATTTCGAACAAAATGTTTCTAGATTCCATACTGCTTATACTCAACTCTTATGTTTGTATACTATGGTTAAGGAAAACCTCGTTTCCTGTCCTAAACAAAAAATTAAGCGATATATTTCGTAGTATTGTAACTTTTTCAGAGATAATTCTCAAGATTGTGCCAGTTCAACGTGAGAATGGAGCATATTTTATTCATAAACTGGAACAATTTTTGCTTTTTGTGGCTTACTGACTTACAAAATTATATTGTTCTATGTATTAGCTGTTTCCTTATATACACACCCATTGTTCAACTATGTTCTATGACGTAGTGGGACGCTAGCACTAGATGATTCGCAATGGGTAACAGAATAACTTCATCTTTATCAATATCTATCTTAAGATGGAATACGATAGGAAAAATTTACATGAGCTACGATTGGCTTTGAATTTATATTCTGCTTCTTTAATAAAGTAATTTGATTTTCATTTAACAGTAACAGTAGGTAGAGCATTATTTTAATGTTTATAAACATAAACTTGCGGTAAGTTATGAGCCGTGGTGGCCGAGCGGTTTGAGCATTCGCCTGCTACGCAAGCGACGCGAATTTGAATCCGAGTGCCTAGTGCGAGTTTTTCACTGCTGCCGTCACAATTCACCGCGTCAAAGTTAACGCAGATTTATATGGGATGGAAACAGCGCCTCTGTCGGCCTAAAAATTACATTATTGTGAGCTCATACAAATCTGCGTTTACGTTGACGCGGTGACTTGTGACGGCGATTTTAAGAAAACTCGCACTAGGCCCTCTAATGAGGTTTTCTAGAAGTGTATGTGCAGTGATATCACACCACGTGCTTAACGGTGAATGAGAACAGCGTGAGGAAACCTGCATAAGTCTGATAAGTAATTCAAAGTATAATGCCTGATACGGCGCTAGAACAAGCGTGAGCATATAATGTATGTATGTATGTACATTTTTTTTCATGACAACTGTAGTTATACTACATCTATTACTACCATGTAAACATTTGATACTTTGCAAGTATGTTCATCACCTAGGCTATATTCGCCGGTATTAATGTTCAGGACATCTTAAATGTAATCAACAGTTGTAATAGTGCTTACCTTATAACCATCTTTGTCTTTATGGTCGTCAGTGGCAACAGAGTTGTCAATAGCTGCAGATGACTTCCTGCTAGCCACGGTGGGTCGACCACGGATCTTTGGTCTGTTCACACTAGCTGATAGGACCTGATCGGTAGATCTTGATACGCTGGTTGTTACTGAAGTTGACACTTTAGAAGGCTTCCGCAGTCTTCTCCGGACAGCTGTTGGAAAAGAGGTCAGGTTAAATAAAAACGTTTCACATATACAATACGGTTGTTGATGTAAACATTGCGAATTTGATTTTGTTTACGATCTCCCCTGCCTAATTTCCTCATTTTATATGGGAACGTTAAAAAGCGCTCCAAACGGCGAGTGTAAGAAGTTTTACGTCTCCATACACAAAAGCGCAAAACGTTAGGTCAAGTGACGACGTTCGAAAGTGTCAAAGATTTTTTATGAATTCCATTTAACGCGAGATAAAATCTTCTATACAGATAAATAAAATTGAAGTGTCTGTTTGTAATTCCAAAATAACAGCTTTTCACTAAATGCATATGAAAGTATACACGATACTGACACTAAAAAACCAAGGTTTATAATTTTTCTCTGTCTGTCTGTCCGTCTGTCTGTCTGTCTGTCTGTCTGTTTGTTCCGGGTAATCTCTGAAACGGCTTGACCGATTTTAACGGGACTTTCAATGGCAGGTAGCTGATGTATATAGGAGTAACTTAGGCTACTTTTAAATCTCAAAAATATTAGGGTTCTGCGACAATAGGGATGAAAATAAATCTACGCGGGTGAAACCGCGGGGCACAGCTATTATTCAATAAAATTTTATGATTTACTAGCTGTGCCACGCGGTTTCACCCGCGTAGACTTAGTTTCATCCTTATTGTCGCGGAACCCTAATATTTTTAATAAATAAAAGTAGCCTAAGTTACTCCTATATACATCAGCTACCTGCCATTGAAAGTCCCGTTAAAATCGGTCTAGCCGTCTTAGAGATTACCCGGAACAAACAGACAGAGAAACATTTTTGAATTGCTTTTTTAGTGTCAATAACGTGTATACTTTCATATGCATTTAGTGAAAAACTGTTATTTTGGAATTACAAACAGACACTTCAATTTTATTTATCTGTATAGATGTATAGATATAGATATAGATGTATCGATTTTTTTAGTATTCATGTCCTGATTTTGAAGCTCCCAAATTGTTTGCTTATTTGACTACGGTTGTTACTAAAGAATAAATCCTTTTTTACTTAGTAATATTAAACCTGAGTAAATTTTTAACTCCTTTGCTAAATAAATGCACGACCTTTAACAGAATAAAAACAGTCCCATATTTTGTTGTTTCAACGTAAATATTCATTACTTATGCACATATACTCTGAATGCCACTATTTCCCAATTTGTTCCGAATAATAAATTCCCGGCACATTTTGAATTTCCCACGTGAGACTTCGATACCTAGAACACATTCAAATTTGAACCTTAAGTTGTATTACAATAATATCTAAAATAACGAGCATACCTCGAAACTTTTTCTGGTCTGAAGGAAATACTAAATTCAAATTTTTATAGAACCAATTTAAAAATAGACGTGAGACAATCACGCTCGCGTTTCTAAATTCCAAAGGGATTTTAAAAGTGTGAGCGGTTCCAATTTTAAATTGATAGCTTTTTCTCTGTCGCGCCAAAATTTATAAAAATTTTATTTAAAAAAATAACTCAATATTTTTTAATCTATAAGCTAAGATAATTATTTACTTGATTTTAATTCACGATAAAAACTTTTTTAACATTTAGAAGATACCTAGATACCGCGATACCTAGAATAGTAGTCAGTCTATTTAGTCACAAGGTGGCGCCATACGTTAGTTAAATAATTTAACTGGATTCGAGGAAATGTGTAACTCAAAGTCAAAGCATTAGTGTCAAGGTATCCAATCAAGTTGTTGAAAGTACGCATATATGTTTTTGTACTTATATGTGTGCATGGAAAACTTTGCAATCGCGATGCAGGCTCGACTACAAATTAGTCTGTCATCAGTTCGGAGGCTATCAGCCCATCTGACCCATTTAGTTGGACAAGCTTCTTGCATAATATATTATTATGCATATGCAAAATTTTACTTGTTTGTGTCCTCTCAAACTATTAACGCTGATTTAAAAGTATTTATACACATACAATTCAAAATCTTGACTGTCTGAATGACTTATATATCAACGCATAGCTTAAACCTAAAGCTGGTCCTTAAAACCAAAGCCAAGGTAAAACCGCGGGGCACAGCTAGTAGATAAATAAAATTTAAGTGCCTGTTTATAATTCCAAATTAACAGTTTTTCACTAGATGCATAATTATGAAAGTATATGCCGTAGGTACTCACAAAAAACACAATTATTGAAAATGTTTTCTGCCTCTCTGTCTGTGAATCCGCTGAACCGACCCTACTTCTGCCGTCATCATCATTCCCCCTCTCCTCCACTTTTTATGCTTTTTTATATTGGGTGATACTGGGAGTGGCAGGGCGTGCTAAGGACCCCGGGTACTCTGATAGATCGCACTGGTGTTCCCCACACTTTGCCGGAGCACATCCCCGGGGCAGCTGTGTCGCCGCCCCTGGAGACCTCTTTATACAAGGCCAGTTTCCCGGGCCCAGGTCGGCGGTCAGAGCTCCCACCCCGACCGCCACCAGCAAGCCCTCCGGCCCTCTCTTGGTCTATTACGACAGGAAGGGGATACCATAGCCAAATTCTTAGACCCTGAGTGCCTAGTGCGAGTTATCTTAAAATCGCCATCACAAGTCATCGCGTCGACGTAAACGCAGATTTGTATGGGCTCACAATAGTGTCATGTTTAGGCCGACAGAGGCGCTGTTCCGATCTTATACAAATCTGCGTTTCTGCCGACAAGGTGACTTGTGACGGCGACAGTGAAAAACTCTCACTAGGCTCTCTGGCTATTGGGTGAGTGTAACAGTACTCTATGGATATCGTGAAAGCTTAACAAAACATTAACATGATTTCTCAAGCGCAATATAGTATATAAGTGTGCGTATTTAGTGCAGAACTGTAGGCTTTCTATAATACGTCTGTGTCGTATAATTGCTGCTACGCCGTTCCGCATTCCTTCGGCTATTTGTGCAATCTGTCTATAATATAATCAGCATTTTCGTTTAATATATTCAACACCTAGATTCGACCAGTCACTGTTGAAGCGTAATTTTAATACGCGGAAGGAAAATATTCTAATCATAATTAAATTTTAAAGTGGAAAAAAGCAAATATTGTTTGGCAAAAATTCAAAATATAATACATAATATTACGCTTACGCTTGCATTTAGATGTGTACTTATAATCCACCCACATTTCGCCAGTTATTTTAATGTTAATTTTACGACACCGGTCTAGTGGTTAGTGTACCTGACTGCTATTCTTGGTATCGCGAGTTCGATTGTCACTTCTTTTATAAAAAGATATTTAATTGGCAGTGAAAAACTTTTATTAATTGCATGATATTTCGGTATAGCATTGAAGCCCAAACCTAACCTAACAATAACAATAAATTTCTCACAAAACATGGTAGAAATTCAAACCGTGAATCCATCTGCGTTTTTATCACAAACGCTTTAGATAAATCAACATGCAATAGATACATGAGTAACATAAATCTTGACCGTTGGATATAACTGGACAAGGCATTTATCACGGGTTCGGTTTTCAGACTGTGCTAACGTTAATGGAATACTAGCTTTGCCCCGCCGTTTCACCCACGTAGACTTTATACCACGTTTCATATCAACGGGATAAAGTACTGGTACAAAGCTACCTCCCTACCGGTTTTCAGCCAAATCGGTTCAGCTGTTTTTGAGTTATAAATAGTGTAATTAACACGACTCTCTGTTATATATATCTTATATATTGCGGAAGGAAAACATAGTGAAGAAACCTGCCCCGCCGTTTCACCCGCGTAGGCTTTATACCACGTTTCATGTCAACGGGATAAAGTACTGGTACTAAGCTACCTCCCTACCGGTTTTCAGCCAAATCGGTTCAGCTGTTTTTGAGTTATAAATAGTGTAATTAACACGACTCTCTGTTATATATATCTTATATATTGCGGAAGGAAAACATAGTGAAGAAACCTGCATATGTCTGAGAAGTAATTCAAAGACGTATGTATAGTGCCTGAAACGATAGACTTATCATCCGTCAAGTTGGCACTAATACAGGCGTGAGCACATGTATGTAAATATTTTAAAGATCATTATGAAAGAGTAATTGCTGAGCTTCTTACCGGGTCTTTCTGAAAAAAATCATCCCGAACCCGGTGGTAACATTTATAATCCTGTATATTATTTTTTTTTTTGTAGCCTTTTGACGATCGAAAGTGTAAGAAGTCTAATCAAATAAACTATTTTGTATCTATACAGACAAATAAAATTGAAGTGTCTGTTTGTAATTCCAAAATTACACCTTTTCACTAAATGCATATGAAAGTATACACGCTACTGACACTGAAAACCAAATTTTAATTTTTTTCTCTGTCTGTCTGTCTGTCTGTTTGTTCCGGGTAATCACTGAAACGGCTGGACGGATTTTAACGGGACTTTCACTGGTAGGTAGCTGATGTTTCAAGGAGTAACTTAGGCTACTTTAATTTATCAAAAATATTAGGGTTCCGCGACAATAAGGATGAAACTAAATATACGCGGGTGAAACCGCGGGGCACAGCTAGTTTTGAATAAAATAAATCGGTTTCACCATGGGACGCAAATATATAAAATAAAACATTATAATTTCGATGATTTACGACAGTAATTAGGTGCAATTGAATGTTAGTTAACTAACAGCTTCCTCTCGAGACCAAGGCGAGCACCGTAGTTAATGTAATTTGCATGTGGTAAATAAACTGGTTGCAGATATGTTCATTGAAAATGTGGTTTTAGTGAGTCATTGATTTAGCTACTTATTGAGTTTGTAACAGAACACCGGTGTGATCTATTAGAGTGTAGGGGGAGCGAGTGATCATGCTCATCCCCAGCAAAGGGAAAATCTTCCAGCCAGGCGGGTGTCATGTCTGGGCAACACCGGCTCTAACTGAATAGTTGGAAACTTGTATATTTACTGCAATACGCTTGAAAACTCTTATCGCGCGATTTAGGTTCTCGTGTACTCTCTATTTATCTATTACTATTTGTACTCGAACTTCGCATTTGTTAGCGACTAGCGCCATCTATGTAGCGAGTGGAGAAACGCTGCTACAAGAGTAACTATCCACATTCATAAACAATACTTTATATACAGGGTGTCGGTTATTAGGAACAGTTGTCTTCTAGAAGTTGTAGGGTTTTATGAATATATCACTATGTTGAAGTCGTAAAATATCTAGCTCCAACGATAACGTAGTTATAGGCTATGGTTGCTAAGGGCCGAAGAGTTCGCGGCCTTTAGCGACTGAATGCACGCGCGCCCGCGTTTACCTAAATTACGTACGCGGTCATTCAACTTGTTCAATTGAGGGGAAGGTTAATGGTTACGAAAAATGGTTATATGAGATTATTTCAGAAACTATTAGTGGGCGAAAAAAATAAAAACGTAGGTAGATTTCACGTGAATAACTCTACGTTACAGCTGATTTTTATGCGAAAATCAGGTCTTGATATGGTCAACTTTGAACTTCAATTACTCGAAATCGGAAGAAGATATTTTTGTCATAATCATTTTATTTGCTTCCTAAAATTATACCTTAACACATATTTTAACAGCTGTCCTATTTTCCCTGACACCCTATATTTAAATACAGTAATTATTATTTTTCCTTACTGTTTGTAAAGCTTATAATATTTAGACTGTGCTAGAGTCTATAAATCTTTTGAGTATTAAATCTTTTTCCAGGCGTATCCATTGTATGACTAACGTAGTGTGAGTGGCCCGCAGATTTTAGCACAATAAATTGTAGGATTACAAATAGTATATCACTGCTGTGAAACGGATGGGTAGGCTGAAATATATGCTAGCAAATCGTTAGGCAGATTTCATTCATTACAATGTTGGTAATAACGTGTTTGATACGAAATGGTACAAAACTATGGTTTTCCAAATGTCATTTAAATCTGTATTTTTTTTTGATTCGTTAACAAGCTAATGGTAAAAACCAATTAACGTAACGTCAAAATGTTAAAGAGATATTTAAAGAAATATTCGTTTTGATGGTTGGTATCCAATACTACCAAAATCAATATTTCCATAAATTAAATTTATCACATTTTGGGGACAGAAGTAGGCGGTTTAAATTTTTTATTTTTTCGCGGTCAAACATCTATAATTCTTTAATTTAATTTAATTATCAAAGTACTATTAACAAAAAAATCTTGAATCCTAAGTATGAATACTGGCAGCTTATTGCTACGTAGTAACTTTAAAAATACATAATATGACGTCACTCACTTGTAGAGTCTGATGTAGGTGCGATGACAGCAACGATCAGCAGAATGGTGAACGTCCACCGAAGGAGTCTTGGTGGTGGCCACTGTAACAATATAAAATAAACATTATTGTCTGTGGGATAAAGTTTACATTTCAACGCTGTTTCAATTGTCTGTGCTAGATTTTGGAATACTTTTTTTTTATTTTAGGAATAAAAAATAACCTGTTTTAATGAACCAAAATTTTAAAAACAATTTTGAAAATGAAGTAAAATGTATTTATTAATTATAAAAATGTTGGTTTGATATTTAACAATTTTTTTTTATCTTTAAAGAAAAAATCCATCCTATGTTATTTATTTATTTATTGCGTTTATGTTAGTTACATTAATATACAAAATAATCTTAATTATAATGATAACCTTAGCAAGCTAACATAAGCCCTGTTAGGGCACAGCAAAACATGAGAGGCACTACTAGGCTTATTAAATTATAATCGTAAAATAAATTTATTTCTAACTTCTATCAACTATGTAGGTCACTTACATACTAGTATTGCTTATTGGAGGTCTATCCATTAATCAAATAAACTAGCTTCTGCCCACCACTTCGTCCGCGTAGAATAGTTACTTTGGGCTTATCCTAACTTTAACCCACGATTGCTTTTAGCGTGATGATATAAGCTTCCTCGATAAATGAGCTATCTAACACTGAAATATTTTTTTGAATCGGACGAGTAGTTCCTGAAATAACCGCATTCAAACAAACAAACAAACTTCAGCTAGAATAGATTATACCTATTCACTAAAGTGATTTAAAACATGTAAATTGCAGATATAAAAATTCAATGAACATAGGTAATTGCTGTCTGTGCAAAGCCGGGACAGACCTAGTTAAACGTTTCTCAGCCTTTACACACCCTTTTACACGACTGAATGAATACACGACCCTTATCTATGAAATTACAGTTTCAGACACGCTATGAATAATGCATACACAGGGCGGATTAAGGACAGAATAGGGTGAACGGTACATGACGTAAATGCATAAAGGAGTATTGCTTACATCAATAATGTTACTTGTATGAAGTTTTATTGCTTTTGTATCTATACAGATGCATTCAATTTAAGTGTCTGTTTGTAATTCCAAATTATGTATGTGTAAAGTATAACGGTTTGATAAAAAAAAAAGTATTTTCTCTTTGTTTGTTCGGTGTAATATCTGTAACGGCTGTAACGGATGTTACTGCTCTACATGTATTTTTTAAAACTAGCTGTGCCCCACTGTTTTCCCGCGTAGAGCTGTAAGTGACCAGCGGAACCCTAATCGATTTCACTGGCAGATATCAAATTTTGCAAGGAGTAACTTAGGGTAATTTTATAATAAAAATATATTTAGGCTTCCCGGGCAGAGCTAGATTTTGAAATCAAAACGTTGGCTTCAGCCGGCGTGATCGGGTTGTCACTTATATATAAAGTTTCACAAACATTGTAGATCGTATTCTATACGATACGCATTTAAAACGATGTATGAATACGACGTGCTATTAAAAGTTTGAACACTGCGCACAAAATAAACAAGTGAACTTACTAATGGACAGTCAACAAAACATGAGATAAATATAAAACGAACAATAACTGTTATGCGTTTCTCAAACTTTTGACATGCAAAAACAAACGCCCAGTCACCACCATACTCAAAATCCGCAACCAGTTGAATTTTTTTTTGATAAAGAGTATGTGATGATTGCAATTTATCTCTCTATCTTTTGAAACTTTATGATTTAGGCTCACACACAGAAAACCACATAGATTTACTGTTTGAAAACCACACACATTGGAAAAAAAATAAAAAGTATGCTCTCACCATTCCAGAAGAGTTCCCAAAGGGTGTACAACAACACCCACTTTTCACCGAAGATGATTAAGTGCCAACATGACAGAGGGTGAGTCCATCGCCGTCTCAGCCACTATCCATACGTCTTTGAATTACTTCTCAGAGATATGCAGGTTTCCTTACGATGTTTTCCTTTAAAGCATGTGTTCTAGGCCACTGGGATTCAAACTTGTGTCGCTTGCGAAGCAAACGATTGCTCAAACCCCACAACCACCACGGCTTCATTGAAAACTACATTTAGTACTAAGCTCGGCTTAACTTAAATATGGTTATGTTCGTTTTCAATATCAATCTATGTAGTCGATATTTTTTTATTTTTTTTACCACCTAGTCACTTTTTTATGCTGTGCCCCTCGGTTTCACCTGCGTAGATTTTAATTTCATAGTTGCCCGCACATCCTTAATGTTTTAAAAAAATCTAAGGAGCCTAAGTTACTCCTTGTAACATTAGCTATCCGTCAGTAAAAGTCCCGTAAAAACCGGCCAGCCGTTTCAGAGATTACCCGGAACAAATAGACAGAGAAAAAAATGTAAACTTGGTTTTTAGTGTCAGTAGCGTGTATACTTTCATCTGCATTTAGTAACAAGCTATTATTTTGGAATTGTAAGATTGAAATGTGGAAAGAATTTGAGAACCACTGGCTTTCAACCCGTCCTTTCCAACATGATAATTAAAGGATGCAGTCAGTTTTTAGCAACGGCAGCATTCGCCTGAAAGTTGACTAAACTTTTAACTTTCATATTCATTTTTATCGTCTCCAAAGTTTGCTAACTCTGACACTTTTCACAGAATTGTGATATTTTTTATTCCGATAAAATGTTTGTCACGCAAAAGTTAAAAGTTGAACTGAATTCACTATAAAACTATATCCAAACTAATATTAGAAATTGAGTGTCTGTGTGTCTGCTATTTTTTTATGGGTGCAAGGATTTTGTTTGCATTGCATCTATAAACAAGACGGACACGGGATTCTCTTTGGTATCTATACATCTATACAGATAAACAAAATTGAAGTGTCTGTTTGTATTACAAAATAACACCTTTTCACTAAATGCATACGAAAGTATACACGATACTGACTCTAAAAAACCAAGTTTAAAAAAAATTCTCTGTCTGTCTGTTTGTTCCGGGTAATCTCTGAAACGGCTGGACCGATTTTAACGGGACTTTCACTGGCAGGTAGCTGATGTATCAAGGAGTAACTTAGGCTATTTTTTATTATTTATTTAAAAATAGGGTTCAGCGACAACAAGGATGAAACTAAATCTCCGCGCACAGCTAGTATAATAATATGTTTTTGACTAGCTGGTGTATAGCTAGGAATTGACTTATCAGTTATCTCATGTATAAGCAATATAATTGCAAAGTTTCATCAAAACCCATTCAGTAGTTTTTACGTGAAAGCGTAACAAACATCCATCCATCCTTACATAATTAGGATGAAGATATGAACCAAACAACACCCTTTTGTCTACACTAATATTATAAAGAGGAACGATTTGATTGTTTGTTTGCATTGAATAGGCTCCGAAACCACTTGTCCAATCTTGAAAATTCTTTCAGCAATAAAAAGCTACATCATCAGCGCGCAACATAGGCTATATTTTATCCCCGTACTCCCACGGGAACGGGAACTAAGCGGGTAAAATCGCGTGACGTCCGCTAGTTAACATGCTACTTCAAAGGTAGCATGAGCGAACAGCCTGCCTGATGGTAACGGTTACTGCAGCCTATAAACGCTTATTGCCAAAGAGTTCCACTAATATCCCAGTAGCAGCGTGGCCTCTGCTTTAGTGCTCAATTAACGGCAATAGGCTCGGCCCCTATTACATGAGACTAAAAATGATGACTTGAAAAGTTGCCTGGCTGAGTTTCTTGCCGGTTCTTCTCAGAAGACTAGTTTCCGAACCGGTGGTAAATTTTCGACGTTCATAAGTGCCTTACCAGAGCACAAACTGAATATTTTTTTTTTATTTTCATTTTCATTCTCACCCCTTCGGGGACCAAAGACGTGAACATAATACGTATGTAGGTATCTTTTGTATGGCAGTAACAGTCAACAGTTTTGTTACGAAATGTCATATTACATGAATGACACAAGAACAGAATAAATATTACATTTGCAGTAAGGAATAAGCAGGAAGCAATAAGGACAAATCGTTCAAATGACGCACTCACTACACTACGAGAATATAAGCAGAATAGCAGTACCGTCAATAAGGGGTGTCACGTCGTGTTTGATCGCGATATACGAGTATAAGTGTTTTACCGACTTCTTTCAAAACTTCAACGCGAAAAATTTACATAATTTTGACACTAAAATTCAATTTTTGATTACCCTCACATTCAATGAAGCTCTTCTATACAGATACATAAAATTGAAGTGTCTGTTTGTAACTGCAAAATAACAGTTTTTCACTAAATGCATGTGAAAGTATACACGGCAATGACACAGAAAAACCAATTTTTAAAATTTTCCTCTGTCTGTCTGTCTGTCTGTTTGTTCCGGGTAATCTCCAAAACGGCTGGACGGATTTTGACGAGACTTTCACTGACGGATAGCTAATGTTACAAGGAGTAACTTAAGCAACTTATATTTTTTAAAAACATTAGTTTTCCGCGGGCAACCATGAAATTAAAATCTACGCGGGTTTAACCGCGGGGCACAGCTAGTATTACATAAAATAGAACTAGATCCTAATCCTTTCTGCTTGTAAAAATATATTTATACTGTAAAATCCTCAGTTTAAATTTCCATAATAGCACCGAAACAAAGGGACAGCTTATCGTTATAATATCCCTGCTTCATACCCTTTGAACCCCTGTTAAATCCCTCAACAGTTTTAAAGGCTCAAAGCCGCTTGATGCACCGATACATGATATTAAGCTCTCTGTACGTAGACTGAGAGATCAAAATGCACTCTACAATTATTTATGGCTTACAGGATGTCCTGAATGGTGCTCTAATGAATGTTGTGGATTATGATTGGGATTGAAGAACACGAGATTTCATCATGACTTACAAATACTTAGGTGTATGCGCCTGAGACGGCGATAGACTCACCATCTGTCACGGTGGCACTTAATCATCTTTGGTGAAATGTGTTGTTATTACAACAACTCTGCCTACCCCTTCGGGGAATACAGGCGTGAGCATATGAGTTATCATGATAGGTACAGCGCGAGTATTATATTCATGTCATCATTTCCCTGGCCTTTTTTCCATAAATTTTTGGGGTCGGCACTCGATTCAACCCGATGTGGCTGATCACCTGATTTTTATACGAAGCGACTGCCATCTGACCTTCGCAACCCCATTTAGGAGGAAAATCTGTGATCTGGGTTAAACCAGTTGTCAGATTATTTTTAGGCCTCCGACTAACCTGTAACGATTGCCCAAGATGTTAAATTGGCAACCGGGACCGACGGCTTAACGTGCTCTCCGAGGCACGGAGGGAACTCGGGCGGTCACCCATCCAACTACTGGCTAGGCGTATGGTTGCTTAACTTCGCTGATCGAATGATATGCGCAATAGCAACTGTGCCACGAGCTCCTCGAGTATTATATTCATGTAGGTTATTATAATATAGCGTAACTAGCTGTGCCCCGCGGTTTCATCCGCGTAGACAGAATTTCATGGGTATCCCGCGGAACACGTATGTTTTTATTAGTAGCCTAAATTACTCCTTGTATCATTAGCTACCTGCCAGTGAAAATCCCGTTATAATCGGTCCAGCTGTTTCGGAGATTACCAAGAAAGAAAAGATTACAAACAGAAAGACAGACAGAGAAAACAAATTAAATTTGTTTTTTTATATCTGTATCGTATATACGTTCATATGCATTTAGTGAAAAGCTGTTATGTTGGAATTACAAACAGACACTTCAATTTTATTTATCTGTATAGATGTATAGATTAGGTCCTTAAATTTGGTATTTTTCTGTACTGTGAATAAAACTGAATGGTCTGTTTGTAATTCCAAAGTAACAGCTTTTCACTAAATGCACATGAAACTACGTATATACGCTACTTACGTATAAACTATCTGTTTGTTTATTCAAGGTTATCTCTGATATTAACGAGACTGTTTACTGGCCGATAGCTGATGTTACAAGGAGTAACTTGGACAACTTTTATTTCTTAAAAATAAAGTTCCCGCGAAAAAAAGCCACCTATGAAATTAGGTGCAAATTTTTATAAAAATCAAACCTCAAAGGGATGAATAGTATCTGCAACGCAGACGAAGCTATAGTGTTATAAAATGTATTTAAACTATCTGTTTGTTCAGAGTATGACCCACGTAATTAATAATATACGAACCAGGCTTTGTGGCAATATTTATTACTGCACGAAACTACAGTTAAGAAGCGTAGCGTCGGAAAAAAAAATAGCATTCATTAGTTTCGTTAACAGCCTATCTACATCAAAACGGAATTTTATATATTCTGGAAATAAAATACAGTACTACTACATGATAGTAAATTATATGAGTGATATACATACACATACTCACGCCTGTATTCCCCGTAGAGGTATTCAGAGGTGTTGCTATAACAACACCCACATTACACCGAAGATAATTAAGTGCCAACGTGACATAGAGTGAGTCTATCGCCGTCTCAGGCACTATACATACGTCTTTGAATTTCTTCTCATGCGTATGCAGGTTTCCTCACGATGTTTTCCTTAACCGTAAAGCTCGTGGTATGAAATCACAACACATAAGTTTTTAGAAGAACTCATTGGAACTTGCGTCGCTTGAGCAGGCGGCTGATCAAACCCCAAGGCCACCACGGCTCTGTGAGTAAGTTGACTGTGATATGAGCACTTTTTGCCATTATAATTCAAATCACCGTAAGTAGGAAAAAAAATTTACGAAGTGTATATATCTCTCACTGTTCTAATATGGTACATAGAGTCGTCGTATTAAGACAAAACGCCTCTAACTACAAAGTCCTTGGACGTTACAAAAGTGAATCTCTCAGCATAATCACCACCTTATTTTGGTTGGTTTTGTAATCAGTACCGTTATTGTGGTCGGGATAATAGTGATTTTAGATTAAAAACGCTCGGAGCGTTGTCCTTATTTCATTCCATACAACTATAAAATGTATATAATCTTGGACTAAAGTTCACAGATAAATAAAATTGAAGTGTTTGTTTGTAATTCCAAAGCTTTTCACTAAATGCATATGACAGTATACACGCTACTGACACAAAAAAACAAGTCTTAAAATAAAAAAAAAAAAAGTGTGTGTATGATTTTCACAACACGTGCTTTACGGTGAAGGAAAACATCGTGAGGAAGCCTGAATCTGAGAAGTAATTCAAAGACGTACGAATAGTGACTTAGACGGAGATAGACTCACCATCTGTCACGTTAGCCTTAATCATCTTCGGTGAAAAGTGGGTGTTGTTATTACAACACCTCTGCCTACCCCTTCGGAGAATAGGCCTGAGATATGTATGCGTAGTACTACTTCTAAGAGAAACTAAAACTTCACGAGAGGCTTCTACCAGACGACGTGAATCTTTGCAAAGTCGAGGTTTGATATAGGTTTAAGTTACTGCAACATCTGCGGTGTGATATTAATAGCAGTACCTGGTTGACCGAGCTGTGCTTGGTTTCTTTTTCTCACAAAAAACTAAATTTTTTCCCAATAAAGAATAAATTTGACGTTTTCTCAAAAAAGCTAGTAGAAAAAAAAGAACCGAAAGAAAAAAATCGAACCGATGAATGTCGGTCTCGAACTGTGGTACTCTAGTTTCGTTATCACCTGTTATATTAAGCTGACAGCCTCACCTCTGAGCAATCATAACTTGACAGTTGTCGGCGAAATTTACTGTCGTATTGTATTGATATTTTATGAGATTTTCAGTGTATGAAAACATGGTCAAAACGATGTTTTCTGAAAGTGAAACCTAGCTAGATAATTTTTTTGCCCCCGAATCCCCCAAAAATTTCATGAAAATCGCTGCATCCGTTCTCGAGATCCAGATTATATATATGTAGTTTCATCATCATCATCATCAGCCGGAAGACGTCCACTGCTGAACATAGGCCTCCCCCTTGGACCGCCACGCCGAACGACAATGCGCTATCAGCATCCATCGGTTGCCCGCGACTCTCACGATGTCGTCGGTCCACCTAGTGGGAGGCCTGCCTACGCTGCGTCTTCCGGTCCGTGGTCGCTATGTGTAGTTTAATGGTTATATATTTCGTCTTTCGTCGTATATCATCTTCCTTTCTTCTCTGTCATCCGTCAATCTTATTCTTCCTCTTCCATTCTTAAACGTTCAAACATTGTCTCTCATCACCGCATACTAACTAATTTCATCAATCCCACATACATACAAGAATTGCTCGTTTAAAGGTATAAGATAAGATTACTTAGCCACCGTATTGCCCAAGCGCCATCGTATCAATCATTATGATTTGTTAGCGATGGAAACGTTAACATTATTGTAGCACGCATGCGCCCGACTGGTCCGCAAGGCCATATGAAAGGCGATGCAAAAACTTGCCACAGACCAGTATTGTCACAGACAACGCTTGGTTTAAAATGTGCTCTGATTTATTTTGTTAAGAAATTGCGAACGAATGAATTGCATGGAATGTAAAAATGTGATACTTACTTTATTTATTGTGAATCTATTAGCCAAGAAAGAAATTAGTTAGAACTAGCTGTGCCCCGCGGTTTCACCCGCGTAGATTTAGTTTCATGCTTCATGTCGCGGAACGCAAATATTTTTAATTAATAAAAGTAGCCTAAGTTACTCCTTGAAACATCAGTTACCTGCCAGTGAAAGTCCCGTTAAAATCTGTCCAGCCGTTTCGGAGATTACCCGGAACAAACAGACAGACAGACAGACAGACGGAGAGACAGAGTAAAAATTTAAAACGTGGTTTTTCAGTGTCAGTTGCGTGTACACTTTCATATGCATTTAGTGAAAATCTGTAATTTTGGAATTACAAACATACACTTCAATTTTATTTATCTGTATAGATGTATAGATTGCGAACGAGAGAATTGCATGGAATGTAAAAATGTGATAATTACTTTATATATTGTGAATCTATTAGCGAAGAAAGAAATTAGTTAGAATTAACTATAGTTTTACAATCAAATTAGTATGTACTATTTATGAAGATTTTCAATTTTAATAGGCATATTTTTTTGTTTTCTACAAAAAGAAAGCTAAAACGATCATTAATAATTTGGAGAAAATAACATGAAAGTTAATTATAACTTTCTCAAACATTATCTTCAAAAACTGTCTAACAATTAATGGCTATTAACAAACAATCAAATGACAAATCACAACGCTAGTCGCTTAACAATGTACTAATAAATCACTTTCCCTTCCTCAGACGACAATAGTTGACAAACAAGGCTCGAATTTACGTGGGTACATTATTAATATTCCAACTGTCATATAAATGTCAGCTAATATCCTACACAATCAAACTGTTACATAATAGTTTATATAACTAGCAATGCGAGGTTTAATTTCTTTCCTTTGTCGCTTAGAATTCGGAATTATTTACTTCCGCAGTGTGGAAACAAGTTATTAAATAGTCGTAAGAATGTGAAAATAATGTTAAAATTGTATGAGTTCTCTTTGTAATCGTTGCCTCACTGTTGAGGATCGTGACTCCTTTTTAATTTTTCCACGATTTGTCTCCATCTTCGACGATCCGCCGCATGATAGGTGCATTTAATTGTTCAGATACTTAGTCCGTCCAACGCCTCGGACTCCGGCCTCTTGGTCTCTTGCCTTCTATTTTCCCTGTTACTATTAGACGTTCCAAGTTATTCTTAGTTCCAAGTTCATCTTAATTTCTGTTATTTAAGATTTTTTGAAACTAATAACAGCAAAACTAGTAACATGGAATATGAGGTAATTTCACTTCTGATTAAATACCAAAAGACTTATGAACAGTAATTTACAGTGAAGGAAATCATCGTGAGAAAACCTGCATATGTCTGAAAAGTAATTCAAAGACGAATAGTGCCTGAGACGGCGATGAATTCACCATCAGTCACGTTGGTGTCATCTTCGGTGAAAAGTTGTTCTCTCTCTGCCTACATCTTAGGGGAATACAATCTCAAGCACATATATGTAAAAAAAATCGCAGAACTGCGCTCATAGAATAAGGTCACGGGAGTAAATCTCATAATATCTTTATCGCATAGACAAACTTTGCTGCTATGAAAAAAAACGTGATTTTTTAACAATTTTTGTCACGCAATGTATTGTGAAGGTTTCAAGGGATTGCGTGACGAACAAACACCAAATACTAATTACTATTGATTATTCTTAAATGAGCATTCACCTTTGATTTCTGTCATTAACTTACGTTCAAAGTTATTCCAAGGGGAAATTATATTACAGCTAGCTGTGTTGACTATACCGATGGTCCCAGTGAATAAATGCTAGTCTATACATCTATACATCGATACAGATAAATAAAATTGAAGTGCAGTGTCTGTTTGTAATTTCAAAATAAAAGCTTTTCACTAAAAGCATATGATAGTATACACGCTACTGGCACTAGAAAACCAAGTTTTAATATTTTTATCTGTCTGCCTGTCTGTCTGTCTGTTTGCAAAAAAAACATTAGGGTTTCCGCGGGACACCCATGAAATTAACTCTACGCGGGTGAAACCGCAAGGCACAGCTAGTAAACAAATAAATATAAAAACCAAATATCCTTTTAACATCGTAATAACTCAAAGAAAGTTTGACTGACAGCTTATTATAATGTTATAAGTTGATGCCTTCAATGCAAAACGGTCATGTTATTATAAATTCAATATCGAAACTTGACAAGAGCTTAAACAAAGTTATCAAAAGCCGATGTCACGATGTTTAATGAAGATAAATGGGGGAAAGCAATGGCGCAATGTCTATTGCCATTAACGATACAATTTACGAACACTTAATTAAGCAGTTGAGCTGTGAATGGTAAATAAATTACAGAATTTGCTGAACGATAATATTTTAAATAATTATATTTTTTTTACACAAATGGATAATTGCAACTTTCACATCATTTAAGTAATAAACTTATATACAAACAAGCTGTGCCCCGCGGTTTCACCCGCGTAGACTTAATTTCTTCGGTGGCCCACGGAACCCTAATAATTTTTTTAAATTAAATGACTGTTAAAATCAGTCTAGCCGTTTCGGAAATTAGCCGAAACAAACAGACTGACAGAGAAAAAATATTAAAATTGGTTTTTCTATGTCAGTGTCATATATACTTTCATAGGCATTTAGTAAAAAGCTGTAATCTTGTAATTACAAACAGTCACTTAAATTTTATTTATCTGTATAGATGCATAGATATTTTTTTGCATAGCCGTGAAACCGCTTTACAATCTATAAATTACGTGTAATGATCTGTCACTGTCATACAACCGAACTACGAGTATCATACAATCTATACTTGACTAGCGGACCCGACAGAATGATGTTGTCCTGCGTACCGACTGCAGCGGTATCTAAACCACCTAGAGCCCAAACGCATACAAAAAATTTTTTAGAAGCAAAATTTTTAAGTTTAGTTGGACTGTGACACATACAGTAGAATTGTATATATAAATATATATACAGCTAAAGAGTTTGTTTGTGTGCTTGAACGCGCTTATCTCGGGAACTACTGGTCCGATTTGAAAAAAATATCAGTGTTAGATAGCCCATTTATCGAGGAAGAACTTTCCAAACCTGGCGGTAGTATATATTATCCTGTATAATTATGTCATGCCGACGATTTGAAAGTAAAAAGTCTAATCGAATAAAGATATTTTTGACTTTGACTTTGAAGGCATCATCACGTTAAAGTAAGCGTTAGCCCCCATTCCACGCCGTCGAAGTCGCGTAAGTTAGTAATAAATAATGGTTTGTTCACTTTTGTAGTCTTTTAAAATAAAGAAACTTTACTGTATTTTCTAGTACATGAATAGGTACGCTAGTAATCTACTTGGTCGTTCAAATTTCATTAGCGTGGGGTAGAATGCAGTCGTTGCAAGCCACATTAGGTGGGTCGCCTGGACAGATAAATTTCCAATGAGCCCAGCTTTTTTCTCGTTGGCCGGTGCAACCGAAATTGTCGTTTGGAAGTGATGGGATGCATTCAATATTAAAATTATATCGATAAAAGTAAGTTTTTCCTGAGTTTACTTAACTTTTAATATGACACAGATTACTCAAATGTATTTTTAGATTTCATATTTTGTCCCATCATTATGTACCTATATTTTAAAATCTACTACATTCTTATTGGCTTACTAATCAATAAAACATTTAAATAAAAACCTACTCTGCAAAATATATAACATAAAAATAATAACATTTTTTTACCTTCTTAAAAAAAGACCTTTTTGACACTTACACTGACTTACTGCGACTACAATTTAAGAAAGTTCTTAAAAATTGCCACAAATTAAAAACAAGTGAAAGTAAATTCCTGACACCTTGAATATCAATATAAGATATTGCATAAGGAAACACTTTGTAAGTTAATTGTTACACATGCACATGAGTTGCACCATACACAACAATGTATGTTAAATAACCATTAAATAAACCTGAAGGTTATTAACATCTAAATAAGTGAACGAACTTGATCATTTCGCAATTCAGTTACTTATTATTCATTCATTAACGATTCATATTTTTTGATACATTCATTGTTTACCTTCGATTTCGTTTGAAGTCTTTTTTGTTTGTTTACAAATGCGTCTGTATTTGAAATCCATATATACGGATCATATTATGATAGTTACATAAAGTAAGGTTATATAGTCACTTATATGTGAATGCTAACATTGAATTGTCAAAATTATTAAATGAAACAATGATTCGTCGTCCTTACTTTGATGGGTGGTTTTATTTCGCGGTACCCTATTTTTTTAATAAAAATAGCCTTAGTTACTCCTCGTAGCATCAGATATCTGTCTATGAAAGTCGTATTAAAATCGGTGCAAAATGTAATAAGTATAGCAGGAACAAAAAGACAGACAGACAGAACAGACTGATTTTTTTGTAACTAGTGTTTTTGATGTCAAATGTCAATAGCCTTATAAGCTTTCAAAAGCATTTCGTGAAAAACGGTTAATTTGAAATTACAAACAGACAATTCAATTATATTTATCCGTATAGATTACATTTTATTGCCTTGAACTTACGAATAGATTTGTTTTCAACCGGCTATATTTATTCCTTCATAAAATATATATTACAATCAAAACTAGGAAAACATCGATAGCAATGTATCGATACAACTCCCAACTCTACGGAAACAAGCACAGCCCGCCCAAGCACTGCAGAACCACTGCGGTATGTAGGTAATTTGAAATTAGTGCAGCGCGCTATAAAATATACATTAGTAACTAATGGATTTACTATTTTGCTGCCAATGTCAACGGATCTTGGGTCTAAATTAGCAGCAGTTATTGGAGGTCACTTAGACTCACTGCAGGTTTTGAAGATTGTTAGGAAAGATACGATCTGCCTATTGATCTACTTGTGTGTCTTTTGAGGGGTTCTTTTCTGTGACTGCGTTTTCTTTTGGGTTCTTCTCAGTAAAAGCACCCTTCCAAACCCAATGGTAAGATTATATTTAATACAGACTTAATTCCATGGATGGTTCGCGGAAACCTAATGTTTTTCTCAAATAAACGTAGCCTTAGTTACTCATTGCAACATTATGCTATATGCAGAGATTAGCCGGAACAAGCAGACAGACAGACATATAATTTTGATTGACATCTATCTTAGATTTCTAACTTCGCACTTCGCAGTATTTCATAGTTATGTAGGTGCCTATGGTATAGAGCCCTACATAGTCAAATTACTTCACAAATAAGGTAATCGTTGCACTTGACTGGTTCTGTATAGTCTGTTACACAAGGTTATAACGTGGACGTAATACCACAGATATCGAGATACCGAGGTAGGGCATTACAGGATTGTATGTTAGCTACGCATTTAGATATAAGTACGACTTTTCTTTATGTTAATTTTTATCGACATTTGTGCATTGCAACTGTGTCTTTGGGCTTACATTTCTCAAGTGATTTAGTTTACTTTTTTTTTAAATTGTATAATATTTTCTTTGGTTCATCTCAGTAATAGCAACCTTCCGAACCTGGCTGTAGCATGTATAATCCTGTAAATTGTGTCATTCTGACGATTTGAAAGTGCTTTGTAAAAAGTCTAATCGAATAAAGAAATTTTTGACTTTTGACTTATGATATTCTATTGATGATGATTCGGCACCTCAACTTAACAGAAGAAACCAGACAAATAATGCTAACTTAGAGAAGTATTGTGTTTCTGCGGTGACTAAGGTGGCCAGTGTTCCAGGGGAGGGGAGGAGTGAATTCGCTGTGCTAGCGTATTGTGGGACTCTTATCTATACATCTATACTGATAAATATACATAACATTGAAGTGTCTGTTTTTAATTCCAAAATAACAGCTTTTTTACTAAATGCATATGAAAGTATACACGCTACTTACACTAAAAAACCAAGTATTAAATTATTTTTCTGTCCCTCTGTTTGTTGCGGGTAATCTCTGAAACGGCTGGAGGGATTTTAACAGGACTTTCACTGATAAGTAACTGATTTTCAAGGAGTAACTTAGGCTACTTTTATTTATCAAAAATATCAGGGTTCCGCGACAAAAAGGATGAAACTAAATCTACGTGGGTGAAACCGCGGGGCACAGCTAGTCTATCTATACTAATATTATGCAGAGGAAATGTATGTTTGTAACGAATTGGCACACAAAGTACTGGACCGATTTCAAAAATTCTTTCACCATTTGAATGGTACATTATCACTGATTAATATAGGCTATATTTTATCTCCGTACTCGTACGGGAACGGGAACTACATGTAAAACCGCGTGACGTTCGCTAGATATTTACGTAACAAGCTAATATAAGCGTGTTAATAAAAACAACCCGGAGGCCTACAAAGTCATATCTTATTTGGTAGGTATTTGAAATATTTAGCTAGAAAACAAGTGTTCCAACGGTAGCAACTAGAGCGTGATGGATTCCGTCACGCAGACTCAAAGCGTGTGGTACAAGATACAAACTTTATTACCGTTGAGAGAAGCAAGCAACGCGAGTTGAAATCCCATCTTTCTGAATAAAGAAAAATAGGTTTATTCAAAACTAGCGGACGTCACGCGGTTTCTTATTGATTGATGATTATTATTTTATTCCCGTTCCCGTGGGAGTACGGGGATAAAATATAGCCTATGTTACTCTAAGATGATGCAGCTATCCATTGCTGAAAGAATTTTCAAGATCGGTCAAGTAGTTTCGGAGCCTATTCAATGCAAACAAACAAACAAATAAAAAAACAATCAAATCTTTCCTAATATTAGTGTAGAAAACTTAAGAGATGTAATTTGTCACACTACGATCATTAAGGTAAAAAAGTCGTGACATAATCGCAATTGGGGACTGTACCTTCACATTTAAAATCTACCTTAATAGAGAGACAGTTTTCATTTAGTTAGTATCTATTAATTAATTTATTAGGTGGGTAATAAGCGAGCTACACGGTTTGAGCAGTTTTTGAGCGATACATGTTCGAATCCCACCACCAAGGAGTTTACTAAAAACTATGTGCAGTAATTTCACCCCTGGTTTTCCTTCAGGTGATGGAAAACTTCCTGAGGCAACCTGCATATGTCTGAGAATTATAGTATCTGAGACGGCACTGGACTCACCCTCTGTCACGTTGGCACTTAATCATTTTCGGTGAAAAGTGGGTGTTGTCACTCTTACTCCTTCGGGAACTTCTTGGAATGGCGGGAGAATATTTATTTATTTAGCAGCAGTGCCCCGCGGTTTCACCCGCGTAGATTTAGTTTCATGCTTCATTTCGCGGAACCCTAATATTTTTTTGTAAATATAAGTAGCCTAAGTTACTCCTTGAAACATCAGCTACCTGTCAGTGAAAGTCCCGTTAAAATCGGTCCAGCCATTTCAGAGATTACCCGGAACAAACAGACAGACAGACAGACAGACAGAGAAAAAATTTTAAACTTGGTTTTTCAGTGTCAGTAGCGTGAATACTTTCATATGCATTTAGTAAAAAGCTGTTATTTTGGAATTACAAACAGACACTTCAATTTTATTTATCTGTAGTATGTATAGATTGTATTTTATATACGAAACTCGCTGCATCCTTCAACTTAAGCCAGATGTGTGCTGTCAAGTGCGCCTATTAAGTTAAGTTGGACGTATGCACGGGAACACGCATTCATTTCCAACGGAGCCATTTTCTTTTTTTCACTTTTCCCTGAAGATCTTCCCCGACAATGTAGCTTCTAATTTAGATTGTAATAATGTGGCCTTGTTTGTGCGGGTAAGTCATAAATCTTTGTTAAGAAACATCTAAGATCGTGTTTAAACTAAGTCGGAGCACTTAGGAGTAATTTTCATGTTATGTTCGTAACAATTAGCATACGCATTTGTTTTGATTAACAGCGCGTGCGATGATATGCAAAACTTGCAATACATTTAGTTTTAATTACATTTAAATTGATGAAATCATTTTATTGAGCTTAGAATTTCCTAATACTCTTTACGGTTACATCATCCCACAAGAATCCTGAGTGCCTAGTGCAAGTTTTCTTAAAATAGCCGTCACAAGTCATCGCGTAGACGTAAACGCAGATTTGTATGGACTCACAATAGTGTCATCTTTAGGCTGACAGAGGCGCTGTTTCGATCCCATATAAATCTGCGTTAACTTTAACGCGGTGACTTGTGGCGGTAGCAGTGAAAAACTCGCACTAGGCCCTCAGGTCTCTCAAGTCGGCCAAAAGTGAAGTCAGACGTTTGAGGCCCATAAAACATTATTTATCCCCCATTCTTCCACCGGAACGGAATCCAATATCCTCTTTAATACCAAAAGGCGGAGTTTCACATAAAACCAGACCACGTATTTAACATAAATCAGTCGAAGCTCAAAGTAAATTTTGAAACAGTAAAGTGTGACAGGTCTGACGGCAATTTCAGTTTTTATTACAAATTTGCATTGTGCCTCGCTTTATTGAAAGCACCGAGCGATTACGAGAGAAAAGATTTGATTGAAGTACTCGAAATTTATGGAGTGGATTGAGTTTATACATTACTATCTGTGTCCCGCGGTTTCACACGCGTAGATTTAGTTTCATGCTGTTTTCTAAATTAACCTAAGTCACTCCTTGAACCATCAGCTACCTGCCAATGCTATTCCCGGTAAAATCGGTCCAGCCGTTCACGCGTGAGGGCGTGACCAAGGGAAATAGGGATTCAACTTTATATATACAGATTAGAGAGCTGGGGCTTTTCTCGCTCAGAGAATCAGCATTGCTATTCAACGTGGCAATGCTGCCAGCCTTCTTGGCACGATCCCAAGAGACACCGACTTGGGACAAGTTTTCTACCTTTAATTAGTTTTAAGTACTGTTCCTTGTATATATAATTAAGTTTTATTGAATAAAGATTCCTACAGATTTAAATACGGACTTGTATTGAGAGAACTATTTTTGGATTTCTGCTACATCTACTAACTATAACTATCAATAGACTAGGACTACGTCTAATTTATTTGAATAAATGCAAATTGGTCACATTATTATAGGACTACCTATCAGTGCCGCGCTAGTTATCTGAATCTATGCACATAAATAAAATTAAAGTGCCTGTTTGTAAATTCAAACCAAATTCTAACATACATGGGCAGTTATCCCCACTTATTTGCTGAGCGCTTATAATTCATGACGGAATCCCCACCTAGCATGGCAGTCAGGTTAAATGATCATCATTATATAAATTTAAGAGTTGTGATTCTTGTCGGTGTAACTGATGCAACTTCTTCCATTCGTCTCTGTCCAGTGCTATCTCTAGACCTACCTATATGTCATGGCAGACACATTTTCCTTAAATTGTCTCATGTATGTTAGCCTGGTTGATACCACACTATAATTACTTTACTCACCGCTTCTTCCAAGCACTTCCTATATTATCAACAATCAGGAAGCCTGCAAAGTAGACCAAACCATGTCATTGTTTCGTCCATGGACTTCACACGCCACTTACAACAAAAAGCTGGTTCCCAAGAGTAAAACATTTACAGTTATTCAAGCAGTTACACTGAGTCTTTAAAAAGTAAAAGTGGTACATTGGCAGGTTGTTTCCTTATGTAACCAGTGTGCCAGTTGTTACCTCAATCTGACTGGCAGTAGTGGCTGGCTTACAGCGCTGTATATTGACATATTCCATTAAAATATCGTTACATACGACATCCAATTTGGAACATGGTTAAATGTACTCTTTAGGAAGCTTTTTAAAATCGTTATAAAGAGATCAGGACTTATTTAAAGATATGAGAAACTTCGCCGAGGAAACTCCCTTTTTAATCGGAGTGTTATCTATGTTAGGTATCTATTTCAAGTTGTAGATCTTGCACTAGTTTTGCTTTGACGTGGTTTCCAATAGATTGCTCGTCTGGTCCACCAGCCTCTAGTTGACAGATATGTCCAGCTCACTGCTATTTCATCATCATCATGAATTTAAGAGTAATGAGACTCTTGTCGGTGTAACCGATGCAACTCTTTCCATTTGTCTCTGTCCAGTGCTATCTCTTCGACCTCCTTATACGACATGACAGACACCTTTTCTTTAACTTGTCCCATGTATGTTAGCCTTGGTCTTCCTCTTCCTCTCCTCCCTTCTTCCTTTACCTCTGCTATGTTTTTAAAGAAGCTGTCATGTCGCATGAGATGGCCAATCCTTCCCCTTCGATTTTGGATTGTTCTCCATAGTACTCTGTTTTCCTTCACAATTTCAATCCTGCTATTTCAGTTTACTAAAAATGTGTGTAAAAGTAGGTTCTCTTCTGGATATTTCAGTTTCCTACATTATTGACAGGACGGTCAATCGCGTTACGAATTCCTTCATAACATTCAGTATCTTTCAAATTTAACCATTTTTATCAATCGCCCGTCAGACAGCCATCATCTTTATTTGCCTCCTTATGTCATAAACAGATAAAATAAAATTTAATTCAAGTCAAAGTACTTAATAATCGACCAGAAATCAACTTTCATGCTCTACATGTGTCACCAGCACGGCAACATGTCTTGCAAATGTCAACCGCAGTCCGGTCCGAACCGGTTCGTGGCAGTAATGTTCGGTTTGGTGACGTAAATCAGAAGGGACTAAGCGTCTGGAGGATTTGCTTTGTGATTTAAAGGGTGGAATAGGAGATTCTATAGATTTACTGGTTTTAGGGTTTTAGTTGAATTAGGGTCGATGAAGAGACCATATTAAGATCTTTATGGCATCCAGTCGAAAATTACTCGACCGATGATTGTAAGTCTAGAAGAATCCTGTTATTTAACGTTCTTTTAAAATTATAAGTTGTGTTTTGATAGACAAATACGTATTCTCGGTATCATTAGTTTTAAAACAAAATAAACAACAGTACTAAGCAGGTCTTGAATACCTGATGAGCCTGTCTAGAAATGTTATCTCTAAGGAGCATTTCGTCTGAATCGTCAGCGAGCAAAAAATAGAATTATTTTTAGATGGAAATGATTAAAATAAGATCGTCGTTGCATACAAAGCCAGTACAGCTCAAAGTGGTAATAAAGGAAAATCCTGGCGTATAAATGACTGCAACAAGAGTGGAGCTTGTATCCCGACTGCTCCCAACTAATCTCGGGAACACGGTCATCTGTTGTCAGTGATAGCAATTTCACACTAGATGACCCTGCGAAATTGTTACGTCTTACGGTTAGTGTAAAATTCAATTTCCATCAAATAGTCTAAGAAACCACTTCACAATGAGAATGCTACTTTAATAACAGACAATAAGGATCAATGTTAAGCCATAAGTCAAGGTCATTAATACAAGGAGAAAGATATAAAATGGTCAAATCTTCATAAAACTTTTTTGAAAAGGGAAAAGTGACCTAATGTAGAGGGCATAGGGGATAGAGTTGTTAAAATATAAAAAACCTTATCGTAACTAGTTATATTTAAACAAAACGCCTACATTGTCAATCCTATATCCGCATACTAATCAATATTATGGTCAGTTGAATTGCCAAATTAGTTTTTGTCGGACTGTAAAGGTAGCTATTAAAAAAAGACTTATGATTCGCAAAACTGACATTAATGATATTAGGCAATAACTTGCTATAATAGACAAAGACAAACATGATGCTATAGATATATCGAACGAATAAAAATAATATAAATTCATTTAAGTATGGTGTAAAGGATGAACGCACGCATTTGAAAACACCCACTTTTCACTATCTGAAAAACAACCTACATCCATCCAATTTCGGATACTTATTACGTATTAATAGCTATAATTTTCAATAATGTATTTATGAAAGGTTCTACTCAGACGGCAAATTTCCGAACCGGTGGTAAATTTTCAACTTTCATAAGTGGCTTACCAGGTCCCAAACTAAATAAATAGGTATGTTTCATTTTCAGCTACGACATATTTTTCTGCAGAACACGAGGTCCTGGGTTCACTCCCCCAGCGAAGGATTAGTGAGTTTTTCCAACTTTAATTTTTGAGTTTGAGTCTGGATTAGTGCCCGGTTAGTGGCAATAGGCCTTTATTACACGTGACTTCTAAATAACTGGCGTCTGTTTCTATGAGTACACCTCTGCCTCCCCCTTCGGGGAATACAGCCGTGAGCATATGCATTCAAATTATTATTAAGTATTTAAAGATTATTAATCTTAAGTGATTCTCCGGGCATTACGAGTTTCAAATGGTCATGAAGTCCTTCAGTTAAATTCGTTAAATGTTCTATGGAAATCCGGTAAACTGTAATTAATTTCGATTAATTAATCATGTAGTTTATGTGTACCAGTTACTGAGTCACCTGGCCTTGGTAACATTATGTTTTTAAATGTTTAGTTTTTTGCTTAACTGACAGGTTTATTTAAGCTTCTTCATTAATGTCACTTAAAGAGCTTTTGGTTAGAGTATCGTCTGACATCTGGCATGATGATGATGATGGCTGGCATTCTCGTCATACTTGTGAACAGGTGCTGCTTGTGGGGGCTGGTCATCTCAAGCTACGCATTTAGATATAAATAGAACTACTAGACTTTTCTTTATGTTAATTTTTATCGACATTTGTAAATTGGAACTGTGTCCATGGGCTTACGTTTCTCAAATGATTTATTTTGTTTTTTTTTTAAATTGTATAATATTTTTGAAAAGAGTAATTACTGAGTTTCTTGCCAGGTTCTTCTCAGTAAAAGCAACCTTCCGAACCTGGTGGTAGCATGTATAATCCTGTAAATTGTGTCATTCTGACGATTTGAAAGTGCTTTGTATAAAGTCTAATCGAATAAAGATATTTTTGACTTTGACTTTGACATCCCTACTAATATAATAAATGCGAAAGTAACTCTGTCTGTCTGTCTGTTACGCTTTCCCGCTCAAACTTCTCAATTGATTTTGATGAAATTTGGCACAGACAACCTTAAGACCCTGAGAAGCGCCATAGGCTACTTTTTATTTATTAAAAATATTAGGTTTTCGCGACCATAAGGATGAAACTAAATCTACGCGGGTGAAACCGAGGGGCACAGCTAGCTAGTAGTATATAAATTGACAAGCGGACGTCACCCTGTTTGACCCACCTAGCTCCCGTTCCCGTAGGAGTACGGAAATAAAATATAGCCTATATTAATCAATAATAATGTAGCATTCAAATGGTGAAAGAATTTTTAAAATCGGTCCTGTACTTTTTGAGCCAATTCGTTACAAACATACATACAAACCTTTGCTGTTTATAATATTAGTATAGACAAAACTATACAATTACTATCTAGTTATCAAGTCATTACGTTCACTTGTCAAACTAGAATGCTTTAAGGTCGTATTTGGCCACCTATCTGACCACATTACAAGTAATTTTGAACCCTATAAGCTTTAGAAATAATGATCATATACGCAAGAAATAATATCGTAGTAATTAGGCTTCAATTAACAGGTGAATTTCAATCTTATGCCGACCATAACAAAAACCAGTATCAAATAAACAATATCCTTAATAATAAACAGCCTGGCAAATCTAATTACATGGCCACAAATCTTAATTTTCGACTTTAATGCTACGGTAATAAGGTTTGGTTTTAATGAAGGAACCGGTTAAATTATGCGCTTTCCGCTGGAAACAATGCTGAAAGATAAAATTGTCTAGTTCATAGGAAATGTTTTCACATACAGGTTGTTCAAAACAATTAAACATTTGCTTGAATAATACGACGTGATAACAGGGGCCCAACCATGAGCTCTTATTAAAATGATAATTCAGTTGACATAATACACGTCACATACATGATGCCAGCTGAGTTTCTTGCCGGTTCTTCTCAGAAGGCTAGTTTCCGAACCGGTGGTAGATTCCTCGACGTTCATAAGTGCCTTACCAGGGCCTAAACTGAATAAATCATTTTCATTTTCATTTTCATTCACATCTGTCTCATAAATGAGTGAAACTATCATGGCAATAAGAGCTCATAGTAAGGCCCCAGGTACTTCTCTGTCGGCCTCTCACTGCTGAGGATCGTGACGTCCTGCCAGTACGTAACGTTAATACCGCAGGATTATAAATTCTACCGCCAGGTTCAGAAGGTGGCTTTACTGAGAAGAACCCGGGAAGAAACTCAGTAATTACACTTTTCAAAAATATTTTACAATTAGTACAAGTCAGATGGCAGTCGCTTCATATAAAATCAAGTGATCAGCCACATCGGGTTAAATCAACTGTCGACCCCAACAATGTGTGGGATAAGGCCAGGGAGATGATGATGATGAATATTATTATCACAACATTGCGCCGTATTTGCTTTTTGATGAGAACACCCTGTGTGTAGTGGACGGCAGGACGACAAGGCAAGGTTTATGAATAGTATTCGTTTAGCACCTTGAACATTTGAAATGTGCGTTTTTATATTGATACTGTTGATAGTATGCTGAGTATAATGCCTTTATATGAAGTCTTTGCAAAACCTGCAAAGTAAATATTCGGAGTTCTCCGGGAGTAGACCAACTTTCCGAAGACTGCAGGAAATTTCTATACATCTATACAGATAAATAAAATTGAAGTGTCTGTTTGTAACTCCAAAATAATAGTTTTTCACTAAATGCATATGAAAGTATACACGGTACACACATATAAAAACCAATTTTAATTTTTTTTGTCTGTCTGTCTGTGTCTGTTTGTTCCGGCTAGGCGGATTTAAACGGGACTTTCACTGGTAGATAGCTGATGTTTCAAGGAGTAACTTGGGCTACTTAGATTTTTTTAAAACATTAGGGATCCACGGGCAACCATGAAATTAAAATCTACGCGGATGAAACCGCGGGGCACAGCTAGTATAAAATAAAACTAGGGTTCACCTCTAAAGGATTATAATTTTACGTCAAAGAACAGTAAAACAATTTTTTTTTTTTAGTATATGGTCTGTCGCAGTTGGTAGGGGGAGTTACCTCCACTGCTTAACCGCACTATAGGGCGAGATCCAAGGGCCTCCAGCCGAGCTTAGACTTAAATACTAAGCAACACAGTTGCGGGCGCCCCGGTGCGGGGCTTGGACCTCGGCTTAGGGCCTTGCTGGAGGATGAGCTAGGGAGCTGGATCTAAGTTGTGTTAATTAGGGACGTGATTAAGGCTAGTGACTCGGCGCGCGCCGGCTCTAGCAGAGGACGGGGGGGACGATGACGTAGAGTTCGCGACGAGCCTCGCCGGCGAGGACGGAACAATGGTCTGTTTGTGCTTTTGAGACATTGCTTGCTGAACCAATATGATATCGTCGTCAGGGTCAATGAGAACGTGCCTCGGACGGCGTCGGGAGGAGATACGAGATGGGGTATATCGAGCGGCCGATACCATTAGGGAAACAAAGCATCGGTAGACTTATATGTAACGCGATACAACTTTCAATAGTGCGATCTATTTTCCTACTCACGCCATCTACTTATAAAGAATGAAACTAAAACATACTCATGTACTATTCGTACAGGAGTGTTTCGGTAATTTTAGGGCTAAAATAATAAATAATTCAGATGAAAGCTATCAATAGTTTTAGCTCTACACACGCTACTACTATCTCTAAAACTATTGATAGCCTAGCTGTGCCCCACGGTTTGACCCGCGTAGATTTAGTTTCATGCATATTTTTTAAAAATAAAATTAGCCTTATACACTCCTTTAAACATCAGCTATCTGCCGGTGAAAGTCCCGTTAAAATCCATCCAGCCGTTTACGCGTGATGCCGTGACCAAAGGAAATGTGGATTCATTTTTATACATAAACATTGCTAATGTATAATTTGCAGGTGGTGCGAAGATTGCTTTTCTCGGTATAGAAGCAACCCAAAATAAAAACCCACTTACCCAAATGTTGTCTGGAAAAGATCGATTCAATAAGACTTGTGTTCACACTGTTCTCAATTTTAATTCTTTTTCTTTTTATTTATTGTATGATTATTCTTATAACTAGCCAGGAGTAAGGTACCTACGTAACATAATATTAATATTATCCTTCACACTCAATATAATATCCCTTGCGCTTCATCACGCCTAACACATCTGAGTAAAGGGCCGGTGGAGTATGGACCTCTAAATTCCTTAAGGACAGTCAAAGGGACCCGCTACAGAGAACGGGGTCAATGTACTGGACGAAGGCTCATAAAGCTTCGTTTTGAAGCCCTTAAGCCTTCGACTCTTTTATACTCTACGACTTAAAAAAATATCCATCTAAATGTCAGTTTTTAATTCCAAATTAACAGCTTTTTATGGTATTTCATGAAAAACTATATTCAAATAAATGTGTGTCTATTTGTCTGTCTTTTTCGACTAATCATTGAAACGACTGTACGGATTGAATCTTTTTAATGTTTTTAGCGACACCTAATCGACGTCAAGACTATGTTATAACATCACTGCTAACTCCTTCTGGGACACATTAGATGCAAGCTTACATAAAAATTAATTTAAGTTAAAAAAACTACCTAAATTGGTCTAGAGGTGCTGAGTTCGATCCCTTGGACTGGCAAAATTGTATTGAGTTCTTCCATGTGTAATTTCCCAGTAGATATTTCCTAGTAGATCAGAGTATAGATTCGTGGCCGGTTAATGGCAACAAGTTCGCTCCCTATAACTTGGGACTTAAATATAACTGGCGACATGTGGGTATACGATCCTTTACCTACCCCTTCGGGAAATACAGGCGTGTTATGTATGTAGGTATGTATTTAATCATAATATCTTATTGAATCGTGTCACAGTCGTGTCGTATACAATAAAGGCCCTGATCCCCAAAGCATAAAGCATAACTTAAGGTTTTTGTGGTCTCACATCGTGTAAACGAATGACAAGGATATTGAATGAGGCTGTGTGTGAAGTTTATTATATTTCGGGTGAAGGCTATTGTAACGTTTTTTAGCGTTCAGTACTCAAAGAGTATAACGGGACAATTACTTAGACTCGGCTGTGCGTCTGTCTATCTGTCTGCCTGTCTATCTATCTGTCTATCTGTCCTTCTGTCACCAGAAAAGAGAACCGTGATAGATAGACAGATTCACAGTTGCTGTATTTCTGTTGCCGCTATAACAATACATATTACAAAAGGATTAAAATAAATATTTTAAAGTCGCAATCATGTCTAAGATGGAGGTCCATAGCTGTAACTTTCTTACGGAAGATATCATTCGAAGTGTTTTTTCCAATAGATTTTCGGAACATCATATTTCTACGAAAATTCTGCAACAAATTCAATAGCGAATACAGCACTTTTAAAGCAAATAAAATTCCCTGAATGTGAGCTGGTTGCAATGCGAAGGAAGTAAGAAATATCTCTTTGAAGTTGGCTTCGAAATTTGCTCTCGAATTCGCATTTTTCACAGCTCAGCATAAAATAGGGTGTCATAAACAGAATGCGCACACTTGTAAGAACTTTGGGTTATAACTCAAGTCACGTTATTGCGAGTACGCTCAGGTGCTTGTCGTCAAGCCAATATAAACTTAAACTTAGTATCAAATACATTGACATAGATATACCGTGTATAAAATGTAATGTAATACTTGGTCGAATTTTAAGTTTTTGGATTGTCTGTCTGTCCGATTGTTTGACCGTCTGACTGTCTGACCGTTTGACCGTCTGACCGTCAGACTGTCTGACTGTCTGACCGTCAGACTGTCTGACTGTCTGACCGTCAGACTGTCTGACTGTCTGACCGTCAGACTGTTGACTGTCTAACCGTCTGACACCTGTGATATTTCACAGATGATATATTTCTGTTGTCGCTACTTAATTTTGTACTAACCAATTAGATTGGAACTTGCATCCCTCGCTTAACGTGCGATTAATTATGCTCTAGTCCAGTACATTTCTCTTCGCTGATTTTCATAAATTTAGGTTTAAGTTTAAAGAATTTATTCTCATAATAAAAACTAACAAGTTCACTTACAATGAGATACAGAAAGAAAACTTAATGTGTAGGTAGCAATATTTACAAATAAGTGCTCTGATTTACAATTAGTCTATATCGTGTATACATGGTTCTTAAGTCTACTTTTGAATAATGGGACTGTTACACTCCTTAACGTCGTTTGGTAATTTGTTATACAGCTGGGTCCTTACCATGAGCTCTTATTGCCATGATAGTTTCACTCATTTATGAGACAGATGTATGTGACGTGCATACATATGTCACTGTCGCACAACTGAATTAACATTGCAATAAGAGCTCATGGTAAGGCCCCTGTAGTCCCTCAAACAATATGTTTTTTTTTAATAATGGTTAAAAATTTGCCTTATAACACCTCAACTTCAGTAAAGTATTATATGGGCTACAAATTAGCAAAGTACTGTGATAATAAAAGGGCCTTTTAGGGCCTATTAAAATATCTCTCTAACAATCCTATTAAGTATACCAAAAGCTTTCGCCGTTAGCAACTCGATAGTCCGTTAAATGACGTAATTAAGTATTTAATCTTTAGTAGAAGTTTGAGTAATTTAGAAATGATGTTGTAAAAAGAACCTCGTTTGATGTCAAATTTATAGAAGCTTCTTAGTAGGGTCTCAGTGAAAGCTGGGTGCTGGGACACCTAAACTTTAGGTGTCGTTACACCGAACTTTAACTAAAGATGTACAGTGTCCCAAATATAGGTTTTCGATTTCGAACGTCGTCGCTTAAACTTGCGTATTGCGCTTTTTTGTATGGAGACGTAAAACTTCCTCGCCACTTGGGGCGCGTTTTACCTTACCTGCCTTTTTTTTTTTATCTTTAATATCGTCTTCAAACCTTAATCATAATGTTAATGTAAGTAATCTCCCAGACATTGTATGATAAGGTATGAATAACTTTTTCAATTTGAAGCACTTTCCGCAGGTTAATGGCCAAATCATCACATTTTATGATTCTTCGCAGTTTCAAAGTTTTTAATTTTCTTTGCCATTTCTCTTTGTCCGTAAAGTTTTGATTTGTAATGTAAGGTAAGTAAGTATTAATAATTTCACACCTAAAGGATGTTCAAAGGTTACGAAACCTATTTACACCGAAGATGGATTAGGTGGCTGTCTCAGGCACTATACATACTTCATCGCAATGCGGCTGAATATTTTACAAAATTAGTAATCTTGACTATACCAGTTGTCAGACTTTCTTAGCCCTACGACTGACCTATACGATTGCCAAAGATGCTAAATTGGCAACCGGATCGAATTGGCAACCCAACCTTTACTTGGGTGGTCGCAGATTCAACTACTGGTTGGTCAGTCAGCGAAGTGAGGCTGATTTTGCAGATATATGTTATTATTAGTGAGTGTCCTATTATACTATTGTGAACTATGAAATACGAGCGGACGTCACACGGTTTCACCCGCGTAGTTTACGTTCCCGTAGGAGTATGCAGATAAAATATAGCCTATATCAATCAGTGATAATGTGGTCGTCAAATGGTGAAATAATTTTTAAACTCGGGCTAGTATTTTTTGAGCCAAATCGTTACAAACATACTTGATCTTCTTTCTACTAAGTGTCTTGACTTAGATACAAACCTTTCCTCTTTATAATATAAGTATAGATGAAATATACCAAGGAGGCTTTTGGTACCACACAAGTTGGCGTTAGGGACCGCAGTCCTGGTCCCAAAAGCCTAACGATACGCTTGTTTGCCAATGTAGTAAAATAAAAGACAAAAAAATGATTCGGCATCACGACAAACCATACCTATTGAAGCGTAACACCAAAATACAAATAATTTGACCCAAAGAGCTTGTAGTTGTGTGTCGGTGAAAGCATTTTGATCAAACTGGGTTATTCGGCGGCTTTTATCGAGATTTGACCTCAATCTTTCATTGTAACTAATATTAATGTTTGTAAGAATGAGATCTGATTAAAACATCTACAGTTACAACAAGCTAACGTCACTTTGTTCGCGGAATTATTTTGTTTAGATGCTGTCATGAGTTTTGAGCGCTAACCTTGAATGCAATAGTCCATTAGGCCTTGTATGGTGTCACTCAGATGGTCACGGCGTATATCCGTCTTTTCTATAGATAAATTCTTCAATTAAGCAGATTTTTTTCCCTTGATCAATCTGACAGCCTGTGTGTCTATTTATTTCAGCTAATCTCTGAATGGCCTGGACTAATTTTTACGGGACTTTCACTAGCTAATAGATGATATTACAAGCAGTAACGTAAAACAAATTAGAGTTACACGAAGAGTCACCCGTGATTTTACGTTGGTGTAACTTCAGGGCACGGTATGTTTTGAAATAGAAAAAATAATCTCTTTGCATGTTTCTTAACAATAAGATCTTGTGGCTTGCGACATAACATCATAGCGATATTTTCTATAGGAACGATCATTGTTGCAAATTTTTGTTTAAAACTCGTGTCACTTGCATCGCAAGTACCTATTCAAACCGCTTCACCACCAAGCATAATTGCATTGTCGTGGCTAGTATTCAAATTAAGAAATTGATTGCCTTGTAGTTGAGAAAAATGCAAATCAGTCTGAAACATCCAGGTACCGTTTTGCAAACATTCTTTGTTATAATTGCACACACTTAATATAGCGTAAACGTGAAGAAATTATTGACATTATTGGTCTATCGATTTTGGGTTGCCTAATTTAAACACAACACCATGATTTTAAAAATACTTCAGGACACATCTAATATATAAAATTCTCGTGTCACAGTTTTCGTTGCCATACTCCTCTGAAATGGCTTGACCGATTTTGATGAAATTATTTTGTGCGTATCCGGTATATATGAGAATCGGCCAACATCTATTTTTCATCCCCCTAAATGTTAGGGGTAGTCCACCGCTATATTTTTAAATTTATTTTTTAGACAAAATTCTAATCTACGCGGGTGAAACCGCAGGGCACAGCTAGTAGTAGATATTATATTAATTTCGTTGCATATGTCTGAGAAGTAATTCAAAGACGTATGTATAGTGCCTGAGATGTCAATGGACTCACCCCCTTTCACGTTGGCACTTAATCGTATTCGGTGAATTGTTGATGTTGTTGTCACACCTATGCTTACAGGGACTCTTCTGGGATTGCGTGAGCATATTTATAATTTTTTTGGTAGAAATTCTTGTAAGTGTCGCAATTTTTGTTCCGTAACAAAAGGATAAAACAGGATCCTGTTACTAAGACTCTGTTAGCCATCCATCTGTCTGTCTGTCTGTATATCGGACGTTTTTCTGCCGATTTTATAGATTGTATGGAAGAGCCTTTAAACTTGACGGATATTTAGAGTGGAATCTTCAAAAAAATTACGGGACGAGTGGGTAGATGGTGTGAATTCCAGGGGACAAGTGGGTCCGGATACATTTTAACTTTAGGAGCTATTTCAGAATGCATTTAAGGGGTGAGTTTACTACTTTGTGGATTAAGAATTCCATTCTACCTTAATCCTTTGTCTTTCAGCCTTCAAAATAATATCTAGATAAGATATATATCTAGAATAGCATGACACTTTCTGCCTACCCTGAAGTGAAATCAACAGAAAAAAAACTACAAAAATTACAAAAATATGCAGACGGAGTCGCAGGAATTTCAAGTTAACGTCACACGTATTAGATAATAGAGTTCTTAAGAAATAATTCGATAATCCCAGATTAGTCCTACGAAGAGACAAAGTTATAAGTGACGCAAAGCCGACTTAATTTCGTAATTAGATAACGAACTGATCCAATTACGACCTTATTAGTTAGATAATAAGACATACGTCACAATTCTTGCGGAATACTCGAGTGATCTACTTATGTGTGGTATCCTTATCACCTGCACAATAAGGTTCAGATTTGAACAACGCAACTTTATTATATTGTTGGAGCAGAGTATAGTCATAGGATTTTAAACTCTATCAACAAATTCCCATCTAAAAACAAGATCCTTAATAGTTATAACTAGCTGTGCCCCGCGGTTTCACCCGCGTAGATTTTAATTTCATGATAGACCCGCGGAACCCTTATGTTTTAAAAAATCAAAGTAGCCTATGTTAGTCCTTGTAATATTACGTATCTGCCAGTGAAAGTCCCGCTAAAATCCGTCCAGTGGTTTCGGAGATTACCCGGAGCAAACAGACAGAGAGACAGACAGACAGACAGACAGACAGACAGACGGACGGACAGAGAAAAAAATTAAAAATTGGTTATTATATGTGCATTTATTGAAAAGCTGTTATTTTGGAATTACAAACAGACACTTCAATTTTATGTATCTGTATATGTATATGAATATATGTATAGATTTCATAAATTGCAAAAATCGTCCCCAAAAAAAAATGGTAAGCTATTCTGCACTCTATAACTAAAGCAATAAGTGTTTAAGTACGTGTATATTGCAAGTGTTTGCTCAATAGTCTACCTACCTACTACCTAGTCGGTGTTTATGGGCGCAGTGCAATGCAATGTCCGCCTAGTGTTGCAATGGACACCTTTATTCTTTAGTTCAGAGCTGTTGAACGTTTAAATTTATAGGTAGACACCAAATGCATATAGATAAATAACATTGAAGTGTCTGTAATTTTTGATTAACAGTTTTTCATTGAATGCTTTAGAAAGTACATATTGACTAGAGACTTATTAGATGCACATATTTTTTCACAAAGGATCGTCTAGTTAAAAAAAAATCCCTTATTTTTTTTTCGTCATTATACTTTCTATTTATTTTTGTGCTAAAGCGTAGTTACAGGTTACCAAACGTTCGATGCTTATTGGATATGTGGAATATAAGACAATGCTTATTTTTATTGTAAAATGATTTTCAAAAACTAAAAAATGAATATTTAGAGATTTTTTATATTATTTTTATACTGATATATCTGCCACCAACCGATACTCTTTGACAAAAACGTTCGCCTTAAAAGTTTAGACCCTATATACCGCCTTAGTGCAACGCAGCCGCGTTATCCACTAAGGCTTCTCAGCGTCGAACTCGGCGAGCGTTGGCTTCAATCATAGGAAATTGATACATAACACAAAGGCTAACATAACAAAAAAAAATGGCTGGCATTCTCGTCATAATTGTGAACAGGTGCTGCTTGTGGGGGCTGGTCATCTCAAGCTACGCATTTAGATATAAGTACAACTACTAGACTTTTCTTTATGTTAATTTTTATTGACATTTGTGCATTGGAACTGTGTCCATGGGCTTACATTTCTCAAGTGATTTACTTTGTTTTTAAAAATTGTATAATATTTTTAAAAGAGTAATTACTGAGTTTCTTGCCAGGTTCTTCTCAGTAAAAGCAACCTTCCGAACCTGGCAGTAGCATGTATAATCCATGTCGTTCTGACGATTTGAAAGTACTTTGTAAAAAGTCTAATCGAATTAAGATATTTTTGACTTTGACTTTGACTTTGAAAGAGAATAAGATTCAATTTGGTATCTTTAGAACCGACACTCAACGACGAGTGCGACGCTAAGACACCTTAGTGAATAACGCGGCTGCGTTTCACTCATCACCGAAGGTTCGTTCAGTCGAACGTTCCACTGCTTCGACAATACTATATTTCGCAAGCAGCACACATACATGTTTCGCAAACTATGACATAAGTGTACGCGACTTATTTATTAAATATGAAATTGTCGATTGTCACATATAGCCCTGACCTTTGGTTTCGTTACGGCGGACACGTTAGCTCCCTATATTGTCGCTTTGCTAACATTAAGACGCTGGACTGTCATTAGTTTTGACTGTTTTGAAAGAACTTAGGTCGCTATGGATAAGATTGACACAGAAATTTGAACTAACTAGCTTTCAAAGGCTTGGTCTACATGGTATAAGAAACCATTCTTTGTAACGCCAGTATCAAATATGGCAGATGATTTAGCTATTTAAAAATCTACAAAATTCATACTTATAATAACAAGAAGAAAATATTTAAAAAAAAAATGTTTAATGAGTTTATATCATTTGTTCACTTTGGGATCTGGTAAGTAGAGGCATGGTAATTTTTTTTTTAAATTACCACCAGTTCGATAACTAGCATTCTGAGAAGACCAGATAAGGAACTCTACCACTTTTAAAAGGATTATATTTTGATAATACTTTCCTGGATAATCACCCTGAATGTGATTTGTTTGCGGATGAATGGAAGAATATTTTGTCTGTATGTTTGGAGTTTTGTGAGGAGACTGCATGAACGTGTTCCCTTTTCCCTTTAGTTTAAGTGGCTTCAAGCCGTTCTATAAGGTTAAATAAATAAATAAACAACGGATAATTCCATGGCAATACTTTCAAAAATAGGCAAAGCTGGTATTGTAACTATGTAAAATAATGTATTCGTAAATTGAATTAATTAATCTATTTTATATTTACAATATAAACATGTTTAATGTCAAGATAAGGTACTCACAACAGCAAATCCTTGATGTTAGCTAGTCAGTTTAAATTTCAACATACCTGTAACAAGAAAAAGCAATAAAAATTAGACTTTTATAAAACATAAATTATACTCAAGTATCTTAAACACGCTGAAATAAATAGCCACTGTGACCAAAATTGTTACCATATTTAACTGGAAAATAATATTTTATTAACCAAAAAACTAATTTTATTTTTATTTACTAAATGAAACCTTTGATTTTGAAGACTTGACGACTTTCTGAGGTCAATTTCTCCAAAATAATATTTGTTCAAAAATAATACAACAATTATGCAACCAATCAACGGATACAGAAAAGACCGAATGAATATTTCATCATTCAAATTGAATGAATGAAATCGATTTATCACGATGAAAGTGGCGCCCTGAATTCTCATTTATCTTTTTTGACAAGTTATGTTTAATAACGTCTTGAATTTGGAATACGTTTGAATTGTTGTTAAATATCATAGGTATTGTCAAATAAAACATTGAATGTGCAAACTAACATGTAGAGCAAGAGCCAGCGGCCCCCAGGCCTTCGGTAAAGTATAAAAGCTGTAAGCTTCTCAAAGTATGCCCCCAATACAGGTAAGAACGAACACCGTCTATGAAACTTGGGTCGCGGTGGCTTTCGCAGGTATCAGGTAATAAAGGTGTGTAAAATTGTGTGTTAAATTTGGTAAGGTATAAAACTCAGTTTTTACATATCAAATAGTGCAAATTACGGCAATCGATCTTAAGGTTGTGAGGACTTACTTACTTGGTCGATTTAACATAAGTTTCCTTAAAACACTGTCGTTAAAAATGGATTTGATGAGTGTGTACTGTACATTCCGAAAATCTGTATTTTTAATCGATTATTTATCTCTCAATTGCGTCTTTTTCTGTGGGAAATTCCATTCGCATAATTTCCCACTATATTTATTACTAGCTGTGCCCCGCGGTTTCACCCGTGTAGATTTAGTTTCTTCCTTATTGTCGCGAAACCCTAATATTTTTAATAAATAAAAGTAGCCTAAGTTACTCCTTGAAACATCAGCTACCTACAACACAACTACTACCTACGACAGACAGACAGAGAAAAATTTTAAAACTTGGTGTCACACACTTGACACTTTTTTAGTGTCAGTATCGTGTATACTTTCATATGCATTTAGTGTAAAGCTGTTATTTTGGAATTACAAACAGACACTTCAATTTTATTTATCGGTATGTATAGATTTAACTACCGGACGTCACGCAGTTTCATCCGCGTAGTTCCCGTTCCCATGGTAGTACAGAGATAAAATATAGCCTAAAATAATCAGTGATAATGTAGATATCATCATCATCATCATCTCCCTGGCCTTATCCCTTACATTGTTGGGGTCGGCACTTGATTCAACCCGATGTGGCTGATCACCTGATTTTTATACGAAGCGACTGCCATCTGACCTTCGCAACCCCATTTAGGAGGAAAATCTGTGATCTGAGTTAAACCAGTTGTCAGATTATTTTTAGGCCTCTGACTGACCTGTAACGATTGCCAAAGATGTTAAATTGGCAACCGGGACCGACGGCTTAACGTGCTCTCCGAGGCACGGAGGGAATTCGGGCGGTCACCTATCCAAGTACTGGCTAGGCGTATGGTTGCTTAACTTCGCTGATCAAATGATATGCGCAATAGCTACTGTGCTACGAGCTCCTCAGTGCTGATAATGTAGATATCAAATAGTAATTTTTTTTTAAATCGGTCCAGTACTTTTTGAGCAAATTCGTTAAAAACATACATACAAATCATTCCTCTTTATGATATTACTTTAGATACCTTGTTTTCTCGACGAGTTTTCATTAATACTTTGTGGTCAACAGCAAAGGAGTATGATTTTGCCTAAAGATATTAATAAATGCTAATTGGTAGATATCTAATTCGCTTCGAAACATAATTATATGAACGCTTGAATGCCTAAGGCTATAATTATAGCGAAACATTCGGCCTTTTTGAACTCTTCATTTAAATAACTTAAAAGCTTATGTTTACTAAATCCATACTAATTTAAATGCAAAAGTGTCTGTCTGTTTGATACTCTAAGTACCCAGTGACCCACTGAACGAAATATAGGTAGTATATGCACCCTATTAAGTTCAGCATTTTCACGGATTTAAATGGACTTTTGGACAAAAAATCGATGCATAATCCACAGAAGGACTTAACCTATATCTATACAGATAAATAAAAATGGAGTGTATGTTTGTATTTTCAAATTTACAGCATTTCACTAAATGTATATGAAATGATTCTGGGTTACATAATAATAAATAAAACAATTATAATTATTTTTCTCCGTCTGTCTGTTTGTTCCAGGTAATCTACAAAACGTTACAATAAGTAACTTAGATTTCTTGTAACTTTAGTCTACGAGGGTGAAACTGCGTGGCACAGCTAGTTCATAATATACTTGGACATATTTAATCCATTGTGTCCTCAACCAACGTATTTTCACACAGTAGCTTTGTACCGTCTCAAACTAAACACAGATAAAACCAGAAAGTACACAACAAAATCACATTTCAAAGACTTTATAGGTAAGAACGGACACGAGTATTCCGTGTCCTTACCGATACCAGGCGGCCTTGTCCATGCGAGCAGCTTTCAACATATTCTGTTAGCCAATTCAACCACCACAATAACTTGAACTGTCATTAGTTTTAATATAGATTTCAGTAGGGGTCAACGTAAAATGGTAACTTAATAACCAATTTAGAAAGAGCTGTCCATATTTGGAACTATGTAGAGCAATGGTCAATAAGAGGAGGTCTGAGTATACTAGAAGTGTTTAAGAATTTTCACGAATAGTCGCTATGTTCGTTTGATTTCGAATAAAATAGAATGGTACAATTTAATCTTCTTCACAGAAGAGAACAAAAGGTTTTAATGTTCTGTGTTTTTTATGTTTTACCTACAAATTAACAAATGCGATTTAAATTGAAATGACAAACTCTTTTATATAGAAGTAAATAGTTCTAAACATTATAGTTTCTATTCTCAAGGATAAGAAAAGAAAAGAAAATTATATAAAAACTAAAACACAAATAATTATTCACACGTTATCCCAGAAGGGTCCCCGAAGGGGTAAGCAGAGGTGTTGTGACAACACCCACATTTCACCGAATATGAGTTAGTGCCAATGTGACAGATGGCGAGTCCATCGCCGTCTCAGGCACTATACGTTTTTTAATGACTTCTCAGATATATCCAGGTTTCCTCACGATGTTTTCCTTCACCGTAAAGCACGTGGGGTGAAATCACTGAGCACAAAATTTTTAGAAAAACTCATTGGTACAGGCCCCGTTGGGTTCAAACTTGCGTCGCTTAAGTAGCAGGCGACTGCTCAAACCCCAAGGTCACTGCTCGTAAACAAAATAATATATAAAAGTATTCGTGTTAAAAAAATACGATAATCTTTTAAAAATAAAATGAAACTTTTTTATTCACGTGTCATTGCACATAATTTCAAAAAAGGAATGAACGAAAGGAAGAGTGATTACCAAATCATTCGTTCTAATAGCCGTCCCGAACTGAATGGTTCCAAAATTGAATCGCTTAGCGTGTAACCGGCCGTGACTTTTCGTTAATTTTAAACGCGTTCGACGGAAATGTTAAATTGAATGCATCGTTAATGTTGCGTCAATACTTTCCGATGTTTTGACAGATTTTAAATTCACGATGTTGATACCTATTACCAAATACGTGCAATAATCTATACAGATAAATAAATTGAAGTGTCTGTTTGTAATTTCAAAATAATAGCTTTTCACTAAATGTATATGAAAGTATACACGCTACTGACACTAAAAAACAAAGTTTTAAATTTCTGTCTGTATGTTTGTTCCGGGTAATCTCTGAAACGGCTAGATCGCTTAACGGGACTTTCACTGGCAGGTAGCTGATGTTTTAAGGAGTAACGTAGGCTACTTTTATCTATTAAAAATATTAGGGTTCCGCGACAATAAGGATAAAACTAAATCTACGCGGGATATAAATATCAGCATAACAAGCAGTAAGGAATCGAAGCCTATTTTTTGAAATAAGATCGTTTGCTTCGTGCTTGAACGTGAGATAAAAAAAATTCACTCTTTTATTTAATGACAATATAAGGTAGATTTATTATTTTAAGCCTATTGAAATCGTCCACAGCGTGACACCTCTTACTGTCATAAACTGTCATTCCCTATTCTGCTTATTTTCTAGCAGATGCATGCGTGTGTGAGTGTGTCATTTCGAACGATATTTAAACTGCGCTGATGGAAGCGGTTAACGGATGCCTAGAATACCATTCACACTCCACTTGAAAAGTCCCATACTGTGTGTATTCCTTAATTATTTAAATACATAAATTAAAGAAATAAACATTAATAATAATAACCTTTAACAGTAATCGGGTACTAATAGTAATACCATGATTGCGTGTACCCAACTTTCGCGGGGTACACACGAACATATACCAACAGGTATGTTATGCGTCGGTAACCGTTTAACTACTTTCACACGCGGTTCAATAAGGTTAACTTACTATCGCGTTCACTTTTTAATAATTAGTATGTAATGCTTAACGTGTGGAGAAATATGTAGCTGTAATCCGTACAAATCTAATGGCGATATTATAAGCGAATTCTTCTGAATGTAATTTGCTATATATACAGTTTTTTATAGACTTTTTTGTATAAGAAAAAAAAAAGTTTTAACCTGTTCAAGTTTTATAGAAGAGTCAAAAAATGAATTGAAAAATATGTATATACATCGGATCGGAAGAATTCAGGGGCAAAAAGATATACTTAAAATGTATAAATAAAAAAAAACAATATAACATGGTTTTATAAATTAATTTGCTATCAGTACGCACATCCAAAAAAATTTACAATATTTTAAAAATAGAACTCAACTTTTTGATAAAGTCGACCATAAAAGTGTTTTAAATGAAACCGTTTTTTTTTCGAAACGGCTTGACGTATTTTAACGGAACTTTCACTTACAGATAGCTAATGTTACAAGGAGTAACTTAATCTACTTAGATTTTTAAAAAACATCCGCGGGCAACCTAAAAATTAAAATTTACGCGGGTGATACCGCGGGGCACAGCTAGTTGATTAATATAGGCTATATTTTATCCCCGTGCTTTCACAAGAACGGGAACTACGCGTGACGTTCGCTAGTATCTTATAAAGTAACTAGCTGTGCCACGCGGGTTCACCTGCGTAAATTTAGTTTCATCCTTATTGTCGCGGAACCCTAATATTTTTAATAAATACTCCTTGATATATCAGCTACCTGCCAGTGAAAGTCCCGTTAAAATCGGTCAAGCCGTTTCAGAGATTTACCGGAACAAACAGACAGACAGACAGACAGAGAATTTTTTTTAAACTTGCTTTTTTAGTGTCAGTAGCGTGTATACTTTCATATGCATTTAGTGAAAAGCTTTAATTTTGGAATTACAAACAGACACTTCAATTTTATTTATCTGTATAGATGTATAGATATAGATAGTAAGATTACTGTACTTTCCTTATATTAGTACATTCTTCCATCAACAAAGAGGCGTAGTAGGAAGACAGAATATGTTACGTTACGATGTCACTAGAAAACTGGTTAATGTCATGTAATAATTGAACGCAACGTATCATTATGTCACTTACATCATACAATGGATCTAGACCAGTATTTAGAGACATTATGTACCTAATTACTCTGTGGTATGAAATGATATAAGTTAGCGCAACTGATTTAAAGTTAAGTAGTAGAATCAGATCTTACAGAGTTAAGTATCTCGTTTGATATTTAGACTTAGAATAGTAGGGCGTAACGAGAACTCACTTTAAAGAACGTACCGCGGTTTCGTTAGTACATATTTTGGGCAGTAACTGATAATGTAGGGGAATAGTTTAAAACATCGGAGTTTCCCTTCTAGGCCGCTTAAATTAGTGGACTGTATTTTTATGTTATTTATTTCGTCATTTGCTGATATTTAGTGTAAATATATAAATAGACAAATACAGGGATAAATTATACCCTAAACTCACCCCTTTGCCGCATCTGGGGCACAACCATGAGCTCTTATTGCAATGATAATTCAGTTGTGCGACAGTGACAGATGTATGCACGTCACATACATCTGTCTCATAAATGAGTGAAACTATCATGGCAATAAGAGCTCATGGTAAGGCCCCAGGAAACACTTTTTGTGAATTTATAAAATCGAGCTTGTTGTCGGCCGACCGCGCGTTTTTCCGTCCCCGCCAATAGTCATTCGTGTTGCCAACTTAGCAACACCAATCCCAAAAAGAATGGTAGGGAGGGGAAAATGTATAGATACCATAAATAATCGACTAAATTATAATGTGATGTGTATGTGTGTGTAAAATGCCGCGTTAATAGGTAGGTAAACTAACTTGACATCTCTATTAATACTAAACAGATAATAATTGCTGTTTTCTCTCATTTTACTACGAGTACAAGTGCAAGTGAATTGGTGAGAGATTTGGTGTAGGCCCAACGGCTTAACGGGCTTTCCGAGGCATGGAACCTAATACAGGGTGTCGGAGAAAAAGGAACAGTTGTCTTCTAGAAGTTACAAGGTTTTATAAATATATCACTATGTTGAAAGCGAAAAACATCTAGCTCCAACGTTAACGTAGTTATAGGCTATGGCCCCGACAACCTGTATAATGGTGCAATATTAATAATGAAATAATCACATACATACCATATTATGCACGCCTGTATTCCCCGAAGGGGTAGGCAGAGGTGTTGTAACAACAACACTCACATTTCACCGAAGATGATTAAGTGCCAACGTGACAGATGGTGAGTCTATCGCCGTCTCAGGCACTATGCATACGTCTTTGAATTACTTCTCAGGTTTCCTCACGTTGTTTTCCTTCACCGTAAACCACGTGGGGTAAAATAACCATACATAAGTTTTACTCATTGGTACAGGCCCCAATGGGAATCAAACTTGCATCGCTTGCGTAGCAGGCGACTGCTCAAACCACACGGCTCACTCGAAATAATCTTCGTATGACAAAATCATAATGAAACCGGTAGCAAAGCATAATATTTAATAAATCGTTATTGCTATTATTCAAATGTAACCGCAATTTGCAAACCTATGCGTTACGCAATTTTAAATGAAAACCGACAAAGATTATCGAATAATTTACTTGGAAACCGCAATGTTACTTAATAATAAAATGGTATATTTTATTACGTATTTTTATCCAATTATTGTGTAATTTATGCAATGTTATTTTTTGTTTATCTATCTGTGAAGAAAATAAAAAAAAAGGTAAATTATTTTTTCACCTCGAACATTCTTTTTCTGTCCCAAATTACGAAAAGTATGTTAAGTAGTGTTTGTAAAATAAATATATCATAAATACAAGCGACGAGAAACAAGAACAAAATTTGAGGCGAAACAAAAATAAACAGAAAAATATTTTTGGGGCAAAACAGGAATATGATGTGGGGCTAACAAGGAATTTTTTTTGGCGAGTCGTAACTTTGCGGGGCGAATGTGGATCATAATATTATTCACCCGATAAATCCAATATTTATTGTAACAATAATTAAACACAGAATTGCATACATTTTTACAAATACATTTGTAAGCGTAATGCCTGTGACTTGGCCCACCATATTTTGTCACGTTGGCACCTAACTCTTGGGTTCTCAATCTGTAATGTCCCAGTAGCAGCCCGGAGTCATAATTAGTGCCCTGTTAATGGTAATAGGCCTAACTGGCGAAATGTAATGTGCTATATGTACCCACACATATGCGTGAGCACAATGTATGAATTTAAATAAATTCTTTCATTTTCTAAGTAGGTTATAAGAACTGATCGTAGGAAAATTTCAAAAAATTATTGAAATAATTAATTAATTTCGCTCAACCGTATTAATCCGTTCAATATTTAAATGAATAGTTACAGATGTGAGACGTGTTTTCCTTAAAAAAATTTGGACCTATGATAAAATTTCCTGCTGAATCGGTCACTGCTTTCATTGAATTTTGAACCGTACCATAAGGCATTAATGTTCAAATCCGAGTGGCATTTTTATCAGGTAGTATATCCATGTTATGTTCTAAATGTCACGGCATACCGGTTTTGAAACCATTTTGTTTTGGTGACTGTGTCTCATGCTTCTACAAGTATAATGTTAAGACATTACAGATTTTCACTAAATGCATATATGAAAGTATACACGCTACTGACACAAAACTGGCAGGTAGCTGATGTTCCAGGGAGTAACGAGGCTACTTTTATTTATTAAAAATATTAGGGTTCCGCGACAATAAGGATGAAGGGTCCCCGAAGGGGTAAGCAGAGGTGCTGTAGCAACAACACCCACATTTCACCGAATATGATTAAGTGCCAACGTGACAGAGGGTGAGTCCATCGCCGTCTCAGGCTCTATATTCATCTATCTGCCTGTTTGTTCTGGCTCATTTCTGAACTGGCAGGACTGATTTTTTAACGGGTTTTTTTCTGGCGGATAGCTGATGGAGGAGTAACTTAGGCTACTTTAAAAAAACATCAAGGACACTCATGAAATGAATTCTAGCTAGTAAACAATAAACACATTCATCATCATCTCCCTGGCCTTAATCCCATGTATTTGGGGTCGGCACTTGGTTCAACCCGATGTGGCTGATCACATGATTTTTATACGAAGCGACTGCCATCTGACCTTCGCAACCCCTTTTTCGATGAAATTCGGCAATCTGGGTAAAACCAGTTGTCAGACTCTCTTAAGCCTCTGACTGACCTGTAACGATTGCCAAAGATGGTAAATTGGCAACCGGGACCGACAGCTTAACGTGCTCTAGGCACGGAGGGAACTCGGGCGGTCACCCATCCAATTACTGGCTAGGTATGGTTGCTTAACTTCGCTGATCGAATGATATGCGCAATAGCAACTGTGCCACGAGCTCCTCTCTTTCATCGTGAAATGCAATCGACGCAGGCAAAGTCGTGAGGCACTATTAGTAAGATATAAAACTTCATAAAAGATATTGACACGCTTTTAATAGTTTTAAGTGCTATGCGTTTCCGTAAAACTAATATTTTTAACCTTTCCAATATTACATAAATCGTTTTGCGGTGGAAACAAAATAAAAAATAATATAATTTATGCAATAATCGTGAAGACTTTACGGAATAATGATTATACAATTTTAATTAAAGCTAAAAATAATTTGTTATGCTAAACATACTATGTTACGTAATTAACAATTTAATTTTAATTATTTAAAATTTAACTAGTTTGGAACCGCGGTATCACCTGGGGCCTTACCATGAGCTCTTATTGCCATGATAGTGTCACTCATTTATGAGACAGATGTATGTGACGTGTATACATCTGTCACTGTCGCACAAATGAATTATCATTGCAATAAGAGCTCATGGTTGGGCCCTGGAAGTTGTATTGAACATAAATATTAACTAGCTGTGGTCTACGATTTCACATCTATACACATACTATATAGCGGAAGAGTTTGTTTGTTTCAAAGCGCTAATCTCGGAAACTACTGGTTTGAAAAATAATATATTTTACGAATATACTAAATCTAAATATATATAATACAAAGGTAACCGACTGACTGACTGACATATTGATCTATCAACGCACAGCCCAAACCACTGGACGGATCGGGCTGAAATTTGGCATGCAGGTAGATGTTATGACGTAGGCATCCGCTAAGAAAGGATTTTGATTAATTCTACCCCCAAGGGGATAAAATAGAGGATGAACGTTTTTACAACACCAAGTTGTGGCCAATAGGAGCGAAGCATTAATGAAAATTTTTACAATAACGAGAAAAAAACTCTGTGTACTACAAAAATATGAGTACATATTCAATATTATTTTTAATACAGATAATCTATACAGATAAATAAAATTGTAGTGTCTGTTTGTAATTCCAAAATAACAGTTTTTCACTAAATGCATATGAAAGTATACTCGCTACTGATAATAAAAAACCAAGTTTTAAAATTTTCTCTGTCTGTCTGTTTGTTCCGGGTAATCTCCGAAAGGGCTGGACCGATTTTAATGGGACTTTCACTGGCAGGTAGCTGATGTTTCAAGGAGTAACTTAGGCTACTTTAAACATATTACTACCTTAAAAATATAAGGGATTTCGCGATATTAAGGATGAAACTAAATCTACGCGGGTGAAACCGCAGGGCACAGCTAGTAGTGTAATAAATTTTTAAACGTAAAAAAAAATTTTTTTTTTCTGTTTGGCTTTACACAAAGTACTTTCAAATCTTCAAAAAGACTACTCTCTAGGTAATTTTCAATCAGCTAGGATACTTGTAGCAAATCTTCGGTGTATTCATTTAAATATTAGTATTTCCAACGCATCTTTGAATCTAAACAGGTACCACATTAGCATTTTATTAAGGAAAACTGTTTACAAAGGACGAATTTAGAATGTTCGAGTCTCAGACTTTTTGTATCGTAAAACTTTGATAAGTATGAGACTAAATAAAAACGTCGGCGTCGCTATAAATATAATTTTGACCGACCATTGTCTATTGTTGGACGAAGCTTCACTATCAATCAAAAGCTATATAATGTTCTGCCTTTCTAACACTCGTAAAATAACATGTTTTGCAGATACAGTTCAAATTTATATATATATATTTTTAAAAACAAAACAGGTGTGTGGTCGTGGAGCAGTCGCCTGCTACGCAAGCTTGAATCCCAGAAAACTGCACCAATGTTTTATTTTTAACTTAATGCAGAAGTTCACCCACGTGCACGTTAAAGCACGTGCTTTACGGTGAAGGAAAACATTGTGAGGTAACCTGCATATACCGATTTTAACGGGACTTTCACTGGCAGAAAGCTAATTTTACAAGGAGTAACTTAGGCAATGTTTATTTAAAAAAAACATTACGGTTGCGCGGGTCATCCTTGAAAATAACTACGCGCGTGATACCGCGGGGCACAGCTAGTTATTTTATAAATATTAAAGTAATTTGGTATTTCAAGTGTAACCACTTACCATCGTGGACAGAGTGCCTAGTGCAAGTTTTCTTAAAATCGCCGTCACAAGTCACCGCGTCGACGTAAACGCGGATTTGTATGGGCTCACAATAGTGTCATCTATAGGCCGACAGAGGTGCTGCTCCGATCCCACACAAATCTGCTTTAACTTTGATACGGTGACTTGTGACGGCGGTAGTGAAAAACTTGCACTAGGCACACAGAATGTTAGCTATCGTAAAATACTTCAAGGTGATGTCCGAAATTTTGTTTACGTAAATGTTTTAGTGTAGCCAACTTAAAGTGGAACTGGGCTGGCCATGTCTGCCGCATGTCGGATGAGCTATGGGCGAAAACCATTACGAAATGGACCCCAAATGGCAGGAAACGACAACGCGGCAGGCCTCGGAGGAGATGGCGGGATGAGCTTGATGCATTCAGGAGCGATTGGGGACTGCTGAGGACAGGGAGAGTTGGAAAAGTGGGCAAAGTGGCCTTTGCCCAGCAGTGGGACACTACAGGCTAATTAATAATAATAAATGTTAGTACCAGCATTAATGTGCACTTTTTCAAATGGTTGATTGACATCTAATTGCTATTAAATTCCAGGAAGCTGTCAATCCACGATGTACATAGGCATATTGCTATGTGCGTAACAATTCCTATTTCCTTACTAGCAATCTACTGTTATTGTTACATACGCATGCTCACGCCAGCCTTCCTCGAAGGGGTAGGCAGAGGTGTTGTAATAACAACACTCACTTTTCACCGAAGAAGATTAAGTGCCAACGAAGGCTAGCATTCTCGTCATACTTGTGAACAGGTGCTGCTTGTGGGAGCTGGTCATCTCAAGCTACGCATTTAGATATAAGTAGTACTACTAGACTTTTCTTTATGTTAATTTTTATCGACATTTGTGCATTGGAACTGTGTCCATGGGTGTCCTTACATTCCTCAAGTGATTTACTTTGTTTTTTTAAAATTGTATAATATTTTTGAAAAGAGTAATTACTGAGTTTCTTGCCAGGTTCTTCTCAGTAAAAGCAACCTTCCGATCCTGGCGGTAGCATGTATAATCCTGTAAATTAATGTCATTCTGACGATTTGAAAGTACTTTGTAAAAGTGTAATCGAATAAAGATATTTTTGACTTTGACTTTGACTAACGTGACAGACGGTGAGGCTATCGCTGTCTCAGACACTATACATACGACTTTGAATTACTTTTCAGATATATCCAGGTTTCCTCACGATGTTTTCCATCACCGTAAAGCACGTGGTGGGAAATTGTTAATGTGGTGCTTGGCGACATATTTTTCGTAGTTACAATTCGATTAAATTTATTATTTCACACAAGAGCTCCTTTAAAGGTGTCACAACACCCACATAGCACCTATTTGTATCCGGAATATTAAATTACTAGTTGTGCCCCACGGTTTCACCAGCGTAGATTTAGTTTCATCCTTATGGTCGCGGAAACCTGATATTTTTAATAAATAAAAGTAGCCTAAGTTACTCCTTGAAACATCAGCTACCTGCCAGTGAAAGTCCCGTTAAAATCCGTCCAGCCGTTTCAGAGATTACCCGGAACAAACAGACAGACAGACAGACTTAAAGACAGAGAAAAATTTTAAAACTTGGTTTTTTAGTGTCAGTATCGTGTATACTTTCATATGCATTTAGTGGAAAGCTGATATTTTGGAATAACAAACAGACACTTCAATTATTTATCTGTATAAATATAGATGAATGACAAAACTATATTACTTATCACAATATTTGCGTGTAGGTAATTTAACAAATGTGTCGGCCAGTCGTTAATGACGACAATAATATTATGAAGAAGACATTAGCTTTGAGGAAAATACTTTCTCTCGCGTTCTACATTCGCTATTAGAAAGTAAATGGACTAATGACATAGTGAGCTTGCATTATACGCTAAAATAAAAACAAAAATTATTGCATAGAGTGGCCATAAAGACTGTCTTTCATAAAAGTAAGTCTACGCGGGTGAAACCACGGGGCACAGTTAGTTTATTATAATAGTATAGATTCAGTTAATGTTTTTTAAAATAGCGAGCTGACTAAAACAGCGGGCTCACTAAAATAACTAAGCTCACTAAAATCACTAAGCTCACTAAAATCACTAAGCTCACTAAAATCACTAAGCTCCCTAAATTCACTAAGCTCACTCAAATCACTAAGCTCACTAAAATCACTAAGCTCACTCAAATCACTAAGCTCACTAAAATCACTAAGCTCACTCAAATCACTAGCTCACTCACATCAACGAGCTTACTCAAATCAACGTGCTTAGTAAAATCAAGATGAGACTGAATGAAAATATATCCATCCCTTTTTAAAGCCGTATCACAGAAAGTGATGGAGCTATTTTAAAAGCCAGGACTGACTATCTTAGTATATTTTTTTAACTAGCTGTGCCCCGCGGTTTCACCCGCGTAGATTTTAATTTTATGGTTGCCCGCGGATCCCTAATGTTTAAAAAAAATCTAAGTAGCCTAAGTTACTCCTTGTAACATAAGCTATCCGTCAGTGGAAGTCCCGTTAAAATCCGTCCAGCCGTTTCGGAGATTACCCGGAACAAACAGACAGACAGACAGACAGAGAAAAAAAATTTAAATTGGTTTTTCTATGTCAGTACCGTGTATACTTTCATATGCCTTTAGTGAAAAACTGTTATTTTGCAGTTACAAACAGACACTTAAATTTTATTTATCTGTATAGATGAAGGGGTATGTTTATATCAGGTATTAGATACTTATAGTGAAACAGTTTTACATCCACTTCAATTAAATAGTCGATTTCTTTTGCTACTTAATGACAGGAACACGTGACATTAATACAGACAGACCGACAGAGCGTGAAACGCAATGAATACTACATACTGTAGGTACATTTTTTCTATCATGGGGACTGCTATCCCCACGTGTAGGTTTTAACACGTTGACGATATCGCTATCGCTAAGTGTAGTAAGTTTTAGGTCTCCATACAAAAAAAGCGCAAAACGCAAGGTCAAGTCGAAGGGTTATGTCGGATCCGCAACGACCTAACTTCACGATCTTCCTCCCCGGCATTGTGTTTACCGGATTCAATGTTCCTGATAGATCTGAATTCCATTACGTGTGTTGGTCACACTAGCACATCCAACCTGTCCCCACTCCACTTCGGGTTGTGATTTTTTCTACTATAAATACATACTATAAGGAGGAAAGATTTGTATTTTTGTGTGTATGTTTGAAATTAATTAACTCAAAAACTACTGTGCCAATATAAAAAATTCTTTCACCATTGGAAAGTTACATTCACCCAGAGTAACATAGGCTATATTTTATCCCCGTGCTTCCACGGAAACGGGAACTACGCAGGTTAACCGCGTGACGTCTGCTAGTAATTTAATAAATTACGGATTTTTTAGCCATAAAAACCACACCGAGATCTGTAACGTAGCATACAAGAACGACGTGTTCAAACAGACATAAATATTTTTTACTTATTCAGTATTAGATTGTTTTTGCATGACACACATGTTTACATTCTAAATTCTTAGAAACGGTCAGGAAAAACACGAACACGAGGCAGGACTCGAACCCACGCCCTCTGCAATCCATGCAGTCTTCCAACTGAGCTACTCGTGACTCTAACTCATGCGTCAAAATTTTCATTGCGTTGTTTTTGCGGTTTAGGGGCCACCTTGCGCCATCTGTTGGTTGGTGTATCCAAACTTGCAGAGTTGCGTGTTCGTATCTTTTTAATATTTCACTTACACTAGGAAAAATATGACCCAAATTACGTGCAAGCTTAAAAATCATTATTATTGAATTGCGGTATCAAGTTACCAGTACAACTACTTGTACAATAATCGCAGTCACGTAACTGTGTCGTAAGTCAACCAGTGAAAGGAAGTAAGGATTTGTACTGATACAGATCTTAACTGAAGGTTATTTACTACTTGTTTCCAAACATTACATCGAGGTTGGATCCCAAAACGCAAGGGGAAGAGATCCGGCGATTTGTAATAGAAAGGACCATATATCGTACAAGACCTACCACCGACGCGGTTGCACTTACAAAGACTTGATTCGATGAGGGAACTTCAAATCCTACGTCCTGAATATACCTTATTATGCTCACATTATCCCAGAATGATCGAGGTGGTGATGTTACAACAACACCCACATTTCACCGAATATTAATTAAATTTTAAATGATTAAATGAAAGATTAAATGCCAACGTGAGAGTCCATCGCCGTCTCAGGCACTATACATACGTCTTTGAATTACTTCTCAGACATAGGCAGGTTTCCTCACGATGTTTTCCTTCGTAAACAAACTACTCTACCATAGGGTTTTATTGAAATATTTTCTAAATTATTTTCTTTAAATCAACTTCAACGAAATATTATCGATACACGTAAGCGAAGCTAACATGTATTAATAGTATGTATTTCTTTGGATATGGATGAAAAGAATTAGTAAAAAATTATCTTTGAAAAATCATGAAGTTCAAGCTCCAGCAACCAGTATGATCAGGAATCAAATTGGACTAGATTAGTGACAATGTGACAATAAAACAAATAAACAAGATACAAACGCATCGAACATAGCATTTTTTTCGAAGTTGGTTAATAAACTGAATATTGAGAGATTTAAGGGAACAATAAATACAATCTGTAAAGGACTTATCCCCAGACGATGCATCCAGAAATCGTTAAGAAAATAAATATTGTTTCAATGGTGCGCATCGATGCTCCCGCGGGAATCGCTCACAATCGGATGATATTCCCAATACGAGACGTATCGAGTTCCATTTCAAATGTAATAAAATAAAGCCTCGTGATCATAAAAGTTTTATACGCCTATCTGAAACTCGTACAAAAACGTAAACTCGTGTTTTGATTAATTGTTTTGATAAAAAACATTAAGAGTAACACATAGTTATTAAAAAATTATAAAGATGTTACTAATTCGACAAACAAGCGTATAGTCGTGATGGTAAGCTACTTACAGTCTATGAATGCTTGTAATACCAAGTGACACGCGCGCGTTGTCTACCTCATAAATAATTAGCGGACCTCACACGGTTTCACCCGCGTAGTTCCCGTTCCCGTAGGAGTACGGTGATAAAATATAGCCTATGTTACTCGCTGATGATGTAGCTATCCATTGCTGAAAGAATTTTCAAGATCAGTCAAGTAGTTTCAGAGCCAATTCAATATATAGTCAGGTTTTCGTGATACAGGCTTGCTTAGTGTGAAAATCACAGGAAAACTCAAATTAAGTAAATGTGTATTCCAACGCGAGTAGATTTAGTAGTCACATAAAAACAAATTTGTAAAGACTGTATGAAAATGAAAAATGAAAATGAAAATGATTTATTCAGTTTAGGCCCTGGTAGGGCACTTGTGAATGTCGAGGAATTTACCACCTATGTGTATTTATCTATAACGTACTTACAGTTGCAAATAAATAATTTTTAATTTCTCTATTTTCATTAACCAGCGATAATGTAGTATTCAAACGGTGAAAGAATTTTTAAAATCGGTCCAGTACTTTTTCAGCCAATTAGTTATAAACATACATACAAGCCTTTCCTCTTTATAATACTGGTATAGACAGAAATAGGTTCATCAAAAATCGGAGAACCTAAAAGGTAAAGGGAATTGGTATAGATATATTTTTAAAGACTTGAACCATAGTCAAAATTAAATTTCCTTAACAAATATTATAATATAAGCATGGATTTGGAAATCTGTCAATAATAAATTACACCTCCGCAATCCATTCAAGGTAAAATCGGTATGTGACGGAGGAATTTTTTTGTAACTCTTTAATTATCTAGCAATAAAAGATGAATGACAGTTTTTTATACGGTAGGTTAATTGGCCAAGGGACTCGGCGAAGTTAAGCAATCCCAACCAAAGGCTAAGTAGATGGATTGGTGATCACATAAGCTATAGAGGACCATAATTATACTTATTCTCGTCATACTTGTGAACAGGTGCTGCTTGTGGGGGCTGGTCATCTCAAGCTACGCATTTAGATATAAGTACAACTACTAGACTTTTCTTTATGTTAATTTTTATTGACATTTGTGCATTGGAACTGTGTCCATGGGCTTACATTTCTCAAGTGATTTACTTTGTTTTTAAAAAATTTATAATATTTTTAAAAGAGTAATTACTGAGTTTCTTGCCAGGTTCTTCTCAGTAAAAGCAACCTTCCGAACCTGGCAGTAGCATGTATAATCCATGTCGTTCTGACGATTTGAAAGTACTTTGTAAAAAGTCTAATCGAATAAAGATATTTTTGACTTTGACTTTGACTATACTTTTAATTTATCTGAGGCGATGTTTTCGGAAAGTTTTACTAATTTATAGGTAAGTCTCAAATTTTATAAGAAATTTAATCTACCCGAGTGAAACCACACGGCCCAAATATATATGAATATATGCTCACGCTATCGCAGAAGGGTCCCCGAAGGGGTAAGTAAGGGTGTTGTGTGACACCCACATTCACCGAACATGATTTAGTACCGTGACAGCGGGTGAGTTCATCGCCGTCTCAGGCACTATACTTTACTTCTCAGACATATTATGCAGGTTTCCTCACGATGTTTTTCTTCACCGTAAAGCATGTGGTGTAAAATCATGCACATAAGTTATTAGATAAACTCATTGGTACAGGCAACAAATGATTGATAATAATTTTAATCAAAACCCAACCACTATTACAATGATAGTTCAGCTGTGACAGTGACACATGTATACACGTCATATACATCATGGCAATAAGAGCTCATAGTAGGGCATCAGGTATGTAACGTTATTAACCTGAGTCGTCGTAATATCCATGTAACTGTATGCGTAGTATGAACAAGCATCTAACGGTAATAGCAATCATCTGGTTGCCAGTGTTGCTACACGAAGGATAAACGTCACTCCATACTAGAGTACCTCTATCTAAATATATATAACTCAAAGGTGACTGACTGACTGACATAGTGATCTATCAACGCACGGCCCAAACCACTGGACGGATCGGGCTGAAATTTGGCAAGCAGGTAGATGTTATGACGTTGGCATCCGCTAAGAAAGGATTTTGATTAATTCTACCCCCAAGGAAAATGAATGAAAATGAAAATGATTTATTCAGTTTAGGCCCTGGTAAGGCACTTATGAACGTCGAGGAATCTACCACCGGTTCGGAAACTAGCCTTCTGAGAAGAACCGGCAAGAAACTCAGCTGGCATCATGTACATTTCATTACACAGTAAAATAATAATAATTACAAAAAAAAAAACATCATAAATTATTCACAATAGTGAAAATTGTATCAGCATGCATGTGTAAAAAATAATAATTAAAAACGTAAAAACAATACCAAATGATTTACATATCATGTTTGCATACCATGTCATTGCCAGGAGCTACTTGTGCAGAGTTTTAATTCCATATGTCTTTATCATTTATGTAATCCGAAATTGTATAATAAGCTTTCTTCATCAGTACAGTTTTAATGTGTGTCTTAAATTTATCATAATTTAACGCGTTTATTGACTGTGGGATTTTATTGTAGAAACGAACACAATTCCCCATGAATGATTTATTTACCTTTGCTAACCTGAATCTAGGAGCTACAATTTTGTGTTTATTTCGTGTTGAAATTGAATGAATGTCCGAGTTTAAATTGAATAGATGAATATTTTTTTTCATGTATAGCAAATTCTCATAAATGTACAGTGACGGTAGGGTGAGAATATTTATTTCTTTAAATTTATCTCTAAGAGAATCTCGGGGGTCCAGCGAGTATATTGCCTTGATGGCTCTCTTTTGAAGTATAAAAATTGAATCTAAGTCTGTTGCGGAACCCCATAACAATACGCCATATGACATGACACTATGAAAGTAAGCGTAGTAGACTAATCTAGCAGTATCAATATCCGTCATTTGTTTAATTTTTCTAACCGCAAACGCAGCTGAACTAAGCTTTTTTGACAATGCTTCAATATGGGCGCCCCATTGTAATTTAGAATCTAAGGTAAGACCTAAGAATACTGTGCTTTCGACCAACTCCAATTGACTCCCAACTAATGATATATTTGTATCTATTTGCGATGTATTAGGTGGTGAAAATCGGATACATTTTGTTTTTTTAGAATTTAAAACGAGATTATTGGCATCAAACCATTTTGAAACAGATGTTAGAGTTTCATTTAGTGCCTTAAGATCTTTGTCTTTTCTACTCACTTTGAAAACTAAAGATGTATCATCTGCAAATAGAACAATATCACAGATATTTTCTACAACAAGTGGTAGGTCATTGATATACGCTAGAAACAGGAATGGGCCTAGTATGGAGCCTTGCGGCACGCCTGTTTTGATTATTGACCCCTTGGATGTTACACCACCGACGCCAACTTTCTGATGACGATTTGATAGGTACGAGGATAAAAGGTCGAGAGCATTTCCGCGAATTCCATAATAGTTTAGCTTAAGAAGTAGCGTACGATGATCCACACAGTCAAAAGCTTTAGAAAGGTCACAGAAGACTCCTACTGCGTCATAGGCGCCCTCCCAAGCCTCAAAAATGTGTTTTATTAATTTTGCTGCCGCGTCCGTTGTTGATCTACCTTTAGTGAAGCCAAATTGGTGATCGTGCAAGATGTTATGTACGTTAAAGTGAGCTAACATCTGATTAAGCAGAATTTTTTCAAATATTTTGCTAAGCGCGGGAAGAATCGATATAGGTCTATAATCAGAAGGATCTTCTTTAGAGCCTGCTTTAAATATCGGTATTACTTTGCTATATTTCATAATATCAGGAAATATACCTTGATCTATACATAAATTGAAAATAGAAGCTAATGCGGGAGCAATCGTTATTATAATAGATTGGATACTTTTAATTGAGAGTCCCCATAAGTCCTCCGTATTTTTAATATTAAGCGATTTAAATGCCTTCATGATGTCAATAGGACGTACATGTTTAAAACTAAAATCTGGGAAGCTTTTTCGTAACGATTGTTTCAATAAGCTTTCAGCTGTATTCGGACTAGAGTTAAGATGTTTGGTAGTCTCTGTGGGAATGTTAGCGAAAAAATTCTCAAAAGCAGTTGCGACCTCTAACTTATCCGATATAATACTATCATTGATTTTAAGCTTACTTACTTGCTCTTTAGTTTTATTTCTACCAGTCTCCCTGTTTATAACTTTCCAAACAGTTTTTATTTTATCATCAGAGCGGCTAATTTCACTACTTATATGTTTTGATTTGGCAATCTGGCAAACTCTTTTAAATAATTTTGAGTACATTCTAACGTGACTATGAAAAGCGACATTAGTTGTTTGGGCTTTCTTGTGGTATAACTCATATAAAGTGTCTCTACTTTTCCTTATGCCCTTGGTTGCCCAGTTGTTGAACTGTAATCTGTTATTTAATTTATATTGTTGTTTAGGACATGCCTTGTTGAATTCTGTACATATGACATCATGTAATTTATTGAAATATTTGTTTGGTTCGCGAGACTCTGCTTTTTTAATTTTTAACTCAACATTATTTTTAAACTTCAGCAGTCTATGGACAGAGAGAGGTCTAGATTCCCTAAAAGATTTAGAAGGTTGCCTACTACATTGCAACTCAACTAGTTGAGCCATGTGGTCAGATCGAATTCCACTTATCTGAGACTGTTTTATTATACTACCATTAGTTATTACATTATCGATACAAGTAGAGGAAGTGGCCGTTATTCTCGTGGGCTCATTAAATACAAAGTCCAGGTTAAATGATTTAAAAAGAGATATAAATAAACGCGCCTCAGAAGACCTTCTTAAAATGTCTACATTAAAATAGGGGATGAAAGTTTGTAGGAAACTTTGTCAATTTTAAACCGATCGGGCTGGGACTACATGCATAATTTATACATACAGATAAATAAAATTGAAGTGTCTGTTTGTAATTAAAAAATAACAGCTTTTCACTAAAGGCATATAAAAGTATACACGCTATTGACACTAAAAAACCAAGTTTTAAAATTTTTCTCTGTCTGTCTGTCTGTCTGTCTGTTTGTTCCGGGTAATCTCTGAAACGGCTGGATGGATTTTAACGGGACTTTCACAGACGGATAACTTATGTTACAAGGAGTAACTAAGGCTACCTTTATTTATCAAAAATATTAGGGTACGCGACAATAAGGATGAAACTAAATCTACGCGTTTGAAACCGCAGGGCACAGCTATTAATCATAAATGATAATATATTAATGTATTTAACTTTCATTTTGCGGTTTGCAAACACAATTATAATAACAATGAGACCATTAAAAATCATTTTGCATCACTAACTATGAATATTCAACTGTTTAAGTAGTTCATGAACAAACTTTCTTTGTTTCCAACTGTTTCGTACAACTGACTTAATCTTGTTAACCCACTTCGGGACTTACAATTATTATTTGGACATTTAGAAGTTGGAATTAGGTATTTATTTAAAAGCAAAAAAAAATTGATAAATTTTTTTTGAAGCCGATTAAAAAAAAAATTTTTTTATTTTTTTTTGTTAAGTCTATGCATAAGGTAGTTTACATACGGAATAGAGATGGATAAAATTTAAGTCTATGTTTTAAATTTTTTGGAACTTTCATTGGCAGATAGGCTGTTAAAAGGAGGAAGTTTTTTTTTAATTAGTTTTCTGCGACATAAAGCAAATATATTTATTTCATATATAGTTATCCCATGAAATTAAGTCTACGCGTGCGAAACCGCGAAGCACAGCTAGTTTTATGTATAAAATGAAAAAAAATGATTCTTCAATTCAAAACCTTAAAGTACAGTTCGACTCATAAAGATCGTTACAGAACAATTTTAAATGTTCAAAAATAGATTTTTCAAATATCGAACGAAAGGATAGGTACATTTTATGTGCTTATAAAGCCAAACGCGAGCCTCAGCGGACGCAACAACTCTAATCATAATTTTATTCAAAGGTTAAAAAGTTATATTGCGTGCCATCTGTGCCGAAACATGCCAAACCACAGAATAAATTAATAATACTTTGTTATACACTAGAGTAAACATCAAAGCTGTTCAGTTGTAATTTGAATTTTTTTCGAATACGTAAGACCCGCGTCATATTTTATGTACATAATGAAGTTGATGTGGGTAAATTAAATTCACCATTTAAATATTACTAACGGACGTCACGCGGTTTCACCCGCGTAGTTCCCGTTCCCGTGGGAGTACGGGGATAAAATATAGCCTATGTTACTCGCTGATGATTTAGCTATCCATTGCTGAATAGATTTTCAAGATCGGCCAAGTAGTTTCGGAGCCTATTCGATGCAAACAAACAAACAAAATAACAATTTGGAAAGCTTTACAGCACCACAATTTTGTACTCATTATCATGGATTGTATTAAAAATATTTTTCTACCAAAACCTTGAGCAGAAACAAAAAAAAATATAAAAAGTGTTTTACATTATAAATAAAAGATACGCATACTTAATTAGTATTGGGTCGTTTCGAAATCCTGGTAAATATGATTTATGCAAAAAACAGTCTAAATGTGTCGACAAAAGAATTAAAATCGATCGCAACACACAACGTATCGTACGCAGTGCGAACGCGAGCCGATTTCTACAAGCCGATTGCCACTTTCACTCAGAGAAACTGAGGGTTTTTGTCCATTGTCGCTCGCCGCGCAACGATCGCGGATTTCGAATGTCGAACACCAGTGACGGATTTCGAATTTCGAACATACACTCATTTGGAACACATTCCAGACACATTTAAGCAAAAATTTTCAGTTTTTTAATTTTTGTTTATTTTTTGTCCTATTTTAATTATTTTTAAACTATAGTGATTAAGAAATAATAATTATGTTACATAGCGCACTGACAACAAGGAAGAGTTTTAATACTTTCAAGGATATTTTTTTTGATAGTTAATTTTATTCCATGTGAAATACCTACTATATTAATCATTATAATCACTTTAAAATATACTTTAAAAATCGTGCAGATCTATGTAAAAAATCTTCCATATAATTTGCTCAAAAAATACTACGGAAGCTCGCGCTTATTCAAAGTCTAATAATATTTATAGAATTTACTACAAAAACATCAAGAAACAAATAGCTAATTATTACTATAATAGTAAAATTATATTTAGCTAATGACCTATTTCGCCGAAAATAAAAAAACGAACAAAAAAAATACGTACCATTTTCTCCAAATTCCACAAAATATAATTCCAAATACAAAAATCTTTCGCACCACTTAACTAGCACAGTACAGTCGTCCACAGAAATAGCACGTCAGAAAAACCACTTAAAGAAAAATATACCACTTTGTTATATAAAACTATTTTCGTTAAAAATTTATATATCTCGTTGTTTATGTTTATATAAACATGACGTCCTGTCGTCTGTCTGTGTTGAGAGACAGTCGTGGACTGGCTGGTGGTAGGAAAGTATGAAGGAACGCTGTTAACATTCTGTGGTGCGCGCGAGTCGATATGCGGACCTAACTGTCTTGAGACTTGACGTGAATTTTAAGCTCAGCTTAAAAACGAGAGTGATGTGTGTACGGACCATTTTTGGTTGTTTTACGTGTGAGAGTTTTATAATAAATATTTGTTAGTTGGTGTTAAACATATTTAGGTATTGTTAGAAAGAAAATAATAAAAATTATTGTTTTTATTATTTCGACGGGGATTTTGATATCACGTTAAAAGATATGTGAACTTAAAAATAAATTGTTCTGATTAAGCTCAACAGTACAATTTTACGAGAATTTCACTGGCATATAACTGATGCTACAAGCAGCAACTTAGGCTACTTTTATTAAATTAATAAAACCACTACTGAAGTTAAATCTAAGCAGGTGGAACCGCGGGACAGCTATTTTCTACCATAAAAATTAAAAAAAAATCTTTTATAAACTAGTAACTTTATATTCCGTCACGATATTTTAACCAAAATCACTTTTCTTAACATTGATTGAAATTATGTTGACACCTAAAACATAAAGACGCATAAAAGCTCTATCAGCTCACTAAAAGTATCAAGATTACTTGCGTAAGAAATACCTACGGGATTTTAATGTTTTTGTTGAAGTAGATATTCATTTTTCTTTCACCCCCTTATGATCCCAGCCACGTATTAAAACGAGATGAAAAATCTATATCTATACAGATAAATAAAATTAGAGTGTCTGTTTGTAATTCCAAAATAACAGCTTTTCACTAAATACTTACGAAAGTATACACGCTACTGACACTAGAAAACCAAGTTTAAAAAAATTGTTCTGCCTGTCTGTCTGTCTATCTGTCTGTTTGTTCCGGGTAATCTCTGAAACGGCTCGACCGATTTTAACGGGACTTTCACTGGCAGGTAGCTGATGTTTCAAGGAGTAACTTAGGCTACTTTTATGAATTAAAAATATTAGGGTTCCGTGACAATAAGGATGAAACTAAATTTACGCGTGTGAAACCGCGGGGCACAACTAGTGTACAATATATTCAGTTCTTGCCATTGTTTTACTTCCTTGAGTATTATAGTATTAGTGACAAAGTAATGAATATTTTTAGACCAAAACAATGAATAAAAAAGCAAGAAAAACGGAGTTCCTAAAGCACATTGCGTCGACATCAATTCATTTATTTGGCAAACATTTACAGCAGATTACATTACGAATTATTGGTGCCACTCAGATCTCTCTAGGACACACTTTCTTGCTAGGGTAATTACGGTGAAGGATCCTTCACCGTAATGCACATGGTGTGAAATCACTGCACATAAGTTTTTAGAAAAACTCATAGGTACGGGCCCCGCTGGGATTTGAACATGCGTCGCTAGGTCCCTCTTGTCTTTAACTACGTTGGTATGGCGTTAAAATTGTCTATTAGAAAATACATAATACAACCTTTCCGCTTTTCCAATGATTGTTAAAATACTTCTCCAAGCATACATGTCTTTATAAAGGGCATAGACATACTGGGTGGCAAAGAGAACCTGCTTGTTTGACATTGGTGAGGCCATGCCACCACGACGTGAGTGCGTGCGTTCAACCAATTGATTGATAATCTATACATCTATATCAATATACATACATACAATACAGATAAATAAAATTGAAGCATATTAAAGTATACACGCTGCTGACACTAAAAAACTAAGTCTTACAATTTTTCTCTGTCTGTTTGTTTCTGAAACAGCTAGACCGATTTTAACGGGACTTTCACTGGCAGGTAGCTGAAGTTTCACGGAGTAACTTAGGCTACTTTTATTTATTATAAATATAAGGGTTCCGCGACAATAATGATGAAACTAAATCTACGCGGGTAAAACCTATTTTTACCCGCATTAACCACAGCTGGTTAAATGTATGTAAATAAAAATCCATAGAAAAATTTATGTAAGCGCATGGCTGCAAGAGTTCTGAAGTTCTATTTTACAAATTCTAGACCCTATAATATTAATATTGATATATTTCCAACATATTTGGCAATCGTTACAGGTCATTCATTCGATCGCCGATTTTCCTCGAAAAAAGGGGTTACGAAGGTCAGATGGCAATATTATCGTATAAAAATCAGGTGATCAGCCACATCGGGATGAATCAATCTGACCCCTAATACATGGGATAAGGCCAGGGAGATGATGATATTTCCAACACTTCAATAGTATCGTTGCCTTATTATCACACTTGCAAAACAATTCATAGCACACACGTCGAAAAGTGAAAGTGAATCGTTTAATCGTTTCCGACGGGTACCGAAATCGGTTGCAATTGCTTGTTACGAGTTCAGTTATGTTAACTAATTTTGACTCATTAAACAGTTGCATTATTCGACTTGCACTGACACAACTATATGTCTGACAGACTAACAGACAATATTTGATAGCTATCTCTGTCTTTTAAAAAGGATCGGCAATTTGTAAAGATGTTAAGTGCCAGTGAAAATCCCGTTAAAATCGGTCCAGCCGTTTCGGAGATTACCCGGAACAAACAGACAGACAGACAGAGAAAACATTTAAAACTTGGTTTTTTAGTGTCTGTAGCGTGTATACTTTCATATGCATTTAGTGAAAAGCTGTTATTTTGGAATAACTAACGGACACTTCAATTTTATTCATCTGTCTAGATGATTAGAGTTTACTTTCCTATATCAGTAATGGTTAGCTTAACAAGTATGTAAGTAAAACAATGTCGAGTAATTTTACAACCGCAAGGAGAAAACTGGAACAAACCAAGCCATCAGCGAACGAAAGTCTAAGGTCTGTAAGATCTTTGTTCAGACACTGTTCCTTTATCTTCAACAACATTGACAGCCTTTGTTTTGCAACTGAAAGCAATCTTATTACCTTGACGACCTAATCCGAGAGGAATGGGATTCCAAGAGTGGTTTCGATTTACTCCTTGCATACAAATTAATCTATAATATATACAGATAAGTAAAATTAAAGTGTCTTGTAGCAGCGTTTCTTCACTCGCTACATAGATGGCGCTACTCGCTAACAAATGCGATGTTTGAGTACAAATACACGAGAACCCAAATCGCGCAATAAGAGTTTTCAAGCGCATTGCAGTATATATACAAGTTTCCTAATGGAACAGTTAGATCCTCCCGACGCCGTCCGAGGCACGTTCTTGTCGCCCCTGACGACGACATCACATTGCTTCAGCAAGCAATGTCTCAAAAGCACACACCAAACCGACCATTGTTCCCTCCTCGCCGGCGAGGCTCGTGGCGAACTCTACGTCATCGTCTCCTCCGTCCTTTGCTAGGGCCGGCGCGCGCCGAGCCACTAGCCTTAAACACGTCCCCAAATAATACCATTCAGATCCAGCTCCCTAGCTCATCCCCCAGCAACGCTCTAAGCCGAGGTCTAAGCCCCGCACCGGGGTGCCCTTAGCTGTGTTGCTTAGTATTCAAGTTTAAGGTCGCCTGGAGTCCTTTGGGTCTCGCCCTATTGTCCGGTTAAGCAGTGGAGGTGACTCCCCCCTACCAACTGCGAGAAACCATATACAACCAAAAAAGGAACAGTTAAAGCCGCGGTTTCCCAGACATGACACCCGCCTGGCTGGAAGACCTTCCCTTTGCTGGGGATAAGCATGATCACTCGCTCTCTCCACAGTCTGTTTGCTACTCAAAGTTCAGGCGTATAATGCGTATGAAAATTTGTTTGTACATAAAATGTTCGGTCTGTCAGTCTATTTGTTCCGCTAATCTCTGAAACGACTGGATATATTTTTAACGAAACATTCATGGCGGATAGCTGGTGTTACAAGGAGTTGCTTAGACTATGTTTGCTATACAAAATATTAGGGTTCAGCAAAGCTATTCTTGAAATTAAGTATACGCGGGGGAAACCTCAGCGCACAGCTAGTGTTTAATAATTTAAAAAACCGAACAGTTTATATAAAAATATTAATATTTTTGCATTGAATACGTCATTTATCGATGAAAGCTATGAGGCTTTTTAACATCACGCCGCTGCGAAGAAATTCTGTTTGACAAAAATTTCTACGCTTAGCCTGCACGAGGGAAACCGGGGCATGGCACGTACAAGATAAATAAATAACAAAGCTGTAACAACATTGTTATTTACTACAAATAGCCTGCCAAATAAGCTATAAATAAAAACACTCCTCAGATAAAACCCAACTATTAATCAAACAAACTCATAGATTTGCTAACAAACTATCGGGGTAGTACATGGGACCAGAATTCGAAGATCTCTATTGACTGGTGAAAAATCCCCTCTTTGTTTATAAAGTGAACTGAGCTTGAGAAGCAGGGGAGGTCAACGCGACTGGTAATCAAGAACTACTTTCACTCGCCACGTACATTTTGCAACTGACCTTAATATAATGTTGTTAAGAACAGTGCATTGGCTGAGAAAATATATATTAATGCACTCGAATGCATATTGTTACGTGAACCAGGAACAGATGAGTTTTAACATTCAAAAAGTATCCGATCAACTTTTTTTATTGATTAAGTACAATCTATACATCTATAGAGATAAATCACATTGAAGTATATGTTGTTATTCTAAACTAACAGCTAATGAATAAATGCACAACATGAAAGCATATACGGATTATACGGTACATAAATGAATTAGAAAAAAAAAATTTTTTTTAGTTTACTCAGTCGGTTTGTTCCGGGTAATCTCTGAAATGCTGGACTAATTTTTACGGGACTGACAGATACCTGATTTTCAAGCAGTGATTTAAGCTTTTCTTTAATACAATTGAAGAATGCACAGGTCAAACCGTGGGGCACAAATAGTAGTCAAATTACTTATAGGCCATACAAAACGCAGACGAAATGTCTTGCAAGCTTATATAAATGACTAGCTAAGCCCTGCAGTTACACCCGCGAATAATTTAACTACCTCGAATGTGTTATTCTGAGGTATAAGCTATATTACTGTAAAGTTTCATCAAAATCCATTCATTACTTTTTGCGTGAAAGAGTAACTAACATTTACATACACTCTTACAATCTTTCGCGTTTATAATATTACTAGGATAGTAATTAAAATTAGTAGGATTAAAAAGTAAAAATAAAATAACGAAAAACTCTGCATATCACCGCTTTATTGGTGTCAATTGAAGATCAAATTGTTCAAAAGATCATATAATTCAAAGTCGTCTAGATATTATTGCGAACATAATCTTGCAGTGTCTACCGTCAGTCGACATTTCAATAAAATACTAGCTCGCCTTGAAAAAGTTATCGACACTTGGTTGTTATATATTTAAAAAAAACATTCAGCAAGGTCTGATAGTAAAAAATGAAACGACACCTAGATGCTGGACTGAGTATGATGCAAGCCAATTTTTCGGTTGCTCTAGTATTTAATGATGACTATGATTTGACCTTGAATGCGCAAGAGTAATTTAAAGCCGTGGTGGTCGTTGGGCTGGAGCAGTCGTCTGCTGCGCAAGCGATGCAAGTTCGAAGTCGTTGTGACGATTTGAAAGTATTCAAATTATTTAAAACTATCGGACGTCACGCGGTTTCACCCGCGTAGTTCCCGTTCCCGTGGGAGTACGGGGATAAAATATAGCCTATGTTACTCGCTGATGATGTAGCTATACATTGCTGAAAGAACTTTCAAAATTACATTTAAAAAAAAGTTTTAAGTGTATTCAAATAAATATACTTTGAATATACATCACACTAATATAATAAAAAGGAATGTTGTGATTGTTTTTTTGTTTGTTTTCATTGAATAGGCTCCGAAACTACTTGACTGATCTTGAAAATTCTTTCACCTATGGATAGCTACTAGCTACATCATCAGCGAGTAACATCCCTACTTAATCTCTACTAATATTATAAATGCGAAAGTAACTCTGTCTGCCTGTCTGTTACGCTTTCCCACTTAAACCTCTCAACCGATTTTGATGAAATTTGGCACAGACAATCTTTAGACCCTGAGAAAGAACATAGGCTACCTTTTATTTATCAAAAATATTAGGTTTCCGCGACCATAAGGATGAAACTAAATCTACGCGGGTGAAACCGCGGGGGACAACTAGTAGGCTATATTTTATCCCCGTACTCCCACAGGAACGGGAACAACGCGGGTGAAACCGCGTGACGTCCGCTAGTTTCGAATAATTTGAATAAGCAAGATCTTCTACAGATATATTTGAGTACAAGTATTGCAAATACTAAATAGTACTTCGAAACCGATATAAATCAAGTGTGTAGTCCTATAATGAATGTATGAATGTATTATATACTCATAAAGATAGTCATGGTGAAAGGTGGTATTTACTTTCATAATTCATGATTCACACAATGTTATACGGATATTATAAATATTCCGGATATCAACACTGTTATTTAGAATAGAGCTGTCACCGTGATTACTAATGGAAGTGACATAATATAATATACGTGGATGTAGCATGAATGTGTTTTTCATATACATAATCCTACTAGTATTGTAAATGCGAAAGTTTATTAGTATGGATGCATGATCACAGTATCTCAACGAGGATCGGCTATCTACGCGGGATATAGATATAGTGCACAAGTGTGCGCAAACACAGGTGCACTCTTTATTCCCTCACTCTCATAGTCCGATGGGAGGCAATCCGACACGACCGGAGAGAGATCAGGCGTAGGACCACCGGCTTGACGTGCTTTCCGAGGGGGTGAAAACACCGTCAAATTACAAACTCCGGGCATTTATAGTGAATGTTTTAACAGAAAAACTCAATATCTCTTTTTACCCGACGCGCCCGTATATCCAACCCGGGACCTCTTGATTGGCAGGCAAACTTACTAACCACTAGACCAAAGAGGCAGGATTGTGATATATAAATTTTATACACTAGAACACAGGCTATAATTTGTAAAATATTGTGTGTTTTGTCCATAAGTAAAATCCTAAGCAGACAAATTTATAGGCGCATGTACTACATACATATTAGGTATTTTGATGATGTCTCGGGCAGAAGCCAGTCTAAATAATATATTAACAACTAGCGGACGTCTCGTGGTTTCACCCGCGTAGTTCCCGTTCCCGTGGAAGTACGAGGATAAAATATAGCCTATGTTACTCGCTGATGATGTAGCTATCCATTGAAGAATTTTCAAGATCGGTCAAGTAGTTTCGGAACCTATTCTAAGCAAACAAACAAACGAAAAAACAATCAAATCTCTCCTCTTTATAATACTACTATAGAGTAAAATACGTGCCAAAAAACGGCGTCTGTCTGTCACGTTAAGCTCTCATAAACGGTGAAAAGAGGGTGTTGTACTTACCTTTTCTGAAACTTCTTGGAAAGCCTGAGCTTAGATTAAAATCAAATAGTAAGGATGCTAGTGATCTAAGCCATATAATCACCGGACATTGCATCGCACTTCACCACCGAAGCTTTCACGGCTAACCGGTACATACCTAGCACTTCCTGCAACTAATACCGACCTATATCCGCCTCCACAACTGGTATTAACTGCTAATTTGTTTCTTACCTTATAACCAGTTTTGACGTTTAAGTACGTGACTGTCTTTGGGTAGAAAAAACTGATTGAATAAGCTTCTAATTAATTCAGGAATAGTTTTGTTTAGATGTAATTCAGAAATAAGTCACGTAATGTATGTCACGTAATAAGACGTATGTATAGTGCCTGAGATACGTTGGCACTTAATCATCTTCGGTGGAAAACAATGCCTCAGAGGGCCTAGTGTGAGTTTTTCACATTTGTATAGGATCGGAACAGCGCCTCTGTCGGGCTAAAGATGACACTATTGTGAGCCCATACAAATCTGTGATTACGTCGACGCGATGAATTGTGACGGCGATTTTAAGAAAACTCGCAGGCACTCTGCTCACTCCTTCAGACTCTTCTGAGTGTGAAGGATGTCACTTGCGTAGACTTAACTTCACGAATGGTTTTATTTCGCGGAACCCTCATTATTTATGTAATAAAAGTTATTCCTTATAACATCAGCTAACTGCCAGAGGAAGTACAGCTAAAATCGGTCTAGCCGTTTCAGAAATTACCAGGAACAAACAGACAGACAGACACACAATCAGATAGAGATTGTTTTTTTAAATGTAAAGTTAGAATGACAAACAGACACTTCAAATGTGTATAAGTATATATAGATTTTTTATTGAGGACTAGCTGTGCCCCGCGGTTTCACCCGCGTAGATTTAGTTTCTTCCTTATTGTCGCGGAACACTAATATTTTTAATAAATAAAAGTAGCCTAAGTTACTGCTTGAAACATCACCTACCTACCAGTGAAAGTTAAAATCCGTCCAGCCGTTTCAGATATTACCCGGAACAAACAGACAGACAGACAGACGGACAGACAGACAGACAGAGAAAAAAAATTAAACTTGGTTTTTTAGTGTCTGTATCGTGTATACTTTCATATGCATTTAGTGAAAAGCTATTATTTTGGAATTACAAACAGACACTTCAATTTTATTTATCTGTATAGATGTATAGACATTCTTTAGAATAATGTGTCTATAAAGTGGGTCGAGCACAGTGCCCCAAGTCTAGGTTAACACGTTCGAACGTCGTCGGTTGATCTTGCGTTTTGAGCTTTTTCTATGGAGGCGTAAAGCTTCCTACACTCGCTTGAGGCGCTTTTTAAAGCTCCAATACAAAATATGGAATATACGCAGACTTTATCGTCAATCTACAACATAATTTTAATGTTAAAACACCGTGCCACATTGCGTTTCGATGGCTACACGAGGTTATGTACAAGGAACTATTATGAAACACGCATCGAATGAGAACGGTGTGTCGTGACGTTGTTTGTGTTGTTACCTCAATGTCTATTGAACCGACAAACATGATAGACTAATGTGAAATCAATACTACTCAATACTCGCCTGCAGTTTTACTTGCGTGCTAATAAGATTTCACATATTAACTAACCTCCCTGAAACATATTAGGATTGGAATTTTGGAAACCTTTTTGTTGAATAGGTACTAATTTCTTTATTTATACTTATTAGAAGCCGTGGTGGCCGTGGGCTTTAGGTTTCGCCTGCTACGCAAGCGACGTAAGTTCGAATCCCAGCGGCCTGTACCAAAGAGGTTTCTTAAAACATATGTGCACTGATTTTCCACCACGTGCTTTAGTGAAGGAAAATATCGTGAGGAAAACTGCAAATGTCTGAGAAGTAATTCAAAGACATACCTATGTTTAGTGCCTGAGACGCGAAACTCACCAACTGTCACGTTGTCACTTAATCATCATCGTGGTAGTTATTGTTATTACAACACCTCTGCCTACCCCTTCGTGGACCCTTCTGGGATGGCGTGAGCATATATACTTCAACTGTATCGTCATGAGCGGTTACTACAGCAACTCGTGATTAGCTCTTACGACAGGCAGGGGATACCATAGCCAAACTCTTAGGCCCTGGCTATTGGGTGGAAGGATAGGGGCGTGCGTTTTGATTCAAAAGCTTCCTACTTTAAGCCATCCTAAACACAAGTACGTTACAATGCCACGATGTAACAATACATAGACACAGTATAAATATACGCTTTAGAAGCAGTAAGGAATCTAAGAGAGTCTGACAGGTTTAACCCAGATTACCGATTTTATTTGTAATAAAAGGTACGAAGATCAGATGGCAGTCGCTTCGTATAAAATCAGGTGATCAGCCACATCGGGTTGAATCAAGTGCCGACCCCAACAATGTATGGCCTTATCGGCCAGGGAGATGATGATATGGTACACGAAGTACCAGGCGCACATAACGGACAAGGAGTTGATAAGTTGATTGCGACTAACATGGAGCCATATCGGGATGAATATAATATAGATGTATCCAGTAGATGTGCACATCTGTGTGAGTGAGTTCGAAGTATTTGTTCATAGATTCCTTACTGTTTATAAAGCTTATATTTATACCGTGACATAGATGTCACAAGACGTATGGGTAAATGTCCAGCGAGTACACATGCATACAATAAAGTGCTTTGTGTAATCGACCATGACTAGATTTTTGTGTGAACGACCTTGTCCAGCTAAAGATACCTTGTTCGTTTGATACTTATTATGCTTGATATAGAGACCAAAGCTCCTAATCACTTCCTACTAATATAATGAATTGATCGCAGAGTAATCTACCTTAGAATATTGTGGCCTTACTGAGTACTACTTCGCCAGTGTGTCTTGGAAGAGGAGACAGGGGGGCCTTATATATTTCTCTGTCTACCCCTTATCAATTTGTGTGTGGTGAGAAAGTACCAGGGCCCCAACCATAAGCTCTTAATGCAATGATAATTCAGTTGTGCGAAAGTGACAGAGGTATACACGTCACATACATCTGTCTCATAAATGAGTGAAACTATATGGCAATAAGAGCTCATGGTATGAGTAAACATTTTCCACCACTTAAGCGAATGCAGGGGAAGCTAGTATTAAAATAAATACATTTAAAGCGTAAAATTATAAATACTTTTAAAGCGATATCTAAGAACCTTATTGGAAAATTACCAAAAAACCTAAATCACTATGTCAAATTTATGACAAATGCCACTGTCATTATATAATGTCAAAACGGACAATTTTGTACGAGATATTTTCAATCGAAGTTGGGCCCAGTAGATCTTTAAAATGAATAAAAAATCTGAAATGGGTAAGAGTTTAATGGCCGTACATGTGGATCCGATGGAGTGTCCGTTTAGGGAGTTCCGGGACAATGAGCTATCACCCGAGTTTTGGGGAATGGTGAGAGAAAACAGAATAAAATGTTTAATAAATTTGCTTTTACACATGACTTCACCCTTAATCCTTAATACTTGATACGGTTTCAAGTTCCATCTGTAAATCTTTGGGCTGTTTCTATTCGCATAACGTTATCTTAAATTAAACTCTTATCTAGCAGCAGAATGTGTAGTGCGAGTTTTTCACTGCCGCCGTCACAAGTCACTGCGTCGACGTAAACGCAGATTTGTATAGGATCGAAACAGCGCCTCTGTCGGCCTAAAGATGACACTATTGTGAGCCCATACAAATCTGGGGTTACGTCGACGCGGTGACTTGTGACGGCGATTTTAAGAAAAAAAAAATAACGTGAATCAAGTCATGTGCATGAAACCTAACTAAGTAGATAAATGAAAATTATGAACCATCTAAGGAGCCCATCTTTTATCTCCAGAGTCCAGCAGCATATCGTTCAACACTGATGGTGTCCAAGATGCTAACCAAACCACCTCCGGATTACGTGTGGGTGGACGATCAGACTCAGCCCTTGCCACGGTCGGTACGTCGGTATTTGAACGGGTGGGTGAGGGCAGAGGAACTCGCCATGAGCCGATGGGATGCGGAGATTGTGGTCTTTGAGGTAAAGTGGCTTTTTAAATCCCATAAAATTTAATCGAATTTCCTAGCCCTACTTTGTTGCGGTTGACACTTCATTGAACCCAATGTAACTATGACTCTGATGTGGCCTTCCCAGTTTTACGGGGTGTGATTGCCTGGTCTAAGCCGGTTGTCAGACATTCTTCTTAGGTTTCTGTAATGATTGCCGAAGATATTCAATTTAGTTAATAAGGTTGGTAGAAGAACACGAGAGCCAACAACCATTTTGTCAGCGAAGCATGCGCAAGAGTTATTATGCTTCAATTCCCCTTTAATTCCCAAATTTCAATATTTAATATTGTGTTCTCTGTTCTTATGAAGTTATTATTTTGACCAGGAGAACAATGGCGGAAAGATGTCAATCTCTGATACTCAGATGAGTCACACTCAAGTTCTGATGAGATCTTCGTTCTGCAGACGAGTGCTATCTGCTTGTTTCATGCTGGAGAGAGTGGACCAGGGTTTGGTATTATCATTTCTATACCAATAACACGGTAAAACAATATGTAGTGTTATTTTAATGAAACAGAAGCACCGTATATACATAAGCTTACTACGCTTATATTTCTGCTGTGACCGAAGTGAACTTTAAAGAAGCCTTTATCTCAGTTAAAGTATTATCTGCTAACTTTGCTGAACAGGCATGATGGAAACCAAAGCAGAAGCAACCAAATAACGGAAAAGAAGTCATTTGAACTGTATTATTTATTATTTTAAACCTAGCATTGCACAAGGCGTGATCTTAATGCTTATACTTTTAATGCGTATGAGTAAAGGTTTCCATGTGTTTTTTCAGATTGAACACCAATGGGAGAATTTTATATTCACCCTCCCTCCAGAAGGTTGGCGGGCAAGGTATCACATATACTCCCCAGGGATGAAGTCTGGAGGTGGCCCGCAACATCGGCCTGGATTGTCTAAAAGCGGTTCGTACAAAGAAAAATCCCAATTCTTCCCTCTATGCGCTCACTAATAGACAAAAGCGCTATAATGTCGCGAATCAGTCATCGCTATAGGTCAACGGCTATAGCCAGTCTAGCATACTTGCTAAGATCAGTGATTTGGTTATGTTTGACCTTGCTCGCATCGTTACTTGGAAACATACATTCATACATACATTCTCAAGCCTGTATTCTTGGAAGGGGTAGGAAGAGGTGTTGTATAACAACCCCTACCTTACACCGAAGATGATTAAGTAAGTGCCAACGTGACAGATTGTGAGTCTATTTTCGTCCCAGCCACTATACATACATCTTTGAATTACTTCTCAGACATGCAGGTTTCCGCACGATGTTTTCATTCACCGTAAAGCACGTGGTGTGAAATCGCTGCACATAAGTTTTGAAAAACTCATTGGTATAGGCCACGCTTGGAATAGAACTTGCATTGCATTGCCAGGCGACTGCTCAAACTCCAATGATCATTAGAACAAAATCAACAATTGACCATAATACATAGGTATACAAAACATAGGTATACATACATACCTATACAAAATCTTGTATCTATCAATCACCAGGTTGCTACCTCGTTCGCCTCTACCACCTGGGTGCCTGGCGCTGTGTGTGGGTGTCTGACCAGGTGCCAGTAGACGCGACCGACGCCCCGCTGCTTCCATTCTCACCCATGATGTCACATACACACACCACAGTAGTGAAGCCTGGAGCGAAGCAGGTTCCCACCACCATCACTTCCAATGTCGTGCATCTCTGGCCACTACTTCTTTGTAAGGTAATTTAGACTCTAATCCTCTTCAATTCAGTAGTTAATCAGCTATCATCATCGTACTTTGAAATCACGTGACGAACGATAGCTCTTATGGTAATGGGATTTATACATATCTACGTGGTTTATCAACCTTAACTATGTTTGAACATAGCAGCAAAACTGTCTATTATTAGACTGTTTTCTTCTTCTTGGCCATGTCTCATACAATGTTGGGGTCGGCACTTGATTCAACTTGATGTGGCTCATCAACAGCTGTATTTTCAAAGCGTCTTAGCTGCTTTCTGTCTTTCGCAATCCCACTTAAATGGGAAATCTGTAAAGATAGTTGTCAGATTTTCTTAGGCTGTTTGCTGATTGACCTGTGCTCTGACTGCCGAAGAGATGGTATAGACCGAGCGCTTAACGTGATCTCTGAGGCACGAAAAACCGTTCTAGCCTAATAGACTGGTAGGGTTTAAGAAAAGTTTAACGACACGAGTGCTGCAAAAAACTTGCGTGTTGGTTCAAAAATGACTGTAGCTAGAACAAACGATTTTGAAACAAAAATCCACCTGCAAGCCCTCAGGCGTTTAGATACATAACTAACATCGTTATCTGAAATCTAGATCTTATCATTATCATAATACCTGGATCATTAATTGCTATCATTTCGAAAGCACACGCGTCAAACTATGACGCTAAATTGCTGATAGGCGTGAAATTCCATTCCAATGTTTTTAGAATGTAGTGACGATGGATTGATCTCGCGAGGACACATCGAAAGGTGAACTAGGTGTTCTTGGTAAGTACAATATATTCAGCATGTTTCGAATTGACTGATATATAAAAGTACCTACCTGCACAAATTGTAACACGAAGATCCCTGGTTCGAACAAAGTTTCAGGCTTTCTTAGTCATTTCTTAATAACAGCCCGGAGTCTGGATTAGTGCCTGATCGTAATAGACTCGACTGCTACTACATGGGACTTATTACTAGGGAAATGTGGGTGTATTATGAATACAGGTTGCCTGCCCATTCGGCGAATATAGACCTGAGCATACGTATGTATAAACTAATGAAGAGAATGAACAGAGTGCCTAGTGCGAGTTTTCTTCAAATCGCCGTCACAAGTCATCGCGTCGACGTAAACGCAGATTTGTATGGGCTCACAATAGTGTCATCTATAGGCCGACAGAAGCGCTGTTTCGATCTTATATAAATCTGCGTTAACTTTGACGCGGTGATTTGTGACGGCGGCAGTGAAAAATTCGCACTAGGCACTCTGTAGAAAAAACGAAACAACCCTGGTAACATATTTTTTCGTATTTCAATTAATTTAGATTTTTGATGAACTCAACATCCTAAACAAAATGATGTTTAAGTTCAGTTTTAGTTTGTGTTTCCGTCACTAGATGGAGTTGTACACTTTTATACTAGGTATCATTGCGCTCTTTTTCTTGTATATATAGTTTTAAGTTAGTATCAATAAATGCTCTATCTATGCTTTCCGGAGTTTAAATGTATCCTCATTCCACGGCCATCCCGACCATGAACAATGATGCCTACCTATATGAAAATTGTCTCGTGGAGCAGCTCGTGGCACAGTTGCTATTGCGCATATCATTCGATCAGCGAAGTTAAGCAACCATACTCCTAGCCAGTAGTTGGATGGGTGACCGCCCGAGTTCCCTCCGTGCCTCGGAGAGCACGTTAAGCCGTCGGTCCCGGTTGCCAATTTAACATCTTTGGCAATCGTTACAGGTCAGTCAGAGGCCTAAGAGAGTCTGACAACTGGTTAAACCCAGATTGCCGATTTTCCTCGCAAAAGGGGTTACGAAGGTCAGATGGCAGTCGCTTCGTATAAAAATCTGGTGATCAGCCACATCGGATTGAATCAAGTGCCGACCCCAAATACATGGGATAAGGCCAGGATGATATGACATTTGTTTGTATTATAATGCCTGAGATTCGGGGAATACAGGCGTGTGCAAATGTATAGGTAGCTTTAATAGCGTATGTAATCGAAGTGAAAGTGTGAAAGACTATGCTCAATGCACTTAGAACTTATCAAATAGTTAACGATGCAAGTGACTGCTTTTGGCATCAAAATCGTGCTCACACTAACATATTTCATCTATACATATATACAGATAAATAAAATTGAAGTGTCTGTTTATAATTCCAAAATAACAGCTTTTCACTAAATGCACATGAAAGTATACACGCTACTGACACTAAAAAACAAAGTTTTAAATTTTTTCTCTGTCTGTCTGTCTGTCTGTTTTTTCCGGTTAATCTCTGAAATGGCTGGACCGATTTTAACGGCACTTTCAATGGCAGGTAGCTGATGTTTCAAGGAGTAACTTAGGCTACTTATATTTATTAAATGTATTAGGGTTCCGCGACAATAAGGATGAAACTAAATCTACGCGGGTGAAACCGCGGGGCACAGTTAGTCTAGCTTAAAGTTCATAGCTTAGAATATACTTTCAGAAGGTAATGCGATTTCTTACAATGATGTATGACTGTCAAAGGTTATAGTAATCCCGTGGGAAGGTTTAGTTTCCCAACACTTGCAATCACTAGACTACGTTGATAGTACTTTCTACTTAGCTGTACTTGCGAAATCCGAAGAACCGCAACGTTCAATTATGTTGCATTTTGCGGCAGTCATTTGTAAAATTGTTCGTTGTTTACCAATATTGTACGTTTTGGAATTCTATTTAGCGTTTTGCTTAGACAAAGTCTTGTTTTCATAGACATTATTAAATTGCGTGATGCAATCGGCGTTTTTGGTACAATTACATTGAGTAATAACTTTAAAATAGTTATGTAAGTAGACGAAAATAAATTTGAGCATGATTAATTTTGTTTTGAGCGTTCAAAATTTCACAATGTATTATAGCTACTATAGCGCCTGCGAACTTCGGTATAAACAAACACGCGTAATTGCTAATATAATTTCGACAGGCGCTATTAAAACTCGCGGCGCCTGACATGAATTCCGATGAAGACACGGATTGTGTGGAAGACGAAGGGATGTCAGAATTTAATCTGATGCATGCTCTCACTGGAGCTATGTCCCTGACATATTTGCTGAAGGGTTAGTTAATTTTATTTATAAATTCATACAAACAGGTACCTACTTAGTACGAATAAGAGATAATGACAGTTAGCCAGACGAAGAGAGCTTTTACAGATTACGTAATCCTTGTGCGATAAGCAAGTGTCTGCTTATCTGTCTTTTCAAGGCTGAACTGAATTACTGTCTACTACTAAATATATTATTTTAACTTCTTTATATCTATGTCTATACATCTATACACAGATAAATAAAATTGAAGTGTCTGTTTGTAATTCCAAAATAAAAGTATTTCACTAAATGCATATGAAAGTGTACACGCTACTGACACTGAAAAACCAAGTTTAATTTTTTTCTCTGTCTGTCTGTCTGTCCGTCCGTCTGTCTATCTGTTTGTTCCGGGTAATCTCTGAAACAGCTAGACTAATTTTAACGGGACTTTCACTGGCAGGTAGCTGATGCTCCAAGGAGTAACTTAGGCTACTTTGATTTAAAAAAAACATAAGGGGTTCCGCGGGCCACCCATGAAATTAAGTTACGCGGGTGAAACTGCGGAGCACAGCTAGTTTCTAATAATTTGTGAATCATGAATATTTTAAGTGATAGAACCACACAAATTATTATTTGTAATTATTATTTGAATGTAAGTGAATAATTTTGAACTGTGTGAGCACCATAACATGCTGGGAGAAAATGAAATGCTATTCAAATTAAGTTAAGTGGAACTAAAACTGATAATTTTAGACGAAGAAGATCTCTGGAGTCTATACAGCAAGGAGATTCCAGTGTTCTCGTGGGATGACGATGATGAGACAATGACTTCTACAGTTAAATCTAGGAGCACGAAGAAACCAACCACTAAAGAGTTCTCTGCTGTTAGGGTACTTATACGTTTCTTTACTATTTGGTTGATTGACTAGGAGGGCAACATTAAGAATTTCTTACCTTAAACTTTTAATCTATACATATAAATAAAATGGAAGTGTCTGTTTGTAATTCCAAAATAACAGCTTTTCACTAAATGCATATGAAAGTATACACGCTACTGACACTAAAAAACCAAGTTATAAAATTAATCTATGTCTGTCTGTCTGTCTGTTTGTTCCGGGTAATCTCTGAAACGGCTAGACGGATTATAACGGGACTTTCACTGGAAGGTAGATGATGTTTCAAGGAGTAACTTAGGCTACTTTTATTTACAGAATACGGAACAAACAGACATGTATACTTTCATATGCATTTAGTGAAAAACTGTTATTTTGGAATTACAAACAGACACTTCAATTTTATTTATCTGTGTAGAGTATGTTTAGAGTATAGATGTATAGATAATACATGCCTATTATACACCTATGAAAGATGATTTACACAGTAATAATAGGCTAGTAATAGGCTAGGAAAGTTTTAATGGCTGAGAAGGCCGTTTCGGGATCGACAGTTCCTGAATTCGAGTGCAGAAGGTCTGAAGTGACGAAGTTGAGTCATGATGGGGTTCTCAATTTTGCTACATTCTTTTATAGCGTAGTTCAATAACGACAATTATGATCAGAGACACGAGGGAACTGCCACCGTATATGCTGCCAGGTATAACTCCAGGACATGAGATGAACCTCCTGGTCACCATGGCGAGAGATGTCCCCATCAAGAAACCGTTGCCGGAACCTGGTAAGTTTGTTGGTTAATCCTGAATATGACATGATCAGATAAATGATTGCATATTTTGTTTTGTAAAATTCTTTCTGATATACAGGGTGTCGGGGACAGCTCTTAAAATGTGTGATAGGGTATAATTTTAGGAAGCAATTAAAATTATTGTGACAAAAATATTTTCTTCCGTTTTCGAGTAATTGATGTGCAAAGTTGACCATATCAATACCTTATTTTCGCATAAAAATCAACTGTAACGTAAAGTTATTCACGTGAAATCTAGCTACGGTTTTTTTTTTTTTATTCCACTAATAAATCGTGAAATAATCCCATAAAACCATTTTTCGAAACCATTAACCTTCCCCTTAATTTTAAAATGTTTAATGACTGCGTACGGAATGTAGGTAAACGCGACCGCGCGTTCATTCAATCGCTTAAGGCCGCTCTTCGGCTATAGCTTATAACTACTTTATCGTTGGAGCTAGATATTTTGCGATTTGAATATAGTGATATATTCATAAAACCCTACAACTTCTAGAAGGCAACTGTTCCTTTTTCTCCGACACCCTGTATTTTTTCCTTTGAGTGCTCCACTATATCGTTTCTATCCTACTGTAGCCCTAGACAAAGTAACGTGTTCTCGCGCTTGCGCAAATAGAAGCGATACAAAATGTATGAGAATTACATAAAACAGTCACGTGACATATTTTGTCATTCCCATACATTTTATATCGCTTCTGTAAGCGAAGCTATAATGCTACTTTGTCTACAGGCACTGGGTGTTTAGGGAGCTCCTGTTTTCAACTGACCTTTTCTATTGGATGAGTTTTTTTTTCTCGCAATCAAACCCCCGTAAAGGCCAGCAGCATTTCTCCACTCGCTACATAGATGGCACTACTCGCTTACAATTGCGAAATTTGAGTACAAATACGCGAGAAACTAAATCGCGCAATAAGAGTTTTCGAACGCATTGTATAAATACAAATTTCCAACTAGAACAGTTGGAGCCGCGGTTCCCCAGGCATGATACCCGACAGACAGATCTTCCCTATGACGGGGATGAGCATGATTATTCACATCATAATATGAAATTCTAGATGTGTCTCTTTGGAAGTACTACCGGTGGGTCGACTGGGCCCGTCGGCACGGTCTGTACGAGGCCTACGAGTGTCCTCGGACCAGGTTCCTGAAGGTCAACGGCCTCATGAAGCTCTCCTATGCTCCTCATCTCTTGGATGTTCAGAGCACTGATTCGGTACGGTTCACTAATATCAGGCCTAGATAAAGTAAAAATCTCTCGCGCTTGCGCTTATAGAAACGATAAAAAATTATGGAAATGGCATAAATCAGTCACGTGACATAAGCGAAGCGTGAGGAAAATGTTACTTTGTTTACAGGCACAGGTATTTAATTGATATAAGCTACCTATTGATATTTTAAGCGAAACGAAAAAAGAACCGAAACGAGAAAAGTTTGTAGAGATTTTGCATGTGACAAAAAGTTTCTAGCTACACACATGGGATACATACGTGATCATCATCTATGACTAACTGTGCCCCGCGGTGACACCCGCGTAGAGATAATTTCATTATTAACTTTTTACCCCGATGCCAATTATTTCATATCCTCAACTATCTGCCAGTGAAAGTCTCGTTAAAATCAGTCCAGCCGTTTCAGGGATTCGTCGGAATAGACAATAGGCAGACGGACGGATGGAGAAAATTAAACAAAAACAGTTTTTTATGTAAATACCGTAAATGCTTTCACGTGCATTTAATAAAAACGTGTAAATTTTGAGTTACAAACAGACACTTCAATAGTATTAATTAAAGTGTATTTTCGTGAAAGTAATTAACTAATATCTCTATGAGTATTTATCATCGTTCAGCCAATTAAAACCTTACAAGAGTATAATAACAATGTATTATTTTACTAATTGTGTAGTATTTATTACATTATTGGATTTCTTCTTACTTTCACCAATTATTGTGACATGACTAGCTTCCGTCCGTTACTTCGGCTGTTAATTATAGTTAAGGGTATTATTATACTCTTCGGTTCTTCAGGTATATTATAAGTGTATAGATTCATCAAATTTAATTCTGTAGTATTTGCCTCAAAGACTTTATAAACGTTTTCGCATTGTCACTTCGTAACAAACACTATATACATACATATGCTCACGTCTGTATTCCCCGAAGGGGTAGGCAGAGGCGTTGTAATTTTTAACACCCACGTTTCACCGAATATGATTAAGTGCCAACGTGACAGAGGGTGAGTCCATCGCCGTCTCAGGCACTATACATACGTCTTTGAATTATTTCTCAGACATATGCAGGTTTCCTCACGATGTTTTCCTTCACCGTAAAGCACGTGGTGTGAAATCACTGTACATAAGTTTTTAGAAGAACTCAGGTACAGGCTCCGCGGGGATTCGAACTTGCGTCGCTTGCGTAGTAGGTGACTGCTCTAACCCCGAGGCCACCACGGCTCCGTAACAAACAAACACGCTATATAAATGGTAATAATGAATTATAATCTGAGGTTTTATTTGACAGTTATAGAATTAAGTTTCTTGTTCAATGCAATTTTAAAACAATCTTAACTTTCCTATATTAATTTTATGTAATTGTGGTCCATTAAGTATTTAATTGACTTTATTTATTATCCATACAGATAAATAAAATTGAAGTGTCTGTTTGTAATTCCAAAATAACAACTTTTCAATAAATGCATAATACATGCTCCGCGGTTTCACCCGCGTAGATTTAGTTTCCTTAACGTCGCGGAACTATGACATTATTAAAAAAATAAAAGTAGCCTTAGTTACTCCTTGAAATATCTGCCAGTGAAAGTCCCGTTAAAATCGGTCCGATTTCCCGGAACAAACAGACAGACAGACAGAAAAAATTTAAAACTTGGATTTTTTGTGTCAAAAGCGTTTAGTGAAAAGCTGTTTTGTTGGAATTACAAACAGACACTTCAAATTTATTTATCTGTATAGATGTATAGATGAAACCTTGATTAATTTGATTGAATTTCCACAGATAACATACGGCTTCCGGGAAGAAAACGAAAGGACAGCCGCGGTTAGTCTCTCAATGTTTTACAATACAAAAGTAACACGAAAATTAAATCACGACATTCTTTCATATTTTCCATGATTTTGGGATTCGTTACAATGTTGCCAATTTAACATCTTTGGTAATCGTTACAGGTTAGTCAAAAGCCTAAGACAGTCTGACAACTGGGTTAACCCAGATTGCCGATTTCCTCGAAAAAGGGGTTACGAAGGTCATATGGCAGTCGCTTCGTATAAAAATCAGGTGATCAACATCAGGTTGAACTAGTGCCGACCCCAAAAATGTATGGGATAAGGCCAGGGAGATTTGTTTTAATAGCTCAAGAGCCCGTGAGTTTCAGACCTTCGTGATTTTATAAAGGTGCTAACTAATAGGTGTAACTTCCTCAGTGTTAGGTCGCTTCATGTACGAACGATCCCCGAATATGAAGTCTGAATCGTGGTGGTTTTGGCAGATATGAGCTCTCTCTCTCGACGTAGAGGATTAACTTTTACCAACCGGTTAAATCACAAAAAGAAATGTTTTGTGGAAACTTGGTTGATAGACTTCACGATGATAGATTTGATAAAGTATTCCCGTAGGCCTCGACAAAGTAACATTGAAGCAATACGATGTATGTCGTTCCCACACGTTTTATATCGTTCTTATAAGCGAAGCGTGAGGATAATGTTACTTAGGCCTAGGCAAAGTGAGATTCTCTCGCGCAGAAGCAAACATTTATGGAAACCGCATAGAACGTGCATCAGGCACGTGACATATGTCATTCCTATACGTTTCCTATCGTTTCTATAAGCGAAGCGTGAGGATAATATTACTTTGTCTACAGACTCTGTTACACGCTGTGCTACGTTGTACATTCTAAATTGTAATTGGAATCGCTATAAATAAATTAAAAACAATATATTTACAGAAGAAGGGTGGCAAGGACAATCCTCGTCCAACAATAGCAGGAGCCCCCAGCAATATACAGCAGATAAAGGAGGAGCTGCGGGAATGGGTGCAGTTTAGTGCTGTTAGTTTATCTTATATATAAAAATGAATCCCCATTTCCCTTGGACTTTTACTGGCAGATAGCTGAAGTTTCAAGGAGTGTTTTAGGCTAATTTAATTTAAAAAAATAGCAAGAAACTAAATCTACGCGGGTGAAACCGTGGGACACAGCTAGTAAATATATAAATATGCTCTCGTTTTGCCAGAAGGGTCCCTGAAGGGGCAGAGGTGTTGTGACAATACCCACTTTCCACCGAAGATGATTAAATACCAACAGAGGGTGGGGCCAGTGAACAGATCCAAAAAGACGAAAGATTTTCCATAAATTATATTGCCTTTGCATGAAATGATAAAATGGCTAACTATAATATTCGTACTCGTATATATTTAACGTCTAGAATGCAATCTAGAACCGCATTAGAACTGACATCACGAGAACATGACTGTGCAGTATGAATTATTATACAATGAGTTAAAACGCTAAACTTACATTTCTTTCCAGTTGAGCAAAGTAATAATAAGCACGAGTATCTGCTACCTGCCATCTATGTACCAATTCACATCAGCAGCAAGTCATCCATCATTGAAAATAACAAAAGCACCGCCAAACAAAGCCTTGGACATTGCTGCTCCGAAAGCAGCACCCTTATACCTTCAAATTGACGGCCCTGATGAGAACAAACTGAGGATCTCTCTGCAAATGCTCCATCCAAGAATCCTCTTCAACAGTGGAGTAGCGTTAGAAGATTACATTGAGCCAGCATATCTACTAGTGGAAGTGTTTGAGTGGTTTGTGGACTGTGAGATCCCTACAGCCAAGGCTTATATCGAAACGAGAGGGTACGATTCTGTAGAGGTGAAGTTCTTGCCTGGGAGACATTTTTGTAGGTATGTGGAAAAGAAAGAGTTTGGAGTTATTTGTTGCTAAATACAAGCCAAGATGACGAAAAACATTGTGAGGAAAGCTGTACCGTAAGTATAGGTCATCCATAGAGTTTGAACGATTGAACGTGTCAAAACTTACTGCATACGTCTGAGAACTGGTATTCGTATCATTACTTATTATGTTGGTATATCTCTATTATAATCTCTGGCTATACCATCAGGAACGTTAATTCGTTTTGTAGTACTTTTTCAAACTCATTGTGCAACTGTTTCCAGAATTTGGCTCCATTCTCGAGTGAATTGGCACATGGCAATGCTTAGCGAATCTACCCTACTCCTCGGCACTAGAGATCTGATCCAATCTGCTGCTGTGCGGGAGTGTCCCTGGGCTGCTCGGTTCCTCACCACCTTGGCAACAGCGTTCACCAACTGGATTCGAGTGAATAGATCTAACCCCAACGTGTTGAACTCCGATAGGGAATTCTACAGGTACATCATAATGACTTTGATTAATGATAAGTCTTGGGTAGATTTTTATTTGTAGGAGGTGACTGTTGACGGTAACCTAGTCAGTATCATACATACATTTCTGGCAAATACTATGAAAAATTCAGCACACTATGCGCCTTGAAATCGCTTAAACTACGTGATTGACTAAACACTTAAAATAATTGCAGGTCGATACACCAATAAAGAACAAATACCTAATTCAGTAAAAAAAAATACTCTGCAAATCAATTATTTAGTTGAAATAAGAAGGAAAGAAAGAGCTACGGCTGATAGACTTAGTAATGAAAAACTTTAATCTCCAGGTCCTACCAACCGGACCTGACATGGGACACAGAGGTAGTAGGCTACAAACGGTGCCTCCTTCACTGGATGTTCCGAAAGGCGCTCCAAGCTTTACTAGCGAAGAGATTGGCGAGGCCCGAATTCAACATCGTTTGCACAGTCTTCAGGCGTTGGTTCTGCGACCCTGACTTTGGGCTGCCTGACAAGCCTCCGCCCCCAGTGTCCGTGAGAGAGATTGCTACTACGGATCCTTGTGACTGTGTCGGGCCTCATGAAGAAGAGGTTGAGTCTGTAGATGAACAGACCGAGGAACAGGTGCTTGATAACGGTTTACTTAAAAATAGGCATTTAGTTTTTAATATTATCAAACTTGTGCTTACTCCCAGTTCGGTCATTGACTGCAATAAGGGTACAAGGCTCTCTGAAAGGGTAGGCAGAGGTGGTAAAACATCGATATTTCAACGAAAATCATCATTCATACGTTTGATTACACTATGATGTTTTCCTTCACCTAAAATCTTGTGGTGTGACCTCATATCACTAAATTATTAGACGCCATAAAGTTGAAACGACTAGAACGCCACAAAGATAAACATCAGCTTATTATTTCAAATGCACTCATACAGGAATACGAAGAAAAGTCCTTAGTAGATCCAGCAACAATGACCAGGCTTCTGACCTCTCCAGTGGACCCTATAATGTCTCAAGTTTGCGAATTAGCTACTGATGAGCTACCCTGTGGGATATTGAAGGATGAGAGAGAGAAGATGATCAAAAAGCATGAAGCTGCCACTCTTTTACAAGCTCATTGGCGAGGAACGTGGGCTAGGAAATGCTTGAAAACTCGTATCGTTATACCAAATGATGTTATGAAATATGTTAGTATTGTCTTTTGTTTGGAGACGTGAAATTGATTTCACGATTTCAGAAGCGAAATGTTTAATTGTTGTCTCCTGTCGTCTTTTTTCAAACGACACAACATTGTATGCCCTGGTTTGACGGGTTACTTAACCCTTGCAATATTTTTACATTCTTTTCAAAAACTTAATGGAATTTAAAAAAAAAACGATAGGTCCGTCAGGAAAAAATATATTGCATCCGAAAATTAACCAAACTTTACAAAAATATAGGTAAAAGTAAATATAAACTGTTACCTATTGTTTTCTAGATAATGGAAAACTCCTTTGGAAATCTAGAAGCTCTATCAGCCCTGATGAACCAGTTTTTCGTCATGTATCCCGGAGCCAAATACGCCTATTCCGTAGCGTCGGCCCTGAGCGGCGTCTATGGTTTAAACCAACACACAGGCGTCACGTACGTCAAGCCGAGCTGCAAGTGGATTCCTTACTTCCAAGGAGTCTTTTCGTGCCATGCTCCTGTGAAAGTACATTTTGATGTGCAAAGTACTCTGCAGTATAGTCTCGTTGCGATCTATGATAACGATACTGGCTCTCAGATGCTGCAAGTATACAATGCGCATATGACGTTTGATTTTAAGCCGAACAGTTTTGGGTAAGATGACTCTTAAATTTGTAACCGTCATTTAGGTAAATCATTTGAAAGACTCGTTCGTTGAAAGCATCATAAACTTAAAAGGTAGATAAGCCAAATTCAATGCAGCACTTGCATGAGCAGGGGTAGATATAAAACATAAAGATGCCTGACTACGTGTCAGTTTTTATTCGAAATACTAACAACACCGGTCTGACATGCCATTGCTTGTTAAAGGAAAATATCATACTGCCAATGAATGAATGAATTAAGTGCCAACTTTCAATGAAGTTTAATTGTAACATTATTTTCGTAAAATTGTCTCTATCATCTGACTCATAAAGATCTGTTTCTAAATATCACTCCCTTGTATCTATATTATCATAAAAACAATATTCATATTTTTTAGATGTTCCGTACCCATCTATGTTCTCAATAAAACTTCCTTACAATGTATCTTAAGAGTGCATTGAAAACACAATTGGTTTCAGCTACACGGTAATGGGTCACGGCTCTCTGAACCAACCGTCAGGTTACAACTCGGAAGCTCATTGGCAGCTCACTGTGTTAACTTCAATCAATGACACATTCCACGTTTGTGATAACGAGCCAGACTTCTGCAGCCAACTACCCCTCCCTCACGCTTACAAAGTACATATAGATGAAATGTTTATACCAAACCGAAGGAACATCTTGGGGGGTATAATTATGACTGTGACGAAACATGAAGCTGTTAGCTTTAGAGCTGCTGCTACGTCGCCTGATGTGAGTAGATTTGCATTTATTAACTCACCAGCGTTTCCTCAGATCATTTCTGATAGTGATGCCAAAGAGATGAATTTTAAAGCTGATAAAATGTGAACCTTATAATCTATAAACTTCTATAATAATATAATAAAATAAATCTATAATAATATAAACCGTGTGTAATCACGCCACCGAAAAGTATTGGATGCCATTGCAATAGATGATTAGTCCATCCTTTAAATGTGGATCTGGCGATGATTTCGTTTCAGTCAATACTCAGTGCATAATTTTTTTTTAATGTTACCGCACAAAACTCAAAATTTGAAAACAACCATGTATTGGTTTGAAAACAGCGTGGTCCAAAATCTGTTGAAGTAAAGCTAATGCGATGATACTTGGATCTAATAACTATAGAACCAATGCTGTTACTTATCTTGCAGCTGGAAATGACAGCAATCCTGCGCACAACGTCACCAAATGGTGAAGTCGAGGAGCTGGGTCGGTGTTACGGCACTGGCGAGTTGCACTGGCCTTATATAAGGCTGGAGCCCCCTCTTAGGGAACTATGGAAGAGCAAGTCTACCAGCCACTCCAATTTGGCAAGCGTAATTACTTTAAATATCGCACCTATGTATAGTATCTATTTTAATATAGAACTCTTCTTTATTACATCTTCTCTCATTTATTCTTCTTCTCTAAACCAGTCTGTACCTTGAAGGAGAGATGCGATATGATTATGTCTCTACCAAGTTTAAGATCGTAAACACGAGTATCATTGTCATCCTTAAATTGAAACGCTTAGAAGTTCTTAATACGCGCTGCTTAAACGATCGTAGTTGATCCACAGCTCTTATTACCATTATTGAGCTGACCTTATCTCACTGGTGGTCACAGATCTTTATGGCCTCATGAATAAGACTCCCGATTATTCTGGTAGGCTTCCAGTTCATCTTCAAAACTTCTGTCTCGGCCCTCCACAGCTGCCCCGCCTTTAGTATCTGCTCTTACAAGAATATACCTAATATGAGACCTAAAATATCCTTTCTTCACAGGGAACCAGAGAATTTGGGCTAGCAAGTGCTCGGTCTTTGAAGCATAATAAGTCACCTAAGCCTGGCAGCGCAAAGACCCGTTCTAGTACGAAAGTAAGTCCAGCAAATCCATTGTGTTCCTAACTATCTCTTGTAACTTAGTAAGGAGAAGTAGGACGTAACAGAATCTCCTATATGAAATTGGAAGCTGCCGGACCAACTGTATTCCAACTTTCCAGAATATTGCAGTCAAGTGACGCTGCTTTATAGTAGTTTTGGGTTCCTATGAGTAAACTTACTGCCCCATCAAGGAAGAGTGGTGAGCTATGCTAGCTAGCTGAAGTGGAACCTTTTTGTCACAGCTGTTTTATTATTTACTAGCTGTCACTTGCAGCTTTGCCTACATGGCAGTAAACAGTCAGTCGGTCAGGGCTTTGCAATTTATATCTACAGATAAGATTGGTTTCAGCATCAGTATTGTACAAGCAAAGGTTAAGACACGTTTAATTACAGATGAAAGACAGTAAAGCGGTACCTTTAGAAGGAAAACAGTATACAATACAGTAAGTTCATAAAGGATATGTTTATTATTATGTACCTATATTATGTAGTACAAATGTATGTAACTGACAGAATTTTATTGTCGGGATCGTCTCAATAAATGGAATCTGTTGTACGCGGCGGTAAAATAATAGCATCGAGCATAATATTGTCATTGTCATTGTGGATATAATTCCCAGTTCTCAAAATATACATAATATACATCTTATTTTTGTGTAATCATAGAGTTATAGCTACAGACGGGTGGCCGCTTACCCTGCCGCAGTGGCAGCGAGTTATTGAAGTGAGAAACTCACAGGAGATCAAAGTTGAAATGCCTTCGAAGAAACCTGGTAAAGATAAGGTAATATTTATAATTTTAACAGTGCCATGCCTTCCCATGTCGTTGTTACAAGAGGTTTTAAAGAGGCACGTTTTTTTTTGATACTACAAAGCAGTCACACTAATTGTCTTATGGCACGTCGTTACTGCAGCCTATGATGATTTGCACCAACACCAAGAGTGTCATTTGAATAGAATTAAAACTTTGCCAATATACTGAAGACGAAGGGGTCCCACTTAAATAGGAAAACTACTAATATGTACTGAGGCAAAGACCTTACTCACTTTGGAAATAAAACTCTACTCACTTCGTTCTTCTGTAAGGTGGAAGTACAGTCCCCAGTCGGGAAAACCAAATCTCGAATGAGAGACACTATTATGGCCTACCTTTCATAAAACACAGAACAGAGTATCATGAACCATATGAGTGTACTTGGATGTGTGACATGAAGGAATGGGTGAGTCGGAGACACTAAGAGACTCTAGATCTCTCTTAGTCACAAGTAACTTCATAATTCACAGGAGAAAGAGAAGGACAAAGAAGCCTCTTCCCCTTTCAGCCTACCACAGCCTTTACCAGAAGATGCCAGCGTAGAGTTGGAGTGCTCGGTCGCTATGGGGGGAGGAGTGTTCGCGAGACGCGATGACGAGAGAGATCTGGAGTTCGCCGTCGAAAGACAGTCCTGGGACGCTCGGGAGATTGGCAGGAACATGACAGGGGCACAGATTAGGTAACGATGCTGAGGTTAAGATTTACGTGTAAAACTGGTTTCTTTTAAGTAACTTTTTAACACTAAGATGCCGCTTGATGGTAAACGGTGGCTGCTACATAGATGACCTTCTCTATAAAAGTAATATGACACTAAGGTAGTATTGTTGGACCATGATGTCCTGAGTGTCAAGTTCGAGTTTTCTTAAAATCGCCGTCACAAGTGATCGCGTCGACGTAAACGCAGATTTGTATGGACTCATAATGTTTAGGCCGACAGAGGCGCTGTACCGATCCTATACAAATCTGCGTATACGTAGACGCGGTGCCTTGTGACGGCGGCAGAGAAAAACTCAATGTGGGGTTTGAGTGGGCAGCTCTTAGTATCGGATGGGTGATCCTGTTATGTTACTTACCGTAACCTCTGTACCCTACCAAGAGACAGCCTCGAGGTAAAGCATTTAAACTTTTCAGACGGATTTTGTTTTTGGACTCATTCATCACTGATTTGAAAGTGTAAATTAAAGCAATTGTTTTTTTATGGTGAGGTTAAGGCTTGTTACAAAGTTCAACCAATGGTTACAATGTTAAATGTTTCATGTTATTTTTCAACAGGAGAGATTTCCGCGCTGAGCATCTGGAGGCTGTACCAATACCACCTTCTGAAAGTTTACTGACTGTAGTTGAGGAGGTATTTTGTTTCGCCGTTTCTTCTCCTGACAGGAAACGGTAGTAAATTAACTTAAGTTAGCGTAAGAGAAATGACGTTCAATAAGTGTGCCAAGTGTAAGGGACATTTTGAATAAAACTTTTTGATTTGATTTGTTTGTGAAAAAGTTTGTGCACACTATCATCATCATCTCCCTGGCCTTATCCCATACATTGTTGGGATCGGCGAATGATTCAACCCGATGTGGCTGATCACCTGACTTTTGACCTTCGTAACCCCTATTACGAACAAAATTGGTAATCTTTCTTTTACACAATATTTAAAAAAGAGTTTGCTTACATAGTATTCAAAATTTCGGCACAATCTCTTCAGGTATGAAAATGGTTCCAGGCAGACTGACAGCCAATTTATCCACGCGTCTGTTAGATCGAACAATAATTACGTTTTCCTAAATCTGTGGTCTCTTTCTGAGACCTCTCAAATTGACAGGACTCTATTTTGTAATAATAACGTGGATTGAACAGTAATTGAATCTGTTTAGATTTTTGCGAGAAGTTTTTTGGAAAAATAATTTAACTCAAATATTTATTTATTTTAGGAGCATGTAGCAGAAGTGGAAGGGGAAGAAAAGAGTATGTTTTGCTTTTCCATCATAATAGTTATGAAGGAACTGTGCACATTATTTCGTATTTTTTTTATTTTCCAGAGGGTCATGTCCAGCAAGGTCCGACACCAGCCACCGAAAGCGGACGTAAGCTTTTTTATAGACTCATTTTAAAATATAGTGTAATACTAGCTGTGCCTCACAGTTTTACCCGAGTAGAGTTAATATCATGGATGGCCCGCGGAACCCGTATCTTTTTTTTTAATTGTAACATTAACTACCTGCTAGTGAAAGTCCCGTTAAAATCTGTCCAGCCGTTTCGGAGATTACCCGGAATAAGCAGACAGACAGACAGAGATTTTTATTAAATTATTATTTTATTATCAGTACCGTGTATACATATTATGCGTTTTGTGAAATACTGTTATTTTGGAATAACAAACAGACAACTTCAATTTTATTTATCTGTATAGATATAGATGGAACGCTTCGTGTGCGAGTCCAACTCGCACTTTGCTGGGTTTTTTTACAAGTATATTTTTATAGAGATGGTTGTGTTTGTGTGTGTCAGTGGTGGAGATGTCGGTGGAGAGCGAAGAGGAGACCAAATACTACACGATGCCTGAACAGCTGAAGGACAAATTCATACCTTTGTACTTCCTACCGTTTTGTATGAAGGAGAAGACTGATGAGGACAGGTATTGCAATGCAGTATGTAAGGATGAACGAAGGATATTTTCAAACAGACGTTAAATCATAAACTAGACTAATGTTATAAAGAGTTATAAGTTATAAGGTTTTTTGTTTGTTTGTTCGCATTAAATAGGCTCCGAAACTACTTGACCGATCTTGAAAATTCTTTCAGCAATGGATAGCTGCATCATCAGCCAGTAACATAGGCTATATTTTATCCCTGTACTCCCACGGGAACGAAGACGTCCGCTAGTCAATAGTAATTTTAAAAAATAGATTTAAAACCCGAATATCGCACAATCCTTCCGTCGCGTCGTGCGTACATCTTTACTGTGCCGTCTCCTGTGTCCTTATAACTAAGAGTTTGCCATCGTTGTCGTAGTCTATAGTCGCTAGCGTCACCGACAAGATTAAACTAAAATATCTCATACAAATATAGCAGTTTTTAGAAAAACTCATTGGAACGGCCCCGCTGGGATTCTAGCAGGCGGCGCTTGCATTGCAGGCGACTGCTCAAATCCCAAGTCTGTCACTACGGCTTTTTTTAATTTAATTAATTATTAAAAAAAAAATATATATATATCCTGACTCTCTTTAAAGGTTTCCGACCCTCATAGCATTTAACCAATCATTTATTAAATAATTCTTTCAGTGTTCTGGTAACATCGGATATGGCCGAGGCAGCTAGAAAAGAACGCCATGCTCGCATCGAAGCAGCCCTGGAACGCATGCGCGAGCTGCAGGTATACAACGAAATATTCGTACTGGGTAGGCAGAAGACTCGGTACAAGCTGATCGAGAAACTATTTATCGGTGAGTTCAGTATGGTACTCCGTATAATATGCCACTTATTATCCAATTGAACAAGCTTCCGACTGCAAGAGCTTCATAGTATGCGTATAAGCTTACCAAGCAGTATGGAAACTAGGCATAATTTTTGAAATTAAAACGTATTCTCGATTGAAGAGTAAGGGTCACTGAATGTTTTTAAAATGTTTTCTTTCAAAGTTAAGCAGAATTTTCGTATGTAAATGGCAGTTACACCATCGACCACGAGATCTCTTAACCCCTAAATGATAGTACTGACAAGGGTGCTTTGAAACACGTAGTAGCGTGCGTATGTGATGTGTAATTTTGAACGTTTTGTTCATAGTTTCCATACTGCTTGTAGTTAGCTTATACTGAGCCTCAGCTGTCCTTAGATTATGTTTCTGCTTCTGCCGGGACTTAATTTGGAAACAGTGGTAACAACGTAGATTAGGTTAATTAATTTTAACTTAGTTTATTAGTATACTAAATAGCCAATAAAAATACATTTTATTCCAAATAATTAACAGCTGATACCTACTTAACTACGTAATGCATAAATATATATACCAAGTTTTCTTTTAGAACTACATACATGAGGTATATGCATAAATTAGATGCATGAATGTGGATGAAGCGATAGAAGTATGTAAGGATCGTAACATGTGGCGAATGGTGGTCTCTACCTACCCCCATGGGATACAAGCGTGAACATATGTATGTATGTACATTAGGTGCCTGAAGTAGGGTAGCTCAGGAATAATTACTAAAATTATTTGGTAGGCACTTAATCATCTTCGGTGAAAAGTGGCCTTAGAAACACCTCTGCTTACCCTTTCTGGGATGAAAATATTTTTGATTTTTTTGCTTATATTTTAAACTCTGCTTTCCTCAGACGCTCAATGGAGTACAGAACTCACTACAGTGTTAGAAGAGAGAGACGACGCTATAGCACAAGAGATGCTCAATCGCACTCTCTCTGCTACCAAGAAGAAACAAGAAGCGAAGAAGAAGTAGAATAGAAGAAAGATATGTTTTAAGAGAAGATTGTCGTGTTTAAGTTTATTTTCGGTTATTTATGGATTGAATGTGGGAAGTGATAAAAGCTTTTTTTTTATTTAGATGGTACCATTTTTAAGGTAGTTATGTGGATGATTAAGTTAATTTGAGCCGAATGGCTTAGTGGTTTGATTAGTTGCATACAAGCGTGTTGAAATCCTAGCGGTCTGATACAAAGATGTTTATACAAACTTAAGCCTTTCGAAATTAATTCAACACAGGTGAAACAGCGGGGCGCAACTAGTCTTAAAATATGACTGTCTAAGAATACTTGCTCCCACTTAAGTCTAGTAACTTCAGTGACAAACAAAATACTAAAAATATAAATGACAACACTCATTTGAAAATACCAACAGAGGCCTTGGCAAATTGGACCGAATGTCATTTTAGTTTAAGTACAAAATCGTGCTCCTTACCAAGGATTACAGTGCAAATACACATCCGTGATACGATAATAAAACCGTGCCGTCCACCAAAGGAGTATCATAAAGCTAGAATCCAATAACACTAGTGATCCGTGCAGATTTTGTCAGGCTTCGGATTATGATAGACTAAGGAGTTCGCAGAAAGGGCAGTGCTTTCATTCTACACTGTCGTTTTGCCTACGCAGATGTGCTGTGCGTTGGAGATATTAACCTTGGTTCCACTGCTATTGGAGCTCTTTAGACTTTTATTGGAGCGCTCTAGGAGACACTTTCTTGCTAGGGAAACGTACTCCTTTTGAATGTTTAGCTAGACTTTTGGTCCGTTGGCTCACAGAAACTGACATGGATAAAACGATAAATTCAAGCTAAAGCAGTGGGTCTACCTACGGGAATACAATATTACCATATTATATAATCTTAGCCACTATACATTCGCCTTTGAATTACTTCTCAGACATATGCAGGTTTCCTCACGATGTTTTCTTTCGCCATAAAACACGTGGTGTTAAGTCACTACACATAAGTTTTTAGAAAAACAAATTGGTACAGGCCCCACTGGGATTTATGCGTCGCTTGTGTAGCAGGCGATTGCTCAAACCCCACGACCACCGCGGCTCAATAACAGAAATACAAAAATGGTTCCTTCTATATTATATAGTCTGTGTCAGCATGAACCAATATCGGAGTTATTGCAATGGGTCCCAGACCTTCGTCTGCACGTGAAGACGGATCAAACGGTACATACACTGCATTTATTGCTTCGTGTCCTAATCTATGTTATTTTAACATGAATCACAATACCTTCATTCCTTTACCTCGGTAATCCGTAAACGTGATACTCAACAACATGGATTATAATGGGTCAGTACCCAACCTTTAGGTTACTCGTCCGGGGGGTCACGGCGAAGTATGTCCAAACATATCATCCCCCCCACTTAGCGACCAGCAGGAACACCGTGGAGTTTAGTCGGTGCGAGTCCGACATAACCCTTCTGCTGCCACCGTGGCGATTGATGTGTCCATAACAGTTTTTCCACAGCATAAAATGTCAAAGAATCTTCGTGCGGATCACGACCGAAAGTAATTTTAGAACGAATATAAACCTTGGGAGAACTTTGCGACCGAATATGATTATACATGGGTCAACGTAACAAAAATCCATTGACAACTCAGGCATTATACATACGTCTGAAAATTACATCTCAGACATATACAGGTTACCTCACGATGTTTCCCTTCACCGTAAAGAACGAAGAGTGAAATTGCATTTAAGTTTTTTTTACACAAACTCATTGGTGTAGGCTGTTGGGATTCGAACTTACGTCGCTTGCGTAGCAGACGGCTGCTCAAATCCCACGGCCACTATGGCTCTCTACCGATCTTTATACCAACTTATCTATGTATAATTGTTGTATCAATATAAGTTTTCCATTTCATGTCATTGCATTGAATAGCAACTTGCCGACTAACTATTTGCAGACTTTTGTCTAACTTGCAACGATAACTGAATGTTGTGTTTGTAACGTAACTTGGTACCTATTCAGTTTCAGATCGCGATAAAAACTATGGAACAATGTCGATAAAATAGCCTAGTGTAAGCCGTGGTAGCCTCGGGGCTAGAGCAGTCGCCTGCTATGCAAGCGCCGCAAGTTCGAATCCCAGCGGGGCCTTTACCTATGAGTTTTTCTAAAAAACTTATGTACAGTGATTTCACACCACGTGCTTTTCGGTGAAGGAAAACATCGTGAGGAAACCAGTATATGTCTGAGAAATAATTCAAAGACGAATGTTTAGTGCCTGAGACGGCGATGGACTCACCCTCTGTCAAGTTGGTGCTTAATCATATTCGGTGAAATGTGGGGGTTGAAAATTACAGCACCTCTGCCTACCCCTTCGGGGAATACAGGTGTGAGCATATGTAAGTTTGTAAGGAGAGGTAGCACATAGCGAGAAAGAGCGCTACGTAGGTAGCAAAGAAACGTATAAGCAAACAGAAGTATTAACATATCTGAGTGTCTAGTGCGAGGATCGAAATAGTGCCTTCTGTGGACCGACAAATAGCGCTGTTCCGATCCCATACAAATATGTGTTTACGTCAACGCGGTGACTTGTGACAGCGGCAATGAAAAACGTGAAGATGCTGTTACTTTGTCTAGGCCTACCAGTCCGTCACTACAGACAGGGGAGCTATTCACTAAGGGGAGCTATTCACTCAGCGACGCACTCGACGTCTAGCGTTCAATTTCGTATCTTTAAAACCGAAACTCGACGAGGAGTGCGACGCTGAGAAACCTTAGTGAATAACGCGGCAGGACTGTACGCCATCTTCGTAGAAAGTTTTAAAAAAATCGCTGTCACTCAGGCTCTATGCATGCTTTGAATTTTCTTTTAGGCCGTATTCCGAAGTAATAAAGCTCGTAGTGAGAGTCGTAATAGTATATTATATTATTATAACTAGCTGTGCCCCGCGGTTTCACCCGCGTAGATTTAGTTTCTTCCTTATTGACGCGGAACCCTAATATTTTAACACTTGAAAAATCAACTACCTACCAGTGAAAGTCCCGTTATAATCCGTCCAGCCGTTTCAGAGATTACCCGGAATGAACAGACAGACAGACAGAGTAAAATTTTAAAACTTGGTTTTTTAGTGTCAGTATCGTGTATACTTTCATATGCATTTAGTGAAAAGCTGTTATTTTGGAATTACCAACAGACACTTTAATTTTATTTATCTGTATAGATGTATAGATTATAATAATATGACGCGGTAAGTATAATATAATGTGTCTATAAGTGTCAATACCACCGGAGTGTCATCTTAAATAACGCCTAAGTGATATTTAATGGGCC